>LR990342.1:10002500-11252500 GCA_905147345.3 Mythimna impura | reverse complement strand
GTAAAAAATCACATAAGTACTAGTACACAAGACGCTCAGACCCGGAACTTCTATCCGTAGGCAATACAAATATTTGTGCGGGAATCGAACCCGCGACACGCAGCGCAATCTGTAGCCGATCGCAATCGTATCGTCAAAAGTCTGTCATTCCGGTTTGGGTGGAGCGAGAGGAGTGTTTTGATGATTTCCCACCTTGTAAAAAATATACTAACCTAAAAAAAGTTTAGCTTAAAAACCACAATAACAATTAATAGTTATTACGAAAGCACTAAACACGGCCAAAGCATTGAAGCACTAATTCTAATGACAACGTAACAATTCTACTAAATGCTTCTAATTATTTTTAAGTAGATATATATTTAACAAAACGAAAGCCCGTATATTACAACCTTAAAAGTTTACGAAGTTCTTACTGAATAAGATTCGCCAAATTATTTTGCTGAATTACATGTTTTCAAAGGTTTTACATTTTCTGACGTTATTACACAATTAGTTACAATAATAAACTTCAAGTTAATGTTAAGCAAAGATAATTAAATTAAGAAATTCATTATCTTTTACAATCTTGCTTTAGGTGCGCGTTTGTTTCGGAATTTCCTGATTTATTTCGGACCCACGCAGACCCATTAATTTATTTTGAAAATTATACCTTCCTATAGCTTAGGAACCTACGTAGTTAATAATTTACCTTGTGATACTTTTAGATATGATTATGAAGACCTATACTATTTCTACATTTCAAACATTTTTTTGAAGTTATACTTCTTTTGGCGCGATAGAGAAAAATGATGAGAGTGAATTTTTACGATGCGCGCGCACACCGACACCTAAATTCTACATCGTGAAGTTAGTTCTAGGTGGCATGCATGAAAATTGATAACTATGTTCAAGTTGTATATTCTAGTATTTTTTTTTTAATACTTTTTGTCGTTCGGAACAGCGCCTTCAAATTAGCGACGGCAGCTCGGCTGCAGCGCTGCCGCCGCGTTGCTTTCTTATTCCATATACGCGCGGCACTATGCGGCTTTAAAGGCGATGTTCCTGAAAAGGAACCAAAAGTGAACCCATTCCGTAGTAGCTATAGTAGGAGTAGATTTTCGAGCTTTCAGTTAATGAGTTAAATCGTAGAAACCTCTATTTGTTAGATTCTTAATTGCTCTTTCCTCCAAATCATGCATTTTCCGGGAAAACTGACCTATGGTTCTCGTCGATAATGTAGGTTTATCAGTTAAAATTATTTTCATAAACGAATCAACAAACTTAGACTTTTCTATCAGCGTTTCCGTCAAACGCTAAGTATTTAATAAACTGTATGGCAATGACATTATCTGTCACATCACTCGTCACGTGACATCTCCGCGGGCAATATCATTACCATACACAAACGCTAACTTATAATATACTAAGATCCCAGAGCTGTCAGACATAACTTATTTTCACATGGATGAAACCTTAGGTTCTCAGTAGCGTCTCATGTGCTTTGAATACCTGTGTACTTGTGGAGCGTTGGTCACTACAATTAGTCTGACTACTGAAATATAACTTTGTAATAGTTACGTCAATAACATATTTAAAAATCTGACATGTAAAAATAAGTAATAGTACAATAGCGAAGCGAGTGTGTTTATGATATAAGTGTGTAATGTGTGATTACCGTCGAGGTGGTATTTAGACCCGAGCCGTGGCGAGGGTCTTAAGAGAGCCAAGAACGGTAATCATTAATTACTCACGTGTGTCATACGACGTTTTTCAATACACTTGTGAAGAAAACAACAGTAAAACTAGTAAAATTTTCAGTGACATGGCGGTAAAAATCTGTTTTCATAGGCGCGCGCATCATTCTTTTTTATTTACCCCTAGAGGAAGGCTAAGGTATTTTGATCATACTGCCTAGTCTTACTTTTTTTTTAATTGTTTTTTATTAAATAAATCGTTTTTACAGGTTAAATTTGTCCATTTTAACTTGTAAATTGGATGAAATAAGTAAGAAACTAATTTATATACTATTGAACGCAATAACTTAATGGAAATTTTATTCGAATTCAAAATTTGTTTTGCGAACAAAGAGGTTGAACAAAAAGGTTTTAACTACATTATAGCACTAGTGCGTAATGGTAATCAAAATGTCACAGTTTGGTAACGAGTGCCATTAGATAAGGTGTTAAAAAATTAACTTTAAGAATTTCGAGGGGCATTGTACTCCTCATTATGAACAACTTTTACTATGGGACCAAACCTGAAATAGCGAAAAAAAAACAGCTGCTCCATACATTTTGACGAGTTATGCGAACATAAACGTAGGGAACAGCTGATTTTTTTTTCGCGATTTCAGGTTTGGTCCCATAGTAAAAGTTGTTCATAATGAGGAGTACAATGTCCTCTCGAAATTCTTAAAGTTAATTTTTTTACACCTTATATACCGAAGTTCAGTGCAATAAGAGTCACTTTCTGAGCAAGTGTGTTGAAAAGTTCATTTATTTTTTTTGAGCTTTAAAATGTCTGACAGAAGTTTTGATCCATGGAAAGTGTCATACACTTATGATACTACTTCAGAATAATATTCTACAAAACATCTATAAAAATCAGCCATAAAACATTAAGTTAAGTAACTCGTTATTTTTAGTTCCCTTGCTTACCTCGTATCTGCCAAAGTTCCCCAAGGGAAAGCTCCACAAGTACTTACACAGGTATTCAAAGCACATGAGACGCTACTGAGAACCTAAGGTTTCATCCATGTGAAAATAAGTTATGTCTGACAGCTCTGGGATCTTGGTCTATAAGTAATGTGTCTAAGCCTGCTGTATACATTTACTTCTTCCTACAGACAAACAATTATGATCTTGTTAGGTGATTTATCTTTATAAATAAAAGAAGAAACTGACTGACTGACATCAAATCACAACGGAAACTACTGTGACTAGGAGCTTAGAATAAGTAATTGCTAGGAGGTTGAAATTTTGCACCAGGTTTCCTTTTATGACGTAGGCGAGCACAAAGACAGGACTTTCCAAAATTAACCCTCTAAGGGGTTTTTTTTTAGGTGGTTAAATCATCTAGTGACAAATCCCGCTCTTGGGTGGAGCAGGAGATAGTGTCAGACTTTTACTGACTAAAAACCCACTCCTGTTCCTTCGTTGCCTTCGTCCCAGGACCCCGGGTTTCGTTTTCACACTACCCATGGCCCCAGTAGGCTTCGACCCTGCTGGGCCCCTACGATTTGCTGACATCTCCCTGAGGCGCGCGTGGAACAATACGCGCCGTCGACTACTTGGGCTCGCTCCGGACGGTTACCGGAAGGTCGGACGGCGGGCTACCCATTGCTTGCCGTCCGCAAGCCCACCCTCTAAGGGGTTGGAATGGGGAAACCTACTATCACGTGGGCGAAGCCGCTGGCAAAACCTAGTTATTAATATTTGCAAAAATAAATGCGATTCGAATTTCCCATTTTAAACATATTTCGCACAGTAAGTAAGAGTAAACCACAAACAAAAAGCATTGAGTTTGATTGTTTTGTTTGACTGTGGTTCAGAATCAAATAAAGCACAAACTTCAGTTCAAACTAAGTAAATGAAACTTTGTCTGAAACAGTACCTCAAACCGCGCGACACTTGCGAAGCCACAAGCCAAGCCTTTGAGGGGCAATAATAATATTTTACTTGTTTTCTTTAGTTATTCGAAACTATGGCCATTTTAATGCAAAATAAAGTATAAAATAAATAAATAGGTACAAACAAAACGTTTTGTGAACACGTTTGTCCCTGCCGGACTGTTTCCTGATAGCTACAATCTAGGGGCTGAAGTCAAGAGTGAATAGGTTACTACTAGGCAAGTGTGCTCCATCGTCGACCACATCATCGCTTACCATCAGGTGAGATAGTGGTCAAACGCGAGCGAATAAATAATAAAAAGTACGTTATTTATTTTCGTTACTTGGTATATCAATAATTTTACTTGTATTCTTAGAAACAAGGTTTCAGATGGAATACTTCAAAAACGCCGGAAGTAATACTATTTTAGGTACTACACAACAAAGCACTTGTACTGGTACTTGTGTTATTTTCAGTAAAGTTCCGTTAATTTAAGTTTTATTATAATAGATCAGCGAAGTACCTATTAAGGGGCTCCTATTAAGGGGCTCCTATTAGCCGATGACTTTGAGCATTTTTCTACCCCTCTTCCCCTATATTATATTCTCTATAGACAGGTATAAATTTCGTGTTGGTAATTATTTAGGTAGAAAAAAAAAAAAAAAGTTGAAACACAAACAATAAACGCAAATAGTTTTTTTTTTTTTTTTTTGTAGAACAATCATCATCATCATTCACGGGGACTTGTACCGATGGTTCTCTTCTTATATAGAAAATAGAACACTGGCTGTCGTGCTTCAAGGGTATACCTCTGGTTGGAGTTCTGTCCCTTCAGGAGTGCCTCAAGGTTCCATTCTTGGTCCATTGTTGTTCATATTGTTCATTGCAGATATCAAACAGTGCTTCCATCATTCGTATATTTTACTATATGCTGACGACATGAAGATTCACAAAGTGATAAGAGACATGTCAGATGCATATCAATTGCAAGACGACCTGCACAGATTTGAGAGATATTGCATCCGTAACAAACTCCAACTGAATGTCTCTAAATGTTTCGTCCTAACATTCTCACGTCGTGCATCTTTGATAAATTTTAATTACACCATTAACAATCAACTCATTAGCAGACTAAATAGTATAAGAGATTTAGGGGTGATCGTAGACAACAAGCTTCTGTTTGATCAACATGTAAGTAGCATAGTTACAAAGGCATCGAAAGCTCTGGGATTTATTCTACGCACTACGGCCTGTTTCCGATCTCTTAAACCAGTTAAAATTTTGTATTGTTCTTTCGTACGTAGCCATTTAGAATACGCATCTCAGGTTTGGAACCCGCAGTATGAGACTTATAAGTCCCGTATTGAAGGCGTCCAAAGAAAATTTCTACGTTACCTAGATTATAGGGCACAGCAATACTCAGTTGACTATGAGCACCGCTGTAAACGGTACCACTTCCTTCCTTTGGAGATGAGGCGTCAAATTGGAGACTTAAGTATGCTGATGGGTATCGCAAATGGCCACATTGACTGTCCTGAACTCGTTTCTAATTTAGCACTACGCACAAACCTAATGGGATTACGTCTGCGACCAATATTAAGTGTACCTCTCGCATCGACCAATTATATGAAAAATGTTTTTTCAATAAGGAGTGCACTTGATTTCAATAGTTTTTCTAGGGACCTTGATATCGACTTGTTCAACACCAGTGTTGCGACCTTACGACGGCGAATGGCACAGAATTTTTTCTGTGATTAACTTCTCGTTAGTAATTTATTGATTTGTGTGTAGTTCCTTATTATCGATATATATTTTTTCTTATCTATGTGTGGAGGCTCGTAATTAGCTATTTAATAATGTTACAATGTTTATATCATTTTTCTTCTATTTGTCTGTGAGCCTTCTTTAAAATAAAATAAATAAATAAATAAATAAATAAATAAATCTTCCTGCCCTTGACCCGTCTTATTTGGGGTCGGCGCAACACGTTTTTTCATGTCGTTCATTCTATCATGTCAACCGTCATGCTAATCACTAACTTCCTTTTCTTTCATATCACTGTTCACACAATACATCCATCTTTTTTTGGCCTCTCTCTCCCTCTCCACCCATCCACATGTTTACTCGCATAACTCTTTTAGTAACATGCGTTTCATCTCTCTTCTGAAAAAAATATTTGGTTAAAATTAAGACTATGAATCATATATTTAGTCATATATTTTTTTTAGAATTTTATGATGTCCTTTTATGGTACTTTATACAAGTTGAAAAACGTATATAGGGTGACTGGTAATTAGTGTACGATATATATACGATATGTATATATATATTTTTATTATGGGAGCAAAGCCGAAATCGCGAAAAAAATATCAGCTGTTCAGTACATTAGGTAAACATAAATGTACTGAACAGCTGTTTTTTTTTCGCGATTTCAGTTTTGTTCCCATAGTAAAAGTGGTTGGTTATCATGAGCACAATCACGTGTTTAAGTATCGTACACTAATTACCAGTCACCCTATATTCAAATTCAAAGGGAGTCAGTCCCATAAAGAAAAGATTTTATTTCTTTATATAAATAAATATTCTATGTTTGAATCATCTTCATCATCTCACTAACCTTTTCTCAACTATCTGGAGCTCGGCTTCCAGTCTAACTGGACCCGGCTGGATACCCGTGTTTTACATGAAGCGGCTACCTATCGGAGCTCCACAACCTAGTTACTGATGGGCAACACGATACTCCTTGGATGGACTGATGGTCAGCCTTTTAACGTCTGACTAATGACTGTCAGAAATAGAAAGGAAAAATGGGCTAAATTAATAGCCGAATGGTACCCTAGAGAAGGCAAACGGAAGAGAGGACGCCCGATAAGGAGGTGGGACGACGACATAAAGGCGGAAGCGGGACCAATGTGGAAGAGGAAAACCCATGACCGGGAACTGTGGAAGAATATGGGGGAGGCCTATGCTAAAGCAAAACAATCTTCTAAAACCGATGTCGGAAAATAATTTTTATATTTCATTATTAACTAAACAGTATCTGAGATTGTTAATAAAGGCTATTATTATTATTATTATATTAACGACTGTCAAAGATCTATGAATTAAAACCGGGACCAACGGCTTTACGTGCTTTCCGAGACACTGGGTATCAGCCCCCCTAGCCAAGTCACAAACGATAAACGTAAACTCTCAGTAGTCTTTAATAGATTTTCAACTTTATGTTATTGGATATAAAGTTGAAAATCTGTTGAAGATTACATAGTGTTTTCGTTCGTTCCGGTCGCTAACGCTCAGCCCCCCTAGCCAAGTCACAAACGATAAACGTAAACTCTCCGTAGTCTTTAATAGATTTTCAACTTTATGTTATTGGATATAAAGTTGAAAATCTATTGAAGATTACATAGTGTTTTCGTTCGTTCCGGTCGCTAACGCTCAGTAGTCTTTAATAGATTTTCAACTTTATGCTCTTAGGTATAAAGTTGAAAATCTATTGGAGATTACTAAGCGTTCACGTTTATCGTTTGCAACTTGGCTAGGGGGGCAGTAGTCTTTAATAGATTTTCAACTTTATGCCCTTAGGTATAAAGTTGAAAATCTATTGGAGATTACTAAGCGTTCACGTTTATCGTTTGCAACTTGGCTAGGGGGGCAGTAAAGTAAACTTAGAAATGTACATATGAATTGATTCTACGTTTTAATATGAAATAAAAAATAAAGGTAGTTAATAATGCTTGGTTTTAATTACTCTGCCCCTCTGGTTATAATTCATTGGTTGGCATTACAAATAATGCTTCCAACTATTTAAATAATCGAATCCCATTGATTCGATTATTTAAATAGTTGTTATCACACTGCCCTCTTATATTGGGCATTTTTTTGAACTGCACGTGCATTTATAAAAAAAAAAAATTCGGAAAATTCGGAACTACTACTTGAAGGCCTCTCAACTTTAGTTTGGTCTTCGTCGGAATTATTATTAAGTTCTCTTAACGATTTGATATTTTTCATAGTATTTATTAATTTATAATTTTAACATATATATGTATTTTATTATTATAAATATTATATTTTATTTTTTCTGTTTGAAGTATCTGTTATTTATTTATTGTGCAAACCTACCACTGTATTGTCTTTTTAACCCAAAGGTTGACTGGTAGAGAATGCCTTGTTACATTAAGTCCGCCTATGTACCACTACTGTACATGAAGTTTAAATAAATAAATAAATATTTTTTTTATTACGAACCATAAAGTACAAAAATAAGCATTGACATACAACGTGGCAATACCGCCAGTCTTTTGGGTACTTTACTAGTCGACAGGCCTTTAAGGCCTTTATTTAATTTTTTATCTAATGTATAATCATAGTTGAGTGTTTTTTTTTTAATATATTTAGATAAATTTAGTTGCTTGAAAATAATTGCTTGAAAGAAATTGAATAATATAACCATTGAAGTACCTTGAATATCACATGAGAGAATCTAGTCCCGACTTAGCAAAGCTCTCGGTCTAACATAGGTACGTTGGCAACTTAATAAATAGCTCCGGAGCTAAGCTGGGGGTAAGCATACATGATTAATCAAAAGTTTAACTTGAACCATTCTAGACGCAATTAAATGGTTCGTTCAAAAACTCATTCTCCCACACACGGCGAATTGAGCACTAAAGTATGAAAGTTTCTGTTTAAAGACTTTGTCGTACAGTTGTGGGAATTGCGCATTCGTCAGTCATAGCAGCTGTTTCGTTTTGTAATTGGTCTAACTTTTTATGTTAAATTACTAGCATTATTTTGGGCTCATTCGTATTAATTAACTTACAATTTGATAATTTATAATTTGATGTTTCGGAATTGCGCGTTTTGAGTAAAAAATGTGTCAAAACGTGCGTAGTACATACATACTCGTATATCGATGGTCAAAACCTATTTGTACTTGAGATATAGTCAGGGGCGGCTTTTAGAAAACCTCATGCGTGCTCATGCTCATTTGATGGACTCGAAAAAGTGGTGAAGTGTGAGAAGAGAAATGCACAATGATCGACCGACAAATAAATAAATGGCCTACTTACATACTGCGTACTTAATTGCTAATTATGTTTCATAAAAATATAAAATGAAACAATTATATAAAAATAAAACTAGTTTTTATTATCAAGAAATATTATAATTTATACGTAACCTAAACGGCGATTACTGATCTGTTTCTTGATATTTATTCTCAGGGGTGCTCGACACCCACTGTTTATTTCTCATGGACCGTGCTCGAGCCCCCGAGCACCCGCGGAGTCGGCGCCCCTGGACCTTCAAATTCTAAATTCAAAAGTCGGGGCAAAATATGTGAGTCTCCGACTATCTAAACCAAAGTTGGAAAAAGTGTACCAATTTAACAATATTGAAAACTATTTCTATTCTTAAAAGCAGTGTAGGTGGTCCAGTGCTATCGACCCCGACTTTTGTGTTACGTCGTGAGTTGAGGCGCTTTACTCTGTATAATTTATTTTATCACCACTGCTTTCAAAACGGTGAAGGAAAACATCGTAAAGAAAAAGACATGTTTTAGAACCAGAGATGTGGGATTTTTCAATAGAGTTACTTTGCTCTTGGAACGCAAAGGGCAACTGAAGGAACACAGGTGGATTTTATTCTATAAAACTGACTCTCCCTCTCGTTCCACCCAGAGCTGGGAGGTGTTATAATAATATGATGATCTAATGTCCTAAACTTGTTAAAAAATTAAAGGACTGTTTTGACATTTGAGAAATACCCTAGAATGTAACTTGGAACAAAACTGAAAGAAACAATAAAATAATAATTGCATAAAGTGTTCTATAAAAATACATACATTTTATTTGGCGCGTTAAATAATAAGATGGAATATATTGTGAGTATTCTTTTTGCGTATTTAAGTATTCGTTTTGACAAATGTCAAAACGGGTCTTTTATTTTTTGACAACTTTAGAACCAAACATTTTCTTAAAGATAAACTGATCTATTTTAATAAAGAAAGAAAGAAAACACGTTTATTTGGCACACAGGTACACACAATGAGAAAACGATTATAATATAGAAACTTAAATACTAAAACTTAAAAAATACATTAACATTGTGTGTCTCACGACTGCGCCAAATAGGTCCAGTTCAGCATAATGCCAGGTCACTATATAGGTAGCAGTTGCCTGACGCTGGTTTTCAACTGAACCTTACTATGAGTCTACGGATGCTAATCAGTTTGTTTGATGCGAGGTAAACGTTGCCCCATACTAGGAATAACTCCCGAATCGTGGGTACGTTCACAAACATGTAAATTCACATACACAAGACACCCAGACCCAGGACACCTATATGTAGGCTATACAAATATTAGTTCCGTGCGGGAATCAAACCCGCGACACACAGAGCAGCATTCAATCGCTGAACAATTACGCCAACCGTGCGTTATACGCAGACATGTGACATCCACCAATCCGAACTGGCCCCGCGTGTGGGATTATAACGGTCCATTCCCTCTCCTGTGGAGTGGTAACGAGAGCAGTGGTGGCCGAGTGGTAACAGCCCCGACTTACGAGTTGTAGGTTGCGGGTTCAAACCCAGCCAGGCGCATTACTTTGTGTAATTTATTTCATCACCACTGCTCTCAAAACGGTGAAGGAAAACATCGTGAGGAAACCGGCATGTCCTAGAACCAAAAATTCGAAGACATGTGACATTCACCAACCCGCACTGGGCCCGCGTGGTGGATTACGGCCCATTCCTTCTCCTAGAGAGGAGGCCTGAGTCCCAACAGTGGGAACATTATAGGCCGACTATGCTATGCTATTGGGATCTCCTAGAGGCCTCAGCAGTGGGAACATGCTTTGGCTGGTTATGCTATACAATTTCTCTTGGTATTCGAGATAAAGAAATATTTTATACTAGCTTTTGCCCGCAGCTACGCCCTCGTACATAAAATATAGCTTATATTTCTCAGGAATAAAGCAGCTTTCTATCGGTGAAAAAATTTCAGCATTCGGACCAGTACTTTCAGAGATTACCTCCTACAGACAAAAAAAATAAAAGAACAAAAAACAATCTTTAAGTACCTCTATAAAATATAAGTGTAGATATTTTAACAATTCCAGTTACACACCGTCAGGTACACACCGTGTCTGTCACAAGCTCCATCCGAATCGTTGGAGTGTACATACAACAATCCATATTCGAATGGCAACAATAATTGCACCCTCCGATTGGCTCCGATACGATCCCGACTCTACTTAAAAGCTTGTGAGCTAAGTCTTAAAGGCTTTTATCGGTTTTTTCTAAAGCGCGTAGAGTATTATAGAAAGCTTGTAGTCCAAACTATGCTAGGCGACGATAGCTATATTTAAGCCACGATGTTTCTATGAAGGCTGGTTATAAAATATATACACCTCTAACTTTTAATTAGTCACTACAAAAAAAAATGAGCTCTATCCGTACCCGTTACTCATCATATTTGTGTAGTCAAAATTAAAAAAAAAAACGAAATCCCAAAGTTGTCCACGAAAATTGGTCATAATTGGTCAATTCATAATTGAATCAATTATTCATAACAATTGCAACTAGAAAATACTAAGCGCAGTGCTTTTCCGTTTTTTTCTTTTTGCGTTAATAATCATTGACCTGTACAATATTTCCATAAATTGAGAAACAGTTTGGCATATAAACAAGCTCTAATAACTTTGCTGTTTATGAATATTATTTATTGAGACTTTACATAAATAATAACAAGACCTTTTCTAATAAGCCCTTTAAGTATTTGTACTAATTAAAAATTAGTGGTGTATATGTTTATTTTGCGTAATAGTAAAATATGGTACATCAATTAAAGGTCTAAGTGTAATTCGTTCCGCATATTCTGCTTACTTATTTTCAGTATCTTAAAATTACAATTACAATCTAATTACTAATCTTTCTAAACTAATAAACAGCTTAAAAATATCTTACAGTTTATAAGTTCTGAGAATATCATTATGTAACTAGAAAGAACATTAATTTTAGTCTATTAAACTAATTGTTCCGTATGTCTTACATTTAAAAAAGGTCAGTTTATTTAAAAAAATAATGTATGGTAATAAATAAAAACTCTCTAGTTTGTTCTTTTAATTAAATAATCTACTTCTGGTCGGATAAACAAAGCGGCAGCTAATGTTAGCGTTGCATCCACTCAAAGCGGATAGCCCATTGGTCGCTCGAGCGAAACGGACCCGCTGCACACATGCAGTGGATACGCTAAACTGATTTTAAACCCAGCATAATATAATTTATGCAAAACAATGAGCAACTTGTACCTGCCATATTATCTCTCCACTGTCTTAGTTAACTGGTACGCCTGAGCAACTTATACCTTTGTGTTACAGTTTTAATAAATAGTTGTAGTGAATTTGTACAGCTTTCAATTTCATTACAAAGTAGATCAGTTTCTAGATATAAATGTACAGAAATAAACACTATGTATCAACAACAAAAACAATGTCTAAGATCAACAACGTGTATGATAAACAACCTCTCTTGGTTTTTTTTTAATTGATATAAACCAGTGCTTGACTGCGATCCCACCTGATGTTAAGCAGTAATGCAATCATTGATGATGAGGCGCACTAGTTTATTAAGAGCCTATTCGCTCTAGCCTTGAAAACACCTAAATTATAGTTGGACGGGAAGACCGCAGCAGGCAAATTGTTCCAATCCTTCGATGTACGCGGTATAAACGACGAAGCGAAACGCTTAGTGCGAACCGTTTAGATTTCAACAACATAAGGGTGGATACCCGCCGTACGTCGGTTTGTCCGATGGTAGAAAGAAAGAGATGGCGGAATCAAGTCATGCAATTTCCGCGCACACTCCAAAATGCATCCTGTAAAAAACCGAAAGGCTGGCTACTTTGCGCCTGTGCTCGAGGCTTTGTAGATTGGACTTAACCAGATCTGGATCCCCAATTAGCCTTTTCGCACGCCTTTCTACCGAGTCCAAAGCTGCTAGATGGCATTTTGCAACACCAGCCCATATGTGACTGCAGTACTCCACGATCGGACCTGTGCTTTGTATAACATTAGAAGCTGTCCCGGTGTAAAGTACCGTCGGACCTTTGCAAGAACGCCTAGTTTCCTATCGGCTACCTTAGCTTTGGACTCAATGAACCACCCAAAATTGAGGTTTGAGGAAATTTCAACTCCCAAAAGCTGAAGGCGGTCGGTGCACTCAAGGGATACATACTGATAAGCAAAAGCCAAGGTGAACGGGCTCCTTTTGGCAGTGAACAGACACGCTTGTGTTTTGGAGGCGTTGAATCCTACCAGATTGGTTTCGCCCCACTTGGAGACTGCCTAAAGTGATACATTCGTACGCTTTACCATAGCCTCTCGTTCGGACCGGATTCTCTCTACAACTGTGCTATCATCTGCATACCCATAGAGATGAGATATATTGGTTCAAAAGATATCATTTCTTGACAGGCCACTTTTAATGATAGGTACCTTCTGAAAGAAAGAAAGAAAGAAAAGAAAACATATTTATTTGACACACAATGACCAAACTAATAAGTATTGAAAACTTAAAAAAAAAAATTAAAAAAAAAGAAACAACAACAACAATGTGTCTCACGGCTGTGCCAAACAGGTTCAGTTCAGCATAATGCTAGACAACCCACGTAGCAGTTGCCTGACGCTGGTTTTTAACTGAACCTCTCTCTCTCTCTGGCCGCGGCATGGCTCATTTCAAAACTATTTTGTTATTCGAATGGCATGTGGATGCCGAATAAAAATATATAAAGTCATAGTGGTAGTGGTAGCCCATTGGTAATGGTTTCGACTTACCGAGTTGTAGGTCGTGGGTGCAAATCCAGTTAGGCGCATTACTTTTTTTTCGCATTAATTTATTTCATGAACACTGCTCTCAAAACGGTGAAGTAAAACATTGTGAAGAAACCGGCATGTCCTAGAACCAAAAATTCGAAAACATAACATCCACCGTAACATTAAAACGTAACATCCACCAATCCGCACTCGGCCGGCGTGGTGGATATGGCCCATTGCCGCTCTGAGAGAAGAGGCCTGAGTCCCAGCAGTGGGAACATTATAAGGCTGATTATGGTATACTATGCTAGGTAAACTATGATAGTCTACCCGGGTGCCAAACTTCATACAAATCCTTTGTGACGTGGTTGTTTAACAAATATCTAAACAAACGTGCTTTCACGTTTATGATATTAGTAGTATAATAAGACATGAAGGAGATAAAGATGTTTCTGAGCACAAAGAACTTCGTACTTAGTTCATTCATCAGTTATTGAAAAAGTGACAAATCTATCTTGAACGAAGAAATTCATTTGGTTAGAGCTAAATTTTGCCTCAGCCTTGAATACTGCGGAAAGTCAGACGCAAGCAGAATTTCATCATTCATTGCTCTTTGAAGTCCACCTTATTTGAATAGAAAATAGACTCCTGCGGCTGAGGATTTGTTATTAGATAGTTGTGACTGGACTTAAGCAAATGCAATATATGCCGTAAAGTGGGGCGTTTTGAGACTCCAGGGGCTATTTATAACTATTGTAATAAAATATTTGACCGAATATTTTTTTTCTTTTAGTAATAGTAGAGTTTTTTTTATAATATGGCAATACTGCAACTAATGTCAGTGCCACCGGCAAAATTTATAGGTTAAAAAAGTGTAAGCAACTGGCAGCAAAAAAGCTGGGAATCCTCGCGAAGGTCAGACGGTACTTCACGCCGGAACAGCTGCTAAAACTTTATCAAGCGCAAGTTCGATCGTGTATGGAGTACTGCTCTCATCTTTGGGACGGGTCTGCCAAATACCAGCTTGATGCGATAGAGTCAATTGAGAGGCGAGCCAAGAGGATCATTGGCAATGATGCACTTGTTGAGTCGAAGCTCCAAAGCCTTGGACATCGCCGCCGAGTTGCTGGCCTGTCGGTTTTCTATCGTTTACATTTCGGGGAGTGTGCACTGGAATTGCACAATCTAATTCCGCCAAGTCCGTTCCATCATCGGACCACTAGACGTACGGCGTTGCGCCACCGGTACATGGTGGACATCCCACCCATACGCACAAAACGTTTTAAGAACACATTTATTATGCGTACAGCCAAGGAGTGGAATTCCTTGCCGGAGTCTGTGTTTCCTGATAGCTACAACTTAGGGGTCTTTAAGTCAAGAGTGAATAGGCTACTTCTAGGCAAGCGTGCTCCATCGTCGACCACATCATCGCTTACCATCAGGTGAGATGGTGGTCAAACGCGAGCCTATCATTAATAAAAAAAAAAAAAAAAAAAAAAGCAAACGGTTAGACATTTTTAAAAAAAAAGCTTGTTACATCGAGTTAATTAGTACATACTTTACTTCCAGTTGATATATCAACAGTTTGAAGATAAGTAAAAAATGAGTTTGTTTCACGTAGTCATATGTTTTCTTGGGATTCTTTTGGTGTTTTCAATTGTATTCTAACCTGTTTTCTACTCCATAATTTTTGTGTTTTGTAGAATGGGGCTTTTTGGCACGAATTTGAGGCTATTTGGGAAGTTTATGACTGCTGTTTCAAATAGCCCCAAATGACTAGTATATTTAAATTTAAGGGAAAGCTTCTGATTTATTATTTTTTGTTGCAGTTCCGAATATGGTGCGTACTTACCAAAAATAGTACACTAATTCCAGAAATGGTAAATCTTTTGCACCTTATCATAATTATTCAAAAGAAAATTTGGAAAAAGCGATAGATGCTGCACAGTTTGGAAAACTTAAGTTAACCGAAGCTGTCTATATGTATGATATACCAAAGAGCACACTATGTAGAAAATCTAGAAACATTAATTGCACGCAAGATAAAGCTGGATATCCAACATTGTTTACTCCCGAAGAGGAAAATTCATTTATACAAAACATTTTAATTTTTAAGTGAACCCATTCACTTAAAAATTAAATTAAACATTTCCCTTTGGCTGTATGGATCTTCGTGTTTTGGCTCAAAAATATTTAAATAAAATAGGCAATTAGGGTTAAAAAAACTTTATTCCCAATAAAAAAAAAAAAACAATATTTTATATACATAATATAAAACCAGTCGAAGGTGCAAATTCTAATAACTATCTCC
Source organism: Mythimna impura (assembly GCA_905147345.3). NCBI lineage: Eukaryota > Metazoa > Arthropoda > Insecta > Lepidoptera > Noctuidae > Mythimna > Mythimna impura. The sequence continues at coordinate 11,236,790 of LR990342.1, read as the reverse complement.
TAGACCCTCGACACATAGTAGCGATATGAACTGGTAGGAAATGTGGTTCCACTCGGTATGGAAGACGCAGCGTTAGAAGGCATCACACAAGGTAGCCCGATGACCTAGTGAGGGTCGCTAGAATCCAATGGATGCGAGACACACAGGACCGTTCATTATGGCGATACTTGGGGAGGTCTATGTCCAACCGTAAACATCTTTCGGTTGCAATAATGACGATGACTCGATATGAGATGAGACCGCCATAACCCTTCCACTCAGATAGAGGTTACCCCTACAAGTGGATTACCCTACAGACAAAATGGTCTTGTAACGAAATAAACCCTTCATAATATAATAATTATGCTTCAAAAGCCTTTCAAAATCGATTCAACATTACTGATAAGTATATTCGTACCTGTATATTACATTATCCCTTTCAGCTTTTCTGAAAAAGATAGAGAAATTGCGAGAAAACCAGCGGCAGTTTCGTAATTATCTAGTATAGGTAGGGTTGCCATCTCTAAAATCTTGCAACCAGAACAAGAAGCGTAAAAGCCCGGATTTTGGAGTTCACAACCCGGACAATGGACAAATAACTTTTTTAACTTACTCTTTAATAAAAAAAAACGTTCATAATGGTCATAAATCAACTTTTTAATTATTTTCATACTTAAAAGGAAATATGTCAATTTTCTCTATCTTGAGTTACAAAACAGAAGGTACTCACAGTTTAAAAAATCCTTACTATGTTTAATTCTTGAAATAAAACACTGACGCTCAGCGGTGGCGTCTCATAGCTTAATTTATACACGAACTAAAAATGAGTACCTACCCCACCCGGATGTTCCCCGGACGTCCTTTAATTAAACTAGAACAAAACCGGAGAAATCCGGTCGGATCGGCAACCCTAGGTATAGGCACTCTTATTAGTAGGAACTCGAAAGGAAATCGTAATGAAACTGACTTCAAAACATTCGTGTGTCGCATAACACGAAGGTTAAGATTTTTGCGGACAAGAAGCCAAAATTACCTGTCTAACGCAGAATAAATGAAATTAACTAACCTTTCAATCAATACCGGTCTTTAGTTAAATCTTGCTTCTTGAATTAGGTAGGCTCCAGCTTTTTCTGTCGTGAATTAATTAATTATACAAATTCTCAGACTTCAACGCTGTTTTTAGACATCAATACTTTTAATCATAACTGTCTAAAGCAAATATTTATAAAAACATTTTTTTTGAGCCTCCAAAGTATCTTACAGTAGGTGGAGCGAGAGGGCGTGTTAGATTTTTTTTTAAATCTAGATTTTTTACCGATAAAAACCCACCCGTGTTCCTTCAGTTGCCTTTTATATTCCAGATGAATCGATCGAACAATCTCGCAGCCTAGCCCTCGCAGAATCAAACTTTAAACGTCAATTATTTTGGTGTACAATAAAGTTTATTTTCTATCTATATATATAAAAATGAATCCCTATTTTCCTTGGTAGTGCCGTCACGCGTGAACGGCTGGACCGATTTCACAATTTTTTTTTGTTGTGTTCGTTATTGTTAGGAGAAGGATCTTATGAAAGAAAAAAAAATTAAAAATGGTAGTAGGGTAGAGTAGGGTAGAGTAGGATAGAGTAGGGTAGAGTAGGGTAAAGTAGGGTAGAGTAGGGTAGAGTAGGGTAGAGTAGGGTAGAGTAGGGTAGAGTAGGGTAGAGTAGGGTAGAGTAGGGTAGAGTAGGGTAGAGTAGGGTAGAGTAGGGTAGAGTAGGGTAGAGTAGGGCAGAGTTGGGTAGAGCAGAACAGAGTAGTCAGTTGACGGGAGCGAACCCGCGGGCAAAAGCTAGTTTTTAAATATAAATATATCCCGTTTTGTGTCTCGTGTGCCAACGTTTGTCGAGGGTATCATTGTCCAAGGACAAGTATGGCTGTAGACAAAGCGTTTACTCTGACTCTTTCAAACATTCCCTTAGCTCGTGCCACATGGTCATGGTTATCACGAAGGTAGCTCCCCACAAGCTGTCAGGGTACGCCGCACGACTTTTCGCTACTTTTGCCTGCTGGCAATCATTCGTGCGCACTCGTTCAATTATAGACCTAATCGTATAAAATAAATATAGATTTGCAATGAGGGTAGGCTCGTAATACAAAGGAGATCACCCATTCTGGGATCAAACTAAGAAGATTCATAAGATGATTTTCCAACCGGAAAAAAAAAATTAAAAAAAATTTTTTGGCGTACATCAATAATAATTGCACATTTTTAAAGCACACGTGCAACGCATTATATTTTACTATGGTGTCAAAGTCGAAAACTATTTGGGCGACGACAGAAAACAATTTGTATTAGGGTTTTAAATTCATATCACACCGATTACAGATGGCTAGTTAGTAGTGTCGTAAGTGTCAACACTAATCACATCATTAATTATCAATCCTCATTGTGAAATAGGTGAATGATAATTATACGAAATTTTACACAAAATAGTGGTGGTACATTTAAAGATCGTTGTATATCTTTGTTCCCAAATTCATTACAGCATTGTCGCCATACAAAGAAATGTTTCTACTCCAGTCACTAATTAAATAAAATATAATTAATTACTGGCCGCCGATGTTTTTGCTTTATCCCAAATCATCGAACAAAATGGGTGATCTCCTTTCAATTTTTGTTGACCACTTTAATTAAAGCTCTCAAATAATTTATTTTTCAAATGAGACTTTGCTGGACCTCACATTTTGAGCTCATTTAATTAATGATAAAGTCTTTATCTTATGTTGGCCATTTCGATATAAGTGTGTATACATAGGCTGAAAAATTAAAATCGCCGAGAGATTAAATCAGAACATTTTTATCCATTAGAAATATAAATCATTTAACCACATTATAATTAGGCATACTTTATAATTATCTCTCTACTACTCCATATTTGAATAAATAATTCGAGATTTTTATCAAATTTTGGAACAACAATCGATACATAAATTGGTGACGCTGGATTCGCATTATCTCGAATTATTAACTCAAGGACAGTATTAAACAAGAAAACAATAGATACATTCTTTTAAGTTAAAAACAAGGATCAGACTGGGTTGTATCTCTCAATACTGAAAGTTCGACCTCACTAACCATGCTACACACTCTCATGCGCACTTCAGCAATTTTATCCGGCGGAAAATTACAAACAATATCAGCCATACTAGAAAAAAAGTTATGGACAGGCGATTGTCCCGATGGACAAGTCGCTTTAGTAACCAGTTGTTGTAAAATTAAATTCCTCTCCTCTCTGTCCTTTTTCAGTTCATCAATAATAGAATCCATCTTTCGTTTCATTGCTCTTTTTGGTGGTGGAGTTACAGTTTGCTCTTGAACGGTGAAATTTTGCTGTGCAACCATTGACTGATTGGTGTCATAAGTTGTGGCTACAATTGCTGGAACAAATGCTGGTTGCTCTGCGTTGCTGCAACTTGATGTTCCTTTGACGAAAGACGATTCTGATAATGGAACTTCTTCAGACGAATCGTATTCTTCCTTCACGTTCTCGAAACTAATCTCAATTGGGTCATGGGATATGGATTGGTTAGAATTGTCCACGATATAGGACAGTTCATCATCTTCATGCGTTTCCGACAAGAAGTTCAGTCTCTCGTCATCGTACTTGGAATATGATGTGGCGGTTCCAGTAACCTTTTTCTTTTTATTTTTCATGTAGTTGTCTCGTATGTTACGCCATTTTGATTTGCATTCTTCAGCTGTAACAAACAACCAAGTCAAAACATTTTGTCTAGAGCTACATCTAAACCTGCCAAAATCAATTTAGTCCCAACCACTATTAACTTAAGTCTAGTTGTTTAGTTTTTTTTTATTGTTATTTATGTTTTAGGTTATGGTAGAATCAGCATATACTATCATGTATAAAAATTTCTTAAATAAATAGAAAAAAAAAGGTTTTTTATCGATACCATTCATAATTGATAGAGTGGATCATTATCGATCGAAAATTGATTGATTAATACCTGTAAAGCCACAGCGAATTTAATATGATTTATAATGCTAGAGTAGAAAGTACCTATAAAAATACATGATATTATTATAAAACATAAAGCAAGCAAGATACAGAACCTAGATTATATTAGTCTGATGGTACTTTAAAAAGAGTCGCATTGAACATTCATACACCGATTACTTTAAATACTCAAGACAAGGTTAACTCAATAATGCATGACGCATTGTAAGTACATAAGCAAGTAATAGTGAATGTTTTGCTTGAGTACGTTGCAAGCCCCATGAACCACAACACAAAAAACGTTGAAATGGCGCTACAGTTTGAATAGCCCAGAAAAAAAAAACAGCGACCGAACGCGACGGTACTACCAGGGGGAATGTCTTTATGTGCCATAGTTGTAGTTATCCATGTACTTACAACATCTCTGTGCTGCTTGAACTATCACTAAAATCTGGTCCCCCGCTAATACTTAATACTCGAAAGGTACTGATTGCCTACTGCACTCACACGGTCGTAACTATAACACCAAACATATAATAGACGCTAACGTTACTAGAATGAATCATACACAACATATGTACATAAAAGGTAAACAAAACTACATTCATAGTTAGGAAAAATTACTCACGTGTTTTGTTTAGTATCTCGCCAATTTTGATCCAACAGTTGCCTTTTCTAATCATGTTCTTGTAGTCCTTTCCTTTATGGCGGTACAAAATTGGGTATTTCTTAACATTTTCGATTAAATCGTCGTCGAACATGCTCATTTTGAGAATAAAACGCGATGTGCTCGCCGCCACGTCGCGTCGTGCGAAGGTGACGGTGACGCGGGACGCCACGGTATGCGGCATGCGGCGCGCGGCGGCGGCGGTGCGGCGGCCATGACGCCCCGTCGCCTCGCCTCAGTCGCCCCCTCGCCCTTGCCGTAGACAGACGCTCGATGTGTGCGGCGCTAGTCAGCTGACCGTCATACCAGTCCATACTACGCAACATTTTACATCGCTTGTGAATTACGATTACGAAATTTAGGTCGCCGCAAATCGCACTGCGTAGCGGTATACCGGGAAATCGGTTATTCACGTTTTGTCAACGAATGACTTATATGCTGTTTCTGACCATAAAATGTATGATACGTGACACGTAATATCACGACTGTATTACCTTAAATAGTAGGCAGAGATGTCTACATTTCGCCAGACGAGTTTCATGTGGATAATAGCTAGTCTACCAGATACAAATTCTACGGGATATAAGTATCTACTGTACATCTTGTTATAGGTATTATCTTAATAAAGACAACTAAAAAAATGAAAAAGGCTACACAACAACTTGCTGAAGTAAAGACTCAATTCGATAAGATTTAAACTTCAATATCAGACCGCCAAGGATTATTTATGTAGGTAATGATTAATGACACTGTTGTTGCGTTTATCGGTTACCCAGCAACGCGAATAAAAAATATAAAATAAGTTTTGTCTGGGAAAATGGACTCAGTTTTCCCGAAAGTTTTTCTGACTCACATGTTTCGTTAAGGGCGATACCTACTACGTATCTACAAAGAGTCGATTCAAGGAAATATTTAGTAGGCGTCATCAAAACGAAATTACCTATACGTTGTTCATTTACAATGAAAAAATTATTAACGATTCCTTGTAATACATCCAAAAGCATGAATAATACGAGGTTTCTATTTTCCAAATTGATTTGTGAACAATTGATGTGAAAGTGTAATGGATCACAATAACATTACAATGGGTAAAGTTATTGTGAACCATTACAATTTAGTTTCGAAGTTTGATTCACTAAACAGTCAACCAAGAGTTAATTTACACGAATAATAGTGCCAGGAGGTACCTACCAGTCAATTACTTGTTTACTCATACAAACATTCAACAAGATATTCAAGTTCATGAAATACCCACTGAAGCCTTACTAGGGTCAAAAGATGACTTCTGAAAAAGTAACCCGTGGTCCTAGAACGCAAAGGGCAACTGAAGGTACTTATTTGTGGTTTTGGTCAGTAAAAGTCTGACACGCCCTCCCTCTCCACCCAAGGCGAGAAAAGTCATTATTTTTTTTATACTTTAATAATTTTAAGGAGTTTTATGACTTAGTGATAAAGGAGTGACTTTATCACTAAGTTATAAAACTCCTGTTACAAAAACACTTCTAATAATTACACATTAAGCTCTAGACTACAAAACCAACTTATTAGAATGGTATAATAATTATGTCACTCACTCATCAATAACAATCGACACAACATCTTAGCCTCCTCCGACAACGGGGAAGCTATGATGCTATTACATGCCCTGACCTCAGATCCCACACCAAACAGACCTACCTCTGTACCATGACGTTCGAAGTAAGATTGTTTCATTCTTATTTCTAAGTAAGAGACAGAGTTATACAGGTTGTCTAGCGCCATCTCTTACCCACACTGGAAATAAGAAAAAAAAACAATCTTACTTTAAACGTCATGGTACAGGTCCTAGTCGATTACTGTATGTTCCAGTCACGTTCCATCAAGACATGATAAACATCTCTATGAACCCGCAAATTTCCATAAGGTATTTGAATTTATTGGATAGGATGTGGTAAAAACGCATCCTCAAGAGAGCTACTACATGTCTTCTATCTATCGCAAAAGTCTTATCTCATTAGATAATTCCCACCCTCAAAAAAAAACCCACTGAAGCCTACACAGTCATCCCTGAAACTTTATTACACGACTGGGGACGCAAAAGACATAGGCTGATAAACATATGACCCACATGTTTATCAGCCTATATGTTTGTATTGTTTGTACCTTTATGGTACTCTAAAGCCCAAACGCGTAGGCCGATTTTGATGACTCTTACGTCAATTGATTTGTTCTCATGAGTAACGGCGAGCAATAAGCAACCCGTGATCCAATACGGACCAAGTTCAGGTCGAGGGCGCGTTGTGTTTGACGTGTGCCTCAAAGAACTATAAAATTGACGCGGCCTGCCAAGGAAGGAAGGGTTGCGGGGTTGTTCGAAAGAGTTACCACAATCCTGGACTGCAAAGGGCAACTGAATTAACACGGCGGGATTTGGTCAGTCTGACACTCCCCTCCTCCTCCTCTATCGCTCCACACATAACGAGAGAACTTATTTGATGATTTTCCACCCTCAAAAGAGATAATCAAAAACTTAAAAGCTGAGTAAAAAGTTATTTTTAAACGTGGTCATATTTCAGGAGGTGAAAGTCCTCATGAAATTCCTCAACAATTTTTACTTCTGGAACACCACAGACATAAAAAACAGAAACAATACCCTACTTCTGGTACTGTAATGTGATATCGAAATATCGGTGCTTAAATACTGATATACTTTTAAGGGTTATACAGAATACAATTTGAACTTGATATGAAAGGAATTGTATTGTGTTTTAAGTCAGTTTCGGATAGACAAATGTTACATTTTTACAATTTGACATTAATAATTATTTTTATCTTAAAATTTGCAAGATTTACTTTGTAAAGTGTTACATTTTTTGTAAATTTTATTTTCTTAGCGTGAATGTGGGGACTATGCGGATTCTTTTTTTCCTTTTCTGTAATTTTAATATAATGTCTGACAGTTTTGTGTACTTAATTCGGCCTACCCAAATGTCCTTTATTTGGTATTGTTCCTCAACTCGTTAAGCTCCTTAGTAGTCCTAAGTTGAGCTACACAAATACTGACAAATGCTTGTACTGTCTGGACAGGTCCAGTCAATTCTGTGTGGTTTTACTGCTTCTCATATGATTTGACCATTACAAGTTAACTGTACCTATGGGTTTTAGAAGAGACTCGGACCTCTGAGTTTGTTTCGGTATTTCTTTTTAGGGTAGTTAGCTAGGAAACAGCGGCCTCATCTAGTTTAAAATGAAGAGAAAATTGACGCGTTAAAGGTATTTAAAAAAAACCTATTTGCAAAATATATCTTTTAACGCAAGCACCGAAAATAGTAAGTTTTTAATCGTGTGGTTTAGTACTGATCAAGATTATTGCAAAAGCATGACACGACACGACACGACACGATGGGGTTATCTTGTTGCGCTCAGTAGTTCCTAGGAGCAAATCAAAGTATGTTCATGATCCTGAAACTAAGGGCTTTAGCAAAATAATTAAATACCACAAGGATTATTTTCTGCAGTGTAACAAAAGAACACATTTTAGCTGGATTTAGACGCCCAACAAACGTCTTCATTGAAATTAAGTGGATCTACTATGCAGATCTTGCTTGATAGAAAAATGTACTACGCAAAGAAAATATCGCGAAAGCTTACCGAATCCTCCTACCCAACACTATTTCATATTTTATCGTCTACGCGGCTTCAATTTTTAATCAAGAACACATAATTTCTTGCCATTTCGTCTAGAAAAAGACATTTCGTTTTCAGTCACCCACAGATGCATTTTATGAAATGAAAGTTCAAATATCACGCAGGCTTACCTCCTCGGGATAAGTTATAAACTTTTACGACTCTTTAAAATTTCCAAATCATCTATTTTTATGAGCATTCCAGAAGTCATTTGCGGTTGAGTCACAGGACTAGCGAAGAGAGAAAATTATATGAACTCAGATATCTACGTTTGGGGAAAATTATTATGAACTGACTTTTGCTAGCGGTTTCGTCCGTGTTATATTCGAAAATACGGGAATGTAGACCCTACGTCCTAGTCTACCCGTGTGCAAGTTTCATCTAAATCCATTTAAATGTCGAGGCGTGATTGATTAACTAGGATCTAGACTTTCACATTTATAATATTAACTAGTGACCTACCTCGGTTTCGCATGGGTGCAAATTATTACTTATACATAACCTTACACTATCCTCGTTTCGCACTAAAATCTATTGCGTCGATTAGGAGTAAAAGTTGAGCTACACCTGACCGCACCAAATCCCACTTTCCAATGCTTCTATTCTTTTCTGTCACTTACAACCGTCATTTACTAAAGCGAGAAAGAGAGTGCGTGTTGCCAGGTATGACATATGGCACTGAAACGTGGCACCTAAAGGGCAATGGAAAGGGCTATGCATTAGGAATGAAGATATCTGAAGGAGAACCAAGGTCGCCGTCATAGCCCGAAGAATGGCCAAACTTAAGTGGCAGTGGGCAGGGCGCATTGCTCGCAAACACATGGTCAATGGGGCCGAAAGGTTCTGGAGTAGCGACCACGTACCGGAAAACGCAGCGCTGGGAGGCCTCCCACGAGATGGACCGATGAGAATCACCCGATTGCGATGGATGCGAGACGCGCAGGATCGTTCGTTGTGGTGATACTTGGGGGAGGCTTATTCTTAGGCTAAAATAATGACGATGATGAAAGAGACTGTTGCCGAACACCTCGTCGATTCCGCTCCATGCGGTCGCACTCCCGCTATCTTTCTCGGATGGTGCCAGAGTAACGCGGTGTCCTACGTAGGCGAATCTACGTGAACGAGAACGCGAAGCGATGCGGCCTAATTAATAAACTTTATTGCCGTGGCCTACGTCACCATCGGCACGTGGGCGCGGTGCGGCAGCGGTTGGTTTGACATTTTCGCGCGAAGTCTTGCGGTGCGGTGACCTGTTTTAAGTAAATGGGGGTTGAAGCAGTAATTTAGCGCGCACGTAGGACATCTTATTTTCGCGTGCACCGCAATGGACGTTGAATCGTCCAATTAGACGCCGGGTAGCTCAACCCTTAGCGGATAAACAGACTGTTGACATTTGGTTTTATCTTTATACAAATTTCTCTGGACGTGTGTTGTTTCTGTGCTTGACCGATTTGGATTAAACTTTGTGCCCACTCAAATATACAGAGTGGGTGCCTGGATGGTTCGAAAATACTATTGGACAGGGTGGGCACAGCAGTCGGGTTCTCGATTTTTTTTTTCTGATTAATATCCAGCTTTCGGGCAGTACAACGTCTGCCGGGACTGCTAGCATTATGTAAAGATTGTAGGATTTTGTCTCTTCTTAGTAGTATAAGACAAACGTATTATACAATATGTACACGTACATAGTATATACAGTGTACGACTGTACATAGTACGTTACAAGGAAGACAAAAATTTTGCGGTTCATCTTATATATATATAAAAGAAAGTCGTGTTAGTTACACTATTTATAACTCAAGAACGGTTGAACCGATTTAGCTGAAAGTTGGTGGGGAGGTAGCTTAGAACCAGGAGACGGACATAGGATACTTGAGTAGGGTAGAGTAGGATAGAGTTGGGTAGAGTAGGATATAGTAGTCAGTTGACGGGAGCGAAGCCGCGGGAAAAAGCTAGTAAAAAATATAACAAGATTGTAAAGGTAAGCATTTTGTTTACTTACGCAAATGATATACTTACGGTTTTAATCGTGTCACTCCAGGCTCCTGCGAAGATTAGTAGGCGCTCCAGAACAGATTAAAGTCAACAAAACAGTTGTAATCTGCCGGCTTTACTTAAGGTATTTTAAGGTTTGGTAACTTTTACAATTAACGTTACGTTCGTATCTTGGCTGGGCTTGGAAACCTCATTTATGTTTTGGAATAGGAATAAGGGAGAGTGAGATAGGTTGTTTGTAAAAGGTAACTAACGTAGGTGCCTACTTAGTTCAAAACTAATGAGTTTGAAATATACCTACCTTTTTTACTAGCATAAGACAGCGGCTTCGCCTGCCCTGCGTTCAAAAATGAGATTAGAGTTAACTCTAATGACGTCATCGGGTAGATACTCTAAGCTCGCATTTTTGAACGTGAACGTAGAGTTCAACTGTCAATGCCAAGCAACTGTCATTCCTACCGCTTATACCAACCTACGCTGCTCGAAGTTAGAGTTAGTTGGGTTAACTCTAGGGTAGCTACTCGAGTTATAAAAGAACGACTCTGGGTTGCAACTCGAAGCTACTCTGGTTATTTTTGAACGCAAGGCTGCTTGAAAGTACAAACTTATCTCGGGATGCAAAGTATCCCATGTGCTATTTCAGAACATGAAATTTCATCTAAATTCGTTTATCCGTCTGAGCTCCTCCAAAGTATCAATAAACACACACACTTTATAACATAACTAGCTTGTGCCAGCGGTTTTGCCCGCGTGATAAAAGGTTTTTCTATACAAACTTTGGACCCCCGTTTCATCTCCTATTTTGGAAAATCCTCTCTTAGTGCTCGCCTACGTCATAAAAGGAAGCCTTGTGCAGAATTTCATGTTCCTAGTCCCAGTAGTGTCGACTGTGCGTTGATATGTCAGTCAGTCAGTTTCTCCTTTCATATATTAGATTAGCTTCTGCCAGCGAGTTTGCCCGTGCCAAAGTAAAAAATATCATAAATATCCCAAGGGAACACTACCGGGATAAAAAAGTATCCTATTTGCTAATCCAGGGCATGGTTTACCCTTGTAACCAGAAACTGTCGCTTTATAATATTGATGTGATTACAATATCTGTCATGGGGTTAGCGTATCCATGTGGATAAAAACCCCAGATTCAATCAAATGAAAAAAAAAAAACAATATCAGTCAGAAGATTGTATTTATTTATTTAAACTTCATGTACAGTAGTGGTGAAAACTAATAACTCAATTTTGTTTTATCTTAATTCTAGCCAATTTTTTTTCGCCATCTTCTTTCTAGTTATCCATTGAAAACTGAAATATAAAGTCACTAAATCCTTATTAAGTAGCATACTTGGAAAACATCGAAAATAAATAGCTTTCACTTTAAATAAGTCACTTCTGAATGTTGAATGCGAGAAAAGTTTTTACATCCAACTCCCCAAAACTTTATGTTTTCGGTTCTCATCTGACTTTTCGCAAGATTCAACCCTTTCCATACATATAAGTTCATGAAAGATCCACTTACTGTAGGTAGGTAGATGAAACTGGCATAAAGAAGTTTTATTTTTTATAAAGCGGTTCCCACGCTACGATACAGCAGTGGTTCTTCCTGTATCGTATTTTTTTTTCGGTGGTAAAATCATCCAATGACATCCTCGCTCTTGAGTTGGGCGCGAGGGTGTGTCAGACTTTTACTGACTAAAAACCCTCTCCTGTTCCTTCGTTGCCTTTCATACCAGGGCCGAGTCTTCCTTTCAGAAGCAGACCCTTGGCCCCAGTAGGATTCGACCATGCTGGGCCCCTACGGTTTGCTGACATCTCCTTGAGGCGCGCGTGGAACAGTACGCGCCGTCGACGACTTGGGCTCGGTCGGTTACCGGACGATCGGACAGCAAGCTACCCATTGCTCGCCGTCCGCAAGCCCGCGCCTACGGTGGCCGGAAATCGGGACCAGGATCTCGGCGGCTGGGGCGTGAGGGCCGCGCCCTAGCGCATGCACGTGCGGCCTCCTTTGCTAGCATTACTGCTTCGCAGAAGGAGGCGACCACCTGCCACTCCTCCTCGTTTCGGACCATGGCCTGTAACAAAGCTCGGCGCGAGAGATCGTTGCCGTCGGTCTCCCCCACGAGGACACGACAGTGCTCTGCCCAAGCGGGGCTCACCTCTACCGTATGCTCCACCGTGTCCTCCAGGCGGTTCACACAGTGGTGGCACCCGGGCGTCACTTCCGCATGAATCCAGTGCCTCCCGAACTGACCACGTCCGGTGAGAAACTGCGTCATGCGGAAGGTGAGGACGCCGTGAGGTCTTTCCAGCTACTCCTCAAAGAGGGGACTTACCGCCAGAATTATGGCGTGCCTATCCTGTATCGTATGTGTTCAAAAACGTGTAACCTCACATATGTATATAAGACTTCCAGATCTGGAACACCTATCCGTGGACCATACAAATATTTGTTCTGTGCTGGAATCAAACCCTTGAACAATCGCTCAAACACTGCTCCAACCGCGGCCTCAAAATCGTATTAAAGGCAGAGAAATTAAGATCACACTATCACACTAATATTATAAAGAACCTCCTTGAGTCCTTGAGTTCTTTTCTGAACTCAAGGACGGTATGCGGAAACAAGGCGGCCAGTTCCTCAGGTACAAGGACGTTCAGAAAAGACATGAAGAAATGCAATATAGACCCCTCTCGCGGGGAGGAGACGGCAAAAGATAGACTTGGTTGGAGACGTTTAACTAAACAAAACGTTTGAAGACCAACGTAAGAGAGATCTCGAGATACCATCAAGAATAAGCCGCCCTCCAACATCCAATACCTATACAACAATGGTGTTTTAACGTGCCCACACTGTGCACGCACGTTTACAGCAAGGATAGGCTTTATTAGTCACATCAGAGCACATGATCGCAACCCGTAGTTGCACTAAATCAGAATCCAGTCACCGTAGCCGAAATCGGCTAGGGAGTACATAATAATATATATAAAGACAAACGTTTGTGAGTGAGTAACATGTTTGTTGCTTCTTTACGCTCGAACGGCTGAACGGATTTGGATGAAATTTGGCCCACGAGTAGGCCATGTCCTGGAATAGCACACAGGATTCTTTCTACCCCGGGAGAATGTTCACATGGACCAAAATCCTACTTTCACGAGGGCGAAGGCGCTAGCAACAGTTGGTTGGTGATAAAAATCTCATCTTATTCCACTTTGAACCCCAAAGTAACCTTTTCTACTCATACTTACACTATAAATATGGTTGTCTGAATGTTTGGATATGAGTTAATCAATCACGCCGAAACGTCAAAATGTATTTAAATGAAAATGTCTACCCATGTTCAATCCGTATGTGTGAGATTATATAGGTATTATGGGTCCACCACACGCACAAGCTTCACCACAGTTTTGCCTGCGCAGGCCGGTTTGTACATGGTTTGTACCACGGATATCGATTTGTACATTTAAAACTGGATGAGTATTACGAACCACACGCACGGTGTTCCGTGTAGTGCGTAAGCAAAACTGTGGTAAAGCTTGTACGTGTGGTAGGCCCATATGGGTACTTTTTATCTCAATACATCAGTCTATCTATCTATAGTCTAGCCTTTTCCCAATTATGTTTTTTTAAGGTGAGAAATCATCCAATGACTTCCCCCGCTCTAGGGTGGAGCGAGAGGTCGTGACGGCTAAAATAACTCCTTTGTCCTTCAGTTACCCATTCTGTTTTAGGAGCACAAGTTTCCTTTTCAGAATCCCCATTGCCCTAGTGGGCATCAGCCCTATTTGGCCCCTCCCCTACAGTTTGCAGACATCCCTTTGAGGAGCGCGTGGGACACTAGTGACACTACGCGCTTTCGATGATTTGGGCTCGGTCCGGACGGTTACCGGACGGCCGGACGCGACGGTGAGTTAACCCGTGTGTGTAAGATTAGGACTAAAGGTACTTTTTATCCCAATACATATATCTATGGTCTAGGCTTTTCCCATTTATTTTTTTTTACTTTCCAGTCTAAGCAGATGCGGCTCAATATCAGTGTTATACATGGAGCGGCTGCCATCAGACCTCCGCAAATCGTTTACTGGGTAACACGATACTTCTTGGCTAACCAAGGGGTCAAGTCTGACAATCAGTCTAAACTGATTGTCAGACTTTTCTGGCTTCTGACCACATGCAGTGTCTGTCAAAGATCTACGAAAGATAACCGGTAACAACGGTTTTACATGATTCCCGAGGCACGGGAGGTCAGTCATGTCATATATAAACTTTAGGAAGTACATTAATTATAATATGAATAAAAAAAGTCACACTGCTACTTGCCCGGTTTCGAACCCAGAACGTGCAACGTAGAGAGGAGGCGCGTGCTTTAACGTCTGGGACATTACGACATTTTATTTTTTAATCCCAATATATCCCGTGGGATAATTTTCACCTTTCACGCTGTCATTGGCACTGGCAATACAGTAAAATAAAATAAAAAATCGGGCAAGTGCGAGTCGTACTCGCGCACTGACGCTTCCGTACAAAGTTACCTATGAAAACTGTTCAATTCCCGAATTGAGTTACGAAGATTTTTACGATTCGCAAAATGATTATTTTTTTGTGATTAACTACAAAGGAGATTGACCAAAAGCAGTCTAGCAAAGATGCGTGAACGAAAATCAAATTAATATAGAAATTATTTGCTTATTTTTTTACAGCTTTTCACTTCAGGAATTCTGTTTTCGTATCCGGAATTATGATTTTAAGATAAACAGTTAATTAACGATTGCTAGGTACATTTCCAGTCATGATTGACGTTTCGTTCTCTTCATTTGTACGAGTTACGTAAGCTATATATTACTATACCCTTTGTACGTAAGTATGAACCTTTAGACAAAAACATCACAAAAATGATATCAATATCTTAAATAGCTAAGTAATTAGTTATACCATAACGTACTGTATATGTATTTTATCGTTCCGATAATATAATATTTATTTTGTGCTTCGTCTCACGCAGATGCAGCTGTCAAGCCAGATGACAGACAGATGATAACTAACAATGTTGTTTTGTACCTACATGAGTGATCTGTGGTCATTTTACAAGTTGCGAGTTGGTTAGACATAATTTGTAGGTTATCTCCGTTTTTGTTTAATTACTTTAAAACTCGGGTGTTTGTGTGAAAATGAACACTTTTATTTAATAGTATATAAAGCGTAGTCTATATTAAATAAACATTTATTGTGCTTCAACTTAAGACGGATTTCCATACATCGTTGGTCATGATCCTTTACAGTTTTCAGATTTGTGCTATGATACCTCGCTTCATGCCAATTTTCAGGATTCTAGGTCAACGGGAAGTGCTCTATAAATTTTGATTCCCTTGAGAGTGTCGAAATATAAGTTTCTTGCGACATAAGCGGCCGTATCTTTTTTTTTTCGTAACTCAAACAACAAAGTGATCCTATAAGGGTTCGGTTTTTTCCTTTTGAGGTACGGAACCCTAAAAAGGTAGAAGCAAAAGGAACTGCTCCGGAAAGTATTGCGAACCGATAGTTAATAGGTCACTTCTGTTCAATATTCCTCCGTTTAAGTCCTGAAATGTAGGGACTTCGTTAATTGCGCACATTTCTGCCATTCATTAATAACCTTTATTGCTTTTTAATACCGTCGGCGGCTGTCTGGCTGTCATTCGGAAACGGATGTAAATAATGTTGGGTGACTCTTGACTTCCTAACTTTCTCATTTAACGCCAACACTATGTTTAATTGTTTTAAGGTTACTCGTGTATTTAGTTTTTTTTTTTTTAGGTGGGAAATCATCGAATGACATCTCCCGCCTTTGGGCGGAGCGTTCGTTCTAGGGCCCCGGGGTTCACTTTCGCCCCAGCAGTAGGCTTCGGCCATGCTGGGCCCCAACGGTTTGCTGACATCTCCTTGAGGCGCGCGTGGAACACTACGCACCGTTGACGACTTGGCCTCGGTCCGGACGGTTACGGACGGTCGGACTCCCATTGCTCGCCGTCCGCAAGCCCGCGCCTTCGGTGGCTGGAAAAAGTTTTTTCATTTACGGTTTTTAGACGGTACGGTTGGCACAGTGGTTGCGCGATTAGCTGCTGCGCTGTCGGTCCCGGTTTCGATTACCACACGGAACAAATATTTTTATGGCCTACAGGTAGGTGTCCGGAACACCTACCTGTAGGCCATAAAAATATTTGTCTGGGTGTCTTGTGTATAATATGAGTTCACATGTTTGTGAACCATCGACCCACGATACAGGAGTACCTAATTCCTAGTGTGAGGCAGCGGGAAGGGTACGAGGGATCGAAGCTAAATCTTGGAAGCCCCCTTGAACACTTTTCGTAGAACGTGGTACCAACCGACATTTATCCCTGTACGCGCCATGCAAGTGCATCCAAGGTCAACCCCCGGTTGGCTTTTTTTTTAGGTGGAACATCATCTAATGATCCGCTCTTGGGCGGAGCGAGAGATAGTGTCAGACTTTTACTGACTAAAACCCACTCCTGTTCCTTCTTTGCCTTCGTCCCGGGGCCCCAGGTTTCGCTTTCACACTACCCGTGGCCCCAGTAGGCTTCGACCCTGCTGGGCCCCTACGATTTGCTGACATCTCCCTGAGGCGCACGTGGAACAATACGCGCCATCGACGACTTGGGCTCGGTCCGGACGGTTACCGGACGGTCGGACAGTGAGCTACCCATTGCTCGCTGTCCGCAAGCCCGCGCCTACGGTGGCCGGTAATCGGGATCGGAATCCCGGCGATCTGGGGCGAGAGGACCGTTGCCTCGCGCGGTCGGCCTTCTCCTTTGCTAGCAACACTGCTTCGCAGAAGGAGGCGACCACCTGCCACTCCTCCTCGCTTCGGACCATGGCCTGTACCAAGGCCCGGCGCGAGAGATCGCCGCCGCCGACCGCCCCCACGAGGACACGGCGGTGCAACCACCGGTTGGTGAAAAAAACAAAGATATAGGGTTATGGTTTTGGGCAGCATAAGTGGACTGGAGACTAAGAACTATGCAAAAACTGTGGCACTTACATAAACAACTTTATTAAATTCGTTTATTTCTCTTTATTTCATTCACATTTTAAAATATTTCAATAAAAAAAAAAAACGTTTAACAATAAAAAACATATAAAATTTATAGTTATTATTGTAAACACATATTATTAAGTTGTGTAATAAACACAACATAATCATATTTTGTTTTTATCTATTTAAATTCTTCTTTAATTAATCAATAATATATTTGTGTATAAAATAAAATTGAATGTGAGAATATTTAATCTATATCTATGTATATAAAAGAAGAAACTGACTGACTGACATATCAACCGAAAGTACAGGGCCTAGGAAAGTGAAATTTTGCACAAGGCTTCCTTTTATGACGTAGGCGAGCACTAAGAGAGGATTTTCCAAAATTTAACGCCTAAGGAGACGGAACGGGGGTCCAAATTTTGTATAGAGAAACCTATTTTCATGCGGGAGAAGCCACTGGCAGAACCCAGTATTCAATAAAACCTCTGAACTTTTTTGTGCATAAAGAATTACATAAATAAATTAATATGTATGTCGTTATGTCCCAAGCTTTACGAAACATGTTAGGTGTCTACTCTAACCGTTAGCTAGGGAACCTGCATCTTTAGGCAGGTTCCTAGCAAACGGTTAGAGTAGACACCTATTTTCTTAACTTAAGAAACCTTCCATATCTGTAATATACAGTTGGTACCAATACTCTTGATATAAACAAGTTGATATTCATTCATTCATTCTACGTTCTACTAACATTCCTAACTTTTTGAACTTCCATATAATTACTATCTTGCAAAAGCTTCGTTTTCAGTTTATTTCTCGACCATTACATTCCCAGTTATGTTAAAACTCTCGAGAGTATTGACTAATATGTTAGGAACCAACCCCACGGCAACGTTTTATTTTCTAGGTAGAATAAATAACCTCGATAAATGAATAAAAGAAAATTGAAAATGTGAAAACTTTGTACGTAGGTAGATATTCGTTTTAACCTTCAGGGCATTAAGTACATAAAATATTAACAGTTACTGTAAATAAAGTAAACTTTTAACACAATTTAACGAAGGAACCTAAAAGTTAGGAATCGTGTCGAGGCAAGATAAATAAACGTGAATTGATTTTCTCTTAGCGCGCGGCTGTTTGCCGAAACCTTATTAATGTTGAGAGATTTGCACACAACTTCACCATGTGCCGTATTATCTCGAGAACGCGACTAAAAGATATGCAAATCACCTCTGTGGAACGATGCTACGTCCCCTAATCACTCTATCTACTGAACCGCTTAATCTTTGAATATTCTCAACTAGTCAGACGCAAATCAGATGACATTAGAATTTTAATTAATAAACGTAGACGAACGTCGCTGTCTTCGACATCGTCGCGAAATGTTTATTTAAACCAATTAACTGAAATTTATTTATAATCTTAGTTCTAATTCGCACGACAGATTTTATAAACACATTTACTTGTTACAGATGCGGCAATACATCGTCCCCGTGTTGCTCCTTGCGATAGTGGCGCTCTCCTCGAGTAATGTTCTTCCATTTTCCGTAAATGACTTGAACAAAGAACAATTCAGCTTTGATAGTCAACATAATGACAATACATTTAGTGATAGATATCAAACAAGAAACGTTATTGATGAAATATACAAACTGTACGTCGCACACAAGAACAAACCAGGATCGAATAAATTACAACTCAAATATGCAGATGCAGACAATAATCAGAATGATGATATTTTCAATATTATAAGTAAAGATGACAACTATAATGGAGAGGGATTTCGGAAAGAACAATGGCATAACTATCCGAGACAATTAGATCGCCTCCATCAGTTGTATGAACAAAATACGGATAAAAGGAATTTCGACCCCGACCCTAATAAAGAATACACTGAAGAAGTTGCACCTGATAATCAAGATATAAATGATAAAGCCAACGAAATCTACATAGACAGTAACACTGGTTCGGATAATGTCTACGATGCAGTGATGGATGCGACTAACCCCTTGTTAATACTTAAAATGCGTTTAGCAAGCTTGAATAAAGATATTGACAATGCAAATGCCCAATATGCTAATCTTATAAATTTGGGACTAGGATCTAATAACCTGAGAGAGGATGAAAAGAATGAATTCAGGAATGAAAACCCCGAAGTGAAAGTCATGAAAGTCAAACGGGAAGGTGTTGCAAGTACGCAAAGTGAGTTAACCGGTGAGTTCAAACTTAAAATAATGTAGATATAATATAATAAATAAAAAAAACTCAATGTAAGGCGGCTAAAAACTCCTCCTCTTAAAGGTATATGTTTTTAAAATGATAGTTAAGTTTTTTTTAAATGAGTAAAAACTGTAAATATTACACGTGGCGCATGCTGAAAGTCTCTGGATCTGGCCACTTACAATAAAAGAATGAAAAAACAATTAAAGAATTCGAAAATGGAACTCTTTGCAAGCATGTTACTTTTTAATTTGCGAGACTGTCATTTGATTTTTCATTGTGTGTCGCTATCCAAATGAATATTTTCTAATAATAACTCGTGAACATTTTCTTTCAATGATTTTTTATGATTTTCGTTGTGGTAAGTCAACAAGAGAGTTGCCAGAGACTTCAATTGACATTTGGTGATAAAGCGCCATGTCGCAACTCTGTGTATTCGTGGTTTGGAGAATTTAGACGCGGACGTGATCATCTCTATGACGAGATACATGAAGACATGAAGGTTGGCCGGCGACTGCGGTTATAGACTCGAATATTGACACCGTTGTTAGGCATTCGAATGAGCCAAGTGAAAAACATCACGAAAAGCTTTCTCGAAGCAATGTACTTACTCCTCCACCACAATAACGCATCCTCACATTCCGCTAAGGTAACAGAAGCCTATTTGAAAGCTTCAAATGTGTTTGGACCTCGCACCCTGCGACTTCTATTTGTTCCCAAAAATTAAAGACAAATCTGCTGAATCGGCGGTGAAAGCGTTCCATAAAGCCATTGAAGAGGTCCCTAAAGAAAACTGGTCTAACTGCTTTGAACAGTGGTTTCAGCGAACGCAAAAATACATTAATTGCGAGGGAATATACTTTGAAAAACAATAAATGTATCGTAAGTTTTATATCTAGTCTTATTTATCAGAATCCAGAAACTTTCAGTATGCCCTAAGTATATAATAAAAATAATGTAGGTATAATAAATTAAGTATTAGCCCGATTAGATAGATTGGCTAGACATATGTTTCAATTGATGCGACGTTAGTAATTTTAATGTGAGTAAATTTTATCATTGCATAGCGGAATAGATCTCAGAGCTAATAAAAATACTAAAACTGAATTATTTATATTTACTAAATAATGTGATAAAATATAATAATATTTATATGAGATGTTCCATTTATTAGCCCAGTTTAAATATTCACAAATCTAATAGACCTTAAAGGTCAATGCAAAATATTGTTTTACTTTTTTCTTTTCGCTAGGAATGAAACCTACGTTATGATGTTAGAGGTCAATACGAGGAATAAATAGCAAAAAGAAATAGGTCTTTTTGACCGAATTTTCAGGCTTATTTTCTTATCCTGAAATAGACTTAAGTTTGGTTGATGTCTACCCCAACGCCATGAACCACGATACAGACATGACGTGGCTGCAACAACCAAGTGTTCTTTTCCAAGAAATACAGGAAATGTGAATTTGTCAGATACAATTGTTTTAGTACCTAAAAACAAAGGAAAAATATAACATTAACAACCTACTTACATAGCCCGACAACTGCAACTAGTCACTTGGCCTCCGTCTGATAATGATAGGACTCTAGAATACATTACAACAGGACTCCAAGACAAGGGAACTAAATTCTCTACCAGCTCTTAAATGTGCCATCCACCAGGATGCAATATCAGTTTCTTCTGCTCTTTATTTTCTTAGAGTTTCGAATTATGAGTTTCAACTCTCATGTTCACGCTTCGATTTTTATTGAAGACACGAGTTCATTTTAAAACTCGATTAATGAAATGTTGAATTCCGAATGAAAGTTCGGAATTCAACAAGCCACCCAGCGACTTATAGACACTGCTTCATCACCTAGTCGCATAATCTACTATTAATTACGGTAGTCAGTGTTAGATAACGAAGAAACATAACCAGAAAAACTAACTCGGATTTTTTTTCGAGGATATCGAAAAACTTTTAGATTATTCTTTTGTATTGTAGTTGCTACCTACTTAGGTACTGGCACTGCTATTTTTTTTTTAATTAGAATTAACTAGTTTCACACAAATCCGAACTAGTTTCTTACCTACAATACATCGATCACTAATAAAGACTACAATATCGATATATCTGATTGTGCTCAACAGTCGATGATTGATGATATCTACTTTCCAGCTATTCCAAGAATATTTTTATGTGTTACAGAAAACCCAACGCAGAACAAATCAGTGAATAAGAGGATTTTCTCGCTGTGGAGTCGTCTGCAGAGCCTCAACCACAAGGGGCACGAACTGCAGCATCGACGACACCTACACGCGTTCTACGGTCTACCTGACTCTGATGGAGGAGGCACCCTCACGGCGGAGACCAGGGCCACCCTCATGCGACCACCCGGCTCCCCACTACGATGGGGATGAATATACTAGAACTGTTGAAGCTTTTCTAAGTTCTGATTGATTTGCAGTTACGTGTTAGATAAATAAATGATGAACATGATAGGAAAAAAATATATGGAAGTAGCAACAGTGTAGGACAACTCCAAAAATGTTGAAATAGTAGGAATATGTCATGACACTGGCTGAAACTATATGTTGAGTGTAGGTTTGGTTATGTTCGAAGCGCTTTGTAAGTTAAAAGCATCTCAGACCAGTTTATCTTTGTCTTAGTGATCGATGTCTCATCGCGTTTATGACGAATATGTGTATTTAAAGCAATAAAATTTGAAGTTTGCTCAGTTTTATATTTTTAATCGCCGATTTTGGAACTATCTTATTCGCAAACAGCATGCATGAAACATTTTGCACTATTGTTTTTCAAGCACTTTCAAATTTTTCATGAAAACATTGTCTCTGACCTTAGAGAAGATTATTTTCTTGTCAAATCTCTAATGTCGTTGACTGAATGGTTAGATTTCTTTAAAATGCTGAATAGTACAATAAAATGACCAAATCGTTACTATCATTTTTGATGGTTGTCTGGTAGTAATTAATAATTTATGACAAATATTTGTAATGACTATTTATACATTCGGAAACAATATTACAATAAGGTATGTACGTTAATCGAATAAATTAAATTAAAGATTATTGACTGTGGACATATGTTTTTCTTGTGCGCAAAATCAATGCTTATTATCTTCTGAAATATAACTATTTGTTATTAATCCATAGAATATAATATCTAAGTATATAACTTCCACTTCTATTGTGTCTATAAGGTTAAAAAAAAACCAAAAAGTATTTGAATAATATGATAGTGATAATAAAATAATTACGTATATTGCCAATATATATGTAAATAAATAAAATGTATATCAGCTTTCATGTTTTATTTATTCGTACCTATTTGAATTTTCCCGCCAGCAAAGTTTCATTGGTAATAGTGACATCTATACTTTACGCAGGGAACTACGACAAATAGAACTAAACACCACAGATGTACAAAAACTGGTTCACTTATATTTTTACAGCAATATTTATCTGATTTTAATTAAAGTTATCGACTTGAATTAAAGGTACCTTGAAACGTTGATTCAGAACGAAATATCAAAACTTAAGGTACCTTTTATACAGAACATAATCAACAATCTATTAGAATGTCATTCTAACAACATTCAATGATTTGATAAGAGTTATCTCAAAACACTTTAAAAATAAAGTTAACAAATCATTCACGTATCCTGGATGAGAATAAGCAGACACCTGACATGGTAAGTAGGTATTTATTTTCGCAAACACCGATCATCATAAGCTAATTAGCATATAATTACGCACTTAGTAAAGGATATTTATTAACTTCAAGAGCCACTATAGATCATAAATATGTTTGTTGATCTATCTAAAATGACAGTTCGTTTTTGTTGAAACCAATATAAAGTCGCGCAAAATCTCTAAAATTCTAGAAAATAACCTCAAAATGTCACGGAAAGTTTATCTTCTAATTAACAACAATACAATAATTACTATCATCAACGCTTTCCTAAAGAGTGTTATTAATTAAAACACAATTATAACAAATATTATATACAGTACTTAGCCTCAGTTATTTAAACTTACTTAAGTAGTTTTATTACTTATTAGGTACTACCTGCGTATTTTTTCTCCTTCTCCATCAAATCTATCCAAAGGTTGTCTGTAAAAACCACTCATTGTGACACCCTATTCATTTTAAGCTCCTACTGTAATTGTACTTATGGTGTACAATAAAGAGTATATCTATCTTACTAGATAAGTGTAACTTTTCCCTTCCTGATTATTAAAACAATTTCCGTACACGGTGTAGTTTTTACTAAAGAAAATGTAAAACTAGTGCTGTTTTCTAACTTGGTTCTTAATCAAATTCACAGTCACAAGCATGGCAAACAAACTCACCGGTTGTGTAAACGAGTTTCATTTGTTAATCAATAAGTAAACTAACTGGACTCGCATTACTACTTTCTCGAGTTGAGGATTGTAAATATTTACATAGTCTGACTAGATCACGGACTAGTCTACCTACATGGAAAAGTAAGACTGTTGATTCGTCGGCAGTCATTATGTCATAAAGGGTTATGGCCCACCATTCATACATACTTCGGCCCACAGTGGACAATATTAAGTCGTCTTAAATTCATAGTTTATGAACTAATAAACCTGTTACAGCTTTTACAGGTTTAATTAAAAGATGGAGGAAATGAGTTAAATCAGTTTTAATTTGTAAAACAAAACATTTTTTTATTAATTTGGTTAATAATTTTCTGCGTTGTATGTATATAATTAGAACAGAGTCTAAAAACATTTCAATCAGTAATCAGTAAATCAACCAATAAAGCGTCGCCTATAGCTAGGTAGGTAGGTACTAATAAGTACTAGTAGTAGTTATCTACGCTCAGTAGGAGCCTAGGTCTCTAATATAATATATTGGTATATGTATATTTATATACTATTACAGCTGAAGAGTTAGGTTGACAACGCTAATCTCAGGAATACTGGTTCAAATAACTTTAGTGTTGCATTTTTGAATATCCCATTTATCGAGAAAGGCTATATATCATCACGCTACGACCAATTAATGAAATGCTTTTCCTCCGAAAAATTGAACACTGAAATAAAATCTCTAACCTACTTTCGAAGGCTGAAAACCGCGCAGTCCTCTATGCCTTTTGGTTGTCATCATGTTCATGGAGGGTGCGAGCAGCCTTGCATTTGAAGCGGATCCCATTCGAGGAGCGACCCGTGGACATCGTGAAGGAAGGCCATCAAATCACCGAGGAATATCGAGCTATCAACCCTCACCAGAAAGTACCTGCCTTGATTATTGGTAAGCAATGAGGATGTAAGGAATATGAGATCGATTACTTTTGGCATCAGTCGTGCGTTGCATTTGCGTTGTTAGTCATAATATTATGGTCATTATGACTCTTCGTAATCATCTTGCTGCCCTTGTTGCGTGTTATTTGGGATCGGCCCAACACGTTTTTTCTTCCATTCTGTCCTGTCATCCGTCTCGCTATCACTAACTCCCTTTTCTTTCATATCGCTCCTCACACAATCCATCTTTTCTTTGACCTTCCTCTTCCTCTTCACTCTTATACTCTTCAATCCATATGTTTAATCATAACTCTTTTAGTAATTTGAATCTTATTCCTCCTCTTCACATGGTCATAATGTAGGTACCTACTTAGATTATTTCTACGAGTATAATGATTCCCTCATCAAAAGAGTGTTTCTTTATAGATCAAATCAATCAATTCCCATGAGCTGGTGATCTCTAAAAAAAACAACACAGTTATAACATAAATTAAACAACACGGGGTTCTTTAATGTGTGCTCCTTTAGGTACTTACAATATACAATAATAAAGTAAAATTTCACAAAACATGACAAAAAGTCATAGGATTAAATCATTCCAACAAATTCTGTGACAATAAAAATTAAGATAATAAAATATATACTTAGGTACTATTAATCCACCCAAACACTTCGATCAAGATTGACCCAACAACAAAACACACAGAAACCACTATACACCCCCCCCCTACATCACCCCTTCATGAACATGAAGTTTTCATGTTTGACAATAGCATGAGGTCAACATCTTCACTTCTTAATAACTAACCTTCGTTACTAAAACGAACCGTTGGACAATGCTAATTTATGACGTCAGCAATTCCGTATATCAATTCCAGTAGGCACTTAGTCGACAGTTACAATG
The DNA here is from genome assembly GCA_905147345.3 of Mythimna impura. Taxonomy (NCBI): domain Eukaryota; kingdom Metazoa; phylum Arthropoda; class Insecta; order Lepidoptera; family Noctuidae; genus Mythimna; species Mythimna impura. The sequence continues at coordinate 11,211,067 of LR990342.1, read as the reverse complement.
AGTAAAGACTAGACTACCATAGTTGCCATCTCACCCCATTTTATGTTGTTCGTATGACTGTCTGCATGTTTTTCTTCTAATATAGGTAGAGGGCGTAAAAAGACGCGTAATGAAGCCAAGAAGAACTTATCCAGATCGAAATTATCAGGGTGACTGATATTTTTTTTAACTGAAAAATTTAGCCATATGGGATAGTGGGGAACCATCTGGTTAGTGGTTACGGAGATATTGTAGGTTCCAACTTTTTGGGGAATAACAAAGTTCTTAGTTACGTAAATTTTTATTTTAAAAAATCTCTGTAGGTATCTGTGCATGAACCTTTAAAGTGGAGCGTCATGTATTGACTTATCTGACAGCCACTGCAGCAGACCGCTTTTAGTTTGGAAAATTAGCAAATAATTTCTCCTGCTCTGAGACGAGAGAGGGAATGTCAAACTATTACTGACTAAAACCCATCGGTTTTCCATCAGTTGCCTTTCTCATTCGAGAGCCACGGTAACTCTCCTTTGAATGCATCTGAAAGTACAATGTTTGATGCACAGAATGCGTACGTGGCGGCTTTTTGAGGGACCTTTACACCTTTTATACACTTTAACTCCTGTTAGTTAGGTATGTGCCTATGGTAACGGAATTTCTTATAGTCATCTCTGGTTATCTCTGAGCACGACCTAAAATCTTTATCTACTTATAAGTATTGTGTATTTATAAAAATCAATTGCTGTTCGTTCGAAGTTAACCTCGCAACCGAAAATGGCTTGACCGGTTTGAATACTTATTTGGTTTAAAAAAAAAGAATAAGGAATGCTCATATAATCATAAAAAAAATTGCTAATTTTGATTAGGATCGCTTTCATTTCAATTTCATGGGGGTGCGGGTGGAGCCACAGGCGTCAACTAGCTCTCTATAAAAAAAAACTATTTATCTTCAATAGTTTGGTTAAGTTTAGTTCAGTGTAATCTGAAAATCAGCAAGTCACTAGACCGTTTCTTTATCTCGTTGACATCTCTTTAGCTAGAAGTCAACAAAGATATAAAAATCACAAATCATTTATTGATGCGGGAGTGGCAAATCATTCTTCTCTGCATTTTTAGAATTAACGAATTTTTTTATACGTATTTGATAGAAAATATATATAATTATAGTAGATTAATGTACAAACCAATGTAATTGCTAACATATTTACCTAAGCTGCGTATGGAGAAGAAATTATCGAATAGGAACTTATAAATGACGCATCCTCATGGAAAAAAGTACTACAACCAATTAGATCATAATATACTTAAAATTCCAACAAAGTTTACTACTATTGGAATATCTAGTTTTCTTCGCCTCCAAAAAACAATAGCAATAGGAAGTTTAATTTTATTTATTTATTTATTAAAACTTTATGCACTAGTAATAAACACTGTACAAAGGCGGACTTAATGCCTTAGGCAAATTTTTAGGCAATTTTAAACACTTTTCATTTTACATAAATGGAATGGAAGTAGTTTTTTTATTTTTTACGAAGTAACTTATCAAATATAATATTTAATAATAATTTCGACGGTTCGTTCTGCGAAGATGAGGGACGAAAATGAAACTAAATATTACTCGGCCATTGTGACGAACACAATAATATGTCATTTGTTGTCGCTGTAAATATCAGTGGGTTGATTGTACCCACAATATCCCAAAAGGCTCAAAACGTAATTTCCCCTAGGCAAAACAAATAATAAGTAGTTCTTGTAAAAGATTCCGCCACAGAATAGATTAAATAACGCTAACTATGAAGTATGACTGTGTATATAATGTTGAGATAAACCCATATAGCATGAAAGTAAATTTTAAGGGCAGGTTAGAATACCTTCACTTATAGAAATTTTTGGAAATCAACACAATAAGAACCTGAGGAAACTTTGACCAACACACGTAGGCACTCGCGGCAGATTGTCGATTTCAGAAGTTTAGATACTAAGCGATCTTCCTGCTGGTGCAACGCAATCGATATTTTGTCGACAGGTGATACTTTTTTCTAATATAAAGAGAGAAAATTGCTAAATTGAAATTCCATATCCATTCTTGTGCAATATCGCTTTAAATATACGGAACGCATGATATCGGTTGTGTCGCGTCGCGCTATCAAAAAGGTCGCTTGTTTATGTCACCGTATAGTATTTTATTCCTTAGGCTTGTCATAAGTCTTCCAATCAAAGAGATTTAAAAAGATCAATAGAGTGGCTATCAGAAAAAATGTCTTAGAAAAACTGTCATCCTATGCCTCAGTAACGCCAAATACGCGAAGTAAATTTCTCAAAATTTATAATTATTTAACTATCGCTCGGTAGGTGGCCAGGAGCCTTACCATGATAATGTTAAAATGTCAGTCGTACGAGCAAAAAGAGTGATGGAGCTATACACCCTATAGAGCTCCATCCCTTTAACAGTTCGGTTTAGGTCGTAAAATGGATCACGTTATGAGCTCGTGGTAGAGCCTCAGTGTGTGATAAAGGTAAGGTTAAGCTTTTCAGCAATAGATGCCGTTATCACAAAAACAGCAAATATTCTGAAACTATTTATAGAAATGATTGAATTCTAATTAATTACTTTTACCATAACAAGATTTGCAATAGCGTAATGCGCAGTACAAACACGACTTGACGATTAGGGGTGTCATACTAGACTGAGCGACTTATGACCAGTAGGTAATAAGTATCGGATCACGATTTTGTTTACATGTCCTGTCTATTGGTAGTATATATTTAATGTCTTTGCTTCCAATTCATCGCTATCTCCATTATTTTGTGAATAGATAATTTCGAATGTATTCGAAAACTGTATTAAGACCCACCAAAAACTGATACTTAGTAAACTATCAGTGTCTTCCGAGAAAAAAAGTTTATAATTTTACGAGATGTTTTGTAAACTAATGGATACTGCAATTACTCGGTAATATTTAATAGTATTTTCACCATAATCATAATCATTTATTTTTGTTTGTAAAACCTAGGTATTACAGAGTGTCTTAGATATCATCCGTATGTCAGATATGTCCAAGTAAACTTAGAAAACATATATCTACCTGGTTGAGGTCCTGTTTCTTCTTGAGAGCTTGAGAAACAAACATGTGGGCCACCTCAAAATTGGTAGGTACAAACAAAATTCCGAAAGTGTGTCACAGTTTCACGAATGATTGAACATTTACCACGTTCATTCTGGGCTGTTTTCAGAATTGATTTTGTGAACGTTTTATTTCCTTCATCACTCATGCAGGTGGATACATCTACGTACACGTGGGTACGTCTTGGCGATGTAGGATATGTCTTCGAGACGTTATATAGTGATATGAGGTTATTCTATCCACACATTCACCCGCCGATAAAAGCGCCTAATACAGCAATATCCGCTCGATTTTGCGAAAAGGAAATGAGTAGAAAATATTCGGCTCAGCGATATCACAGCTTTATAATGGTGGTAAAAAGATTTTAATTTCACAAAATGCGATAACTCATTTCAATATCCTTTTTGTTATAAAATACATAGCTTAGGATCTGCGGGAATATTCGAAATAGTAATCATGACCTAAAATGCAAAGGGCAACTGAAAAAACAAAAGTTCGTTTTAGTCAGTTAAAGTCTGACACTCCCCAGAGCCAGAGCTCCGAGCTTTTGATGATTTAGGACATAAAAAAAAATTCTCTGTATTTTCATTTTAACCCCGCTGGGTACATACTGGAACAAGGTACTACCAGCTAGCTAGCGTAGGTGGTTATTTGCACATTCATAAAAAAAATTATTATTTTCGTTGAAACTATTTTCCATTTTATTCAATTTAGTACTTGCCTATGTTTATTTTTGTAAAATATTTGATTTACACTAAAAAACAAATATCACTAAAAATAAATCTTTTTCTGAAAACCGCATCAAAATATAGGTTATAAAATAAAGCCGCAATTAGCATTTCAAATATTTGTATGACGAAGAGTGAGCGCGTGGTAGGAACGTCTTGTCATCTCCTTTCTACGCGCGTAACCTAATGTGGTGACGTCACATTGTAGTTTGTGCATCCTGTTTCTGTTTCTTGGCAGTTTCCCCTTCCACCAGATTTGAAAGGCTTCTAACTTACTTAACCTTTTGACGTGCGTAATTAGAGACACAATAGTAAGACAATGGCTTCCGGACGCCGGCTACCGCCTGAGCGTTAATGAATTAAGTAATTTTAATCAAATTTGTTTTTTTTTTTGTTAATAGTAAGAAATATTGTTTATAATTTTAGATGAAATTACATTTTAATAAAAATAATAAAAAAGAGTCAAGTTCTCAAATCTGTCAGTCATTAAAACGACATAATCAAGTAATGAACATTCATCCAAAGTTTAATATTCAAATATCCGACACGAATTGACTCTAAACGTTAAAAAATACAAATGTTATTTATTTATTTATTACAGCTTGAAGGATTTACAGCTTATAAAAAAAACTGACGACAGCTTGCCAATTACAAATCCTCTATTATCTCATAGATAGTGTCAGACTTAAAACTTGACATGATTTGACTTTATGGTTTAAATAAATTCTGATTTTCACAACAGAATCGGAAAAGCAATTGAAAAAATACCTTGAAATTGATTTTGCATAGAATATAGGCATACCTTTTATTTTCACAAAGGTTAGCTATTGAATAATACGATCGAGACGTCCGCAGGTGCGTTGTGACAATTTGACAGCAAATTGTTCTTAAAATTCTTTCTATAAATAGGTGAGCTTAACTCAAAGTTGAGTTTTCTTCCAGCAAATTTAGTGATAAAGAGAGATTATAATAGAAGGTAGGTTCCAGTGAACAATTTTAAAATTATAAATAATACGAATAAAATAATACATAAATATACTACATAAATACAAACATACTTATACATATATTACATATATAATTATGTACTATGTCATTGTAAAAGGAAATGCTCTTTAATTTTCCTCTTGAGTACATCCAAAATCTGCAAATAGAACAATTATTTATTTTTAAACTAAATTTATTCACAAAATTAATGGACTTTTATTGTTTTTCTCAATGTTTGTATATTCAGTGTGTTTTTAACATTATTTATTATTAACTTCATTTATCATTTCTTTTGTTTTTAAACATTCATTTGTCGGTTAGCTAGATTTATTATTCGGTTTTTTTAAATATTCTTAAGGATCTTGTATGGTATGAAATAGACATTTTATTTTTATAAATTAATATTTATTATTTTAGAGAGTCGTCACATTGTCGTTTCGAGTCTATCTATTCACTATAACGTTATGTATAAACGGTCGTGCTTGGAGTAGTTAAGAGATAGTTTTAATCCTATAGTTTTCATCCATTTAGTTAAAATCTCTTTTGTCCAGATTAAACTGCGGGGAGGAAATTACCGAGACTCGACCACTTTCCGCATGACTTCATTTCCAAATACACTTTCTGTGTTCCGATCGTATTGACACAGTTTTGAGAACTCGATTGTTCCTTTATTACAGAAACTATAGGGATAGCGACAGAAACGCTCTAGATAGGTACGTTTAGAGATAAAACCTGAGAGCGTTTAGGTACCTACTATAAAATTTTAAAAACATTTTGTAAATTCGTCAAAACCTAACAAGAAGATGAAACTTTTCAACTTCGTTAAAGTTAAAAAGTCTCATGACTTTCATATGTAATCAAAGTCACGGGAACCGGCTAAGTAAAAAAGGAAACTTATTAGTTATTACTATTTCCATAAATACCAAAGAGATTTAAAGAGATACAATAGAGCGGCTATCAGGAGAAATGGCTTAGAAAAACTGTCATCGTATGCCTCAGTGACGTCATCTAGCTTTGAATAGCAAACACGCGAATTTTTGTCAAAAATATGAATTTTACTATCGCTCGGTAGGTAGCCAGGTTATTTACCATGACAATTATGTTAAAATTTCAGTCATACAAGCGAAAAAGAGTGATAGAGCACTCTATATAACTCCATCCCTTTAAAAGTTCGGTTTAGGTCGTAAAATGGATCACGTTAGGAGTTCGTAGTAGAACCTCAGTGTGAGCCTAAGGAGGGTTAAGCTTTTCAGCAATAGATGGCGTTATCACAAAATCAGCAAATATTCTAGAACTGTTTATGAAAATTATTCAATTCTAATTAATTACTGCGTAAATACCAAGAATATTTACGAAAATAAACCGAAGTTAGGTCCAATCATTTTACCATAACAAGATTTGCAATAGCGTAATGCGCAACTCGGTATATTTTCTCAGAAAATGATTTTCTTTTAGTGCATAAAGCGGATACAAACACGACTTGACGTGTAGGGGTGTCATATCTACTAAACTGCCTATTGGTAGTATATATATGATGTCTTTGTTTTATACTAATATTACAAAGAGGAAACATTTGTATTTTTATTTGTATTGAATTACCTCAAAAACTACTGTACCGATTAAAACATATCTTAAACCAATACAATGCTATTTTATCACTGACTGAGTGACATTGGAATGCGAGCGGAACCGCTGGTAGACACTAGTTAATTATATAATAGTCTCAATAAATCATTCACATTAAAAGTCTAATTACAGGCAGAATACCAACCAATAAATCAGTATAATCACGACTGGAAGAGCATCTATTTATCATACCTATTAAGTCGATGATAGTTAGAACATGCATTCGGTTCTATATTCGCTGATGTCACCGCGCCACAATAGCCCCTTGGCCTGATGGAGTGCACTTTAGTTGTGCTAATAGGCTCGCCATTAACACGTTTAATACGCACACTTCAATCACGATTTCAGGACACGACACGAAGCAAGGTACTCTTGCGTCTAGCGTTGCCAAACGTCGGGATAATGCCGGACATAGTCAGTCTTTTATTTATTTTATCACATTTACTCTCAGCACTAACACAGTCGATACCGATACGTGTAGTTCATATATAATATACAATTTAGAAAAACAAAAATTAAAAAAACATAAAAAACTAAATATATAACATTACAGAAACAAACAAATCCAAAAAAAAAAAAGAAAAAATACATTGCAAACCATTAAATAGCACTAAGAAGAATTATAAATAATTCGTTCACAATAAATAGGTAATAATAGTTCGAATCAACCACCAAAACATTCACTGCACCTCTCCAAAAACAATCGCATACGAGACAGAAACATGTCCACATCTGGATGCTGAACAGTTAGTATTTTGGTTGCACACTAGAGTGGGACATGTCCGCAACTGAGTGCTGAGCAGACACTGTTTTGGTTGGACACTAGAGTGGAACATGTCCACATCTGGATGCTGTACAGACAGTCTTTTGGTCGCGTACTAGAGTGGATCATGTCCACATTTGGATCCTGAGCAGTCAGTATTTTGGTCGCAGACTAGAATGAAACGTGTCCACATCTGGATACTAAGCGGTCAGTGTTTTGGTCGCACACTAGAGTGGAACTTGTCCATATTTGGATGCTGAGCAGTCAGTGTTTTGATCACACACTATAGTGGATCATGTTCACATCTAGATACTGGGCAGACAGTCTTTGGGTTGTACACTATAGTGGATCATGTCTACATCTGGATGCTGAGCAGTTAGTGTTTTAGTCGCACACTAGAGTGGAACATGTCCACATCTGGAGGCTGAGCAGACAGTGTTTGGGTTGCACACTATAGTGGATCATGTCTACATCTGGATGCTAGCAGTCAGTGTTTTGGTCGCACACTAGAGTGGAACATGTCCACATCTGGAAGCTGAGCAGACAGTGTTTGAGTTGCACACTATAGTGGATCGTGTCCACATCTGGATGCTGATCTGTCAGAGTTTTGGTCGTTTACTAGAATGGAACATGTCCACATCTGAATGCTGAGCAATCAGTGTTTTGATCGCGTAACCGGCCCACAAGGTGGATGGTGGTGGTGATGACCTAGTGAGGGTCGCGGGAATCCGATGGATGAAAAACGCACAGGACCGGTGGTTTTGATGACACTTGGGGGAGGCCTGTGTCTTACAGTGGACCTCTTTCGGCTGAAATAAAGATGTGATGATGATGATCCGGTCAAATTATACGGTGTTTGGTCTGTACGGCTTTTGTTAAGCTTTTTAAATATGAGCATTTTTTTTCTTTACATTTGTGTTGTTTTCCTCTCCATCCACCTCACCTATATCGGTAGCGCAAAAAAAAAAAACAAAAATGTCACTCTACCTTTTTTTTTAGATGGAAAAATCATCTAATGACAAATCCCGCTCTTGGGCGGTGCGAGAGATAGTGTCAGACTTTTACTGACTAAAAACCCAATCCTGTTCCTTCTTTGCCTTCGTCCCAGGGCCCCGGGTTTCACTTTCACACTATCCGTGTCACTCTACCCTAGGAATTACTCCTATATCTTAGGTGTATTTTACAAACATATAAACTCACATACGCAAGACAGACAGACTCGAAACACTCATCTGTAGGCCATAATAAATATTTGTGCCTTGCGGGAAACGAACCTGCGATACACAGCGTAATATAGTCAATCACTCAACCACAGCGCCAACCGTACCGTCCACTAATTTACTGCTAACTACTGTTGTAATTAACTTTTTGAGTAGCGTAATTAGAGACACAATAGAAAGACAATAGCGCGTTAACGCCGGCGTTATTGCGGAGATCAAGAGCTTAATATCAAATTAAATAGTGAACTGATACAGTTAATTTTATTGTTGTTTCATTATAATCTAAAAAGACGTTAAGGTAAATGATAAAAAGCTTTTTACCCAATTGTCCGGTTAAACTGGCTGAACAGTCCGGTATTTTTGTTTTAAAACCTGGCAACCCTACTTGCGTCTAAAATTTGATTTTCGGCCGAATCGGGTTGATAAGCTGTCAATCAAGGGAATGAGGTCAATTTAGTGCTCCTAGCTAATTAACTCCGTGTAGTTTTAAAGATATCCAGTGCATATGGGCCTGCCTAAGTTGATTTGATACCTAGATAGACCTAGCACAATGTCAGTGCTGTGTTACTTATTGTTTTTAAATATTGCAGCATAAGCTGAGATAGGCAACTTTTTGCCCTCGCATGGGTTTTTTTTTTAATTAATACGCAGCAGTTATCAATGCCATCATCATCATCTCGCTAGCCTTTTCCCACCTAAAGTTGTCCAAAAATAAAAGCCCCGTTTTGACATCCGTCAAAACGAATACCTACTTAAATAGGCAAAAAGAATACCCGCAATATATTCCATCATATTATTTAATGCGCCATAAAATGTAGGTACGTATTTTTTTAAAACACTATGTAATTAATTATTATTTTATTGTTTCTTTCAGTTTCGTTCAAGTTACATTCTAGGGTATCTCTCAAACGTCAAAACGGGCCTTTTATTTTTTAACGAGTTTAGCTTGGGTTTGGCTTCCAGTCTAACTGGATGCGGCTGAAGACCCTGGTTTTACCTACGTGGGACGACTGCCTATCAGACCTCTACAAAACAGTAATTGAGTAACACGATACTCCTTGGATAGACTGATGGTCAGACTTTCTGTCGTCTGACTACCTGTAACGACTATCAAACACAACGGGGACCAACGGCTTTACTTACTTACCGAGGCACGGGGTGTCACTGATGTCCTAGATAAACTTAGAAAAGTACCTTTTTTTTTTTGTTAATTCTTATAAACCAGTGCTTGACTGCGATCCCACCTGATGGTAAGCAGTGATGCAATCATTGATGGTGAGGCGTACTAGTTTATTAAGAGCCTATTCACTCTAGCCTTGAAGACACCTAAATTATAGTTGGACGGGAAGACCGCAGCAGGCAAATTGGTCCAGTCCTTCGATGTACGCGGTATAAACGACGAAGCCAAACGCTTAGTCCGGACCGTTGAAGTTTCAACAACGTAAGGGTGGATACTCGCCGTACGTCGGGTTGTCCGATGGTAGAAAGGAGATGGCGGAATCAAGTCATGCAATTCCCGCGCACACTCTCCAAAATGCAACCTGTAAAATACCGATAGGCTGGCTACCCTGCGCCTTTGCTCGAGGCGAATTGAAAAATTCACATTGCAAGAGAGCATTAACCACTGGGCCATCACGCCATGAGAGGCTGGTGCCTTAACAACTTAGCCATCACGACACACAGCAGTCATCAACGATATGATTCTTCAAAATATCAAACGTCATTATCATGATAATACAAAACAAAAACGTAATAATGACGTATTGTCGGTTAAATAAAAACCTCTTTGTGAAAATCACCGGAAATTTTCCTAATAATACGCCCCATAATGTATGTATTGTAATTTCCTAAATAAGTAAATTCTCAAAAAAAATATCGACCGACAGCGACAGCCTGCAATATTGGCGCGCTGTCGATATTATTTTGAAATGAATGTATTCTATTGTACTTACTTTTGTACAGTCACAAGCATATGTGATGACAGATATTGATGGTGTTGATATAATGTTTATTTTTTTAGATATATTTATTATCTTTTTTTTTAATCATAATCGTTATAGCACGAGAAAAATGCTATCGAAACGTGCTTAAATAAAAGCAACCTGTGCAAACGACTAATAAAGGCTAAAAACAATCACTAACAACTATTTAAAAAATAAATTTATCATCTGTGTCGCGACTCGAGGCAATCTCTTTAGTCAGAGATATAAATAGGAATAACTGGAATAAGACTAGCACCCGCATGGATAATTCTCAACACTTAGAGCACTAGTTAGATACTTATACTTAGAAAAGACTGATTGGTTTAACGAGGGGTCTATTGAATGAAGACAAACGGAAAACCGGATCAAACTAATCTAATTACAGGTGCGTAGTCGCCTGCGCAATTGAAAGGTTACCTTTCCAATATATAATACAATACCTTCATCATTTAAATCACGCAAATTGTACGAGTAGGTACAGTGCGTTCCAATTAAGAATAGGATCGATTGCCATGTTGTGACGTCACGTCATACTGTCAAATCGAAGAATTATTATGATGAGCAAAACAAGAAATTTTTTAAATTTAATTTATTTACGGACTCTGAACGAAAAAACGTTTAATCAGAATCCAGTTCTTCAATTTTGCCCAATTTCTTGCGATTTGACAGTATGCGACGTGACGTCACAACATGGCAATTGATCCTATTCTTATTTGGAACGTATTGTATAATCACTGTAGGCCCCAGCTTCGCACGGCTATTACAGATCTTTGAAATTCTTGTCTTTTCTCTCCTATAATATACATGTATCATACATCTACATCATCCTCATGAATCACTCTGTCTATTAATGAAGGCTGCATGATAGTCCGTTCAGTAGCTTTTGAGGTTACCGCATTCATAAAGACAGACAGATGTGGTGGAGTACACTTTGTTTAGTAATATGTAAAGATGAGCTTAATTGTTTTTTATTTAAGATCATGATTATAGATATTTTACTTCTCGCGCGCCGATTTCAGGTACATACGTTTGTACAACATGCATGACCTTTTTTTTTTTCTTGGAAAACGCTCAAGCGTCGTACTGTACACACGAGTGTACGAAAGATCGGCCCATATTTTTCCTAAGGTCTACGATTTTCCAGAACGATTTTTTTTAATTTTTCTTTTTGGCGATTTTAGTAAAAAATTTAAATGAAGCATAAGCATAATCAGCCTTTTAATTTTGACCCCACTGTTGGGACTCAGGCCTCCTCTCTAGGAGAGAGAATTGGCCGTAATCCACCACGCGGGCCCAGTGCGGGTTGGTGAATGTCGCATGTCTTCGAATTTTTGGTTCTAAGACAATCATGCCGGTTTCCTCACGATGTTTTCCTTCACCGTTTTGAGAGCAGTGGTGATGAAATAAATTACACAAAGTAATGCGCCTGGCTGGGTTTGAACCCGCGACCTACAACTCGTAAGTCGGGGCCGTTACCTCTCGGCCATCACTGCAGTAAAAAATGTGCAATTACGTAATAATAATATCTCTATACGCATTAGATCAGTTATTGATCAGTTATTGATCATATCGTAGCATCTCTAATAAACAGAGATCGGAATTAGGTAGAGTTAAACATGTACTTACACCGATTTCATACAGTGAAAGAATAAAGTGGATATGCCTCAAATCCCGAGATTAATTTTAACCTTTTGAGTGTGTAATTAGAGACACAATAGTAAGACAATAGCGCGTGAACGCCGGCGTTAATGCGGGGATCAACAGCTTAAAGAGCAGAGTTTTTTTTTATGACACCACTAATTTTCAATTAGTACAGAATACTTATAGGGCTTATTAGAAAAGGTTTTGTTATTATTTAAGTAAAGTCTCAATAAATAATTTTCATAAACAGCAAAGTTATTAGCGTTGGTTTATATCCCAAAATGTCACTCAATTTGTGGAAATATTGTACAGGCTATTGATTATAAATTAATTTAATAAATGACGATCAAAATGGAAAAACACTGCGCGTAGTATTTTCTAGTAGCAATTGTTATGAATGATTGGTTCTATTATGAATTTACTAATTATAACAAATTTTCGTGGACAATTTTGGGGTTTCGTTATTTTTTACTTTTGACTACAAAAATATGATCAGTATGATCCGTACCCGTTACGGATAGAGCTCCATTTTTTTTTGTAATAATTAAAAAATAGGGGTGTATAAGTATACTGGAACAGACAGAAAACCTAGAGAATGACCTTCTTTCTTAATCAAAATATTGTATATATTAATAATCCTCAAAAAAAAAAATACAGAAATAAAATTAAATACTATGTTTTTTATTTATTTCTTGACCAATGATACAAAGTCCTTCAGTTGGAATAATAAAGATCACATGTTTCTTAATAGTTAATTTGTTTACCATTAGATATGGATATATGTAGGTATTGTACACGTTCGTATGTTTTTGTCATATTTGGCAACAAATGTATTAAGTTTACCTTCTCGGTATACTTCGCTAAGGTAGTCAACACTATCTACAATAAAATTCTTAGCTACATTTTACCGAGATCGCTGTTTCAATGATTCCACATATTGACCAGTTGCGCAGACACTTGAGATACAAAACTACACCGATTTTACATCACAATATTCACTAAGAAACGATTTGCGAATAATTAAATAACCATTGAACTTAACTCGAAGAAATCCCGCTAAAAACACTTATAAACGAGTAAAACAAAAATTTTATACAATTGCCAACATTATTTATAATTGTTATCTTTCATGTTTTCACAATTCTACATATTTTTAATTATTTTATAATTAATGTAAGTGGGTATGTACCGAAAAATAAATATTATATAAATAAAATACATTGAACTCAAAATGAATAATAAATCAACCCAACTCAAGTTTATTAATCTATCTCTATTTACAGCTCGAGATTGATAAGTGCAGTGGCATTAATGTTTGAGGTAGACCCAAGAGAAGCGCATTAGACCTGCTAATCTGCTCCACCCCTATAATTTGCTATCTCTGGGATTAAAGATCCGTTAGTCGTTGTGGATCGGTTTAGCAAAGATTACAGACGATGATAAAAGCTTAACTTTATGTATATCGTAAACAGTTCTGTGTGATCACAGTGTAAACAAATTTAGTCCCGAAAATTCTGCGGGCATATTATTAAAAGTAATGTACTCGAAGAATATTCATTTGAAATGTAATCTTCAAAGCTGTTTGATAAGAATTTGTGGGAATGATACACAAAAACATGACATTGAATTTTTTATTAAATCACTATAGCTAAGTGCAATAAAATGTTTGCATAAAAAATTTGTTATTCTATGCTGGGCACGTAAATAAATGGGTACATTCTGACCCATTAGAATGCACTCAAATTGCGAAGCTAGGTAAATCTTTTTTTATTTTCTTACTAAGTGGTCGGGCTCGCTCGAGTAAGGTTTAAAGCTGCAATATTAAAAATTCAAGCAGTGTCGTCGGACCGCGGTCCGCTACAATCAAACATCATTTGCGTGCTCGAGGCGAGCGACCGTTTGTTTAAGTGGACCGGTCAATAACTCCGCAAATAGCTATTTAATGAATGTGTCGCCACCTAATAACATCGTATATAGAAAAACTCTGACTGAATTGGTAACTATTTAGGTCATTGAATCCTGCAAAGTGCTCCTCACACATATGTCTCAGCAGTTTGTTCAACTTTACGACTGCAAGACAATAGTAAATTGCGAGGGATTGTAAAGTATTTTGATGATCTGAGACGCAATTATTGTAACAGCTTCATTCGATGAAACAAATTGGAAACAATTTAGACTTGATTTAATTGAACTCGTTTATTTGTGTTCAATCTGCTATACTTACTTACTTCGACGCTCCACTGAATGCTGCTAATAGACTAAAACAATTATATTTTTGCATGACAAACTCTATTTTTGATTGATTGTACTAAAGTAAATGTGGACATAATCTTCATATCTTTCTTTTTTTCAACAGTTTTGGAGTGAATTCGCTTCAAGTTTAAAGAGCGGCTTAAACTGCGGCTACCATGCAAATATGGACAGATATGATCATAACTGCGCAATTTAATTCACTACGAACACTCATCCATTACAACCGTTTTAAGTAAATAAGACATGAAATAATATTCACTTAAAATGTGGACAAACTAAGTAACTACCTCACACCCACTCAGACTGTGTCTATTAATTTGGAATCGATGTAAATATATGGGAAACAACGAACAGTATAGGAAGAAAACAGACAGTGTGAAGTCTCAATGAAAAAAAACACACGTCAAATTCCTGTTTAGAAAGCTAGTGTGGGAACCAATATTGACAGAAATTATGTATATGTGCTCTCAGAACAACGATCAAAGCTGCTATGGAAAACAAGAGCTAATCTCCACTACATAAACACACCTATCTCTGCAGCAGAAGGTTCAAATTAAATCACACCCTCTGTTACTGACGCAAATAATTTACCACTTGGCAAGCTTATTTGCTCAAACTTTCCGCCTCGTGGAATTTGTAAAGTTCGCTTAATTTACCTGCAAATCAAATACGAGACAAATCAAGTGAAATATTTGACAATTCAAGGGACGGCTACGCTGTTGGTGGATCAGTGAATAGTGAAACCTTTTAACAAAGACTAGATGGTTCTGTAGTCACAATAGGTTCGATCAACCGCGTCAGGATCGAAACAGAATCCATTGAATTGAATAATTATTTTAATTTGTACACTTTACATATCATTTATTTGTATTCTTTGATGTCTACAACTTTTGATTGCTTCAATTCAAGCCACCCAATTTGTCACCAATCGATTGTTTCAGTCAATGGTCAATCAATCGCTATCAATTTTATTTGCGTCATGTTTACATTGAAATTTCGTGTTTAAATTAAAGGACACGGACACCTAAAGTAGACGTAAGTCTACTTTAGGTTTCCGTTGTTTCAATATTGAATCAACTTGCCTATACAACATTAGTTTTCAAACCCGAAACACGTGTCTAGTATTTTTATGTAAAGAATCAATACACAAAATTTCATAACTACATCAAGAAAAATCACAAAGTTACAAGCTTGTTATGTTACCTGGTTGTACAAATACATGGTCACCGGGCCGTCTGGGCAACTGAGAGGTTGTTTTGCTCCTGCACCCAGCTGTGCGCTGGCGTCTAATGCCCGCTATGATCTGCCGTAACCTGAGTTGTACTTGGTGTCGGTCCAACTTGTGACCTTTTTTAAATATTTTTGGGAAAAAATATAACATGGTGTAAATATTTTCGGGTTCCATTCAGTTACTGATTCTAAACAAACTATATTCAGATTTCGCATATAATAAAAATAATGTTTTATAGGCAAGACGAGAATAATTTACATGAGGTCATTGCGAATAAAACCAACTAACAAATAATACATTACACGAAATTTCTGAAGACCGATGCCTTGTGGTCTCGCTCAGGAGCGCCGACTCCGTGGGTGCTCAGGGGCTCGAGCACCCATGAGAAATAAACAGTGGGTGCCGAGCACCCCTGAGAATAGACATCAAGAAACAGATCAGTAATCGCCTTTTAAGTTACGTGTAAATTATAATATTTCTTGATACTAAAAACTAGTTTCATTTTAGATAATGGTTTCATTTTATATTTTTATCAAACATATTTAGTAAAGTAATTAAGTACGCAGTATGTAAGTAGGACATTTATTTATTTGTCGGTTGATCAGTGTGCATTTCTCTTCTCAAAGTTCGCCACTTTTTCGAGTCCATCAAATGAGCATGAGCACCCATGAGGTTTTTTAAGCGCCCCTGTTTTCGCTCCCACTTTTTATGACCGCTATTGCCCATGAACGTTTTATTAATAATGTTATATTATTTTATGTACCTATAGATAATGAAACACTGGTGGAGTCGATGGCTATCGTGCAGTACCTGGAGGACACTCGTCCTGAGCCAGCCCTGACGCCGAAGTCTCCGCTGCAGAAAGCTAGGATGCGGGAGCTTTGTGAAGTTTGTATAGGACTCATCTTTATTTTTATATTAGGTATCAATACAAGCTGCTTTTCATATTCCAAAGTGTTACCGCGGCCCTGAAACGCAAAAGGCAACTGAAGGAACACAGGTGGATTTTTGTCAGTGATAGACTGACACTCGGAAGATAGGCACAAGAACTCCGTAATTAATCAATGTATCCTACCCGTGTTTGAGCTTATTAGAATTGTCATGAGATGCACTTTGGCTATAAGGTACTATCGAACTGATCTGATGATGGAGCCGGAGCCGCATTGGCAACTTTACCATACAGGTGCCGATGTATAAAATAAAAATCTTTTTACAAAAAAAAAATAGCCGACTTCACTAAAAAAAAAAACACTAAAAGGATCAAAATAACTTTAATTTCGGAAGTCGGTGTTAAATAAGAAACAAACAATACCGAGAAACACCGCCGGAAGCCGGTGTTTCTCGGTATTGTTTGTTTCTTATTTAACCGATCTTATTTTTTATTTTTTTTGTAAAAAGTTTTTTATTTCGCACTTTTTAGTTGCGATACACTTATAAATAGAGTGCCTATTTCTCATGACAATTCCAATTACCCCAAACACTGCTAGGTTACATTGTTTTATTATGAAGTTCCTGTGTCGTCTACCTTCCACCTTCCGGCTCCATCATCAGGTCAGTTCGATAGTACCTTATAGCCAAAGTGCATCTCATGATAATACCTACCACAGTGTTGTCTTTTTTAACCCAAAGGTTGACTGGTAGAGAATGCCTTGTTGCATTAAGTCCGCCTATGTACCACTACTGTACATGAAGTTTAAATAAATAAATAAATAAATAAATAAATAATTCTAATAAGTCCAAACACAGCTAGGTTACATTGATTAATTACGGAGTTTCAGTGCCTACCTTCCAGCTCCATCATCATCATCAGATCACTTCGATGATAGGTACTATTTTCAACGTAACTATTCAGTACCATTCATATATATGTATTTATTGTCATCAAGAGCAGTGGTGGCCGAGTAGTAACGGCCCCGACTTACGAATTGTAGGTCGCGGGTTCAAACCCAGCCAGGCGCATTACTTTGTGTAATTTATTTCATCACCACTGCTTTCAAAACGGTGAAGGAAAACATCGTGAGGAAACCGGCATGTCCTAGAACCAAAAAATATTCGAAGACATGTGACATTCACCAACCCGCACTGGGCCCGCGTGGTGGATTACGGCCCATTCCCTCTCCTAGAGAGAGGAGGCCTGAGTCCCAGCAGTGGGAACATTAAAAGGCTGATTATATGCTTTATATATATTGTCATAGTCGCTTAAATATCTTTATTGTGATATCTATGTGAGTATGAAGTTCCGTAGGCCATTTCTGGTCTTCTTCATCAGTTCCACTTCATCAAATGTTACTTTTTGACTGTAAATGCTTAATTTCTCGATGAAAATACCAAAATCACTACAGCCTATAATATTTGAGGAGTTCCCTCGATTCCTCATGGATCCCATCATCAGAACTGGATTTTGAAAAAAATTAGACCAATCTGGAAGTATATCCTTTAAGAGAAAAAAAAAATTGCAAATCCTACAATAAACGACGGAGTTCTGAGGTAACAAACATTTAAAAAATATTTTTTTTTAAGTCGGTTAAAAAGCCCGTGCTAGAGCTTCTGTTGTATTATCCACAAGTCTCCACGTCAGGTATCTGACAACGTAGGCACATACCAACTCTTAGAGACCATTAATCCTAACTTGATTACGATGCTGACAAAACATAAACCAATAATAAAAACCGCTAATGGCTCAACTTTCGCTAACTGTTCTCCGAATTAAATAATTAATTGAATTTACCATTTAACCTGTCCTCCTTTAAAGGGTATTCGAGGTGTTAATTCTCTGGCGGCACCCCTTTCTCGTTCGGTCGGCATTTCGGCAATTATCGTGAAACTCGAAATTATCTAGCGTCCCTAAATTGTCAGCAAAAATTTTGTGTAAGAAAAAATTTGGCCCATTTGCCTCAAAAAATTCTGCGATTATTTACTATAGTTACCTACTACATTTCTAAGACAATTTTTCTGAAAAAATAATAATATAACGTTGACGTCGTGGTGGGGCTTACGCGCTCCTATAAACCCTAGGTTTGTACCCCGGTAGAGTTTGCTTTGCCGTAACATGCCTGGGGTGAGGGGCCAGACTAAAAGAGATACAATCCGCAGGGCAGTTTTGTGGCAAACTGATGGGCATTAGCGACCCCACGGACCCAATCTCCCGGGAGAAATCTTGTTCCTCATCTGCAGCTTGCCTTTATTGGCCGGCCGTAGTGAACACTGACGAAGAACAGAGCTCCCACCTCTCTCTTGCCTTTATTGGCTGGCTTGAGTGGAGATTCGCAAGAGCGAACATGCTCGGGAGAAGGCTGTCTGGATTATACACCCTAGGATTGTCCTGATAGCCGTGGTATACCTCTCCACTCCTCAAGCACATCAGGATATGTTGCCCTCTTGTTGCTACGTCACTTCGTTCTAGCGACCATTTTTGGAAGCCCATTTGTTGAGTGTGCAAGTCACCCCCTGCCTTTTTATAGATGGATATTAATAACATTGTTCAGGCAGGGGCCATAGTTTTAACATAGTTCCAGGTTACCAGTCCACTTAAGACTCCAAAAACCATAGCCCTATTGTCTTTGTTTTACATATGTCGCAATAGTTTTTCACCAACAGGGGGTTGTCCTTAGGTGCACTAGCATAGCGCGTACAGAGATATCACGTTCCATTAAAATTATCTAAAGGGCCTCTGCGAGTTGGTTTCGGCCCCTCGTACGCCTTCCAAAGGTCCAGGACCTCAGGGTCCTGAGATAAATAAACGAAAAAATAATAATGCTTTATTGAGTCTCAGAAAAATCAGTTATGAGATTACAAAAATATCTTAGGTGCATTAAAGATTGCTTCCGACACAGAATATAGCGCAACTGGTATCTTAGCTAGGTTACATAGTAACCGGTGTTAAGATACCAGCTCCATTTCCCACAGGGTTACATTTTCATAAATAAGATTTAATAAAGAAGATGGATCAAAATTGCCCCACGTCCTATAACAAAGTGACATATCTCAAAAAAAAGATAAAAATGTATAAAAAAATATGGCATACTCCCTAACTTCATTTTTTTACACCTTCATATGGAAAAATTGCTTTAAAAATAGTTCAGGCGCTGTTATGAAAAATTCGTTCGTATGAGTATTTATGACCCGATTTAAAAAAAAATCTTTTTTTGTTTGAAACCCCCAAGGTAGTCCCACTGCCATAAAGTAGATCCTGAGAAATGAAAGTAAAATCTCAAAAATAAGCTCATTTTTTTCAATTAAGGTAGTTTTTAATATATTACATTTATTTTGTTCAATCAACGATCAACTGACGATTATCTCCTTATTCGTCAGATTATGAAAACGTGAGATTGAGCTTGAATGTTTGAATACTATACTAATAATATACTATATTATTATACAGAATTCAAATATTACTTTGGATACTATATAATTATTTAAACTTCATGTACAGTAGTGGTACATAGGCGGACTTAATGCAACAAGGCATTCTCTACCAGTCAACCTTTGGGTTAAAAGAGACAACACTGTGGTAGGTGTGCACAATAAATAAATAACAGATAAATATCAAATGAAAAGTAGTATCAATAAATTAAGTTACAATAATAAAATACTTATATACGCTAATATTATAATACTGAAATTGTTTCTTTATGTGTAATTAAAAAAGGCGCTTTTGGTGATTTAGTTTAAAAAATGAGTAGACTGGGAATTTAAGGATACAAAGAAAAAAAAAACATTTTTCTATTGTTTATTATCTATTATACACACGTTACAACGAATTCCGACAGGACATGTGCAATAAATGGCGAGCATAACTCACAGTTCGTCACGTAATTTTCTCAACATTCATTTATTACTTTTCTAAATCCCTTAAATCATAGTTCGCGTTACCACTGACGTTTCTGTCTCATCATAATTAATGCAATAAGTCAAAAGAAACAGCAAGAGAGTGAAAAACTAATAATGTGAGATTTTACTTTCATTTCTCGGGAATCCTGGAGACTGGAGACCTGACTTTATAGCCGTGGGACTACCTTGGGGGTACCCTTTCAAACAAAAAAAGAGTTTTTAAAATCGGTTCATAAATACGAACGAATTTTTCATAACAGCGCCTGAACTATTTTTAAAGCAATTTTTCCATATGTAGGTGCAAAAAAATGAAGTTAAGAAGTATGCCATATTTTTTTAATCATTTTTATCTTTTTTTTTGAGATAAGTCACTTTGTTATAGGACGTGGGGTAATTTTGTATGGATTGTGATCCGTCTTTATAATTTAAAATAATAATAAACAGGACATTATAGTAATTAATTTGAATTAAGTAGATAATACAAATAATCATGAATTGAATAAATTAATAAAGCAAGGTACCTATTTAAATAAAAAATAAAAATGCAAAAAAAAATGAACATAAAAACTTAAGAAAATAAAGAAAACTTTCCAATAAGTCATTTAGTAAGTTGTTTTTAAATGACAAAGTAGATATAAATTTCCCATCTTATCCGTATCTTCAGGTTACTCGTAATTACGTAATGCATAGCTACTAAAAAGAACAGAGACAGAACGGAGAAAAACACAGAAACAGAGTAAATCTCCGGATCTGCCAATAAAACTGCCAAAGTTCTAAATCAAATTAATCCTTTTATTTTCAAACGGGAAATCATCAAATAACTTCTCTCACTCTGAGCGGAGCGAGAGAACTCTTTCTAACAATTCCGCAATCAAATTAATCCTAAGTAGTAGTTTTAAACGTAATCTAAGTAAGTAGTATTAGAAAACCCTCAACTATTTCGTTTTGCAGATTGTAGTCTCAGGCATCCAGCCTTTGCAAAACGTCGGTCTGAGGCCCCAATTCCAGACGACGGAGCAATACATCAAGTTCACGAAACATTGGACTGACCGCGGTCTGCAGACTTTGGAGGATATGCTGCAGAAGACCGCTGGGAAATATTGCGTTGGAGACCAGATCACCATCGCTGACTTGTGTCTGGTTCCCCAGCTGTACAATGCTGTTACCAGGTAGGACAATTTGTTGTTGTTTTCAACCCGTCACTTCTACTACAGTACAGAGGCCCTCCGCCCTACCACGAAGGCACGAACTGTTAAAGGGATGGAGCTATAGAGGGTGTATAGCTCCATCTCTCTCGTTCGCATGCCTGATATTTTAGCACGTCATGGAAGGGCCCCTGAGGCTCTTTTTAATTCAATCTTATCGACTATTGTTGGCAATAATTATATCTCCGATACTGTGAAGTTAATGTTAATGAATAAGAACTTTACGATACTTTAGCTAAACTGTGCAGTTCCGGCGTCTAACTTTATATGTGTAGCAATATTAGCCTAGAAAATGCTTCCTTAATTTAACATGACCTATAATGAGTTGTAAAACAGGTGGTTCTGAGAAGTCCTGACAAAAAAAGTCACGAAAATCTTCCACGAAAGTAGGAACCCCGACAAACGCGGTTCCGTCAAGCTATCTTGGCTGGTAGGGTAGTGTCAAGTTTCTGTAATACTGCTCCAATGATGCACTATCAAGTTACTGTACTCACACAAATAGTAGTCACACAATTGTTTCTCGCACTACCGTAGTGAACTACTGTCGCGCAGTCGTTTGTCACACCAGCGTGATGTTGAGCTTCAGCCCTGCGTTCAAAAATGAGGTTCGAGTTAACTCTAATGAGTAAGGTAGATACTCTACGCTCGCATTTTTTAACGCGAACGTAGAGTTCAACTGTCAATGCCAAGCAAGTGTCATTTATGGCCGCTTACACCAACCTACCCTGCTCGGAGTTAGAGTTAGTTGGGTTAACTCTAGGGTTCTACTCGAGTTATAAAAGAATGACCCTGGGTTGCAACTCGAAGCATTTTTGAACGGTTAGAGTAGCGACTCAACTCTACTCTGGTTATTTTTGAACGCAGGGCAGTGTGTCGCACAGGCGTGCATTTGAAATAAGGTGAGTCGCAGAGTTTTGTCGCACAAGCATTAATCGCACATTGATTTGTCGAGGTTACGTAGATACACTTCTAGAAAAACAGTCAAATCAGATACCTAATCATTATTCACCAAAACAAGCCAAAAATAACAACCGCTAAACAAGATCTCAGGTACTTACTGATGATTTACCCAGTTCGTAATTAACATGTTCATTAGGTAAGCAATCTTTCATGCTACGCGCATAATTATAATTTCGGCTGTAATACGTTAAGGAAAATTACAAGGTAAGCTTCACAGCCACTTCTCTAAGGCCTACTACCCACGGCCGCATAGCTTCATAGACGCGTATTTGTCATTATAATTAACTAGCTTCTGCCAGCTTCGCTCGCGTGAAAGTAAGTCTCTCCAGAAAACTATGGAACCCCTTTTCACCCCCTTAAAAGTTGAATTTCCGAAAATCCCTTCTTAGTGCTCTCCTACGTCATAAAAGGAAACCTTGTGCCAATCACGTTCCTAGGCCCAATAGTTTCGGCTGTGCGTTGATATGTCAGTCAGTCAGTTTCTCATTTTTTATATATAGATGTACGAAGCAGCAACGTCGTACCGTCGTGTCGTTGCAGCTTTGTCAACAGAGTTTCGTGGTTTTTAAGCTATGAGCAGGCGTACACCAAGCGAATAATGATTAGACGCGTCTATGAAGCTACGCGTCCGTGGACAGTAAACTTGACGCCCACATATTTCTAGTGAGACACAATGCTAACAATCCATGTTATTATTCCATTACACACTTTTTACCATAGAAAAATATTTTATCAACTGAGCCTATACGTATAAGTGTGTGGGTCTAGTAGAAAACTAAAACACTTCACCTTATCTTAGATGAAGGTTTGACAAATCTGTTTATTTTTCATTCCTTCACTCTTTATGTAAAAATTGTGATCTGTAATCTAAAAAACACACGAACTTTCACATAAGTTTCAATTGAAAAGAGATACATAATTTGAATGATTGTTTTTTTTTTTCATTTTCAGACATAAACTGGACATCAGCAAGTACCCAACAGTTTCTAAGCTTTATCAGAAATTGTTAAAAGAAAAAGTTTTTCAAGAGACTCATCCTGAAAAAGTGAAATCAAAAATATAAAACCAAATTCCATATGATATTCACAAACTGGAGACGCATTAACATACTATTTTCAGAAAACTTTACTATTCATAATGTAAAAGAATATTTTATTTTAATTTATTACCTTCTAAATGTAACTTCCATTTATCAGCAGTGCCGTAACTAAATTTCCTACGCCCGATATCTGTTTCTGTAACTTCGCCCCTAAAAAAATTCGAGCTGGGTGAGTTAAATCCGCCTAACGAAGGTCCTCACCGGACAAGTGTTTCAGGAGGTACCTGTTTTGGATAGAAACGCTCAGGTGTCAACATTGTGCGGATCGCCCGGAGCATATATAGTGGAAGTTTGCCCCACTTGGACGGAGCCCAGCCGTGTCCTTGTGGGGGCAACCGTGGTGATCGTGGCGACCCGAGCATCCAGCCCTAGTTCAGGCCATGGTACGGAGTGAAAGGGAATGAGAAACAGTAATCTCCTTCTGATGTAATGAATGATATAAAACTTGGCCTTAGTTTGATCATTTCTGCGCCTCCTGGGCACCGCTGCCACTGGCATAGTTACGGCACTGTTTATCAGGCTGTCTTCGGGAACAAATATTAATTAGTGCGTTTCTAGTCTCAGATGGGGATTTATGTTTTATTTAATTAAACTTAAACCCTCCAATTACGTGAATCGCTTCGTCGTCGAGGGCTCTAGCTTCAGATCCGAGATGTTTTGTAGCAGAGCTGTCTGAGACCTACGTAAAATAAACTGTTTAAAACCTATCTCTTTTGTTTCCTTTCCTCGAAAACAATATCTACAACCGACTTTCAAAAAATTACTTTTTTCTTCAAACATTTTCATACTTTTGGTCTTACCGCTCGCGCTTAGCTACCGGTCAGAGCGCCAAGGTCGGGACCGGACTGTAAACCTCTTTGACGACTTACAGACGATTCGGACACAGTGTCCGAATTAACACATTTTTATTTCAATGTTTCAACGTCAGGAGTTCCTGACGATTCCTGTTCGTCAAAGCGAGTTCGCTTTGACGAATGCGAAGTGCGCATACAATGAGGCCTATTACATTACAGTGATGTGGCTGCATTTATTCGAATTGAGCGGAGAACTTTTGATAGCGAGGAGTAGTAATGATTTGTATCTTTCAGAAGTTAATATGTAAGGAAACAGTTGCCGCAACTACCATACTATAAAAAGCTGATATTAATACATTGCATGCATCTATAAACGTTTCACTTTCATAGATTTCAGTTTGAAGTAATTTAGCTTTAGAGCCCAATACAAAACAGACAATGCTCCATTTGCTCAGCTTGCATTAATTAAGTTTACACTAATCTGTCACGTAGTCAGGGCTGCCCCACTTTTGGGAGACAATGACGGCTAAGGGTTGTAGGCGTCCCCACATTAGTTAAATCAAAGAGGCATGGAAGGGGTTAAATGCGGAAGGACTTAACATTCTATATTTGGGCATTCACATTGACTCAGGTACCTGAGGTTTTAATGAGGGACTTAAGTTCCTTATCTATTCAGTAAATAATTAGAATATGGTAGACCATAGGTCACATCAATTGTGAATAGAGCTATGATGAAATTATTTAGGTGGCTAAATAGTTGGACGTTTTTGTCAGTACTCAAACATCCACAAGAAGTTAGAAATACAACCTACAATAAAAGTAGCCATCAGTTAGGCTGACAGCCTTTTTTATTTATTGACCACATTTTTTTTCACAACGCCTGCTAATCTGCATAGCAGTCTGTCAGCAGGAGGTTCTCGCTAATTCACACAAAATCATAGAAAAAAAAAGCATTACGATACAATAAGATGAATACTTATTTTACCTTCCAAAAAAGTATTCGAAATCAAGTATTACATCCGTCGAACTCCACTCCAAAAACCTGTCAAAATTTGTATACTTTAATGCCAAACCTAGACAAGCTCACAGGCAAAACAGACCCCTACACATACCCAACCCTAGACGCCAAACTCAGACACAGTTCATGAAGAAAAAAGAAAGAAAAAAGCACTCATGTCAAGTTATCAAGTGCTGGACTTACCTAAGTCCATAGAGCGTACCTACGCTCTATGACCTGAATTTCCCTCACATCAGCTAACCTTAACGAGCCATAACATCAGAATAACTACGCCGAATGAGCTTTCTTCCAGAACTTCCAAACATAGTTTAGCGGGTATTTAAGCTTGTGTCACACAGGACGCAGCGCGTCTGTCTTCTTTCAAGCTTTTATTTCACTTGTAATGCACTAGTATGTGTGTTGGTTTAGGGCAAATCTTGCGAACAGATTTTGAATTATCCCTAACTGATCGAGCTAAAATTTGGTATCACTATATAACTTGGATTATGACAATGAAACTTACAAACTAAAAAAAAATACATTAAATAAAAACAATAATAACACATTGAAGAATAAAAAGAAAGTACATATACATTACTACTAAAATAATATATCCCACAAAACAAATGAAACAATGTTTGCTTATTTTTTATCCATCTTCTCACAAAACCTTAGACATTCACGACACACATCTATCCATCTCCCAACAAACAAGTCACACTCCGGTTTTAGAGTCAGGGGAGGATTAAGCACAAAAAGCGCACGAACGAGCGGCGAGTTAGCTCGTGACACTGTCTGCGATAAAGGATCAGCTAACAATCGGTGTGTTCGCGGCCTTAGGTGTTGTTTAGGTACGAGAGGAACAAACAATCTCACCAGCTGAGCAACTAATTCAGGACAATCAGATTCACCCCGAAGAACTTGACAAGCGAAGATAAGCAATGTGACTTAGCTTCCATTAGTGATTTATTATTGTAAACATCTCATTTATTGATAGGTGTATTTTTATTTTTAAATAGCCTCTTTTTAGGGTTCCGTAGCCAAATGGCAAAAAACGGAACCCTTATAAATTCGTCATGTGTCTGTCTGTCCGTCCGTATGTCACAGCCACTTTTTTCCGAAACTATAAGAGCTTTACTGTTGAAACTTGGCAAGTAGATGTATTCTGTGAACCGCATTAAGATTTTCACAAAAAATATATAAAAAAAAAAACAATAAATTTTGCAGTACTTAGAACTGACAAAAAATTTTTTTTTTCATCACACCCATTCCGTTGGGGTATCTATGGATAGGTCTTCAAAAATGATATTGAGGTGCCCCCCCCCCCCGTAACTTCTAAAATAAGAGAATGATAAAACTATAAAAAATATATGATGTACATTACCTTATAAACTTCCACCGAAAATTGGTTTGAACGAGATCTAGTAAGTAGTTTTTTTTAATACGTCATAAATCGTAAACCGCAATTTACCTTTCAAGTTTGTACGGAACCCTCAGTGCGCGAGTCCGACTCGCACTTGCCCAGTTTTTTATACTTAATGTAAATGTGAGAATACTGTAGACTTCGCCGATTCATAGAATTCTTTCTATTTCGATCCACTTTTTTTTGTGTGTGTGTACAATATGGACTGGTATACACTGTCCTCTCAGAAGTATTGTCAATTTTTTTTTAATCGAGAATCCATGGAGTTTTTTGCCTGTTGTACTCCATAGGAAACGACCAGTTGCAATCGTGCACTAGCCTTTGACGTGTAAACACATGTGTAATAAAGACATTTTGCATGCAGTGTAAGAAATTATCAAATATCTTCTTCTGCTCTGGGTGGAGCGAGAGCGTATTAGACATTCACTCACTAACTCACCTGTGTCCTTTAGTCACACTTTGAATTCTAGAACCACGGTTAACTTTATAGTTAAATCTGATAAATATAATTTTAACGATAAGGCAAGGTACCTACTGCACTATTTTAAGTACCAGCAGTAGCTACCTAAGATTCTCCACCGTATCAACAGCAGGCTACTTGGTGCCTTGGGAACCAATCCATTTTTGGTGGAAAATTATCAAATGACTTCTCCCGCCCTTGGTGGAGCGAAAGCGAGTGTCGGACTTTTATTGATTAGAACCAAGCTGTGTTCCTTCAGTTGCCCTTTGCGTTCCAGGGCCACAGTAACTGCCTCCCTAGCCAAGTTACGATCGTTTCATTTGCGTCGAACGCCTCGAGTAGGCCACGCCTCCGATTCCTTTGTTCTGACCACGTGACTGAGCGTTGAGATGACGTCAGAACAAAGGAATCGGAGGCGTGGCCTAGTCGAGGCGTTCGACGCGAACGAAACGATCGTAACTTGGCTAGGGAGCCTGTTTCGAACAATCTCGCAGCCCGCCCGCCGCCTCGCTTTTCATACGACAATATCTTTACACATGTCATAAATCGTTGAATTACGACTAGCTCTGCATATTTAGGTCGCAGCTGCAATAAGAAACATTATGCCTTGTGAATACCAGCGTGATGGCCCACCACTTACTACTTAGCTAAACGCGAATTTATTCGCAATTATTCTCATTGTACCGACTAAATAATGGCTGCTATAAAATGTTTCTGAACATTAACATCAATGGATAAGAGGTCTATTATATTATATTGAACAGAGTCTCGGCTAATGTAAATAAAATCACTGTGTGTAGTGTGGCATTATTATGTTTACCTTTAGCTGTAGCAGCCCGCAAATACTTTATAGGTATAGTTTATTAAAATTTTGTGAACATGCTTGACAGAGATCCCACCTGATAGTAAGCACCGATGTAATCGTTGATGGTGAAGGGCACTAACTTATTAAGAGCCTATTGACTCTAGCCTTGAAGACACCTAAGTTATAATCAGACGGGAAGACCGCAGCAGGCAAATTCTTCCAGTTCTTCGAAGTACGCAGTATAAACGACGAGGCAAAACGCTTAGCCCGAACCGTAGAAGTGTTAACTATGTAAGGGTGGATACTCGCCGTACGTCGGGTTGTCCGATGCTAGAAAGGGGAGGGCGAAATCAAGTCATATAATTCCCGCGCACACTCTACAAAATGCATCCTGTAAAATACCGAAAGGCTGGTTACCCTACGCCTGTGCTCCAGGCTTTATAGATTGGACTTAACCAAATCTGGATCACCAATTAGCCTCTTCGCACGCCTTTCTTTTTTAAGTAACATTGTGGTGTTGAATCACTTACCAGCCCCCCTAGCCAAGTTACGACCGTTTCGTTTTGATTCTCTTGCGTCGAACGCCTCGAGTAGACCACGCCTCCGATTCCTTTGTTCTGACCACGTGACTGAGCGTTGAGATGACGTCAGAACAAAGTAATCGAAGGCGTGGCCTACTCGCGGCCTAACGGCCTAACGCTCAGTCATGTGGTCACTTTGTGGGCTTTTTTGGTGTGGTTTTTTTTTGTGATAACTAGGCTAGGGGGGCTGTACATAGACCGAATTTCAAAGTGATACTCGTAATAAAAGAAACATAGAGAAGCCCTTTTTTTCCTTTTTTGAAGTGGATAATCATAAAATAACTTCTCTCGTGGTGGAAAGAGAGGAAGTGTCAGACTTTTACTGAGTATATCCACCCGTTTCGTTCAGTTGCTCAAATTGTATTCATCAGTAATTTTGATGTTTTATAGCCGTTTGAAACCGTTGACCGTTTGTACGAATGGTCGAGAAACAACCATTTCACAAGACGTGCCTACAAGCTCGGTACTTGTATAAATACTTATGTCATTTTCAGTAATAGATATCGTAAATTCCTTCCATTCATTACATCTAACAATTGATCCAAGGTTTCTTCGGTAAAAAGCAATTACGCTGATGCGTAATGTTTTCTGTTGAACTCTGTAACTATGTCAGCTATTGACATCATTTTTAAATAACTATCTATTCGTAGTTCAGATACCCATTCATTCTTTAACTAAGGGACCTTTTTTATGTGGGATCATCCAATTACTTCTCCCGCTCTAGGGCGGAACGGGAGGGCATTATTTATTTATTTATTTATTTATTTATGACAGGTATGAAAGAAAAAAAATAATCATAAAATAACACAATTACTTAATAAAAATGATTATCATTATCATTATTATCATTATTATCATTATCATTTAATAAATTACAATTAAATTAAATAAATTAAAATCAAATTAAAAACATAGAAATAATAAAAAAAAACGATTAAAATAAAATAAAATAAATTAAAATCAAAGTCCATTTATATACAAATCAATTATCATTAGGTACAAAATTAGTAATTAATATTTGAAATATAACATTGATGAAAATCGAATCAACCGCCAAAACATTCTCTGCACCTCACCAAAAACAATCGCACACTAGAGTGGAACAAGTCTACATCCGGATGCTGAGCAGTCAGTGTGTTGAGCAATGACACCGCCTGATTTGTTGCCGCATACTGTGCGGTACGAGTCCGAACCCTGGGAGTCGCTAGCAGAGGGCGCGAGCGCAGTCATGCATGTCAGACTTTTACTGACTAAGACCAAGTTTCTTCTTTGCCTTGCGTTCCAAGGCCGGGTTTTCCTTTCAGAAGCTAACCCATGGCCCCAGTAGGCTTCGGCCCTGCTGGGCCCCTACGGTTTTGCTGACATCTCCTTGAGGTGCGCGTGGAACACTTCGCGCCGTCGACGACTCGGGCTCGATCCGGACCGTTACGGGACGGCCGGACAGCGAACTACCCGCAAGCCCGCCCCTACAGTGGCTGGAAATCAGGGTCGAGATCTCGGGGGGCTGGGGCGTGAAGAATTCCGTTCCATTACGCGTGCGGCCTGCATTACTGCTTCGCAGAAGGACGCGGCCGCCTGCCATTCCTGCTCGCTCCAAACCATGGCAAGGTAGACACCTAATGTACTATTTTAAATATTAACAGTAGACACCTATTCTTAGTGCCTTGGGACCCGAGACTTTCTAGTGGGAAATAATCAAACGACTTCTCCTGCTCTGGATGGAGTGAGAGGCTGTGTCAGACTTTTCTCTTCTGCTCAGTCGTACACTCCTGGCAGTGGTCGTGGTCATGGATCTTCTGGTAATTTGATTGCGGCTTTTGCGAGACTCCATCTCTCTCTATTCGTGGCATTGCGTTTGGATTCAATGAGGGAACACTTTGAAGATGATATAAGGTCTGTCCACCTGGTAGGTGATCGACCGCGAAAACTTTGGCCCTCTACTCTACCCTGTATCACTAAACGTTCCAAAGAGCTTTCATTGCGGATGTTATGTCCAAATATTTTGAAAATTCGTAGTTGTACAATCGATGAAAGTCTTTGTTTGATGCGAAGCTCTTTCAGAATATCCGACTTTTACTTACCTACTAAAACCCACCTGAGTTTAGTGGTCCTCTGAGTTCCAGGACCGTGGTAACTCTTTAGAACAATCCCGCAACTGGAACCAACCCAGAATGGTAGCGGCAGCCTGCTCCTGGTGGTGGGGACCATCACTGGACACTGCACACTGAATAAGCACCTCCACACAATAGGCATCACAGACAGTCCCCTGTGCAGAGCATGCTAGGAGGGGGAGGAAACAATTGCGCATGTGCTTCTAGACTGCACAGGTGTCACTGAAACACGCACACGAACCTTAGGAACCCCGAACTCCCTCATAGACACCCTGACAAACCTGAGAGGCCTAATCTGTTTTTGGAGAAAGGTGGGCTGGTTGGAATAAGCCCACCAAAGGTTATGGCTGCCATGGCCCACGTACAATGGTCCGCATAGGACTAAGTGCGAAAACCATACTCAGACATAACATAGCCATCCCTTAATGCTGCAAAAAACGTGCAGTGCAGTGGCGTGCAAATATGGTCTTATTATTATTATTATTATTATTATTATTATTATATTCTTTATTGTACACCACATAAACAAAAATACAGGACAAACATAATCTTACTGCTTTACTTAAGAAACGTGGTCGTAAATCATATCGGTATAGCTGAGTCATAGTCGTTATGTTATTCTTCATTCCAAACAGCTTTCCATGCCTTCTAGAGAGTGACATTTATAAATGAACAAAACCTTTTACAACGCAAGCGAGTGCACGAAATGAAAATATTTATTTTCTTAATAAAATGGTTCGTTCCAGTCTGATCGTGTATAAAATTCTAATGGTTTAATAAGTTCAAAACAGGGCCTATCAATAAATCTGTAAATCCTTTTCTTTATTAAAAGTGACAAGTTGTTTTTAGGGTTCCGTACCCAAAGTGTGGGACCCTACTACTAAGACCCTCAAAGAGATGTCAGCAAAACCGTAGGGGCCCAGCAGGGTCGAAGCCTACTGGGGCTATTAGAGATGCGAAAGAGAACCCCGGGGCCCTGGAACGAAGGCAAAGAAGGAGCAGAAATGGGTTTTTAGTCAGTAAAAGTCTGCCACGAAAAGGGCGACAGATGTAATTGAATGACCTCCCACCTAAAAAAAAAAAAATGGGTAGGTATTTCGAAAGAAAACACTATCTCACGCTCTGACCAAAAGCGGGGGATGTCATTGGATGATTTTCCCACCGAAAAAAAAAAAACTACCAAGACTCCGCTGTCCGTCTGTCACCAGCATAGAAATATTATATCTCTGGTCACCAGGCATATATCATGAACCGTGATAGTTAGACAGTTGAAACCACAGATGATGTATTTCTGTTGCCGCTATAACAACAAATACTAAAAAACCGAATAAAATAAATATTTAAGGGGCTCCCATACAACAGACATGATTTTTTAAGCCGTTTTTATAGATAGTGGTACGGAATCCATCGTGCACGAATGCGACTCGCATTTGGCCGGTTTACTAATGAACTAAACCTGCCTAATCTTGATCTTGATGATTAAATTGATCTTTAAGGCTGGTCATTATTGACGAGATAATAGTTTGTAAACCAGATATCGAGAATGAAAATTGTATGTAGTTGTATGAATTACAAAAATGGTTATGTTCCATTTTGTAAAACTACAAATGTACTATCACTTCAGCTATAGATGGGATTTTTATTAATTCACGAAACCCAGAATCCCCGAAGATTTTAAGATTTGATCACGACCGGCAGTAGTCAGGAATATTATAAATGATCTGCTCGATAACGTTAAGTTATATGTCATGCAAACATAACCCAAAGTGAGTCATTATTACCCGTAGGCCGAGGGTGTACCCCTGCTGCTGACAGCTGAAGCCAGGCAATAATACCTATTGTACCTACTGGATCCGCTGGTCAACTATGTGATTTGAATATGGAATCTCAACTAGTGTCCGACCGGTTTGTGAAAAATGAAAGATAAAAAAAAACTTTTTACAAAAAAAACAACCGACTTCACTAAAAAAAACACTAAAAGGATCAAAATAACTTTAATTTTGGAAGTTGGTGTTTCTCGGTATTGTTTGTTTCTTATTTAACACCAACAATCCTTTTAGTGTTTTTTTTTAGTGAAGTAGGTTATTTTTTTTGTAAAAAGTTTTTTATTTCACACTTTTTAGTTGCGATACACTTATAACCAGAGTGCCTATTTCACATGACAATTCCAATTAACACTGCTAGATTATTATTATGAAGTTCCTGTGTCTACCTTCCACCTTCCGGCTCCATCATCAGATCAGTTCGATAGTACCTTATAGCCAAAGTGCATCTCATGACAATTCTAATAAGCTCAAACACGACAAGGATACATTGATTAATTACGGAGTTCCTGTGCCTACCTTCCGGATCCATCATCAGATCAGTTTGATAGTACCTTATAGACAAAGTGCATCTCATGACGATTCTAATAAGCCCAAACACGGCTAGGTTACGTTGATTAATTACGGAGTTCCAGTGCCTACCTTCCGGCTCCATCACCATCATCAGATCACTTCGATGATACCATTTTCAACATAACTATTCAGAACCATTTATGTATTTGTATTGTCATAATCGATTAACTATCTTCATTGTGATATCTATGTGAGTATGAAGTTCCGATGGCCATTTCTGATCTTCTTCATCAGTTCCACTTCATTAAATGTTACTTTTTGACTGTAAATGCTTAAGTTCTCGATGAAAATACCAAAATCACTATATGGTTGCCTATAATATTTGAGGAGTTTCCTTGATTCCTTATGGATCCCATCACCAGAACTAGATTTTGAAAAAAAATGGGAACAATCTGTATCCTTTAAGAGGAAAAAAAAATTGCACTTCAGTCCATAAACGACGGAGTTCTAAGGTAACACACATAAAAAATAAAATTAAAATTAAAAAAAAACATACAACCGAATTGATAACCTCCTCCTTTTTTTTGAAGCCGGTTAAAAAGCGTAAAAAAAATAAATCGAATTGCAGTACCTTAACAATAGTTTTTTACCATCTACACTAATATTATAAAGACGTGAAGTTTGTTTTTGTTTTTTTTTTGCTTGCAGGAGGTAATCTCTGAAAGTACTGGTCCGATTGCGAAATTTTTTTCATCTATAGCAAGCTGCTTTATTCCTGGCTATATTTTATGTACACGGGCGAAGCTACGGGCAAAAGCTTGTTTCTAATTAGTTTTGAATTCGATTACGGCCGACACTGAGACAAAATTCTGATAAAGCCCTCTCGCCCCACCATAAATCGGGAGAAGCTATTTGTTGAATTTTCACCTCAAAAAAGATACCAAAGAGATAATTTCTCACTCGTGAAATTTAAGTCAAAGCTTAAATAAGTTTAAGTCAAACATATCTCCATAAATAGATCTTCCCTGCGAAGTTGAGTTAGTTCTGAAACATGCTGTTAATTTATTTTAGACTAGCTTTTGTCTGCGGATTCGCTAGCTTTTTTGGGGTAGTAGTTATTTATTTTATTAACACATACAATTGTTTTAATAAGTACCCAAGGTAACAAATATAGTCGCAAAATAGCCGCACTCAGAGACGCCACTCATAAACTGATCACATACCTACTAGTGCAAGAAACATATGAGATAGATATACTTTTCACGATCTGGTAGTACTTTTATTAGTGCCAGTGACTAATCTTAATTCATTCAAACTGAACCCCTGTTTCAACCCTTCAGGGAATTTTATGAAACGTTAAAGCTAGAACTACATTCGAGCGACGCACACGTGTAACACGCCTGATTTGTACGTAGAACGACGTCGCGTGGCGTGGATCAAGTGTAGCTCTACAAGTCTAGTTTCCATATAAAATGTATGGAGACCGACGCTCCCAGATCGGCTTGTGTAGCACACGTGTACGCTGTGTAGTTCTACCTTAAAACATGTGTTTAAGCTTCAAAAATGATGAATTTTCAACCCCTTTTTCACCCCCATAAAAGGCAGGTCAGGTCCACCCAATTGCACGTCGCACTTCTAGTGTAGTTCTAGCTTTAGTTTGTAGCAGATATTACTTTGATTTCCTTTTGACTCTCAACTAGAGACCTCTTAACTTGTATGTGTATCTACAACAATCGGCGATGTTATGTTGTTGTTTTTACTACCGTGGAAGCCTTTAAAACTTTATTTGCCCAAAGCCTGCGTTAGGTACCGTTAGAGGTTGGGTTACAGGATTAATCAAAAGAGTTACAACTGAAGGAACACTAGTGGGGTTTAGTCAGTAAAAGTCTCACACTCCCTCTAGCTCCACCCAGAGCATGAGGACTTATTTTATGATTTCCCATCTCAAGAAAAGGTAAGCGACAACAGGTAACTAGGTAGACTGTGTTACTACTGAACACTTTTTAGTTCTTGAATCTTGGCCTAACGAATTATTCTACCATTTTTTTTTAATAGCTTATACTGTCCCACTACTGGGCAAAGGCCTCCCCCAACTTCTTCCAGGTATTCTTTTCTTGAGCTACCTCGAACCAGTCCTTGCGGTAGGCATCTAGGTCGTCTCGCCACCTCTTCCCAGGTCGATAGATAGTAGGTATCTATATATTTACATATAAATAAAGTTAAGATGTGTCTGTCTGTAATATAAAAATATTTCTTTTACTAAATTCATTTATAACGTATATTCGATCCTACCTGCCTATAGCAAATTTTCACATTTTCATCTGTCTGTCCGTCTATCTGTCTGACTGTTTTTTTTCCACCTAATTTCCAAAATGGCTGGACCGATTTTGACAGGACTTTCACAGACAGATAGCTGTACAAGGAGTAACTTAGACTACTTTTATTTAAAAAAAATGTAATTTGAGTCCCGCACAAAAAGAGAAAACTTTTTGAAGTTGTGCTGTTTTATGAGTCGGACGAAGTCGCGGGCCATCTACTTATATAATAAAATCCAACGGCGATGCTTTTGGATTTTTTGTAGCAGTCAAACACAACAACTCGGAACGGTCTTAACATACAGATCACTGAGATTTTAACAAACCTCGTGTTTTCGTGGCAATCCTTTGACAAACAAGCTGATTTAAGTAATTATGGGTCAAACCAAACAGTAGCGTAGCTAAGCGTGGGCGAAGTGGGCCCTCGCCCACGGTCTCGCACCCAAAGGTACCTCGCACAAGCGAGGGCTCTTTAAGAACAAGGTTTTTTTTTATAATAATTGATAGGCTCGCGTTTGACCACTATTTCACCTGATGGTAAACGATAATGTGGTCGAACACTGGGTTGCGACAGTCTCTGTCACGTTTTCGAATTTATGAAAGAAAAAGGCCTCGCTATTGTGCCTTCGCCCACGTCTAAGTTAGTCCACGCTACGCCTCTGAAACCAAACATCAAAAGCTTAAAAGATAATAAGTAGGCCAAAGAGAAGTGAGTACAAACAAAGTCCTATGGCCTATCTTGAGGTAGGTAGGTACTGCTAGTCTCCAAGACCAACTACGTGTCCCGAACTATGCGAAACTTCGTTAAGACCGAGTGCCGTGACAAATACACGCTTCTCGAACAACAAGAACATCGCCACTAGTGTGTGGAAAACTTAACAACTGCTTTGTTCTATTGTCACCGTTTGTCACGGCTGTTATCTTTACCATAAGTACTATAAACAGGCACCCAGGACTATTTATTTAGCGTAGATCGTAAATGCAATATCAAAGAAAAAATAAATCGGGAAAGAGCGAGTCGGACTCACGCACGAAGGGTTCCATACCGTCCATTACAAAAACGGCATAAAAATTACATTTGTTGTATGGGAACCCCACTTAAATATTTATTTTATTCTGTTTTTAATAACAATAAGTACTTACATCATCTGTGAAAATTTCGACTGTTTAGGTATCCCGGTTTATGAGATACAGCTTGGTGATAGACAGGCGGACAGCGGAATGATAGCAACAGGGTGCCGTTTTACCCTTTGGGTACGGATCCTTAAAAACAAACAAAAAAAAACACGAACAAACAATCTTATTTATCTTAATTTTCTTCTTTCTTAATTCTTCTTCTTAATTTTCTTTTTATTTTTATTTTTTTCTTCTTTTTTTCTTTTGTTTTTTTCTTTTTTTCTTTTTTTTTTTTTTTTTCTTTATTTTTTTTTTTTTTTTTTTTTTTTTTTTTTTTCTTTATTTATCTTTATTGTTTATTTTCAATAAAACACAAGGGCTGACGACAGACTCAAAATCCAACTAACTACCCACTAACATACAATTACAAGTACCGACCGATGATGTCATAGTAAGCTTCTTTTTCCATGAGATATCATCAAACGACTTCTCCGGTGTAACGGGAAAGAGTGTCAGACTTTTACTGACTAAAAGCCACAGTGTTCCTTGGCTTTAGTTGGCCTTTTTGTGAGAGCCAGGGTAACTTCTTCGAACAATCCGCAGCCCTGGCAGGAGTGGTAGGCATTGGCCCAAACTGATTCCGTGAATTTTGCATGCAAGCGTCAACCAAAACCATCAATCATGAATAATATAATATAAATAATAATAATATGCACACAACTATCACACAACGCCGTCTAGTCTCAAGCTAAGCAGAGCTTGTGTTATGAGTACTAGACAACTGATAAACATACTTATATATTTCTAAATACATACATACATACATATTCAGCCTTTTAATGTTCCCACTGCTGGGACTCAGGCCTCCTCTCTCTAGGAGAGGGAATGGGCCGTAATCCACCACGCGGGCCCAGTGCGGGTTGGTGGATGTCACATGTCTTCGAATTTTTGGTTCTAGGACATGCCGGTTTCCTCACGATGTTTTCCTTCACCGTTTTGAGAGCAGTGGTGATGAAATAAATTACACAAAGTAATGCGCCTGGCTGGGTTTGAACCCGCGACCAACAATTCGTAAGTCGGGGCCGTTACCACTCGGCCACCACTGCTCTGCATACATACATATTATAGGTAAATTACACCCAGACACAGAACAAATGATTGTGCTCATCACACAAACATTTGTCCTGGGTGGGAATCGAACCCACGACCTCCGGCATAGCAGTCAGGGCCACTAACCACTAGACCAACAGGCTAGAATAAAGCTTGACTGACGGAATTTTATCGCCATACATTTTTCGTCATGCAAACGTCAGTCATCGCATTACATGGTAGGTTTATCGTCAGTCAAGATATTTGACTGTGGCAAAACTGACAGCAAAACCTATCGTGTAAATGGACCCCTATGAGGCGCGTGTGGAACACAACGCGCCATGGCCTCGGTCTTGGTCCTTACCGGACGGCCAGACAGCAAGTTACCCATTGCCCGTCGTCCGCAAGACCGCGCGTACGCTGCGACTCCCGTAGGTCGTAACCTGACGCTTAATTGAGTACTTGACTAATTTTTTAAAAAGTAAGTAATTTTTTTTTTTTATTCTTGTTAGGTTCGCGCTTGACCGCTATCTCACCTGATGGAAAGCAACGATGCGGTCGACGATGGAGCGCGCTTACCTAGAAGTAACCTATTCACTCTTGACTTAAAGATTCCCGGGTTGTAGCCATCAGGAAAAACAGATTCCGGCAAGGAATTCCACTCCTTAGCTGTACGCACTATGAATGTGTTCCCAAAACTTTTTGTGCTTATAGGTGGGATGTCCACCATATACCGGTGGCGCATTGCCGTACGCCTGGTGGTCCGATGATGGAACGGGCTAGGCGGAATTAGGTTATGCAATTCCGACGCACACTCCCCGAAATGCAACCGGTAGAAAACCGACAGGCTAGCAACTCGGCGTCGATGCTCAAGACTTTGAAGCCTCGACTCAACGAGTGCATCATTGCCAATGATCCTCCTGGCTCGCCTCTCAATTGCCTCAAGTGCATCAAGCTGGTATCTGGCAGATCCGTCCCAAAGATGAGAGCAGTACTCCATACACGATCGAACTTGCGCTTGATAAAGTTTGAGCAGCTGTTCCGGCGTGAAGTACTGTCTGACCTTCGCGAGGATTTTTGCTGCCAGTTGAGCCTTTGCTTCGATGTATGGCCCAAAGTTGAGTGTTGACGTCAGCGTAACACCAAGGAGATCAAGATGGTCGGTTATTGGCACGGTTACGCCCCGGAAAGTTGGAGCAGGGCTGAATTGGCTCCTTTTAGCGGAAAATAGACACGCCTGGGTTTTAGCAGCATTGAACTTGACCAAATTGGCATCGTCCCATTCAGAGTAGGTATACTTATACTTGATTCACAATCGTAAGTAGAAAGATTTTTTTAAATCCGTTCGCAATTAAGTAAGTTTTAGTTTACTTTTAAAATCTGGTGGAATGGGAAACTGTAAACTAACAGAAAAAGAAAGCACAAACTTCAATGTGACGTCACCGTCATTAGGTTACGCCCGAGGAAAAGAGACAGCAAGATGTTCTCACCACGCGCCGACTTTAAATATTCGAAATGCTAGTTGCTGCTTCATTTTTAGGGTTCCTTACCTCAAAAGGTAAATCGAAACCCTTATAGGATCACTTTGTTGTCCATCCGTCTGTCTGTCTGTCTGTCAAGACCGTTTATCTCGGGAACGCGTGGAGTTATCGAGTTGAAATTAACCATGTACTCAGGTCTGCGATCCCTTGAAGCTGTGAAAAAATCAAACTTCTGACTTAACGAAAAAAAAAAGATACGGCCGCGTTTATGTCGCAAAAACGTGTATTTCGACACTCTCAAGGAAATCAAAATTCATAGGATACTTCCCGTTGACTTAGAATCCTGAAATTTGGCATGGAGCAAGGTCTCATAGTACAAGTATAGGAAAATATCTGAAAACCGTAAATTTGTAGTTGCGTCACAAAAAAAAATTGCAAGTTGAAAAAATCTTCGTAACTCAATTCGGGGATTGAACTGTTTTTATAGGTAAGTTTGTACGGTGAGTGCGTGAGTCCGACTCGCCCGGTTTTTTTTTTGTAACCAATCTTTATGTGGTTTTAAGAAAAAGATTTATTTTTAGTGTTATTTGTTGTTTAACATAAAAAAATTATACGAAATAAACACAGGCAAGTAGGTACCTAATTGCAATTTAATATAGGTAACAATTAATATAGCCAAAATATAGGTTTTGCCTAGTTTAACTACAGATGCTATTATAATTTATTTATGTAACTACTTACCGCACCACCTTATTTTTTTCTTTTTTGTAAATTGCTGTCAATTTTTTGGCAAAACAAACATTATTATTATAATTAGTTTATATGGCCGCTGCAAAGGACACATGTTGTCGCTGCCAATGGTGCCTTTGGATTACCTGAAGTATACCTAGCGCTTCTCCTTTTGTAAAATCGGCCCTTACTTATACATAAACAAAAAGCAGCTACTTTGATTGGCCTGCGGGATTGTTTGAAAAAGTAACCACAGCACTGAAACGCAAAAATCAACTGAAGGAACACAGGTAGGTTTAGTCACTAAAAGTCTGAGACTTCCTCCTCGCCCCACCCAGAGCGGGATAAGTTAAAAAAAAAACATTTTGATTAAAGACTAACCCGAGCAGGATATTTGAACCAAAGCTCGTGTGGAATGAACGAATATCCAATTTTAGTCCTCAATATGATGACCCTGAACAGTAACAAGTTCCTCAGAAGAACCTTCAGAAGTGGATGTAGGCGTTTAGAGAGACCTCACGCCTAGGCGTATAGATTAAGTAGATATTATCATTGAATTATTCAAGACCTTAACTTTTGTAACTTAGACATTTAGTTAATTTCTTCGAATTGAATACAAACATTTACATTATCTTGAACATTAAGATGGTAATGACAGTCAAATGGGGTGAATAGAAACAAAACTTCTAAGGGTATTTACACGATATTTGAATATTTTTTGCAGCATTTAACTATATCAATTTATTAATGAATTGTTATTCTAAAAAGTCAATACTTAAGAAGCCGATAATATAGAAAAACCAAACCAAAGTTTTGTTTCTAATTCAGAAACGCAGGGGACGTTTCTGTTCACCCTGTTTTACGGTACCTACTCATTGTACCTCTTAAAGTACATCGACATCGGTATATCAGTGCTTGGACTAGAACGCAGATATGTTTGTCTCTAGTCACAAAACAAATGTATCTCCATTAGAAAGTTGATAGCGCCGAATTGGATTTGATCAATATACGCAACGCAGGCGACGGCAACATTTTACAAAAACAAACACACGTTATTTGTTGTTATTGTTTACCATACTCTGATTAATATGTGGAGTTTGTTTACTGTGACTTAGGGGTCACACCTACCCTACACCTACCCTACACCTACGATTAATCTTTTCCAGTGAATAAGCCTAAACTATTTGGATCATTACAAACAACGGTCACTACGCAAATACTAGCAGCTGCAACCACTATCAGATTCATAATTGCTCCAGATCATATTCTACGAATATAGTTTACGATCTCTGCCGTTTCATTAGCGTTCATTATTTTGACACCAATGCAATAAAGATGGCTGGCGATGTGGTGTGGTGCCGGCGGCTCGGAGGCTCAGTATCGTGCCTGCCGCCGCTGGCTAGCTGACAGAAATGAGCCGCGGCTCCCGCGAGCTCGGCGAGAGGCTGCGACAACCCAGAGCCTCGGACTAACACCCTTCGCGCGCCCTCCGGAATGGGACCAAATATAAATATCAACCACCTCACATATTTATTCGGGCCGCAATGGCTCCACAGACAAAAGGACTATTCCTCCTTGTATTATTGTTTTGCGCACTCAGCGGGGGCACTGGGGACGGTGAGTAAATATTATTACTTTAAACACTTTTATTGCGATATCGAGACGCATGACTGCGCATACAATTTTGATCGCACCTTCTAAGAAAAACAGCGGCTCTTAAAAAAATATTAGAAATAGTAAGACCAAAAATAATGGTGAGATCAGGCTTATGACCCCACAGGGAATCAAGTAAGAGGTCAACCGGATTAGGTTAGAGATATCGACATCGTATTTGTTGCAGACCTGGATCTAATATCATCGAATAAATTGTCTGTCCCCATGGGACTACAGTATTCGTAGAATGTTGACTGTGAATTCTGATGTAACTTTATATTTCAGATGAGACTGAGACAGAATTTTTCGATGTTTTGTCTGTGGTTCGAGACAACGACGAGCTCCCTGATGGGGTGACTCGGGCCCCCGGGCGGTGCCAGTCTCCCCTAGAACACGAATCCGACTACACCGCTATTGCCCTCAATGAAAACGCTACTCTACACCGACTGGCCGCTGGAATGTTCTACAACAGTTTTCCAGAAGACTTCTCAATTTTGGCTGTAGTTCGATTGCCAGGTAAGACACTTTTTAGGGTTCCGTAGCCAAATGGCAAAAAACGGAACCCTTATGGATTCGTCATGTCTGTCTGTCTGTCCGTCCGTATGTCACAGCCACTTTTTTCCGGGTTCCCCATACTAAGAACTGAAACTCCAATTTTTTTTTCATCAAACCCATACGTGTGGAGTATCTATGGATAGGTCTTCAAAAATGATGAGGTTTTTAATATCATTTTTTTCTAAACTGAATAGTTTGCGCGGGAGACACTTCCAAAGTGGTAAAATGTGTCCCGTCCCCTCCATAACTTCTAAAATAAGAGAATGATAAAACAAAAAAAAAAACATGATGTAACCAAGCAAACTTCCACCGAAAATTGGTTTGAACGAGATTTAGTAAGTAGTTTTTTTTCAATACGTCATAAATCGTAAACCGCAATTTACCTTTCAAGTTTGTACGGAACCCTCGGTGCGTGAGTCCGACTCGCACTTGCCCAGTTTTTTTTTAATGTTCTACATTAAGTACAAATCGCAAAAACGAGCTTCGTACTTAACACCTTCTTTCAGTACCTATCTAAACGCGTCTCGGGTATAACCTAAACAACATAATCACTTTTCTCTCAGGGGTTTTCCGGCTTGTCGACTATTAAGAGGGTTCAAACGGCGCCATTACAAAGGTACTTCAAATCTCACGACAATACACAACAGTGCAATAACGAAAGGAATTTGCGTTAGCAAGAATTTGTGTGATCATTAACTGATTCGGAATATTTACATTTAAGTTTCAGAATGTGTCTTCTATTCTTATACAAATTCAATAAAGACGAAAAACATAAAACTAATTGTAATGAGTTTTAATTCATTTTCTAAATAAAATCGAATAGTGAGATATTTAAAAATTACATGTTTAGTTCTTCGTAGATAATTAATGGCACAGTGTATGAGCGATTGGCTACCGCGTTGCGTGTCGGGTTTGATTTCCGCACGGAACAAATATATGTATGACCTACAGATAGTTTTTGTTTTGGATCTGAGTGTCTTGTGTGCGTGAATTTACATGTTTGTGAACGCACACCCGCAATACATTAGTAATTGTTAATGTGAGGCAACGAGCATAAAAAAAAGTTACAGAAAGCTGAACTACGAACTGTGCTACGCGTAATGACAAGCGGAGTTACCATGACGTTCAAAGTAAGATTGTTTCATTCTTATTTCAGTGTGGGTAAGACACAGAGCTATACAGGTTGTCTACCGCCATCTCTTACCCACACTGGAAATAAGAATGAAAAAATCTTACTTTAAACGTCATGGGGTCCTATACTCCATTCGAAATAAGATTAATCATTTAAACCAACCTTTTTTTACTGTCCGTTCCACTGATTTTAACTTCTATTCCGTACTCATAAGGATAGTATTAAAAGCAAAAAACTGGTTACAATACCAGAAATTAACTGCAGCCACCATTTACCATGCCACTAACGCAGTAAAGGTCAAAATCGGTTGAAAGAACTATAAAAAAAAGGTTTGTTTAAATGTCTTATCCATACTTCGAATGGAGTACAAGCCATTGTAATTAGCTACGAAAATAAAGCTCTTTTTGCCCAATTTTAAGCCTGTTCATATAATAATTCCTGTTCAGATAATTTATCTTCAAAGAGTGTATAAGCATAACCCAAATTTGTTTACATAGCCAGCTGGAATATATTATTATTAATTTCCTTAAAAAAATTCTATGTATCTATGAAACAGGAACGGACCAGAATCCGATATTCATCTTGTATTCGGACGCTGGTGACGAACAGCTGCAGCTGGTGGTGGGCAACCTGATAGAACTGTATTACGAGGACACAAGGGGAGACCCTGCCGACCATGAGCTCCTCACTTACCGGGTTGATATCGCTGATGGAAGGTACTTATAATTTTTTTTTTCATCGTCATCTCACTTTTTCTCAACTAGCTTGGGGTCGGCTTCCTGTCTAACCGAATGCGGCTGAATGAATACCTGTGTTTAACATGGAGCGACTGCCTATCAGACCTTCACAACCCAGTTACTGGACAACAGGATACTCTTTGGATAAACTGATGGTCACTTTCTGGCGTCTGACTACCTGCCCCCCTAGCCAAGTTACAATCGTATCGTTCGCCCCGAACGACTCGAGTAGGCCACGCCTCCCGATTCCTTTGTTCTAACGTCATCTCAACGCTCAGTCACGTGGTCATAACAAAGGAATCGGAGGCGTGGCCTACTCGAGGCGTTCGGCGCGAACGATACGATTGTAACTTGGCTAGGGGGGCTGTAACGACTGTCAAAAATCAACTGATGACAACCGGGACCGACGGTTATTACGTGCTTTTCGAGGCACGGGGTGTTATCTTAGACAAACTTAGAAAAGTACATATAAATTGAAAAATTCATTTGTAACTTGCCCGTATTTATTTTTACATATATAATTATGTATTTTATAATTGTAAGTACCTAAATGTAATGTAACTTCATTTAAATTCAAATTTCTCTAATTTATTTTATTGTGCTCACTTACCTTAGAATAGGTACTTATTTTTATCAGCTGATATCCAATTTTTTTTACGACTCCATTGAAGAAAATAGTTAGAATAATTTCCATGACCAGTATCATGATCATCATCATTTCAGCCGATAGACGTCCACAGCTGGACATAGGCCTCCCCCAAATGTCGCCACAATGAACGGTCCTGTGC
Organism: Mythimna impura; assembly: GCA_905147345.3. NCBI lineage: Eukaryota > Metazoa > Arthropoda > Insecta > Lepidoptera > Noctuidae > Mythimna > Mythimna impura. Next base: position 11,166,339 of record LR990342.1, on the reverse strand, counting down.
GTCTCGCATCCATCGGATTCCCGCAACCTTCACCAGGTCATCGGTCCACCTTGTAGGGGGCTTTCCAACACTGCGTCTTCCGGTACGCGGTCGCCACTCCAGAACCTTTCGGCCCCAACGGCCATCTATTCTGCGAGCAATGTGCCCTGCCCATTGCCACTTAAGTTTGGCGATTCTCGTGCTATGTCGGCAACCTTGGTTCTCCTGCGGATATCTTGATTTCTGATTCGATTACACATGGAAACTCCGAGCATAGCCCTTTCCATTGCCCTTTGGGTGACTTTGACCAGTATCAGTAGCTATAATATGACCATCAATTTCTGTTACACACTGTACGAAGATTGGTTTGTAGACATAACGCACCCTGAGAATGAAAGTGGCGTAACTCAAAAAATGTGGGAACTGAGCGCGAAAATATACAAAATGTATAGGGTTGATACGAGTAAATTTTAAAGTCTCACCCATGATTCGGACTCTAATTCACCACAAGGTTTGAGAGTAGGTTTGTTTAAGTTACTTTTTACCGTAACTGGAAGTTACCGGTATTTGGAGTTGGGTCACTTTTAATCTAGAATGTGATAAGTTAAAGCTTTCTCCCTCCTACTACTATATAGGTACTTTACTATACCCGAGGCAAGTCGTTCTACATTGTTATTAACTAAATGTCTTGTTTAGTTTTAATAACTTAAATACAATTACATACCCTGGGGAGGGGCAGAGCATCCTAATACAAGCATACTCCTTGCTTAAAAGGATTCTCTCCATTGTAAATAGGATAAGTTATTTAAGACGAAGCAATAAACCTTTTTATTTTTATTTTTTTATTGTGGAATTGAATAAACAATTAAGTATTGAGAGTTTGAGAGAGTATTCTTTATTTTTCCGAGACAAAAAAGAAACAGTTTCGACAAAAATAAAGTAAAATGATTACTTCGGACTTGGCATTCTTCGAAACGATCCTTATTTGTTTAGATTAGAAACAATCTAAAAAAACTCTGTTGGTATTTCTTAATCTAATGAAATAACTTTGGTCACATGAAGTTTGAGTGCAATTATCAAATGTTTGAGAGCTAAAAGTACTCGTATTTATTTACGGAATGTCGCCCACCGAAATACTTGACCGTTCCCAGTAAATGAAGTATTTTTATTGTAAGGAGAAAAACATTTTCCAACCTTTGTCTGTATTTTTTTTACTTATTAGATTGATATTTTAAAGTTTAATTGATACTTAGGGCGGAATTCACCAATAAAACTAATCGCATTTTAAACATTTGGCTCGTATAACCGCGTTTAGCAGCTGTCACTAGTGTCACTTGTCTGTATTTTCTTTTCTTGTATTTTTACAAGTAACACTAGTGACAGCGGCTAAACGCGATTATGCGAGCCAAACGTTAAAACGCGATTAGTTTTATTGGTGAATTCCGCCCTTAGTAATGATATCGTGTACTTAAGTATGGTATTTTTTTTAAATGAAAGTAAAACAATATTTGTGCCTTTTCTCAGATGGCATCGCATAGCGATCAGTATCAAGGGCGATTCGGCAACTCTTCTTGTGGACTGTGAAGTGAGGGGAACGTTACGACTGGATCGCAAGCCTGGCAGTACTTTCAACCTGGCTGGAGCCCTGGTAGTTGGTTCTCAAGTTACTGCCGACCAGTATTATGAGGTAGGTAGAAAAACACAGCGTCTTTAGAAAATCTTCAAAGCACCATCAGAAGAATAGAAAAAAAGTCAATCTAGCTACTATATTTATGTAACAGTTTTGTGAGAACCAACGACTCGGATTCGCGCCCGAAGGGTTCCGAACCATTTTTTATACAACATTAGACACTTTATACAGGAAAAGAAAAACACGTTTGTTTTATTTATTTTTTTACTTAAATTTTTGTTTTATTTTAATTTAATTATTTATTTTTATACAACTACATAATATTCTGTGAATAGTCCAAACGTTTACCTGTTGCCGTTATTAATATCGAGCAAAAATCGGAATATTTATTTTATTCTGTTATATAGCGGCAACAGAAATACATCATGGTTTATTATCATTCATGAGATACAGACTGGTGACAGACAGACGGACAGCGGAGTGATAGCAATAGGGTCCCGTTTTTACCCTTTGGGTACGGAACCCAAACAAAAATATAAGTTATTCTAGATAGAATGACTAACTTCTGCACGCGGCTTCACCCACGTGACTGTAGCAAATTATCCATTTATGGATAATAAAATTATTTAATTAATATTATAAATAATATTACTATGACAATGCCGTTGCAGGATCACAAATGTATACAAGACACACATTGTACATTCTAAAAGGTTTCATTATGAAGGTAATCAAATTCTTTGAATAAACTTTTTCTGAATTAAACAAAAATCACAGCTTAGTCGTTCCTTGTAGTAGGTACTGTATATCATTAACATGAATTAATTTGATTTACACAAAAAGACCTAAAACAATTTGAATTGTTTTTTTTATACTTATTCGACCCAGAGAATATAAGTGATGGCACGGTTGGCGCAGCGGTTGAAGGATGTGCTACAGCGCAGCGTGTCGTGGGCTCGTTTCCCTAATGCAGAAACAAGTATTTGAATGACATACAGATCGTTATTCCGGGTCTGAGTATCATGTGAATTTACATGTTTGTGAACGCAGCCATGATAAATGATATTTATTTTGCAAATAGGTTTAAAAAAAAACACTTTTACACGACAATTTTTTTTAAAATAATTTTGATTAATTTCGCACATATAAACTAAATTCTGCAGTATTAACAAGAATCCTTTCATCATACAATTCGTAAAGCCGAGTTCTACTTTTATGAATACCAGTGGTAGCCCATTCACTGAACGACATGTTAATATTAACCGAAATAGTCTTAGGTATAAAAGTAGAATTAAATTGATTACAGTACATGTTAAAGCAACCTTCATATTGATGATTGAGATCATCATGTAAACAAGTCTGGTAAATTATTAATGAGTATAGTTTTAAAAGTTTCTAAACAACTTGCAGTTTTAGGGTTAACAGTAATATAGCCACTATGTTGTTTTGATTTTGAAAAGAAAATGATATATAGATGTAATTTCTAATGTAAAAACAAGAAGCTGGCAAATCCAGCTAAGACAAAGCTACGAAGGAGAAGACTATGCATAGGTACTATATTTAGGATACCTGCATACGATTTTCAAAGTAACTAAATCTTTTTTTTTCTTCTAGGGTGAAATCGAGTTACTGCAATTCGCAAACAAACCGGACGTCGCTTACGACATGTGCTTGTCTATAGCGCCAGACTGTGAAGGGGGACCTGGACTACCATACGTCCCTTTAGCAGCAGAACAGTTACAACCAGAAATCAAACCCATCCTCTACGAACCTGAACCACGGCAAGATACAACTGAACATCCAAACTTAGGAACAATAACAGAAGATGATGTACGAAGGAGACTAGGTTCTCACAGCCGGAACCGATTCTTTGATAGAAATGAGTCGAATTATCGGTGGCCTACAAGAATATTGACTACGCCTGAACCCGTGTGGCAGGTCGCTAACTCATTCCCAATCAACCAGTACGCACCAACTACATCCACAGATTCAGGTATCAAATCTACACATTTCAAGGGTATTTTAGTGTTAAGCAGTACTAGTTTCTGTTGTTAAAAGTGCGCGCTTTAATTTCAGATGAAAATAGCATTTTCGGTAGATTTACGGATAATGAGTTTATCGTTCCACCGCCGCCGACTCCGTTTGAGATCGAACCCGAAATTGAAGAAAACGTTACTGAACGGACTACTCCGAGAGTAAGTTCAATATTTCTGTCTAAATAAAAAAAAATCCAACTGAAAATTAATTTAATCTCCAGTGACTATTTTATTTTATTGGGGACAAAAAAAAAACAGTAACATGGTAGAGAAAATACAAAAAAAAAAACTTTAAAACTAGATGCACAAACATGTAACCTACTCCAATGTCCACATCTTGACATATGAATAAAAGAAGTGAAGGACTGTGGTAAGAGTTTACAGAATACAGTGCCTTCTGCGAAAGCTTCATGTATAAAAAAATAATTAATTTCTATAATCATAATTAATATAGTATATACACTACGACTTTAACATTAAATAAAAATGAGTCGTAAATTTGATTGAGCATTGACAAAACAAACTCTTTTTTCAAAAATATAACCTCCCCTTCTGGCACAGTCGGGTAAAGGTGGAAAGAAATCGTAATAGGTTTGTCATGTTAATTTACTACAATGTAAGTACAAAAAAGAGCTCATTTGTACAAAAAAATATTCTTTTCATTTCATTTTTGGTATCACCCACACCTCAATATGGGGTTTGTAATGGAATTATCATGTTTTTATGACACGTGAGATTATTTTCATAACTTATCGTGTTCCAGTCTAAACGAGGGGACGGTGACGAAGCGGATGTGTCCGGGAGCACCCTAGTCGTCACGGAGACTACGTACAGCCCTATGACGACCACGGAAGACACAGATTGGCTCACACATCCTCCGGATGAAACCGGTTACCAAGTGAGATAAAGATAACGAGTAACATTTTGTTTAGTAACTTTTTTTGTGGATTTCGCATGGCATGAAAAAAGTATTCCCATTAAAAAGAAACAATTGCTATTACATTTAGGTATATAATGTGTTTTGCTTGCTTCATTTTTCAAGATATATTGACGATGCTTATACCGTTTTCTGTTGTTCAATCTTTTAGCAACCTGTTCATTAAACCCCAAGCGAACGCCGGCGTTCGCTCGCTCATCTTCTATTGTCTCTAATTGTGTCTCTAATTACGGTACTGCTTATTTCAGGACAATTCAACGTCTAACTACGATTCATCTGAAACATACTATGATTACGGCAGTTCTGGCACATACATGGGTCCTAGAGGATACCCTGGGCCACCAGGTCCGCAAGGACCAAGGGGCCCAAAGGGAGAGCCGGGAAAACCTGGCTTTGAAGGCTCGCAAGGATTCCCAGGTCCTCCAGGCAATGTTTTTGTTATTCCTGTAAGTATGATTAAACACCTGTAGGATATTTTCCTCCAATCCTCTCTCCATTTTCGGCTTATAAATAAACAAAATTATTTGCAGTTACAACAGTCGTCAACTGACAAAGGACCCGACGCCCAATCAGAAGCTCTTCGACAAATGTTCTCACAACATATGGTATTTTCTGTTCAAACATTTTAAATGAAACCTTTTATATAAGTAATTTGTTTGTAAGGCTCGTATACTAATACCTTGAAAAAAAATACAGGCAGCAATGCGTGGAGCAGAGGGCCCAATGGGGCTAACGGGTCCACCAGGCCCAGAAGGCGAGATTGGCCCTGAAGGTGCAAAAGGAGAACTGGGAGAGCAAGGAGAACCTGTAAGTCTACAAAATGTTAGGTTCATCATTTTGATCTTCATTTTATACGATATTAGCGTTACGCAATGACATTGATTTTAGGGTCCACCAGGTCCAAGAGGTTTACAAGGCCCACCAGGAAGATTGGGACGACGAGGTCACGCAGGAAGAGATGGAGAAAGGGGATCAACGGGTGCTCCTGGGGTTAAAGGCGAGCAAGGCTACCCAGGACTTCCTGGTATGCCTGGTGACAAAGGTGAACGAGGAAGCGCGGGGCTACAAGGTGAAGCAGGAGCGCCTGGTCAAGATGGACCACCAGGAGATGACGGAGCCCCTGGACCACCTGGAATTCCAGGGGAACTGGTGAATAAACTTCTTAAATCTTAATAGACACTGGATAAAGTAATAGTTTTAAATTAATTAATAAACTGAAAAAATATATATTCTAGGGACCCCGAGGGTTTATGGGACCTAGAGGATTTCCAGGACTTATCGGTTACCCAGGCATACCCGGTCTAGAAGGTCCCCATGGAGCAAAGGGTTCGACTGGCCTACCGGGTCCGCCGGGACCACCAGGACAGCCGGGTACAATCGGTTCCCCAGGCTCATCGGGACCTCAAGGTCCTACTGGAGCTCCAGGACTTCAGGTAACGTAGAAAACATTTTCAATGCATTAATATAATGTTCCTTGCAGTGAAACATAAATTAACTTGACTGAATATATTTTGCAGGGCCCTCAAGGAAAACCAGGTATATCAGGGCTACCCGGCCCAGAGGGGTCACCAGGTACACCCGGAAACCCTGGACAGCAGGGAGCACCAGGAGACGTAGGCCCTCAGGGACCACAGGTTTGTATTGATATGAATAGTGTGGTGCGTTACAATTGTTATAAATTGTAGAATTGTAAAAAAAAATATCTTATTAACAGGGAATGCTGGGATTTCCTGGAAGTCGTGGTTTAAAAGGAGACGAGGGTCCACGAGGTTTTCCAGGAGACAAAGGAGATAAAGGAATAAGAGGCAAGGATTAGTTTCACATTAACCTCGTTTTACTTAAATAACGTAGGTATTGTTCTAAACATATTTTTGACCTACAGGTGTTGAAGGAGAAAAGGGTGATATGGGACTTAAAGGAGAACGAGGATTAACAGGAGAACCTGGACCTCCTGGCATAGAGGGACTTGAAGGACAAAAGGTAAAAAACAGCTTTCTTCAACAAATTTCTTTGTATCAGACACAAAATCATACTCTTATCTCATTCATTTTAGGGTGTAGAAGGACCAAGGGGCGAAACTGGCTTGATAGGCCCAGCCGGAGAAAAAGGAGCGACCGGTCCTCAAGGCCTACAAGGTTATCCAGGCAGCCAAGGTGAAAAGGGTGACAAAGGAACATCTGGAAGGAGAGGCAGACGAGGAACGAAAGGATTAATGGTAGTATTCCTTACTACCTTAAAAAATATACAATAATTATGAAATTCCGTTACAAGTGAATAAATTATTTATTTTTTATTCATAGGGCTTAGTAGGACAGCAAGGCGATCGCGGTGAAACTGGACCCAGGGTGAGTATTTTATAAACCTTAACCTTAGTTAAGGTTAGGCTAGGTCTTAACCAAAAATTACAATACCAAAACGTGGCTACGTTTTGGTAAATTTATTGTAATTTTTTATACATCATTTTAGGGTTACAGAGGACCACGCGGCCGTAGAGGCTCAGACGGGCCTCCAGGACCTAAAGGAGATACGGGACAACCTGGACCACCCGGCTCAACAGGCGAGAGAGGACCACAAGGTTTAGAAGGAGTACGAGGTTTTCCGGGAGCTATGGGTCCCCCTGGACCTGATGGGAAAGCTGGTTTACCTGGCCCCCCGGGAGAACGCGGCCCTACGGTTAGAAATTATTAAAGGGTTATAATTCAAAATAGACTAAAAAAATCTTGGTCAACGTCTAAATTTAATTTACTTTTAAAACAGGGTGAGCCCGGCGCAATCGGACTAACTGGACCTTCAGGTCCTGTCGGACCCCAAGGTCCTAATGGAGAGCCAGGTCCATCGGGCCCACCCGGTGCCTCAGGCATTCCTGGAACGCCAGGAGACGTGGGCACTCCAGGAGAGGTAGGGAAAGAGGGCCCACCTGGACCTGCGGGCCCCGAAGGAAAACCTGGGCCTGTTGGATCTCCAGGCCCGCCTGGAAATAATGGAGAGCCTGGGTTACCAGGAGCTGCTGTAAGTATCCCTTGTTACGCAAATAATAATTTATAATATGAAATGTAGGTCTTCCTGAACCAGTTTTGACAATGCTAAAGAACTGAGAAGTGGAGGTATGTCTAACCAAATCAAATATGTATAATTATGTTATTATTAAAGGGAATCCCTGGAGCTAAAGGCGACTTAGGTCCTCCTGGTCCAGCTGGTATCAGAGGAGACAAGGGAGAGCCCGGCGAGACCGGTAACGAAGGACCACAGGGACCACAAGGGCGTGAAGGACAACGAGGATCACCTGGACCTGGCGGACAAAAAGGCGAAATTGGTGAAGCTGGACCAGTAGGTCAGTAAATTACTAAGCCATATTTTTCCTCAAGAATGTGCCTGTGTGCCTCTGGATCTGTTTCTAACTAAAACTTAATTGTTTTTGAAGGGCCTATCGGTCGTGACGGGTTACCTGGACCAAGAGGACTAACTGGAGCCCCTGGCCCAGTAGGCCCACCTGGTGAAGACGGTGACAAAGGAGAAGCTGGGCCACCCGGAGAAAAGGGCTTTAAAGGAGCTATGGGAGAATCTGTTAGTTTGATAATACGATTATTAGCTTAGCAATAGTAATTCAATTTAACAAATACGAATCTTTGAATGGTTGACTGTTTGTTTAGGGTCCACCCGGATCGCCTGGTATACAAGGTCTTCGAGGAGAAGCTGGGCCAGTAGGTTTACCCGGTGATAAAGGTCCGCCTGGAGATACAGGCGCTCCTGGACCACCAGGCACAGATGGCGCCCGCGGCCCACCTGGACCTCTCGGACCCGTTGGACCACAAGGGACCAAAGGACAACAGGGAACTAAGGGAGATATTGGAGATGCTGGAGCTTTAGGTATGGCATATGCTAAAATGTATAAATATAAAAAACAGCCGTTCAGTACATTTTGAATATTTTTACAGACATAGGACAATATATATGCAGTTGTTTTTTATTTTCGTGATTTCATGTATGGTCCCATACTAAAATTGATTCATGGTGATGAGTATTGAGTATCTCCATATTGTGAAAGCGGTATATCTTAGTTTTTTCTTGTTTGACACCAGAACAGAGTAATTCGAATCGACATAATATTCTATCTATCCATCTATATGCAGGATGAAATTTTTAAATACTGAAGATAGATACCAAACTGCATTCAAATATTTTTGATCGATCAATCATAGGGTTTGAATTTGAACCGCTCTAGCAAACGTGGTAAATTAAATGAAACAAACGGAAACCATAGAATCTTAACTTTTTCTAATAATATCTTAAATCTTTTTACATAACTTTCCTTTGTCAAATTTATTAAAAATTTACAACCATTTCCTGAGCCATATAAAATAATATACATAATAAATGTGATAATTTGTTACTTATCTTATGATATATTTGTGTTTACAGGGGCGACAGGACCAGCTGGACCTACAGGGCCGCCAGGACGCCGAGGACCCAAAGGCGTGCAAGGTGAAGCAGGCCCGCGAGGCGCTGAGGGACAACAGGGTGATGTTGGCAGTCCTGGAGCGCCTGGTCCTCCAGGCGTTCAAGGCCCTGAAGGAAAACTGGTAAACATCTTCAAATTGCATCCGAAATATTTATTGGAATCGTAATCAGCAAAGAACAAGTCATTATTTATAATTTCATATTTTCAGGGACCTAGAGGACCAGTGGGGCCGAAAGGCGATGATGGCCCCACAGGATTACAAGGCGAAACAGGACCTAAAGGACTTCCCGGCCCTGAAGGCCCGAAAGGAGACACTGGAGCTGCAGGATTCCCGGGAGAAAGAGGAGAAACAGGCTTACAAGGCATTAAGGGTGAACCAGGGTCTGACGGACCTGAAGGTAACACCGGGCCTCCAGGATCACCTGGGCCAGTGGGACCGCCAGGGAAACCCGGAGAGACAGGGATGCCTGGCAACCCGGTATGTTTTGTTACAAAATAATACGTATTGCAATCAGTACCTATTGTAATGCAATAAGTTGCTTTTCATAATATGTATAATGGTTTTCATTAACAGGGTTCAGAAGGTCCAGCAGGCCTTCAAGGCAGTCCCGGCCTAACGGGAGAAAAGGGTGATATAGGTCCCAAAGGCGCTCCAGGAGAACAAGGGCCTAATGGACCAGCCGGACCAGCAGGGCCAGAAGGACAACGAGGCTTAAGAGGATTGCCGGGCCCTATTGTAAGTACACGTCTCTACCTTTGAGCGTTGGAGGAAAGTGCAAGAGTTTGCACTTACATAAAGAAGAAAAGAAAAACAATTTATTTACGTCAAATATGGCGCACACCTTAAAATAAACAAATAACAAAACGACATATATATATGGTAGGTTATGCGTCACATCCGCGTAAAACGGCCAGCGCTCAGCAAAAATGCTGGGGCTCGTATAAAATAGAGCCGTACATCCTCCTGACTTTCAATAAAATATAAAATGCATCGTACTTAGTGTCAGAGAAGCTAGCATATCTAAAAATAGGTGATAACACTTTCGAGCTCGTTTCGCTCACTCAAACATCTTTTTTTAATTTCAAAGTTAATTCTATCTTTGCATGAATGGGCAAGAGAAAACGTATACTACGAGGGGGTGTCCTGAGGTTGGGGGGTGCCCACCTAAAAATAGGCTGCTGGCGCCTATATCAATAAGTATTAATGGAATCAAATGTCAAGCTCACAATTTTGAACCCATTAATATTCGTATAAGTGTTAATTTTATTCCGTGGTGCTTGGTTGGGAAATTTGGCTTACCCCAGTCCCAAAGTACTGCAAATGTGACTTTATATATTTATTATATACTTTATTATACCCCTCATAATGTGAAAAACATTTACAAAAAAGAAGTGTAGGTACAACGTGCGGCCTTATCACACAGGGCAATCTCTTACAGGCAATCTTTGGATGGACTGAATGAAGGGAGATGGATATGGCCCTTTCCTAATGGCCTAGCTTTGTTCTGTCTCTTGCTCGATAAGGAGGAAAGTGAAAATTATATTTTTTCGAATGTCCACTTCTCAAACAGACAAAGGGTTAAAAAAAAATATAATGAAAATATTATGATCTTTACAGGGTGAAAACGGCGCCCCAGGTATAATGGGACCGTCAGGCGCACCAGGCAAGGCAGGGCCTCCAGGTAACCAGGGGATAAGAGGTGAAAAAGGCAACAAGGGACCAAAAGGTCACATTGGCGATACTGGGCCAATGGGATTGAAAGGTGATCAAGGCGAGGTTGGCAAGCAAGGTCTGCCTGGTCCAATCGGGCCACCTGGACCTAAAGGAGAAATGGTACATATACAGAAATTGTTTCGCAATAAACTTTCTTTAGACCGCTGACTAACTTCATTTGTAGACCTTTCCATTCAAATTAATTGTGTTATATAAACTGTATTTCGGTCAGTGTAGACTCCGCTGACTCATAGATTATTTTTTTTAATTGTATGTTCTTATTCGATAATATGTTAACCGGTCTATACTGTCCTCTCATATGTATTGTAGTATTTGCAATATCGAAACATTGTAGAAATGAATAGATGATTTTTAGATTTTCTACCCGGTTTTTCTCCCAGGAATACCAATTGGAAGCGTACACTAGCTTCTGACGTTTTATAAGCGCCCCTAAAGGCCTATGTGAAATAAAATAATATATTTTTAGTTGAATTAAATAATTCATCTTAAAAAACCTGATAAACCTATCACAATTTCGTAAAATTTACTTATTTCAGGGACCCATAGGACCTCCTGGACTAAAAGGAGATACAGGACCGATAGGACCAGCAGGACCTGAAGGCCCCCTTGGACCAAAGGGCTCTACGGGACCAGAAGGAAGACCAGGTTCCCCGGGACCGCCAGGAACCCCTGGACCACCAGGCCCACCTGCTCCAACACCACAGATACCTCCTGAACTGTTCACATCATACACCAGAAGACGTCGCAGTGTAGAAATGCAGTCTATGGAATCCGTTACTGAAGATAATTTCGACGAAGGTAATTACTCGTATAGTCAAGTGCGGCATGTCATTTGGTTCCGCACATTTTTTGTTCTGGATAGGCTCGCGTTTAACCATTATCTCATCTGATGGTAAGCGATGATGTAGCCGACGATGAAGCACGCTTGCATAGAAGTGTTCACTCTTGAATTAAAACCCCTAGGTTGTACCTATCAGGAAACGGACTCCGGCAGGTAATTCCACTTCTTATCTGGTACGCACAATGAATGTACTCCCAAAACGCTTTGTACGTACGTCTAGTGGTCCGGAGATGGAACACACAACACACACATACCAAATTATTTAACCATCAGTCCATCTAACATCAAGTTCAAGTTCTTTACTTAATAGAAAAGAACTGAACTGCTTACCTCCTAGTTTTAACAAAACTTACCCACTACTTTACAGAGGAAGACATAGAATGGGTGAAAGAAGTGATGACAGGTGTCTTGGCTGCGCGTGGAGCACTTGAGGCAGTGAGGAGGCCTCGAGGTACCAGGAGCTATCCAGCACTGTCTTGTCGTGATCTCAGGACTTCGCATGTTAATTTCACTGACGGTAATAATTTAAAAACTTATAAGTTTAGAATATTTGGTTTATGTATTCTAAGTGGGTGTGTCCTACTATAATGTATAATATAATTATTTTTAATATAACAACAAATTATATCATTTGTTTCATATAATCTTCAATTGATATAAACATATTCAATTAAACCTACCCACCCACCTTGAATAAAATAGGAACCTAATATGAAGGAGATAACGAGAATTTCGTTCGTACGCTTTGCTAGCAAATGATAAATTATATCAAGAGCTTTAGGTATACTAAATGAACATTAGAGAAAATGATGTTATGCTATTATGTTGTTATACAACGTGTCCCAGAAATCAACGTCAAGCCGAAAACGGGCAATAGGCCAAGTCGTGACAGTTATTAGAAAAATATAAAAAAACATCTTAGTCATGTACTTTTCAAATTTTATGGATTCAAAAATAAATCTCAAAAAGTGACACCCTGTGATGATCTTTCAAGTCTTGTGACTACAAATATTAACTTTTCGTCAGTTTTTATTCTGTGACGTAACTATGAATAACCCTTCTGTAAATTACAGTTAAAAGTTAAAACATAACTACCCCAGTTTTAAATAAAATGTTAGATTTTTGCCCAACATTGAATTCAAAATTATTACATCACCCAACTTTAACCGCGTGTAATGTAAAAAAAATGTACTACACTATTTTGGCAAGTAACTTTTAAAGATGGCGCGTTTAGTCTGGATTCCAAAATGGTATGCCACTTACTAATTTATTACTTCTTAATTGAGGAAAAAAAAATTTTTGTTAGTTTTAGGTGCGTTTGAAATAAAATTCAGTTGTTGGATTTCTTTAGTTATAATTTTTATTAAACCAGATTTACCATATTAAATGTTCGAACTGTTTGCCTTCAGCTGAAATGCAAGCTCTACATCTCTTTAAAAATGATTGCGTAATAAGACGGACATATCGTCTCGAGTTGACGAATTCAGCGGATTCTGCAATTCTTTGACGCAGCTCGTCTAAATTTTGTATTGGTTTAGAGTACACGATATCCTTTATCGTACCTCAGTAAAAAAAGTCTATGGGGTTTAAATCGGGTGAACGAGCAGGCCACGAAGATGTACCACCCCGCCCGGGCGCCCTATCCACCTATCGGGGTATTCATGATTGAGAAACTCACGTACTGTTCGAGCATAATGCGCTGGGCAGCCATCATGTTGGTACCACATGCTGCCGTAAATGTTCAGTGGCACTTCTTCCAATAACTCTGGTAATTGGTTTTGTAAAAAGTCCAAATACCCCTGGGCATTTAAGTTCTCCGGCAGCTCGATTGGACCAATAACTTTACCATTTAAAATTCCCGTCCACATGTTCACTTTTCTTACTGGGGTACGATAAAGGATATCGTGTACTCTAAACCAATACAAAATTTAGACGAGCTGCGTCAAAGAATTGCAGAATCCGCTGAATACGTCAACTCGAGACGATATGTCCGTCTTATTACGCGATCATTTTTAAAGAGATGTAGAGCTTGCATTTCAGCTGAAGGCAAACAGTTCGAACATTTAATATGGTAAATCTGATTTAATAAAAATTATAACTAAAGAAATCCAACAACTGAATTTTATTTCAAACGCACCTAAAAGTAACAAATTTTTTTTTTCCCTCAGTTAAGAAGTAGTAAATTAGTAAGTGGCATACTATTTTGGAATTCAGACTAAATGCACCAGCTTTTAAAGTTACTTGCCAAAATAGTGTAGTACCTACATTTTTTTTACATTACACGCGGTTAAAGTTGGGTGATGTAATAATTTTGAATTCAATGTTGGGCAAAAATCTAACATTTTATTTAAAACTGGGGTAGTTATGTTTTAACTTTTAACTGTAATTTACAGAAGGGTTATTCATAGTTACGTCACAGAATAAAAACTGACGAAAAGTTAATATTTGTAGTCACAAGACTTGAAAGATCATCACAGGGTGTCACTTTTTGAGATTTATTTTTGAATCCATAAAATTTGAAAAGTACATGACTAAGATGTTTTTTTATATTTTTCTAATAACTGTCACGACTTGGCCTATTGCCCGTTTTCGGCTTGACGTTGATTTCTGGGACACGTTGTATATGTTACCCACAATCTGTATAATTCAGGTATTCTATACAATACCTAGGCAATGTATAGAACACACTGATTGTGTGGTTAGCTGAAGTAAACGTTATGTCATTTGAGCATTATGGGTTTTGACTAGAGAGCAAATATTCTTCTTATAATAAATGAGAGGGATCCTTCTACGTAAGCAAGTACTTCTCTGGTGTGGCCAACTATAGATTCAAAACTATGTGGCCAACCGACCCAAGGGTAAAGTGCTAATCATTCTCCAGTTCTGAAGACTAGCTAGGTCAACTTACTAGACATATTGTTCCTTATTCAATTCATGTGAAGTATGATTTTTAAATGTTAATAAATATTTACCTCCTCTATAGGATACTACTGGATAGATGCACGTGGTGGAGCTACCGGCGGACGGCCCATAAGAGTGTACTGCAAGGGTCATAGCACCTGCGTATACCCAGACGAAAGGGAACCAGCAATCTTCACTGGTGATGCCACAGCCCACAAATTCTCGCAATCTGACAATGGCTACAGGGTAAATAACAATATCTAGATTGTTTTTACCAAATACTAGATTACAGTTTACAAATACGACATTCATATCTTAAGGCGAAGTTGCACTAATTTTTGAACTTTTTGAGCCTCTGGAAATCCACAAATATAAAAGAAAACACCATGAAAAATTATTTTATTAAAATTAACTATAATATGACCAACCGCTGGATAAAAATCAAAACACGATATAAATTAGTTGGCTTAATTTAAAAAAAAACACGAATTTGACCCTAACTTACAATTTTAAACATGTTTAACTACAAGATTACGTCACGGAATTATTTGAAAATTACATAAAAGAATAAAGCTTGTTTTTTAAAAGGTTCTGGCAAACTTGCATCACTGCTTACCATCAGGTGGGATCGCAGTCAAGCACTGGTTTATATCAATTAAAAAAAAAAAAAACTTGAATATTATTGTTTTTTTTTTTTAATAAAATCGCTGTTACGAGGCCGCGAAGTCGACATAGACCCAAGCCAGTACCTACAAAATACTCTGTGACTACAACCGGCTCTTAAAATAAAATACATTGTTGTTTTTTTATAGCTTACATACGATGGTGAAGGATCTGGTGCAATACAACTTCGATTCTTGAGATTGCTATCAAACGGAGCCAGGCAGAATTTCACATACTCCTGTGTCAATACCAAGGCCCCACAGAGGTACGACTTCTTTATCAACAAAAAGTTGAATCTAAAAATCTAGTTTTTCGATTCCACTTTTTGTTGATATATACGAAAACTTTAGTCTCACAATATATAATTTTCTGATACGAGGATGGCTAAAGATGTATTCTCAACTTGGTTTCAGGTCCGACATCCCAGGCGATTTGACCCGACAGAACCACCTCAAGCTTTTCGGTTACAACTCCGCCGAATTTAGAGAACCACAACTGATAAAAGATGACTGCAAGGTTATTATCTATAAAATCTATACATATAAATAAAACTGAAGTGTCTGTTCGTAACATAAAAATAACATTTTTGTACTACTTTCATATTATTATGCATTTATATGAAAGTATACTCGATGTCTATAACAAAAATGTAATTTTTAAAATATGTCATCTATCTATCAGTCTTTCTGTTTGTTTATTAAACGCTAATCTCAAAAACGGCTGGACCGATTTTGAGTGGACTTTCACTGGTAGATAGCTGATATTATTCGGAGTAAGATACTTTTATTTGCGCTGTTTTACGAATCTGATGCGGACGAAGTCGCGGGCACTAACTAGTTTTAAACTATTATCCTGTCCATCCAACTAGGCAGTGTTCGTTGAAGCTAGATAAAGCTAAAGGGAATTCCAACTGATTTTACAGCCTTCTATTTTAGAATATGGACGTCTTTAAAACGAGTTTTTCTTGTACATTTCAGGAAGGAACTGGTGAAATAGTCCTGGAAATAAAGACATCCAGGACAGAAAGACTGCCAATCACCGACTTCCAACCTCTAGCGTTCGTTGATGCGGAACACCAGTTTACATTCACCCCTGGACCAGTTTGTTTCACATGACATTTGCGCATAATACTGTTGCTGAAGACTTGTGTAAATAGGGATAGATTTAACATTATGTACTTAAAAGTGGACCTTTGTAAATATTGTAAATAAATGTTGTGACGACCGATTCGCGTTCATTTTATTTAAGATTATTATTATTATTTTTATACATTTATTTATCTCAGCACCCTAAGGTCCTGGACCTTTGGAAGGCGTACGAGGAGCCGAAACCAACTCGCAGAGGCCCTTTTAGATTCTTTTAATGGAAACTGGTACGAACCGGTGATTATCCCTGTACGCACTATGCTAGTGCATCCAAGGACAACCCCCGGTTGGTGGGAAACTATTGCGACATATGGAAAACTAAGATATAAGGCTATGGTTTTTGGAGTCTTAAGTGGACTGGTTACCAGGAACTATGTTAAGACTATGGCCACTGCCTAAACAATGTTATTAATATCCATCGACAAAAGGCAGGGGGTGACTTGCACACTCAATAAATGGGCCCCCATAAACGGTCGCTAGCACGAAGTAACTTAGCAACAAGAGGGCAACATATTCTGAGGTGCTTAAGGAGTGGAGAGGTATACCACGGCTATCAGGACAATCCCGGAAGTACGGTCAAGATCCCTACCAGCACCTTACTGGATTATACATCCTTCTCCCGAACACGTTTGCTCTTGCGAATCTCCACTCAAGCCAGCCAATAAAGGCAAGAGAGAGGTGGGAGCTCTGTTCCTCGCAATGTTTCATATCTTTGGATTGACTTGGAATTATAAGTAAAATAAAGTAAAAGTACCTAAAGTAAAAAAATATTTGCATAGATTGTAAGTTCAAATAAACTTCATATTAAGAGTCGCCGCACACGAGCCACCAGCTACAACCACAAAACGCCGCCACCGGCATATTTCCTGTAGTTTTCATACTTTTTATATGGACTCGCCGCAAACGGTTGACGCCGGTGACCGCCACACGCTAAAATCGCCGCTACTCGCTTCTTGTGGCCCGCACTGGCCACTAAGCGCCGATACAAAACTCCGCTGCACGCCATTCGCGCATTTAACCCTTCTTGGACAGAGTCCAATATGATACTGCGCGTATGGGTTAAAAAAGTAGAAGCCACCGGCCTCAAGTGGCAGTCGCGCGCTTCAGCTTCCTACGTGGCCGCTTCTAGCTTCTCGTAGCGACGTTTGTGGCTGTGGTATGTGGCCCGTGTGCGACGACACTAAAGGCACGTTATTCTTTTTTCGAAATTAGGTATACCTATATTGGTTTCTTTGTGTTTTGTATTTTCTGTAATACCCGCAGTACTTATAATCATGAAAGCTAATAAAAAAAAAAAAAAACGTTTTTTCATATTAAGAGTTCCAACGTAGAAACTATGCATATTAAAGGGCAAGCAGTATCAACGACGTATACCTACGACTTTCTTCTCACAAAATAACTCTATGTTCTTGGTTTAATAGCTTTCGTTTTGGAAATTTTGTCTTGTAGCCGCCCTGAGAAGAAAAGTTTTTCGGGACATAAAATTTCCTACGTGAAAGTGATTGAAACAAAAATAGACATCCCATTCAGTAGCAGTTTTAAGTCCGTTATACATCATCAATATTGCATACCGCTTAAGACACATTGTTTCTACGGTAGAACTCATATTACAAAATAATGCGAGTTTTCTTAGATTTCATAGAAAAATGCTTATAAGTAATGCGATATTACCTACAGAAAATAAAAGACACTAAGAAACCAATATTTCTATTTAAACTTTCTATTAAAGTTACGTTATTCTTTTTTCTAAATTAGGTATATATACCTAATTTAGAAAAAAGAATAACGTAACTTTAATAGAAAGTTTATTTGAACCTATAATTCCGAGTCAATCCAAAGATCACTCAAAACAACCCGTCACTTCAAAGCAACCCGTTTTAAAGAACGGCAATTTCATAGGTATATAAGTAGCAAATAGGTAGTTATATAGGGTGACTGGTAATTAGTATACGATACTTAAACACGTGATTGTGCTCATGATAACCAACAACTTTTACTTTGGGAACAATCCTGAAATTGCGAAAAAAAATCAGCTGTTCAGTACAATATTGTTTGCCTAATGTACTGAACAGCTGATATGTTTTTCGCGATTTCGGCTTTGCTCCTATAATAAAAATTTTTTGTTATCATGAGGACAATCACGTGTTTAAGTATCGTACACTAATTGCCACTCACCCTATATAGGTACCTATTATTTTTGTGGGAGTTGTTGTTTACATGTTCCAGTATTTATTTTTTATAGTCAATATTAATAGTAAACAATTGAAGTTCAAAACTGTCATTGGATAGGTAGCTAGTGTCATAAACACAAATACAGTGAACTAGCTCGTGTATGTCCGTTCTCTGTCCCTGTTACAGATTACAGGGGACAAAGATAATTTAATAAAATAAATAAAACTTACTTTTCGTTGTCACCGTTTTTTTTTTTCGTTGGTATAAATCATCCAATGACATCCCCCGCTCTTGGGCGGAGCGTGAGATAGTGTCAGACTTTTACTGACTAAAAACCCACTCCTGTTCCTTCTTTGCCTTCGTCCCAGGGCCCCGGGGTTCTCTTTCGCATCACCCATGGCCCCAGTAGGCTTCGACCCTGCTGGGCCCCTACGGTTTTGCTGACATCTCCTTGAGGCGCGCGTGGAAACACTACGTGCCGCCGACAACTTGGGCTCGGTCCGGACGGTTACCGGACGGTCGGACGGCGAGCTACCCATTGCTCGTCGTCCGCAATCCAGCGCCTACGGTGGCTGGAAATCGGGATCGGAATCCCGGCGGCTGGGGCGTGAGGGCCGTTCTCTCGCGCGTGCGGCCGCCTCCTTTGCTAGTTTAGTTTATTACTGCTTTGCAGAAGGAGGCGACCGCCTGCCACTCCTCCTCGCTCCGGACCATGGCCTGTACCAAGGCCCGGCGCGAGAGATCATTGCAGCCGATCGCCCCCACGAGGACACGGCGGTGCTCTGCCCAGGCGGGGCACACCTCTACCGTATACTCCAGTGTCCTCCGGTCGGTCCACATTATGGTGGCACTCAGGCGTTTCTTCCGCACGAATCCGGTGGAGGAACCTCACGAACTTATCATGTCCGGTGAGGACCTGCGTCATGCGTGCCCAGCACTGGGTTGCGACAGTCGCCGTCGCCATTCCACCAAGAGATCCCGCCGGAACTGTCCGCCATGCCGCGACTTGGCGCGGCAGCGGAGTTTCGCCCCAGCGTTGCATCTCCACGCGCAGTTCGTGCATACATTCTACAAAGCGGGATCCAATGTTTAGCTTTATTGTCTGTGTAGGGACGACAATAAATTATAAAGAACCGCTCCAAAAAAAACCTTAGGTAGGGCCGACGAAGGCGGGTTCGGGGTTTAAAGTAACCTAAAACCCTTCGTGTTGTTACATAGGTTAAGAGGATAACGGTAGCTCGCTTTGCTCGCTCCTTCTAGTCCTCGTAATCCCCTTCTAATCTAACCTGTCCGTGTCGGGGTGCTCTAAAATTTCGAGTTCGCTTCGCTCGCTCTTGGACTAATTCAATTTGGAGTCCAAGTGATAGATCTCCTATTTTAGTATTACATTGTTTTTTGCGAACAGTAGTTCCTGAAATCTAACTGCATAGCCTAACGACTTTAATGATGATAAAAAAAAAACTTTCATAATAAAAACTTTCAATTTGAGGATAAGAAAACATAAAATTAGTCTTGAGAAATTTAGTCATGACTAATGCCAAAAACTAATCAATCGTCCACTACCTCATCATGATTAAATATTTTAATCATTACTCATCAAACTAAATTTTCCCAACACTGCTACTGAATCAATTTTGTAAATTCTTTCACCAGTAGAAAGCTACATTGATTCTGAGTGTGTGATATTTGACGCCCAGCGAAGTGGGCACGGGTCAGCCAATAAGTCTTAGAACAAGATACATACACACAAAACCAAATGTTACCTACATAATATAACTGTAGCGACATCTATGGCATCACAAAAAGAACTAATCCTGCATCGCGCAATCAAAGATCTCCGCGTTATTTGAGTATTACGACAGCCCGAAATTAACTATCGGGCAATTGCCCACCAGACATAAACATCTGTTTGGTCGGAGGATCCTCCCTTTTCAATGGAGGTTTGCGGAACTTTACACTCTGTTCCGCATACCTCCAAACTGGTGACCCTCGACAATGAACGTCAGCGCAGCCTTCGTGCAGCTACTACTTCGTGACGTCATCATCACTTCTTCAAGCGTTCGAGCAGCGAGCCATACTACAAGCACCTACGGCTTTAAAGGGTATCCTGACCACCAGCATGCCTACCTGGTCATACCTGGTCATCACCCTCAGCCTCATCAACGACCTTGGCGAAGCACACTGCACCTTCGGCCAGTCACATGAAGAGCTACGAAGAACCTCTCCTGGTCGACGCCAGCAGTCAAGCCCTACCTCGCACAGCACCGCTCCGACTCACTGGACCCAGCAGCACTACTCCAACTCACTGGAGCCTGCAGCATCATCCCGACTCACTGGGACATCATCACCCCGACTCACTGGGGCATCATCCCGACTCACTGAGACAGCACCACCCCGACTCACTGGGGCATCACCGCAGACAGTTCCGACTCACCGAGAACTATGCGGCATTCGGTTCCGACCCACTGGAACCAACCTACCACTGGCCTAGCACGCATCAAGAACCATCGATCTCCGATCTCCGGAGGGGAGTGATGTAGCGACATCTATGGCGTCACAAAAAGAACTAATCCTGCATCGCGCAATCAAAGTTCTCCGCGCGATTGGAACATAAAGAACAGCCCGAAGTCATCTATTGGGCAGCTGCCCACCAGACATAACATCCCGTCTGGCCGGAGGATCCTCCCTTTTCAACGGAGGTTTGCAGGACTTTACTCTCTGTTCAGCATACCTCCAAATAACAAAGATGATAAGAAGAAAGTTAACCAAATACGTCAACTTTTATCAAATACACGTCAGACCTTATTGAATTAATTGCTAATCAGTTAGGCAGCCAAAACGGATGTATTCGTAAAATAATAAACAGAAAAGATTATGCAAGTTTGACAAACTATTTATTATATGATAAGATTAAGTTTGTGATCAAATAGTTTTTTACATCATACCTAATTTAAAATAATTCTAACATTAAAATTAATGAAACTTATTTGTAAACATAAAAATATTACAGAAGTTAAAATTGAAGTATAGAAATTAACACTGTCGAACGCTATACAGAAAAATAAATGCAATTATATATATATATATATATATATATAAACCTGCTACAATGTATTTTCACATTTATAAAATATATATTTTAATCATAAATATATATATATATTAGGCTTGACTTCCGACATAGAATTAATACATAGTTCCAAGACAGTAGCATTTTGTACAGGCAGAGAAGTATTATAAAAAACAAAAAAAATTGTCTACAGGAAAAGGCATTTCATTTACTATAGAATGAGTAGAAAATAATGACATTTGAACTGGCTATACACTTTAAAATCATAGCTAAGTTAAACTGTGTACTCATACAAATGTAAACAAAATATACCTAATCGATTTACACACTTCAGTCATTTTTACATGGAAATTTGGGTTACTAAGTTTCTGAATATAACGCAGGTGGTAAACTGTTTTCTACTTTTGAATTTGTCTCCAATTCTTGACATGCTTCATCAACATCCATATTTTTAACTGTGTCATTGGCTTTGGTATCATCAGATTGAATACTGACATCATTCTGAGCAGATTCTTCCTTGGATGCACTAGGTGCTATTTCTTGTGATGATTCTATAGATATAGATTCAATGGCAGTTGTTTCCTCTGCAACTTTATCGTCATCTTTAACATCATCATCATTAGAACTATTTTCTACTACACTAGGCTCATAAATTTTACTTACCTTTTCAGGTAATATTACACTTGGTTTTTCTTTGTCAACTTTTTCGGTTTCATTGACGACACTCATACTTGGCTCTTCATCATCAACTATTTTGGCTTCATCAACAACACTAACACTTGGCTCTTTTTCAACGACTTTTTCAGGTTCATCAACAACACTCCCAACAATAGTTTCATCAATTGAAATGAGATCATCTTTAAGATTTATACATGCACCCTCAGTGGAGAAAGGACCCTGTTCCTGACATCCACCTGTTTCTTCATCTGATGATGCTAGTAATATATTTTCAACTGCCTCACTATATTCGTTGTTGTTTGATTTACTGATATCCTTCTTGGTATCAGAGCTTGTGGTCTCGGTGTCCATATTATCATTTGTGCGTGATGTTTCTTCAACATTGGAGCAGTCTATTTCCTTCCCAATGATCGTCACTTCAGTTTCATTATTTAGTTCACGGTCTGGAGCTATTAACTCGGTACATTCTATATTTTCAATAAGTCTTTCTGCATTATCCACTTTGTCAGCCTCACTTTCTGAGTAACTTGAATTTTCGATACTGATGACATCACTTAACTGCTTTTTAGTGTCGCCGCCTGATTCTATAGAGTCAGAAACTGCTATAGGACTGTCAGAATCCGATGATTCGAGTGTTGAACTTTCAGCTTCATTAGCCGAGTGCAATTTTTGCAATAAATGGAGTTCATCTATATCTGACTCCACATCATTATCATCACTACTAACAGAAAGTGTTTCTGCAACATCATCATTATTTTTAGATTTCTCTAAAATTTCTTCAGAATCTTCCTTTTTTTCTGTTTCAACAGTGTTCTTATTTGCTAGTAATTCCTCATTTTCTTCAGGTTTCTTAGTTTCTGTTTCAACTTCGGCTTCTTTAGATGGTTGATTTTCTTTTCCCTCACTTGGCCCTTTAGATATTTCCTGTATTAGTCTTTTCAGCCTTTCCTTCCTTTTGCCTTTGTTTTCTAACGACGTACTTTCATCATTGGCTTCTTCTTCTTCACTTTCAACAGGTGATTCTTCTGCTTCTTTATCTCCAATTTCTACAGCTTCTAATTTGAGTTGGTTCTGTCTGTCTGCATACCTGAAGTAACATATGTGCTCATTGTTAGATTAGATTTACTAGGGGGTTCATAAAACTATCATCATCTTCCTGCCCTTGTCCCGTGTTATTTGGGGTCGGCGCAACACGTTTTTTCTTCCATTCTGTCCTGTCACTCGTCATGCTATCACTAACTTCCTTTTCTTTCATAACAATCTTCACACAATCCATCCATCTTTTCTTTGTTCTCCTTCTCCCTCTCCATCCATCCACATGTAGACTCATAACTCTTTTAGTAACATGCGTTTCACATGACCTCTTCACATGACCATACCAAGACAACCGATTCCCTTTCAACTATTCTGTCACTGGCACCACTTTCAAACTTCCCCTAATATACTCATTTCTCACTTTATCCATTCTCGTCACACCACACATCCATCTTAACATTCTCATCTCCGCTACATGCAATCTTTTTTCATCCGTCCTTTTTCACAGCCCAACATTCTGATCCATACAGTATGACAGGCCTTATCACGGACTTGTAAATTTTACCCTTCAACTTGAGGGGCACCCGTGGGTCACAAGTTGTTCCCGTGACCTGTCGCCATTTCTTCCATCCTGCGTTGATCCGATGTGTTACGTCCCGGTCTACCTCACCATCCCCTTGGACGAGTGACCCGAGGTACCGAAAGTCTTAGCAGATCGGTATGGGCGTTCCAGCGAGAGCTAAAGGCACTGGATTGGAGAGACCGCCGAAATCGCAGAACAAGTATTCCGTTTTGGTTCTATTAAATTTCAGGCCAACACTTTCCAGTCTGTGCCACCACACCTCCAATCTGTTCTGGACCTCTAGGCCACTCTCGGTAACCAACACAATGTCATCGGCAAACAGCATACACCAGGGTGCCTCTTCCTGAATGTCCGACGTCAGAGCGTCCATTATCATCAGGAAGAGGTAAGGGCTGAGAGCCGACCCTTGATGTAAGCCAACAGTCACATTGAAGCTGCCAGTGGTGCCCACTGTAGACCTGACTTGGGTACTGCATCGACTGTACATCGCTCGGATCAACTGCACATACTTCAACTTTTTAAGGGCCCACCACAGAACCTCACGAGGTAACCGTTCGAGGTCAATGAATACCATGTGCAAGTTTTTATGCGCACCTCTGTATTTCTCGCACAGCTGGCGTATAGCAAAAATGGCATCCGCTGTACCCCGACCCGGCGGCATAAAACCGAATTGGTTCTGTGAAATTTCACTCTCTTCTCTCAGTCGCTTTTCAATAACTTTCTCCCAGGCTTTCATAGTATGTGACATTAGCTTTATTCCTCTATAATTGTTGCACTCAAGCACATCACCTTTGGTTTTTAAAAATCGGCACCAAAGAGCTATTGCACCACTTATCAGGTATGGCTTTTTCCAGCAACAACTTATTGAAGAACAAAGCTAACCACGTCCATCTATCCACTCGCAATAACTTCCACACTTCAACTGGTATTCCATCTGGACCAATGGCTTTACCATTCTTTATTCCATTTATTGCTATTCTGACTTCATCCTTACTAACCATTCTCACTAATCCCACATACACTGGTTTATTCTCTAACACCCCACTCCAATTATTTTCCTCATTCATCAGTCTTTCAAAATATTCCTTCCACCTCTTTCTTATTTTTTCATCATCCAATAGAACCATTCCAGTTTCATCTTTTATACATCTTACCTGACAAACATCCCTCGCCTTTCTCTTTCTTATTCTAGTAAGCCGGTATAGCTCTTTTTGGCCTGCAGGACTGTCCAGTGTGTCATATAGTTAGGCTTTTAATTTTGCTATTGCTACGGCTTTCTTAGCTTTCTTCATTAAAACGTCATACTCATTCTTCTTTTCAGCTTTTAAACTAGCATTTCCTGGCTCTACACACTGCCATTCTTTGAATTTTTTCTTCTTTTCTTTCAATACACTCTAAATTTCTGTCGACCACCACTATGTACTATGTACTGTACTGTACCTATTATGCCCTTTCCTCTCGTCTCTCCCAAAATATATTTTGCTGCACGCCTGATACACCCAGTCATCTCATTCCAGCTTTCATTTATACTTCGATCATTCATATCTCCCATCTCTATCATTCTGTCTACCACTCGCTCCCTGAACTTCTTTGCACAATCATTCCTCTCTAACATATGCAATTTTATTTTAGGGGGAGGACGCTCTTTGTATTTGTTAGACATTATTTTGACCACTGATGTCATAACTAGGAGTCTGTGTGTTATGAGACTAGATCTTCTCCTGGCAGTACTTTGCAGTCTTTGACGTGCTTTAAGTGGTTGCGCCGAACTAAAAAGTAGTCGATTTGGGTCTTATCATTACCACTTTTGTACGTGATCAGGTGTTCGTCTCTTTTCTGGAGCCACGTATTGGCTACTGCCAGGTCAAATGCAGTAGCGGATTGCAGCAGCATCTCTTTCTCTCACCCTTGTACTCTTTTATAAACACCTTTCATTCTTCCCACATGTCCATTAAAATTCCCTCCAACTATCAATTCTTCATGAACAGGGATGTTCATTAAAGCTGTGTCAAAATCTTCCCAAAACTTCTCTTTCACCGTTTCATCACATCCTACTTGTGGTGCATACAGACTAACTACATTCAACATCATATTCTCTAATATAACTTTCACAACTATAAATCTATCACTAATCCTTTGTACTTCCATTACGTTTTCTTTCAATTTACTGTCTAACACTATTCCTACACCATTTCTTTTTCCATCACTTCCACAGTAGTAGAACTTATATTCCTCACCAATTTCTCTCGCTTTTGTTCCTCTCCATTTAGTTTCCTGCAAGCATGCTATATTTATCCGTCTTCTTTTCAATACATCCGCTAACTCTCTGGCCCTTCCAGTCATAGTCCCAACATTCCAACTTGCATACCTCAATCTCCTTTCCCGAGCTAGCTTCTTACGTTGCACCCGCCCGAGGTGGTGCAACAACCCTGGCCCATTTCCCACAGGAGCCGGGTACTGCCCCTGCGCGTCGCCTGTGGGGTACACCCTAACCCTATAGCGCATTCTATTAAGACCGAACATGTTGCAAATGGGATTTGGCTAGTTTTTTAAAGTCGGCCGCCAGCCTGACACCAACCCTCCTTGGGAATGCTTTTGTTGGTAGTTTACCCGCCACCACGGGGTGACCTAAGGTGCTGTAGTATGCACAGAATCTAAATATCCCTTAGTCGCCTTTTACGACACCCACGGGAAGATATGGGATGGTGCTATTCTTTACGTCCGACACCATACAGTACAGATTTATTAAGAAGTATAATTGATAAATTGCAAAAATATTTACATAACTGGAGAATTGCGCTCGAAAAGTAGGCCGACAGGCGGGTCTTATGATGAGAAAATTAAATTGATCCATACAAAACTTACTTATTAAATATTTCAGTCTCCTTATTAACTGCTAACTTTTTATTTTCATCAAGCTTGTATCTCAGCTGCTCGTTATTTTCTGCAGGATCTACTTCCATGGCAATCCTTGATGCTGCCAGTCTCCATTCATTCTCCTGTCTACGCCTTTGAAGTTTTTTACCACATCTCGTAAATAAGTCTCGAGCTAAAAAGAAAGATATAATAATTATAATAAATAGCATCTAGTGGCTAGACTAAGCGTGTACTTGTGATGTAGATCATATATATTTTACACCACAATTATGGTTATATAGTACCTTCTTCCATTATGTCAGCTTCATTCCAACATAATTTATCTTCATCATTCGCTTCTCTAACACAACGGAGAACATCATGAAAATCTGGAAAAGGCAGTGGTGTGCCAATGGGGACTTTCTTATTGATCCACTTTTCAAGACGTTTCGCCGGCCCCGATGGTTGACCTGGCCGCGCGTCCAGTACAATACGAGGCTCTGAAGGCATTTTTGTATTTGTCAACTGACAAAATTTCGCGTAAACGCGCACCATTCGCTCTTTATACCTTGAATAAAATAAAAAACAGGCTTGAATTTAGGGTTCTGAATATTCGCTCTGTGCAGTTTCTTACAGGACCACTCGCAATTATTTGTCTGTCTGTCACTACCGAACTGCCGTGAACCAAATACTTTTGAAGAAATATTAACATTTAAAAAAAAAATGACGGGTTGCACTCTGGGAGTGCCGGCAGAAGTGAAAACTTAAGTATTAACGTTGTGCGTTTTGGATCGTCTTACGAATTTTCGATCAGGTCACGTGTCCTGACGCGAGTTTAACATTTTTTACCCATTACAAAAAAAGTGTACAACGCCGCTAAAGAAGTTTTCACTTCAAAAACTGACAAGCTATATTATGTGATATATATCAAACCAAAAAAGTAATTGCCTAGGAGTCTATAGTATTTTATTTTTGATAATTTAAGCTTATTTAAAAAAATAAATTAAAATGAACTATTTTCCTCATTATGTCTGAAAAGAAATATTATCAACAACCAAACCTAATATTATTTTTACAAAACTTTTTACAAAAAAAAAATACAACCGACTTCAATGTAAAAAAAAAACACTAAAAAGTGCAAACTAACTTTAATTTCGGAAATCGGTTTTTCTATAATAGTTTTGTCTCTTCGTTATTTCCAACCGACACCGACTTCCGAAATTAAAGTTATTTAGCACTTTTTCATCATACAAGCCAATAAGCCTGTCATATCCAAACTATTTGAGAAAGTCAAATTCATAGAAATTGAGATATTATCCCCCAATACCAGTTCGGATTCAGAATAGGGCACTCAACATTGGAGCAGGTGCATAGAGTGGTAAATAAGATCCGGGAGGCATTAGAGCGTAAAAAGTACTGCTCAGCTGTATTCCTGGATGTACAACAAGCATTTGACAAGGTCTGGCACCAGGGCCTATTGTACAAAATTAAGAAACAACTGCCGTATAGGTTATACGTACGTACTTCTGAAGTCATACTTAGAAGACAGAATCTTTCGTGCAAAAGTTAATGAGTCGTACTCGAAATTTTGCGATATAAAAGCTTGCGTACCTCAGGGTTCCGTACTAGGTCCACTGCTTTACCTTATATTTTAACAGACTTGCCAACAACAGAAGAAGTTGTTTGTGCCACCTTTGCTGATGATACAGCTGCTCTGTGCAATGACAGGAACCCTCATATTGCGTCACGAAAGATACAAGTCCAGCTCGACAAGATCAACAAGTGGATGTCAAAGTGGAAAATAAAAGCGAGCGCAAACAAATGGATTCACGTGACATTCACGCTAAGAAAGAATAATTGCCCACCTGTTAAACTTGGAGAAGATATACTTCCACATGGCGTAACGGCTAAGTACCTCGGCATACATCTTGACAGGAAACAAACATGGAAACACCACATAGATAAAAAGCGTGATGAGCTAAAGATCACACTTCGAAAAATGAACTGGCTCTAGCCAGGAACATCACATGTATCACTTGAAAATAAAATTCTTACAAACCAGTACTAAAACCTGTCTGAGCGTTTGGTGTTGAACTGTGGGGCTCAGTGAAGAACTCAAATGTAGAAATTCTTCAGCGATTCCAGAATAAGGCTCTCAGAATTATATCAAATGCTCCGTGGTCCAACAAAACCTCAAAACTACAGATTGAAACCATAAATGATGAAATAGAATGCAGATCAGTCATACAAAGACTGACTAATGACACATAGTAACACCTTAGCCACAGCTCTGAGTGAACCAGCAACAATCAAAAAGTTACAATGCCACCACGTTTGGGACTTTGCTAGGTAGAGCAAAGTAGAAATCTGCCTTCTCAAGGCAGATTCTTCACTGGAAGAATGAACCTTAACATCAACCAATTCCTACAAAAAATCTGCTAATGGTTCATCAAACCGTTTGCAAGACATAAAATGAAAAAAAAGAAATGCACTTTTTAGTGTTTTATTATTATTACATTGAAGATGGTTGTACTTTTTTTTTGTAAGTTTTTTTATTTTACGCTATTTAGTTGTGGTACCACAATTAAACAGTACCCCTCAGCCAAACATAAATCGTTTGCAAGTTCTATAGTAAACGTAAACCTATAGAATTTAATCATTAAAACATTGCATGACAAATCCAATAAGCCAAGCCCAAGCCTACCTTCCGGCTTCATCATCAGATCAGTTCGATATATCCCCCTCTTCTTTCAGTCAGTCATCGACTACACATATAAACAAAGCAATTTTATTTGTTACAACAGTTCTGCTGTTTTCCTATAAGGAGTTCTGTTCCATATCTTCGAAGTTCATAATCAGATCTTAACAATATTTAACCAACTTGGATAACCTTTCAATCAAAAAAACTATTTTCAAAATCGGTCCACAATTGACCTAGAAATTGGTGGACATACATAAAAAAAAATACATTTATCCAAACTTAGAACCTCCTCCTTTTTGAAGTCGGTTAAGAGTCAGCACCCTTTTTGAGGAAGTATGATGATCTACTCTATAGGGGCCTTACCATGATGTGTTAATATGAGGGAAGATGCTATTCTGTTTTGGTTGTCAAATGGATCGCGTTAAGAGCTTCTGGTAGGACAATCACCTCCTAGTACTTACTTATTTTAAACTAGCATTTGGCCCGTTTCGCAAGGGTGTTACAAGTTTCTAAAATTCTTGGCTTTTCTCTGCTATAATATGCATGTATCATACATCTATACCTTCCTCGTGAATCACTCTGTCTATTGCTAAGAGCTGCATGAAATTCCCACACACTGACACATACACATTCCCACAGCCAAAGTGGAGGACTTTGTTTTATAATTATAACATACTAGCGGCCCCAGCAGACATCCTGTCCGAAAGCTGGCTTATCGTCAGAAAACAAAATTGAGAACCCAATTGCAGCACCACCCACCGGGGTTCAATTTTATTTTTAAACCATCCAGGGACCCACTCTATATACACACAAAACTTCATCCAAATCAATCAAGCCATTTAGTAGGAGTTACATGACAAACACATGTACAAAAGAAATATTCATACATAAAGATAAGAATAAGTATACCTTTCAGTTAACAAATAAACAGAGTCATCATCATCATCAAAGTCCACCTCTTGTTCTTCCAGTTTCTGAATAGCTCTGTGCAGTTTCTTAATGGTTTTCTCTAGCTTTCTTATTTGTCTTTGGCGTTTGGCATCATATTCACTCTCTTCTCCGAATGCAAACTGTTCTGACTCTGAAAAAAAAATACAACCGAATTGAGAACCTCCTTTTTTTTGTTGTTTGAAAATATAGTGAAATACATTGATGGGTGTTCAATAACATCAATCAATTATAAAAATAAATAAAAAAATAAATAAAAAAAACCTATAAAAATTGTAATTTAATAATATACTGCAATAATGCCCCAGGGGAGAGGCAATATTACAAGATGATATTGCGAGTAGTTTCATATTATTTGTCTAATCATTGTTTAATCAAATAAACACAATTTTTATACTAACCATCTGTTTTGGTAGCCACATTTACTATCTGAGTTTTGGCAAACTTTCTTTGCATGTTTAATTCATCTACAATATCTTTAATATACAAATACATCCTTTGAGGGCAGGCCTTCATTGCAAGAATTTTACTTGCAACCCTATCAACAAAGTCCTCAGATTCTGTAAACTCTTTTGGAACTTGCCTATAATATGCTTTAATTTTCCTTTCCACTATTTTTTTCATGTCTTCTGAGTTTTCCAATTCCAAACAAGTATCTATAAAGCTTTGATACACATTATGAAATTCACTCTGGACACTACTACTTGGAGA
This sequence comes from Mythimna impura, assembly GCA_905147345.3. Taxonomy (NCBI): domain Eukaryota; kingdom Metazoa; phylum Arthropoda; class Insecta; order Lepidoptera; family Noctuidae; genus Mythimna; species Mythimna impura. Next base: position 11,135,259 of record LR990342.1, on the reverse strand, counting down.
CTCACTTTTGTTTTCTTCTATTACTGTGGAATTAGCTTTTTCTGCACTATCATGTTTCTTACTCGGCATGGGAACTGGCTCGACATTAACAATACTAACTTCTTGATTATCATCAATTTTTTCATTGTCTTTTCCATTTGTTTCTAAGCTAACTTCAAATGGATAATCAATTTCAATTTCTACAGTGTCTTTGCTCTTATTTCCAGCTTCTTTGGGATACTCCAACTTTTTCTTACTGTTTGGTACTCTAGTACTACTTTCATCATCATCACTCCCACTGGGAGATGCATTCTTATCAGTTACCTTAACAGGGCTATCATCTATGGTGATAGCCAGTTCAGCGCCTATTTCACAAGTCCTTTTATTCAGTGGTTTTATGGGGCTGTCTTCTATAGTTATTTCAATCATGGTGGGGTGCTCTGGCTCTGCATTATTCTTTTCCTCTAATGTAGGTTCTGCTGTTTGCTCTTCAGGTCTTAAATACCAAGCAGGGCTTGCCTGGGTAGGATTGCCTTCATCATCATCTAAGTCCACAGTTTGGACTTCATTTACTTGTTCAGATTGTAATTTGGAGTTAAACATTTGACTTGTATTTTTCATATAAATTATAGGTTTATTAGTAGACTGGATAGTTTTTTTTACAGTAATGCTAGGAGGCAAATTATTAAGAGATTTAGTGTTTTGTATTTTAATTGTGTTCATTGAAAGTGTTGAAGTACCACTATTAATATTTGATGTGTCCAATGCTTTTACATGAAAAACCTTGGAATTTGATGTTGAAGATGAATTGATTTTTACAGGTTTTACCACTTTGAGATGTGGTTTCATAACATTCTTTTGTACAGCCTTGCCATTGATTATATTTTTGCTAGCAAATGGATTTGATATAAAACTTGGAGCTTTTGTAATGGTTGTCCGTTTCTTTGCCAAGGGTACCGCTTTTACTATAGTTATTTCTTTTGAGTTAAAAACATTTTTTCCAACTGTTAATCCTTTTGCTATAGGTAACTGTCCTTTTGAAGCTGGCAAAGCTTTCACTGCAGGTACGCCTTTTGCTTTTTGTGCCCCTTTCGCTGCAGGTACCACTGTTGATGCAGGCACTACTTTTCCTGCATTTAGTTTAGATGGTCTTATTGTAACTTCATGTATTTTTCTAGGAATACACACCATTGCATTTGGCATAGGTTTACTCTGGAACATAAAATTTCAGTTAATAGATTAATCTCGATGATAATAAACAAAATAGGAAACTTGTACCAACCAAAACCTTTAAATACCTTTTCACACTATAAAAGACTAATAAAAAGGTGATATTTATTAATCCATTAATTACATACCTTCTTCGGTGCCGGTTCTGCCTCGTCGTCCGAAGACCCCAATTCTATCACATCCTCACTTGCCATCTTGTATCGAATGAGAATGTTAAGTACAAACAAGTATTATATCTTGTGCTCACACATCATAGCAACTACATGAGGAAAGTGTACTAATCAAAACAAGGAAAATAAAAAACAATAGTCTGTTACAACATTCTTATTAATCTTAAAAAAATAGGTAGGGATCGGTAATTCACAACGACACATCGAAACGAAAAATGTTTCTTGTTTGACAAACGTTTGAATTGGGGTTGCCCGTGCTCAAAACCACACCACGCTCGCAAGTTCCTCAAATCCCATTTTGCCGTCTGCTTGCTTTCTAAGTAGAATACGAGGCTGCCTGTTATAATTTTCGAACATTTTTATATTTACAGCAAAATTGAAGCAATTATCCAATGTCTTCAATTGTTACACATATTTAAAATCAAAATAATGCTAATGCTACAAATGAACTTAATTCATCCTACTAATAATTATTATAAACGGTAGAGTTTGTTAGTATGGATGTATTGATGTTTGTTACTTTTTCACGCAAAAACTACTGAATGGATTTCGATGAAATTTAGTACACGGGTAGACCATGTCCTGGAATAGCACATAAGACACTTTTTATCTTGGGAGTATGTTCCTTGGGATAATTTTCTACTATCACGCAAGTGAAGCCGCGGGCAGCAGCTAGTATTTAGATATTTAGAGACGGGCAACACTAGGAAATCAAAACCACAGATTCACAGAATCTGTAATTTTTTTTACTTGGATTCTAAGTCTTTTAAACTTTATAGAAATAGTTAATTTCTTTGCAATTAGAATATGGATGTACAAATTCTAATGTATTTTAAAGCATTTGGCAGTAAATGTATCAGTCAACCATCTCGGCAAACTTCACTGATGAGATTCTCGGCTCCATTTTACCGAGATTGCACCTCTTTCAATGATTACACATATTACCCAGTAGTACAGACGCTTGAGATACAAAACAATACCAATTTTACATCACAATATCTACCAGGAATCCATTTGCGAATAATTAAAACCGCCACTGAACTAACTCGAATAAATGACACCAAAATAAAAATTAAATCTGCAATTTTGTAACCATCAAGCACAGATTATCAATAAACTTTATGTAATCGAGCTCGATCCCCTATCAGACAGGCAGACGGCGACCTACCCATTGCTCGACATCTGCAAATCTGCACCTACGGGGGCCAGGGACCGCCGTATGACTCCTGACGCCCGGTTGGGTAGTGAGGATTTCCGTTCCCTCATGGTTGTGGCCATCTCCTTTGCTAGCATTACTGTTTTGCAGAAGGAGGTAACTGCTTCTCATTTCCTCTAAGTTTCGGACCAGAGCCCGATGCGAGAGGTCACCAACACCGAAAAATTAAAATGAAAAACTCCTCCGCGCCGTTATCAAATGGTAATTTGCGCCCAAAAGACTGGTGGCGTTGCCACACTAGTCTGTACGGCAATTCTTCTCCTCTGTTCAAAGATAAAAGCCAGCTCTTGGGTCAACCGAAGTGTAAACAAAATATTTAGAGAAGGTTTTATGCAATTTGTGAGCCATTATTAAAGTTAGCAAACTCAAATATTTGACCAAACCACGGTTTTATCCGTTTTAACCAGGCCGAAAACCGCATAAATATTGAACATTTATTTTTATGAAAACTGAAACACAAAACAAAGGCAAAGAATGACTAGTGTATAGCAAAGAAAATATTTTGTTTATTGTACACTAGTCATTCTGTATCCGCGGTTGAAAATGAAAAATGTCATTGCTGAGCTCAACTCCTCTGATTGGTCAAATTTTACTGTTTTATTTCTTTTTGTTAGGCTTGCCAATAAAATAAAAGAGTTATTTTATTTACAAATTGCAATCTGCCTGAATTGAAGTTTCGTACAAAAATTTAAGCTGTCAAAATAGATCGTGGTTTTATTTCTAATAATTTCTATTTTATCGATTAGTTAGGACAATGATTAAACTTTTTTCATTAAAACAACAAAAGAAAGATGAGGAAGGCTCAGCAAGAGCAGGAGGTTCACAGAAAAAAGCATCAGCCGCTCAGTTGCGAATCACAAAAGGTAAAGTTCAGAAAATAGAACAATTTACGCGTTGTATAGTAATTGTTATTTTAATTCTACTTTGAAGTACTCATATACTCAAGCTTACAATGGCCTATCTTAGGTTGTCAATTAGTTAAAAGTTAAGGGGTATCGTTGTAGTAGCGCTTAAATCATTGCTCAAATTTCCTTATTATGATCTTGAGACAAATCGTTACAACTGTACTTTGTGAAGACAATGTTTACAACATCTTCGTCTACTTCAAATGTTCTAATTTCAGATTTGAATGAATTGAATTTGCCCAAGACATGCAACACAGAGTTTCCAGATCCAGATGATTTACTTAATTTCAAACTAATCATATGCCCTGATGAAGGATTTTATAGAGGCGGAAGATTCGTATTTAGTTTTAAGGTAATGTTCACAGTTGGATTATAATTTTAGAAATAAGATCTTGTTTCCTAATCATTGTTCTAATCTAAAGTTTATTTCTTGCTTATCATATTAACATGAACTCAGTTTGTGGCTCATAGAACAATGGTCACATTACTTGTATGATTAAGTGGTTTTGATTTGACAATTTTTCAAATGAATATGAAGCAATAGAACTCGCGAAAAACTGTTTGTCACAGGTGCATTGATTATAGCAATAGTCCTCCTGCCACATATACCCATATCCTACATAATATCAAGACTTCAAATGTTAAGAATTTTGTTGTCCTACAACAACCATATTGGTATACAGGCTTACCCTTGTTGCAAACATGTAACATAGGCATACCTTTGAAATTATTTCTATGATTCTATGTTGCTATTTTTACTAAGTTTTAATTCTGAATAAATATATTATCTATTTAAATACTGACTCACTCACTGACTCATGAACACCTAGCTCAAAAAATTCTTTGTTCAGAGGTTCTTTTATCATTCCTATACTTTTCCCATTTCATCACCTTAGTGGGTGAATTTCTGAAAAAAAAAAATCTTATTCTGTGTATGGAAAAACCTAGCTGCTGGCAGAAGCACACACAACAGAACATGAGCTTCCTGATTACCAAACGTTTACTCTTGCTTTATAGGTAGGACCAAACTATCCTCACGAGCCTCCCAAAGTAAAGTGTGAAACAGCGGTATACCATCCGAACATAGACCTGGAGGGCAATGTGTGTCTCAATATCTTAAGAGAAGACTGGAAACCCGTGCTGACTGTCAACTCTATAGTTTATGGACTCCAGTATTTATTCTTGGTAAGTGTCAAGCTAATTTTAATGTATTTTATAGTTTGAAGTATTCATAGAACTCTGTTAAAATCAGAATGATTCATTAAATTAAATTGTATCTTGTTGTTTTTATTACTATCTAAACAATATAACAACTACTGTATAAGAACATGACATTTCACAAAATTAGCTAGTACAGTTGATAAAAGACATTGACTAATCAATTCAAGTGAACACTCTATGGGGCAGGCTCTATTTGTTATGTGTCATACATCCTTGCATTATTTCTAAGGTAAACAAAAATATACAAACTGTTTTATGGAATTTATAAATTGTTTATATAAAATGTAATTACATTAGTGTACTTTATTAACTTCTCCATAATACTTCACCTTTACTGTGTCTTTTCTGTTTCTGAAGCATATTAAACTTTGAGTGCTGTGGAGAGCAAATAATTGGACTTCAGATTTATGTACTGTATGTTATTTTTAACTGTGCTGATTGTCTTAATCTGTAGTCTGTCACTGTACTTATTAAAATAATAATAAAATAAAATAAATGTTACATTCAGAAACTAAATGATTGAATTGCTAAATTGTATAAAAGACAGAGTCCTATACTAATTATTGAAAATGCAAAACCAAGATTACTGGAGAAGCATTGTTACAACTGTGAGGTTGCCTCACATAGAAAGGGTTCCATACAATTTTATTATTTGTTAAAAGTGCGAGGTTGCCTCACATAGAAAGGGTTCCATACGATTTGATTATTTGTGGTTACAGCAGCTATAAAAATATACACTGCGCAAATATCAACTGTCTTCCTATAACTGATATACAGACAATTGGGCGGATGTTCAATTGAGTCTAAGTAATAGGGTTTTGTTGGTTACACTGTGGGTATGGGACACTAAAAATATTTCTTACGCAATATTTCTTTCTTTAGAAAAGCTCTTAGCCAGTTGAAGACCATAGCGCAGTGGTTTCGTATCTAGACTAGAAAGCTCTTAGCCATTGCTCTGATTGAATCATTAGTCATCCATCCAGATCGATAATGACCAGGTGCCAGTTGAGGGCGCATTTTGTTCCATGCGCACATCAAGATGTCATGAAAGTGATGAGGCACACTAGGGATGTTTTTTTTTCACAAAAAGTAAAACAATTAAGGGTACTCTTTTTCTAAGAATGTACTCTTCATTTCTCCCTTCTAAAATTAAGTGTACCTACTCTATTATTTCTTCTAAAAAAAAGTGGTAAACCTAAACGCAGATGTATTTTAGCCAGTAAAACTCTCGCTACACCCAGAGCGAGAGGAATCATTTGTGATATCCCACTAAAAAAAAAGATTGAATAGACAAAACATCTTTGAAGGTGAATTTCTAATTTAAAAAAAAGCACTTGTAACACAAATAGATTTTTTAATAAAAACTTAGTAACAAAATAACTAAAGTGAAAATCCTAATCAAAGTATTGTTAATGGAGTTACATAAACTATAAACAGTAAGGTGATGAAAGAAAAAATAGAAATAAATACGTAACATTAATATTATAATCCTTGTGAGGTATTCTTCTTCTTTTGTGTTGATTTGACTCAAATTTTGTCCAACCAACATCTGGATACCTTCTGTTGCTGGCCTCGTTTAAGTTGTGGAAGGTGCAGGATATCCTGTGAGGTAAATTAAATAATAAGAATAGAAATCAACATGGAGGTCCGGCTGAACTTCTGGAGGTCTGGATTGACTGGTCCAGGGTGGCCTTCATAGGCCGCATTCCCGTTAATGGGTATATTATATCGTTGAAATTTTAATTTTAACTTGTTTTTTTTTTTTTATTTTTAGGAACCAAATCCAGAAGATCCTCTAAACAAGGAGGCTGCGGACGAACTGCAAAGTAACAGGAGGCTGTTCGAGCAACACGTGCAGAGAGCCATGCGCGGCGGCTACGTCGGCTCCTCGTACTTCGAACGATGCCTCAAATGAACACAACACTCTACTGTAAATTAATGCTACCAGCCCTATATAAATAAAACAATCTCACTTTAAATTAAAGCATTTACTTATTTATTATTCAACTAAAACAAGTGGATTGACATAATTATTTACAAGGTCAATGTCATCGTATAATAAGGGTTTGCGTCCTATATTTTTATACATTTTATTTAACGAATACGTTTTTTTAATTATATTAAAACGGATGTGCCAGTTCCAAGTGGCTGTCTCGTAGAATTGGAGATTATATAAACCACTAAATTAAATGAGTTTTTTATTATTTTAGTCTTAAGTTTGTGGTGTACATAGATGGCGCTAAACGCAGTATTTTACATAAGTAGTAGTGTAGATGGCGTTACTTACTCGTAAAGTTATTAATTAACTTTTAAAACATTCAATTATTGTTTTTTTAGGGTGATAATCACCTTAAAAAGTAGTAGTACCCTAGTCATTAACGTATGCCATATAATAAGCCAAATATTTCACACAACTGTTTAAAGTGTGAACTTTCATCTCTATCAGATGAAGCTGAGCCGAGATGAATTTGTTCAGGTAGCAACAGTTTGCAACCCAGCTTTATGCCGTTCAAGTGAATCAAAGTTAGTCTTTGATCAAAGTGAATGGCAAACGTGACGACGGCACGGCGGCGCCGACACAGGGTAACGCCACCACACGAATGGTGCGAAGTGAGCCGCAATCAAGGGCCGCGTGAGTCAATCGCCGACACAAAGCAGCAGCGCCTCGCTAGTATCGTCAGGGTGTCAGTGTTACTCTGGTCGCCGAGCCACTCGCGCACACCCGTCACATAATACGCTTTCTCCACACGGCAGCGTGCTCAAGGCGGAGCTGTTTCGACACGCCACTCGGTTGCGAAAGTCTGCGCGATGATATACAAGTGAGAGCCGCTTTCGGACGCCAGGGTAACGCTCATCGCACACGGTGAGCCAGTTTATGTGACGAGAGACATTCGAAACTCGCCAGCTGTGAGGGACGGGGGGCGCGCGACGCGTCTGGCGCACACGCGGTCTTTACACATAGTTTAAGTAACTGTGAGAGAAGGAACCATTTTTTAATGTGTCAAGTCAGTATAGCTTATTGCTGCTACGTCAGAAAGACGAACGCCTCGAGCAAGAACTACAAGGTTATGCAAATGAGTTCTGAACGCTTCTATACCAGGAATAATCAAAAGACCATTCATAACTTCAATAAACTTTAACGTTTACGTTGAATCCTTACGGTGTATTAAGTGCTTATCTATCGTTTCTCTACCTTTAATTATCTTTCGGTGTCGCGTTCGCTAATTGCTAATTACTGTGGGAGTCGAGTGATAAGGAGTGTTGACTGAGCGAGCGATCGGCGAGTGGAAATCAGAGCTGTTGTATCCAGCGACGACAATGGCTGCTCAGCAGGAGGAGAGCCTGCTCGCGCGCTGCGCGATCCCCATCATCGACCTGGCGCATATAGGTGAGCACTGCACACCTCACAGCGAGCCCGCGACACACTGATCAGCGAGTCCTGTGTTGAACAGACACTGTATATTTACTTGCTAAAACTTTGTGCGTTTATCGCATATATTATTATTGCGTAATTATAGTAATCAACTTTTGGTAGGTAACTAACAGTTTCAATTTCAATGAGTTGACTGTACCAACATTTTTATTTTTTCCCTAAGTGCTCAAAAGATGAAAGCGTGGTATATAAGTTCAGGGTTCAGGTAGAACGCAGTTCTATTCAATTAATTTTATAAAAAGATGTAAAGGCATACATAAATGAAATATGCATCGAGTTGACTACCTGCTGTCCCTTCGCTATAATAGAGGGGCCCTCGTCTCACGTGCAAGCCGACAGCCGAGCGACAGCGAGACGACGACAGCTGTGCACCGATGCTTTATTTGTTGCCATTAAACAATCTCGGCATCCCGCTCTCGAGTTCAAAGACCGGACACCCAGATCTGAACCGTTCATCGCAGTTCATCCGCCTAATTTCGAGATAAATTAAACTTTTACTATCCTAATGGATACGGCACTTCTATCGTGCGATGAGGGATTTATGTTTAAATAATTAAAATATAAACAAAGGCAGGATTCTTTGAAGCGATGCGATGAGTAAGCGGGATGCGTGTCCTATATTGGTTTATATTAGGTTGGTTGGTATACAGTTTTATGAATCAATAAAAGAAAACTCATAATACAAGTTAATAATGGTCATAATAATAATTATTATTTATTTATTTTAGACATAGTCCATACATTACATATAAAAATGAAATAAAATATAAATAGTGAAGTAATATAATAATAAATAGTATATTGTTTAATGAATAGGTACGCGGATAGATTGTAACTTACACACGGACGTGCAACTGTCTATAAAAAAATCTGTACATCGGTTGCATTTTATTTTGCATTTAAAACACGTTTATCGATTACGTGGACATCATTGAACACTTCTAATTAGGTACTCGTTAAAGTGAATTGTTATATCATTAACAACGTGCAATAATGTACTTTCATGATAGAATATTGTGTAAAAAATATGCTGAACTAGACTATTTTATAACAGGAATTTCCCGTTTTAAGAACTGTTACCTAAGTGATCACCTATCTAGAAAGCCAGCAAACAGTATATAAATGTAAGTAACCGTTTCGAGAATCCCGATTGTAGAATACTAAACTTGTTGTCGCATGAATACGTCGGAAGCTAACTCTAAACGGGGCAGACATAAAAAAGGAACCTTTGCAATGTGGGGGCATTGGCCGATCGGCCCTTTGTAACTTCACCCAGGCGGCAACGCTCGGTATCAATGCATTTGCCGACGCACCACGCCCCCGTGAAGGCACGCATCTTTTATACAAAACAATATCTAGGTATAATCTATAATATCAAAGACAGTGTCTTTATTATATAGAATTTCTTTGTCTATGATTATTATGTCTTACAATGAAAAGCAAAGTTAAGCTTTTGTAAATCTCATAAGCTGAGATTTAAAAGCTTAACTTTGCTTGATGTATCCTATTGATTAAATTTGAGTGCAGGAAATACGACCCAAAATTTCCAATTTCCAGCGGGCTCGCAGAATCGAATTAGTCATAGTCACGAATAGCAAATCCAATTCATTCATTCCTACATTCCCTACCCGGAATGATGATCCTATGACATCACATTCGGAAATACGACGGATAAGTATGTGCATTGTGCATTCATTATTAAATGCATCCAGGAGTTACTCTACATATCTACGTGTCTACAAAATTGGTTTTAATTAAATATTTAATTAAATGCGGTCTGCAATTAAAATCGTGCGAATGGAATTACAAAAGCTATTTTAAAGGAGAAACGAAACACCGCGTACCTGAAGATAATTACATATTATAAGAATTACTTGGTTACCTAACGAAATAACCAAGAGTTTTTTTTTTTAAACAAATAATAATAAAAATAATAACATTTATTTTTCAGACCACAGTGAATCCATAGTGTTAGTAAAAAACTTAAAATTAATGTTAGTACAAAGCCATGGGTGAAAAAAATGCGTCAGATTTTTTTAAACGCTTGTATGTAGAACGTCTTTTTAACTTTAAAATAAAGCTATGGTTGAAAGGAAATACTTACGTTTGATTTTTTTTAAAACGACGGAACTTCTTTTCAACGTTTCAAGAAACGTCATCCATCATACGTTATTTGTTATTAGACACTGAAGGACAGAAACTGATTAGATAAGTTATTGGGTAAACCAAAGTCGTGTTGCAAAATAATACCTATTAAAACCATCGATCGATCAGATATTTTGTTTTTAAATTTAACTTTACACCTGAACGTTAAAGTTCACATTTTACAGAAATTTCACGTTGACTGTTCCATTAGTAATGCGGTCGCAACTCAAGCGAGCAGGTATTGAGCGTGGATTTCCGGGTTCGATTCTCGGGAGAATTTTCATCAGGAACTAATCATTATGATTACCTATCTACGTTAGAATACACGTTTACAAAAGATCATTATAACGTTACCCTGCTACCATTCTAATAAAATACCGCCCCTAGGTACTCTGCTAGGGCGCACCCTTGCAGACTAGGGGCGGCGTAGACGTAGTGCAGTAGCTTAGGCGTACCACAAAAGCGTAGCCGCGTAGGCGTGGCGTAGACTTGACCGTGTCTACGCCGCTTAGGTTTAAAATCTAGTGTTGTATCTTGAGGACTACTAAAGGGAAGTGGTAAATTAATTAATACACATTTCTTCTAAGTTCTAATTAGTATTAAAAAAAAACAAAGTCCCTTTCCGCGTCCGTCTGTTCATTATCCACTAACTCATTCTAAAGCACGCAACAGAATTTGATCACTAAAATAAAGAACAATAAACGAGAAAGTTTTGTGTGTATAATTTACACCCGTGCAAAGCCGGGGTGGGTCACTAGTTTCGTATAAAAACATCACATAAAATTAGTACGTTCATATTAGCATAAGCTTTGTTTTACACTCCCCTGTCTAATAATTTCGTGATTTACCGTTAGCGCTTTATAAAAGCGTTACAGAGGTAGGTTATATACAAATACAATGCGAATGACTATGTATTTTATTTAGGTACTTACATCGTATTCAAACGCTGTGTTAATTGCTCTGTCACATTTGATCCTGCGTTCGACCACTGACCCACATTCGAAGCCATTCATCATTCTTCAGTGTGACAGGCAGTTACACACAAAAAATACGAGTACAGAGAGTTTATTTCTCTGTCGAAGATCTTTTAGGATGACTGTATCGTCGAGAAAGGAATGACTAATCGATGTTTCAGAGTAACTTTTTAACGACTGTGAATTTTGGGCTGAAACTCATGTTTTGAGTTTCATAACGCATCTCTCTCATTCTTCGATGGTGACTGTAGTGATCGTTCTCACAGCTGTTCATTTTTTTGTGAAAAATGTAATGAAACTACCAGGAGGTTTATTCGTCAATCTGTGAAAATAATACGAATCCAAAAACCAAATCATCGATTATAACATCAATTTGATATGAAATGAGACTGTAAAAGGCGTTTTTTTTCAGCGACAACTTCGCCATCATATTTGGAAGACTACCTATCTTCCCAAAATGGTCCTGTTTATTTATTTTTGGAAGAATGTTTTAGTTCATAACTAGTATTAAAGGTTTTAGTTAAATGCAACTTAAAACTGGCCTTTACAAATAAAATAAAAATGGAATGATGCCATTCAAGTTTTTCGTTTAAAAAGTCTTTTTTCAGTAAAATTGTAATTCAATTATTCAACCCTATTGGTAATACTAAACTTTTTGCCTAGATATTACTGCCTAGGCAAAAAGATATAAGAAATAATTTGTAAAGCTTCTGAAACTAGATAAATAAATATTTTAGTAATATGTCTTAGTAGGTAGATATATCCATTCATGAATTAAAGATTATGTACACTTATTATTATGCTGTTGACAAGATAATAGTTTGATACATAAGACCATTTATCTCAGGTGTATTGCAATGTGAGATTTAATTGATACTTTGTGTCACGTTATACCTATATAGTACACATACTCCAATACACACAATAATAAGAAATTAATATAACAGCGTCATTTTTATTCGTCATCTACCTAACCATTATTTTTAATAAACACATTTTTGCAGTAGCAAGCGTACTACAAAAGTATGAGTTTATAAATATCTACCCAAAATAAATTAACAAAAGTCGATCGACACTATCGCGTTAAGTTCGTAGAGTTTAATAGACCGCGACTAATTGATAGTTTCCCCCATAATGAGAACCGCGTCGGAGATGATGTCTCACGAGACTACGAGTCACGCCGCTTACGCTTCCAAGACGCCACCGCCAGTTGCGTCACGCCAGCATGCCACGCGCTGACTAACCGAGTATTTATATATATCACTCTAAAATACACGTCAATTTATCTATTCTTAGCCAACTTGTTAACGCCGCTGAAACTGCTGAAGTGAGTAATTCTGTTGAATTAAGCCGTCAGAATCAAATTGAGTGATAAGACTTCTAATCTATTGTAGACTAGAGTGATGGTTACTTTACGGAGCAGCAGAGCGTAAAACACGCAATTTATTATAGCGTGTGGTTTGATCGACCGAGATAATATTTTTCATGACGGGTTAACAGTGAGACAGTTTGCCTCGCTGACAGCTGTGCGAGCATTGCAGCTGTGATGTGCTCTTGCGCAGTTCGTCCATGCCGTCTCAACATCCTGCGAGTGCGCAGGGGCAACGCCATCGTCGCTTAAAAACCGTAATAAAGTTCCGCTACTTCCTCGAATTTGTTGAACTCGTTTATATTTCTTTTTATCTTTTGGTAACATGTTGCGAACGCTCCAAACTCGGTTATTCGGCCACGCTGTTCACTTCGTGGCGACGACGTGTTGTTTTTCTAAATAGTGTCTAATCACGATTTTTTTAACCAACACTCGAACATGAAGCTGTCGAGCCCACTGTCCACTGGACAGCCATTAACGTGTCCATATAAATATTTAGGAAAATGTCTATTTACCGTATTTTAGTACCTAACTAGGTAACGTGAAACCATTTCAGTCATGTAATGCCTGTCTCTAAATAAACTATTCCATACATTAAATAAGATATGGATACCTCCGTGTAATTACTTATATCTATCGTATGCTACCTCACCGCGTCGGTATTTATTTTAAAACTAAGCAGAATAATACAATTTTCCTGTTATCAGAAGCAGAACATAATGATGTTAGATATGAGGAAATCAAAACTAATGGCACTTACATGCCTATAATGTTGGAGAGCAATTTTATGCATAATTTGAAGTGGATAGAAAATAAAGTGCAGACGAGGAAGCGGAATCAACCGTAGACAGCTGAAGTTTATTATGTTCTTATCGACGATGGTTTCCTCCCTTGATGCGTTAAACCAGGTTCATTAGAAGTCGAAGTTACCAACTAATGTAGGAACTCCTAACATATCTACAGCATGACATGTAACTGAAGTAATGCACACTCATCAAATAATTAAGTTACAATTATAATTAAACGTCCTTAATGTAGGAAAATAATGAGCATCGACGCACTACGTTGCTATCGAATCGGTACACGCTAGTGACTCACAATCAAGGTTTTATCAAAATATCAAGAATTCATCAAAATATGTATTTTTTATCCTAAAATAATGCTTGATTTTTTAGGATAAAACCCATTATCTATTTTTAAATCAGCTAAAATCGATTCATTAGCCGATTCGGCACATGATACTTTCAGGATATGCGTTTATCATGTAACATGTTGTTTATCATCTATTAATTACCTAGCTACTAAATTTTTATCATCAAAATAGTTCCGTATGAAAACGAAACTAGTTTGATGATAAAAAATTCTAATAATAAAGCTAATCCAAGTTTTTTTTTTCGTAGCAGGTAAAAGATAAACAATTTTTTATTTAATTAATACATAGCCCCACACTAAGACTATAAAAGGAGAACTGACTGACTGACATATCAACACACAGCCGAAATTACTGGGCCTAGGAGCGTGAAATTTTGCACAAGGGTTCCTTTTATGACGTAGGCGAGCACTAAGAGAGGAGTTTTAAAAAATTCGCCCCCTTCAGGGATGCAACGGGGGTCCAAGGTTTGTATGATAAAACCTACTTTCACGCGGGCGAAGCTGCTGGCAGGAGCTAGTTTATAATAAGTACAAAAAATATATTATGAGCAACTATAATGATTTCCAATATTATGTACATTTAAATGTACAGGGGGCGGTACGAGGTTATTTTGTATTTTTGTTTTTAATGAATAAAGTCAAAAATTACTGGACCGATTTTAAAGAATTCTTTTACCGGTATCATGCTACTTTATCACTGAGTGACATAAGAGTAGATGAAAGTAACCAAATATGGAATACCAACATAAAAGATTTATAAATTAAATCATTTACTTGTAATTACAATCTACCATTTGCGCTTAATTTTGTAACAGTCTGGTTATATTTATCTAAATTTCAAGTATAATTTTTTTTTCAACCACTAAATCAACAAAAAGGAATTATGGAATAGTAGTGACCACCGTTGGTCAAATCTAAAAAGTAATTTTAATCTACTTGCAAAAATTACAACTCCAGTTAGCAAGGTATCAGGCCCACACATAAGGGTCGCCGCACACGGACCACATGCGACAGCCACAAACGCCGACACGAGAAGCTAGAAGCGGCCACAAATGAAGCTGAAGCGCGCGACAGTCACTTAATGTGGCCCGTGGCTGCTACTTTTTTTAACCCATACGCGCAGTATCATAATGGCTTCTGACGAAGAATATTTAAATGCGAGTGGCGTGTGATGGCGTTTTGTATCGGCGTTTAGTGGCCAGTGCGGGCCACAAGAAGCGAGCAGCGGCGATTTGTGTCGGCGAATCCATATAAAATTTATGAGAACTATAGGAAATATGCCGGTGGCGGCGTTTTGTGGTTGTGGCCGGTGGCCCGTGTGCGGCGACCCTAAGACAACTGATATATATGTTTCTTCTCAAGCGTCTTAATAACTACATTAAAAAAAATTCTCACAGAGAAAAATCTGCTCTTTCTCACCAAGGGTACACCGCTCACTCAACTGCCAAGTTGAAACCAGTACGCGAGTATTATAATAATTTGAAGAGATAGAACTTTTGTCAAGCTAGAAGTATTAATTTATGAGAAATGGCGGTATCCCATATTGGGATACTATTCCATATTTGGTTACTTTCCTCTATATTATCTAATTTCACACGGGTGAAGCCGCTGGCAGAAGCTAGTAACTATATAAATAATACAACTTACTTCGCAACTTACGGCTGTCTCCAAGTAGGTATACTCGTATGGTACCCGAGATACAAAACTAGAGCTGACTGGCTCTTTCTTCTGACTGAGCTAGCCAAACGAGTTGGTTTCCTATACCACGAAGGTACACCCACAAGACTAGAGAAAGCGACAACTGGCAAGGGTAATAAATAACTTAAATAAAGATAAACTGATTTACTAAATAACGAGTCATTTTCAGTATTGTCCTTCGATTACGGTTTTCCCGACTGTACTTAATCTATTAAATTTCTTTCCAAATATTTATAGTTACCATAGAAACATTGTAAGTAGGTACCTATTAATGAAAACTTACGTTTACGAGTGCTTAGTGATTTAGTTTTGTAAATAATATTTTCTCCTTTATTTACATAGGGTTTTGAACCGTTTGTTATATACTTATGTCACCTTCACGTATAATAGTATGTATCTACCTATACATAAATATATGAAATAACATTAAACATGTGATGTAACTAAATTTTGGTAAAATTCCTTTTTCTTCATTTGAGAAACTCAAGTTCAGTCTTATAATCAGGTAAATACTATTTGCTTCGAGTTGACCTTAAGTTTCCCCACCACCCAACGGAAAATAAGAAAATACCGTAGGTCAGCAGAATATACATTATATTGAAAACAAAGACGTTCGCTACGATCAAATAGAAATAAATCAATTCAATGATCGATTGTCTTCGGGCAAAACTCAACACTTGAAGCAGTCACGTCTCCATAACTTAAGAATCATCTACCGTACATGTTGACATAAAAAACGCAGTTCACGAGGCCTCCACTCGAGCCATATTTGTTGAGACTACACCAAGGCGATGTCCGACAGACCGGCTGTCGGTCACTTCGTGCCAGCCAACCATTGTCCTCGCCTAGAATGCTGTACATCCTAATGACGTGTGTTCTGCTATTGTTTACCATGCCATCTGTGTACACTAAATTCGCTGCGAATGCGAATATTTGCATGCATAGGTACATCATAGCGCCGAGGAAGGACGTCACAAATAAACGCTGGAATCGAAGCTCATTTCGTATTCATGTTGCAATGATGATTTAGTGTGTTTTGCATAAGTATTGTTAATCGATGTATCTACGTTACTAATTTATTGATCACAAGCTGAGGTAACAATTGCCCCCTTCTTTGCAGTATGCCATACTTTTTTCCTTTAATTATAGACTACATAATATATCGGCTTCGCCCGCGTGAAAGTAAAAAATATATTCATATACCGTTCAGCGATAAAGTACCTAGCATTCTACTAATGTAAAAATCGTTTTTCAGTTTATTAATTACAAACAAAAACATAAATCTTTCCTCTCTATAATATTAGATATAAGACAGATAGACTCGCGTCTGACCTAGTGGTCAGACCATCACCACTAACTATCACCTGATGGTAAACGATGGTGTGGTTGACGTTGGAGCACGCTTGCCTAGAAGTAACCTATCCACTCTTGACTTTAATATTATAGGTACCCTCAGGTTGTAGCTATCAAGAAACACAAACTCCGGCAGGGAATTCCATTCTTTAGCTGTAAGCACGATGAATGTGTTCATAAGTCGTTTCGTGCGCTCAGCAAGCGAGTTTGAAAAGATAAACTCATTCATACGTCGTTCTCATCATCACAAGAGGCAAACTGTTTAGTATAAGCCTTCTGAAGTTCTGAAAATTAAGGCCACACATCAATCATTCGCATCGTGCATTAGATTCGCCGATTGGATGCATGTCAAGTGGGTATGCAACGATGCACTTACATACACCGCGCGCTTTGTATTGGTTCAATTTGATTTATGAGTACTTTATTGACTTGGCACGTGTAGTTCGAATGCGTCCTCGTGAACAACGAGTTGCCCAGTTGCCCACATATATTTTCCGAGACGACATAAATCAAGCCGTGAGAGGCTAACAGGCGCTAGGGTTTCGCTCTTTGTCTAGGATTGCAAAGCTGCATACAAATAAGGACGTTATTGCTATGCCTTTCTTGATGGTGTATTCAGAGGACAGTGTTGCATAACTTTGAGGTCGAAATAATATGTTGTTCTGGAAACGGGTTAGGAATATCAAGATACGATGTGGAACAATGCAAAATAATGTGCATGTCAAAGTTTGTAACATAACTTCTTGCTGGTTAATGTTATTAAATCTAGAAAAAAAAAGAAGAAACCCTATTAGAAATTGAAAATGATATTGAATGTTTAGAAAGCAAACGAACGGGTATTTCTCGGTAGTCGTCTTTGTCAATGCGTGATTTGTTTGAATGGGGCTAAACAAGGCAGGTCTACACTCTCCGTTAGACAAACCGCTTATCTTATGTCCTATAGCTGTGCCCAAATCCTATTTAAATACTGCAATCTGCCTCATTATAATAAAAGTTTGCTTATTCTAACCTAATCTATAGAAAATAATGCACCGTTCAGTCGGATTGTCCCCTCGTAACAATGGCGGGAAGGTTCCAAATTTGAAGTTCCAAGAACGCCATGACGCTTTTTTCATTTAATTCTTTTGAAGAGGATAATTTATAAGAATCGTTTTGAACAGAAATACAGTTATTTAGTTACTAGTCACATTTATTTATGAAGTAAAACGACAAAGCCGAGTCGAACAAAAAGGTTTATAAAAAATCGACACAAAATATAAATAAATGCCAATACTACTTTTTTTGGTAAGACGATTATTTGATTTGTATTCACCATAATAGGTATATTTTATTTATAGCGCTTAATCTCAAAGGCATTTTTAAGCTTCAGTGATCTAAAAATCCCCTTCAGATACAAGGAGATACACAAATCCTCTGATAAAGACACTAAGCGTGCCTAAGCTTACATAACATCAGTAATTAATAGATACTATCACGGCAAATAGCAAATTAATATTAGAATCTATTTACATCGAATTCTATAAACACGATAACATAAAAACTTCAGTACCTAATTCTAATCTTAGCTAATCGGCTTGTATTTCTCCTGAACAAACAATAGGCGTCTGCAAATAGTTATTGCCTTATATAAACACTTCAGACTTCAGCCAGTCAGAAATGCAACCGGTGAACGGCACTTCGTAAATAGATTTCACTTTCTATCCTTGTAATGTTGTCACCTTGGGCATGTAATGGCGGCAACTGTTTAAAAGGTTATTTCAGAAATGGTTGCGCAAGTTCCGAGAAGATTGTTTCCTATTATTGCCTGTAGGGACTCGAGGATTATTAGAAACTGAATCTTATAGAAATTGAAGAAAATATAAATGACATTTTCCATAAAATATCTACAATACAATTGCTATAGGATGATGCTGTCGAATTCATACAATGTACAGCTACCTATCCTATTTTCTCATCATCATCATGCTATGAAAAAAAAAATCCTTACCTACATGTCAAACGTGACTTGTGACTTTCAGTCCAAAAGAATATCGTTCGTCTAGTTTCTACATCGAATTACAAAGTTTTAATTACAATGCCTCTTTATCGGTTGAGCATTCCAAAGATTCCGTTAGGTACAAAGTAATTTATAACAAAAGACAAATATTTATAATGCCTGAAGCTATCTCTACATAACTGTATAGGTATTCGACAAAGTAAATAAATGTAATGTAATCAATATGTTTTTCAAGAGATCTACGCCATCTACCTAGAGAGTATCTACGAGTATTAAATTTTATCGTTTTTACATAATATTATCCAAGTCCAGTTCAGTCTCTTTAGGTCAAGAGTGAATAGGATACTTCTGAACAAGCGTGCTCCATCGTCAACCACACCATCGCTTACCATCTGATGTCAAATAGTGGTCACGCGTGAGCCTATAATGAAAATAGTTTAAAAAAAATAATTAAGTAAATACGAGTAGGTAATGACACAAGTGTCTTGGACTTCAATTTCAATCGATTTGTTAATTTAATCGCATAAAGAGAAATGAGTTGCAAGGCGAATAAACATTAGCGTCAGGTAAAAGTGTCTAACCTAGTAGGTTTGCACTGCCAACTGTCTGTCACTATAATTTTATTAGCATATTTTTTTTTTAATTCATATAAACCAGTGCTTGACTGCGATCCCACCTGATGGTAAGCAGCGATGCAATCATTGATGGTGAGGCATAGTATTTGTTTGAAAAGTAAGAAATCGATGATAAAAAATGAGAAAAAGTGTGAATAATAGCTTGAGCAACGTTGTTTTTGAGACAGCTACCTACGCAATAGTACTAGGTAGTGCTAAATAATAAATATAATCCGTGGCTCTGGAATTTATCACTGAAAATTAAAAGAAGAAATAAAAATTTCAAGGTATTTGAATGTTTTTTTGAGATATTTCTCTTTATAATTTAGCTGGCGATAGGTACATAATCTTTTTGTTTATGGCTGCAAAACATCAAATAATCTCATCGCATTTCTTGCTCTTGTAGAGCGAGAGGAAATTTCAGATTTTTACTGACTAAAATCACCCGTGTGTCTTTAGCTGCCCTTTGCGTTCCATTAACAATCCCTCCCCCCCAAACAGCTATAACTGTGTTGCCTGCCTATAGTCGTGGTAATTGGAATCAGATATATTGTCATTTAACGATAAATGAAATCGATTTCAATCACCATTCAATTACTTTGGTGGTATTCTGTGATGCGGCACACCCTTTTTACACTTGTATGTAAAAAGGGTGTGTGAGTGTGTCTGTCTGTAAAGAAAAATCTTGTTATTTACAAACAAAGGTATTGTGTATTGAAAATGTCGCAGTTTTAATTTTATAACAATGTAATTGAAAAATGATTTACAATGCGTCTGTAGTAAGTTTACAATATTTCAGTGATTCATAAAATGTTATTGAAAACATGGTCGCGTGATGGACAGATGAATCAATCTGTTTTTGCTACTGATTAATCTTCATCTTCGACGATATATGTTATGGGACAGAGATAAGTGGGTAACGACACTGTCTCATCAATCAGACTTATGATAGTAAACTCGCAAGCAAATAAAACGACTCAACATACAAGTGCGCACTTACGGATGTTTTCTTGAAAGAATACTGAATTGTTTTTTAAAAACGATATACCGTTGGAAAGTCTGAAACTTCAACTTTAAGATGGTACCTAGGCATTATTATGAACGGTGTGTAAGGTTTTTATAGAGTTTATGAGTTTATGCCTCAACTCGTAGGCACGGTAGCGAAAACATTTTCGTATGCGCTTAATTAAATTAATTATTTAAAAAAAATACTGGATCATTTTTATAATAGTGATAACAATTTAAAACTGAAGTTTCAGACTTTCTGACGGTATATCGTTTTCAAAAAACAGTTCAGTATTTTTTGAAGAATCCTTCTGCAAGACTTGAAGGTGCGTTGAGTCGAATTGGGTTGCTCATGAGTGTAGATATGGACGACCGATGATGGGGGTGAGAACTTAAATTAATAATAAGAGATTTCAATCCATCCGAACCATATCAAGTATCGATTTTAACTGATTTTGAAGTGAGCATTTTAAAAATGCCTTTAAAAGTATGTCAATCCATTTTTAACTTTGTCGCAAGAAGCATAAAATTTATTGTTCCAAAATTTAAATAGTATCTCGAACTCTTTCTTCAAATAATGAGCATGTTCAATTTTCTTTTCAAAAATAATGGCTTGCCCTTATCTTTATTGATACGTAGATAGCAAGGATTTGTGACCGATAATAAAATAATAGGAACAAACACTAAAGATAAAATCTATCTGTAATGTTATAACAAAAAACTAAAATGACACCTAAGTAGGTACCTATACGTATTGAGCTGGCGATACGGTGGTCGATTAGTTGATTAGATTGCGAATTAGCAATGTTTTCCTCAACATTTGTGACGGGAATTCTGACGTTTTCACGAAGTAATGATCAAGTATATATATACTTGAATACTATTGGCTATAAGTAGGTTAACAGGTGTAGGTTCACGAAAATGAGTTAGCGATAACTCCTTTTCCTTTCATACCACTTCTCACACAATCCCTCCATCTTTTCTTTGGCCTCCCTCTCCCTCTCCATCCTTCCACCTTCTTGCATAAGTATGTTTATGTTGTATGTTCTAGAGAATCTTTAATAAATAATGTGGTGTTCACTAAAATCACTTTTTAGGGATTTGGGTTTATAAATGAAACAACCAAATTATCAGTAAGCAGGCGCAACTTCAGAATGGCGTCAAATCGTTCTCGGGAACAGATCGAGTGCGTCCACGACGCCACACCTCAGCTAGTCTACATTTAATGTGTATAAGTACCACAAATAATAAGCCAACTTCACGTTTTTGTAGTCAGTGTAACCAGGAAATCAAAAAAGGAGAGCACAACTAAAATAATTAGGAAATATACTTAAGCCACTTTGCCACCAATTCCATTCGTGGCCAATTTTTGCTATTTGGTATCCATTTATCGATTAAACAGCTGGAATTTTGTTCGCATATATCGATATCCGTGGCATATATCCAATTTGGAAACTGTGCATTTTCAACACACGCATCCTAATTGTCTCAACAAATTCAAGTGTTATGTTCAATTTACTCAACCCTTTATCTTTTATTGTTACAGGTAAGCACTCGAGATATATTATATTACACATAGTTTCCTCGAAGAACGTAAACAGGAAGGTACAAGAAGGTACAGGTCCTTTGCACACAATACATTATAATTATAAATATGTTAATTAGAAAATCTAAATCTAGGAACATGAACGCACTTCTACTTAGTATATAACTAGCTGGTGCCCCCGACTTCACGTCAGACTCGTAAAACATGTCATTTGATCACAACTTCAAGAAGTTTTTTTTGCGCGACACTCTTATTATTTTCTAAAATAAAAGTAACCCTAAGAAACGCCATAAAACTTCAGTTATTTACCAGAGAAAGTCCCGTCAAAATCGGTCCAGCCCACTCGGAGATTAGCCGGAAAAAATTAACAGACAAAACAAAAATGTGAAAAATTACGTATATATTTTTATATTAGGTATAATAGACACTTCAATTTTATTTATATGTCTAAACTAGCTTCTGCCAGCGGCTTCACCCACGTGAAAGTAGGTTTTTCTATACTTTACTGTGTAACCCCGTTTCATCCCCTTAAATTTCAACATTCTATGTCCAAGGGTTTGATTTTATTCTATTCTATTCTGGGCGGTGATGAGTCAGTAAGTGCTTCAGGACTTTGCCTATTATATATATACAGATATATATAAATTTATTTTCCTTATGGATTTCTCAGAAGTGTGTTTTCGTAACTCCGTATAAGAGACCAAAGTTTGTGTTTGACCTAGGTCGCGAACGGATGTTCTGTCTAGTCTTCTGTATTTTTAGTACTTACTGCGTGATTCACGTAAATAGTACAACCACTACGATACACTTCCGAACGTAAACATAAATGTCGTGTACGTTTTGGCAACGCTTGTTATGAATGAAAATACATACTTACGTATATTGGTGAATTAATTTACCAAATAGTAGGTACCTATCAAGTAGTGCAAAATATTATTTTCTTTATTTCATTTACATAAACATATTAGTTACATTTTTAAATATTTCAAAAATAAAAAATAAAACATTTAAAAATATAAAAAACAGTATCCCACCGGTATCGGAAACAGGGTCCAAGCTACCGGCGGTCAGGGCTCCAGAGAAAGGAACCTCCTAACAATGCGAGCCGTGTCCAGGAGTACCGCTTTCTGAATCAAGCCCTTGATCCAGTCGCCTAACGCGAGCCTCCTAAGGTGTTGGTCGAGGCTCTTGGCTATTAAGCCATTGCCCGACACGACTATCGGTACAATGATCGCCGAGTCCACATCCCACATGTCGACAACCTCGCGAGCCAAGTCAATATACTTGATTTGTTTATCTTTCTCGGCTTTCACGAGGTTCTCGTCATGCGGAACGGATATGTCAACAATCATTGCACGCCTCTCGCTTCGGTCCACCACCACTATATCAGGCTTATTGGCTACAATAGTCCTGTCAGTGATGATGGACCGATCCCAGTACAAAGTGATATGACCATTATCAAGAACTGGATCGGGCTCGTACCTATAGTACGGCACTTCCGATTCCACAAGAGAGTATTTCAGAGCAAGTTGCTGATGGATAATCCTGGCTACAAGGTTGTGTCTATGCAAGTACTCTCCGTTAGCTAGACGAGAACAACCAGAGATAATGTGACGAATTGATTCTCCCGGACGGTGACATGCCCGACATATGTCAACCGTGCCGTCCTTCACAATAAAACATATGTTAAACATATATTATTTTTATTATTATTCATGTAATAATAAAAATTATTTAAACCAATAAGAACATCGAAATGACAACTTATTTGTTATTGTAATGTAACATAACTATCTACTGAATAACTTTTGGAGTAGCGTAATTAGAGACACAATAGTAAGACAATGGCGCACGAACGCCGGCGTTCGTGCGGGGATCAACAGCTATAATAAATTGTTTTTAATAAAAAACGAGGTTTTTTCAACAGTCGGATTAATCTATGATTATATACTAAGGTAATAACTTTTACTTACTTTATACCTCTTCAAACAAGCTAAAAAATACAGTTTTAATTGGTGAGGTCACATTCGTTCGAAGGTGCGTACTATTTGATCACCATAGACCACAATGACTGGTGTGTTACCCAACGAAACTTCTAAATGGATTATCTTCTATGAATGATATGAATATACCTATGGACTTAAACATGGTCGCAGTATACGGAAAGTTGAACGCTTTTACGTAAATTTTAACATGCAACGTGTTCACACATGTGCTCGGCAGATAACATGGCTGTGTTAGTTAGGTCATTAATATTATTATCTAATCGTTTTTCTACTAAAAAAAGGCATGTCGTTTATTATGCTTAATATAGATAAAAAGTATGTACCTATCAATAGAATCTTTTTATAATAAAAAGAGAATGGGCGTTCAGGACCCAGTTTTGTATCAAGATGTGATTAATGCCTTTAGAAAAGTCACACAATAACTTCATATTACTGCGTGATATCAACAGTCATAAATGTGCAGAGAAAAAAAATGTTTTCCTGCGCACGTCTGACTAAAATAAAAAAAAAGTAATGTAGTAAAATTAAATAAAGCTTTTATTATAACCATTATACCACAACTAAAATACAGCACTGGGCACAATATCCGTACAAAAGTGTCTATTGTCCTTTTATCGACATAAATAGCTAAAGCTATTTATCTAACCTACTATACATATATAAATATATGATATTATACATATATAGTTATCTATATAACCACGTCATAAATAAATAGATAACTTTGCTAACTTACCATATTATAATTTCTGGTGTCACCGTATATGTTTTAGAAAAGCTAATAAAGATCCTCCTACAATATTTAGTAAATGTCGGTGTGCTAACCTGTAAATCGTGTTACCATGAAATATCGAATTATACATCGCATAATGGTGACCGGAAAGATGAATTAATTATATTATTTTGTATTAAATTGCCCGACTAGTTTAGTGGAATGGCAAAATATCTATTAGAAAGACTAAAATGTATTTCGAAAAAGCATATCTTAAGACTTATCTAATTAAAGTGGTCACCTAAACAATGAAATTATTGTGTTTTGAATTTAAAAATCGTTTTCGAATGTTTGTCTTTTACAAGTTTGCAAAAAGTGAAGGTGTCTAGTGACAGGCCGGTGAATCCTCGTTCGCAAGTCAAGGCAAAACACCTTGATTATAAATACTAGCTGACCCGACAGACGGTATACTGTGTTAGATATATTAACTGTCAAACCTTAGATGAGTGTCAATCGCGCGAAGTTTAAATTTAAATAATTTTCGAAATTTTCTAATTTTCTGCGCAATTTTCTTATTTTTTTCTTTCACATGAACCTTCTTCTGTCAATAACAAACACAACCAAAAAAAGAATTAGCAAAATTCGACCAGCCATTCACGCGTGATGACGTGACCGAAGCAAAAAGGGATTCATTTTCATAGGATTAGGGACGTTACGATTACGCGGTTACTTAGGGAACATTACCAAGGGGAATCCGAAACAATAAGACGGAAAATAACATAAATGTGAAAACAGTGCATTATAAACCAAAAATCAGGAAAATTCTGAGTAGTTTGAATCAACTTCGTCAAAAAATGTAGATTTTTAGTAATTATTGGCAAAAATACATAGCTCAACTCTCTTATTCCGTCTCTAATAAAAACGTAATGACTCTATGAAAAACTTTATTTAAAGTGATTTGGTTTGAGAATAAAAAAGGGAGGAACGATTACATTAGTGGAAAATATTAATTTATTGATCGTAAGATACGTTGGTGTTTTGTTATATATTGTTATAATAGGTATTTCGAACGATTACTTTCAATAGATTTTTATCATGTTTCGTAAAAACCCATCAACAAGGTTTTTACCGATTAATAATAATTATCAATTTTATTTATTTATTGCATTATTCGGTAAACCACCAAACCACACTTTGTTCTGTAAACCTAAAAAACATGTTTTTTTCCCTGAACACTTGTGCAATTCTCAGAGGCCGGGCTAAGGAAAAGTTTTGAGGAAAATCAAAGATTAAATTGTCACAGGGGATTCGGTTATCTTGTAAAGTATTAAAGTTTTACTACTTTAGCTTTCAAGAGGCACTTGATTTTATTTATATTATTGATTGCTTCTCCAGTATCTAAGTTACAAGTTTACAGGGTTCCGTACCCAAAGGGTAACGGGACCCTATTACTAAGACTCCGCTGTCCGTCCGTCTGTCTGGTTCATGAGATACATCTCATGAACCGTGATAGTTACACACTTGAAATTTTCACAGATGATGTATTTGTGTTGCCGCTATGACAACAAATACTAAAAAACAGAATAAAATAAATATTTAAGGGGGCTCCAATACAACAAACGTGTTTTTTTACCGTTTTTTGCTACGGACGGTACGGTACCCGTGCGCGAGTTCGACTTGCACTTGACCCGTTTTTTATAAACCGTTCTTCAAGGGTAAAGGTCCTTTATTCCGCTGCTGAACTGACCTCGGCCAATGTCCTTTCAAGGATAAAAGAACACAACTGCTGCTCTGAACCAGTCACCCCAGTCTCACACCAAACTCATTGTAAAACAGTTTGGTACGGTTAACAACAAAAACTGGGGTTTTGGTTTACAAAATAAAGGTTTTGACGTCACCTTTATTTCGTAGCACTTTTTCGAAGTCAAAGTACAATTTGTTGTTATGGGTTCATCGTAGGTTTTAGTAAACCTATATTTTGATAGGTACAGTATAGTGCTGCTTATGGATATTGCTCTATTCACAAGGTAACAGTAAAACAGTAACAGGTAACAGTGAAACTTCTGAAATGTACAATTATGAGATCATTGAAATATCAGCCCTAACTTTTATGAAATACAAAATAAATTTATAAAATGATTATTGATTACATACATAGACGAACGAGACAGTTGGTTTATAGGTTTCGATTGAATCGAATATTCAGCCACTTTATCACCGTAACGGAAACTTCAGCCGAAATCTGCAGAAAACTTTTGACCGAAATGACACTTATCTACTATTCCTAATTTTGAACACAGATAAGTATTGTACAATGTAGTTATTTTCTATTTGTTCAAAACGACTCAAGAGTTAACTAAAGTAACTAGTACCTACAATAGAATTATTTTATAACAACAAAAATAATTATCCAACCGAAATGATTATTGTAGAGTACACCAAGTATTTGTTATTTAGAAATTATCCAACGTTAGTTTTTCCTTAAGTATATTAATAGAGAAAAACAATAAAAGTGAAGCAAAAAAAAAATATTATTCCAAAATTACTTAGGTACATTCAAAGATATAGCACCAGTTAGCAGGAAACATAATATACACGCTTATATCAGTAATATTGCATTTTGATTTGTAGTTAGTGTTGATTGAAATTTCATTTTCTAGATTAAAAGGAAAACGTGATCGATAAAAACCTGCATCATAAGTAATAATATAGTAGATATATATTGTACCTACCTATTCATATACAACAGGTTCCTACTGACTATGTAGTTAGAAAAAAAAACACTTGGAATAAATGTTAACGATACCTAGTTTTCTGTGAAACGTGGCACTAACCAATCGGTGTAAAATAAACACAAAACGTTTTTATGCCTTACAATAATCGTATATTTCTTATGTAGGTTTGTTTCTATTAAGGTATCTTACTCAATGCTTAAATGGTCACGTTTCTGAGCATTTATTTTTAAGGAGACTTTTTTCATTAGGTACCAAGGCACCTTGTGTTCGCCGCTGACGTAGGAAGTCTTATCTAAAACAATGGTAGATAGATTCCTTTTGTTCGCAGACTCACTTCCTGCAAACATCTAAACACAGATATGTATCTAAGAAAATGAAATTCTCAAACAATGCCGAGTGTATCGAAAGACAGATTTTCTACGGCGTTTATACCTATCTACTCTATGTTCCTAAATTAGAAGAAAAACAAAGTCTTTTGTGACAGAAACACTCGTACAATTGAAATGGAATATTACATTTCGTTTCTTTGTTGCGGTTATTATACTTATTTAATTGCATTTTCTAGATTGCTTTGTGGCATATAGCTACTTGTAGAATGTTGGCAAAATATACTACCGACGTATTTTGATTTAGAGTTTCTTTTGTTTTAACTTTGACATCACTGTTTCATGTTAAATTGGATTCGTGTGCAATGTGTGCATCACGGTGTGCACTCTAACCTGCAGTACGCATGTAAATATTCTTTTTTGTTTTAGTTTTTTTTTCCTGCGATCTCTCTGTTCCTGACATTTAGCTAGATGTTATAAATATGAGAGGCTTGCGTGGTGTGTATCCAGTAATACATCTAACTTTTTATTATCTACATAAGATCTTGGGGTACTCTTCAGTTTAATCTTTTGAAGACTGGGTCGGTTTCCACGAGTCCTTGTGTCAGGGTGTTGGGAAGTTGAGATAGTCTATTATTAGTATACATAACATAAATTGTATATATAAAATAATATATAAAATACATATTAGTATCTCTTGGTTTATGTTGTTTTATGGTATCTCTTGTTTTACGGTCAACATTTTCAAGTCTCAAATAATTTATATTAAAAACCTTGCTTTATGCCAAATTTCAGGATTCTTGGTCAACGGAAAGTACCCTATGATTTTTGATTTCCTTCAGTGTCGAAATCATCGAGATATAAGTACTAACGTACTAGAGAAGCTACGTCAAATAACTGAATTGTCCTATTTTCGTAATTTGAATCTTTAGTTCGCTGCAGCGCTAAAATAATAACAATTCGTCTAAACCGTAACTAATTTACCACAGCGCTAGATTTGCTGCGGAAGTGTATTTATTCTCGGCAAAAAGGTCTTAAGCGCCATGTAAATCACGGCACTTACGCGTTTTCTTCGACAAAGTGCGGCGCGATCGCCGCAGTTGAACGAGACAAAGTAGGAATTTACGGTGTCTTCTCTAGTACGTTAGTACTTATATCTCGATGGTCGAAATATACGTTTTTTGCGACATAAACGGCCGTAACTTTCAGTGTATGTTTTTAATTTCACTTTCACGCGTTCCCAAGATAAAGGGGTCTTGACAGACAGACAGACGGACAGCAAAGTGATCATATAAGGGTTCTGTTTTTTTCCTTTTGAGGTACGGAACCCTAAAAAGGACCGGTACAATAGAAATGTTTGGTCAAAGTTAGAACCAAAAGACTTTAGAAGAAAAAAAATTGCATAGTTTATTTATCTGACTTAATCCTTTTTATCACTGTCAAATCGTAATCTCGTAGATGTCATCAATCACTACAGGAATCCTAATCTTGAAACACTAACATTCAAATCTCAACGACTTCATTGTTGCCATTTAAAAAACGTGTTCTTTTTTCGCGTTGACTCGTGGATTGATAAGAAAATTAACATTCACGTTGATCGGCGCACGTGTCCCACGCGATTGCTGTTTAAACATACCTTAGGATGTTACCACACCCATACATCGATTGTGATTTTCCACCCATACAACGATCGTCGATTTGTGGTCGGATCAGTCGAAATTTCATATTACACTAAAAAACTGCTTGGTTAGTGGAGTCGTTATAGATGGAGATAAATCTTCACAGTCCACTTTTCCGTATTCATCAATCAATATTCAATCAATGGATCAATAGTCAATAGAGCATCGTTTTTCTATTTTATATTAGACCGATGTTTTACCGACCGGTATCCGCTGATCAGTGATATTAATCGGCTCATGTGTTAACACCTTTACAATAGCTGCCGTATCTACATCCTACACCAAATTCAATGGGTTTTCAAAACAAGAACTCGTTGGGTTGGCTAGAGGGGCGACGCGTGCCTGGGTTCACTGAGTCGTGGGAAAATAACAGTTTCCGTTATAATTATTATTCCCCTTCGCATGACGTAGTGAGAATTCCCAATAATGAAACATCCACGTTTTGAACAGTTGTTTTTCGACTTGTAGATTAACAATAAACGAACATTTACCGGGTTTGTGCTAGCATTCGAATGAGTGTAGCCTACGCGTAGGTTTACTTAATTCTTAATTCTTAATTCTTTATTGTACACAAAAACATAATATAATATATTGACATACAAACAGTTCATGTACAAAGGCGAGCTTAACTCAGCAATGAGTTTTCTCCCAGCAAACGTTTGAATTGTAGAGAGAGAACATATTCGAGGGTAGGATCCAGTGCACAATATAAACTTATATACTAAGTCTAATATATAATTAAGTATATTATACATAAGTCCAATATATAATCATATTATACATACTAATACATACTATATATACCAATATTATGTCAATAATGAAAGGAAGTGCTCTTTAAGTTTCCTTTTGAAGACATCTAGAGAAGGGCTATCGCGAAGAGAGTGTGGCAGAGAGTTCCAGAGACGTACTGCAGTAACAGAAAAGGAGCCATCATAGCGGCTAGAAGTATGACGTGGAGTACGAAGGAGAAGAGAAGAGGTGGTGCGACAGAGTTTACCCCTAGGGACGAGGTACTCAAAGCGTTCACGAAGGTATTGAGGAGCATTAGGATTGTGAAGGATTGTATAGAGAAGAGATAGAATATGTATATCTCGTCGACGCCGAATTGGCAGCCACTTTAATCTGGTCCGGAACTCCGACACGTGGTCGTATTTGCGGAGGCCAAAAATAAAGCGGATGCACAAATTCTGCAGTCGTTCAAGTTTGTTTAGCAGTACCTCCGTAGCATCTAGAAAACAGACATCCGCATAGTCTATGAGCGGTAGAAGAAGAGATTGTGCAAGATTAACCTTAGTGTGAAATGGTAGGAATTTTTGGAGACGTTTAAGAGACTGAAAAGAGTAAAAGACCCTCCTACTGACATCAGCAACATGAACCTCCCAGGAAAGGTTAGTGTCCATATGCACGCCAAGGTTTTTAGCGCTTTTAGAGTACAGTATGGGCACAGAATCATACACCACAGGCGGGAGCGACTGGTGATCTAATAAGTTGAGCATGTATCTGCCACCAACAATGAGCGCTTGGGATTTAGTTGGGTTTAGTAAAAGTCCAAAAGATTTAGCCCACTGGTGAATATTTTCAAGATCATTGTTGATGGCAGCCACGGTTTCAGTGATCTCGTCTACTTTACAATGAAGATATAACTGCAAGTCGTCTGCATAGAGATGATAATTCGATGTTAGGACCTTAGTGAGAGCATTTATAAAAATCGAGAAGAGAAGAGGAGAGAGGACGCCACCCTGAGGAACACCCGCAGCCAACTCACACCATTCAGAGGAATCCTCATCGGATCGAACAGACTGCGAGCGACCCCGAAGATAAGATTTGAACCACTCAATTACTGGTGCTGAGACATTAAGAGAGGAAAGGATTCCTAAGAGGATGTCAAAGTCAACTGAGTTAAAAGCACTGCTGAAGTCCAGTAAGACCAATACTGTTAAGCATTTATTATCCATGGCCAGTCCATTTACCATTATGTTTTATGAATATACCTGTTGCCTGCTCGCTTCACATGCATACTCATAACTTATCTCTACATCAATAAGGAAAGAGGGTTATCTGTTCATAAATATACTGTGAACAATTGTGGAAACCAGACCACATACATACCAACCTAAAAGCTAAACCTCAGTATAGATATCTCAGGTCTGGTATCAGGCCTGAAGTCGGGCCTCAAAGAGATGTCACCATTATTGAAGGGGTCTCCTAGGTTCGATGCCCATCAGGGCTGCGGGATTGTTTGAAAGAATCACCGTGGCCCTGGAACGCAAAGGGCAACTGAAGGAACACGAGTGGTTTTCAGTCAGTAAAAGTCGGACACTCCGTCTCCCTCCACCCAGGCGAGAGAAATTATTTGACGACTTCTAAATAGATCGTCCTAGAGAATCGACCTACAGTGATTTATATAAAGTGTAAATTCTATCCAACATTTTATTATATATAATCAGTATTTTTATCTTATCCCTGCCGTTCATGGGGCGAGGACCTGGTGATCTGTAATACAGGTTAAAACCTATAGCAGACACCCAGCTTCCCACATTCACTTGACTCAAAAATGTTCTTGCAAGTTATTCGAATTTATTTTTGTTTAATCATAAGGTCTTGTTTTTTAAAGAGAAATAAACGAAGATTATCATTATTTTTTATTATTACTTCTCACCCAAAAAAAAAAGGTCTGTATTGGTATACATAGATATCTTACTATTCTACCAAATAAACATTTTATGTCATTTTACGATTGTAGAAGCCGTTCAGGAAACGGAAAT
The DNA here is from genome assembly GCA_905147345.3 of Mythimna impura. NCBI lineage: Eukaryota > Metazoa > Arthropoda > Insecta > Lepidoptera > Noctuidae > Mythimna > Mythimna impura. Next base: position 11,103,027 of record LR990342.1, on the reverse strand, counting down.
TTGTCATAATTGTGTACCGAATTGCAGAATTAGGTAAATTTACGTCATATAAATACACAGTCATATCCTGTTTGTATGTCCTTGTGTGTATATTATGTACCTATGTGTGTAGCAAGCCAGATGATATTGGGTGCGCTGTCAGCGATAAGATCGCCTTCAGTAAGTACCTACTTTACCTAAATGTTTTCCAAGAAATTAGGTAAAGTAAGGTTGACGACGTCTCTCGCATCACGAGCTTGCAATATTCAAATAAAATATTTAAAGTGTTAATGCCCCGATGTTTACAAATAACTTCGTCCTTACTTATAAATATTATTGTGAGTTCCACCTTCTCATGATATTGAGTTTAAAGAGCTCACACATATTTATTTATTGAAACATTTCATTATCTTTTTACTTTGTTATAAATATTGCAAATTAGCTTGTTTTCAACTGCCGCTCTCGTAATCTCTCCTTTTATTTTGAAGTTTGGTAGAAACTGGGTCACGATGTAGCTTCCTGTCAAGAAAAGAATCTTCGTAATTTTATCAGTGCTTCCAGAGACTAGTTCCTACAAACATACACACAACTCAATCCCTTATTGTATTGATTTAATTAAGTTTCAGGTTTTCTTTTTGTTCTACAAGATGACAGAGCGTCTGTTTCCTCAATTTCGGTTCACTCATCAAATAAACTTTTGACGAATTAGAAACGACTTGAATTTAGAAAGTTAGGTACATTGCAAAACAGCGGCCAAAGTTCGTCCATTTTGTTGGTTTACGCGTGTCATTTTATAGTGTACATAGAGCGAGTCGTTACTGACCCCAATAAAACGATTCCCACCATTGGAGTAGATATAGTAACTAACTAGAAAACTGGCACACCGATCTTATCGGTCAATTACTAGGATCAGCACGCTTAAATATATATGTTTTATTTGGAACGCCATTCTTATCCTGCACGCAGTTAGTATGCAACCCACACCCTATTCTGATAATTACAATAGGTGTGTTTATTTAACCGATGCGTTTGTTTAAATGACCAATTCAGAATCATATTTTTCAATTTATTTTTCAGTTTTTTTATTTTTTATTTATCAGAAGATACAAACTAATTTAAGCATAGAGGCACTTCAAGTCCCCTAGGTATCGAAATCTAACTTTACCATAGAAGAGGAATTTTAGAAGTCATTATACTATTGGATTGTTCTATCAAAAAGTGACCCAATGTTGTCCCTTGTGGCATTCCGCGGTGGAAGTACAAAATTACTGATGTCATCAAAACTGCATCTATCAGCTACCATAAAAGTGAATGAATTCTTTATCATATTGTTTATTATGACCTCTTAATCTCATGGCTACGCTTGTAGCCTATTTACTTATCTCTTGTCTAATCATAACCATAAAGATAGGTTTATTGATGTGTGTCATATAATGATTAAAGTCAATGGCCCTGAGATACACTTTCTCGAGCAAGTTACAAGTAATTAATTAAGCTAAAGAGAAATTGGCCTGACTATAAGTTGTTGGCGTTGGCAAGAACTAGATAGGTATTGAAATAACTGGTTTCTTGTTCCAGCAAATGTAACGAGACCAAACAGTAAACTACAATGTTTACAGTAAATTAATGAACCAACCAACAACTTGAGAACACTATCTACAAAAATAATACGTTGTTTTATAATATTTGATGTTTATAAAATTTATATCAACGATATTCACAACATTTCACGTTGTTTTCTTTTTGATGATCAACTTTCTGTTGCCACGACTTCTGACCACGACTATTATAATAATTATAAACCCAACAGACGGGAAGATTTAGCAAGAAGTGCTAAAATGACTGTTAATGAAGAGATATCATTGATCCATAGAACTCGTTCAGTAGTTTATTCATTACGAAAAGCCAATGTTAATCTTGGAAGGCTTCATCCTAGGTTACCTTATTTGTATCTCTAATTTAATGTTCTGATTTTTTCCATCAGCCTTTAACATCGTGTCGTTGGTCTGGAGAACGTTTTGGCGCACATAAACGTGCTTAGCGTGTGATTGAACTGGGATTTGCAGTTTGCTGCTAATTATTAGATTTCTTTATTGATTTATCAACACACTTAGCTCCAATTTGCTACAAAATATGTGCTAAATAAAAATAACAATATTTATATAGGAAAAAAGCAAAACACAATAAAATTTTATTTCGACGATAAAACGTTTCGTTGCAGCTGCTTTACTTTGTAAGGCTTTTAACAATGGCTCTTCTAACATAAACATAACGCGTGGAAAACATTTTATTTATTGTAAATGAAACTGAGTGAAGATAACTATAGGTACGTGTCAAAGTCAATAACTAACACAGACCTACTAACCCAATCTAACCCACAATGCTACAGCGCGCGGCGCCGACGGCCGAGCGATTTCGACACGACACCCATTGCGGATACCGACTAGCTCGGAGAATGATATTAGTCATAGCACGCTGTTAGATTTATGTAGGTTGGAACTAAATGTCTAGGAATATTTTGAATTATAATTTTATGTAGGCAGATAAAAATAAAAAATTTGATTTGCTTAAGAAACAGTAGTTAAGAAACATATGGTCTTGTAATAATATCGCGATCTCACATGTTTTGATATTTACTGGTATACAAATATTCCTAGCTTCCATCCGGGGCTCTGCTATCGTGAAATTAGTAGAAGTACTTCCCGCCTTTAAGACACGATTCTCATTCAAAATGAACCAATTTAAATTTTTTGTTTAATAATTTTTTATAGGATTTCCCTATTTTTCTTTCATAGAAGCCACCAATGTACTAGAGCGAACCAAACAAAATGATATAAATTTCAATACGCTCAAGCCGTTGCTGCATTTTAATATTTTTAAAGAGTGGTAAGCTTAGATAAAATAGTTTTATTGCTTGTGAAAAGACAAAGGAAATCAGGTCAAAAATCTGAAAAGTAAAAGAGTAAAATAGCAGAGCCTCCGATCTTTTTTATTCTATATGAAAATCAGTTAACAGACCACAATATATTCCTAGTTTAATATGAAATACGCAGAACTGAGATAATGGAAACAAATACAAATACATGTAATTACAAGTAGGGTTGTAACGCTGGTCATCTTAGCGGAGGCGTCGAGTGTCGCCTCCGCGAATGCGAAGGTTAACGGAGGCGGAAGCGGAGATGAAATTGGATGTTGGATGTGGAAAAAATACGTATTTACTTGCATTCCTAGTATCTACACTTAAATAAACATACACTATACAAAAAAACATTTTTTTTTATACCCATCAAGTAATCAATGATATTTTTTTTTACTACATTGTGAGTTTCTGAATACAAAAACAATTTTTAGAACTTTCATGTCACATCTAGTTTTTCAGTTGTATGTTGTCTGTCAAGGTATCGAACAATAGATATTTCGTTATTTTTCGAAATTTATTAAAGCATCTATTAATTAACTTGTTTTTAATAAATAACATCATATTTCTCAAAGTACTAACTTTAACCTACGAATTCGTTAGGATGTTCGAAGAAATTCGTCAGGTTGATTCCTGTCATGTCAAATTGACATACGGCCACCCCAACCCCGACCGCGTTTCCACCACGCACATGCTGAATGCTGAGTCTTTATCTGACTAAATAAAACTCCGTTATAAATCCGCATAAATTTTGCGGAGGCGGAGGCAGGGGCGCCGGCTTTTAGAAAACCTCATGGGTGCTCATGCTCATTTGATGACTCGAAAAAGTAGTAAAGTGTGAGAAGAGAAATGCACACTGATCGACCGACAAATAAATAATGTCCTACTTACATACTGCGTACTTAATTACAAATTATGTTTGATGAAAATAAATAATAATAAATTGAGACAACATCACATACATTGTCCTGGTCCCAGACTAAGGTTTTCCCTTGTACTATGGAAACCAGGAACAACGAAGGTACCACAAACACCTAGACCCAACACAAATATCTGTTTCATCAACAAACATTTGTGTTGGTGCGGGAATCGAAACCGCGACCCTTGCCTCTCAACCGGCGCTCTAAACCACTGCGCAAACGGGTCATTGGGTAATAAAAAAACACCCATCCCTAAAAGGCAACTAGTGATCTGTTTCTTGATGTCTATTCTCAGGGGTGCTCAGCACCCACTGTTTATTTCTCATGGGTGCTCGAGCCTCCGAGCATCCACGGAGTCGGCGCCCCTGGGCGGAGGCGGATGCGAAGATAAGATTTCTTGCGGAACTTCCGCAGGAACGGACGCGGAGGCGAAGTTCTGTTACAACCCTAATTACAAGATATCGCAACTGAGACTAGTATTCTTCCATTTTGAACCGCTTTAGGTAACAGTACAGTAACGGATAAAACGTTATGGCCTTCTGTAATTCGTCACGTTCTGCAATAAAACATAGCTAGCTATATTAATTTAGGCTAACGTGGTTTAACTTCCGTGAGTCTTTGTTTAAGAACTGTACGCGTCATAATTACGTCATAATATTAGTTTCTACCCTCGGACAACCCGACGTACGGTGAGTATCCACCCTTACATTGTTACCACCTCTACGGTCCGGACTAAGCGTTTCCCCTCGTCGTTTATTATTTATTTAATATATTCTGTATTGTACACCACATAAACAAAAATACAGGACAAACATAATTAAAAATAAGTGTACAATGGGCGGTCTTATCGCACAGGGTTTATACCGCGTACATCGAAGGACTGGAACAATTGGCCTGCTGCGGTCTTCCCGTCCGATTATAATTTAGATATCTTCAAGGCTAGACTGAATAGGCTCTTAATAAACTAGTACGCTTCACCATCAACGGTTGCATCACTGCTTACCATCAGGTTTTTTTTTAGAGCGTGTCAGACTTTTACTGACTAAAACCTCCTGTTCCTTCTTTGCCTTCGTTCCAGGGCCCCGGGGTTCACTTTCACACAACCCATGGTGCTTACCATCAGATAGGATCGCAGTCAAGCACTTTAATATTATTATTATTATTTATTATGACCCCATTGTGTACCCACTGCAGGGCAAAGGCCTCCCTTCCGTTCGTCAAGCACTAGTTTATATTATTATTAAAAAAATAGCACCTAAAGCTATTTTTTTATTGTTGATGTCATAATCATTTTATAATAGTTTAAGTAACTCATTGCATACTGCAGTATTTGCTCTTTGTTATGTAACAACTTTGTAAGCACATCATTTGTATTGTCCTGATTATCAATTAATTGTTATGCTTAGTTAGCGTGCACTTACTGTAAGTCCAAAGTTTATGATGGCTTGTTACGATTTGATTTATTATTTTTAGCTTGACATTTTTATGCAGACGGATGACTTTATGGCAACAAGATGTATGTATATTGTGATTAGGCCATTAGTTCAAACATACATATATTTAACACCTGCGTGATAAATAGTAGATTATGTAAGCATTGTAATAGGATTATGATGACTTATTATTGTAAATATTGTAAAGAGGGAAACCCATCTATCTTCCATCATTGTTCATGAGAACACCTGTAGAGTTTATTTCGCTCTATAATTTAAATTATTTAAAATTTTAGTAGGTAATTATTATTTCCGGCAATGTCCTTAACACCGATGGTTGAAATTAAACCTTGTTAGCAATTGTTAGAGTCTGATATACCCACGGCAAACATTACCTATGTCTTTCAAAACGGTGCCTTTAATTCACACAGATAACCTACAAACGTACGTAGGTAAGTAGTAAATATTTTTTATCTGTACGTATAAAAGAATCACCAATTCACCAAAGGACAAATTTTTGTCGGTAACTATGATGATGATAAATAATCAGGTAAAAATATTCAAGTACTTACCTACTTAAACAATAATCTACAAAGTATTGCCAACCGACAAGAGCAGTTTACAATGAAGGACCATTTCAGACCTTCTTGTTAATCGTGTCAATGCAAGAACTAGTAATCGATACCAAAATAATCGATACAGATATTGCTACTCACGCAACTACAAGGATACAGACAGCCGCGTAGGAAATCACACTAGAGTTACTGGCAACTTGATATTCTTGAGAAGACATTGTTACGAGATTGGAAGCAAAATGATGCTGCTAAGACCATATAAAACACACAGGTAATACCGTATTCTATGCACATGTTAGCGCAGCATTTAGAATATATAAAGAAATTTAAATAACAGGTCTTACAGCAGAATCTAGAGCCGTGGCAGTCACATATTGTAGAATAAAAACAGAACGTGAGATAGCAAAACGTGATGGCGAGAATTGTACAAAGATTCTTGATGTTCACAATTAAAATTCAAAGGTGCCTACGTATGCACATAATCTCTTTGAGGAGCGCGAGGATCACCACGCGCTGTTAACGACTGGGCTCGGTCCGGTTAATTACCGAACAGCCGGACGACGAGCTACCCAGTGCTCGACGTCCGCAAGCCCGCGTCTACCGTGGCTGGTAGTCGGGGTCGGAATTACGGCGGCTAGGACGTGAGGACCTTCGTTCCCTCACGCGTGCAGCCTCCTCCTTCGCTAGCATTACTGCTTCGCAGAAGGAGGCGACCGCCTGCCATTCCTCCTCGCTCCGGACCATAGCCTGAACCAGGGCCGGACGCGAAAGGTCGCTGCCGCCAATTGCCTCCACGAGGACACGGCGGTGCTCCGCCCAAGCGGGGCACACCTCCACCGTATGCTCCACCGTGTCCTCTGGGTGGTCCGCACAATGATGACACCCGGGCGTTGCTTCCGCCTGAATCCTATGCAGGAACCTCCCGAACTTGCCATGTCCGGTGAGGACCTGCGTCATGCGGTAGGTGAGGATGCCGTGTTGCCGCTCCAGCCACTCCTCAAAGAGGGGACTTACCGCCATAATTGTAGCGTGCCCAGCACTGGGTTGCGACAGTCGCCGTCGCCATTCCACCATGAGATCCCGCCGGAACTCTGTCCGCCATGCCGCGACTTGGCGCGGCAGCGGAGTTTCGCCCCGGCGTTGCATCTCCACGCGCAAATCGTGCATGAGTGCAAGGACTCTTGACAGAGTGGTCGTGGTCATCACTTCAGGTGTTGGTGGCAATCTTCACAACACGCCGCCACTCCTCTCTAATGGCCGCCTTCTTCGTGCATTCGTGCAGTGATGATGACCATTTACTGCCGCTTTAATCTGGTCAGTCCACCTCACAGGCGATCGTCCTCGTGGCCTGGTACCCTCAACCTTTCCCTGGACTACAAGTCGCTCAATAGCCACTTCCCCTCTGCGGCATACGTGACCAAAAAAGGTGAGAATACGAGACTGTACCAAAGATGATAAACGCTGCTTGATACCGAGTTCCCGAAGTATAGACTCGTTGGTACGGAATTCAGTCCACGATATTCCGAACATTCTCCTCCAGCACCACATCTCTAGGGCGTCTATCTTCTTCTTCTCTATTTCCCGTAAGGTCCACGTTTCTGCGGCGTACAAGAATATGGGGAATACAAGTGCCCGAACTAGCCGGATTTTTGTGGCTCTATATATGTTGCGATTCCTCCATATTTTCCTCAACTTGTCCATCGCAGACCTGGAAATTGCCATACGCCTCTTCACTTCGTCGATACATCCACCTTGTATAATGCATAGCACAGCATTGATCACTATTATACACTAACATTAAACATTACACTAACTCAAAGGGTTTAGTTCTCTTTAGTCTACGCACTGGGTCCGTTTTGTCTAACAGCAGGATTGCCTCAACCTTCACGTGGCGGTGAAGGCTGTGTTTGTGGGCTTCAGCAAATTTTTGAATGATGGTGGTGACGAGTTCCATTTTAAGGTCACGGTGGAGGCCGTCATTTCTGATGTAGCAGGGTGCTTTTACAGCATCCCTGAGTGCTAGCGGAGGAGGAAGCCGCACGCGTTAGGGAACGAATGTCCTCACGCCCCAGCCGCCGAGATTATGACCACGACTACCAGTCACGGTAGACGCGGGCTTGCGGACGTCGGGCAATGGGTAGCTTACCGTCCGGCCGTCCGGTAACTGATCGGACCGAGCCCAGTCGTCAACAGCGCGTAGTGATCCACGCGCTCCTCAAGGAGATGTCAGCAAACCGTAGGGGCCCAGCAGGGCCGATGCCCGCTAGCTAGGACCGCGGAGAATTTCTGAAAGGGAAACCCGTAGTCCTAGAACGCAAAGGGTAATTGAAGGATACAGGTGTGGTTTTAGTCAGTAAAAGTCTGACACGCCCTCGCGCTGCACCCAGAGCACGAGAAGTCATTTGGATGATTTCCCACCTTAAAAAAAAAAAAAAAAACGTATGCACATAATAAGATAACCGGTTTGCTGAAGACTGTAGTGCTCAAGTGCCTGTCGTCGAGAGGTAAACAATTTATTTAAACACTAATAAATGACGGAATCGCGATGTCGAATCGCCTTGACCCCCGACCCATACGAGGCGATAAGAAAACGTAAGCTTTAGAGCTTCCAATTCGTGAATACACGATAACATTTTGATACAAGCGTCAGAAACTGATCAACTGCTACAATACAACAAACAATTCTAGAAGATATTTGCGTTAATGAAAGGTTTCCTAAGACCACACGCACTCAAGCTGCTGTCATTTCTATTTAAAATAATGTTTATAAAATAGTCTTTCGTCAGCTGCGTGGTAGTCAGCTCCATTCATAAAATAATGGTCTGAACGTTAATATCTCGAAAGTATCGCCGTCAAGCAGCTCGGCTATCTGTCAACGTTCATGTTACAACAGTTTATGTTACAGAACGCCCCACGCCGCGACTGCCACCTCGTATCAAAAGTGGGACAAACTACGCATTCCTATTTTTAAATTTGGAACAAAAATTATGCAACTAACATAAAATCCACAAGGGCTTATTCAAAACTATATTTATCGATGATAAAAGTCATCAAGAACGTTCCAGTTCCATGAAAATACGTGGGAAAATCTGCAATCATCTTTCTATTATGAAAAAACAATGAAAACTCCTACTCATAGGATGTCGTGTCGCGAGTACATAAGTGCAAATTCATAAATATTAATTATTGTTAACAGTCTGTTATGAATCACAGTTTACTACGAATAAAACCTAAACCAGGAGAAAATATGACTCATTTGAGAGACTGCTACCGTAAACAATGGTAACTGTTATGAATTGGTTTGTAATGGTTAGAATGAGATTAAGGCCTAATATCCACGGACGCGTAGCTTCTTAGACGCGTATTCGTCAGTATGCAAAGTTGCAACGTCGTGCCGTCGTCGTGTCGTTGCAGCTTCGTCGACATTGCTTCATAGTTTCGTATGTAAGCTGTGAGCAGGCGTAAACCATAAGTATAAAGACGAATTCGCGTCTATGAAGCTTCGCGTCCGTGGTAGGCCCTACTCGCCATAAACTTTAAGATTGTTTCTGAACGAACGTAGGAGTTCGTTTACCTACTATTCTAAACGGTCTACGATTTATGATTTGAGTGAAACGTTCGGTTAACAAGGCAGTGGGCGTGGTGACGTCAGACGTTAACGGTCACATCTTATCAATCTGGTGGTTAACGGCTGCGTATGTCACTGCCACAACAGTAATTGTGTAACGAAGCGATTATGAAACTAGCAAAAATATGTATGTAGCTATATTATAATACGCACTTTTTTCTCAAAAAGTCAAATAATATCATTAATTTTTAGGATGATTTTAGTTTCATTTTTAAATGGCCTTTAGTATTTTTTTAAATAAAATAAACTAGTGCTTGACTGCGATCCCACCTGATTGTAGCTTTGAAGACACCTAAATTACAATCGGACTGGAAGATCGCAGCAGGCAAATTGTTCCAGTCCTTCGATGTACGAACCGTAGAGGTGTTAACATTTGCAAGGTAGCAAAGGCCCTGTACATTAGCAATAAGATCAAATCGGCAGACAATAAAATAAAGACTGTGTGGAAAGTTATTAATAATGAAACTGGTAGGAATAAAGTGCGCAATACGGATTTTTCGTTGGAGACTTCACATGGTCCCAAAAGCTCTAACATAGAAGTAGCCCAAGAGTTTGTGAATTATTTCACCGATATACCTCTTAGGACAACGGATGCTCTAAATTCCTCCCCTGAAGATTCAGTTGCTTTATTGAAAGCAAACTTGCCAGGCTGTCCGGTTGAATTTCAATTCAAACATATAAACCCTTTGACAGTCATAAAGGCTTTCCGGCAAATAAAAGTCAAATTAACCGAAGACCTATGGGGAATGTCTGTTAAAGTATGCACATCTATAATTGAGACCATAGCACCGTACTTAGCTTTAATATTTAATTTGTGTGTGGACCAAGGAGTCTTTCCAGATATAATGAAGTACAGTAAGGTTATACCACTTTTTAAATCCGGTGACCATAATGACACTAATAATTACAGACCTGTATCAGTATTGCCGGTATTCAGTAAGGTGTTTGAAAAAGTTATGCTTAATCAAATGCTTTACCATTTTAACAGCAATAAAATCTTTCATGATCAGCAGTATGGTTTCACCAAAGGACGTTGTACGACTGACGCTGGTGTCACTTTATTAAAACATATATTTGCAGCGTGGGAAGAAGCCCAAGATGCGATAGGAATTTTTTGTGACCTCTCAAAGGCTTTTGATTGTGTTAATCACGAAACCTTGCTTTTAAAGCTAGAACATTATGGACTAGGTAAACTTGCACTCAGCTTGGTGAAATCTTATTTAATTGACAGGCAACAGCAAGTTCAGATAAATGGTGTCAATTCTCCGGGTTTGAAAGTCAAAATGGGTGTACCACAAGGCTCAATATTAGGTCCTTTCCTCTTTTTAGTATATATAAATGATCTACCGCATCTATTAAAAAAACAACCACATATTGTATTGTTTGCTGACGATACGTCGTTAATTTTTAAGATCGATAGACGTTCCACTAATCTTGATGACGTAAACGATGCTTTACAGCAAGTCCAAAACTGGTTTACTGTTAATAATTTAGTGTTAAATGGAAAAAAAACTAAGTGCATAAGATTTGCGTTACCGAATGTTAAAAGTAATTACTCCGACATAGTATTGAACAAGGAGAAACTTGAATTCGTCGAGAATACGGTTTTCCTAGGGATCACGCTTGACTCGAGGCTACAATGGGGTCCTCATTTAACATCTCTGGCAGGTCGGCTTAGTTCAGCAGCATATGCTGTTAGAAAAATCCGTCAATTTACTGATGTGGATACTGCGCGACTAGTTTATTTTAGTTACTTTCATAGTATCATGTCTTACGGTATTTTGCTATGGGGACGGGCTGCAGATATAGAGTCTATTTTTATTCTGCAGAAAAGAGCTATCAGAGCCATATATAATCTTCGCAGACGCGATTCTCTTAGGGAACTATTTAAGGAAATAAACATCCTGACGGTCCCTTGTCAATACATTTATGAAAACATTATGTATGTTCGGAAAAATATTCATCTTTTTACTAAGATAAGTGACAGGCACAATTTTAATACTAGGAACAGGAACAAATTAGATCAACCTCGGTTCAGATTGGCTAAAGTACGTAGTTCTTTCATGGGGTACTGTGTAAAATTTTATAATAAAATACCAGTTGAGATTCTACAACTAAATGAGTCCAAATTTAAAGCATGCATTAAACGCACGCTATGTAGACAAGCGTATTATAAACTGGAAGATTATATCCTTGATAAAAGCGCTTGGTTAAATGCCGGTCCTGCTCCGCAGCCACAGCCACTTTTACCTTCAAATTAGTTTTTTTTTTAAATAATTTTGGAAGAGATACTGTTCCCCTTTTTGTATTGTTGTTTTAGAAATGTTTTTTTTTATTTTATTTTATTTCAATAGAGCTTATGATAATTTATTATCTTTTGTATTTGGAAACAGTAGCATTGTATAATGTAGAAGCACTTTGTTTTTCAAGTTTTGTGAATGTAGTACCATGGAGCATTTTTATTAGGTTACAACTTGTTTGACATTACGAGCATGGCAGTTGAGAGTTTGTCATGCTCACTCAAATGTCTCGCTGATGGTGGCACGTGTTATTGGGTCATTCGGTTCCCTTAAAAATGGTTGAGTTGAGTGGGGCTGATGCACGCGTCATGCTCGTGAACGGGTGCCGTCAGTTGAGACTGGTCATCTCTTAGCTGCCAGTGACTTAATTCAATTTCTATTTTTTTTTTTAATTTTGTCTTTTTTAAGTATATTTTTTTTATTTTAATTATTATTACTTATCTACATTGTGCTCACATATTAGAAGCGACAAGAAATATGTAACCAAGATTTATGTAACTCATAACATGATTTAAAAGAGTGTCCATGGAGTTTCTTGCACGTTCTTCTCCATAGAGATCTACGCTTTGGAACGTGCAATTTAGCTTCACTTGTTTTTTTTTGACTGACTGACATTTTGACAATTCAAAAGTGCCTGTAATTGGTCTATTTGAAATAAACGTTTCTGATTTCTGATTTCTGATTTCTGAACAATGTAACTGAAAAACTAATACGATATTTATCTCAATAGCGCTTCTGCGTTAACTAGAATGATTATATACCTGGTACAAATAAAACACCCGCATTTTGAAGCCTGTACAAAATGTACCAGTGTACCGGTATGTCATCGGCAGAACGGTGTCACGGTCAGACCTTCAGCTAACTCAGAATGTATGTTCAGACAGCCGTATATTTTATTCATATTTGCACAAGACGAGGTGAACCGCCATTTTACATGCAACATCTTTCAGGTCAACGTTTATTTAAATACAATTCCGCGTCTATATGCAAACAATTCGACTTCAAGTGTTCAAGACTTGAACAATAAAACCACTTTTTACAAAAAAATGCAACTGTATTCAGTACAAAAACTGGGCAAGTTCGAGTCGGACTCGCGCACTCAGGGTTCCTTATAAACGTTCAATTCCCGAATTGAGTTACGAAGATTTTTCCAAATCGCAAATATATTGTTTTTTGTGACGTAACCACAAATTTACAGTTTTCAGATTTTGTCCTATACTTGTGCTATGAAACCGTGCTTCATGCCAAATTTCAAGATTCTAGGTACGGGAAGTACCCTATGAATTTTGATTCCTTTAAGAGTGTCGAAATACACGTTTTTTGCGATATATAAACGGCTGTATCTTATTTTTCGTTAACTCAGAAGTTTGACCTGTGTACCTACATGGTTTTAATTTCAACTCGATACCTGCACGCTTTTCCGAGATAGTCTTGACAAAGTTAGTCTTGACAAACAGACAGACGGACGGATAACAAAGTGATCCTTTATGGGTTCCGTTTTTTCCTTTTAAGGTACGGAACCCTAAAAATAATAAAAAGTGTAAACTGTAATTTCGAAAGGCAGTGTTTCTGTGTTTATAAGCACACACAGAAAAACTGACTTTCGAAATTATTCATAAGCGTTCCCTCAATTTCTCCAGGATCCCACTATCAGATCCTGATGTGATGACCATGGTCCTATCTGAAAATACTTATTCATCAAATAATAAAATAATTTTCCAAATCAGTTCAGGCGTCTGTGAGTCATAATATTAGAAAAAAGGATTCCGACGAATTAAGAAGTATGGTAAAAATGCAGTAATACTTTTTTTTTCACTTAAGAGAACCTCATGAACGCCACGTGTTTTATGGGACCCCCGCTGGGCCCAAATTGACAAAGTTAATGACCGAGTCGAAAAGAACAAGAAAGAATATTATTTGTTAATGAAAAACATCTGTCGTGATAAGTGCAGTCAAACCGGATGCAGCTGTACCAGTATTTTATATGAACGACTAGAAATGATTGTATATCTGACCTCCACAAACCCAGAAACTGGGTAACACTGGTGTTAGATTTTCTGGTTTCCGACTATCCGTAGCGTAGCGACTGTCAAAGATCTCAAATAACACCCTCTATCAAGGCTTGAAGTGCTTTCCAAGGCGCGGAGGAATTTCGTTATGTTAAGATCGTCACCCATCCTCAAACCGACCTTGATAAACGTTGCTTAACGTTTAAACTACAATTAAATAAAAATAAAATCCTTACTGTAGAATCCTACAGTATTTAGGTACGATACTATAGTACTAATACAATTAAGTATAATTGCGCCAATCACGATCGTTTAAAATAATACCTACACTTTCGTTATTATGGCTTCCATTAATTGTCAAGTCAATTCCTGTGCTACTATAAGTATCACATATCTTTAGCTAAGTTATATCGATGGGATCATGGTTGAATGCTGCGCGATTTAACAAAGTAGCTGCAATATAATGTGTTCCTTTTTGCATAATTATATAATATAGCAAATCGTGTAGGCACCTAATATCCCATTATGCCGGTGACCAGTCTTAAAAAAACTTTCATTGTAACAGTTAGCTAACTGAATTTATTGACGCCAGAAATAGTGACGTTGCAAAATCAATTATTTGAATTGGTGCAATGTCTCTTTTTTGTAAAGTTATGACTTAAAAAATAACTTAATATGTACTCAAGTGTACTTTTTTAATGTTCCTTTGAATTTTCCCTAACATCTTATACCCTTTACAAAACTGAGGCACGGCTAGGAGTTTCCACGGAGCCCAGGAGCCGGGTCACAAAGATGAAACCAAAATAGCTGCAAAATGGCTAGGACTACCTACAACTCCATCCTCCCTGCTCTCCTCTTCCTCCTCTTATATATCTCTAGATAACATAACAAACAACAACTAAGCACTTCGCATGTATACCTAAGATAATATACCTACTCTATTTTAGTACCTAACCAATTTATTTCCGTCATTGCAGGTACAGATGTGTGCCCTATGAAATCAGTGCTGAGACGCATTGGACAGCAGCTGTTCAGTGCGCTCAGCGCCAAAGGGCTGGCGGTGCTGGTCAACCATGGAATTGCTGACGAGAAGGTGACGATTCTTTTTTTTATTATTACAATGAGTAGTTTTATTATTATAATGTTGAGCTGTGAGCAGTGGTGGCCAAGTGGTAACGGCTCCGACTTACGAGTTGTAGGTTGCGGGTTCAAACCCAGCCAGGTGCATTACTTTGTGTAATTTATTTCATCACCACTGCTCTCAAAACGGTGAAGGAAAACATCGTGAGGAAACCGGCATGTCCTAGAACCAAAAATTCGAAGACATGTGACATCCACCAACCCGCACTGGGCCCGCGTGGTGGATTACGGCCCATTCCCTCTCCTAGAGAGGAGGCCTGAGTCCCAACAGTGGGAACATTATAAGGCCGACTATGCTATGCTATGCTAATGTTGAGCTATGATGTGGCCGACAATGGAGCACGCTTGCCTAGAATAGCCTATAGTAACCTATTCACTCTTGACTTTGACTCCTAAGTTGTAGCTATCAGGAACAGACTCCGGCATGGAATTCCACTCCTTAGCTGCTACGCACAGAAGAAGGCGGTTTTAATTGCAACTGGATTCAATCGATCAAAGCATTTATTTAAAAAAAAAAACATTTACAGGCACTTTTGAATTGTCAAGAAGTAGCTGTCAATCAGAAAAATGATACTAATTGCACATGCCAATGTCTCTATGGAGAAGAATGTGCAATAAACTCCATGGACACTCTTTTAAATGATGTATTACAAATACACACCCTCGCGATCCACCCTAGAGTGCGAGAAGTCATTTGATGATTTCCCACATTAAAAAAAAATGGGAGACCGAATCTAGTAGTTACACTTTTACGATAAATAGTGCCTACACTGTTATCCGCTTGAAAGTGATAGCTAAGTCACCATTCGAACTTGACCATAATCTGTTGGCGGCATACCATTTCAATCATCTCCACAGATGGTATGAGGAAACGTCCCGTCCGAACTAAGAACGTCTCGGCCTCGTGACTGTAACTTCACATAGGTATTTAAGGGCAAATATTAATCGTAACAATTTTTCCTGTAATTGAGATAGTTGACTATCCATATTGCGTAGCTGACGGCTAGGCAATGACAGCAATTGCATAAATTAAAACAATGGTTCTTTTGCCATTACCATTGTCAGAATAAAATTATTTATAGTAGGAAATATTGAAGGAAGGAAAACAACAGTTTTCTCAATAAATCCATCGTTTTTTCCTGAATGAGTGAACACAACTCACAGCGATTAACATCTCAAGGTATCAGCACTAGTTGGTACATGGGTTGCTAGACTCTAACCACATAAATTGAGAGGTAGTCTTGTTACCTGTTTGCATAATTAATCATGACTTTGATGTCAGTTTATCTACACAACACTGTGCTAGTGTAGTGTCATTGTCAACGGAACTTGTATGGAAAAAGAAGATGGCGGTTTTAGTTCCGACTTTGGCCACTTCTAAAGATCCTTGTAGTGCTATATTATGTACATAACTGGGTTCTGTTGGATTCCCAGAAAACATAATCATGTCCAAAAGATGCGGCGCTAGCAAGTATGGGACTGAATGCTAACCGTTAACTTATCTAGTTAGTTCCATTTATTTCTATGGGATTTCTTAAGTGTCTTGTTAATTGCTGTGATTGGTTGGCTAAAACAACAATAGCAAATCAAATCTCTTGGCCAGGCTGTTAGAAAATGTTTACCTTTTTTTTGTATCTAACTAGGATCGTCATAAACTTAAAGCTGAAGTCATGAGAACACATAAGAACACTGTAGACTCCGCAGATTCGTAGATTATTTTCTATTTCGTATATATTCTATACTTTTATATTTATTTTTTATTTTACTTATTTGGTCTGATCTACATTGTCCTCTCATATCTATTAATATTGTATAGTATGGAAATGTTGAAAAATCATTGATAATGTTTTAAAAGGGTGACCTTGTAGTTTCATACCAATTCTTCTCCATAGGAAACGACCAACTGGAACTGTGCTCAATCTTCTGACGTTTTATAAGTGCCCATGTAAGCCTATGTGAAATAAATTAGTTTAAATTTTGAATGCAGAAACTAGTCAAGGCAAACATGCACGAACAAACCGTTGTATGTTTGTTTGTTGCCGTATGTTTAATTTCAAATATAACTGTATCTTATCGTGTAATCTTGATAAGTTGACATGATCAAGGCTGCTCGGTAAAAAGGCCTTTTGCATTATAATAATAACATTTTAAACAAAACGAATAAAAATGGTCATAATCAACACATTCTAAGGTCGCATTACGGTACACAATGACGAGACGACATTTTTATTCGCAAAGCATTTTTAAGATTTCGTAATAGGTAGGTATTCTATAGGAGTTAAAAAGATCCACAGTTAAGTTTTCTTATAGTGTCATTGGGGTTTCTTGTATTGTCTGTGTCTTTGAAACCAATATGTTGTAAGCATTCGTCATGATATACATACATACATACATATTCAGCCTTTTTAATGTTCCCACTGCTGGGACTCAGGCCTCCTCTTTCTAGGAGAGGGAATGGGCCGTAATCCACCACGCGGGCCCAGTGCGGGTTGGTGGATGTCACATGTCTTCGAATTACGAATCGAATTTCAAATTCGTCATGATATAGATATACCTAATTAACTTTTATGAGCTCTTTTAATTAGGCACAGCTATAATAACTGTTTTCTAAAAGTTGCAGGCTTCTTGACCAAATTATTCTAAATCCTCTCACTAAATACCTGTTCTTGAAATGAAGTTTTTGCTTTTCTAGCTGAAGGCGGTCTACGCAGACCTGGACAACTTCTGCGCGCTGCCGGAAGGTTGCCAGGCGCAGTACCTCCGCAACCCCGTCAGCAACCATGGTTACGTGAAACCAGGGATGGATCAGTTTGACACCACTAAGAAGGTAAACTATTACAAAAAAAAGAAAGAGAGAAAAATATTTAATTGGAATCAGTCACCAGGTTCACACAAAAAAAGTAACGGTCGTTAGATAAAACAATAACATTGTTTTGGCTACAACAAAAAGGTTAATTTCAGCAATGTTGCCAAGTAAATGTTGTCTGACGCTGGTCTTTCAATAAACCAACCAAACAAACAACTCAAAAGTATTAGTGTATACTGTACTATAAAGTACGGGATTCGTGAGCTATATTTCTGGGCCCAATGGTCTGGTTGTTCGCCAAACTTTTTTTTACTAGTATTTTTATAAACACCCCGGAGACTTACCTAAATAATGTGAGAATACAGGCATAGTATTATGTTAAAATGTAAGAGACATCGGTTTAGTCTCAATTCAGAATAACAAAAGTTCTATTATAATGCAGTCGTTCGTGGTGTAACCATTCCGTCTGTTCTTTAAGTTTGAACTTTATACAATACCTACACTCGCCTTAAAGTGTTACACATTTATCTCGAATATTCTTTGCACTGTTATTACGTTGTTTCTCGGTAATTTTGCAAGTAATTACATGTTAATGCCCATACCTACTACTATCTAAAATTGCATAATGTTTCTCACGAGCGAACGACTAACGAGTGATGCCATCTAGCGGCTGAATAATAAATTAGCATAACCCGAAAACCTAGACAGTCACAACTTTCTCCAAACTCATTGTGATTAGTTAGCACAATACACAGTGAAGCTAATGTTTGAAAATCTAGACATTTAAATAGAGCAACTACTTGTAGTGAACTAGAAAATTTGAAACTAAGCTCAATGTCAAACAACTTCCGCTAATGATTGCTGGGCCATACCCAGAACACAAGGACTGACGCCTTCCTGTTTATTTATCGCTAAAGTTAACTATCCTCTTTCCCTCAAAATGTTTCCTTCCTCCCTCTAATGAATTATTTCAAATTCCCGACATGAACAACATGAGGATTTCTCAAGTCCGACGTAGTACCTACCAAAACGTCACTAAATTCGCTGTATGCTCGGGTTTCAGTGGTAATGCTTGCAAGAGACCTATTCCCAGAATCAATTGGTTGCGGGTGACACACAACTGGTTGTTGTGACAATGAATGTAAGAGGCCCATATCGAATAGAATAGAATCGTTTAGTACATGAAGATCTTAATATTAGATGGAATCACATTTTGTACTACCTTTGCCTTTACTTTTCTACAACCTTTGCTCGAGCAAGCAAAGTCAGAGGTTTTTCTTAGACACAGACACTAACTTATGAAATATTCTTGCCCTCTTCTCCAGGAGTTACGTCACTCGTTCAACATCACCACGCTGTCGGCGGCCTCGATGCCGGCGCAGGAGGATGTGCCCGAGTTCACCAAGCACGCCGTGCCGCTGGCGCAGGACCTTACAAACCTCTCTAGAGTCGTGCTGCAGGCTCTCGCTTATGCCATGGGTATGTTTTTATTAAATTAATTTTAAATTCACAATACTCTTCTTTGGTACTCGAAACTATATATAAAAGGAGAAACTGACTGACTGACATGTCAACGCACAGCCGAAACTAGAGGGACTAGGAAACTGAAATTTTGCACAAGGCTTCCTTTAATAACGTAGGCGAGCATTAAGAGAGGATTATCCGAAATTCACCCCCTAAGGGGGTGAAACATTGGTCCAAAGTTTGTCTGGAGAAACCTATTTTCACGCAGGCATAACCGCTAGCAAAAGCTAGTGTATGTATGTACTAAACACTAAGCATCAAGACGAAAAGGAGTGAAATGCGAAAGAAAGAGTGTACCAACGGTGTACTAATTATGTAGTTATGTAGACCGTTGAAAATCCTTCGGAAAATACAGACGTGTTGTGAAGTTGTGTTTGTATCTAACACCAAGATCCAGAGGCTTGTGAAAAATTCCATAAAAAATGAATGGAGCCGTATCGCTTCCATATCTTATGACATTGAATGGCCACAAACGTTAGCGCAGTCCAAATATGTATTTTCATTATTTATTTATTAAAACTTCATGCAACATAAAGGTACAAAGGCGAACACATACATTATTGGAATACGTGTCATTCAGTGACATTTATCACCACCTATGTACATGCACGCCTTTAACGAATATAAATTAACGGTAAAGGCCAACGAGTACTGTTTAGGCAGTAGTAATATGCAAATATTCGCTAATGCTCTTATTTCTAGGTTAATTACGTACCATCACGATTTATGACCGTCAGCCAAAAACGTGTGGGTTGATTTCGTAACTATGTTCGCAAAAACGAGTGATTTTATGAATGAAAGTCGTTCATAAAGTCACTCGTTTGAAGCTCGGAAACCTGTGAATGATTAAATACAACAAAGATTTTTTACCGACAAATTTTCTACCACAAAATTCGAAGACATGATTTCCAGGGATGCTGGAAATCATATGACTTCGAATTTGGCATTATTCCCACGTGGTGGATTACGGCACGGTATTTTACAAAGTAGGCCTGTGCTCCAGCAGTGGAAACCTTATAAGTTATGTTATGTTAAACCTTCCACGATAATAATATTTAGATACATCATGGTAAGCCTTACAACATTAAGCCAAACTGCCCCATTAAAAAATCATCTACTCTTTCCAGGTGTGCCACCGTTCTCTTTGCTGGCGTGTCACTCGGGCATGCTAATGCCGGAAGGCCGCAACCCGTCGACGATGCGTCTTCTTTATTACCCGCCCGTACCTCCTGAAGATGTGGGTCCTTGCAACCAGAACGATGCGGTGCACTACACGAGATGTGGCGCACATGCCGACTACGGCACCTTCACGCTGTTGGCACAGGATTCTGAGGGAGGACTCGAGGTAAGGGTCAATGAAATGGGAAGAATTATAGAATTAATCTGCGGCCATGAGCGGCAAGAAACGGTGGCAGGGTGAGAAGGGGGGATGACGGCATTGAAACCATTTTATACTGTCGCTCATCGCCATCACACATCGGCCCGCTCCTCGCCATCACACATCGGCCCACTCCTCGCTATCACACATCGCCCCGCTCCTCGCCGTTACTTTTTAGGGTTCCGTACCCAAAGGGTAAAAATACTGTCCGTCTGTCTATTACCCGGCTGTAGGTATCTCATAAACTGTGATAGCTGGACAGTTTAAATTTTCACAGACGTTGCATTTCTGTTGCCACTATAACAACGAATACTAAAAATAGAATAAAATAATTATTTAAGTGGGGTTCCCATACAACAAACGTGATTTTTTTGCCATTTTTTGCAAAGGACGGTACGGAACCCATCGTGTGCGAGTCGGACTCGCACTTGGTCGATTTTTTTACTCTACAGGGACACAATTAAAACTCGTTATGCAAAAAACAATGGTATCTGTACAACGCATTGAGGAATTCCCTAATACTCAGTTTTGCTTATATGAACTACATGATTGTTGATCTAGAATATTCAAAAACACGCATTGTTCATGCAGACACGTGAATCATTCCAAATGCATGGAAAATTATTATTATCATCGTTTTTACAGCACTGTAATTTAGTATTTTAGGGTAATCACGCGATTATTATATGCAATTACTTCTGAAAATCCATTATGAGACCATCCATTATTTTTATGTACTGCAAATCGTATATAATATGTTTTATGCCATTGAGTGCAAAACAAGCAGTGTTGAATTTTATTTTGCAATACACTTACTCTAAAACTAGTACTACCACTAGTGCGAAAAAGTGGGCGAGCTCGCCCGCGACGCAGCGTATTACTAGTCAGGCGAATATACCGCCTCGGTCGCAATGACAAACTTTCTCCACTTGTATTAAAATGTATTGTTATTTGTCTCCAGGTGAAGTTGAACGGCAGTGACAAGTGGGAGAAAGTGGGCCACCTGCCCGGAGCGATCCTCGTTCAGTCTGGAGAGTTCCTCGCCGCCTGGACTGCTAACGTTCTGCCGGCTCTGGTTAGTATCTTACTCTTAATCAATTGTTTAACAGATTTGAAATGGTCCTGCACCTGAGCTTCAATATTGATACCCTATTTTGGATTTCATATCCGCCTGTGATCCTGTAATTTGCTATCCTCGGCGAGGTGACAAGCAATTTATTTTTATGTAGTGTCATTGTCATATACATAAATGGTTCGAAGGACCTACGACTAACACTAATAGTCAAAATTCATTTCTTCCACGATTCGAGACTTTTGCCGCTGACATGACGACTGAGTCGACTGTAATAGAAGAATGAACAACGAAAATGTCCAAGAGTTGTTTTCACAGTGCCTATTTGTGTGTCCCCAGGTGCACCGCGTGGTGGTACCTCCCGGCGAGTACGCGCGCGCGCGCGGGCGGCACTGCGTGGCGTTCTTCTGCCACCCCGACACGGACGCCGCGATGCCGCCGCTGCCGCTGCGCGCCGTGGCCGCCCCCCCGCCCCCCACCTTCACGCCGCACACGCACCTCACGCTGCACAACCGTCTGCTCAACGCTGCGCATCACCTGCAGAAGCGGTTTAGAGAGACGTACGCGTGACTAGCACACGGTGGCGACATAGAACCCGTCTATACAACGAGGCTCTCACGACGCCACACCGCACCTTAAGCCGCGGTTAGGGACAATGTAATTCTTGGCCGAGATCTATAAATTCTACTTCAATGGTCCGGACTAAGCGTTTCGCTTCGTCGTTTATACCGCGTACATCGAAGGACTGGAACAATTTGCTTGCTGCGGTCTTCCCGTCCAACTATAATTTAGGTGTCTTCAAGGCTAAAGTGAATAGGCTCTTAATAAACTAGTGCGCCTCACCATCAATGATTGCATCACTGCTTACCATCAGCTGGGATCGCAGTCAAGCACTGGTTTATATCAATTAATAAAAAAAGGGGGGGAAGATGTCCTTTGGTATTGTAGATGTCCATAGGCGACGATTACCACTTACCATCACATAGACCGCCTTCCTATTTGTCCACAACGTACTCTGACTTAGGCCCACTTGCATCACAAATCGCTAAATGCATTTAGCGCTAAACAAATTTAAAACATCGTTTTATTTCTGCAAATCGTTTGAAAATGACAGAGATAAAATGTTTTTTTTTTTTTTTAAGTAGACATCCTCCTGTACTTAACTTACACTGTTAGTAAGACAGACGTGTCCGTGGCAGGAGCAACGAGCCTTCGCACTTAATTTATATATCTCGGTCTTAGAATCTAGGATATTGCCCCTAAACGCGAGAGCATATTGTGCGCAATTTCAAAAATATCGCACGCAACGTCCTATCCATTACAATGACATTTGACTTCGCACTGCGAATCGTGGAAGTTCTATTCACCACGGTTCTCCTTGTGGTCAAAATCTTTTTTCTATACCCTAAACTTTGGTGAAACGAAAGTGAATTTGAAAATTGAATCGGAGTTAAGTTCACTGTTCACCATGCCACTATGCTTTTTATCTTGTTCTCTACAATTAAACAATTGTTCTGAAGAGAAGCGACTGATTGGACTGAATTGAACCGTGTTCTTACATAAACGCAATCGTTTGCAACTCAATTTGTTCGGAAAATTAGAAACCGCCCTTTGTAATCGCGATGAAACGTTCCGAGTTTGCCGAACAAAATAAATGCAACGATCGTCTATGTGAGGACACGGCCTTAGGGATGTAAGAATAGGTAAGGTACTGTTTTGTACTTAAGTTTACGCACAAACATAGTAATGTTGAAATAGGCGGAAAGATAAATAAAAACTTAGAGACAATAGAACAATGATGTCGACGCGCAAAGTTTTTCCATTATCATCGTTTTGTATTTGAATATAGAACTCCCATGGAACTCGAGACACCTACATAATTAATCCATAGTGAATGAATTTTAACCTTTTAACCAGGTGGTTACGATGGCTATATTCGACAGAAACTCTCGCGTTTATTCTTCGTCAGCTCTTCTGTCACCTATGGGGATAGAAGAGCTAAACGGGATGGAGTACCCAGTCGCTAACACACGACCCTGGCGAATAGGGCACGAAAACACTCGTCGGACCAATTCGACGCCAGCGGTTAAAGGGTTAAATAAAAACTCAAAGTAGTTTCCCATTCAAAAGTTAGTTTTTTGTATATTATTACAATGTCATCATAGTTTTAGTTCTCACAACTCATTTACTTGAAATAAAGCATTTAAAGCATTCTAATTGTTAACATTACGGGTACTTCACGAATTCCCATAGAATAGTTTTTAAATCCTCTTTTGTAACACCAAATGTTTCTTATTTCTCTATTGCACTAAGTGTTACGTGCGAGCACTTTCCATTGGCTAAAACTCCAATTTATTAACTGAAGATTTATAATTCTATTCATTCCCGAATATTGCATTCAAGCATGAACATGTCATTATATTGAAGTAGAGAATAATTTCATTAATAGCTTTTTCGCAAGATTTAACTAGCTTAATTTATAAATTTATTATTATTATTATTCTTAGCAATTAGCGACGTGAAGTCAAAATATATATAGTATTCTGCTTTACACTCTTATATTACTATTCGTTATGTGTTCTTGCTATATCTTTTTTTAATATAGTTTTTTATTTTCTATTTACGAGTATTATACTTATATTATACACTGTCCATTTCCACGACTACTTATTGCATTTTATTAAGTAATTCGTGTGATAACTTTGTAGCTCAATTTTATGTCTGTACTTAAGTATACGATAATATTGTGTTCGAACATCGAAAGTATGAGAAAATAATTAAACATTTTTTTTATTAGTTTTAACAAATGACGATCAGTACTTAAAGACCCAGTTACTTTGATACTTAAATGAGACTTAAATGAATGTATTGAAAAGGTATTATTGTTTGTGTGTCCCAATAATTTATATTATTAAATTAACAGATGCCTTTGCAGTACTTGCAATGGTATTTTGACGTAATAATTAAGTGACATTTAGGTACAAAAATAATTGTAATATACCTACTACAAAAATAAACACCTACGATTCTATATAAGGCGATCTGTTAATTAGAAACAATTTAAATGTAAGTAGGTAATAAAACTATTAATTTGGAAATTTCAAATAATTTGATTGAAATGAAAGAGATTGTTACTTCGACGAATTTTGTAAAACCGTACATTACCTCTGTTTATGCAATGTTTGTGTCGGAATGACGGTCGACATGAAATACATTTTAAAATAGTGGAATTAAATGATATGCTGATTAAGATAAATGTTTGTTTTATTTGTAAGATTTATGAGATTTGAAAAATATTGGTAAAATTGGTAGATGTAGCGTAGTTATAGTGACTGTGGTACGCGCAGTACAGTTAATTCATAACGCCTTCTTTACCACCATCCATGTCAATAATATTGTTTAGACATCAAATAATTGGAGTTTATTTTTATTATTATTATTTTTATATATTTTATTTATCTCAGGACCCTGAGGTCCTGGACCTTTGGGAGGCGTACGAGGAGCCGAAGCCAACTCGCAGAGGCCCTTTAGATAATTATAAAGGAACATGATACCAACCGACGATTATCCCTGTACGCGCTATGCTAGTGCACCCAAGGACAATCCCCGGTTATTGAAAAACTGTTGCGATATATGGAGAACAAGGATAATAGGGCTATGGTTTTTGGAGTCTTAAGTGGACTGGTAACATGGAACTATGTCAAGACTATGGCCCCTGCCTGAACAACGTTATTAATATGCATTGAAAAAAGGCAGGGGGTGACTTGCACACTCAATAAATGGGCCCCCAAAAACGGCCGCTAGCACGAAGTGACGTAGCAACAAGAGGGCAACATATCCTGAGGTGCTTGAGGAGTGGAGAGGTATACCACGGCTATCAGGACAATCCCGGAAGTACGGTCAAGATCCCTACCAGCACCTTACTGGATTATACATCCTTCTCCCGAGCACGTTTGCTCTTGCGAATCTCCACTCAAGCCAGCCAATAAAGGCAAGAGAGAGGTGGGAGCTCAGTTCCTCGTCAGTGTTCACTACGGCCGGCCAATAAAGGCAAGCCGGAGATGAAGAACAAGAATTCTCCCGGGAGATCGGGTCCGTGGGGTCGCTAATGCCCAACAGTTCGCCACAAAACTGCACTGCGGATTGTATCTCTCTTAGTCTGGCCCCTCACCCTAGGCATATTACGGCAAAGCAAACTTTACCGATACAGACCTAGGGTATATTGGAGCACGCAAGCCCCACCACGACGTCAACGTAGAGATACGGCGATGGGGTTATTATTTCGTTTATTCGTATAGATACATATAAATTATATTTTTAAATATTTCATTAAAAAATAAAAATAAAAATTATTATTATTATTATTATTTTATTAATTTGTTACATCAAAAATCATTTTTAACATCTGCCAAACTGCATAGCAGTTTGTCGGCAGTACATTCTCGTGGATTTCGCTTATTACTAAGACCACATCCGGTCACCCCCCAAGTTTGTAGGTAGGTACTCGTTGTGAGGTAAACAGATGCAGCACCACAACACTATCTGAGACCAACATACCGCAGCAACTATGGACACATAGACAGATAATGTTTTATTAGAACATTTTTTAATTGGTTTCTATTTTTGGCTCGATTTATTAATTCATCAGGTAACTCATTAATAAGTGTAGGTGCAATCCACCGTCTTTTGAAACCTTTTTTTTTTTTATTTATCGCGGCTACGGATCCTCCGCTCTACAGGCCTTG
The DNA here is from genome assembly GCA_905147345.3 of Mythimna impura. NCBI lineage: Eukaryota > Metazoa > Arthropoda > Insecta > Lepidoptera > Noctuidae > Mythimna > Mythimna impura. Next base: position 11,076,601 of record LR990342.1, on the reverse strand, counting down.
CTAGAAGGCGCCGAGTTGACAGCGCTACGAAGTACAATACAGTCGTTGCTACGCGGCTTCGGATAGACTGCGTTACAGACCTTGCATGCGACTATGAGTCGATGATTACGCTACAAATCTCGCTACAGGCGTAGCTGCGCAACTACGGCTATACTGCAACACAGACCTCGCCACGCAGTTCGGAGCAGACAGCGCTACAAAGTTCGCGACTAACTGCCCTTGTTCCGTGGTTAGGTCGACCGTGCTACAACGCTACAGGCTGTAGTTACGCGTCTACGAATATACAGAGCTACGGAACCTTGCTACAGCTCTACCGACCATGCTACAGCGCTACGGACTTTGCTACAGCGATATAGACCTGGCTACAGTGATACAGACCTGGCTACATCGATACAAACCTGGCTACAGCGATACAGACCTGGCTACAGCGATACAGACCTGGCTACAGCGATACAGACCTGGCTACAGCGATACAGACCTGGCTACAGCGATACAGACCTGGCTACAGCGATACAGACCTGGCTACAGCGATACAGACCTGGCTACAGCGATACAGACCTGGCTACAGCGCTGCAGACCTGGCTACAGCGATACAGACCTGGCTACAGCGATACAGACCTGGCTACAGCGATACAGACCTAGCTACAGTAATACAGACCTGGCTACAGCGATACAGACCTGGCTACAGCGATACAGACCTAGCTACAGCGATACAGACCTGGCTATAGCGATACAGACCTGGCTACAGCGATACAGACCTGGCTACAGCGATACAGACCTAGCTACAGTAATACAGACCTGGCTACAGCGATACAGACCTGGCTACAGCGATACAGACCTAGCTACAGCGATACAGACCTGGCTATAGCGATACAGACCTGGCTACAGCGATACAGACCTGGCTACAGCGATACAGACCTGGCTACAGCGATACAGGCCTGGCTACAGCGATACAGACCTGGCTACAGCGATACAGACCTGGCTACAGCGATACAGACCTGGCTACAGCGCTACAGACCTTAATAAACGCTACAGACCTGTTTACAGCACTACAGACCTTGCTACAGCGCTAGGAACCTTGCTACAGCGTTACGAACCTTGCTATAGCGTTACGAATCTTTCTACAGCGCTACATAACTTGCTACAACGATACGGATCTTACTACAGCACTACGGATCGTGCTACAGCGCTACGATACTTTATACCACGATACGGATCTTACTACAGCGCTACAGACCTTCCTACAACACTACGAATCTTGCTACAACACTACTAACCTTGTTACAATGCTACGGTCCTTGCAACAGTGCTTCGAACCTTCTTACAGTGCTACGGACTTTGCTACAACGATACGGACCTTACTACAACACTAAGGATCTTGCTACAGCGCTACAGACCTTCCTACAATGCTACGAATCTTGCTACAACACTACCAACCTTGCTACAGCGCTATGGTCCTTGCTACAGTGCTACAGACCTTCCTACAACGCTACAAATCTTGCTACAACATTACTTACCTTGCTACAGCGCTATGGTCCTTGCTACAGTGCTACAGACCTTCCTACAACGCTAAGAATCTTGCTACAACATTACTTACCTTGCTACAGCGCTACGGTCCTTGCTACAGTGCTACAGACCTTCCTACAATGCTACAAATCTTGCTACAACATTACTTACCTTGCTACGGCGCTACGGTCCTTGCTACAGTGCTACAGACCTTCCTACAACGCTACGAATCTTGCTACAACATTACTTTTTGCTACAGCGCTACAAATCTTGCTACAACATTACTTACCTTGCTACAGCGCTATGGTCCTTGCTACAGTGCTAAAGACCTTCCTACAACGCTACGAATCTTGCTACAACATTACTTACCTTGCTACAGCGCTACGGTCCTTGCTACAGTGCTACAGACCTTCCTACAACGCTACAAATCTTGCTACAACATTACTAACCTTGCTACAGCGCTACGGTCCTTGCTACAGTGCTACAGACCTTGCTACAGTACTACGGACTTAATACAGTGCTACAGACCTTCCTACAACGCTACGAATCTTGCTACAATATTACTAACCTTGCTACAGCGCTACGGTCCTTAGTACAGTGCTACAGACCTTGCTACCGTACTACGGACTGGCTACAGTGCTACAGACCTTCCTACAACGCTACGAATCTTGCTACAATATTACTAACCTTGCTACAGCGCTACGGTCCTTGCTACAGTGCTACAGACCTTGCTACAGTACTACGGACTTCGCTAAAGTGCTACGGACCTTGCTACAGTGCTACGAACCTTGCTACAGTGTTACGGACCTTGAAAAAAAATGAACATTAAATAATATAAGTACAGACAGTTCCCGAAGTATCTTATTGTTGTGTTGAGATCCCAGTAGATGGCGCTGTCTGTATCATTATAATTGAAATGAGTACAACATATTATTATTTCTTCTCATATACTTATCCATACTTTGCTGCTTCAAATCGTTTTTAAGTTTTTTTTTTATTATCCCATTTAATACAAAGAAATGATACCACACTTGATTTGTAATCTGAAAATCTGGACGAAAGGTAAAAAAATTGTTGGTACACGCAGATTTTCTTTAAACTAAATAATGTAGGCGTTGGTACGATTCTGATGATTACTCGTTTCATTGGCTATTTCGTCGCTATCCCTAAAAGGTCACATTCACTGATACGTCAATTTGTAGATGTAGTCAGTTTCCTGTGTCTACTGTATTTCGACTCATCCCTAACTCGTCTGGCGCCTATGTACAATTTCTTTTTTTAATGTTATAAACTAGTGCTTGATTGCGAACCCACCTGATGGAGAAGCAGTGATACAGTCGTTGATATTGAAACGCACTAGTTTATTAAGAGCCTTTGGTCTATCCTTGAAGATACCTAAATTATAATCTGACGAGAAGACCGCAGCAGGCAAATTGTTCCATTCCTTCGATGTGCGCGTTATAAACGACGAGGTGAAACGGCCGTTGAAGCGTTAACAATGTAAGAGTGGTTACATTCACCGTACGTCGGGTTGTTCGATGGTAGAAAGATGATGGCGGAATCAAGTCATGTAATTCCTGCGCACACTCTAGAGACACACAGAGTCAGTATCAAGTAGATCAACATCTTGAGAGGCCCTCGTTAGGCGGCAGGAACAAGGGCTTAATTCAGAAAGCGGTACTGCTGGGCACAGCTCCTACTGTTACGAAGTTCCTTTCTCTCTATTCCCGAACCAGGTAGGATATAATTTTAATTTTTTTAAATGATTACTATTTCATCATCATCACCGTCATCATTTCAGCTGAAAGACGTCCATTGTTGGACATAGGCCTTCCCGAAGTGTTGCCATAACGACCATAACATGCTATTATTTTTTATTAAAATATAACTAGGAATCTATTATATTTAGATAAATAAACAAATTTTTATCTATTATTATTTTATGCATATTTTGATACCGGTGGTGTCGTTTGCTTCTGTCTGGGACTCACTGAGTGGTTATTTTAGCTCATAGATCTCTTGGCATGTGACAAATGTGGCCAGCCCCCCTAGGCAAGTTACAACCGTTTTATTTCGAAAAAGAGAATCGAAACGAAACGGTTGTAACCTGGCTAGGGGGGCAGCTCAGTTTGACTTCAGATGGGCAGACGTATGTCCTTCACCAGCAGTTAGGGTTTTGAAACGCAGTTTCGAAGTTCTTTTTCGATTAGTTAATGACCTCAATAAAGATGGTAAGAAGGATGCACAAACTTCCATAAGATTTCTCTTTAGTAAGAGAAATAGATGAATACTTAATGAGATGACAGAACCGACAAATAAAGATACCTATTATTATAATAACTGCTGTTTTTCATTATTTACACGCGGATATTAGATAAAAAACAGCTAGGCTGAAGTGGGAGTGTCACACGAATGCACTCGGAGAGATGGAATGAGTCGAAGTACAGAAACAGCAAAAGACGAGATAGAAAACTGATTAAGAGTATAAAGTGAAGTTTTTGTGAATTTTATCTATTAGGGATGGCGATGAAATAGCCAATGTAACGAGAATTCATCAACTCCCTTTGTCTCTCTATCGAACTACAAAACAAATTACGCAGTTAACCTGGAGAAAAACAATATGTTTATAATTTAATTCAGGGTTATCAATGCGACTTTCCTCAATGCGTGCACTTTTTAAAGATAATGTTCATTAAAACTGTGATTCATTGTTTTTCTAGGTAAATTCTCCAGCTCTCATGTTTATTTTCTATCATATTAACCGAATGTAAAAACCCGGTGAAGGCCGATCCCAACATGTTGGGAAAAGGCTAAGCAGATTGATACTCCGCATAATAATACCGTACTAAGCTAGTACGCTTAAACTAGCAACCCGCCCCAGCTTCGCCCGGGTGTTAGAAACCATGAAATTCTCGGCTTTTCTTTACTACAATATTACGTCACCCTCGTCAGGAGTGTGCTGGACTACACATTGCAGGTGTGGAATCCTAGCTATAGAGTTCACATTGATAGAAGGTATCTGCGGTACAAGTCAAGCAGTTGTCCTAATATAGCTACCTACCCTGAAAGGTTAAGGCACTTCAAATTGACAACCCCAGAAGAACGCAGAAAAAGTATGCACCAAATTATGCTATATAAAATTGTCAATGGTCTGATCCATGTACCTAGACTTCTGGATGACATATAAACATATCAGTCCCCCGAAGTTGTCATCTCAGGTCTAATCGTGAATTGGATTTGTTTTTACCGTTTGCGGCTCGAACAAACCTCGGATGATCGGCGCTGTTGAACCGCATGATGATAACGTACAACCAAAGTCACTCTCGCACCAATTGCATTGACATCTTCTTCAACACTTTGGCTCAGTTTCGGAAACATCTTTTACACCAACTCGTAGATCTATAATATTATATTACCCACCTATTTAATTTAATGTGACTTAATTTAATTATCTTAATTTTTTTTTCTATGGCAATTCATTATTAATAATTCCTTATTCTGTATTTTATTGATTTTTATTGCTTTGTATTTATTTTTATCTTGTACCTTTTTATTATTTAATGCATGTATAATGTAGAACATTTAATTTAAAATATAATTATAGTAATTATTGTAATTGTATGGGAAACCTTGTTACTGTTGCCTTAATGTTAATTTTTTATGAACGTTAATTGAATAACATTTATTTATTATTATTTTATTTATTTATTTTATTATTATTATTAATTTACCAAATTCTGTAAGTGCTGTGCACACCTTTAAGTGTAGTAAGAATTCGTTGCGGTAATTGTATATTAACAAGATTTTTTTTTTAAATATATCGGCGAACTATTCGTTAGAGTGCCGTAATAAATAAATAAATAAAATATGTATGTTTTACACACCTAAACGTTTCTCATTAATCACTCTTTCTATTGATGAAAAGTGCATGAAAATCTGTTCTGCCCCCCTAGCCAAATTACAACCGTTTCGTTTCAATTCTCTTTTCGTTGATCGCCTCGAATCGGCCACTCCTCCTATTCCTTTGTTCTGACCACGTGACTGAGCGTTGAGATGATATTCTAACGTCATAATAAAGGAATCGGAGGCGTGGCCTACTCGAGGCGATCGACGAAAAGAGAATCGAAACGAAACGGTTGTAACTTGGCTAGGGGGGCAGTAGTTTTTGAGTTTATCGCGTTCATACAGATAGATAGACCCGGTGGGGAACTTTGTTTTGTAATATGTAAGGAAGTCTAGATAGCGTAGATTTTTTTTAAGAGTGGTAATCATCCAATGACTTCTCCCGCTTTGGGCGAAGCGGGAGGGCGTGTCAGACTTTTACTGACTAAAACCACACCTGTGCCCTTCAGTTTCCCTTTGCGTTAGGACTACGGGTTTCGTTTTCAGAAATTCTCCACGGTCATAGCTAGCGGACATCGGCCCTGCTGGGCCCTTATTAGGTTTGCTGACATCTCTTTAAGGAGCGCGTGGATCACTACGATCTGTTGACGACTGGGCACGGTCCGGTCAATTATTACCGGACGGCTGGACGGCGAGCTACCCATTGCTCGACGTCCGCAAGCTCGCGTCTAACATGGCTGGTAGTCGGTGTCGGAATCTCGGTGGCTGGGGCATGAGTACGTTCGTTCCCTCACGCGTGCGGCCTCCTCCTTCGCTAGCGTTACTGCTTCGCATAAGGAAGCGACCGTCTGGCATTCCTCCTCGCTCCGTACCATAGCCCGAAGCAGGGCCCGGCGCGAGAGGTCGCTGCCGCCGATTGCCTCCACGAGGACACGACGGTGCTCCGCCCAAGCGGGGCACACCTTCACCATATCCTCCACCGTGTCCTGCGGGCGGTCATCATAATGGTTATACCCGGGCGTTTTTTCCGCCAGAATCCGGTGCAGGAACCTTCCGAATTTACCATGTCCGGTGAGGGCCTGCGTCATGCGGAAGGTGCTATGCGCCCGTGCGGCCATGCGGCCGTGTTGCTGTTCCAGCCACTCCTAAAAGAGTGGACTTACCGCCATGATTATGGCGTACTCAAGATAGCGTAGGGTTAAGCCCACTACTAGTAGGTAGGAACTACCGACATCAAGAAGATCTATGTGAAGTCACAATAAAGGAAAACTTTGGGCATAGGGCCATGTTGGTTTCCACTCCACCCGACTCACCTTGTACCGCTGGCGAAAGCGAGTGGACTAACAATTGACATTTTTTTTTAAATAAAAGGAATATATTTCCATAACGTCTACAATGCAAAATAAGGTTATTAATATTAAATGTCACGGAACAGTAGGCGTTTTGAACCGACATACTATCGAACTAATGTATTACCGAACTAATGAGCAATCACTGTAGGGTTTTTCGCTACAGAATTTTTCGCACAAACGTTACATAGCACCATAAAGCATCGATGGAATAAAACATCGTACAACTGAATAATCGACAAACCGTGTTCGATGTAATAAAAATCGAATCATTAAGTTTCGCAGTCAAGTAGGGGGGAACCCGTTTATTTCATTGTGAAAAATTTTTATCTCTGGGTTTTTCGAGTGAATGATGATGATAAACAATCTTATTTATAGTTGAAAACATTTTAAGATATATACATATACATACTTATATACTTTAGAGAGCAGCGGTGGTCCAGTGGTGGCGGCCCTGACTTACGAGTTGTAGGTCGCGGGTTCAAACCCAGCCAGGCACTTTACTTTGTGTAATTCATTTCAACACTACAGCTCTCAAAACGGCGAAGAAAAGCATCGAGAGGAAACCGGCGTATCCTAGAACTTAAAATTCGAAGACATGTGACATACACCAATCCGTCCTTGGTCTGCGTGGTGGATTACGGCCCATTCATTCATTATTGGTGCTGAAAATCAGCGCTGAGGCTCTATCTTACACGAGCCCCAGCATTTTGCTGAGCGCTGGCCGTTTTACGCGAATGTGACGCATTACCTACCAATTATAAATAAGTCGTTATTGTTATTTGTTTTATTTCTAAGGTGTGCGCCATATTTGACGTAAGTAAACTGTTTTCTTTTCTTTCATTCCCCCTCCTAGAGAGGAGGCCTGTGTCCCAGAAGTGGGAACATTATAGGGCTGATTATGCTACTTATATACTTTGTGTATTTACAGATAATATTGAAAGACAACTTACCCTCAATTTCTGATTTAAGCATTTGAATTTGAGTATTTCTCAAACTCTGTTTTAGCCTGAGAACCGTCCAAAATTTGGCTTTTAAGTACCTAGGGTTTAATACATTCTTAAATCAAGATACTCAATTCAAAAATCGACCTTTAAAAGTTGTCTTTAAGTTGATTTCAAGTAATTTGGTTTTATACATAATTTAAGAGAAAGTTTCTAAAGACTGCAGGTGAATATAGCAAGCACAGAATCCCGGGGGGTCGTTTCACAAGATATTTTGGTCACAACTTAATAATCACAGCTTTGCACCGAAGAGTCAACTTTTGAAATATTGTTGTGCCAGCGATACAAAGAAGAAGACCAAAGAGACGGAGTTATCACAAAGAAAATAATCTTGTTGAGTGAGCACATAAAATCTCTTCAAATTCTCGAAAGAGGTTGGCAGAAGTGTCGTACACCAACTAAAGAAGAATGTCTTTTTACTTTGTTAAGTAGTTTCTTTGTTAAAAATCAGCTCTCACTACCTTTTCCTTCTAATCTCTGACATGTTAATAAAGTAAAGGCCTAAATACACATGCCTGTAACTGGCACTAATGTATGCGAGTAGCTAGCATGCCATAGTGACATCTACCAATCAGAATTTGTTATAGCTCTCTGGCATGCAAGCTACTCGCATACTTTAGTGCCCGCTACAGGTATGTGTATGAGTGTATCACCACCTTTATCTACCTACATACTCAGTATTAGAAGTAAAATAAAACCGAACCCCAAAGGAAACTCAGTTGGGGGGGAAAACACGTCGTACGTCACATTACGTATGACTATTTTAATTTCGCCGCGGCATAATCGATGCGGCTATTTTCAACTTTTTATTTTGGCGTAGTTCGCGTGTGGTCGAAGTCGCCATGATGTTTTGGCGGGAAAAATCATAAGGACAGACGTTGGCCACCGGTGCACCCGCTGACGTGACACCGAAGCAGATTTAATAACATAGTTTTGGAGACAAAAAGCCTGGATAGAATAATGGTGAGTCCTTATTTATATGCTTTTATAGGTAGGTACTATTGAGTAACTTAAGTTACTTAAGATTTGGTAATAACCATTTCATATATATGTAGTAGCTGCTAATATTTATTTTTTGTGAGATTGAATTTTGAGAGTAATTTCACTTTTTACAACTCATACGCATGCGGTTGCGGGTTAAAAGTAGGTTTCTGAATTGAGCATTTTGTGTTAAGAACGTCTCGAACCCTACATAAATGTCAAATTTTGAAGGTTTTAAGAAAAAAAAAACTCAACTTCAAATGCTTAAATCAGAAATCCATGGCCAAATCCGCATAACGCTAAAAATTGCCGTAATTCGTAGGCACCTATTATTAGATACCTTGATTTCAATACTTGATTAAATCGTAACAATAGTACTTGAGTGTATGATGTCACTCATCATATTTAGGTACGAGGCAATATGTATTAATAAATTAATACCTTATTACATACGAACTTTGGTTTTTAGTCACGGAAGCGCGAAGTTCACTTGATATCTAGACACATAGTTCGGTACTATTGGTATTTTTAAATGTCATTCAATGTTGACTACATCATATCATTCGCTGATCTATACTTTATCTACATTATGTATTTACACAATTTTTAACCAGCAAAATATATAATGCTGGCCACTCACCATCTTGCCGCTTGTTCCAATGGCTTGAAGAATTTTTTTCCTGACTGATGGTTTGGAAACAAATTATACCCACACGCAGCTAGCTTAGGCTTGATCAAACATATTTTTATATTGACTGGCCTATTGGTCTAGTAGTTAGTGGCCCTGACTGCTATGCCGGAGGTCGTGGGTGCGATTCCCACCCAGGACAAATGTTTGTGTGATGAGCACGATCATTTGTTCTGTGTCTGGGTGTAATTTATCTATAATATGTATGTATTTAGAAATATATAAGTATGTTTATCAGTTGTCTAGTACTCATAACACAAGCTCTGCTTCGCTTGGGACTAGACGGCATTGTGTGATAGTTGTGGAATATTATTATTATTATTTGATCAAGATGCACGATGGTGAGTTGCTAGCATATGCACTAAGAAACAGCATCTTAATATCTAAGCGATTTCTTAGTGTACCTGAGGTTGGTGAAAAGAGTTAAGTAAAGTTCTTTATTTATAACGTCCTTTACTTAAATAAAAATAAAACCACCATTTAACATTCTCCCCACACACAGCTATTAATTGGCTTGATCAAACCTATTGTATCAAGTCACTGCATCAAGTTGCACGTTGGCGAGTGGCCATTATATGAACTATGAAACAGCATCTTAATACCTAAGCGATTTGGTACGCAACAATTATGGTGGTAAGTCGTCTCTTCTTTGAGGAGTTGCTGGAGCGGCAACACGGTGTCCTCACCTTCCGCATGACACAGGTCCTCAGTGGACATGGCAAGTTCAGGAGGTTCCTGCGTCGGATTCAAGCGGAAGAAACGCCCGGGTGTCACCATTGTGGGGACCGCCCGGAGGACACGGTGGCCGTCGTGTCCTCGTGGAGGCAATCGGCGGCAGCGTCCTTTCTTGTCCGGCTTATGGTCCGAAGCGAGGAAGAATGGTAGGCGGTGGCCTCCTTCTGCGAAGCAGTAATGCTAGCGAAGGAGGAGGCCGCACGCGTTAGGGAACGAATGTCCTCACGCCCCAGCCACCGAGATTCTGTCACCGACTACCAGCCACGGTTGAAGCGGACTTGCGGACGTCGAGCAATGGGTAGCTCGCCGTCCGGTAGTCCGGTAATTGACCGGAACGAGTCCAGTCGTCAACAGCGCGTAGTGATCCACGCGCTCCTCAAAGAGATGTCAGCAGGGCCGATGCCCGCTAGCTAGGACCGCGGGGCATATCTGAAAAGGAAACCCGTAGTCCTTGAACGCAAAGGGCAACTGTAGGACACAGGTGTGGTTTTAGTCAGTAAAAGTCTGTCGCACCCTCTCGCTCCGCCCAATGCGGGAGGAATCATTGGATGATTTCCTTAAAAAAAATACCTAAGCGATTACCTTTACTGAAATAAAAATAAAACCACGTTTAAAAATATCGCGCAAAAAGACAACGCCAAAATCCTTATATTTAGGTGCTAAGTGAAGCCTATTATTGTGTGTGGTAGGCATCTACGCGTAGGTACACAATTAACGTTTCAAACGCGTAGTAAAACTTAATAAATCACGCATTGATAGCATGGTTACACTGCAACATGATGATGACATCAAAGACTGGAGGATTAGGCATGTCTTATCTCTTATCGGTGTTATCGCCCGCCATCAACTACTACCGAGATTGGTGTCTGGCTCGTGTCGGCTGCGGCGTCATGCTATGAAATAATCCACCGCCACATTTGTCCGACAAGAACAATCATGGAAATATCTAGCGAAACTACGCTACCCTACGCTACGGTACACATTAACAGAATAGATTAAATTTTATTGTAGACCAAAATAGTAACATAATTTTACAAAAACTTTTTTTTAATGTGATTGTATGTTTATTTCGATAAAAATACTTAACTAATTAAAACTATATATACACTAAAGGCAAACTACCAGCTAAAATATGGCGTCATAAAACTCCTCCGCATCGCTGTCGACTGGAAGTGTGCCCTAAAGGCTGGCGGCATTGCCAGGTTGTATGGCAATGCTTAATCTCTGACCGAGGTAAAAGCCAGCCCTTGGGTCACGCGAAGTGTCAACTAATACAAAAACTTATATCTATGGGAACAATGGCGGTCTTATCGCTGACAGTGACTGCTTCGTACCGCCTATCCTACTCTACCCTTCTCTACCCTACTCTACCCTACTCTACCCTTCTCTACCCTACTCTACCCTACTCTACCCTACTCTACCCTACTCTACCCTACTCTACCCTACTCTACCCTTCTCTACCCTACTCTACCCTACTCTACCCTACTCTACCATACTCTATACCCTCCTCTACCCAACAAAAAAAATAAAAAAAAATAAAAAATTATCCTATGTGTTTCTCCTGGTTCTAAGCTACCTCCCCACCAACTTTCAGCCAAATCGGTTCAGCCGTTCTTGAGTTATAAATAGTGTAACTAACACGACTTTCTTTTATATATATAGATAGGTACTACCTACTAACTATCCCCTCGGTATTACCCGCGTCTTTGGTTACTTCTCCTCTCCTGTAGGTCATAGCATGATGTTATATAGCATTCCTCGATAAATGGGCTATCTAACAAATTTTGTAACAAGATCAAGTAGTTCCTGAGATTAGCGCGTTCATCCTATCAAACAAACAAATTCTGCAGCTTTATAATATTAGTAGGTTTAGATTTACTCGTATATTTATTTACCTCACACCTAACAAAATTAATTATCATCCGTACGCTTAAAGTAAAGCTTGGTTTGAAAACCAGCGTCAGGCAACTGCTACGAAGTTGTCTGGCATGGCTACATGGGCACTTGTAAAACGTCAGAAACAGCCGTGAGCAATACAATATCTTTAAAGATATTTTTTTCTTTTTATACTATAAGGCTTTACATCGGTTCTTGGTTTTTCATTGTGTGTTTGTGCCAAATAAGTAATGTGTTCTTTCTTTTCTTTCTTTATTTTTTAATACGTATTATTGATAGGCTCACGATCTTGACCAGTATCTCGACGATGGAGCATGTTTGCTTAGAATAATCTGTTCACTCTTGATAAAGACTCCTAGGTTTTCAGATAGCTTGTAGCTAAGTTAACACAGACTCCGGCTGGGAATTTCACTCCTTTGCTGTACGCACAATGAACGTGTTCCCAAAACATTTTGTATTTTTCATTTACCTATATATTTTCAACACACTTACTCGAAAACCCGCTCTTATCCCACTACTTTTAGGCACGCATTTGACTATTTTTGGGAAAAAAGTGCTCGTGCTCGCCCCCCTCAAATTTTATTATATTTATCGTATCAGGCTGGGCGCGCTTCGACCGTCACGAGTCACGCTTCAACCCCTTTTATTAATATCTTCATAAGTGTATTGAAAAACGTCGTTTAATACACTTAGAAATTGGTCACTGCAGCCTTCGACTCCATAACACCCTCGCCAAGGTTCGGGTGAATGCCGCCTCAGTCGCATTGACAAAGTTTCTCCACTTGTATTAAAATGTACTATTCTTGGGCTGTGGGAGTCAGATAAGCAGTCGCTCCATGTAAAATAGCTAAGTGCTCAACTACATCCAGTGAAGCTAAGAACTCACGGATCGGTTTTCACCCGCGCCCGCCGCGGTAGAGGAAACAGCTATTTTATTTTAAAACTCACGAGACCGCAGTTTTACGCAGTTACGCAGCCGTCGTGGTTGCGATTTTCGCCCGCAAACCTGGCGGGCGATTATCGAAGACATGCAGTTGCAAGACGGGCGGTGAAATGATCGGTGCCCGGTCGCCCGCCAACCGACCGCAGAGCGTAAACCGCTGAGGCTGCGGGTGACCCCGGCCGGCGAGGTTCTACTAGTTGCTCGCCGGTACAGCGGGAGCCGCGAACAACCGCGCAAACCGCGGGCGTAAAACCGGTCGTGAAATGTAGGCGTAGCAAAGTGTAATCTTTGCGATTGGAAAATTTGCATCTGAATCACTGAAATGTTCCGAAACAGTGATATGTATCATTTTCGAACATCGGCTTGCAAGATACAAACGGAACATTTGGAATATCGGCTCAAAAGATACAAACGGAACATTTGAAACATCGGCTCACAAGATCCAAACGGAACATTTGGAACATCGGCTCACAAGATCCAAACGGAACATTTGGAACATCGGCTCAAAAGATACAAACGAAACATTTGAAACAACGGCTCAAAAGATACAAACACAGACACTGACTGTTATGAATCGTGATTGTTTATAACGCAACGTAACAGACGTTGCATTATAAACACTAACAGTTTTATTTAATTGAATTTTGATTTGATTTCAGATCATTAATTATATTTACTTGCACTATTTAATAAAAAACTTTTTACAAAAAAATACAACCGACTTCAAAGTAAAAAAAAAACACTGAAAAGTGCAAAATAACTTTAATTTCGGAATTCGGTGTTTCTATAATAGTTTTATCTCTTCGTTATTTAACACCGACTTCCGAAATTAAAGTTATTTTGCACTTTTCAGTGTTTTTTTTTTACTTTGAAGTCGGTTGTATTTTTTTGTAAAAAGTTTTTTATTTTACACTTTTTAGTTATGGTATCCCTCAGCCAAACTTAAATACCTTATAGCCAGAGTGCATCTCATGACAATTCTAATAATCCCAAACACGATTAGATTACATTAATTTATTACAGAGTTCCGGTGCCTAACTTCAGGCTTCATCATCAGATCAGTTCGATATATTCCCCCTCTACTTTCAGTCAGTCATCGACTACACGTATAAACAAAACAATTTTACTTGTTACGACGGTTCTGCTGTGATCCTTTGAGGAGTTCTGTTCCATATCTTCGAAGTTCATGATCAGATCATAACAATATTTCTATGGGACCAACTCGGAAGCATAACCTTTCAATCAAAAAAAAAAAAATTTTAAATCGGTCCACAATTGACCGAGAAATCGGTGAACATACATAAAAAATAAAAATAAAAAACATACATTCAACCGAACATATAACCTCCTCTTTTTTGAAGTCGGTTAAAAAGACTGCAGGTCACATAAAGTAAAGAGTGTTTTAGTGTTCCAATTGTTCCAAATTATGCATTTAAAACTTTACTGATGTTGTTGATGTTCCAATCTTTCGGAACACAATAATGTTTCGGAACAGTGAGTCGGTTCAGTAAAGAGATACACACGACTAGTGAAATGTGCTTTAATTTTTTACATACAGTACAGTATAGTATATATCTGCATTCTACAGAAGCTGCGGGCCCGCAACCGCGGCGCCCGCGCCCGCGGGTGAAGAAAACCGCTTCATGAGTTCTTAGCCTTAGACTAGAGAAGTCGATTCAGACCTAAAGGTTAGATTAATTGATTGATTTCTTGTAACGTTTCTCATGTAAAATAACAAATCAGTTTTCTCATTGACATTAATTTATTATACCGTATAATTCGTGTAAAAATTACGCGAACAATACGAATAATGGAATTACGTGTATTAATAATTCTGAACATAATTTAATCAAAGCTCAAGGATCTTTGAGCAAATTCGAGTTTTTATTGTTTGCACATGAATTTTACGGTAATTAGGTACCGAATTGTTTTTATTGAATACGGACAACTAGAGGTTTACTAGTAAAATGAATAAATAGGAAAAAATTGATTTCAGCTATACCTACTTACTGTAAAAATATTTTTAAAACACTTACTCGAAAACTTGCTCTTATCGCTAACACTTTTAGGCATGCAATTCACTGTTTTTCGCACTAGTGCAGAAAAGTGCTCGTGCTCGCCCCACCACAATTTTATTATATTTATCGTATCAGGCTGGGTGCGGCGCGACCCCCACGATGCAAGCGTCAACCCCCGTTTATTTATGTCTTCGTAAGTGTATTGAAAAACGTCGTTTTTACACGTGGAATTTTTGACACTGAAGCCCTCGGCTCCATAACACGAATGCTACCTCGGTCGCAATGACAAACTTTCTCCACTTTTATCAAAATGAACTATTTCAACATACTCAAAAACGCAATTCGCAATAGTGTAAATAATTGCAGCGGCACGACGACACAACAGAAAAAAAATCACTACTCATTCATTTCTTACAATTTTCGTTATCAAATAACTTGTTTATGAAATTTTGTTTATTGTCGCTTCGTAACTGGTATTGAAGAAGATTGTTTGATCCACAGTCAGTTTACTTGTCCGTGCAAGTCTTGGCAAAGATAAAGTTTGGCCGTTTGCATCAAAATGCACTATTCCCATCACAGAAAAAATGGGAGTGGGTTTTTAGTCAGTAAAAGTCTGACACTATTTTGCGCTCCGCCCAAGAGCGGGATTTGTCATAAGATGATTTTCCCACCAAAAAAAAAACCACTGAAAAAATAAAAAGTAAGTAGGTATCTATCCATTCTGGTAAAATATTAAAGTTAATTTCATCAGACTCCAATGATTCAATATAAACGTTCGTGTCGCTATCTGTTTCCTGAACATATTCACTATTATTGGGAAGTCTGGAAAACAAACCTTGAGTTGCCGACAAGTAGGTACTACATACTTATTGATTTGTAGCATGTTAATCATGAAGATTTAATTATGTTGGCCTCTACCTACATTAGCTAAGCCTATATAGGAAGTTGTTATAGATATTTCACACATATTATGTTCGTATACCGACTGCTAAACGTCAATTATTTCATAAACATAAAACTCTTTACGTATCTTAATTATACCAATGAGAAATATGTATATAGACATTATTTATAGTACATGCGAAACCTGAATATTGTTTGTTCAGAATCAGTAACTGAATCGATTCCAATAATTTTTACACCATGATATATTTTTTCAAAAAAATATTTTAAAAAGGTCGCAAGTTGGACACCACCGACACTAAGCACAAAACAGGTTACGGCAGGTCATAGCGGGCATTAGGGCCAGCGCACAGCTGGGTGCGGGTGCTAAACAAACCCTCAGTCGACCGGATGACCCGGTGGCCATGTATTTGTGCGGAGAACCAGGTAACATAACAAGCTTATAACTTTGTGATTTTTCATGATACAGTTATGAAATTTTGTACATAGATATATTTACATGAAAATACTAGACACGTGTTTCGGGTTTCACATAATTATACTAAAATTAATATTGTATATATAATAAAAGATAAAGTCCTGACTCACTGACTCATCAACGCAAAACCAAAACCCTGAACGTAATGCTGAAATTTTGCACAGAAACCTCTGTGCAAAATTTCAGCGTTCTAGGTTCCTTTTATGATGAGAAAGAGAAAGAAATTTAAGAGAGATGAAACAAAAAATAATACAGGATTTTTTTAAATTCGCTACCTAAAGGGATGAATGGGAGTCCAAAATTTGTATGGAAAAACCTACTTACACACGGGCGAAGCCGCTGGCAGAAGCTAGTGTAGATATATGAGTTTTATCTTACAACTAAGTTGCATCATGCAACTTACGATGACACACACATATTCTACCTAAATGAATTTAATCAAATGAAATTTGTAATCATGTCAACCGAACCTAGAAACCAATAAATTTACGATTTGATGAATATAATAATATATTTATTATTTTAAATAATTAATAATATTTTCACTTGACTGTTTGCGAGCATTCGTACCAAAATTATGACCTATGTTGATTGCTTATAAATTTCCGATCTAGCCATAAAGTGCTCGCGCTATGAACATTTGGCCGCCCTCCAAAATATGTAAGCTTTATTATTTTCAAAACTGCATGCAAAAGAATAACGTTCACGATCAAACGTAAGGTGACGTAAACCAATAACTTGCCCCCATTCTTCACATATCTTTTTGGGTAGGAAATCATTAAATTATTTCTTTCGCTCTGGGTGGAGCACGAGAGTATGACTTTTACTGACTAAAACCCACCTGTTTTCCTCCAATTGCCCTTTGCGTCCCAGGGTCGCAAGAACTCTTCCAAAAAACCCGCGGCCTTGGCAAGTTTCAGTACCTACCTACACAATCTGTTCGCAAGCGACAACTTAGTGTAGGAAACGATTTCTACCTCCGGCCTCAAGTCTGCTATTACAATAGTGTCAGAATGGTCTATCATTGATTTCATAATTGTTGATTTTGACAAGTTTGGTAATCTACTAATATAATGACGGCATTATGACTTTCCAATGGTCAACCACTGACACTCCACTGAAAGAAATGGCATAGAATGGTAATCTCGTACCTACATAATGACAAATGAATGTTTGACGTATAGTGTTCCACGCGCGCCTCAAAGCCTACTGGGGCCATGGGTGATGCGAAAGAAATCCCCGGGGCCCTGGATAAAATGGCAAAGAAGGAACAGGAGCGGGTTTTTAGTCAGTAAAAGTCTGATACTATTATGAGGAAATCTGCTAAAATTTTGACAGTTCCTTTGATCAATGTCCTACCATTAGAACATTATTGAGTCATTGCTTTTAATTTGTTACGAGACAGCTCGATATTGTCCTTCTACCACAAGATCATTGACCGATCAATAATCGACCATTATGAATTATCAGATTACGAACTTATAGCAAAATGACAAAGGGATCGTGTTGGAATGACGAATTTATAAAAATAGTTGACTAAGGCTCCAGGACGCGTGCGGCGATCAATTGCTCGACGCGAAAGGAACGAATTTTAGATAGGTACTTACCTACATAGGTGATCTGAAATAACTCCGACCTAACCAAGGTACAAGACATTTAATTTACAATAATGCAGATAACATTAACATTGCGTTTCCTAACAATCAAGTAAATTGTCTGAAGGACCAATGGCCGGTGACGTCTGGAAGCCCGTTATTTCAAAGTCATTCACTTTAATTACCCGGTAACAGACACACGCAGAGGTCGGAAAGTTTTCAGACGACCCTTGTAGGTACCTATATAAGGTAGGTATTAACCCCTCACGCGTATAGGTGTACTATTATTACGTAATTGCGCGTTTTTACGTAAAATCACCAAAAAAAAAAAGAAAGAAAAAAAAACTTTTTCTGAATTTTTCTAGGAAAAACGAAGATTTATATACTAAAATTTTTTGCCGAGTAAATTTCGTACACTCGTGTGTACAAAACGATAACTAAGCGTTTATCAAGGTCACTCAAGTTGTACAGACGTATGTACAATCGGCCCTCGGGGGGTAGTCATTTATTGCCAATTTTATTTGGTCTCATTTTCAAGGTCTACGGGCTTGATAGATTGGCTGGAGTATCAAATGTTAAAGACGTCTGCATTATGTTAAACCTGATAGCACATGTCTGTCATACTAAGGTATTTCCTATTGGTACCCACTTATCTACTTCTTATCACCACTATTAACGGCTGGTATTTTACACCGTACATTTCAAGACATTCGCTTTCGTACATCTCAGAATATTTTTATTTAATTTAAAGTATTAGGTAGTCCCTAGCTGTTTACTTATAAAATTGGCATGATGATGAAATACATTAAGCTGAACGTGGTGGAGTGTGATAAGGGGTAACCGGCGCAAACCAGCCGCGGCGGCCCGCTCGCCTGCCCCCGACGGACTTTGCGATACCGACAAGTAAACACATCTACTTTGACGACACGTGAACAAACATCTTGCTACAGTGAGTGCTAATAAGGCATAATCACTGTTGTTTGCCCATACTGCGTAGGTGTTGGCATTTGACGGTAGCCGATGGTAATTCAGGCATGTGAATAAGACGTTCTTATTGAGGAAGATTCTTATTCCGGCTTGATTTCGACAAAATAGGTCACTGTCTCTATCTAGCAGTAAAATAAAACACTATAGAGTAAAAATAAAATAATAGAAATAAAATAGCTTTAATGCACATCATACTTATTGGCCTAAATTGCATGTCGAGGAGTCTCCATTTAGAGATTGTGTTGACTTCAAAAAACGGGTCACTGTTTCTGAAGTAAAAAAATATTTATGTAGGTATACCTACAGGGGTTTGAGCATAAAAGTGAAAAAAAAGCTTTCACGAAACCTTCAGAATGTAACAGAAATTGGTGGTCATCTTCTGCCCATAGAAATGAACAAAACGATATTTCCTTTAGTATCCACCCTTTGACCATAACATCCGTTGCACTTTGTATAAAAGAAGAAATGCTCCTGTTCTGCTGTTTGGCATCAAACTGGTCCTGACCGTTTCAGGAAACTGTTACAGAATAATATCTTAGTCTTAGACACTATCAAGGTTTTTATGACTCTACTTTGAAATCAACGGCTGAAATAAACTGACCCTAGAATAGTATTTGCAGTACCGGATTAAGCCAGCGTGGGGCCTGTAGCAAATTCTACCAAGAGGCCCACTAAATCTTTGTAAAATGAAAACGAATTAAAAACTTTAAATTATTTTTGCACAGACCTTAGGAATCTTAGGTAGCCCTATAGGCAGTTGCTTAAATTGTCTTTTTGGATAATCCGGAATCGATTATATGGTATAAGTACCCTGACTTCTTTTTGTACGTCCAACACATTCATTGTGCGTACAGCTAAGGAGTGGAATTCCTGGCCGGAATCTGTGTTTCCTGATGGCTACATCCCGGGAATCTTTAAGTCGAGAGTGAATAGGTTATTTCTAGGTAAGCGCGCTCCATCGGCGACCGCATCGTCGCTTTCCATCAGGTGAGATACTGGTCAAGCGCGAACCTATCAAGAATAAAAAATAAAAATAAAAGTGGGGCCCCTGATGCGCGGGGCCCATAGTATTTGCTACTTTTATTATGAGGCTATCCGGCACTGAGTATTTGACAAACAGTCGGAGACATAGTGTCACATAAGCATCTACTCATAGCGGATATCTTGAGTGTATTCAGAGCTGTTAGCCACAAGGGGTCCGGAAAATAATCCTCTTAATAGTTAATATTGCCGATCAGTCTTGAGAGCAGAGGCGCCGACTCCGTGGGTGCTCGGGGGCTGGAGCACTCATGAGAAATAAACAGACCCACTGTTTATTTCCTGGCGAGCACCCCTGAGAATAGACGTCAAGAAACAGATCAGTAATTGCCTTTTAGGGATGGGCGTTTTTTCATTACCCGACGACCTATTTAGCGCAGTGGTTTAGAGCGCCGGTTGAGACGCAAGGGTCGCGGGTTTCGATTTCCGCACCAACACAAATGTTTGTTGATGAAACTAATATTTGTGTCGGGTCTGGGTACCTACGTTGTTCCTGGTTTCCATAGTACAAGGAAAAACCTTAGTCTGGGACCAGGACAGTGTATGTGATTGTCTCAAATTATTATTATTTATTTTTATCAAACATTTGATAGAATGGAGGAAAAAAACGTGTTGCGCCGTAGCACTTAGACGCTAATTTGGTTTTGAAGTAGGTACAACTACAGTATTTAACGTTACTCATGAGTTGTGGCTGCTTACTGACAATAATTAGGTTGCTTAATTAGAAACCCGAATCCCTAATTCGGGTTTAGTAGGTAAATACCACGCGCAACAAAGGTTAATAAAGTTAGCTATATTATTAAGGATTGCCCTGTAATTAAATAGGTAGGTAGGTATTTATCAAATAATCTAAGCGATAGCTGGACAATTAATAGGAAAAAATATGAACAGACATTTTTTCAGCGTCTGAAAAGAATAATGATTGTGAATAAAATCTCAAACAGAATAACCTCGCATCATTGTGACGTCATATTTAAATCACAAATAAACTGAACATAACGACCACCTAAATATTTAAGACTGATAATAAAAAATACAATCTGCCCTCAATAGCATAAAATTTCTTAATTTTCCCCAATTGTCATAAAGAAGATTTAATGTAGCTATTCATCATTGCACACGTCGGCATCGTGGTATAAAGTAGGTATATTTTTATTAAGTCCTTTATAACTTTAGCACTGAGACTGAGTTAGCGTTGAAGACGACAGCGGCGATAAGCGAACCGGCTATAACCGACGCACGCGCCGCGAGCGGCCGCAGGGGGCCGAGCGCGCTCACACATACAAGCACACACGTATTGAGCACACGCACACAGACTGCACACACAGTCACTGATAACATTATCACTCGTTTGAACAAGTATTCAATGACGCAGAGTTTTGCAGTCTATTTGCTCACGGTACTGTTCCAGCGGAGAATTAGGTGCATTGTCACGTTGAATGTTGCACAACAATGGGCTACTAGATTTTTTTATTAAATTGAAATTACTGTAATTTTTAGTACCGCATATTCAAAGTCCTAAAATTCGTCTTCTAAATTCGTAACTACGCCAAAACAATAAGAAAACCACTTCTAAGTTTGTGTCTATTGTTGAAAGGGTGAGAAAACCCCTAAGGGACTTCACATCTTAAATTTTGATGATCCCTCCTTAGTAAATAATGTATTCTACATTCATGATAATTCCTTCCCAAGTTTTGTTGTAAAGCAATAATTGAAAAACTGTTATTTAACACATCATCTTCCTACCCACGTCTTCAGTTGTCTACTTGCTTGGGGTCAGCGAAACACTTCTTTCTTCCAGTCTCTGTTAACTGTCAAGCTCTATCAATCTCTTTCCCTTTGGCGACACAATCAATCAAATTGTTCTCTGGGCTTAGATACTCTAACTCTCGATCCATGAACATTATATTCATCACTTAGTCCTACTCTCCTCCTGAAACCTCTTCACTTGTGGATTTGCCCATACAAACGATTCCCTTTCTACCCTTTTTGTTTTCAGGTGAATAGATACCTATGTAATGATTTCTTTTGCTCTAGGCTGGAGCAGGAGGGCCTGTCAAAATTTTACTGACAAAAATCCATATCCAAGAATACGGGTGCGCGTTGCCCAATGCGTTCTAGAACTACGGATTTCTTTTTCAGAAATTCCCCGTAGCCCAGACGGGAAACTCGCTTCCTTCCCGCCCTTCGTTCCTTTTTTTAACCGCTATCTAAAAGATAATAGGTACCTAATAGCATATATCAAATCCTCTTCTATTTTGTAAGTAGGTAGGTAGGTTGTCAATAAACCCAAAACCGTAAATTACGTAGTAATATTACAATCATCACTTCATCTAAACGGTGACAGGTGTAATGTTAGAACGTAGGTAATCAATGATCCGGCTAGTCGGTCACGTGATTAGATAAGCTTACCACGATGAAGCCCGCTACATGGGCCACCCTCATCACTGCCGAACCACGCGCAGGCACAACGTAGGTACCTCAAATTTTCCAATGACCTAGCTGATATTTTATCCTTATCAGACAACTAGATATGTCTGTCTGGCGGAATCGAATCTAAAATGGAGTTTTTATCAGAAATTCTTTTACTTTCAGGCATAAAGGTCGTTTTTACGACGCAATTCCTGTTGCAACATCGATTATAAGTTTATAATGCCTCGTCACTAAAATCTGAGGTTGTAATCGATGTTAATTTCACGAATGAATATTATTTAACGTTAGTGATATACCTACTTATTACAACTGTGGTTAATGCGATTGTTACAAAGAATTTCCGCTTACATTAACTTCTGTTCGAATAGGTTGACTGGAAGAAAATGCCAAAGGCATAATTAAGTGCGCCTTTGTACAACGTTTCATTAGTGCATAAAGTTTCAAATAAATAAATAAATAAAGGGAATTTACCCCGGAACTTCGCAATCATTAAGTGCTCTTACGACGACAAAACGGATAGGTTTTATCTCCAAACAAAATACTAACTTGGCTCTTGCTAGAAGACGCTAGAATCAAGGTCGAATAATCTGATGGAACAAATCTACTCCTTCAATAGGTAGACGTGCAAAGATTATATTATCTTTGCACGTCGTATACCTATCGAAGACTAGTCTCAAACTTTTGACGGGTATCTTGTGGGAGTTATTTTTATATTTAGGTACTTAGATGATGATAAGTAACATAAATGGTAACACGCCTCCACAGCAGCGTTGCAAGTAATTTACCGTAGCTACTTGAAACTCTCGAGACTTTAGACCTCTCTTCAATAACATGATATATAGATAATTTTATAAATTAACTATTGCATAAACATTGTATCATTTGCATAAAATATTTGTGAATATTTTTTTTTATCTAAATCTTACAAACACTTTTTTCTCTCGATCTATCTTCCGCCTTTGAATACGTGATAGCCACCACGACACATACACGCTTTGTTCTTCAAATTACTGTTCTGAAGGCGATTAGTAATGAGATCGTCAATAAGAACCAGTAAGAGGTCGCTTCACACCGACACTGCGATATCAGTCACCTATTGAACCGCGGCCTATCGGACCGGTAATAACTGGACAGCAGCCGCGGCAGGCGGCTTCTGATAACGCTCCCACATACACGCGACGCTACGTGAGTTTAATCATACAACATACTCAAGCCAAACTAACCCTTATTGCATAAACCAAAACAAAAAAGTTTCAAAATCTTCAGATTTTTTGTAAAAAGGAAAAACAAAATCTAATGCAGACTCAGAAAGAAAAATTTTGAAAATTGTTTGAAGTATTATGTTCGCGGGGGACTCGTCCTCTTATCAGCGCGTTGTCACTCGTAGACGTTTTATAAGTAGGCGACGCGGGCGCCCGCCACCATTGTCCGTAGCGACCGCGCGGTGACCACAACTACTTTTATTATTTATTAGAATTCGCTTAGTGGACCAGTGTTACGATGTTAGTGTTTCCGGCTTGGAGGTCGGATTTGCCCCGGGATGGGTGCAGGGTACCACGGTGGATGCCTGCTGAGAGATTCGCACCTTATTTTGCGAGACCTGTTGCTTTGCCGCCTCATCCACCACAGGTGCAATATTTTTTAATTTTGTTTTGAATATTCAACAAACAAAAAACATGTTTTGACAACAAAACATTTCACTATCATTGAAAAACAATTGTTTTATAATTATAATTTTTTCACAGTTGGAAGATGAAGATTCGTCCGGTGGTTCATCGCCTGAGAGGAACTCGGACACAGTTGATAACGCCGAGGGTGTGTGCCTGTGGCGGGGATGCGGCGCGCACTTCCCCAGCGTGGCGCGCCTGTCCGCGCACGTCGCGCGCGCACATGCGCTTGCACACAGAGATGGGCTCTTCTACTGCGGATGGAAGGGATGCACACGACCACAAAGAGGCTTTAATGCACGGTACGTTTCTAACTTTGCATTTTACACAATAAGACAAACTTCAAAATTATTAACTTTTAGTAAGTAAATTTTTGTAGCATTTTTACTTATTATTTTTTTTTCTTTTGTCAACAGATACAAAATGTTGGTGCATGTACGAACACACACAAATGAGCGACCACACACATGCAACCAGTGCAACAAGAGTTTCTCCAGAGCTGAAAACTTGAAGATTCATCTCAGATCACATTCTGGAGAGAAACCTTACGTTTGTCCGTATGAGGTAAATATCTAATTAGTTTCAAAATAAAAAGAATTTTAATCACGTTTTCTTTATGAAAGAAAAATGATTTTCAAAATTGATCCGTATTCTAATTTATATCTTTTTTGTCTTCATCAGGGCTGCGGCAAAGCTTACTCAAACTCTAGCGATAGATTCAAGCACACACGAACACACGCGGTAGAGAAGCCCTACTGCTGCAAAGTCCCCGGCTGCAACAAGCGCTACACAGATCCGTCCAGCTTGAGGAAGCACGTCAAAACATACAAGCATTACACCACAGAGCAAGTCGCAAGGAGAGAATCATCAGATGAAGTCTACAGCCCAGACACGTTCTCACCTACAAGAGAAAATAGCTCTTCGTACACAGTAATAGAGCCTACATCACCGATACACGCTACCAGAGTGTACAACCCTCCCGTCAGCACTCTATCACCGACGCTACCGACATATGCGCCGATGCTATCAGACTCCGTCCCCACAACAGTATCCTACGCCCCCATGGATCAAGTCACCTACATCAGGCCCCTTGAACCTATGTACCCAGTAAGAATTCCATCAAGTGAAATGTCTTACATGGAGTACACACAGATGTATGAGCATGCATACAAAAACTATTACTCCAGTACCCTCAGCTACCCAACATTGGGATCAAGTATTAGTGACAAAGTATTCACATATGAAGACCAGCCTCGATTGGAAGAAGTTTCTCTCAAAAAGGTTGAGGAGAGCCCCCAGATCTACAGGTCAATGGACGAAGAGATGCCTTTGAACCTCATTTGCTCAAAAAGACGTGAATACACCTCTATTGAAGATCTAGTCAGACGCTCAGACTTACCTTTAGATTTAAGTACTAAGAGTTAATATTTATTTTTAATAAACTTATTTCTTTACGACTTTTTGATTTTCATTATTTTCCTTAGACATTTTGCTTTTGTGCCAAGGTACAAAGTCTATGATAAATATTAGCACCTGTTTGGTATTGTTCATCATATTCAGCACATCTTTATCAAAGTGCAAACATTGTACATACGTGCCGAGACATACAAGCGGATTATTTCATTATCTGATGACAAAACTCATGAGTTCAAAATACAACAAGAACGGTGTAACGGAAATTGGTGTTCATATTTTAGATACTGCTTCTGTCCATGGAAATGAACCACTTTCTTCAATGAATTCAAGGTATTTTTTTTCGGACTAGACTGACTTTGTGAGTAACTGAAAAGTTGATAGGGAATCGCCTGTCTTGGTATGGTCATGTGAAGAGGAGAGATGAAAGGCATGTTACTAAAAGAGTTATGGGTAGGTATACATATGGAAGCATGGAGAGAGAGGGGGAACGAGAGGGGTCAAAGAAAAGATGGATTGTGTGAGGATTGATATGGAAGAAAAAGGAGTTAGTGGTAGCGAGACGGATGACAGGACAGAATGGAAAAAATAAGTTGTTGTGCCGACCCCAAATAACACGGGATAAAGGCAGGAGAATGTTGGCTAGACTATGACTTCTTGAAGAAAGTTGTCGTTGTTGAAATTTAACCCATTTGCGTAACAATCTATAAAAAACTGATAGATATCTATAACACAACAAGACGATTAACTGTGGAATATTTTTGTCAACCGGAAAAGTCTGGTTAGTTCATAATTTTGTATTGAGAGATAAGTCTGATTTAGGTGACATACTATTCACACACCAAAATAACTTTCAATCAACTTTATTCAATATTTTTGCATACACTTACAATTGATGTAATCACAATTAGTAAAAAATAATCTACATATTTTAGAAAAATACATTTTGTTGCTGCAAAGACAAAATTACATTTGGGAATATTTTTGCGACACAAGTATTTAATAATAAAAAATCTACCTTATGTCAAAATCCGTTTATGATCCAAGTCACTGAAAAAAGAATATTGATTATTGGAGGGACTGGCCTGCAATGGCCGAGGACAGACGTGTGTGGAAGAGGAAGAGGGATAGTCTTCCGCCCAGCAGTATGACATAATAGGCTAACTAGAACTTGATTAGGGCAGTAAAAATGTATTCTAAGCTCTGACGAGACGAGACATGCCTTCAGCAATGGTCCCAAGTGCTGCAAGATCCTTACGCGCGGTATCTAACAAGTGAGCCATGCCCTTCTGCTGCAGCGACAGGAACTGCTTCACATCTTCTTGTGCACCTATAGACAGATAAAACAATTTAAATACATAAATATGAACGTGAATATAAAATATTAGACCTCATGCCTGTATAATATAATATAATAATATATAATATTCCACAACTATTACACAACGCCGTCTAGACCCAAGCTAAGCAGAGCTTGTGTTATGGGTACTAGACAACTGATAAACCTACTTATATATTTCTAAATACATAAATTTATAGATAAATTACACCCAGACACAGAACAAATGATCGTGCTCATCACACAAACATTTGTCCTGGGTGGGAATCGAACCACTAGACCAACAGGCCAGTCATTGAAGTCTCCAAGGTTACTAAAACCAAAAAATCTAGGTTCCGGCCTTCTACACTGTCGATGTATACTCAGGCCGGAGTACTACGTAATTACCCGAAGATCTAATCTCTAATCACGAATCTAATTTTGTGGTGAAAAACCCAATATCACAATGAAACGCCAGTATTATAATAATAATAATTTATTAATAAGACAAAATTTGGTCCACAATATCTGTTAGTAATTCTTGTATCTATGTTAGTTCATCATCAATATAAATAATACTACAATGGCAATTTAGGTTGTAACTTGCATTTTTTTTTTTGGAATTTCATGCAAGTGACAACCCCGATTGTAAATGGTCACTATAGAAATTAATCCTATCTACAATACCTACTAGAAGCATTACAGGTGCGTTACCATCCCATAAATAAAGCGGAAAAGTCTTATGTGCCACCTTATATTGACGCCTTCAAGCCGAGATAACGCAACGCTCCTAAGCGGCAGAAATGGGTACATGGTAGTGGGTACTTTCCCGAATTATGGCCTGAATATTTATCGACTTAGTAGACAGACTAGGAATAAGTAAATATATGTATCACCTCATCTTTATCGGCGGGTACTCTAAAACCTTATAACATCATGTCCAATTAAAACCAGCCCGTCAAATAAGAAATATTATTTCTTATTTGACGGGCTCGTTTTTCTTGACTGGCCTGTTGGTCTAGTGGTTAGTGGCCTGCTATGCCGGAGGTCGTGGGTTCGATTCCCACCCAGCATGTGTGATGAGCACGATCATTTGTTTTGTGTCTAGGTGTAATTTATCTATAATATGTATGTATTACACAAAGTAAGTAATGCGCCTGGCTGGGTTTGAACCCGCGACCTACAATCGTAAGTCGGGGTCGTTACCACTCGGCCACCACTGCTCCACTGCTTTGTGTAATTTATTTCATCATCACTGCTCTCAAAACGGTGAAGGAAAACATCGTGAGGAAACCGGCATGTCAAAAATTCGAAGAAATGTGACATCCACCAACACGCACTGGGCCCGCGTGGTGGATTACGGCCCATTCCCTCTCCTAGAGAGGAGGCCTGAGTTCCAGCAGTGGGAACATTATAAGGCCGACTATGCTATGCTATGCTATGTATGTATTTAGAAATACGTAAGTATGTTTATCAGTTGTCTAGTACTCACAACACAAGCACTGCTTAGCTTGGGACAAGACGGCGTTGTGTTATAGTTGTGGAATATTATATTATTATTATATGCCACGAGATATCTAACCACCGAGTCGCTCTGTGTGAAAGTAAAATTTTGGTTTTCTTGTGTCATGTAAACAGTCATTGACCAACGGTTTACATGACCATGTTTATCAGTTGTCTAGTACTCATACACAAGCTCTGCTTAGCTTGAGACTAGACGGCGTTGTGTGATAGTTGTGGAATATTGAATATTGATTCCATTATACAGACAATTTAGTAACGCACAATTAATATTAATTATTATTATTTTTTAGACAATTTAGTAATATTCTGTTTTAGCTATTAAGTTACTTCGAAATAAAGATAATAATTAATAGTATTAAGCATTTATTTCTGTACACACAAATACTTAAAATCGAAAAGAACTAATAGATAGAAGAGCACAAAAGCGCTGCTCATTTCAAATAAATTTTCTTCCCGCAGAACTGCGACAGGACAGTTGGATGAGAGATGTAGACACAGTGAGTATAAATAAGTTAGAAAAGTTAAAATAGACTATATTATCTAAATTAAATCATATAATACATACATATATAGGGTGACTGGCATACTAATATTATAAATGTGAAAGTAACGTCTGTCTGTCTGTTACCCTTTCACGATAAAACTACTGAACAGATTGTGATGAAATTTGGTACAGAGGAAGCTTGAACTCCAAGGATGGACATAGGATACATTTTATCCGTCTTCGACTTCGACTTTGCGTCCGTGAAAACCAACATTCACGCGGACGAAGCCGCTGGCAGAAGCTAGTAATAGTAAATAAATATACACATAAATAGATACAATACATAAATTAAATTATAAGCATCTTACCAGGATCCAGGTGATAACGTTCGTGCGACGCTCCCGCGCTTGCGCTGCGTTGCAGACGCACCGCGCATAACAGCTCGTTTAGACGACCCTGAACAAAGAAATTATTAAATTATAGACTTTCTTGCATTATTATAGCTTAGACTACCGAAGTATCGTCGAAATATACGAAACGAGTGGTTCCGACAGACGTTGTCCTGTCCGAAAGGTAAAAAATTGAGAATCTTATTGTAGCGCCACCTACCGCGTTCGATTGAATTTTCAAACCATCCAGAGATCCACTAAAATATACACACAAAATTATTTTCAAATCGGTCAAGCCGTTTAAGTGAGTTATGTGACAAACACACATACAGAAGAATTATATATATAAAGATATCTAAACAATGACCATGAATCATGTAATTATTAGTCTTATTATCTTCTAGGCTTACTTCCCAGCCTAGAAGATAATCTATATAATAAAATTCTTAAATTCATTAGTTGACATACAACTCACAGTTTAAATCATGGTGTTTAACAATAAACATGGTTTTTTTTTTAATCTTTAATGTACCTACTAAAGTGAGGAAGGATTTTTAAAAAACCACATCCGTTTGGTTTAAGGGGTTAAATAGGAGCTAAAACGTTGTATAGGAATTCAAAATATTACATGTAATTCATAATGCAAATTGCGTTTTAAATTAAAAATCCTTTTTGAAATCTTTCAAAGAACCCTTTATTTATACATAATGAAGATCAGTTATGATTTTTGTGGAGTATGCAGACTTATAGCGTCAAAAAAAACAGTAAATACTATGAAGAAATTATTAAAATCGGACCAAAAATTACGAAGATACAGCAATTTTAGTGTATAGTTCCAGAAACGCGCCCGAGAATGAAGCGACTCGCTGTGACGTCATCTGTCATGATCGGTCTCCACCGGCGAATAAATACGAGTTTCAGAGATTTTTAGTAAGTCTATTGCCTTAGGGAGAAAATAATAAAATAAACAATAACTACGATTTTCTATATAAAATTTCACGAGCTGAAATGTCGATCACCTATCGTATTTTTTGTCGATAGACAAATTACACGATAGATGATAGACTAGATATAAATAGATAGTACAGAGATATTAACTATAATAGTATCCACAAATGGCGATGAAATTGCAGAAAAATCAGTTCGCTGACAATTGCTTTATTATTATTAAAAACTAACTGACTGACTGACTGAGTTTACTGGTTCGAGGTGGCTCAAGAAAAGAACACCTGGAAGAAGTCTGTTGGGGGAGGCGTTTGCCCAGCAGTGGGATAGTATATGCTATTAAAAAAAAAACTACTAAATATATTATTAATTCTGCAAATTGTATGTTTTTAAATTTAAGATTCAAATTATAATATGTAATCTTGGTGTATAATAAAGTATATATAAATAAATAAATAATCAGATTATCATCATAATCATTATACAACAAAGAAAGACAAAGGAAAATTTTACATGACAACAACAGTAACGCGCGTTCCGCTAATTTATGCAAAAGGCATCATGTCATATTTTTTTTATCTTGAACAGATCTATTGCCTAAATTCTAAGCGCCTTATTGGCTGGTGTACCGTTATAGTCGCTTTGTTTATTTAATCAACTAGCTTCTGTCAGCGGCTTGCCCGCGTCTTTCTCGACACAAACATTAAGCCCCTGTTTCATCCCATTAGAGGGTGAATTTAGGAATCCTTTCTTAGTACTCCCCTACGTCATAAAAGGAGGCCTTGTGCAAAATTTCATGTTCCTAAGCCCAGTAGTTTCGGCTGTACGTTGATGTCAGTCAGTCTCAGTCAGTTTCTACTTTTATATAAAGATATATAGATAACGTCCACATCAGTACCACATGATTTTTTTGATACAAAAGTTGGGCCGTGCGTGCTAGAGATGTGGTAGTATCGTGGCTGATTGATACCTGCCTGTCTGCCTCTATCCGAGCATAACTAAGCATCGATAATTTAATGATTAATCAATCGTGCGGTAATGCGGTTTACCCCGCAAATTCCGAATGAATTGCACAATAACCAGTTACAACCAGATTTATCGATTAGATAATTTTAGATATCTGGCTGTGTACTCTTACAAAAGCTTATATAAAAATATTTTACGTGTATTCAACATGGAATATCAATAAAATATAAATCCTGTCGTCTAAACAACGCAAGGTATAATTTAAGAGATTCGAAATCAAATACCATCATACTCTCATATGATATTCGAGTCATTTTTATCATTTAGAAAAAAGATGATTTATTTATCTCAATCACGAGTCGCAACAGACAGACAGTCATCTGACACCATAGAGATAGTCCCATGAGCATACATGAGCATGAAGAAACGGAAGCGCAATGGCTTGCCCTATAGTTTTTTTTTTTTAAACTTAACCTAAAAACTAGTTTAACCAGAAAACGATTATCCTTGGGTAATGTTCATTCTTTTCCTAGAATTTTTGATTAGCTTATTATGTCCCAATGCTGGGCGAAGGCACCACACACGTCTGTCTCCGGTCATTGCGGACCAGTCTCTCCGGTAAGAGTCAAGCTCATCACTACACCTTCGCCTTGGTCTGCCGCGATGTCGCCATGCGTTTAAAGGGACCCAATAAATAAGTGGCTCTTTTAGCCCAGGCTTTTTTCTAGGACATTGGTAGTTATTATTTTCAATCTCTCGGTTGATCCGTTTTTGAAGTAATTATTCTTTAAACATCCTCCGCAATTACGATACTTTAGTAGTGTACTGACTACTGAAGCAGCTTCCAACCTTGCTGACTGGCTTCTAAACAAAACAAGAGTCGTTCTCAAATAGTTTGAAAGTATTCCAACACGTGAGGATAAAAAGCTAGTTATTTCTACCACTTCAGGGAAAAGAACTTTATATGTAATCTAAGAAATTATGTAATGCAAATATTGTTGATCAGCACCTTATACGGTAAAGTCACTCTTTGGCAGCGTGTAAACATAATAGCGTCTCTTTCATTGCAAATAAATTTACAAAATGATAAATGAAAATTAATTGTGTTGTCAGCGCCATTTGTCAAATATACATGTATTCTAATCAGTTTCATAACTTCTAAAGTCTATATAGAAAAGAACAATAATTTGTAAATTACATTTTAGAGATTCATTGAGGACAGAAGTATGCAAATGACATACACCTGCTTTTCACACTAATAATTATAAAGGCAGAAGTTTGCATGTGTATGTTTGACAGTATGTTTATTACTCCTGCACGCAGTTAAACGGCTTGGGATGAAATTTTTAGTGAGTTACCAATAGGATTGACAAAAAAAACCCCATAATTATTTAAAGGATTATCACGCGAGTTTTTTTATTTTTTTATTTAAACTAATGCAAAAATAATTATCAAAATTGGTCCATAAAAAAAGTTATATGCAAAATGATAACCCAATTAACATGGAATTTGTACATAATTTGTGAATTGAGGATATACTAGAGTGGACTTTACACATCTGCGGTACCCCTGCAGAGCTTACTGGCGTTATGTTATGAAATGGTGTTAACTATAAACAGACTCTTAACTCTTTAACAAATCTTCCGGGAATATTGCGATCGCATATTGCAACATTACCGAAAGATTTGATATCGTTTACTGACGTATTCCATGATTTATCCGGGAAGTTCTTAATTAGATCTTCATCAAATTTAAATTAAACCGCCTAGAGGCAAAACTCTTCCGAACAAAAAAATAATCATAAAAAAATGTTACTAAGATATCGCTGAACAAGATAAAAAAAAAAAAACATTCAGATGACTTGAGAACCTCCTCCTTTTTGGACGTCGATTATTTTCAGAAAGCAATCGTATTATGAACTGATTCGAAAATAAAAACACGTATTTTAATGGTTTTATTAATGTTGTAATTGAACTTGTCTTCAATACCGTGATCACGTGATTACGGTATTGAAAAAAACACGGTATTTGAAAGCCCTCTTACAATGCATTATTTTAATCAGGTACTTTACTAATTGATAAAAATTTAATTATATGATAAAAAAAAAACGATGAATTACAGGTGTGATTCAATAATTTTCCTAATTGCTGCCTTATGTAGGCATATCTGAAGCATATTCATTCGTGGAAAGTATTATTTAAGCAAAACGTTTTGTGCTGAGTTGGAGTGTAACACATGTTGCTAGTAACACAAAAAACAGTAATGGATAACTTTTTCCCAATTAATACAAGGTTATAGTACTATGATTAAAGTCCCATTGGCCCTATTAATAGGCGTTAGCAATAGACCGCGTTAGAAACACTACCCTGAGCTCCAAAACTCTGAAGGGAAAAAACAGTCAGGCTGAAGTGAGAATGGATTGGCCACGTCGCACGAATGCATACGGACAGATGGACGAAGATCGTCACTCACTGAACGTCTGGAGGTCACCGTCGAAGCCGCGACGGTGATCAGATCGTCACACCACCTTGGTGTGACGATCTGATAACGTTCGCGGATTAAACTTGGCCAGACATTGCCCAAAACCGGGAGGTTTAGAAAGAGAAGGGGCGAAGGCCTTGCCCAGCAGTGGGAGACAAGGTACGCTAACAAAAAGAAATTCTTATCCTTGGTAGTTGGTTTCCATAAGAGGAAAAATATAAACGACATTATCTTTATTGTGCTAATAATAATTACCACTATTTAATTTAGATATTTGTAAACCCCCAATCGCGATACAAAATGCGTTGTTAATGACCAAGCAAAAAACAAACGTTTGATGGGCGATTAGACCGGTCTAATCTAAAAATAAAAGTAGATTTGACATGACTGATTCCTCGAGATAGTACCCATATCTTGGTTACACTCGTTTCCTGCATGATAATCAAACCATTTACTTTTGAGCCAAAGTTACATTCTAAACCAGTAATATCTGGTACCAGGCATTTCATAAGGCTTTTATAGATACTGTTAAAGACTTAAAGATAGGAGAAATAATTATCATTTTATAGCACATGAAAGTACAAAGAGAATTTCGTTACTATAAATGCTGTTTTGTTGAAAGTTACTCCTTTAGGAAACAAAATGTTATGGCGTTAAAAACTATTTTAGGTAACGTAGACATAGGTACGCCATATAAAAACCTCATTGTTGTTCTTTGCTGGTGTTAATTATTAGTTTATCAACAACAGCGTAACAGAGATATATCCACTTGTGTTATAACACTGTCTGGTGTCTGGAGATAAGGCGATAGTCACTGATAAGCGAACACGCGTATGGCGAATGCTCCAAACATTTGGGCAGACAAGGTCGTTCTCTACTAAAATTAACTTCGTATTGTTGGCTTATCAAAATACAGTCTGATCCTGTGTGATAAATAGCATATGCTGGCTAAGTACCGTACGTATACATGGGAAACAGATATGTAGATAATCACATGGCAAATTAATGTTTCTTATGAGGTATGGTGTGGTATGCATGAGGTTTTAGGTGTTTCTTATAATCTTTCGAGTGCCACGGGCAAATAATTATATCAAATATCTATTGTAATAATCAATAAAAAAAATACTGATGATGACATAAAAATCCGCCAGAAATTATAATAGAGCCTCAAAGATATTATATAACTAGCTGTCCCCCGCGGTTTTACCCGCGTCATATGTTACTGCTCCGCTTCCATGGATTGTAGTGTGATGCTTATAGCCTTCCTCGATAAATGGGTTATCCACCACTAAAGTATTTTTTCAATTCAAACCAGAAGCTCATGAGATTAGCGCGTTAAAACAAACAAACAAACTCTTCAATTTTATAATATTCTAATAAGTATATAGATTACTAGCTGACCTGGCAAACGTTGTTTTGCCATATAAATTATATCACCTAGAGGTATAAAAAAAGCCAACGACCTATTCTCAGACCTACCAAAATATACACAAATAAAATCATAAAAATGGGCAAACTGTTTCGGAAAAGTACGATAACAAACACTATGACACGAGATTTTTATATATTAGATATTGAAGCTCTCCTAACGCAAAGCTCTCCGAGTTGCAACCTCGTATGTACGAACAACCAATCATCCCACGGTACTACCCAAGCAGCAAAACCTTATCCTAAAGCAGCCCATAGAACGTTTCTCAAGAACTAATTGGTGTCACTGAGCGGTTCTATAATAGACCAAAGAACGTTTACAGAACCCGGATTGGGCGCAGTTATATCGTTAATCATCGATATAGTAATTCTAGCAGCTTTGGCGTACCATTTTTGTCCTGTAAGATTGATGTTACAGTGAGGGATATCACCAAACGGTGATGTAATAGCCTCAGTAACGCTGTTAATGTACTTTTATGTTTTATAATAGTGATTGTTGTTCTTTTACAACACGATATCACAACAATTCGTTCGTTCATTCAATCTTATTCAGTCAGTGTTGTTAAAGTGTTTGTGTGTTACTGTTATATTTCTAGTTTCATCAAATCGTGGTAAGTAAAATTATAATATCAAGATATTTATTATGGCGACCACGCAATTGTAACATGCGCTAGTAGTAGCGATCCAAGCAGTGAAATAGAGTTGCGATCATAATTTTATTGACAAAGTAGGCATAGTTTAGCTCGTAATTTTTAAAGCCCCTCTCAATTGAGTGAGTTTTATCCAAATTAAAATAAATTAATCGAAGACTAGTTCCATGATTTTCCACTATAGAATATAATGGTGTATCGTTGGCAACTACAGGCCTTCTATAGTACTATGATCAAAGTCGTGACCGCCATTGTGGGTTCCTTTGAAATCAGAATATTATAATATGTATCAGCAATTCTCGTATATTAAACCCTCTTCTTTAGCCTTCTCCTCTTCTTCACATTTGGTCGAGTTAAAGAACAAAAATGTATGGAGCAGCAGATTTATTCTTTATTTTATTTTTAAATAAAGGTTTTTTTATTCATAAATGTACCTATCTTTCATTCCAGACATCATCTAGCACCGATAACAATAAGTTATACTGCACATAAATATGTAATCATGGAATAAAATACATGATTGATTTGTGTAAGATTGAGATAAGTTTGCACTTTATTGCATTAATTGTAATAAACCGCTAATATTTTAACTTTATCTTGTTACATTGATATATGTTCAAATAAGACGATGGAAAAGATATGGTAAAAACATACCATACAGTTTCAAAATGATTTCCATAGATCTATATAATATTAAGCGATAATTAATCATGTGTACGGCGACCTGCGAAAGTGCCTGGATAGTACAGAAATAAAATCGTGTGAAGCGAGAAATGACGCCATCTAGCGTAAAATCAGATTTAAATGTTGTTATCGACAACATCTCATTATACTGTTACTAGATGGCGTTGCTGTGCTTCAAACGTTTATGTTATGCTAATGCTTATTTTTGTTATTTCTTTTTGTTTCTTCAAACACTAAAATAATTTATAGTTTATTTTAAAAAGATGAAGATATTAAAATTGAATATCAATTTATAAATATATATCTATTATCTATGTGTTAGTTTTCAAACTTAAGAGGGTAGGTTGAATATGGATTTATAAATAATAATTAGAAGGTAGTCTAAATAATACTTAAACCGAAGATTGTGACTAAGCTTAATTGATTGTTCGCTAAGTTCATTTCGGTTACCTCGTTCGCGCTCCTTTCGTTCAATTTTATTTTTAATCAGGAGAATTTATTATATTATTCTAGGCAAGCGTACTCCATCGTCGGCCACATCATCGCTTACCATCAGGTGAGATGGTGGTCAAACGCGAGCCTATCAATAATAATAAAAAAATAAAAAAATTATCTACTTGTTTTATCAAAATGAGTACGAATTATTGTAATATCGATTTAGTAACAAGAGCTCAAATAATTGCTTTGAATAATCAAGGTAAAAACTTGTCAGAAATAGCCAGGGAGACCGGTGTAAACGTAAGTAATTTTATTTATACTCTTATATAACAATAAACCCACTATATAATAATCATAATTTTGGGTATTATATATTTTTGTTTTATTGTTGCAGAGAAAAACAGTTGTTCTATGGGTACGACGATTTGAAGAAGAGGGTTCTTTGAACCACCGTCAAAGAACTGGTAGACCAAAACTCATAAACATGTTTCAGCGTCAAACCATGGTAAGGGAGTACGAAGAAAATGGATTTCTGCCGACGAATCACTATGCTGGTTTATTTGACACAAGTGTTGACACTGTCCGTCTTGCTCTTCATAGCGAAGGGCTGCATTATCGAAGGCATGCTGTGAAACCCTTGCTTACGGAAAACCATAAAAGAGCAAGATTGCAGTTTGCTATGGATCACATAAACTTTGATTGGAGTAATGTCATCTTTACTGATGAAAAAACTTTTAAGTCCAGCGAACACGGACGCTTATGTTTGTGGCGTCGAGATAATACGCGATACACAAGTGGTCATGTAGTGCCCAATATGCAATCTGGTCATATAACTGTGAACATGTGGGGATGGATGAGTGCAGCCGATCCGGGAGAACTTGTCAGAATACCTAGTCGAGCAAATAGTGCAAATTATATAGAAGTGCTGGAGGAGATCATGTTGCCTACAGTTCGAAATGTGTATCCAAGAGAAGAATTACCACAGATAAAATTTGAACAGGATAATTGTCCAATACACCGTTCCCACAGTGTGCAGGCTTGGTTTCGTCAGCATAATGACATTTGCACTATTCCTTGGCCTGCTAGATCACCGGATTTAAATCCAATTGAAAATTTATGGGGTGTCATTGTTCAACGGTGGAATAATCAAAATGAGCGTACTCCAGATGCGTTAGAGGCTCATTGTTTACAAATATGGGAGAGTATTCGTGGTTCAGATTTGTGTAAAAAATTGATTAATTCAATGCGTTCCCGAATGCAAGCTGTTATTGACCAAAATGGTGGTTACACGAGCTATTAAATAATTTATACTTAATTTATTAATATTATTTACTCAGTACTTATTTTCTATACTAACTGGAGATCTCGTTATGTGTGTTTAACCTAATACTTGTAAATATTTAAAATAACTTAAAAAAGTTATGAACACTTCAAGTTAAAACACAACATATTTTTTTTTTTTTTATGTTACCTACTAACCATTTGATATTTCGTTGTGCAATTTTGTATTTTTTAGCCTATATTTAATCCTTTTGACCTTTGTGATAAAATTATCTAGTTTTGTTAAGGTTACATACGCTTCAATCCTCTTTCGAATTTTGGAAACGAATATTTAAGCTATGGCCTCAAAAATAAATTATATATAATATTATAATGTTATTCGATGATTAATAAACTGACAGTTAAATTTGAATAATAAACTGTAAGAAATAAACATCTATATTTTTTCAATTGTCCCTTTTTGTTTGGTGAGCCTGTTTACCTGCTCTTTTATCATTTTGATGATTAATTCATTAACGCTCAGGCGGTAGCCGGCGTCCGCAAGCCATTGTATTACTATTGTGTCTCTAATTACGCACGTCAAAAGGTTAACTACCGACTTGAATATTATATTACAAATAAATATCCACTTGTTAGCTTTGATATAATTCCTACCGATTTCTTTTGTTATTCATAACTTACAAAAAGTGTAAAGTACTACGTGAGATTTGAACTCACGGCTCACTGATTCACGCATCGATCTGCACATGCTTAACCGGTAGGCCATCATGACTCTAATTTTAGTGATGAAATTATGAACTACAATCAGTTGTTGACAACAATGATGATGCTTGTGTCTATTTTCTGTCAAACTAAAAGTCAAGTTTATACTTTGTGAGATTGGCTTTGTTGCTCGCCACTTAGCTGTGAAGAAACCAACGCCATCTAGTTTAATTTTCGAAAACTTGAACTTTAACGTGCAAGGGAAAATAGGCGTTAAGGTATCCAACCACTTTTGCAGGCGTCTGTACCTACGGGGCCACTTTCCGCTCTTACATGAAATTACAGTGTATTAAAAGTATCTAAAAACCTATTACATATTAATTTAGTACTAAACAAGTGTCTTTGTAACCATTATAAAAAGGTTAATCTACAAGGATTTAAAAACTCTTATAGCGTAAATTTCTCTTATAAGGAGTAACGCAAAATCCAGTTATATAACTCGGTTATATAGCTCTATTTTTGAGCAGTTGTGACTGTTTAAACACTAAGTACTATAGCAGATACATGAAGACACACTATATCACAAAATCCCCGTATTCTGACATTTCAATAACCATTAATGATCCACACCTATAATGGTAAATATAAAACTTTTACAGATTAAATTAGACACAAAAGGGTAACGATCAACAAGTATATAGATCAAAGTAGTTCTATACGTCATGTTTTCATAAGCCCTATAAAGTACCTGTCTATAACAGTTGTATAAAATGGTAAGGTAAATGTTTATATCACTAACTTATAGATCATTTATCCTGTACAAGCTTATAGAGCTAAAAAGTTTTGTCAAACACCTTTATACAACGTGCTATCACCATAAACACCGTTATATAACGTTTACAAAACTTTTTTGCGAAATAAGCTTTACTTAAAGTACAATTTTGCTGCTTGGGTAGGAGATATATTATGATAATGATGCCATCTAGCCGGTTTCAGCCACAGCGACCGCATTCCTTGGCTCCTCATGGTGGTTGTGAGCTTAGATGTGCTGCTCTGTTATGTGACTTGCATATCCCACTTTGGCCGAAAAACTCCAAGAGATATATAAGCAGAGGTTGAAGGGTAGTTGAGCGGACCATATACGAGTATCTATATATATAAAAGGAAAAACTGACTGACTGACATATTAACGCACAGCCGAAACTACTGGGACTAAGAACATGAAATTCTGCGCAAGGCTTCCTTTTATGACGTATGCGAGCACTAAGAGAGGATTTTCCAAAATTCAGCCCCTAAGGGGATGAAACGGGGGTCCAAAGTTTGTATAGAAAAACCTTTTTTCACGCGGGCAAGCCTCTGGCAGAAACTAGTAATATATATATAGGGCTTTGCACGAATGCAAATTATATACATAAACCTTCCTCGTTTACTGCTCTTTCTATTAGAAAACCACATCAAAATATTTAGAAGTAAGGGGATAAACAGAATGATGCGTATATCGACTTTCGTTTCATACTATGTAAAACTGTACAAAGACAGCTGGCCAGAGTCATCATGGATTGGAAGCCAAGAAACGGTTGAAAAGCCCGAGGGAGGATTACAAAATGCTGTGTAGGAAAGATCGGTGCCCAGCAGTGGGACTAATTGGTTTGAAAAAATCTGGAGAGAAACTAAGTACCTTGTGAGACAGAAATATGATATAAGTAAGGTATGTCGGGCTGGTGTCCGCAACTAAACGTCCAAGTGTGTATTTTTTTTTTTTTTAATTCATATAAACCAGTGCTTGACTGCGATCCCACCTGATGGTAAGCAGCGATGCAATCATTGATTGTGAGGCGCACTAGTTTATTTTGCGTACCTAGTGTGATTTGCGTTTTCAAATCGAAAGTAAACATTTTTGCTTGTGTTAGAACTATCAATCGAAATATTGTTTTCGGTTTGAATTCGATTTCGATGTTATTTGCAGCTCCACAAAATTTAAATATGTCCTATGTAAGCCTTAGCCAGAACCTTTTTAATTAAAAGCTACGATAAAAATTACGACGTAAAAATGACGCAGAACTTTCTTTTTAACAATTTGTTTTTTTTTTAATTATGGATTAGCTGTCGTTTGACGATGGAGACGTGATAAATACAAAGTAACATTAAGTGTACTGTTGGCATATAACCTTTTCTTAAAATACGATGAAAACGGCGACATCGAAATTGACGTATCTTAGAAGTATGGCCGCTACAATCGCGTCAGCGGCTTGATACACGCAGCTATACCAAAAGCAAAGTACAAAGCTAAATGAGGCAAAGTCTGAAAGTGATAATTGTTCTTACCTACATTACAGTACAAACTTTCATAAGGTGATTATACTTACATTATAAAGCGGCGGTGCGGCGAGCTGTGACGTCAGTTCGTGTACACGTGCCCTAGCCGCTTCTTCTTCGGGACTCAGCGCAGCTCCCACACGACCCACCACTTCTCGCCGGGCGACCACCTGCGATACAAAAGTTGCGTTAGAAGACTTAGGCCATAAGTCAACCATATACAGGAAACTGATTCTTCAAATTGATGATGACAATGGAGGATGCCTGTGTCCCTCTTATATTCTCAGCATAAGGATGAACATTGGTCAACCAGTAAGTTTGGCAGACCAAGGTGCCTAAAGCAGTACCTGCAACTAGGTGTATCATGCGCCTGCAGCCTCGCCTGCTCCGACTGGCAGCGGCTGCGGAACTTGATCTGTACTTACCTGCAACAAGGTGTGTCGGCGTGCGAACAGGCGCGCGGCCAGCTGCGCCAGGCGCGCGCTGCAGCCACTGCGCCTGCAGCCTCGCCTGCTCCGACTGGCAGCGGCTGCGGAACTTGATCTGTACTTACCTGCAACAAGGTGTGTCGGCGTGCGAACAGGCGCGCGGCCAGCTGCGCCAGGCGCGCGCTGCAGCCACTGCGCCTGCAGTCTCGCCTGCTCCGACTGGCAGCGGCTGCGGAACTTGATCTGTACTTACCTGCAACAAGGTGTGTCGGCGTGCGAACAGGCGCGCGGCCAGCTGCGCCAGGCACGCGCTGCAGCCACTGCGCCTGCAGCCTCGCCTGCTCCGACTGGCAGCGGCTGCGGAACTTGATCTGTACATACCTGCAACAAGGTGTGTCGGCGAGCAAACAGGCGCGCGGCTAGCTGCGCCAGGCGCGCGCTGCAGCCACTGCGCCTGCAGCCTCGCCTGCTCCAACTGGCAGCGGCTGCGGAACTTGATCTGTACTTACCTGCAACAAGGTGTGTCGGCGTGCGAACAGGCGCGCGGCCAGCTGCGCCAGGCGCGCGCTGCAGCCACTGCGACTGCAGCCTCGCCTGCTCCGACTGGCAGTGGCTGCAGAACTTGATCTGTACATACCTGCAACAAGGTGTGTCGGCGTGCGAACAGGCGCGCGGCCAGCTGCGCCAGGCGCGCGCTGGCGGAGGCGCGGCGCGTGCGCAGCTCGGCCAGCTCGCCCGCCGCGCGCTGCAGCCACTGCGCCTGCAGCCTCGCCTGCTTCGACTGGCAGCGGCTACGGAACTTTATCTGTACATACCTGCTACAAGGTGTGTCGGCGTGCGTGCAAGCGCGCGGCCAGCTGCGCCAGGCGTGCGCTGGCGGAGGCGCGGCGCGTGCGCAGCTCGGCCAGCTCGCCCGCCGCGCGCTGCAGCCACTGCGCCTGCAGCCTCGCCTGCTCCGACTGGCAGCGGCTGCGGAACTTTATCTGTACATACCTGCAACAAGGTGTGTCGGAGTGCGTGCAAGCGCGCGGCCAGCTGCTCCAGGCGCGCGCTGGCGGCGGCGCGGCGCGTGCGCAGCTCGGCCAGCTCGCCCGCCGCGCGCTGCAGCCACTGCGCCTGCAGCCTCGCCTGCTCCGACTGGCAGCGGCTGCGGAACTTTATCTGTACATACCTGCAACAAGGTGTGTCGGCGTGCGTGCAAGCGCGCGGCCAGCTGCGCCAGGCGCGCGCTGGCGGCGGCGCGGCGCGTGCGCAGCTCGGCCAGCTCGCCCGCCGCGCGCTGCAGCCACTGCGCCTGCAGCCTCGCCTGCTCCGACTGGCAGCGGCTGCGGAACTTTATCTGTACATACCTGCAACAAGGTGTGTCGGCGTGCGTGCAAGCGCGCGGCCAGCTGCTCCAGGCGCGCGCTGGCGGCGGCGCGGCGCGTGCGCAGCTCGGCCAGCTCGCCCGCCGCGCGCTGCAGCCACTGCGCCTGCAGCCTCGCCTGCTCCGACTGGCAGCGGCTGCGGAACTTTATCTGTACATACCTGCAACAAGGTGTGTCGGCGTGCGTGCAAGCGCGCGGCCAGCTGCTCCAGGCGCGCGCTGGCGGCGGCGCGGCGCGTGCGCAGCTCGGCCAGCTCGCCCGCCGCGCGCTGCAGCCACTGCGCCTGAAGCCTCGCCTGCTCCGACTGGCAGCGGCTTCGGAACTTGATCTGCAGAAACAAACATTCAGATTCGTTGCATATTGCCGTTATGAAAATAATCAGAAATTATCACCGCAACTTGTTGAGATTATACAACTTTAGCTCTGCTTAAAAAGGAATTATTGTTACCTCGGAGAATCCAATAATTGGCACGGGTATGTAGTTTTCAGGGTCAGGATTATCAGCTTGGGCTTGCTTCCATAATCGCATATCCATACCTAAAATAGACAAACATTTTTTACAATGCCATATAAATATTGCAACTATACCAAAACTACAC
The DNA here is from genome assembly GCA_905147345.3 of Mythimna impura. Taxonomy (NCBI): domain Eukaryota; kingdom Metazoa; phylum Arthropoda; class Insecta; order Lepidoptera; family Noctuidae; genus Mythimna; species Mythimna impura. The sequence continues at coordinate 11,033,124 of LR990342.1, read as the reverse complement.
CTTATATAAAACTTGTGTTATTTACACATACCAGACCAGGTGACAGCAATAAACATAATAACAATTTCATAACTCGACTTTTCATAACTTTTTTTAACTTTTCATAACTTTTCATAACTCGACATTTTCGACTCTTCTGACAATCTTTTGGAATTCGTTCAATGTTTAAGTGAAATTATATATCAATAGTTGAGAGTAATAATATTGAAAGTGTATTTATCATGGGGGATTTTAACGCTCATCCGGGGGAATTATTTGGAAATGAACTTCGAAATTTTTGTAATGAGCAAAACTGGACATGTGTCGACCTAGAGATGTTGGGCTCGAATTCGAATACCTATACTTTTGTAAGTGAAGCGCACGGCTGCCGTAAGTGGCTGGATCACTGTGTTGTTACTGATGCGGCACTAAAGACGGTTACTTCAGTAAGGGTATGCTACGACATCTTCTGATCTGATCACTGTCCAGTAGAGATTCAGTGTAACTTGAAAACAGTCTGTACAATCATTAAGCCACCGCTCACCAAAACCAATAAAGTTCTATGGGGTGACAGGGACTTAAGCCAAATAGAAAAATATACAAAATGTTGTAACGATAAACTGAGGGAATTTGGCTTCCCTCATGAATTCCAACAGTGTTGTGATAGCATGTGTAGTGAGAGTGGCAAGGATCACTTGGCAGCGATAGACGCGCTTTATGGTGACATTGTAACAGCGTTACAGGAGGCTGCTGTCGATAGCTATGTGGGTCGCGGGGTTAGTGGCGGACGGCGCCGCGGTCGTCATGTTGTCGGATGGAACAAGTATGTTCGTGACGCTCACAGGGAGGCTAGGCAAAAGTTTTTAACCTGGGTGTGTTACGGTCGACCTGACAGTGGTAAGTTTTATAATGAAATGTATGAATCTAGAAAAAAATTCAAAAGCAAACTACACTATTGTCAGAATAACCAAGAATTAATAAAAATGAATATTTTAGCTACAAAACATAAGAACAAAGATTTTAAAGGATTTTGGCAACAAACAAAAAAGTTAAACCCAAAACCTAGCGTCCCTGTGAGTGTCAACGGCATCTGTGAACCAAAAGACATTGCAAACGTGTTTCGGTGTCACTTTCAAGTGGAGTCTCCGCTAAAAGGTGAGCAGACTAGGGATGCGGAGGTCGTCGTGTCAACGGTGCCTGAGCGTGTCACAGCAAAACAAGTTGCTCTAATAATAAAGGGCATGACTCGAGGGAAATCGCCCGGACACGACGGCCTCAGCATCGAACATTTTCAGCATGCGGGGCCACACCTCCCGAGGCTCCTGGGACGGCTTTTCACGCTCTGTATTAGGCATTCCTACCTGCCAAATGAGCTGATGAAGACGGTGGTAGTGCCTATAATTAAAAACAAGACTGGAGATAATTCTGATAAGTGCAACTACCGCCCGATATCATTGGCTACAACCACAGCCAAGGTGCTTGATGGGCTGCTTGAGAGACAGCTTAAGAAACACTTAAATTTAAACGACGCACAGTTCGGTTTTAGACCAGGACTTTCGACAGAATGCGCAGTTATGTCTCTCAAGCAGACTGTCAGGTATTACACAGACAGGAACACGCCTGTGTATGCAGCCTTTCTTGATCTCTCCAAGGCTTTTGACCTGGTTAGGTATGACATTCTCTGGTGTAAATTAAAGAGTACAGGTGTGCCGGGTGAGCTAATTAATATGTTTAAATATTGGTATGATCACCAAACTAATCAGGTCAAATGGCTTGGCGAGCTTTCTGATGAGTACAGGTTGGAGTGTGGAGTGAGACAGGGGGGGTTAACATCTCCTTCACTCTTCAACTTGTACGTGAACGGGCTAATTGTTGAGCTGAGCAACATCGGAGTGGGTTGCTCGATTGATGGTCACTGTATCAACAGTATCAGCTACGCAGATGATATGGTGTTGCTCAGCCCATCAGTGGCCGCGCTCAGAAAGCTGATAGGCGTGTGTGAGGAGTATGCCAGAGTACACGGTCTAATGTACAATGAGCGGAAAAGCGAACTCATGGTATTTCAAGCCAGGGGTCGTAAACTGGGGGATGTGGCATCTGTGCTACTTAACGCTGTTGCTCTTCGTAGAGTGAATGAATTCAAATACCTCGGCCATGTGGTCACCGAGGATTTAAAAGATGATAAGGATATAGAAAGGGAGAGGAGGGCGATGGCGGTCCGCTGTAACATGTTGGCACGCAGATTTGCGAGGTGTAGTTTAGGGGTAAAGATCACTCTGTTTAAAGCATTCTGCCAAACTCTCTACACCTGCAATCTGTGGGTCAACTACACGCAGCGGGCCATCAACGCTCTCCGAGTACAATATAATAACGCGTTCAGGGTGCTGGTGGGGCTCCCACGCTGCTGTAGTGCGTCTGCGATGTTTGCGCACGCGCACACAGACGGTTTTCACACTGTGCTGCGGCGCCGCATCGCCTCGCTGATGTTCCGTACGCGTGGGAGTGCCAACACCATCCTGAACGTGCTCAGCCACAAGCTGGACAGCCCTCTTCTGGGACACTGGGTTCAAACTCAAGTGCGCGTGCCCGGGGCCCCAGAGGGCGGCAAATACTTAAATTAATTTTTATACAATATAATGATGACAATTAAATAAATTAAATTAATATTAGAATAACAATCACATCATCTTCCTGCCCTTGTCCCATATTATTTGGGGTCGGCACAACATGTACAACAGAATAACAATATGACATAATAATAATATAATATAATAAATTAAATTGAATGATTAATATAATAACAATATAAAGTAATACAGAATATAATCAATTAATAATATAATAATGAAAATGTAAAATGTAACTATATGGACCAAATATGTCTGAAATAAAAAGATTTTATTTATTTTATTTATTATTTATAACACGCGGCGTAGTTTTTCCTACGCCAACGTCAGCGGCGGTGGCACAATGTCGTCCAGTGCCATTCAGCGCGTCTCGTGTGGCGTCCGAAACTAAACTTAACACGTTTATTTTAAAGTTCATTTTTACGTACCAGGTGGTGCAGTCTGTAGGTACTGCGCCAACATCTGCGGCGAGGGCGCGGTGACGGCGGACACGGAGGCGCAGCCGGCGCCGGCCAGCGCGTTGCGCGCGTTGCCGGCATTCAGAAACGCTCCAAGCTCGGCCGCCGAGATGTGCGTGCCGCCCGCGCCTTTATCCACTACGTAAATTACCACCTGAGACAGGGATATATTGATTAATATCGTGCCGGTATTACTCAAAGGAATGGGTAAACGTACACCTTACACACAGATTTATCTATATATGTATGTATTTAAAAATATATAAGTATGTTTATCAGTTGTCTACCATAACACAAGCTCTGCTTAGCTTGGGACTAGACGGCGTTGTGTGATAGTTGTAGAATATTATTATCATTATCACAGAACTAAGAAATACATAGAGGTACACTTTTGTATATTCCTTTGCTCTGTATATTATAGAGAGCAGGCTTCCTAAGGCCTACTGTCGACAGACGCGATTCTTGATAAACGCGTATTCTTCATTGTACGCCTGCTCGCAGCAGACAAGACAAGATGACACGACGTTGCCGCTTCGTCGACAGATTTTTATAGTTATTTAAATGATTCACGCAGTCGTACACCAAGCGTATATATAGGGAGACTGGTAATTAGTGACCGATACTTGGGAAAGTTGTTTGTAATCATGAGTACAATCACGAGTTTAAGTATCGGTCACTAATTACCAGTCACCCTAAATATATGCGTCCGTGGACAGTAAGCATTAGTAGTCTATTTAGCTACAGTTGTTCCGCTTTGATACAGCAATAGTAATCATTACCCTTTCCCTAAGTTAACTTTATAGGGAAGCCAGACAATAAACTATACAGTAACAATTAAGTAAGATTTTCATTTGTAAAACAATTTGAGTATCAGTTTATATTCAGGCCATTTCCGTTTTTAAAAAGATGTCAAGTACCGTGCAAATAGTGGTCATTGACCCATAACTGTATTTACATGCTAAAACGCAACTGCTATACCCTATTCCCATTGGCACGGATCCTTAATGAATATACCTGATCGAACACAGATCCTCGACACATAAAGTAGATATAGGTAGAAATAACGCACCTGTGTCTTGTTTTCAGAAACTGCTTTAACACATTCTATATTTACGGCTAAGTTTGGTTTGTTTCCCAACAAACTATGGAGAGATGTAGTCAAAGCTTGCTGGTTGGTTCTAGAACAGAAATAATATTATGTGAGTTTTTTTTTTCAAGATGTGACTAAATAAGAGTTATCAGAAACAAGTCGATTCGCGGGTTCCGTTCTAACACGAACAAACACACATATACATGTTTGTGAACGAACTCACATCATCATCATCATCGTCATTTCAGCCGAAAGACGTCCACTGCTGGACAAAGGCTCCCCCAAGTGTCACCACAATGAACGGTCCTGTGCGTCTCGCATCTATCGGCCTCCCGCAACGCACTCACAATACAGGAATAATTACTAGTGTGGGGATGTAAATGTAATGTAAAAACAGTGGCCCACAGTGGCCACGGTTACTCTTTCGAACAATCCGGAGCCCTGGCAGGCATCGACCCTAACTGGCCCCGTCAATCTTACTGACATCTATTTGAGATGCGCGTGGAACACAACGCACCGTTAACCCAGGCATACTCCTTACCGGACGGTGAGCCACTTATTGCTCGCCGTCCGCAAACCCGCGATTATTTTAAATGTATATACTAAAAAAATAAATGCGAAAGTAAGTTTGTTTGCTTGTTATCTTTTCACGCCTAAAACACTGACCCTAAATCACACCAAAATCATCATCTAATTTTGCGTTACGTAGTAAGATCGTATGGGGTATTCAGAAAAAAAGTACTGTTCCCGAGGGAAAGTATTCAAAGAATAATAATTTTCAATGGTCACAATTTCTTTAGGACGCTAGATGGTGGAATAGAATTCTAATGATAAATTAGAATTCTCTGTGAAAAACCCATGTCGGAACTTATAGTTCATACATAAAACTTTTGTACCATATAATATCATACCTACTTCTATTAAATGTTCCACTTCCAATAAGCTCGATATGATGATCAGAGATATGATATATGCACACTCGATAATTACAAAACCTATTATCTAGTGTCATGTAAGGCCTACTGTCCTCGGACGCGAAGCTTCATAGACGCGTATTCGTCATTATACACTTAAGGGCATAATACACTACTCGATATTCAGACAGTCTTAGTCTATGTATTTCATCGTTCTGTTTCATTCCTTTACATGACATTGGCGTAAGTTGCTCTTTTTCTTGTGTGACGCTACATAGACTCAGACTGTCTGAATATCGAATGGTGTAATAGGCTCTTTAGTGTACGCCTGCATCAAACTTACATACAAAACTATGAAACTGTGTCGACAAAGCAGCAACGACACGTCGGCTCAACACTGCCGCTTCGTATGAAGCTACGCGTCAGTGGCCAGTTTGCCTTAATATAATCAAAACTGTCACAAACACTTACTTGATATCCTGTTCAGGCTTATTGAATAACATGGCGACATGTCCGTCTTTATCTTCACGCCCACCGAGCCGAGAGTAGCCCACTGCTTTGAACCGGCAAAGCGGGTTCTGTTCGTTAAGCTCTAACGGAGGCGCGTTACGACTGTAGTAGGCTTGTCCTGTAAAAGTAATTGAGTATATTAATAGTTTATTTCAGAAAAATATAGATTCCCTTATCCTAGAACCCCAACCTAATATCCTAAGGATGGCTCTTAATTTTATTACAATCTAGCCTTTTATATAGACTAATAAGAAATTTTACGACGACGTTTTTCAATACACTTACGAAGACATAAATAAACGGAGGTTGACGCACGACTCGTGGAGGTCGACGCACGACTCGTGGAGGTCGACGCACGACTCGTGGAGGTAGACGCGCGCCCAGCCTGATACGATAAACGTGATAAAATTGTGGCAGGGGCGAGCACGCGCACTTTTCCGCACTAGTGCGAAAAACAGTCAATTGCGTACATAAGAACGGGTTTTCGAATAAGTGTATTGAAAATAAATTGTCTTTACTAAGAATGTACCCAATAGCAGTTTTCTTTTTGCCTCTATTTAGGCGAATACACTTAATGCTTGTTTTTATTAGGTAGGACTTGTGCTTCATTACACTATTCACTATCACTAAACACTACCTGTTTTATTATTTTTTCATCATAGAGAACGAGTATTGTTGTTGCCTGTACTAAGGTACAACTTAACGCTACTCGCCTTGAGCCATCTAACAAAACAATACAAAGCTGATCAATAAATTCGATATTTACGATGTCTATTGAAGTCTATTCTAAATTCAATGGGATGTGATTATTGCTAGATCTGTCATATAGACCTAAGTAGCAAAAGATACTTGTGAAAAACTAAGATGATGACCAACACATCAATGGCTTCATAATGCATCTAGACTTACCCGTGCCCCACTGTGCTTGTATAAGGTTCCACTTGGCAAGAACTTGGTCTCTCTCGTCTCCAAACACACAGCAGTTAAATACAGCAGCCACCAGCGCTTCGTGAGCAGATGACGGCCCTTGTGGCTGTTGCTGTTGTTGTTGTTGTGGTTGCTGCTGTCAACAGAGCAGTTGCCAAAAAGTCAGCATAATAACCTTTAAGGCCCTTAAGCAAAAGACCATGCCATAGTATAGCATAATATAATCAGCCTAATATCTTCCCACTGCTGGGACTTAGGCCTACTCTCTAGAGGGGGGAATGGGTTGTTATCCACCATAAAGGGCCAAATGCAGATTGGTAGATCCATCTTGATATAACTGTGGTTAACTTCTTAAATATTACATTATAATGTAAAAGGCTCATAAGACCAAATACTCAAAATTTTGAGCTGAACACCATAAATTCAAAAGCAGTAGGTTCAAAATACCTTGAGACTTAAGGCATTTCGGGATAATGATATAGGCACTCAAGGGTTTAAGATAGATGAACTATGTGGGTACATGCATGTTATTATTAAAATTAATACCTGTCCAAACTGTGGTGCTGATCCAAGTACATTGCCGAAACCAGTGAACCCAGTATTTGGTTTAGTTCCAAATGATGATTGACCAAAACTGCCACCAGCTCCAAATGAGGTACCAAAAGTATTGGCACCACCAAGAGTGTTAGTACCAAATGTTGGTGCTGTACTGCCAAATGTTGGTGCAGTGCTGCCAAATGTTCCAGTACCAAATGCTGGTGTAGTACCAAATGTGTTTGCTCCAAATGAGGTATTTCCAAAACCTGAAGATTTAAATTAGTTGGTAATGTCAAACATTTGAATTGCTCAATATATCTTGCAATATTGGACATTGCACATTATATACCTGTTGTAGGTTTAGCAGGAGTAGCACCAAACCCAGTCCCACCAAATAAAGAGGGTGCGGTAGAAGCTGGGGCAGTTCCTAGAGCCCCAAATGGTGCAGCTGTGAAATAAAAGAATGCAGTAAATAAGATTTTTCTTTGAAAGTATATTCATATCGATGGTTGAAAGGCTAATTGATCTAAACGATTTTTTTTCCAATATTGAGTTATATACATATTCGGAATCAGCAAATTTTTCTCCGTTGTTTGAGTCAGGTTTCAATTTTTTTTTTTTAAATGTTGCTTAGATCAATTAGGCTTTCATCCGTTGTATGTTGATGTAAGCTGTTGATCCCCGCATTAACGCCGGCGTTCACGCGCCATTGTCTTACTATTGTGTCTCTAATTACGCATTCAAAAGGTTAAATTAAGTTTTATTGTACCAATCAATACAGTTGCAATAGTTATCTGCAAATGTATTGATTGGTATAATAGGTTGGTGGCTAGTTGGCAGTTGGACTTTAACCTATATTATGAAGTATACCTGTGCTGGTTGCTGGTGCACCAAATGACCCAAAAGCCGTAGATGTGGCAGGGGCTCCAAAGCCACCAAACCCAGGCGTAGTAGTAGTTGTTGCTCCACCCCCAAACGAAAATGTAGCTGAAATATACATTGATAAAAATTAAATTAAACCTCATTATTATAGCACCTTTTATAGTTGTTGATAACTTTACCAATTCATACAACAAAGCTGGTTGGTGCCCTATTTCAGACCATTAAATACATAAGCAGTTGAGACATAAATGCTGACTCAAAAAGGCAGTGTGAAGGACAGGTTGTTTAATTTAATTTTAAAATAACGTTAAGCAACTCAAGATTTTTATTCGAAGTAAACAATCTTTAAAAAAGTTTTAAAATTAACTTACGTTTCGCTGCAGCGCCGAAGGTTGAACTTTGAGTACTAGGAGTTCCAAATGAGAAAGCCATTCTGTTATTTGTGTTAATTATTTTGTACAAAAATGGCTGAAGAACTTAACGCATTACGCAAATTTTATGACAATAATTGTATTTATACTTTGTACACGAAAACACAGAGCCTAAAATTAAGTAATGTAAACAATAAATTAACAAATGTGAGGTTATTTTTACGTTGGTACAAGTTGGAGTTGAAGTAAACTGAAGTAAACAGAAGTAAACAACCCCGCGTTCCGACTCACGACCGACCATCACGACGACATCGATGATATTAGTCTATGCATCGATCGATGTTAGCGCGCCAATAGTCGATCGTTCCAAATACCAAATGCACACCAAATGGCTGTAAGCTATGATTTAGATGTCAGATACTAAGAACTAACTATACTAAGAAGACAATCCAGACAATAGCTCCATACAATCTCTTTCCATACCAGGTTGCCTGGAAGAGATCGCGGAATGCGGTAAGGCCGCCAATTGTATGTTTTTAAATATAAGGCTCAAATGTAACATTTATTATCTTGGTGTACAATAAAGTATATATAAATAAATAAATAAGTAGTATAATTATTCTACATCTATGAATGAATTCGTGAATTATCGTTAATCGGAACGCGAGGTATACAAACTTATATGAATTTGACATTGATGTTGTCAAATTGACATTACGAGACGATGCACGTTTCGTTTCGTGCAGCATACCTATAATAGTTGTTAACAGAGTACCTAGTAAGTTTTATCGCCTTGAAAAAGCTCAATTAATCTAAATTCTAAAGGTTTTCTAACTTTACTAGCTTCTACCAACAGCTTTGCCCGCGGGAAAATAGATAATTATCCCAAGGGAACATAGGTACTCCTGGGGTGAAAGCGTATGTCCTGTCCCATGACAGTCTGCCCGTGTGCTAAATTTCATCTAAATCCGTTCAGCTATTTGAGCGTGATGGATTAACAAACATGTACACACATGATCTTTCCACTTTATAATAATAGTGTGCTTTTTATTAATTAAACCACACAACATTGGTGAAATAATCCATGTTCTTATTAAGTAGGTATTATGTTTCACATTCTGTTGAAATTCTCTACTGCTCAAGGCCAGTTACCAACTTACCACAACTTACCATACCACCGATGTGAAGTCGATACATCTGACTCTTATACTTGTACCTACTATTTCATATTTTGTGCTCTTATTAAGTTGTATTGTCCTTTAGTAAGATATTATCTACTAGATGCTGCCAGCGGCTTTGCCCGCGTGATCACAGAGTACTTTGTAACATACTGAAACGCGTGATAGTAGCACATTCTCCCGGAATATACTCCCGGGATTAAAAGTATCCTGTGTGCTATTCTAGGGCACAGTCTATACGTGTACTAAGTTTCATCGTAATCCATTCAGCCATTCGATAAACTTTTGCTTAAATAATATAACTACGATTTGAATAGGTACCAAACAGGTTATACAAGAGGTCCTTGAACTTTCAATACCCCTACTTTCTTACTGGAATTGTGATGCATGAAATACAATTGAAATAGGTACTTTAGGTATCTATTGGGACTTGTTTGTTTCCTTTAGACAATATTCACTTTCTTCATGAAACATTCTTGCTTGAAAGCCATACATAGGTACCAACTGGATCCGGAACACTTCTCAGCATTTTTGTATCATCTTAGTTACCTACCTTGACTAACTAAGTATGGTGATTGAGAGAAACACCAACAGAAAAGTCTCCCGAATCTATAGTAAAAATAGGGATACCCCAAGGCTGTTCTTTGTCCATTTATGTTTATAACTTGTTGGTTACATCCAGTTTCAGTAAGAAACCATTACAATGATTATAAATATGAAATAGACAAAATTGTGAGCAACAATAATAATTATTATTATTGTTGCTCACAATTTTCTCTATTTCCTATTTTACACAGACATATTTGTCTGGAATGGAGGTGACTATTGAGATGATGACACACAGAGGAAAAGGGAGCCATGCTCCGCCAACTCCAAAAGAGGATAAGAGCAGAAGAATTTTGTCTATATAAATAGTCATGTAAACAAGATACATAGAAACTGTGTTATCAGGAATTTCAATCATACCCCATAAAAAAAATAATTAAAAATTTTACATAACTAGTTATGTACCATATGTACTAGAATCAAAATATTTCAGATTTTTACAATTGCCATTATCAGTTGAGCTGTTACAATTGGTTGTGTTATCAAAATAATAATGGATTAATGCACAATAATAACTGCATCATATGAATACAATCTGAAAACATATGATTTGACATTAGTTCCAGCCCAATAGTCATTTAATTTGAAAGTTCTGCATATATCAAAATATTTGTAATAAGATAAAAATCCCTCACAACACAAATAGATATATCAGCATTCTTTTAGAACCCGTCTTATCACTATTATCATTGCAAAATAAGGCAATACTTAACCTAAAAATCGTGAATATCTTTGTGTACAAATAAAATAAAAGATAGAACAATCATAAATAGCTATTTTATTGCATATCACATCACCACACCACCACTATCTCCAAATTCAATGTGAACTGAACATTTTTTCCTTGGTGGTAACACATTGCATCACAGATGGAACATTCCAGAGGAAAATAAAATATGCTCACATCATTTTACTTTGTTAGTTTTTGTAAGAATACATTAATAGAGAACACATTCAACAGCAAAAATGAGATAGAATTATAATTATGCAATAAACAAGTCGGAGTTATGTCTTCGCCTCCCAGGGAATCCGTTATTTCTTTCCTCCAGGAGGCTGTAGTGGCTGGCCACGTTCTTTTCCTCGAAGTTTTAACCCAATTGCCCTTTCTATCTTACCAAGAACAATGTTATTTGGAATGCCACGACCGGCCTCGTAATCATTAACAATTTGAGGTTTCTCGCATATTTTAGTTGCCAAATCTTTTTGACTCATGCCTTTAGACTGTCTTCCTTGCATTATAAGCTTTCCCAGGTCAAGGGGTACTTTTTCATGACGCAATTCTTCAGTCTCTCTGTCAAGTTTAGCAGTGTTTTTAGTGGTAACATGTTGTTTATTGGTTCCAGCTCCATATTTTTGTTGAGTATCAACTGGTAAGCCTTGACGACGTGCCGCATTAACTGCTTGTTCAGTCTTCAGAGCTGATGCTTTAGGTGGCTTTTTACGGAGAATCGTGACTGTATCCCAATCGGACATTTTTGCGCAGCTGATATAATATTTTCACAATAAAATTACTGATGATGTGTAGGTACGAAAATTTTTTGCTTACTTCGTCGTGCGTGCCGTGCCGTCCTGTGCTTGCTAGGGCAGTAACTACACCACTACTAATTCACTAATAAGGATGTCATCGACATCGATTGTTTTTACTTATATTCGAATACAATCGATATATTATTTTATTCTGCCTGAAAGTGATGCTGTAGAAGGCTTAGAGCATTTAACCTAGTTTAAATTCTCTACGGTAGAAGGACATGACTGCTAACCTTATTAGTGACTTTCTTCTGATAGAGAAGATGTGTTTATCTTTCTTGTATGTATCATATATGCAAAAATATTTTTTAAATCATAATTTGAATATTAGTCCTAAGTGACTCGATTCACAATAAAATTCTAGTGAATTCACAAAGTTATAAAAAGATTTTTATGGCATGTGGCACATCACTAGTAAGAGGATAAACTAGAGAATTTTTGAGGAAGTTGAAAGAATCCAGTTGCTTTTGGGTTTTTTTTATCGCCAAGTAAATATCTGTAACATCGACAACTTTAATTCAAGTCCAAAACTTGCAAGTAAATTAAAAAAAAAACTAGATAGCTAATGTTACTACTTTTAAATTTAAAAGTACTTTAGTACAATACACATTTAAATAAAATTAAAATTCAGAGTCTACGCCTTATATATTTTTTTAAATTTGCTACATTGCACTTACTGTGATATCTTCGCTTCGGACTGACAGACAAAAGTAGGTACATTATCAAGTAAGTAAGTTAAGTATTATTATTATATTAGTTTTGTTACTATTTTGGTGTACAATAAAGTTTATTCTATTCTATTCTATTATTTTTTCGAAATTTGTGAAATATTGGCTGCTATGTGTTTTGCATTTACTATAATATTTAATTTAACGATATTACAGATAAAAATAAGTTATTTTCATAGGTAAAAACCCTGATAATAGGGGTTAAAGTATGAAATTGCCGTTTTTAGGGTTCCGTAGTCAACTAGGAACCCTTATAGTTTCGCCAACTCTGTCTGTCTATCTGTCTGTCCGTCCATCCGCGGATAATCTCAGTGACCGTTAGAACTAGAAAACTAAAATTTGGTACCAATATGTATATCAATAACGCCGACAAAGTGGTAAAATAAAAAGTGAAAAAAAAATGTTTTATTAGGGTACCTACATTTAAAATGGGGAGTGATTTTTTTTTCATTTCTACCCTAACGTGTGATATATTGTTGGATAGGTATTTAAAAATGAATAGGGGTTTACTAAAATCATTTCTTGATAATGCTATTATTTTCGGAAATACTCGCTTCAAAAGTGAAAAAAAAGTCGTCGGCCCCCCCTTAACTTTTGAACCATAAGTTTAGAAAATATGAAAAAAATCTCAAAAGTAGAATTTAATAAAGAAAATTATTTTGAACTTGATGGGTTGAACAGTTTTTGAAAAGTTGACACAACAAAATAATTTCTGAACTAAGTTTGTAATTTAACCGTATATGCAAATATTTTTTTTAATTTAGTTTACATATTTATTGTTCTAAACGTATTTTCTTTCAAATAAAAAAAGAATTATTAAAATCGGTTCACGCAATCCAAAATTACCAACGAAAACCCAACATACATAACCCGTCTAGTTTGTATAAATTAGTAACCCAATTTCCCGAGAGATGGCGCTGTACTTTGGGTTACTTCGCGCTGTTAAGATTTTATCTGAATTGATGGGATCGGGATGGGTATGAGCTATTATATTGTCGAAATGTTCGGTTGGTCTCTCGTTGGCAATGGTGGTATTTGTTCTTGCTCGTTGTCTGTCGTTCATTAACTCTTAAGAGGGGACACTTATTGTGACAGATGGAAAACTACGGAACCCTACACTGAGCGTGGCCCGACGCGCTCTTGGCCGGTTTTTTATTTTATTGTAATAGGTACTTCGAATTGACATAGAATCTTCATGGTTTGAGATTTTTGAGTGAAACTTTTTTCACGTTGTACCTACAATCTGTTTTTTAATTAAAGATAATGATTTGACAATTCGAATGTTGTATGTTTTTTCCATTTCATAAATAGTGAGGTACCGCAACCGATATTGAACAAAAAACCGAAATATTCGTAAAAATAATTTCGATTTTTTATCTAACTAATTATGGCCGTTTTTTTTATTTCTGAAGGTAATTTGATAGATGCAAATGTCTAACTCATAAAATAAAATATAATTTAAGCTGTTGATCCCCGCAATAACGCGGTTAACGCGCCATTGTCTTTCTATTGTGTCTCTAATTACGCTATTAGATAGGTTAAGCCTAAGAATTGAAAGACTAGCAAAAGCTGCGTCATTTTATTTTTTTGTCTCGATTTATTATCACCAAACCTAGATAAAAATATAGAATTACTCAAAGTTATATTTTTGCTGACACTTTATTACAACTTTACTAGGTTAGAGATTAACTCTAATCTCTTCTAAAATTGTAGCGATAAACGAATCTAGTGTCGGTTTCTTGCAATGCAAACATGTGAATTCACAGCTTGACGAGCAATGGGCACGCCATAATCATGACGTTTTGGGACTTACCGTCATGATTATGGCGTGCCCATTCTTTGAGGAGTGGCTAAGCAAGTCCTCACAGGACATGGTCAGTTCGGGAAGTTCCTACATCGGATTGAGGAGGTCACCACTGTGTGGACCACCCGGAGGACACGATGGAGCATACGGTGGTGGTGTGTCTCACTTGGGCGGAGCACCGCCGTGTCCTCGTGAAGGCAATAGGTGGCAGCGACCTCTCGCGCTGGGTCCTGGTACAGGCCATGGTCCGGAGCGAGGAGGAGTGGCAGTGGCCGTCTCCTTCTGCGAAGCAGTAATTCTAGCGAAGGAGGAGGCTGCACGAGTAAGGAAACGAAAATTTTTACGCCCCGGTCGCCGAGACCCCAACCCGGACTGCCACAATGTCAATACTGACGTCGAGCAATGGGTAGCTTGCCGTCTGGCAGTCCGGTAATCGCCGGGACTGAGCCCCAGTCGTCGACAGCGCTTAATGATCCACGCGCTCCTCAAAGAGATGTCAGCAAACCGTAGAGGCATATTGGGTCGATGTGGTTTTAAGCAGTAAAAGTCTAACACGCCCTCCTGCTCCACCCAGACCGGGAGAAGTCATTGGATGAATTCCGATCTTGATAAATATCTTGACGACCAATGATGATATACTTTTATAATTCTAAATTATAAACTGCGACTGTCTCGTCCCGATCTTGTAAACAAGATATAAAATTGTGTTGGGACGCCCATATATTGGAGCTCCCTGGTAAAAGGTACTAGTTAAGAACTCATGGAGCGGTTTTCAACCGCGCCCGCCACGGTGGAGGAAACAGCTGTTTTATTTCTAAACCCACGAGACCGGAGTTTTGTGTGGTTACACAGCCGTCGCGGTTGCGGTTATTGCTCGCAAACTTGGCAGATGACAATCGCAAGCCGCGCGGTTAATTACCAGTTGAGCTCCAGACCGCCGTGGACATACATCGAGCTGTTGAGTTATACTTACTTCACAGAAGAATGAAAAAAAGAAGGCCTATAAAGTTCTGGGTGCATCAATCGATTTTCGGATTTCGCATCGAATTTCTCTATCCCCTGATGGCCATTGCGGTTGTTAATCGACCGCAGAGAGTGCGGGCGCAACCCGCCGAGGCTGCGGGTGACCGTGGCCTGCACGATTCTACTAGTTGCCCGCCGATAAAAACGGTTTTGTGAGTTCTTAGTGTAAGTAAAAGTCCAAGTGTAAAAAAATATGGTAATATTTTTGAATATTTTAATCTTCAATTCATATTAGATAGACTCAGCAATAAACAAACACTATCGTATCTTAGTCCTTCTTTCCTTAAAGGTTGTATTATTAAAAGAATCGGTATAAAAAATCGAATTTGGAGACATCACTTTTATCAAAAAGCAGGCAACATATTTCTGGAGTTTGACATTTGCACTTGTCAAATCATTATCTGGGATTAAAAAACGAACTTTATGAAGTTTTTCTGCAAAAAAACGTGCAATATTCGATTATCGACTTTAAGTTGTTTGTTTTATTCAGCTTAGAAAAGAAAGATGGATATTGCGAAAAATCGAGTGATTTTTGAATACGAGTTCCGACGCGGAACTAACGCAGCAGAAACAGCTCGCAATGTCAATGTTGCGTTTGGAGAGGGGACTGCTAATGAACGCACCGTACGATTTTGGTTTATACACTTTCGTGAAGGAAACTTTGATTTGAAGAATGAACCACGTGGAAGACCGCCCACACAGGTTAACAACAATTAATTGAAAGAGATGGTGGAAGCCGATCCGAGCTAAACTGCCCAGGAATTAGCGGCATGGTTTAACGTTACTTTACCAACAATATTGACTCATTTGCGTCAAATCAATAAAATAAAAAATATGAAAAATGGGTGCCTCATGATTTGACTGATCTGCAGAAAGAAACGCGTGTTGAAACTTGGGTTGCCTGATTGAATCGATACAGAAATAAAGGAATATTTGATCGAATTGTAACATGTCATGAAAGTAGATTCTTAACGATAACCGTAAGCGAAAAATGCAATGGCTGACCCCAGGTCAAACTCCCGAACAGTGTCCTAAAGCAAAGCTTACCGATAAAAAGGTAATGGTAACTGTTTTGTGGTTTCAGCATGGTGTTATTTACTATAGCTTTCTCCAATCTGGTCAAGCAATAACGGCAGATGTCTACTGTGCCGAACTCCGGACGATGATAGCAAAACTAACAGTGAAACAGCCCCGACTCATGAATCGATCTTCACCATTATTGCTCCATGATAACGCGAGACCTCATACAGAACGAGAAACCGTTTTAACTCTACAGGAACTGCAATTAGAAACCATTCGTCACCCTCCGTATTCGTCAGACCTTGCTCCAACGGACTACTATTTTTTTCGTGATTCGCACAATTTTCTACGTGATAAAAAGTTTGCTTCTCTGGAGGCAGTACAAAATGCTTTCACACAGTTTTTCTAATCGAGATCACCAGAGTTCTATCGCAAAGGCATAAATGACCTTCCTATTAGATGGCAGCAATGTATAGATAGTAATGGTAATTATTTTGATTAAATAAATATGTAAAATAAAGAAAAACGAATTTCAATTTTTCAGTACAAATCGGCAATTTCATACTTTAACCCCTAATATAACATTATGCACGATGCCGACGGTTGTAAATCTCAGAGCAGGATGCATATCCACAAATCTGATTTAACATGCAAGCCTGTTAAACCAGATTTACGAATATGAACAAAGCAAAAGGACTAAAGGCGTATAGTAGGATAGAATTTTGAAACTTACGGGAAAAGGCGTAAGATTATAATATATTATATTATAATCTCGTGCTTTTTTCCTACTAAGTATTAAGTAGACTTGTTTTACTCTTAAAAGTTTTAGTTTATGGATTTGAGAACTTATTTCACAACTAGTTTTTATCGAGCTTCTCCATTAAAATTACACTCACGATCTAATAGACTAAAGTCGACTTTGTTACATAATAAATAAATAAAATTGTAACAATATAATAATTATCATTGACGTGTAGAATAGAATAGAATAAACTTTATTGTACACCAAAATAGCCTAGCCTAGCCTATTCTATTCTATCATTGACGTGTAGTCTTGTTAGAGGACCTTGTGGTCATTAGGGGTTGTAGATTCGAGTGTCAACTTACAGTGACGCCACGATAAAAAATAAACATAAGAAAATTTTAAAATAATTATTGCGTAGAGTTTGACATTTTTTATGTTATTTTCTATTTTAATATTCATCAAATCGATATAAAGGACTCAAGTAGTTCTATCTCTGTTTATTTATATCATAGTGAATGTCTAGCGTAGAGCTTCTTGTTAAAAAAAAGTAAAAGAAAATCTGTGGTGAATAGTGACAGCACTGACATCATACCAACCAAATACCATGAGGAGTTTTTGGCGGGATTTCTTCGACTGAAGTTCAGTGGCTGTTTTAATTATTCGCAAATTGATTCCTAGTGGATATTGTGATGTAAAATTGGTGTTGTTTTGTATCCCAAGTGTCTGCGTAACTGGAATAATATATGGAATCATTAAAATAGGCGCGGTCTCGGTAAAATGGAGCTGAGAATTTTATTGTAGTTTTAGCTACCTCAGCGAAGTTTGCTGAGAAGGCTGAATCGATACATTTGCTGCCAAATACTTCAAAAAACATTAGAATGTGTTACACCTGCATTCTAATGTAAAACAAAAAGAAACAAAAACTGATGACTAGGCAGCATGGTCTCTGATCTTAGCCTGTTCCACAAGGAACGAAAAAAAAAAAAAAAAAACCAAATACCATGAGTGACAGTGACAGACTGGACAGACTGCCGTGAGCCGTGAGCACAGGCCGTGAGCGTGAGCATTCGTGATCGTGTGAAAACCTAACCTAAAATAAAAAAATTACGTTATATTTATGTTAGGAATGGCTGAAGAAATAACTGATTCAGAAGAGGAAGTATTAGTGTACGCTGAGTTTGAAGACACTGTTAATATTGAAAAGTATCGAGCGATTCACGTATTGGGAGTTAATGGAAAAAATCCTGTCATTCAAATGGATGATACGTTTTTCACAGGTTGTTGATTTTGTACTCTTTTTATAACTCCCAACGATCATCCAGTCCTCTTTAATATTGTTGTCATTGATGACTAATATTTGATTATCGTCTTAACTGTGGTTGGCAATCCACTGAAGAAGCGTCTTTATTTACATGGGTAGGCACAGTCCATTCAACAAGTCGCTGAAGACTAGCTAAAATAAAACGAGTGTTATTTTATTTATTTAATCCTTGGTCAGTGGGTCGTCTTTCCTTAGTTTTATCAACTAGGTACAGTTGATTAAATATAACATCTCTGCAGTAGGTGCGGAGTAGCACCTATGTGACAATATGTAATTGCTTTTATTTTTTTTTAATCAAACAGGAAAACATGAAAATGCTCTCGGAACATATATGTTTTTTGAAGAAGACCCAGATCCAAAGTCTGAAGACCCATTATTCGACAAATTACCCGAAAAGAATTTAAAGTATTTGTGCAAGACCAGGAAGTTATTGAATATGGAACATGCATATGTTACTCCTAAAGAAGGTAAATATAATAAATTATTGTAGAATACCTGTTTCACAATGATCCAAAAGTCACTCAGAGGTGGTAAATGCTTATAAAATTTAATTTTACAAAATTTTATTCCATTTTTGTCTACTTTGTGACAAGTGGCCATTCAGATATTGTGAAAAAGACAATGGAGAAGTTGATTAAATTGAATAATTGTGAAAAATTTAAGTAAAAACAGTTTAACAAAAATATGAAGCAATCAAAAAATTATGGAACTAAAGTTGAGTTTGCCAGAATAATTTTGATTCACAGGGCACTCTGGTACTTATGGGATGTTATACAACCCTTTATGATTGTAGTGACATAAAAATAAACACTACCATTAGAATAAAAACTAGCTAGTTGTATGTAAAATAGCTAGGAACAGCACAGAAGCGACTAGAAACTCCCGTGCATTTGAATGATTTGTATTGCGATGATCTTGTGTAAGTCAAATAATGACACTCCAGTCTGTTGTTGTTGTGCATGAACTTAAACAATTATTACTCATTCATTTATTGATGGTTTTCAAAAATATTTTCACTGATTTATTAGTGTTGATTGTGTATTTTAATTCCATTTTGTTAAATATGATATAAAATCATCATGAAACCTTTCCATTCTTTCACCAGATAATTACTTCAACTGGAAAATAAACAACTTTCTTATCATAATAGTAACTGAGGTCTGTTTAACTAATCAGACTGGAAATGAAACAAACTAGTTTCTTGATTGCTATGATTGTTTAATCATATAATAATTGTTTAATCATAAATAATCATATTACTTTTTTCCTGTAAACAGCTTTTTTTATATGACCTTCTTTCATAGGCCATGATCTCCTACATACAAAACCAGAAGTTGATGACAACATAGAACCTGTCAATTTTAAGTCATTACAAGAAGCTATTGAGAAGTTTAAAAATCGTTTTGAAACTGAGTCAGTTACTGAAGTCATAGATTCATGAGGTAAGTTACATAAATACAAGAAACTTAACTGCCTACTTGTCAACCAATAAAAATCCACTGCTGATTATGACCATGTTATCTATACTATACCTATAGTGTTTTTCAATTCATAATTCATAATCAAAAAGAGCAGGTTGATGTTTAAATGCAATATAAAAGACGACTATGTAACATTTTGTGTACAAAGGAGGAGGGTTGATAAGTGGCATTTTCGTCCATCAAAAACCACACTCCAAAAACAAGTTTCTGTTTCTGACTTGTTTCAGAAACAATAACTTAAATAAGTATTGAAAAAAGTGCGAGCCGGACTCGCGCACTGAGGGTTCCTTACAAACTTAAGGGCCTATTACACTACGCGATATTCAGCACACGATATTCAGACTGTCTTATTTTTTGTTCCAAGTAAGACCGGTTTAACCCTTATTACACTACGCGACATCGACTAAAACTGTCTGAATATCGAGTAGTGTAATAGGCCCTTTACCTAAGAAAACAGTTCAATTCCCGAATTGAGTTACGAAGATTTTTCCGAATCGCTAGTTTTTTTTTTTGTGACGTAATAACAAATTTAATGTTTTCAGATTTTTTCCTATACTTGTGCTATAAGATCTTGTTTCATGCCAAATTTCAGGATTCTAGGTCAACGGGAAGTATCCTATGAATTTTGATTCCCTTGAGTGATACTGTCAAAATATGTTATTTGCTATATAAACGGCCGTATCTTTTTTTTCCGTTAACTGAGAAGTTTAATTTTTTGACAGTTTCAAAGGACCGCAGACCTGATTTAATTTCAACTCGATACCTACACGCGTTCCCGAGATAAAGGGTTATGACAGACAGATACGCTGTTAGACAAATTCGAAATTTAACTGATGTAGAGACTGCCCGTTTAGTTTACTTTAGCTATTTCCATAGTGTCATGTCGTACGGTATTCTACTGTGGGGAAATGCCGCCGAGATACAGTCAATTTTTGTTTTGCAAAAAAGGGCTATTCGTTCGATTTATAAATTAAGTCCCAGATACTCCCTCAGAGATAAATTTAAAGAAATTAATATAATGACTGTACCTTCACAGTATATTTACGAGAATATTTTGTATGTACATAAAAATATAAACATGTTTAAAAAATACAGTGATGTTCATAATTTTAATACTAGGAACAAACACAAATTTGTGGTTCCTACAACCAGGCTGAAAAAAATAGGGGGCTCATTTAGATGCCAATGCATACACTTCTATAATAAACTTCCTAGTCATATTCAACAACTAAGCCTTAATAAATTCAAATTATTTGTAAAGCGAAAACTTTGCCAAAAGGCTTTTTTACACTATAAAGGACTATGTTGAGGACCAAAAGGCTTGGGATTGACCTGCTCCAGTACGCACTGCAACTGTTGTCTTATTATTATTTTTTTTGTTCTATTGTTTTTAATTTCAATTTTGCTTTTTATTATTATTATTTATTACAATTTGATATTGTAGATTATTTTTATTTTGCAATTTGACTTTTTTTTTTTCTCTTTCTCTATTAATTTTTGACATCAATGTTTACTTTGCTAAGTATTACATTTTGTAAACAATATTTTTCTTTTTATTATTGTGAACGTGAGGACTATGTTAATTGCTTTTTTTTTTCCTTTTCAGTAATTTTAACGTATGTCTGGCAATTTGAGTATTTTCTGCGGCCTACCCAAATGTCCTTTCCTTGGTATTGTTCGTCAAGTAGTTGAGCTCCTTAGTAGTCCTGAGTTGAGCTTTACGAATACTGACAAATGCTTGCACTGACTGGACAGGTCCACTCAAATCTGTAAGGTTCTTTCTTCAAAAGACCATTTCAGACAAATCTGCATGGTTCTCATGTGATTTGACCATTACATATTTACTGTATGGACTTTAAAAGAGACTTTGACCCCTGAGTTTGTTTCGGTGTTTCTTCTCAGGGTAGTCAGCTAGGAAACACCGGCCTCATCTAGTTTAATAATGACGAAAAAAAAAATTGACGTGTAAAAGTGTTTTTTTAAACCTATTTACAAAATAAATATCATTTATTATTTAGATAGACAGACAGACGGATGAACAACAAAGTGATCCTCTATGGGTTCCGTTTTTTCCTTTTGAGGTACGGAACCCGAAAACGACAAAAATTTACAAAAAAGGCGAAACACTATCTATCTGTTTCGGCAATCACTGCTTTGGCTTACCATATTATTTATCACAAATGGAAAAAAAAACCCGACTGCGTAAAAAATAACTGAGATGAAAAAAAACAAGTTCAATCCAGTAGCGTAGAAACCAATTTAATTGCTTTAATTTTATTAAAATATTATAAGATCTGGGTTATTTAGCAGAGTGGGCAGATTAATAAGCTTGTATCACAGGTGTATATTTTTACTGACAGTTATACAAACAACAAGTACCTTAGCAACGCTTATCTCATCGATATGATGTTGCATTGCTATAAAGAGATCCTATCTCCATCAAATTATAACACATAAAATAAAACAAATAATAAATTCTAGTGCGGAACATATTGACTGCAACAGTCGGGACCCATTAAATAATCCAGACTAAAATCATTTCATTTAATATGGGTCCCTAATGACTTCTCGCGCTCTAGGGCGGAGAGGGAGAGCGTGCCTGACTTTTACTGAGTAAAACCACATCTAGGTTCCTTCAGTTACTCTTTGCGTTCTAGGACCACGGGTCACCTTTTCAGAAGTCCTCCCATGGCCCTAGTAGGCATCGGGCCTGCTAGGCACCTACGGTTTGGCTGACACCTCTTTAAGGAACGCGTAGTACATGACGCGCTATCGACGATCTGGGCTCGGTCTGGGCAACAGCTGGACGGCCGGACTGCGAGCTTACACATTGCACGTTATCCGAAAACCCGCGCCTACAATGACTGGTAGTCGGGGTGGGGGTCTCAGCGGCTGGGGCGTGAGGATGTCCATTCCCACACGCGTGCGGCTGTCTCCATCTCTAGCATTGCTGCTTCAGAGAAGGAAGCGACCGCCACTCATTCCCCTCGCTCCGGACCGTGGCCTGGACCAGGGCCCAGCGCTCTCGCGCTAGAGGACACGGCGATACACCGACCATGCGGGGCTCACCTCCACCGTAAGCTCCACCGTGTCCTCCAGGCGGTCCGCACAATGGCGACACCCCCGAGCGTTTTCTTCCGCCTGAATCTGATGCAGGAATCTCCCGAACTTACCATCTCCGGTGAGGACCTGTGTCATGTGGAAGGTGAGGACGCCATGACACCTCTTCGGCCACTCCTTAAAGAGGGGACTTACCGTTATGATTATGACGTCCTTATGACGCCCAACTGACGGATAGTTGATGTTATAAGGAGAGACTTGGCTACTTTTCATTTTCCCGCGGGAACGGGTCTTAATTCCTGGGGGATATATATATCTCTGAAATGGATAACACGTTTGCTTCAAAAAAGGGAAAGTAAGAAAATATTTATTTGTTTAACGAAGTGACGAAGAACGGGAGTAACGAAGTCGCGAGTAACAGCTAGTAGATAATAAATAACATATTTCTTACTGTTTTTTTTTAAAATATGGAATTGATATACCATTTTGGAATCCTCATGATGAGCTCTTTAATTTGATACCCATGTTGCAGTATCAAAAAAAAAAGTTTTTTTTTTTACTCTAAAGCATAGCGTCTCACAGTCGTTGTTGTTTTTTTAACATCACCTATCTAAGAACACTTAGGTTATCAAGACGAATCTAACGATATCTTAATTATGAAAATCCGTTCAGCGGTTTGGAAGATATGAGGTAATAAAGAATATTATATACATACATACATACATACATACAATCATTCATACAAGATACGCGCGAAAAACATAACCCTTCTTGCAGTCGAGTAATTAACCATACAAATGCATTTAAAAATAGTCGGAAACAAACTTTTATTTTTGAGTATGTGATGGCCAAAAATGCCTGTTATCAACCCTCCTTTGTACACTAAACGTTACTTAGACGTCTTTGAAGGGCCACCGCGTCTACCATAAAACGGGCGCAATGCGCGCAAAGTTTGGACTATTGAACACTGATTTTGATACTTATAAAATTTTATTATTTGGATGTGTTGCTCATTGTGTAACTTGCCGTGATATTTAACATAAGTAACTGAATAATACGGAGCACTGTGGCCCAGTGGTAACGGTCCTGACTAGTGTTGGGTAAATAGCCGGATGCTTTGAGTTATTATCGATTATAATCCATAAGTGTCCATTAATAGCCTTGCAATGGATGATAACCCTGCTATTAATGTATTGTTAAAAAATAAATGCTTTTTTTTTATTTAGTGTAAAATCTGTGGGTGTAAACATAAATTGGGTGCGTGTACGCAGTGTGATTCAATGTATTGTAATTCTTTTTATTTATTTTTACTTTTTGTATGTGAAAAAGTTAACACTTTTTCATGTCAAATTGCAACATCCACACATCACAAAGCTGGGGTGCTCTGCTCACATCCTAAATTTGCTTTGCCATGATTTTATTAAAATTAATATTATAGATAAAGTTATAAACACTGCAACTAAAGTTGTGAACACTATCCAAAACCACAAAGTTCTTAATTCGTTGCCTCAGGACATAGTGAAAAGAAAAGGCTCTGGAGAAACACTTGAACTAGCAGTAAAAACCAGATGGAGTAGTCATTTGACCTTGTTGGAAAGCTTATAGAACACAAAAATAGCATTGAAAACACTAGCTATGGACGAGAAAGCCGTAGAACTTCCATCAGATGTTAAAAGCAATTTGCTTTGAAGAATCATTTTGGGACCTATTGAAGCAGATTTCATGTATCTTAGAACCGATTGCTGATGCTATAAAAAAATTAGAAGGTGATAAAACTAAAATAGACAAAGTATTTCTCATATTCAAGAATTTAAGGTCCAAAGTCTACAAATAAATTTGCAGTTGCTATTTTATCAGCTCCTTACACGTCAGCAGCTACGGAAAGGAACTTCAGTACTCAAGCTGATGTACACACAAAAAAAAGAAATAAACTACTGAACGAACAGGAAAAATAACATAATATCACACAACTGGAATTTGGAAAACAGACCGTCAAGTATTTGTATAAGTATTATGGAAAGTGATTTCCACATGGATTCAGAACATTTTTCTCCAACATCAGAAATCGATGAAATATCCTGTGACTGTAATGAACCTGTTCTTCTTTATACACTAGAAATAGATCCATTAGCGTCCGATCCAATCGATGTACCAAACTTAGGAGATTTTGGGCACGCCGTAATTATGGCGGTAAGTCCCCTCTTTGAGGAGTGGCTGGAAAGGCAACACGGCGTCCTTACCTTCCGCATGACGCAGGTCCTCACCGGACATGGTAAGTTCGGGAGGTTCCTGCACCGGATTCGGGCGGAAGAAACGCCCGGGTATCACCATTGTGCGGACCGCCCGGAGGACACGGTGGAGCACACGGTGGAGGCGTGCCCCGCTTGGACAGAGCAACGCCGTGTCCTCGTGGGGGCGATCTCTAGCCGGGTCTTGGTACAGGCCATGGTCCGGAGCGAGGAGGAGTGGCAGGCGGTCGCCTCCTTCTGCGAAGCAGTAATGCTAGCGAAGGAGGCAACCGATCGCGTGAGGCAACGGTCCTCACGCCCCAACCGCCGCCGGGATTCCGATCCCAATTTACGGCCACCGTAGGCACAGGCTTGCGGACGGCGAGCAATGGGTGGCTCACCGTCCGACCGTTCGGTAACTGTCCGGACCGAATCCAAGTCGTCGACAGCGCGTGCTGTTCCACGCGCGCCTCAAGGAGATGTCAGCAACTGCAGGGACCTAGCAGGGTCGTAGCCTACTGGGGCCAAGGGACTGATTCTGAAAGGAAGACTCGGCCCTGGTACGAAAGGCAACGAAGGAACAGGAGTGGGTTATTAGTCAGTAAAAGTCTGACACTATCTCCCGCCCCGCCCAAGGGCGGGGGATGTCATAAGATAATTTTCCCACCGAAAAAAAATAAAAAATAAGGAGATTTTGAAGAATCCAGTGTTTCTAGCAGTAATTAGGCTGAAAATTCAACAAATATTAAAAAAAATCCCAAAAAAATATCCCAAATTAATGACTGATTAAGAATTAAAAAAAAAAAACTAAGTACATAAAAATCTAATTATCAAAAATCAATGTAAATAGCTGATTGAACATTTTTAAATGGGCCAGATTAGTTTTAAATTGCACATTTATTTACTACAAAGAAAGATGATGAAAATGAAGTCTAATCTGACAGTCCTAAGCCTGAAAAAACTGAAGGGAAATTTTCAATCACTAAAATAACATTAACAGCAGGGTTATCATCCATAATTGCTATTTATGGCTACTAACTGAGTTTTAATCGATTATTAGCCAAATGATATTAACCGGATTATTATCATTGCCCATCACTAGTCCTGACTTAAGGGCCTGTTACACTACGCGATATTCAGCACACGATATTCAGACTGTCTTATTTTTTGTTCCGAGTAAGACCGGTCTAACTCTTATTACACTACGCGATATGTCGAATCATAGACTAAAACTGTCTGAATATCGAATGGTGTAATAGGCCCATTACGAGTTGTAGGTCCCGGGTTCAAAACCAGCCAGGCGCATTACTTTGTGTACGTTCGTTCCTGTGTAAGAGCCATTTTCTATGACACAGTGTTCCGAGTTTGAGCACATGGAATAAAAGTCATCAAACATACAATACATCAAAGATTGTCTTGGTGAGATAGAAAAATTGTAACTGAATTTTATCGATATTTTTTTCTATGATTAGGTACTATAGCTACATGGGATAGCCAGGTTTATAACGAATAGTATAGATAGGTAGGCTTTATAACATCACGCTAATGACCCACGGAAGTGGAGCAGTAATATACATATATTTATAAGAAAATTGGATTCCGACGACCTGCCTCCGTTTTGATTATTTATTAGACCCAGCTCATCCTCATCAAAAAGTGATGGAACCTCTTAACATTTTCTATAGTATTTGTATGGAAAATAATTATTTTGTTTCCGGTTTTACCTTGCAGCTAAATATTTTTTTCTATTTTGTGTTGTGTAAGTCCTGTAGCAACTGAAACGGAACGTAATCAATGTCAGTATGCGTACTCTATGACCAGGGATTCCCCAAAGCTCGTGAATTTACTTTCCCAAAAGATGAAGGTCCGTTTAAATATTTTATATTGTTTCTTACAAGCAGCTGATTTTATACGAAAATCATAAAGTACATTACAAAATATTTTTTTTTTTGCTATTCGGAAAATCTCGGAACTCGATTCGGGAATCGAACTATTTACATGGGTAGATAAAATAAGAAACTCTCGGTGTGCAAGTCCGATTCCTACTTCACCGGTTTTTATGTTTATTACTACTTTAAAACAATAAGAAATTAAAAATCCAAATTCCGAGGGATCCGCGGGATGGCTGACTGCAATCCCGCAGGCATGCGGGATTGCGATTTTGATGCTGTAGTTTTTTTTTCTTCGTTGGTAAAATCATCCAATTACATCCCGCGCCCTTGGGCAGAGCGAGAGGGCGTGTCAGACTTTTACTGACTAAAGACCCACTCCTGTTCCTTCGTTGCCTTTCATACCAGGGCCGAGTCTTCCTTTCAGAAGCAGATCCTTGGCCCCAGTAGACTTCGACCCTGCTGGTCCCCTACGGTTTGATGACATCTCCTTGAGGCGCGCGTGGAACAGTACGCGCTGTCGACGACTTGGGCTCGGTCCAGACGATTACCGGACGATCGGACGGCGAGCTGACCATTGCTCGCCGTCCGCAAGCCCGCGCCTACGGTGGCCGTAAATCGGGATCGGGATCCCGGCGGCTGGGGCGTGAGGGCCACGCCCTCGCGCATGCACGTGCGTCCTTCATTGCTAACATTACTGCTTCGCAGAAGGAGGCGACCGCTTGCCACTCCTCCTCGCTTCGGACCATGGCCTGTACCAAGGCCCGGCGCGAGAGATCACTGCCGCCGATTACCCCCACGAGGATACGGCGGTGCTCTGCCCAAGCGGGGCACACCTACCGTGTGCTCCACCGTGTCCTCCGGGCGGTCCACACAGTGGTGACACCCGGTCATTGTTTTCGCTCGAATCCGGTGCAGGAACTTCCCGAACTGACTATGTTCGATGAGAACCTGCGTCATTCGGAAGGTGAGGACGCCGTGAGGTCTTTCCAGCCACTCTTCAAAGAGGGGACTTACCGCCATAATAGATAGATAGATATTCTTTATTGTACACCAAAAATACAAATTACATTAGGAACTTTAAATTAATAGGGTGTCACAATGGGCGGTCTTGATAATTATGGCGTGCCCAGCACTGGGTTGCGATAGTCGCTGTCGCCATTCCATCATGAGATCCCGCCGGAACTCTGTCCGCCATGCCGCAACTTGTCGCGGCATCGGAGTTTCGCCCCGGCGTTGCATCTCCACGCGCAAATCGTGCATACGTGTAAAGACTGTTGCCTCCAGATTCCACGGTGGCAGGCCAGCAAGGAGGTTCGCCGCTTCGCGGGAAACCGTGCGTTATCCCCGCACCATCCGTATGGCCATGGCCCATGACCCTCTGGCAAGCATTCAGCTGGGCAGCCGGTCGCTTTCGCAGCGACGGCGCCCCTAAAGAGGCCATGGGCCAAACAAGGGCCATGGACCGAACTTGATGCGGGATTAGATTCCCTAATTACAACCTACTCTAAACTGACACGGAGTAGGCACGGGAGTGTCACACCACCAACTTCCAAACACCGGGCTGCTACTGAGAAATTCCTAATGAAAAAACCTTTTTGCCCAAACTTAGAATCGAACTTAAGATCTCATTCTCAGCAGTCACGTGACAGAGTATATTTCATAATATGAAAAACACGAATATTATCATATTTAATTAACTTATGATATCACATGTGAATGATAATCAACAAAAAAAAACTACGATAAAATTGAATTTCGCGGGCCACTATTTAGATCCTTATTTTTGACAACAAGATCGACAAGGGTGATTCCCCTGTTACTGTTGAATAAAAAGTCCATAGATTACAAACAAAGCAATGCAATGAACTAAAAGTCCGCTACACCATTAAGGGGGAAAACCGCAAAGGCACAAAAATATTGAACAGTAGCAGTAGTGTGCATTCTTGTCCATCTGCGCGTTCTATATATAAAAATGTACTCTGTGCTGCGCGTGTTGTGTAGGCACGCTACGACTTTACGAGTGTAACGCGGACACGTAGTCGATAAGTATTGGCTAACGTATGTAAGCTCCAAGCTCAAATAATCTGATGTATGTTTTCATTACTGTTTCTTTTTACTGTCAATAACTCGTGTGTTGTTCCAACATTTTAGTTTGATTGCGTTAGGTAAGTGAACTGTAAGATTTTTTTTTATAATAACTTTTTTAAGAAATATAAGTACCCAAATAGGTAGTTTTAATAAAAAAAAGTTATTAAAGTTTATTAATACCTACCTAATTTATTTAGTTTTATTTAATCAATGTTTAAAAAATGTCAGTTATTATTTTGAGTCAGTGACGACTCGGAAACCTTCAAATTGTTGAAGCTGTCTAATACAGTCAGATAAAAAAAGTTGTAATAGGTGGAATTCTACCATATGATGGAGTTCCATCAGGGGATTTTCTGGCCCTAAAAAAAGAAAGTTGATCGTGCGTATGAAATTTTAGCATTTTATTATTTTAGAATACGTATTTTAAGTTTTCATTGAAATTATTTATATTATTCCTGTAATTGTTTGCTCCCCAGGGGCCAAAATTAGGAAAAAATATTTCCAAATTTTTAAGGTCGTTTTCTGGCCCTTATTGATCCATCCTTTGATCAAGCAAGGATAGTTAAATTAACAAAATGTGATCATAAACATACAAATACCTAAATTGAATTGAGTTCAGAAATACTTACCAAGTAGGTACTACTACTTTGAATTTTTTATGGAGTTGTTCTACTAGTTTGAATCACATAAACCATTTTAAATTATCAAATAGCAATGACATGTTTCCTGTTTCTATTTCGTAGTCGACAGAAAGTATTCCTAGACAAATACAGAATTATTCATAGATAAGATAATAGAATTATAGCTTTTTGTGGATCATTTTATTTGTGTTTATATTTGTTTATTTACTGCAGTCGTTATGTTTACTGAAATTTTACAATTTACTGCCCAATTTGCTTAATTTTTCATTTCGTTAGAACCTTCTACAAAGCATTGGAAAAAAAATATGAATAAAATTGGTAAAGTCGTTCTCAACTCGTTTGACGTTCAATTCTTTGATTTCTGATTTAGGCATTTGAAGTATTTGTCAAACTCTACTTCAGCCTGAAAACCTGTCAAAATTCGACGTTTAAGTAGGTTTTGAGACATTCCTACAATAACTCAAAATACTCAATTTAGAAACCCACCCATAGAGATCCATTTTTATATTATACCTATAGATGTTAGGATTGATGACTTTACGGGTTTACGGCTAAAAAAAAAAGTTATCATTTCAGAATAGTTTCCGTTCCGAATTTACATTAGCATTAATTATGAGCCTATCGGGGAATGTCTTGTCGTACTCCGTTTCGTTATCATTGTCAAAACTATCTAAAGTTTTAAACTAAACCTGCGTGTGCTGGGGCTGCGGGATTGTTCGCAAGAGTTACCGTGGCCCTCGCAAAGGTCAACTGAAGAACAGGAACAGGTGGGTTTTAGTCAGTATAGATCTGACTTTCCCTCTCGCCCCACCCAGTGCGGGAGCAATCATTTGATGATTTGTCACGGTTCCTGAAAGACAGACCACGAGAAAGAAACCGTGGGTAAAAGCTAGTAGATAATAACGGGATCCCGGGTTGAGAACTCCTTGGAAAATAATAACTAAATTCCACTTTTTTTAACCGACTTCAAAAAAAGGTGGAGGTTCTCAATTTGGTTGTATTTTTTTATCATTTTATTTTTATTTTTTTGTTACCTCAGAACTCCGTCGTTTATGGACAGATTTTCAAAAAAAATCCCCTTAAAGATATGCTTCCAGATTGGTTCCATTTTTTTCAAAATCCAGTTCTGATGATGGGATCCATGAGGAATCGGGGAACTCCTTAAATATTCGGTGTTAAATAACAAGCAATTCAAAATTTTTGTAGTGAAGTCGGTTATTTATTTTTTTGTAAATAGATTTTTATTTTATTTCTGTAAGAATATTAGATATGTCACTAGGACGTATTGCACCATAGCATAATAAGCATAATGAACGTTATACTATTCCCACTGCTGGGACTCAGGCCTCCTCTAACATAGGGATTTGGTCGTAATCTACCACGCTGCCCAGTGCAGATAGGTGGATATCATAAATGTCTTTTCGAAGTTTTGTTCCAGGACATGCTAGTTTCCTCACGATGTTTTTCTTCACCGTTTTGAGAATAATAGGTAGTGATGAAATAATTATTACACAAAGTAATTATTTAGGTATTTATTTATTTACGAGCACTTGTACAACGTTACGGAGGATCTCCAAGGCGTTGTACAATAGAAACTTACAAACTAAAAAAATATATTTTTTTTTTTTAGGTGGGAAAATCATCTTATGACAAATCCTGCTCTTGGGCGGAGCGGGAAATAGTGTCAGACTTTTACTGACTAAAAACCCACTCCTGTTCCTTCTTTGCCTTCGTCCCAGGGCCCCGGGTTTCACTTTCACACTACCCGTGTTCCCAGTAGGCTTCGACCCTGTTGGGCCCCTACGATTTGCTGACATCTCCCTAAAAAATATATTTAATAAAACAGTAATAACATAATAACAAATCCATACACATTGAAGAAAAAAAAACTAACATAATTTAGAAGTAAAGAGAAAATACATATACATTACTTACCACTAATATAATATATCCCACAAAACAATTGAAACAATGTTTACTAATTTTTCATCCATTTTCTCACAAAACCTTAGACATTCTCCATCTCCCAGCAAACAATTCACACTTTGGTGTTAGAGTCAGAAGAGCATTAAGCACAGAAAGAGCACGAACGAGTGGCGAGTTACCTCGTGACTTCGTGATATTGTCTGTAATGCGCCTGGCTGGGTTTGAACCCACGACCTACAACTCGTCGTCTAATCAAAAACAACGAAATTGGGCATTGAGCTGTGTTACGAGTCTGACGCGGACGAAGTCGCGGGCACCAGCTAACACTTTATGATTATATCTAGCCTATAGGGTCCTACTGCTTGCCAAAGTCCTCCCTCCATTATTTCCATTGTTCCCGGCTTTGAGCCACTTCTTAATTCCTAAGGAACAGCTGTACTGAATATAATAAATTCTTATGTAATTGAATTGTTTCAGCAAGATGACAAACTCGGGCCGAGGTCGGCATCGAGGTCGTCAGGTGAAAACAGTGGAAGAAATTTTCCAAGAGGTGAATAGAAGATATGTGCGAATTAAAAGAAAAGACAGGAAGGACAACAATACTATTCTTTACAAAGTGTTACATGAACTTTTAAAAATAATGCGTGAATGTGATAACTTATTCGACAGTATGAACCCGAAACTAGAATATTTAGGTAGCTACTTTGATGGAATGCGCGTAGGCCAACCAAATGAATACGACATTAATGTTATTCTAACCTTTCACGTTAATTATAGTAAAATTGGTTTAGATGCCAGTGAAACTCAAAACGGTTACACAAGTATCATAATGCCAGAAGAATTCCGCAGGCTGTCGAATAATCCTAAAACTGCTACGAAAGGTTTCAAAAAGACTAAATTCTGGTGCGACAGATCTTACCGCCTACTCGTTGAAAATTTTAGATCTTGGATGCAAAGTGTTGTAGATGCAGCTCTAAATACGTTACCACTAGAAGATGGTAAACGAGTTTTAAAAGTCAAAAATAACTATTTTAAAATCCTCTATAAGATGTCAGGTCCTGCCAATACAATTACAATATGTTTTGAAAACGATTATGTTATTGATGTCGATTTAGTGCCAACCTTAGCGTTTCAGTTACCAAAAATACCATGCCATTCAAAAATAGATTTTGAAAAAGTTAAGAAGACTAAAATTACTCATTATTTTGCAGTACCAAAACCTAGTGATAATGATTTTAGTTGGAGATTAGCTTTTCCATATCAAGAACGATATTATACGGACAATACGAATAATTTAAAAAGCGCTTTAAAACTTCTGAAGCTATTTCGAGATATTCAAGGATTTAACAAATTGGCGAGCTATTTTATAAAAACATTATTTTTATGGGAAATTGTAGAAAAGGACGATGAATTTTGGAAAAAAAGTTCTTTAACATTTTTAGTACTTTATATGTTACAAAAATTAAGAGATAGTTTAGCAATAGCAACTATTAAAAATTTTTGGTGCTGCGATCACAATCTTCTCGAGAAAATTAAAAAGGAAACGTGTCAAAATTGGAGTAATCGAGTATCTAATATACTCAATGATATAGATAGAAATAAATCGACGAATCCGCATATTGTCTTAAAATATTTTACAAAACAAATTTATAAAAATGAAAACAAAAATGGTTAGAACTTAGTTACTAATTCCATGAATATTGTGATACGATTCGTCACGAACACACATTAGTATTTTAAATGTTACTTGCGGATATAAAAGAAATATAATTTTTTTCTCTATTTGTTAAAAAAAAGGCACAATGCATTAAAAAAATGCAAATTTCCTTTTTCTTTTAAATGGTCCTAAACAGATGGTTTTAGACCACTAAATTCGCTTTTCAAATGAAACCAGTTTGGGGCACGTAAGTTGGTTTTAGTCTTTAGTGGAAATATTATAATTATGTAGATACAATGCGTTCAAAATAAGAATAGGATCGATTGTCATGTTGTGACGTCACGTCATACTGTCAAATCGAAGAAATTGGGTAGGGTGAGCAAAACAATAAATTTTTAAAATATAATTTATTTACGTATCGTGAACGAAAATAGTTTAAACAGAATCCAGCCGGTAGCCAAGTTACAATCGTATCGTCCGCGCCGAACGCCTCGAATAGGCCACGCCTCCGATTCCTTTGTTCTGACCACGTGACTGAGCGTTGAGATGACGTCAGAACGTAGGAATCGGAGGCGTGGCCTACTCGAGGCGTTCGGCGCGAACGATACGATTGTAACTTGGCTAGGGGGGCAGTTCTTCTATTTTGCTTATCTCTGCGTCACTGTGTGAAGTGTCTGAGTAGTGGCAAATGGAAGAAGAAGGCGAATTGTTCCTAACAATGAAAATAAGAAAATAGTTTTTTTTTTACTAATTACGACTCAAAACAATATATTTAGCTAATTTATATTAAACAATAACGATTTTACTTCACCTAGATTTAACTAAGACTTAGTAATACAAAGCAAAAAAAATCCTTTATTGATATGCAAATAAATTTTCTTTGCAAACCGAACTTTTCACTCAACATTTGACAGAGCGAGGTTATTGACTTTCCTATTCTTATTTGGAACGCATAGTAGAACCAATTTTTGTGTTTTATATACTAAGAATTCAAATCTCAATTGACTCATTGTTTTAATCGCATCTAACTATTGTAAAATAATGTAATACTGTAAGCATGTACCCATGTACGAAATATAAAATAAACAAAAGAATGCGTGTTATTTTTAAAAGTCAGCCTGTGGTCAACTGGGCCCGCGGTATCAGTCGTCCCTGTTTCATTTTGAATTTTGCCAAATTTCATTATTAGTACAGTTGAGGAGTAAAGCCGAATCTTTTAATCTTATTTTTATGATTTAAAATATGCCAATATTATTCAATTATATTAACTTATGCACCACACTTATTTAGCATAAGCATAGCATAATCAATTAATCAGCCTTTTAATGTTCCCACTGCTGGGACTCAGGCCTCCTCTCTAGGAGAGGGAATGGGCCGTAATTCACCACGCGGGCCCATTGCGGGTTGGTGAATGTCACATGTCTTCGAATTTTTGGTTCTGGAAAATGCCGGTTTCCTCACGATGTTTTCCTTCACCGTTTTGAGAGCAGTGGTGATGAAATAAATTACACAAAGTAATGCGCCTGGCTGGGTTTGAACCCGCGACCTACAACTCGTAAGTCGGGGCCATTACCACTCGGCCACCACTGCTCCTCACTTATTTACTTACACTAAAACTAAATATGTTTACAGTGCCTAAATTAAGTGCACAAGCACCGCTAATTTGAAGGTGAAACAAATGGGCCTTTTTATGGATTATCTGCTTGGGTTAGCCAATCACAGGCTTGCTTCCTTCTAGTGTAAGGAAGCGCTTTTGTCTAAAATGCATCGGGCTTAAGCCAGTTCAAGTAACTAGTTTATCTTTCTATTGTTAATGTTAAAACGCAGACAAGTGAATAATTTAGAAGAAGACAAATTTTAAAATTAGTGATTTTTTATGTAAATTATTGGTTCCAAAGGATGCAGGCAGGACAAAGAGACCAAGCTATAACTCAAAAAACCCTTACCAAAAGCCTCATGCGACTGTATAGTCTGCACCTGGTGGCGGGGACCATCACTGGACACTGCACACTGCAGAATAAGCACCTCCATACAATATGCAACACAGACACCGCGATATTTGTAATACATAACATGATTGAAAAGAGTGTCCATGGACTTTATTGCACATTCTTCTCCATAGAGATCTACGCTTTGGATTGTGCAATTAGCATAATTTTTCTGACTGACTGACTTCTTGACATCTCAAAAGTGCCTGTAAATGGTTTATTTGAAATAAAATGCTTTGAATCTAGAACAATACCCTGTGCACAGCGTACTTGGAGAAGGAAGAGACAATTACGAATGTGCTCCTTGACTGCACAGGTGCCACTGATGCCTGCGAACCCTAAAATCCCTGAATTCCCTTACAGATGCCCTGAAAACCCTGGAAGGGTTAATCGGTTTTTGGAGAGAGGTGGGCTGGTTGGACCCACCAAAGATTGGCCGCCATGGCCCTTGCACAATGACCCGCATAGGACTATGTGCGGAAACTATACTCTGATAGAATAGAATAGAATACCTGAAAAATATAAGTTTCTACTATTCGCTGACTACAAGTCTACAACAATAGTAATAAAAATTGTACCCTTGTCTTTGGTGACGAAAAAATGAAAAATTACATATAAGCGATTCTTTGTTGAAAATATTCAAAATTTGCCCAACAATATTCAACCAGCTTTTCCCAGTGCATGCATGCAGATATAGGTCAATGTTGTTCCAGTTTTATATGCCTTGATAACTGACAAGCTGTATATTTTCGAATTTTAAAAAGTCAAATAGGTACCTGAACGGGAGCCAAGTAACGTGTCAATGCATTTTGAAGTTCCACCTATTCAAGCGCTAAAAAATACTTTCTTGTGAAATGTGAAAATTAACGGGTTGTTTTTTTTTTAATTTTTTTCTTTGGCGTAAAGATAAAGAGCCAGCTCTTTAACTTTACGCCAAAGAAAAAAATTGATACAAAACATAAACCTGTGACCACCAGCCTAGTTGCAGTCGATTTAGAGGGCAACAAAAACCAGACTGGTAATTTTAACCACAAGCTGTGATACCAGTAGTCCCAGTAGACTTTAACGACGTTATCTCTTGTAATCATTACGCCCAGTATAATTATTTTAAAGGATATTTGTGAATTAAATGTCATTCGAGACAATGGCCATTTTTACATCGGCGATAACGATATCGTGGGACTAATGGTCTCATACCTTTACATCGTCAGATATATGAGACTACCGGCCGCGGCCCCAAGATATCGTATTGTTATCACCTGTTTAGTTTTTTTCTTCTCAATTATATTGGGGTCGGCTTCCAGTCTAAATGATTATAATTATAAGGTATATTCATTCATCAATAACTAAATTATGATTAAAAATTCTTTATGATTCGTAAATAAAAGTTATTTAAAAAAATCTTGTTTTGCTCATCCTACCCAATTTCTTCGATTTGACAGCTATGACGTCACAATATGGCAAAAATCGACCGTATTCTTATTTGGAACGCATTGTATTTCGCTTTTTATTTTTAAAATTCTAATATCCGTTACCGAAACTAGTGGATAGTCCGAAATAATTTCGTATCTGTAACCGGTGTAATATTATTCCTACAAAATCTGTATCCGTACCTGTCAAAACGTGTTGCGGTGGCTATCAGCGGCACCGGTGGCTAATAACGTCGTTGCAGTTGGTCCACAGAGTACCTTTTTATGAGTTGGTCTCTGAAGATAGTCAAAACTATTTAGCTATTTGACATTTAAATTAATGATGCTGATGCACATTTTAACAAAACAAGTGATAATCACTATGAGCAGTCAAAAGTGATACGCAATACCACCGCTGCTGTACCTACTGTGTGCTACTGTACACTCATAAAATATACTGAGCACACTGTCTTTTAGCAAGTAATTATATTAGAAAACGTTTTGAGCAAATTGTGTGCCTTTTTGTTGGAAGTTATGACTATGAGCGATTATTCAAGGATTTGATAATCGCCCACAGTCATAACATGGTCATAAAACTGAAATAAAAAAACTGTCATCAAAAAATAAATATTAATTTTTCGACTGGCAATAGTTGTGCTGGCTGCACTGCACCCGCCCTTTCTCAAGCCGCCATTTTATTTGTGTTGTATCGCCATTTCGTTTCTTTCGTGAGATGGAGAATTGGACAAGAAAGTGAGACAGAAATAAAATTTGAATCCTTTTGATATTATTAGTCAATTTTAAGTAGTTCTATGTAATTTAGGAAAATTGAAATCAGGTTAACAAAGTGAATTTATACAAATCAGTTCCTGTTCAACTTTTTTTAATTTCGTGACCGCGTCTCACCTCTTGTTCGAGTACAATGGCGTCCGCATACTCGTAGCGCTCATGGATATTCCGTCATCCTTTTCTTGCATATATCGACTATTCAGGAGACACTGCCTTTCAAACGAATGATCTTTTTACGAGTAGAGTAGACTGATAAGAAATATTCCCCGTTACCTTCGCACTTTGTGTTTGAGTTTCTCTTTCACGTACAAGTAGCCGCGCTTTCGTTGAATGCGCAAAGATGTTTTTAAACATATTTACAATGTGTATTTTATGTTATAACAGATATACAGTATGTGCAGCTGATTGAAATTGTGTGATGAATTAATTGATGTGTCGATATGTTTACTACGAATGCCGTTCAAACCGGCACAGTGCCGACGCTGCAGTATCAAGAGCATCCACAAAAGTCTCAAGGCAAAAACATTGAAAACGTTCAGCAAAAGAATGCTCAGCAGACTCAACAACAACAACAGGTAATTATACATATATTGTATACAAACCTGTAAATAAAACAAAACATTATTTACATCACAAATAGATTGTACAAAACATATTTATGTGAGAAAGGTTTAAATTATAAAATAAATGCATTTTATATTTAAACACTTTGTCCTATTTATAAATTAAGGTAGGTACTGAGAACATAAAAATGTTAATTTTTTATATATCAGTGATCTCATCATCTATTCCTTGCCATTTCAAATAATATTTAGTGCATATAGTTATTTTAATTATCAAAAGTATTTAATCAGAGGTTTCTTCTGATTAAATAATTTTGAACTAAGTGATTACTTAGCAGATGAAAAAAGAGAAAAAAGATAATCTGATCAACAAAGTATAAAAACTATTTGATCTAAACATGCTACTTTTTATATAAATTTTATTTGTTTTTAATTTCAGGAGTTTCCTACATTTTGTTATACTACCAACGTGAATATGATTGGTAAACTAGGCACAGGTGCCACCAGTGGAGCTGGCAATGTGACTAGTGGTGTAAATATCACGCAACTGACCACCAGTGACGATAAGACTTGTTATATAGCCCAACCATTTTCCTACAACTATGCATTAGTGAATCAAATGCAAATAGCTCCAAATGGAATTCAGAATACAATATCAAATATTAGTTTCAAATGTGATGTTTGTGGCCTAATGTTTGGGCATCTTACTCTTCTGAATGCTCATAAAAGAATACATGCTCAAGATACAGGTAAATGTCTTACTTTTGCTTGATTTTGATTAATAGAATTGTTGATTTATAGTTTTAATCATCCAGAACAATATACATGTTACTGGGCTTCTAGCATTGACATCTATAAGTATAATAACTCGGATACTGTGATGGTGCTTTTAAATCGCTTAATTAAATTAATCTGTCAATTATTGAAAAAATATAATAAAAGAAAAAAGAAAGAAAACATGTTTATTCTGCCTGAATAGACGCCTGAATTCATTTCAAAAATACTAAAATCAAGTTCCCTGGCTGATATTTTTATGGCCTTTTAGAGCCTTGTAGCACTATCTGGGTTAATGTGCATATAGATCCCTCAAGAAAATTTATCTTGATTTATTTACAATGTTTGTGAAAGAGAACCATTAATATTATTTAAAAGTATACTGACTTGAATTGTGTGTTTACAGAAAACAATATCACCGTGGTAGCAACAGGTGTAAGTACTGGAAATGATGTTGCTATGCCTCCACATATTCAGATCCTCTCCTCTGATCCCAATGAGCAGCAGCAACACCACGTACAAATTCAAGACAGTTAGTAGGCACTTTTTATTTTTATCCATATTTTTCTTCTGCTGAGGAACGGTCTCTCCTTCCTACCTATTGATTTTAAAACTTCTATTTGCATTGTCTAGCTAAATAGTCAATAATGTTGTTACAACACCAGTGTACTGTTCAATGATCTGTAACTTGCACATATAAGCTGTACTGCATTTCTTGTTAGCACTGCATACAATGAATTTTGAATAATACAAGCACTGCTTCCTTTTCAATCTTGAGATTGTGTTACAGGTTTGTTCCCAAAGTTATGAAAAAATACTTTTCTGCTTAAGTTCTAAGCCTGGATACTGCATGTTATTTTTGTGCACTATATATATATAAAAAGTTCTAAAAATAAAAGCCTTAATTAATGTTTTCATCTATGTTTCAGCTAAACCAGTTATAATAGAAAAGGTTCAGAAATGTATTACTTGTGGCGGACCCATTCCCAGTAATCCTAAGAGAAAGGGACCCAAGCTAATTCGCTGTGAAAACTGCATTGCACAAGATTCTGTAGACCAGAGGAATAGTCAATGTGAGTATACTATTTTTTTTTATTTCTGGCTCTATATTACGAACCTTGAATTCTCCAAAGGGTTAAACTGAGATATTAAACACTTATCTGAAAAAAAAAATACAAAGATAAAACAAAGAATTCTTTTTTAACTTTGTATTTTTTTTTTCATTCCTGATTTCTCACAGTCAGCGCATGCAAGAATAGGATTACGATCCATCCTAATAAACTGGTATCAAACTTGAAGGAAAGGTTTAAACCAACACATTTTGGTCTAAATCATTAAATGGATGAATTTATATGCACTAGTGGGTGATTGGTATTCACCCACTAGGGCATATACATTCATGCATGACATTGCATGACAAAATGGACAGATTGCATCAGAATGAGAAAGAAAGAAATTTTTTTTTTCCTCTTTCACAAAGACAGAACTGCAATAAAAACCAAACAAGCTATTTATCACTTTTAATAAGTAATTTGTGTTTGATAGTGAATGCAACACAAATATTTGTGGCGGCGGAAGACAATGTTAAGTTTGAAGTTAGTACAGTGCAGCCGACCTCGGACCCTCTGTCGACTGCGCAGACGAATCAGCAGACACAACAACAGCAGCAGCAACAACAGAAACCTCGTGAGTGTCCTTTTATGTCAATTAAAATTAGAAAACCATATTCAAAATGTCATCTATCAGTCATTCATATTCAGTCATGTGTAAGTATTTATCTTACTCTTACAAGACACTTCAGTATTTGTAACACACATAATTATTTTGTTTCAGTTCCTGGCCACCATCCAGTGAAGAGGAGAAATTTAGCATCAGTAACAAAATGTCAGAACTGTAATGGTTCGGGCATTATTTTCGTAGGAGGGAATAAGAATAAGTTAAATAATGCAAATTTGGACAAACCATTCCACTGTAATATCTGTGGAGGTTCCTTTGCCAGATATTCCTCATTGTGGTCACATAAAAAGTTGCATTCTGGTGAGAAGAACTTTAAATGTGGAATCTGTGGAATTGCATTCGCTAAGGCTGTTTATCTTAAGAATCATTCAAGAATACATACAGGAGAAAAACCATATAGGTATGTAAAATCAATCATAATTATTATTTACTATCAACCCACCCCAGGTTTGCAAAGTCGAAAATTATATAGGAAAACCCTCCTTTTTTATGGCTCTATTAGATACATCTGCATCAAAATTTTTGCGTGGCTTAAAAGTTAGCGGATGAACAGAAAAATCTTATTAACCAATTTAAAAAGAAAAATAATATAATTATGTCAGTTATAGTCTCTTAGGGGCGAAACTGAGTAAAGCGGACCGCACGGTTTTATAAAAAAGAGCACTGTTTGCGGGCCCCGCGCCCGATTTGCTACATAATAATATATTAAGTTCTCCATCGACACGACTACATGCACATTGTTAAAGTTGAAGTAGCGACACTGCGTAGGTAATTTTCGTAACGGGGACCATCCGCATGAACACACGCGCTTTGTCACGCGACGGCTGCCTTACGCAGTTTCAGCCCTTAGAATACCTAAATGAAAATAATTCACTCATATTTCAGATGTAATACTTGTGGGATGCAGTTTTCACAATCACCACACCTGAAAAACCATGAACGAACACATTCAGGGGAAAAGCCTTATGTCTGTGAAGTAAGTAAAATTTAAATAATTTATCAATTGGTATTATATGCTGAAGGTAAAGGTTAGTTAGACGCAAAGACTTTAAATATATACTACCAATAGACAGGACATAGCAAACAAAATCGTGATCCGATACTTATTACCTAGTGGTCATAAGTCGCTCAGTCTAGTATGACGCCCCTACACGTCAAGTCGTGTTTGTATCCGCTCTATGCGTTAAATGAAAATCATTTTCTGAGAAAATATGCCGAACTGCGCATTACGCTATTGCAAATCTTGTTATGATAAAATGACTGGACCTAACTTCGGTTTATTTTCATAAATATTTTTAGTATTTACGAAGTAATTAATTAAAATTCAATAATTTTGAGAAATATTTCTAGAACATTTGCTGGTTTTGTGATAACGCCATCTATTGCTGAAAAGCTTAACCTTACCTTTATCACACACTGAGGCTATACCACAAGCTCATAATGTGATCCATTTTACGACCTAAACCGAACTGTTAAAGGGATGGAGCTATATAGGGTGTATAGCTCCATCACTCTTTCTCTCGTACGACTGACATTTTAACATTATCGGTGCGGGTAGCGGCGCGGGTGCGGCAACGCGGGCGATTTGGGTGGCCACACTGTGCACTGGCAGCGCGGTGCGGGCAGCGGCGCGGGTGATAGTGCCTGTCCGAAGTAGGCTTGTTGAAAAAATATCGATATTTTTGCTTCGATATATCTAAATTTTCAGTCTATATATTTTGATCCGATACATCGATATATCGATACAAAATATTCAATATCGAAAATCGTATCAAAAACGATTTTTTTTTTTTCAAAATTTATTTATCAGCAGAATATTTAAATGAATTCAAAGCCGTAAAAGATAGGAACGAACGGAAAAAAGTCTGTATTATCTATACTGTACTGTTATGATTTTACTTTCGTTAAAATTTCTGAAAAAATTCTTCAAAATATTAGTATATTGTTATTTCGTTAGTTTTAATAAGATTACGTGTTGCTCCGATCCCAAGTAATATAGGACAAGGGCAGGAAGAAGAAGTTTTATGCAGATTCTCATAAATTAAAATAATGTGAATTTTGTATGGAAATTACTATGTATTACCTATTATTGACCTAGACTGAACTAAATGAATTATTATTTTAAGACCGAAAATCTTGGAAAGTTTGACCGATATATATCTTTTCTTCGCTATATCCAGGCTGATATTATTATTTTTATAAATATCGATACATCGATAAATATTACTTCTAGCATGGCTCGAACTAGTTTGCCGCTTGCCGCCCGCGCGCTCACTGTGGCCACTTGTATGAACTCACTATGGCGTGAGATACCCGCGCGCGTTCCGCGTGTCACAGTCCGCGCCGCTTCCCGCGCCCGCGTGCCCACTGTGGACACTCAAAGGAAGTTCTTGTGTTTGAGATTGCCGCGCCGCGCCCGCCCCGCACCCGCGCTTCCACTGTGGCCGAGCACATAGCCGCTCTATTGTATCTCTTTAAATCTCTTTGCGAACATATAACATGCCAAATACGAAACAAGTGAAAAAGTAATTGTCAGAAGGCAAGGGAGGACGGGATTCATTTTTCGAAAAGTATAAACATATTTGCACGCATTGGACGCGGCCGCCGAATTCAATTTATCGGAACCGAATTCGGAATCGAATGTGCAAAATCAATAGGATGTTCCAAAATTTCGGAATCGAACCTGCGCAACATCTCTAACACATTTGCTATTTGGAGAAAAACTGTTTGTATGTTTCTATGTTTCCTGATAGCTATAACCTAGGGGTCTTTAAGTCAAGAGTGAATAGTCCATCCATCCATTGTTGACCACATCGTCTCTTATCATCGCAGTCTTCCTGAGTGACCGGTCCGTCCGACTGGTCATCGATGGCTGCTCGTCGTCCGGTCAAATGGCCATTAATGCTGGGGTCCGTCAGGGGTCAGTGCTCTCGGCAACATAGTTCTTGCTGCACATAAATGATCTTCTTAAACCTACCTTTGCGTATGCAGACGACAGCACTGTCGCTGTGAGTTACGTGTCCAGCGCGCGGGCTAGTGGGTCACAGATCCAGTGTCTCCGAGAGGCTATGGTTGAGTG
The DNA here is from genome assembly GCA_905147345.3 of Mythimna impura. Classification (NCBI taxonomy): domain Eukaryota; kingdom Metazoa; phylum Arthropoda; class Insecta; order Lepidoptera; family Noctuidae; genus Mythimna; species Mythimna impura. The sequence goes on along the minus strand of LR990342.1, from coordinate 10,989,565 downwards.
CTAGAACTTGTCTTAGGAGGCGGTCTCAGCATAGGGCGCTGCTAATTTGGTTCAATGCTGCCAGGCGTGTCTAGCTGCTCAAACTTTATCAAACGCAAGTTCGATCGTGTATGGAGTACTGCTCTCACCTTTGGGATGGACCTACCAGATACCAGCTTGATGCACTTGAGTCGATTGAGAAGTGAGCCAAGAGGATCATTGGTAATGATGCACTCGTCGAGTCCAGGCTACAAAGTCTCGAGCATCGACGCCGATTTGTTAGCCTGTCGGTTTTCTATCATTTGCATTTCGAGGAGTGTGCGTCAAAATTAGCCTAATTCCGCCAAGCCCGTTCCATCATCGGACCACTAGACGTACGGCGATGCGACATCCTACCCATACGCACAAAACTTTATGTGGAATTCCCTGCTGGAGCCTGTTTCCTGATAGTTATAACCTAGGGGTCTTTAGGTAAAAAGTGAATAGGTTACTTTTAGGCAAGCGTGCTCCATCGCCGACCACATCGACCACATCGTCGCGTACCATCAGGCGCGAGCCTACTCACAATAAAAAAGAACGATCTGTTGGTTACCATGCAGGCATGCAAACATGTGTTTCATGACTGGTGAGTAATACAGTGTACAACATGCATTCACTTAAAAAATAGCTTGAAGAAAATAGGTGGTTCTTAACTCAAAATACTCAATTCAGAAACCCGCCCATTGAGTTGTAATACCTCCTTTAAAATCCCGGAATCATGAACATGACAATTAAATCCCACAATTTAAGAATTTGATCTAAAAACATAATTATTGAAGAATCTAAACGCGAAAACACAAGAAGTAGTTTAGCATAGCATAATCAGCCTTATAATGTTGCCACTGCTGGGACTGAGCCTCCGATCCAGGAGAGGGAATAGGCCGTAATCAACCACGCGGGCCCAGTGTGGATTGGTAGATGTCACATGTCGTCGATTTTTTTGTTCTAGGACATGCCGGTTTTCTTACCGTTTTGAGAGCAGTGGTGATGAAATAAATTACAAAAAGTAATACACTTGGCTGGGTTCGAACCCGTAACCTACAACTCGGTATGTCGGGTCGTTACCACTGGGCCACCACTGCTCCGCTATATACATAATATATATAAGTAGTTTGTAATTTCATAAATCCCGGTATTTAATGGGCATGTTTATGATTCCGGGACTTTAAGAGGAGCGTATGTTACTTACTTCCAGGAACTTTAGGTAAATATACTCTAATCCGTCCGCTACTAATGAGACTATAAAGATGGAGGAGAGCGTACTAGGTTAGACGTGTTTTTGCAAGACCGAATCCGCAGCTGAGAAACCATTGAGAAACTAATATAGGACTAAAACTCAAAACATGTCGGAATACGTGCAACGGCGCTCAATAGAAGGGGGCGCATTGATAAATAGATGGCAAGTGGATCAGAGCCATATTGGGCCTACCACAACATATTCACCACAGTTTTATCTGCGCAGGCCGGCTTGTACACTGAACACCATGCGTCTGGTTGGTAAAACGCATACAGTTTTAAACGATGTTCTTACTATCCATGTGGTAATATTAAGGGTTCAAGAATATGCCATGGTCCAAATTCGCAATAAGTACATTATGGGCGACTTGCACGTGCTAGTTAAATCTCGATTTAGTGTGATTTATACTCCGTTTAAACTTAAGTCGAACTTAACTCATTGCACATATGTTTAGAGCAAAGTTAGATATAAAGAAGGGTCAAATTTAAACCAGTGTGGTAGGCAGTTGAAGTTGCTAAATCTCGATTTAGTGAATGTGGAATGTTCGTTATCGTCTTATTTACTGTGTAATATTACTGTTAAAATGGATATGTTTATATATTCGAGCGATCCGAAGATGATCTACTATGTAACGTAAATGAAGTGCTAATCCAATATTTGGATTCACCATTTTTGTGTTGTTTTCGATTGCTACATTTTTTTCGGTTATCCTGCCAAACTGTGAACAACGGAACGATCCAAGGGGCTGCAACGTGCTAAGCTAGGTTTAGTTAAGTCGGGTAGATTGCAATAAGTTACGAAAAACGGTTTTTCACGGGATATAGTACTGTGAAGTCGTGAATATGGTTATCACTCAAAACACATGTTTCCAGTTATACTTCCATTTATTGAATGAGACAAAACTAATATAACATAATTCCCACAGACTTACTTACTAAACAATTTACCTATTCAGCGCAACTTGACTGGCGTACGTGTATTTCTAAGGAAATGCATTTGATGCTACATTACAACTCCCCCGAAAAAGTACAGGGCTACTATCCCTCCCATTGCAAAAAGAACACGTACACGAATCAAGTTCGATACACTAAACAAAACTAATTAACTAAATTGTATCATGTACAAAAGCTGGATTAAATTGAAATACAATTATGGATAAAACAATTTTGTATTATTTTTGTGTACTACAATGAACTTATTATTTTTCAATATTTTTACATTTGGAGATAAATCTTCTACTACTTCAAATGGCCCAGTATACAAACATTCAAGTTTTCCTCCTGTTTGATTTTTTAACAAAATTAAGTCGCCTTTATTGTAGTGCACTGCATTAATATTTTTATCATATATATTATGCTTTCTTGACAATTTACTTTGTTTGTAGCAAATTTTGTTTGGCTTCAAGCTGAGCTTTTACTAATCTAAACTTAAACTCCTTAGGATAATCGTCATAATTATACAATGGTTCAGTTTCTATAGGTAAGTTACTAGGGAGGTTACATAATTTTCCGAACACCAATTCATATGGGCTATATTTAGTTTTACAGTGTACCGCTGTATTATATGAGAAGCACCAAAAGGGCACCCAATCACTCCAGTTCGTTTTATTGTTTTCACATTGTATCCTGAGATAAGCGCCTAAATGTTTATGACTATTCTCGATAGAACCTAGCGTTTCATGATGGTATGACGTAGATAAATTTTTCAATATTTAAAATATTACAGATTTCCACTAGAACGTTCGAAGTAAATTCGGTCCCTTGGTCAGTTAATATTTGTTTTGGTATACCATAACGTAATATGAACTTATTGACAAATGTTTTAGCCACTGTCTGAGCATCTTTTCGTGGCAAAGGATACGCTTCTATAAACTTAGTCAAGTTACTATGTACTTATTATTATAATTATCTATATCTAGGGGCCCCATTAAATCTAGGCTTATGATATCGAAAGCAGAGTTTGCAGTCGATGTAATGATCATTGGTTGTTTTACATTTTTGTTCCGAGTGTTTTTGTATTTGACACTTTCTACATTTACGTACGTAGTTAGTGACGTCACTGGTCATCCCAGGCCAGAAGTATTTTCTTTTAATGTTGTTTAACATTCTGTTTACACCTGCATGCCCACTTGTGGGCAAGAGGTGGTAGTCATTTAATATGACTTTAATGTGGTCTTTATCAGTGAGTTTAATAACGTCTCTAATAATGAGAATTCGTGGAGAAATAACTTGTGTTTCTCTCAAGGCACGTAATAAAGTCTTTATTTGTAATGCATTATTTTTACTTTTGATAATTAATACCTCTTTATTTTTTAATTCTCTGCACATATTTTCTAAATCCCTCGCTAACACTTCCGGAGTAGATAACGATCGGGTATTTAGATAAATCGTAGACTGTACAGGTACGTACGTGCAACAACTAGCTTTTGACATAACAGTATCGGAACGCGGCAGTTCTGATTCTTTATAATTTTTACAAAAAATTAAATCTATTACATCGTGGGGTCTTTTCAGAATATCCACGGTAGTAGGGTAATCACGTGTACTGACCAAGGATGGATTTTCTACCATCTGTCTGTCATGGTCAGTATGATCTCGTTCTAACCTTTTTTTTGGGCTCTTGTCAATACCGAGATTGTTTTATCTTGCATATTTTTTAAGACAGAGGAAGTTACCGAGATTCGACTTAATGCATCTGCGGCTGCATTACGACTACCCGGGACATACTCCACGTCAAAATCATATTCTTCCAGATATAATCGGAACTTGGTTAAGCGGCTAGACGGGTCATTTAAACTGAAAAGATATATAAGTGGCCTATGGTCCGTAAATATTTTGAATCTCCTCCCGTATAGATATGGCCTAAAATGGCGTACCGCCCAGACAATAGCTAAAAGTTCTAACTCTATTACGGGATATCTCGTTTCGGCTGGCTTTAAGCTCCTACTTGCGTACGCAATAACTCTTCCGTTGTTATTTGATAATACTGCGCCTAACCCGTTTTTGGAAGCGTCTGTTTGTAAACGAAAAATATTTGATTCAGAAAAATCGGGGTAGTCTAAAACTGGCGGACTTGTTAAAGTTAACTTTAAATTTTGAAAGGCATTTTCACATTCATGTGTCCACTCAAATTTCGCGCCTTTCTTACAAAGACTATTTAAAGGGAATACGATGTCAGCAAAACGTGATATAAATCGTCGGTAGTAGTTGGCGAATGCAACGAAACGTTTTACTTCGTCAGCACATGTTGGCCTTGGGAAATTGTTCATTATATCAATTTTATCAGGGTCTGGAAATATACCACCTGATGTGATTTTATGGCCTAAATATACGATTTCCCTTCTTAAAAATTCACATTTTATGGGGTTTAGCTTTAGATTAACTTCTCTTAACCGATTTAGAACACAAGTAAGATTTGAGTTATGCTGATCCATTGATTTTCCAATAACTACACAGTCATCTAAATATTGGAAACATTTATCGTAATTGAGGCCTGCCATAGCGATGGTCATTAGCCTCGAAAAAACACTAGCACTTGTTTTTAAACCCATCGGGCAGCGTTTCATTTGGTACTGCTTACCTACCGAAAATGCAGTACATTTACGTGAGTCTTCGCCTAAAGAAAGCTGATACATCTTATTGAAACTAAAAGATATTGTGTATTTTCGAGAATTTTTATTTAAAGATAATTGATAATACGATTGAGAGAAGTCTAATTTGGAAAAGTAAACGCTTCCGGAAAGGGAGTCTAAAATTTCCGTAATGTTTGGCAAGGGAAATTTGTCGTCTTGAATTTTGTTATTTAGTTGTCTATAGTCTACGACAAGTCTACACTTTTTTTCTTGAGATTTGTCAGCTTTCTTGGGGACTAGGAGTACGGGACTGGACCATTCCGAGACGGTCTCTTCGATTATATCGTTGTCTAACATCTCTTGGACTTGTTTCTCTACCTCCCGTTTCATAGAGTGAGGCACTCTATACGGTTTGACGAACACTGGGGTAACATCATTTTTTAGAACAATATTATGTTCCATTAAGTTAGTGACCGACAACTTGTCACCCGGTAGATGAAAGACGTCCGCGTATTTAGCACAGATTTTCTCGATATGAATTTTTTCGTCTTTATTCAAATAGCTAATATCTAAAATTTCAAATAAGGTTTTGATACGTTCTACTGATTTATTTTCTTTTTGGAAATGACAAAACTCGAAGTTATTTAAGGCAGAAATCGGTAGTTTTGATAAATCTACGATTACCTCTTTATCTAATGTATTTAATATTTTTATTGGAATGGAACCTTTCTGAGGTTTTGTTATCATCCCGGCGACAAAAACACCGTTTTCGATTTCGTCAGCTAAAACAACTGCGTCATCGAGCATACCGCAAGGAATGAATTTGATCGCTTCGCAACGGGGCGGTATGAAATGCTCGTGGGAATTCGTTTTAATATTAATATGAGTTGTTTTGTTATTTTGTGTAAGTTGTAGAACGTTTTTCCTATAATCTATGACAGCATTATAGCGTTTAAAAAAATCTTCACCTAAAATACCGTCAGATGAACATAATAAATTTTTGAAAACGTAAAATTTTTGCTTAAATATAATGTTGTTAAACTTTAAACTAATGTATATAAATCCTTCAGACGTCAGTTTTCCACTTACTCCTCTGATAGTAATTTTATCTTTATTTAGTTGATTTTCATACTCACTAAACCTACTTAACGATTCGTATTTTAATACGCATAAACTAGCCCCACTATCTACTAATAAATCTATTGGTGAACTACCTATACCTACATTCATTGTCACATAATTACCATTATTGTAATTCATTATGGACGAATTATTCGTTTTCTGCACGAAAAAACTCACTCTCGGGTTCATTTCCCTCGTCCCTAGTGTGAGACGGTTCTTGAGTTGCATGTGCTACGTTTTGACACATATCAGCACGACTTTTGCCACAATTGGACCTTGGTCCCCGTGAGTAGGTACCGCGACGCGTGCGCCCCGACCCGTTATTGTAAAACACTCGTGGTTTATAATCATTTTGTGCGCTATCAGCGTCTGGCGTCCTAAACGTGTTGGGACGCGAATTATAACCTCTCGAATTGGGCCTTGAAAAGTTTCTGTACTTAGTTGTTTTTATTAAAATTACGATTACGTTGTATTTCCATAACCTCTAAATTATTATCGTCTGGATTTAGAGATTGCTCGTCTATGGCTGCCCTAATACTTTCTGATAGTAAATTAAACTGGCGTGAAGCAATGATTGTGCTGAGACGAGGGTCCGATAAGCCATCAGCAAACCGCTTGATAGCGATTCTTTCATTAATTGGTTTCAATAAGTGATATTTTTTATCGTCTCCGTCGGCTTGAGCTATAGTCAAGTCTACAAATAATTGTTCTACTTCTGTTCCGTATTTTTCTATGGTTCTACGACCTTGTTTTGTACTAAATAACTGTGACTGGATAGCGACAGATGATCTCTTTTGAATCAAATGGGTTCGCATAGCTGATATTAGCTCGTTAATGCTACTGTAACTTGACTCTAAACGGAGTTTAGCGCTCGCTGACAACCTTGTCTTTAGCACGAATTCGATAAGTTTCTTTTTACCGTCCTCGGTAAGCATACTACTATATAGTTGAATGCTATCTATAATTTGTTGGGTCACATGTTCCTGGCCTGTCATGACAGGTAGTAATGCGATCGCGGATTTCAAATCAAAATTTTCGGAAGCCATTTCGCTTGCGTTTGTCGATTGTTCCCTTTTCAACATTAAACTTAAAATATTACTATACAATAAGTGAATTTCATTAATCAACTTATTAATAAATCGTACACTTTCGGTGCTTATCTCGGACTTTTCAACCTTTTGTCGAACGTCTGCAGAAGTGAACTCTAAACGACTATACACAATTTGAGCTTCTACTAATTTATTTTGTGCTGCTTCTGACGTCTCTCGGCGTGCTGAGCCGATTTTAATTAAATAATCCTTTATATCTTTTAATGAATTAAATATAGACGTCAGCTCTGATACAGGCATCGGGTACACTAATAAAATGTTACTATTCCTTATTTGTACATACTAGGAGCAGGCTAATAATTGGATTTTGCTTAGACTTACTTGCATAATTTGATGCGGCACGACTAATTAACAAAATAAACTACTGGTACGTATACCGATGAGGACGCCTTCATTGATGCTGTGTTGCCGGCTTGGCTCTGCTTGGCTCAGCTTGGCTCTGCTTGGCTCAGCTTGGCTCAGCTTGGCTCAGCTTGGCTCTACTTGGTTCTGCTTGGCTCTGCTTGGCTGCTAATTGGGCCGGGCTATACCCTGGACACCTTTCCTTTGCTCGTTCTTTTGATCTTGTCGGGAACTTCGGTCTTCCTTCTCTCCGTCAATTTCTTTAAGAAGCAGTCGCAAGGTCAGAGTTGAGACGTTGTTAAGACTGACAGCGTTGAGCTCTCGTCGTAGCGTATGAATAGCGTGACTACGACACTTCTTTATGACGAAATACAATACTGCTGCGATGATGCACGCGACGATGGTGATCAACAATATTGACTCGACACTTGTTCCAAGAGGCATGAGTTGGCTAGTAGTAGCAGTTGCAGCACCATTCGCGTTTTGAGCTATTACAACTTCATCTTTAGAGTAGGTTTTTCCCATTGTAGTTTCTCTCTTGCTAATATCTCTTCTCTCTAGCTAATGTTTCTTCTTTCTTGCTAATGTTTCTTCTCTCTCGATCTTCATATTTTAATTTCTTATTTCACACGTCTGCGTTCGTGGGCGGCAGGGTCGCCATGTGAAGTCGTAAATATGGTTATCACTCAAAACACATGTTTCCAGTTATACTTCCATTTATTGAATGAGACAAAATTAATATAACATAATTCCCACAGACTTACTTACTAAACAATTTACCTATTCAGCGCAACTTGACTGGCGTACGTGTATTTCTAAGGAAATGCATTTGATGCTACATTACAGTACTCATCAAGACCATTCCAAAGTGTCCAAACTATGTAGGGTTATTTTTTGCGTTTAGTAGTTCCTATGGTAACCTTCCGTCATCATCATCATCATTTCAGCCGAAAGACGTCCACTGCTGGACATAGGCCTCCCCCAAGTGTCGCCACAATGAACGGTCCTGTGCGTCTCGCATCCATCGGACTCCCGCAACCGTTACCAAGTCATCGGTCCACCTTGTAGGAGGCCTTCCAACGCTACGTCTTCCGGTACGTGGCCGCCATTCCAGAACCTTTCGGCTCCAACGGCCATCTGTTCTGCGAGCAATGTGCCCTGCCCATTGCCACTTTAGTTTGGCGATTCTTCGTGCTATGTCGGTAACCTTGGTTCTTTTGCGGATATCCTCATTCCTGATTCGATCACTCAAGGAAACTCCGAGCATAGCCCCTTCCATTGCCCTTTGGGTGACTTTAAGTCTTCTGATGAGGCCCATTGTAAGCGACCACATTTCGGAGCCATATGTCATCACTGGCAACACGCACTGGTCTGGACTTTCGTCTTGAGACACTATGGTATATTGGACGAGAAGATACCGCGCAGCCTCCCGAACGCTGCCCAGCCGAGTCGGATTCGACGATTGATCTCTTTCTCGAAGTTAGACCTTCCCAACTGGACCGTCTGTCCCAGGTAAACGTAGTCGTCTACAACTTCGAGTGTATAGTCCCCGATCTTGATAGGAGTGGGTGCTACATGGCTGTCATGACTTTGGTTTGGTCCATGTTCATTTTAAGTCCCACTCTTTCGGAAGCTCTACTGAGGTCACCAAGCATTGTACTGAGCTCCTCCGTAGTCTCAGCCATGACTACTATGTCGTCGGCAAATCGAAGGTGAGTGATGTACTTGCCATTGACATTAATGCCTAGCCCTCTCCATTCCAAAACCTTGAAGACATCCTCCATTGCTGCCGTGAACAGTTTGGGAGAAATAACGTCTCCCTGCCTCACGCCCCGCTGCAAGAGGATAGGTTTCGAGGTCTGGTCTTGTAGTCGGACTGACATAGTGGCGTTTTTGTACAAACACTTCAGCACTTCGATATACCCATAGTCAATTTGGCACCGTTGGAGAGACTGCAGTACAGCCCAAGTTTCAATCGAATCAAAGGCTTTCTCGTAGTCCACAAACGCTAAGCAGAGAGGCTGATTATACTCCTCAGTCTTCTGTATAACCTGCCGCAGCGTATGTATGTGGTCCACGGTGCTGAAGCCTTTTCGAAATCCGGCTTGTTCGGGAGGTTGGAAGTCGTCGCACCTGCGCGCGAGACGATTCGTGATGACTCTGGAAAACAGCTTGTAGACATGGCTCAGAAGCGAGATGGGCCTGTAATTCTTAAGCAGGGCATTATCGCCCTTCTTAAAGAAGAGTACCACCACGCCTCTGCTCCACGCCTGTGGCGTTTTTCCCTCGAGTATGACGGAATCAAATGGCTTCTGTAGGGCCTTAAGGACCTGTTTTCCACCCGCCTTCAGGAGTTCGGCCGTAATTCCGTCCTCACCCGACGCCTTGTTGCCATCCTAATCTCGTACAGGCTGACGTCCGGGATATCATCGGTATAGTGTCGAGTCAGTCTAGCTCTTGGGTCGTTTACTAGATTTGCAGCGGGTTTAGCAACTGTCCATAAAAAGCCTCGATCTCTCCCAGAAGCTCCGATTTGGCGGATATGACTCTGCCATCGTCGGTCTTCAGTTTCGTGAGCTGGCTTTGGCCAATAGACAGATCTCGTGCAAATACTTTAGAGGCCTTATTCCGCTCAATCGCATCCTTAATCCTTGCGGTATTAAAGCGGCGAAGGTCGCGTTTCAGGGACTTCGAGATTTGTCTATTGAGCTGCCGGTATATGCACGTATCGTCTGAAGACTGCAGAATCATCTCACGCCTCTTCTTCATTAGCTCGAGGGTCGGATCAGAGAGCTTCTTGTTCTTATTTGTACGGTGAGTCTTGAAAAACTTAGACCGTAATGTATGGACAGTTTCCACGAACCCATCGTTATATTCATCCACGGAGCTTCCTAGGCACTCGAAACGATTGTGGAGTTCGAGCTGAAAGCTCGGGGTTTTGGATCTGGATCTGTGCTGGACGGAGCGTAGACTTCATCAGTCGAGACCTTTCAAACTTAATGTTATTATTCAATGTGCCTCTTACCACGCGGTGATCACTTCCAGTTTTCACCGCGTTGATCACAGAGACATATTATCATTGAATATTTGCTTTTTCGTCGACAGGATGAAGTCAATCTCATTCTAGTTGCACCGTCAGGACTTTGCCAGGTCCACCCTCTATGCTCATGCTTTTTGAAGAAGGAATTGATCATATAGAGGCCCTCCTTCCATAAAGCTAGCCAGGAGGTGTCCCCGGTGATTCCGACGTCCAAATCCAAATTGCCCCACTCGCAGCTCGTCACCGTCTCGTTTGCCCAGTTTCGCGTTAAAGTCCCCCATGACCTCGGTGAAGTGAGTCTGAGAACCATGCATGGCTCTTGATATATCCTCATACATGGATTCTACTTCGTCGTCGGGATGTGTCGAGGTCGGGGCGTAGACCTGTATGACCTTCAGCGAATATCTTGATGATATTCTGAGTATAAGGTACGCCACCCTGGTCGACACACTCTCGATCTTCACCACATTGTTCACAAGGGACTTGTGGACGATAAACCCGACACCACCTGGCTAACCGAATTCAAAACAATTGGCTTAATTCGGTTGCATTTTTAACCGACTTTAATAAAGGTGCAGGTTCTCAATTCGACTGAAACTTTTTTTTAGGGTTCCGTATTTTAAAAATAAAAAAACTTTTTACAAAAAAAAATACAACCGACTTCAAAGTAAAAAAAAACACTGAAAAGTGCAAAATAACTTTAATTTCGGAAGTCGGTGTTTCTATAATAGTTTTGTCTCTTCGTTATTTAACACCGACTTCCGAAATTAAAGTTATTTTGCACTTTTCAGTGTTTTTTTTTACTTTGCGACTTCAAAGTAAAAAAAAACACTGAAAAGTGCAAAATAACTTTAATTTCGGAAGTCTTTTGTATTTTTTTTTGTAAAAAGTTTTTTTATTTTACACTTTTTAGTTATGGTACCACCACTAAAAAGTACCCCTCAGCCAAACTTAAATACCTTATAGCTAGAGTGCATCTCATGACAATTCTAATAATCCCAAACACGGTTAGATTACATTAATTTATTACAGAGTTCCGGTGCCTAACTTCAGGCTTCATCATCAGATCAGTTCGATATGTTCCCCCTCTACTTTCAGTCAGTCATCGACTACACGTATAAACAAAGCAATTTTGCTTGTTACGACGGTTCTGCTGTGATCCTATGAGGAGTTCTGTTCCATATCTTTGAAGTTCATGATCAGATCATAACAATATTTCTATGGGACCAATTCGGCAGCATAACAATTCAATCAAAAAACAAATTTTTAAAATCGGTCCACCATTGACCGAGAAATCGGTGAACATACATAAAAAAAAAAAAAAAACACATTCAACCGAACATATAACCTCCTCCTTTTTGAAGTCGGTTAAAAAACGGAACCCTTATGCCTCGTTTACGTGGGCCCAGCCTCGGCCAATCGTCATTGTTTAAACGGGGTTTCCTTCCCCGTTAACACAATGACTAAGGAAGGCGATTGGCCGAGGCTGGGCCCACATGTAAATGAGGCATAAGGGTTCCGTTTTTTATTTTTAACCGACTTCAAAAAAAGGAGGAGGTTATTCAATTCGGTTGTATTTTTTTTTTATGTTTGTTACCTTAGAACTCCGTCGTTTATGGACCGATTTGCAAAATTTTTTCTTCCCTTTATAGGATATGCTTCCAGATTGGTCCCATTTTTTTCAAAATCCAGTTCTGATGATGGTATCCATGAGGAATCGAGGGAACTCCTCAAATATTATAGGCAACCATATAGTGATTTTGGTATTTTCATCGAGAACTTAGCATTTACAGTCAAAAAGTAACATTTGATGAAATGGAACTGATGAAGAAGACCAGAAATGGTCAACGGAACTTCATACTCGCATTGATATTACAATGAAGATAGTTAAGCGACTATGACAATACAAATAAATGAATGGTTCTGAACAGTTACGTTGAAAATAGTATCACCGAAGATGATGATGGAGCCGGAAGGTAGATACTGGAACTCCGTGATTAATCAATTTAACCTAGCCGTGTTTGGACTTATTAGAATGGTCATGAGATGCACTTTGGCTATAAGATACTATCAAACTGATCTGATGATGGAGCCGGAAGGTAGGTACTGGAACTCCGTAATTAATCAATGTAACCTAACCGTGTTTGGGCTTATTAGAATTGTCATAAGATGCACTTTGGCTATAAGGTACTGTCGAACTGATCTGGTGATGGAGCCGGAAGGTGGAAGGTAGACACAGGAACTTTATAATAAAACAATGTAACCTAGCAATGTTTGGGTTAATTGGAATCGTCATGAGAAATAGGCACTCTGTTTATAAGTGTATCGCAACTAAAAAGTGTAAAATAAAAACTTTTTACAAAATAGAAAACCGACTTCACTAAAAAAAAAACACAAAGGATCAAAATAACTTTAATTTCGGAAGTCGGTGTTAAATAAGAAACAAACAATACCGAGAAACACCGACTTCCGAAATTAAAGTTATTTTGATCCTTTTAGTGATTTTTTTTTTAGTGAAGTCGGTTTTTTTTTTGTAAAAAGTTTTTATTAAGGTACGGAACCCTAAAAAAACGTTCAGTCGAATTGAGAACCTGCCCCTTAAAGTCGGTTAAAAATGCAACCGAATTAAGCCAATTGTTTTGAATTCGGTTAGCCTAGCGTTAAGCTGTTTGTGGGTATTAGGCCCAGGCAACACTTATACATATAAAAGCTCAGTGTTGAATTTGGGATTATATCTGTGTGGTTGTGTATTGTGAAAATGGTCTATTCTCCAAATACGGAGAGACTGGACAAGTAGACATAATATTTTATGATAGACCTAGTATACTAACAATAAAACTGTTCTTTTTCTTTATTTAGGTCTGTGACAAGGGATTTGCGCGGCACGCTACTTTATGGAATCATCGACGTATACACACCGGGGAGAAGCCATACAAGTGAGTAAAGTACCTTGAATACATACCTTATTATAAATGTAGGTCTGTATATTTGTTATGGTTTTAAGCCACCTATACAAATTCAAGCCAAGCCCAGCTAGTTTCGTATAAACTCGGCAATAGAATAATTTGAACAGGCGCTTCGTTACGCATAAGTTCTGCATAGGTACATTATATTCCGAGGCTATACTTTTATTTTATTTAGAACTGCAGTAAGGAAAAGGTTGCTAATACCTTTTACCTTAGCGTTTTTCGTAGGTTCACATTTGACCGCTTAACTTATAACGAAATATCATAAATTCTGTCAAAACCTTATTATTTGTAATTTTAGAATACTAGCCAGATATACTTGAACTAATTAAAAAAATAGAAGAACTTTCGCATTTGCCGAAAAAAAAAAAGACCATTTTTATTAGATAGATAGAGTCGCGGTTTTTACCCGACTATGGAGGGTTATGATTTTGACAGGCTATGTATGTATGTGAGTATGTTCATCTGTTCCCTCATAGCTTCTAATGTACTTATCGGAACTCGACGTATAAGGTATCGTTAGAACCGTTTTAATTGTCCGCTAAACATAGGCAGACATTTTGTGATACGTGACATGTCACAAAAATCGATATGGCGCCCTCTAGCGGACAAAAAGTAATGCGTTAAAAATAAAAAAGGAGATAAATACGCCGTTTGGTATTATTTGAAAGGGCTTCACTTGTACATTTCCAAAATATTGCTCAAATTTAAAGTGACGCCCTCTAGCGGACAAAAAGTCATGTTTAAAAAAAATTATAAATACACCGTGTTTCATATCATTTGAAAGGGCTTCACTGCTACTTATAAAAAAATATCATCATAATTCAATGTGACGCCCTCTAGTGGATAAAAAGTATTGTGTTAAAAAAAATAAGATAAATACGTCGTTTTGGAATCATTTGAAAGGACTTCACTTATTCATACCAAAATAAATAGTATAGAAGCACAGTGATTTAACACCAAAATCTTTCAAATAAAAAAAAATAAAAAACTAAAACCCGACTACGACAAAAAAAAAGACGCTGAAAAAGTATGAAACAAGATTTTCAAGATGCTGAAATAAACAAAGTAACTGGAAAAACAAGAATAGAACGAAAAGAAAAGCCGTAGTCACACGTTATAGGTAGGTAATAATCGAAACACTTTAATAGCGTGTGACTACGGCTTTTCTTTTTGTTCTGTTCTTGTTTTTCCAGTTACTTTGTTTATTTCAGCATCTTAAAAATCTTGTTTCATACTTTTTCAGCGTCTTTTTTTTTTGTCGTAGTCGGGTTTTAGGTTTTTACTTTTTTTTTGGCTATCGCTTTGCACCACTGGTTACTCGCCAACAGCGATTTTCAATATTCTACAAAAATTTAAAATAATACTACGGTTTGTCCTTGTCCGGAATGTCCTTTCTTTGGTGTTGCTCGTCAAGTCGTTGAGCTCCTTAGTAGTTCTGAGTTGAGCTACACGAATGACAAATGCTTGCACTGACTGGATAGGTCCGCTCAGAACTGTGTGGTTCTTTCTTCAAAAGACCATCTCAGACCCCAATCTGCATGGTTCTCATATGATTTGACCATTACATGTTTGCTGTATGGACTTTAAAAAAGGCTTTGACCCCTGAGTTTGTTTCGGTGTTTCTTCTCAGGGTGGGTAGAAAACACCGGCTTCATCTAGTTTAAATTGACGAAAAAGTTGACTTATAAAAGTGTTTTTAAAAACCTATTTTCAAAATAAATATTTGTATATCGCATTCCCAAACGATATTACACCTAACATTCAAGCTTCGAAGATCGCAAGAGGAGCGGCCGACCGACCTCGCACAGTAGCGGTAGTCAGCAAATCGTAGGGGCCCAGCTGGGTCGAAGCCTACTGGGGCCATGGGTAGTGTGAAAACGAAACCCGGGGCCCTGGTCAAAGTCTGACACTATCTCCCGTTCCGCCCAAGATCGGGATTTGTCATTAGATGATTTCCCCACCCTTCAGATGGGGCTAAACAGAACCAAGGTCAAAAGAGTGTTAAATCAAGACCTAGGACAACGAACTTATCGTAAAAAGATCGGATATTTTTTGAATGAGCGTTTTAAAAATATTAGACTGGAAAGATACGCGCTTTGTTCGCTTTGCCAAAATTTTGGTTGACAAAATGATAAGGTGCCCACAAAGCAGCGGCAGAAATAGATATGAATATGGTGCGTGCTGCAATCGATGACTGGCCGCGTCGATTAAGGGCAATTCCATGTACTCAAAATTGGGGAGGGCATTTCGAATAATACAAATAAAATTGTATATTTAATTCGTTTGAAGTGTATCACTAATCACATTAAAAAATTTTGACAGAATTTATGATTTGACTAGATATTTTGTAATATTTTGTCATAAATCTCAATTTTTTTGTTATATGTATCATCCTTGTTGCAAATGAGCGACATCTTTATAAACTTTGAATTTCTATCATTATAAAATATGTATCGTGCAACACAGGTGTGAAACGTGCGGATCAGCGTTCAGTCAAGCAGCCCACCTCAAGAACCACGCTAAAGTGCATTCTGGAGAGAAACCTTTCAAGTGTGATATTTGCACGGCGGCCTTTGCAGATAGGTTCGCGCTTAAGAGGCATCGGGGGATTCACGATAAATATGGTACGCATAACATATACAAAATGTTCGCATCCAAAATTTACCATTTACTGGTTGGTTAATTATCACCATTAAAAAAAAAAACCATATATTTACAAATTATTTTATTCCTAGGTCAAACTGCGCCGTTACCTTCAAGAATTCAACAAAATCAACAGGAGCAACAGCAAACACAGAATAGTGAGCAACAAAGCACCCCGGCCGTTGAAGTTGAACACCACGCAGAACAAACACTTTGAGCCTAAAAACTGTTTTGTGTTTCAAAATAATTGATAATCCCACCATGTCTGTTAACTTTAACCTTGATGACAAAGGTGTCGAAAGTCAGGCGACTGAAGACATAATATTGTGATACACAATGCCCAACAATAAATTCATTGGTTGATGCATCAATGTATGTATTTCTCAAAAATGATAATAATTGAATGTTCTTTTTAGTATTAAAAACGCTGCGGCATTAATGACTTATTTATGTGTTCATGTTAAATGCAGGTTATTTATGTGATAACGTGTAAAGGTTTTCTTTTGACGAAATTTGATTTACCAGGTTATCATTTTAAAATCTGGAATCTAGCCTTATAATTTATTGGCTGTGGATCGTAACACCGTAATATTTTTTTTAAAGGCTCCATATATTCCCTTAGTTTATTTTTGAAAAAATGTAAATAAAACGAATTCAGGTGCGTCACAAAGCCTATGTGATTTAGTATTTTAGCATATCCAAGGAGATGTCAATGATTTTTTGTTGTCATAAAATGTGGATGGGGTGAACTTACTAATATTAGAAATCATACTTTGTTATAGGTTTTCTGCAATATGATATTCAGACTAGCTGCTATACAATTTACTCTTTTTTTTAATATAGACGTTAATATTATCTAATAACATTGTAGTAAGTGCAGCTCATCCAGAAGCACCCGCATCACAGTGATGCGTTTTGTAAGTTAAACCAGGAATTTTTAATTATGGAATATATAGTAAAATTTTTGTCTACGTATTAGTTTGTTTTTTGTGTACCTATTGTTCACACATGCCTAACCCTCTTGATGATTATTACTATTGGTAAACCTTTTGATATATGACACAATGCATTCAGTTTTAAATCTAAGTGCGATTATTGTTTTGACGTTGGGTTCAATGCGTAATAATTATCCCATTTAACTGGTGGAAAATAACTTCACAATTTCCGTGTCATGCAATCTATATAAAGCAGTCACGCTAATGCTAATAATTATTTACTACCTAGTGCAAACCTAATCTTATCAAAGTTCCTACATAATAAGGGAAGGTTGCTAACCCCAGATAGCTAAACCAACCAGCTAGTTGACAATTAGATCAACAAAACATTGTTCTTTGGGTCTTAGCTTTAGATAATGTTCCCACTGCTGGAACTCATGGGCTGTAATTACAACGCGAGCTCGTGTTTTTTTTTTTCGAAGATTGGGTTCTCGAACATGCAGATTTCTTCACCGTTTTGGGAGCAGTGGTAATAAAATACCTAATCTACACAAAATATAGCGCCAGCAATAAAACCAGACAGGGTTTCAACGTACGATGTACAACTCTCAAGTTGGAACCGTTACCATTGTATCACCACTCCTCGCTTGTCGTCGTCGTCGTAATACTAATACTAGTTTGACGACAACAGTAGGTAGGTACCAGAGATAATACCGGAGGTTCAATTCCGATAGATTTCGCCTCCGATTTCGATAAACTTTAAAACTCCGGTTCCTACATAACCACTTCAGTTAGGTACATCTTTGATCCCTAATAGTAGGTATATATTAGGGGATGTACCTAACTGAAGTGGTTATTTATCGAAAGCAGAGTTTTAAAATTAGGTACATATATCGGAACCGAAATATCCGAGGTTGAGGGAGAAGCATCAAATTTTATACTAATAATCATCTAATAATAAAAAACATGAAGTGCGAACTCTTGCGAGTTGGTTTTAATGCCGAACAAGTGAATGACTAATCGACAGAAGGCCCAGGGGGAGAGGCTCCCTTCACGACCAATAGAGGTAAACTATAGGTACCTTCGAACAAGTTCAATTTAAATTTAATGAAACCGAAAGTTCCAAACTGTAGGTCTTTCTTCTTAACATCTCTGGTAGGCACCTTTTCTTAATCATGAAGTCTGCTTTTATGAGAGGAAAATCAGATAATATCATACCTATCGACTATGCGGATGCCTGAGTGCCAAGAGTGGCTTAATCTACTTAGGTGCAACAAAGCCGCCTACTTTTTATCTGTCGAGCATGACATCTTTTCAACCTGCTTTTATGGTTTTTAGTGGGACCGAGCAGTTCGGCCTGTCACCCGCATCCTGCCTGAAACTGATCTCTAGGTCATTAGATCTGTTTCAAGCAGTTCGAAGCTAAGAAGTACACATTTGTTACAATATTAATCGGCACTGAGCAAGTGCAATTAGAAATGTATTTCTATGAAAACATTGCTAGCTATTTTACTTGTGGTTAATTTTGACACGTCAAAACCAAGCAAGCACAAGATTTATACAGTTTGGGTTAAATAAAAAAAACTAAGTAGGTACATATAAAATTAAGATTTTAATAGATACTTAAATCACTGATTAAAGTTAAAAGAACCCATTACACGTGGTGTAAGGTTATAACGGTAAATATAGTTTACTCGTAAACCCAGTTTTCGGCAGCTGGTGTCCATCCGACGACTTCTTTCTTATCAAACCAAAGGTCGATTTCCTTCTGAGCAGACTCCACACTGTCAGAACCGTGGATAATGTTGCGGCCAACTTGGATGCAGAGGTCACCACGAATTGTACCGGGAAGGGAATCAGCTGGATTTGTAGCACCAAGCATTTGACGGCCGGTTTTCACTGCATTAAGGCCTTCCC
Organism: Mythimna impura; assembly: GCA_905147345.3. Lineage (NCBI taxonomy): Eukaryota > Metazoa > Arthropoda > Insecta > Lepidoptera > Noctuidae > Mythimna > Mythimna impura. The sequence continues at coordinate 10,970,662 of LR990342.1, read as the reverse complement.
ACACCATAGGAACAACTGGTCCGGAACTCATGTATTTCACTAGACCAGGGAAGAAGGGCTTGGACGACAAATCACTGTAGTGTTTTTGCAGTAATTCTTCAGATGGCCACATGAATTTAAGGCCGACCAACTTGAATCCTTTCTTCTCAAAACGCTCGATGATGGTACCAACAAGTCCACGTTGGACTCCGTCGGGTTTAATCATGAGGAAAGTTCTTTCACGTTGTTCCGCCATTATGACTTTTATTAACGTGTAGCCGGCGCGTCTGAGATTGATTAGAAGGTGAATCAAAGTGGCAATCATACGAAAAAGGAAGATGTTTCGCGTCACAAAATCACCCACAGATTGCTACAGCAATATATCTATAACATAAACGCGATCAGGGTCTGACAATGAGCAACTATATTAATTGAAAATGTAGATTTTGCAAATAACAAATAGTTTGATAACTAATAAATATTGTCTGATAATTATAGCATGGATTGCGCATGTTAAAGTAACTAAATTTATATGGACTATACTTTAATAACTTATTCTATTAGAGCCTAATCGCGTTCCTAGTAAGCCTGATCGATCCAATTCACTACATATTTTATTTTTTAAATGGCAAGACTGCTGATATGTATTCTCGATAGTTGGTCAAGTGAGAAAAAAGTCCAACTTTTTACCAGAGTATGGACGTATACACATGTTATTTGTTTTGTTTGTTTTTTGTTGTTTTGGAGTCGAATGACCCAGCCCATTCGACTCCACAAGATTCTTTTTCTTTTTAATTTGATCCACTTATTATTTTTCCTTTACTTAGTTTTAAATTAGTATTATTATACAAATAAATATTCAATTATTCGAAAAACAAGCTGAAAATACAGAAAAAAAAGCAAACTCATAAGTTGCGTTGGTGGCACACAGCTATAAAAATATTATGGGCAAATCCGGCAACGCAAACCTCGCGTTGCTAGAATGGTCGGCATTATGCAATCATATCAAACCAAACGAAATATATATAAATTATACCTATAAGTATTTTAATTCTTTATTGGTTAGGGAAATGAAAAATAATAATAACAAATGAAAACACACTATTTAAAATAAGTTTTATTAATAATTGTGATACAGTTTGAAACAATTAACAATACAAAATCCAGGCTGCATCAAAAGTATCGAGGGACGAACATAACTTTGCCGTTGTAAATCTGTCTACTAATCACCAATATCTAATAAGCAGACACAAAAATAATGGTCAGATGTAATATGTACTTACATTATCGAACTAGTGGAGATGTTTGTATAATACCATCCCACCAATTGTTGTTCGTGTGTGCCATTCAACGCACCATTTGCGTTGAAATTTTAACTAGTATCGTTTTTACCGGAATCTAATTAAAAATGAGTAATCCACATAAATGATAAATAGTAATAGGCACTTACCTTGCGTTAACACACATCCAATAACTATTTTCACATGAATAAATCAATATTTTTTGACGAAATTCAGAACACGTTTACCGGTACAACAAAGACGACTTGAAAATATGACTTTCTGGTTTGAAATTGAAAAACCGTCTGAATTGACAAATGACAGTGACATTTGTCTATGGTTTATCGACTAATCGTTTAAATCTGAACGCAACTACAAAAAAAAATAATTTATGAAACTGCGGCCCCAACGCATAAGGTGCGTTGGTGGCACACGATAAAAAACGTACAAAACGCGAGGTGTGCGTTGGCGGAGTCGAATGGGTAAAACCTCATCTACAGCAGTGGTAGTGGTGGTGTTATCTATCGCCAATTACAATCGTGATGGAAAATATCACATCACACTAATATTATAAAGGGGAAAGTTTGTGAGTGTGTAACTCACAAACTTTCGTATTTCTTCACACTCGAACTACTAATTAAACTTGGCACTCGAGTAGACCTTTACCTGCGGGGCTATTACGTAACACTGTTGACAGTTCAAGTGATGATCACTTGAGTTGTTAACAATGTGCATCGTTGAACTGTCAAACAGCTGGTTTCGTATTGCCTATCTTCAGTGACCAACTGCAGTGACGTCATTAGCCACTGGTGCCTTTGATAGTCACCGTAACACGTTTTGTCAGATGTTATTGTATCGATGCTTTTAAAATTGCGATTGTGTAAGCTTTTGAAGCTGTATAATAGTCGATAAAATTTTAGAGTGGTCACAATCGGCACCGTAAATTTTTATAATTCACCACATTTCCATCATAGTTTGTTAGTCACTTGTGTGATACGTTATACCAATTTTATGAAATAGTCAGTTGACAACTAAGTTTAGTGTGCAACGAATGCTAGTTGTCAACTGTTATTGAAAAAGTTAGCCAATAGCCCCCCTGGAATAGGACATAATGATACCTATAAATCTCTCGGGCGGGCTATTGGTATGTTTTTATGAGATCATTTTCTACTTTCACCTGGGTGAAGCCGCTGGCAAAAGCTACTGTTATGGATATTTTCCATCACGCTTTTAAGAATCAGAATCAAAGCATTTAATTCAAATAAACCATTTAGAAGCACTTTTGAATGGTCAAGAAGTCATGAAACTGTATATTTTATTAGCTCTTCTCCGCGTCTTTAGTTACTGCTCCACTTCCGTGCATTGTAGCGTGATGCTATATTATTCGTAACAATCGTCATGAACCTGGCTATCCAGTACAGATTTATCCAATCTGACTGGCAGTTCTACAGATTAGAGCGTTTAAACAAACAGAAAACTATTCCGCTGTATAGACTGTGGTTTAGTAAAAGTCTCGTTCAGATTTTTCCGTACATATGTAATTCTATTGTGTATGAATGTGAGGTACGAATAAACGTGTTTTCTTTCTTTCTTTCAGTAAAATGCCAAATGGATGTTTAATTGAATCGCTTACAGTAGCTTAAAATATTACTGCTTTCCATGACTCCTTTTATGAAGCCGTAATGGGAGTGAGGGATGTAGCGGAAAGCGTCAGGGAGAGGCAATCCTAACGGACCAGCAGCCGCAAGGGACGCTCTGTGGGACCTCTATTCCTTGTTATTGTTTTCGGTTAGACAATACAGGCAAGCTGGAGATGATGGATGACAATGTCTCCCAGGGGATCGTGTCCGTGTGATCGATAATGCCCAACAGTTCGCCACAAAACTGCCTTGCGGATTGTATCTTTCTCAGTCTGACTTATCATCGTAGGCTTGTTGCGCAAAGTTAAAACTACCGACACAGATTGACAGGCCTAAAGCTCATTGGGGCGCAGCAGCCCCACTACGACGTCAATGTAGAGGATACTGTGGTGGGGATAACTATTATTATAATAAACCCGCAGTGTCCCACTGCAAGGCTTCCTCCCTTTTTAGGGTTCCGTAGCCAAATGGCTAAAAACGGAACCCTTATGGATTCGTCATGTCTGTCTGTCTGTCCGTCCATATGTCACTGCCACTTTTTTTCCGAAACTATAAGAACTATACTGTTGAAACTTGGTAAGTAGATGTATTCTGTGAACCGCATTAAGATTTTCACACAAAAATAGAAAATAAATATTGGGGGTTCCCCATACTTAGAACTAAAACTCAAACATTTGTGTGGGGTATCTATGGATAGGTCTTAAAAATGATATTAAGGTTTCTAATATAATTTTTTTCTAAAGTGAATATTTTGCGCGAGAGACTCTTCCAAAGTGGTAAAATGTGTCCCCCCCCCTGTAACTTCTAAAATAAGAAAATGATAAAACTAAAAAAAAAATATATGATGTACAGGATGTACATTACCATGCAAATTTCCACCGAAAATCGGTTTGAACGAGATCTAGTAAGTATGTAGTTTTTTTTTAATACGTCATAAATCGTAAACCGCAATTTAACTTTCAAGTTTGTATGGAACCCTCAGTGCGCGAGTCCGACTTGCACTTGCCCAGTTTTTTTCTATCTTGGACAATCTGAGCCCACTCCAATCGAATTCGTCTCGCCATTTCCTTATGGGCGTAAATAAAATTGTATTGTTAACAATATTTAATCTTTATTGAAACAGATACATGTAATTTCGTGATCATTCACAAGACCACACGCTTGCATGAAAGCGTAACAAATTTTAGAACCAACATATTTAAAACCCCTCTTTTTTAAAGCTTTCGACAATGCGATAGATATTGGTATTTCAGACGGGATTTCTTTGTAGTGTTTCCAACTGTTGACTATAGGTTTTTGGTTCACGAAGCTCCAAACAAAATTCGCAAAATCTTCGCCTTCGTTTTCCATTTTTACAAAACACTTGGAATTGTTTATTATTGCCTCTATTTTTCCTCTATGCCTTACAATTCCTGAATCTGTTAGGCATTTGTTCACATCTTTTTCAGTTAATTTTGATACTTTACGCGGGTTAAACTTAAAAAAAATCTTCCGGTAATTTTCTCTTTTTTTCAATATTGTTAACCACGATAGGCCGGCTTGTTGTCCTTCTAAACACAACATTTCAAACAAAGCGTAACTGTTATATTGTGGTCGTCCCCATTCTTCATCATGATACTTTATGTAAAGTGGATCTTCTGTTAACCATCCACATCGGAGAACTTTGTCTTTTGCCATCGCCACAGTTATCACTTGGTGAATTTTCTTCAGCAAATTGTATTTAGTATCTATCGTGATAAAGGAAAATTTACTATAATACTATTTACTTTTATTAACCTTTCTTGATTTCTATTTCGTAATAGTAAAGAGCATTCTCAAAACTCAGAACTGATAAATCCTAACCTAATTCTTAATTTACCACAGATAAAAAATTGTTTATAATAATGGTTACCTCAAGGACCCCTGTTTATATAGACTACTAAAATATTTTGGCTTTGCCTCAAGTTAAAAATGTTAAATTCAACATTCATAATAAATTGACGGTAAGCAACATATATATTTATGTCATAAGAAATCTATATAAAAATGAATCCCTATTTCCCTTGGTCACGCCATCACGCGTGAACGGCTGGACCGATTTCACTAATTTTTTTTTTTGTTGTGTTTGTTATTGTCAGGAGAAGGATCTTAGGAAAGAAAAAAATAAAAAAAATTGGTAGTAGGGTAGGTAGAGTTGGGTAGAGCACAATAGTTCGTGACGGGAGCGAAGCCGCGGGCAAAAGCTAGTTTAGTATAAAACTACTCAATCATGAGCCATGAATAATGATTGAATTTTTCGGTTTTTTTTTGAGTCATGGTTAAATATTTCAATCATTAGTTACTCAAACTAAATTTTGCCCAACACTGATAACTTTAATAGGGTCGATCGACTTCCAGTCTAAATGTAAATCTAAACAACTCAATATAGTCAATATGTGGAATGAATATGGGGGACTTTAATAAAAAAGACAATTTGTACCATTTACTTAATTTTATATTGTGTGCTACTGTCTGCGAAAGTTATTCACAGTATTATACAGTAATGAATCACCTTCGTAGATTTATCGTAAAATATCATACTTGTAAATAGAGATCATAAATAATAAATGACTTGGACATTACAGTAGGCAGACAGAGCGATGCTACCATTCGGACACACTGCACATTTTACAATAATATAGAGGAAGATAATATGTGTAATATAATATGTCGCACGCAATGTGCGCCTACCTGCATTGCGGCCAATCTTTTGCCCACCCGAGTTACATGTAGCCGTAAAATTGTAGCCATTTCAAAAATAAGACGATCCAGACGATTTTTTTTTTATTTTGGCAAATTATTTATTAATACCTTAAGTCTTGCAGTACACACATCTCACTTCCAACTTCTTTCTATTAATGTTCTACATTAGGCTTTATTTGAGACAGTTATCTCAGTGTGATATGATACGCACACAAATAAATAAATTTATCAATATTTTAACTAACTTTCTTGTTGACTGTACAAAGAGTGTTCGACCGTTACGTTTCAGGCTACAGACTATAGAAACCAAAAATGCGTATTGCGTGTTGATTGTTATACTTTGATTATAATAATATACTTTCGCATGTATTTTGCTCTAACTAACAAGTCAATACCAGGGTGTTTCACCTACCAAAGTATTCTGACGTTTTACAAGTGCCCATGTAGGCCTATGTGAAATAAAAAAAAATTAAATTTTGAATTTTGAATCGCAAAGTTACCATTCGCTTAAAATGGTTAGATTTTAAGCAGTATTCAAAGTATTATTTCCCCTTGACGAACACTCTAACTGTACTTTTTAGTTTATTTTCTACGTCGGCTAAAACCTTAGAGCATTTACCTTGGTTAAATGCTCTAAGGTTAACTTATGTTACATTAATAAATGCTTTGATAAACCCTGAGTTTAATCGTATAAGCTCGGTGTATTTAAATTTAAGTATCCTGTACAGATTAGCCACTTGGGGCCGCCGTCATGTATCTGTGCTAGTTTGGACTGGTGGTTGCATCTGTGGGGCTTAATATATCTTCGTGTTTGTGGTCCGGATACTAAGCTGTTGACAAGCCTTATATTATCATCACTCAGAGTGCCATCTGCTATTTGCTGCAAAAGTGGCATATACTCTGGTTTTGATAGTTCATTTGTAATACGGGTCATCTGAAAAGACGAGAAATATTAGCTAGACACTAAAAGTAACATTTTATAGAATTCTGAACCTCTCATAGGTTTTATCAATGTCAACAGTATCTGGATGCCATGGAACCATTTTTAAATCCCAAGATTGAAAAGTAGTTAGAAACTGACGTTAATAAAATAAGAGGAAACAAAAATTGATTATTGTAATGTTAATCAGCCTATATCGTGCCCACTCCTGGCCCTGGCACACACTAAGGAAAATGGATACTTACCACTATTCTTAGTTGGGCTTCTGAAAGAGGGGTTGCGATTGGACCCAAAAATATGACACTGCTATTTGACCCAAGACTTTCTGGATCTACTGAGATGAGCCCATCATCACTCCCATTACTCTTTATTTCGTCATTTATAATTAAGAACATATGTTCATTAGGCATAGTTTGTGAGAAGGTATGCTCTGGTATGTAAGGCTTTTGAATTACTTCTTGAGGCATTATGTCATTTAACAAGGCTTTGAGTTTAAAAGTGCTTTTGTCCTTCTTTTTCGTCGGTTTACTTCTTTTACAACAGAGTGTTTTTAATTGTGCAACAAGAACATCAAATAGTAATTCTTTCTTTTCATCTTCATCGTCATTCCTACTATCTACATCCACTTCCGAGGGACGGCTATATAATAGATTATTCAGTTTTTGTATAGCAGCATACTGAGGATCTCCGACACTATTAGCAGAATAAGGGTCCACTTCTTTATTTTCTAACCGAAAAAAAGCTCCGCTTGGTTTAGGTTTGTCTGAAACTTTTTGAAATCTCTTATTTTTTTTATGATGTTCGAAGTTATATGCCGAAAAAGGTTTGCTCGGTAAATCGACTACTGTTTTATATTTTTTTGCATCCTTTGATTCTGTAGCAATTTTGACTATATCTTTCAGATTATATTCAATCTTGTTAGGTTGTTCACGAAGAAGCTTGACGAGTTCATCGTCTGATAGTTTCGAAAGGAGATACGTAACGTCACTATCTGAAAAAGAAAAAAATAACTAAGAAAATCTCGTCTGTCAATATTCTATAATAATAATAATAATAATAATAATCCTTCCGACCGAATTTCGATCATGGTGACCATTCTCAATGGAGATTAACCAAATGTGCCTGAAATATTTTAGTGCACAAGTGTGTGTGCAAATACAGGTGCACTCTTAGTCCATTCACTCTCATAGTTCGATCCCATACGACTGGAGAGAGATCAGCGGCAGGACCAATGGTTTTTTCTTCTCGGTGTTTTTTTTTTCGGGTTCTTCTCGGGGTGGGAATCCGTTAAATACTTCTGGATGGAGCGTGAGGGAGTGTTAGACTTTAAGTAACTAAAACATATCTGTACCTATTCCTTCAGTTGCCCTTCGCGTTCCACAGTCACAGTAATTTTTTCGAACAATCCAATAGCCCACCAACAGCTATACCTACGTACCGTAGAGGCGGGTTACTTTAACTCTAGGGCATAACTTTGGCCCAAATCGAGAAAATGTTTGAACTGCATACTGTGTCGCGATCGTACAACCGAACGCCGTAGTTCCTTCAGTAACTAATAGATGGCGAAATAGACGTGTACTTGTGGATCTGTTTTACCGACTCAAGTGCACGTCGCTACATGTTCGCGCCATTTGAAATTTTGACACTAACACCGGCGTATTTTTCTGCTCCAAACTTTGATGTGTAAAGCTGTATTTTGGTAAGTTTTGCATTTGAATTGTTATTTATTTTCTTAGGCATGTATGTAGGAGTAGGGCAATTATTTTTTAAAGACAATTTACTTGTGTGTTGGGACTTAAATTTTAGATCTAGAAAATCGGTATACATTGACCGCTTTTTCGGGTAACTTTGGGCCTGCGGGCCAAAGTAACCCTGTGAAGTTTATTAGAGGGAAACTTTAAATTTTTGATCAATTTGTTACAGAACTTAAATACAGAGCGTCTTTCCTGATGCCATCCGTGTACAGACGACAGCCCGGCAGTCGTCGGTATGTCGACTACACCCAGGCGGATTTAACAAAATGTCTGGATGCAATCCAATCAAAAGTGCTCACACAAAGAGCGGCTGCAGAGTTGTTTAACATTCCTCCTAGGTTCTAGAAGGGTTCATTCTCTGTTCCTGAAATGAACGAGTGACAAGAAAAGGTTTTTCAGTAAGGTTTGTAATATTAGATTAGATGCTACTTGTAAACGTTGATTCTCATACCTACACAAGACTGAAATTATAATTTTATAAGACTGAAAAGTAAAATATGATTACGAAAGTTACATAATTAACCTAAGATCGTTCGTTAAACTCGTTTAAGATAATATTATTGTGTTTTTGAAAGTTTGTTACATTTTTTTAGATATTTTCTTAGTGTAAATCTTTTTGAAATATATTATGTTGATTTTTCCTCGACTTTTAATTTATTTCGAACTTTTTTCTTACATTTTACCTCTCCTGGATATTCAATCTTACCGCCCTTGATGGTTTCTTTGGCCACTGATAGCTGCAAGTGAGATTTTTCACCGATAAAGTTCATGGGGTTAAAGTAACCCTTTCCTAAGAATAACTTTGGCCCAAACTTTAATTTTAAAAAAAAAACAAGTTACGCTTATCATATTTCTAAAACACACTTCGCATCTTGTTGATTATATCCTTGAGCTTCTTTATAACTTATAAGAATACTAATAAGACAATAGTGATAGAAACTACAGATCAAATTCTTAAAATATTTGAAAAAAATAGCTAAAGTAACCCGCCTCTACGGTACTATTAATTCAAACGATATGCGTTGAAGATATAATGCATAAGTTTATTCTACCTAAATATACGTAGGTATATACCTAGTAATAACCTGGCTATATGTCAAGAGTGAATAGTTAACAGTAATGCCTAGTTAGAGTTGTCAAATGCGAGCAGACTCAATGCAAACGGTTTACTGCTATCAATATCAGCGGTGAACTGTTTGCTTACCTAATTTCGATAAATAATAATCGAATATTCAACGAAATTAATTTAAAACGAATTTTCTTTCATTGATGACTTACCAACGTTTTTCAGGATCGTGGACTTTGGCAAATCTTTTTCATGAGGCAAATACCCTTTGGAGACTATGTACTCCGAAACATCGTTTTCAGCTTCATTACCGACGAAGTACATAGGATTTTTATTCAATAACGCCATCGATAGCGCTGTTTGTATCTACAAAAATAAGTAGCTATAATAGTTATTCAGAATTATCATTTCACATTATTCGATTACAAACAAAAATCTAGTCGAAAAGTGAAAAAAAATGTAGATTTAACTTGTTTCTATGATATAAATATGCATATCATTATGCTTGACTGACATAGGTATATATATTTATATATAAAAAATATTTAACTTACCCAATAAGAGAAAAATATTATCCGATATTCACTTAAATACGAAAACATGTTTGTTCCCAAGAAAGATTAATACATACGCGGTCAGTGTAAGTTTAATTTAACGGCTGAATGCTCAATAGCTTCTTTCTCATAAAAAGTAGTAGCCTATCTTGTTAATGTTTACGAAGTTAACAATGAACAAGCGCTCGTTAAAAAGTTTACGATCGTGATAAGGAGATTCAGTCATGTTGAATGTTGTTTTAAGAGCGTCAAGGGCTTGGTTGTCATTTTTTTCTGAATTTCATCCAGTTTTTAACAATACTTATCTGCAATAATTAAGAACCTTTTCGGAATCTCGGTAATAGACACCTACCTATTGCATGTGATGACTGTGATGAGTATCTCCTCTACTATCTTTTTCAGACCAAATCAAAGAGATATTAGTAAAAATAGGGGACTAAATGTATCAGTTCCTATCGCCTTCCTTTAGATAAAGACGATTGGTAGGTATCTACTTCGAGTATTCGAGTCTTTCTCATTTGCAGGTTTTGTAGCGTACGTAGATACTCAGCAAAGACCTGAGAAAGACGGAAAAACCGTGTGAAGATTTTTAGTCGACTATACAGTAGGTACTATGAAAACCATTACATAACTGATTGATTAAATTTTAATTTTCACATTTAATTTATAACATTCTCAGTCTGGGGGTTCCATAAATAAAGAATTTGAACGAGTGCAAAGGAAATTAATCTATTTATTCTTTATTTTGTAAAATCACAATCTAATTAAGTCATTTATTTGAACTACCATCATCATCAGCGCAAAAGTTGTGGTTGTCTTAATTTGGTCGTAAGCTGTTGATCCCCGCATTAACGCCGGCGTTCACGCGCCATTGTCTTACTATTGTGTCTCTAATTACGCACTCAAAAGGAATGAAATAATATAAATTATAAGTCAGAATATATTTATATCGAGAATATCCACAGACTGCTAAATTAAAAGTCAAGTGTTATTAGAACAAAATAATTGGCGAATTCAATTCATTTTGCGGGATTTTTTCGAGTGAAGTTCAATGACTATTAATTATTCACAAATTGATTCCTAGTTGATATTCTTTAATTTTGTAATATTGTCTACCTTAACGAAACTTGCTGAGAAGGCTAACTCGATACATTTACTAATTACTGCAAAAATATAAGAATGTTTATTGTTTACATGAGCATTCTAATTGAACTGAAAAGTATATACGAAGACTGTTTAAATGACTCAGTACCCAAATCAAAAACATTAAAAAAACAAACAAGTCGTCGTTGACCATTTCTACCATAGAGTACTTTTATTTCTATATCTGTCAGTGTCGGAGAGTTTTTGGCGGGATTTCTTCGAGTGAAGTTCAGTGGCTGTTTTAATTATTCGCAAATTGATTCCTAGTGGATATTGTGATGTAAAATTGGTGTTGTTTTGTATCCCAAGTGTCTGCGCAACTGGAATAATATGTGGAATCATTGAAATAGACGCGGTCTCGGTAAAATGGAGCTGAGAATTTTATTGTAGTTTTAGCTACCTCAGCGAAGTTTGCTGAGAAGACTGAATCGATACATTTGCTGCCAAATACTTCAAAAAACATTAGAATGTGTTACACCTGCATTCTAATGTAAAACAAAAAGAAACAAAAACTGATGACTAGGCAGCATGGTCTCTGACCTTAGCCTGTTCCACAAGGAACGAAAAAAAAAAAAAAAAAAAATCTGTCAGTGTCATTGACCGACGATATTTGACGTTTATCTGTTTTGTTTACAACTGAGTTACAAAACTGTTGAAATTTTGTATTTTCACTGATAATAAAAATGAATATTCCTTTTCCAGTGTTAACTCCTCGACTAGTGGACCCATTGTGGTTTAATGCTGATAGCCCATGCGACGAAGAAACAGAATTAACTGCATTAGAACAGGCTAATCAACATTGGGCAAGTATATTCGGGCTATTTATTTTCTATATTTTTCGATTAAATATCAGGCAGCAAACGATTACAGCAAGCGTGCCTGTGGAGCCCAGCGTGGCCCAACTTCGTAGCCATCACAGCTCATAATCCACGCAGGATTATGTTTTTGTAAATTTTTAAGTACGTAGTTAGGTTATCAATACGTTAGGTGATATTTAATTAAGTCTTTTATTTACATTTATTTGATTTATCACGTTACTACAGTGAAGTAAATTCACTGATAGTTGAGCTAGATTACAAATTAGAGTGAAGGAAGATCATGAACTTCAATAAACATACTTCTTGTTTTTTGCAATTTTTTTACATTTAAAAAACTCGATTGGTTTAAGCTGTTGATCCCCGCACGAACGCCGGCGGTCGTGCGCTATTGTCTTACTATTGTGTCTCTAATTACGCTACTCAAGAAGTTAATTACAGTTAAACTCGATTGGACAGCAGTACATGAAGAGGGCTCCTCTGGGCAAAGCTGACCCTGAGCCTATGGAAGAAGAAGCAGATACTGATGAAGAAGAAGGTACAAAGGATTTTTATATAATTGTTGTTCCAATATCCATAGGTGCAAATTTCCTTTGGTTGTCGCAAAATTTGCACTCCATCAATCATACCTATAAGTAGACCAATAATGTGTGCCTAAATGAATCCAAGGGATTTTTTATCTTCCAACCCATAAAACTAGAAAACTTGATTTTACAACAATCTGATATTGTGGTTTCTTGTTCTAGGAAATGATGAATCAGATGAATCTGAGGAGTCGCATGATGAAGACGAGGAGGAGGATGTTCCAGCATCATACTCTCCTGCACGCAACAACAACGAACTGGAGCCCGACAGTCTCGACGACCTGAATGATGGCCCTGACCTCAACACCTCTGACCAGAGTGCACTCTGGCCCATACAATAGTGCTTAGACTGTTTAGATAAACCTATGTAATATTATTGTGTGTACAATCATTTGTTTGGACACAAGTTTATGTGAAATTAATTATAAAATAAGTTTACTCTTTCGAAATTGTTACTTTGATTTAACAGGAACAATAATAGAAAATCATGACTAAGTATATCAATTATTTTATTTTAAAACTTATGAATAAATAATAAGTCGTAAAAGATAACAAATTATAACATTATTATTTTATAAATACTGATTTTAAAACACACTGGTGACATCAATTATTACGTCAACCACTCTGGTTAGCAATGGTCTCATATTTTCTGGTGGCACAGTCTTCCATTTCCTTGCAAGACATTTCTCAATGAAATCATGCGTAGATTTTGGATCTAAAAAATAAAACATCTTTTAAATTACAATAACTAAACAAAAACAGCATTATTTCACAAGTATCATAAAATAATGACAGTCAATAGTAGGTAAATTTTGAAACAAGTAGAGAAAGTGTGACATTGCGACCGAGACGGAATTTAAAATTGTTATGGAGCCGAGTGCTCCAGTGATAAATTTCCACGTGTATCAAACGGCGTTTTTCAATACATTTATGAAGAAATAAATAAACGGCTAAATTAACATAAGTGGCAGAGGACTGGGCACATTGCTCGCAGAACAGATGGTCGACGGGGGGTCGAACGGTTTTGAAGTGGCGACCACTTACTGGAAGACGCAGCTTGGGAAGGCCTCAAGATCAAGTATTACGTAAGCACTACGGGGGGGTGGGGGGGTGTTCCTAGATGGTGTTTACGTCAGCATCTTTTTTAGTTTTTTAAGAGAACAATGTCGATGTTTCAAAATCACAAGAAAGTGAGCAGACACACATCAAGCAGCATATATCTAATGTCATTGAAGACTTAGTGTCATGGATTAGTGTGTCATGGACTGAGAACTGTTAATTTGAATTAATAATGTCAAAATTTTAAATTAACTGTTTTTTTTTCCTTTATTTCAAGTATTCATTTTTTTTTTACACTTACAACTACTGCTCATAAATTAATAACCAAAGTAACACATTGATAAATGCACGTACCAATGTTTACGTAAGCATTGGTGAGAGCTTTTCTTACTTTTGGTGACGAGGTGGAGGGAGGGTTAATATTTGCAAAAAATCAGCATACTCGAACGGCCTCCTACCTATGAACTTGTACAACTGGTGAGGGCCGCGGGAATCCGATGGATGTGAGACGCACAAGACAGGTCGTTGTGGCGACATTTGGGGGAGGCCTATGTCTAACAAAAGACGTCTTCCGCCTAAAATGATTATGAATGAACGACTGGCCTGTTGGTCTAGTGGTTAATAAGATCCCTGACTGCTGTGCGGGAGGTCGTGGATTCGATTTCCACACAAGACAAATGTTTGCGTGATAAGTACGATCATTTGTCTGTAATTTATCTATTATTACATAATTATTTATGTATTTAGAAATATATAAGCACTAGCTGCTGTCAACGGCTTCGCCCGCGTGATAGTAGAAAATTATCCCAAGGGAACATACTCCCGGGATAAAAAGTATTGCATGTGCTATTTCAGGATATGGTCTACCCGTATACCAAGTTTCATCGAAATCCATTCAGTAGTTTTTGCGTGAAAGAGTAACAAGCATTCACATCCATTTATAATATTAAAGTTGTCAAAAAATAAAAGGCCTGTTTTGACATTTGATGTTTTTATTATTAATGTTATGTAACCATATAAGTAATTACATTAAAACACTTTATGTGATTATGATTTTATTCTTTCTTTCAGTTTCGTTCAAAGTTAGTCTTTCTCAAATGTCAAAACGGGCCTTTTATTTTTTAACGAGTATAGTAGGATGTTTATCAGTTGTCTGGTACTTATAGCACAAGCTCTGCTTAGTTTGGGACTATATGGCGCTGTGTGAAAGTTGTGGAATATTATATTATAATGATGATGACGATCTCAGGTAGCTGCTAAATCGCATTAGACACCAACAGACCGACATACCTTTACAGCGTAAGCATTAAGCAAGTCTATTATTTATTTCTTACCTGGCGTGTTAGAACAATTTGCCATATTTAGTGTGAAAAATATAGCGCTTCTTTTGACCAGAGGATCATATTCATCGCAATAGTAATGGAAGGCCATTGCGAGATCCGAGGGCACTGCGTCGATCTCTTTTACAAGCATCACACCGGATCTGTCGACGTCTTCCCGGTACCGCGAGATCAGCTCG
The DNA here is from genome assembly GCA_905147345.3 of Mythimna impura. Classification (NCBI taxonomy): domain Eukaryota; kingdom Metazoa; phylum Arthropoda; class Insecta; order Lepidoptera; family Noctuidae; genus Mythimna; species Mythimna impura. The sequence goes on along the minus strand of LR990342.1, from coordinate 10,955,605 downwards.
CCGTGTTCTTGCATATCGAGGTTAGAACTTTCAACGACTGTGTGTCGTATTGACGAGATGTCGTTACCTGAAAATCAGATATAAACTTAAAAAACAAATACTATTACAGCCTTTTTTACATCCTTTTATGTAATTTGAAAGAGCGCGGTAGTTATCTATACTCGTACATTTATATAAATGAAATTAAAGTGTCTGTTTGTAATATCAAAATATTTTTTTTTTCTAAATGTAAATGAAAGTATATTCGATATCTACTATAACCAAAGAGTGATTTTTTAAAATTTTTGTCTGTCTGTTTGTTTTGGCTAATCTCCGAAACGGCTGGACCGATGTTGACGGGACTTTCACTGGCAGATAGCTGATGTTATAAGTTAGATTACTTTTTATTTTTGAAAACATAATTAGGGTTCCGCGCAAAAAAAACTTCTTGAAATTGTGACCATCCATACAAAATTATAAACTTGATTGGATAGTTTGTATAGAGAGGCCGATATTTCTTTTCATTTCCTGAAAAAAAAATCTTGTGGAAGGTTGTTTAGTTTCGTCTACTGAGCAAGCCCTTAGTTTGCAGAGACCTGTCTCCACGCTATATATGATTAAAATATACCTACTAATTAATATGGTTTTAATTTCAACTCGATACCTCCACGCGTTCCCAAGATAAGATAAAGGTCCTGACAGACAGACAGACGAACTGACAACAAAGTGATCCTATAAGGGTTCCGTTTTTTCCTTTTAAGGTACGGAACCCTAAAAATACAGGATGGACTGTATATAGACGGAAGAATGGACAAACTCAGAAGAGTAGGTATGAGAAGGACAAAGAACTAGCAGATTGTTTGAAGAACGCAGATTCCTAGTGTGTGAAAAGCAAAGATATTATATTGAAAGTGACGTATAGTAAGAATCTTACGTAAAAATCTTGCGGCAGTATACGCAACTTCATCTGCGAACTTTTCGAATCTCACGAGGTTGAAATTGTTTGTCTTACTGTTGTATACAAACATGAAGGAGCCGGTATCCATTCGTGAGAATATTGTTGATATACCTGAAACAATACAGCGAATACATTTATATATATATCGCAACAGTAAGATATCTTAAAAAAATACTGTTTGCTTTTTACATAATATCCGATTAAAAAATTGGATATTTATTTTTCAATACACTTACTCGAAAACTCGCTTATTTCCCACCGCTTTTAGGCACACAATAGACCGTTTTCCGCACTAGTGCAGAAAAGTGCGCTTGCTCTCCCCACCACAATGTCATTACATGTATCGCATCAGGCTGGGCGCGCGTCGACCCCCACGAGTCGCCGGTCAATCCCCGTTTATTCATTTCGTAAGTGTATTGAAAAAAGTCGTTTGATACACGTGCAGATTTGTCACAGCAGCCTTCGGCTTCATAACACACTCGCCTACGACTCGTGCGAATTCCGCCTCGGTCGCAATGACAAACTTTCTGCACTTGTATCTATATTAAAACTTTATGCACTAGTAAGAAACACTGTACAAAGGCGGACTTAATGCCCTAGACATTTTCTACCAGTCGACCTTAGGGTGGTGCAGAAATATAACATGGATATTACGTAAAACGCAACTTAAGTGCCCATCTCACTGAGACATTTATGCATATGTTTACTGAATACTAGTTCAAGATTGTAACATCTTATGATATCTAGAAAGTCAGGAAGAGTTTTACTTTTATTTCTACAAAGAGACTTATAACCATTTTAGAGACAATATTAAACACTTTTTATTTCATCTGAGTTCAATATGAGGTTATCTTACTATTACAAGCCTTAAAAAAACCTATTATAAAAATATATTATTCATATTGAAATATAAATAACTCCCAACAGTTATTGTTTTAATAAATCAACCACATTTCAATTAACAACAAGTTCGCTCTAGGGCGGAGCGGAGGGCGTGTCAGACTTTACTGACTAAAAACAACACCTGTTCCTTCTTTGCCTTGCGTTCCAGGACCCCGGGTTTTCCATTCGGAAGTCAACCCTTGGCCCCAGTAGGCTTCGACCCTGCTGGGCCCCTACGGTTTTGCTGACATCTCTGAGGCGCATGTGGAACACTACGCGCCGTTGACGACTCGGGCTCGGTCCGATTGGTTACCGGACAGCCGGACGGCAACCTATCCATTGCTCGTTGTCCGCAAGCATTGCAGCACTTGACTTGCGTTTAATATTTGACGAAATCGCGAGCAAAGGGTAGCTTGCTGTCCGGTGAGGACCAAGCCCGGGTCGGCGGGGTTTCGTGTTCAACTCACGCCTCCGCCGCCAAGAGGTGTCAGTAAAATTGACGGACCCCTCTAGGGCCGATGCCTGCTAAGGCTGCGGGATTATTCAAAAGAGACCCTGGCCAGCAATGGCCATGAAACGCAAAGGGGCAACTTTAGAAACATAGCTGGGGTTTAGTCAGTAAGTCTCAAGTCTGATACTCGCTCTTGAGCTTAGCGTGCACCGCGACGGAATCCGAACGTACGCAGTGTACGAGGCGTCAGTATTTACAAAATGCCGATAGGGTGCGTCTACTGCATTCGGATTTTGCATCGGTGTTTTCAAAACAATCGAGTTCGCCTGTGCACGTGTATTCACATTATGCAGGATAGTGACGAGGATTTTGTAATCATTAGTTGTTTATTAACAGCAGAAGAGAAGAAAAATAAAAGGAAACGAAAGATGTGGGTTCATGATATAAACTTAAAAAGGTCTAAGCATCTAAGTATTTTCAGAGAATTATGATAATGTTTATGTTTAAGATTGTAAAGCTCTTCATATCTTTCCACTAAAGTAATTAAAACTTCTTCGTTCATCTTGAATCGTCGCAGCAAACACGACAGAAGTCAGAACTCGAAGTGATCTGGATCCTAATGGCTCGTTTACTCGTCGTCGGCAGAAATACCGATCTCTGGCGAAGTAATGCCGATCCAGTGCACGTTGTACCATAAAAATCTAGAAATACATTAGACCTACGCACACGTGTAACACGCCTGATTTGTACGTAAAACGACGTCGCGTGGCGTGAATCGTGTAGCTCTACAAGTCTAGTTTTTATATAAAATGTATGGAGACCGACGCGCTCAGATCGGCGTGTGTGGCACACGTGTGCGCAGTGTAGTTCTAGCTTTACGCTCCGTACGGTCCGTCTCCGACGCAGTCACAGAATAAGAAATAGTACAAACGCAGTGGACGCTTAGCTTTGCTCCACCGAAAGTAGGAAGAGTTATCAATAATTTCAGAAAACAAAAAAGGTCTACTATAAACATAGAATGACGATACAATATGATTACAAAGCATTTAACGGACATTACTTACCAGTTTTTAGCTTCAGGATAGAATTATCATCAATATTATATTTTTCCTGGAGGATTTTCATATTGTTTTCAAATATAATTTTATCATGATTCACAGTTTGTGTTGATTTATCTTGACTGTTGTTTGTTATTGATGTTATCATATTGGGATACATCCAGTGCATCACAACAGCTACAATAACTATTAATATGAGGAAGACATTTCGTACTGTATTGCTGGACTGGGGTTGACTGATTTCTCTTGACGAAACTGACAACCTCTGTTGGTAAGGTGACGGTTCGGTATGGTGTGCGCGTTCAAGCGTAACGCTTCTATTGCTTCTATTCATAATATCATGATAACTTTCCTCTTCAATTCTTGACTCTTTCATGGAATTAGTAGAGAAGTTTCCTTCAATTTCAGAATCATCACTGTAAGGCAAATGTGACGGGAGAGTTGCAGGTAAAGATTTTGAAAGCACATGGCTGCAATGAAACACACAGACTTTTCACAAAAGCTTAGTCACACTATGAAACAAACAAAAACATGATGATTGAAAAGCTTGTGATGATATAAGGTTAAAAGCAGCAGCAATGTGATTTCAAAATACTTATGAGTAGATGCCACAATATCATTGATAAACAAGATGTTGTGACAATCTGAAAGAAATAAAGTTTACGCAAAGATGATTTGCTAAAAAGAAAAGCTGGGCATTATTCAAAGCGGTTTGTACTTTTTTCTACGACAGCTGGTTTAGTCTAGAAACTAACACATACGAGTATATTGGCTGAAGGACATTATTCTGTGAAATAGTGCTTCATAGCGTGGTTGACTTAATTTTGGCTTACTTATTTAACTTTTACTTTAATTCTAAATATTTCTCGGTAACGTCACAACGTGGCATTGTTATGTCGGATACTATAACCGGTTCGGTAAAGCCGTGTAAACACCAAACTGGAACATTTGGTTTGTTCGTATGGACGGCATTTTCGAACACGAACGCGAACATAGTTCGAATCGACTTCGCGCACAACAGTCGTGAACTCTCATAATAGCCATGGCGGCGTCGTTGGAAGTGGTCGATTGTGAAGTAGGCAGCGAAAAGCCCGGAGGACACGGTGGAGCATACGGTAGATAGAGGTGTGCCTCGCTTGGGCAGAGCACCGCCGTGTCCTCGTGGGGGCGATCGGCGGCAACGATCTCTCGCGCCGAGCCTTGGTACAGGCCATGGTCCGTAGCGAGGAGGAGTGGCAGGCACTTCCAACGACGCCGCCATGGCTTCACAACCAAGCCAAGTAAAATAGAGTTCACAACTGTTGTCCGCGAACTCTATTTGAACTATGTTCGCGTTCATGTTCGAATATACACACACACACGCACGACTAACTAGACGGATTCCGCCAGAACAGGCAAGACGAAGCGCGGGCCCGCGAAAAATGGAAGGAGTGAAGGGAGGCCTTTGCCCAGGACTGGGACAGAACAGGCCAAAAGGTACAAGTGATGCTAGCTGTCTGACTTACCTACTGCAATGACGTTCTGGTCAATCAGATCAAGCAAGATATGTCATTTCCAAGTTTATTTTTACGTTAAACTGCCTAGATAAACAAGAGAGATTTATGTGGCTTAAACTTTACAATGTTTAATTTTCAAAGTATGATTAATTTCTTGATAAATTCTCATTAGAGGAATTTATTAATTCTTGAGCTATCTTTAAAAAGTGGAGATTTCCCACAAACAAAAACGAAAATTTTTAAAACAAAAAAACGATTAGGTACATGAAAATAATCCAATTTGGACCCAATGGTAACAGGGTAAAAAACATCGCATATTGTAGCTCTACAACATACCATTTGAAGGAATGTATAATTTACTCATTTACTAGTTGCTCAGTATTCCAAGGTGCATTAACATTATTCCTAATGTTAGACTAAAAAGTAGACGACTGAGCGCATCCCTACGTCACCACGTCCCATCGCCACCCCGTATCTTTGTCAACCGGGGGACTGTCAAACACTAAATTACATGGTGTTATGCTTTTTGAATAGTTTAGAGTTAATATTAAATGTATAAATTAAAAACTGCGTTTATCTCTAGTAGGTACCAATTGCGGAATTTTTATGTTGTTTGGTTTAGTAAAGCTTCATAGGTAGGATGGCTTCATATTAGCATGAGAATATGCATAACTATTAATATGTTGTTAAGCATCAATAAGCAATAATTATGTCCAAGGAACCAATATGTTCGTATGATTTATAGAAACAAGACAAAAGTACCAGACAAGACAAAATGAATGAGCAATGCTGTATGAAAAATTATGGTCACAAATCATAAATGTGTATTTTAGAATAATTATGGTTTTGTTGCTATATTCTGAAATAACACATTTATGTTAGAATATGATAACAAGCGACCTCACAAAGGGTAATGACTCACGTCTCATCAGTGTTTTCCTCATCCTGTGAATATGAATTACTCCTTGGTAACTTCTTTTTTCGTATTGATAGTGGACTGGTTTGACGAGACATTTTGCTGTAAAAATAAGTTTACATACTTTTTTTAAATTAATGCAGTACTAACATTAAAAGTTAGAAATAGAAACAAAGAAAGAAATAAGTTAGTGATAGAAACAGGCTGACTAAGCAGTATTTACCTTCATTAAGGTGAATGTTGTAGGGTAGCCCATGAAATTCTTCATATTTTTTGCAATTTGCAGTTTGTTGAATAGTAAGGTAAAACATTTCAGTAACAACATGTAGTAACAAGTATTTAGACAATTATACTCATTATAACCATTAACATAACTTTTTAACTTATAGAAGAGCTGAAATGTCCCATTTTAATAAAAAGCTTAACTTTTACCACGTCTCTAAGTTAGAGAGTTATGATGATGGTTTTAATGAGTATGTTGTGTGAATACATACATGTTGAAACCGCAAAAATAATTTTTGTTACCATACTACACACACATAATCTGATAATGAGTTGCAAATTGCAAAAAATAATTCGAAAATTTGTGGCTACATCATTTAAAGTTTTTTTAGCTTCAGAGTTTGGCCATTAATTTAAAGACACAATACTATTTCTAATAGACAAGCACTTCCAAAAAAAAAAAAATCATATAAATTTATAATTTTTTTTTTTTACTATGTGCAATATAGTAGTAGTTCATTACCTCTGTACATTGTCAACTACATCTTCTCCTTGATTCTGTGAACTTGGTCTGGCATCCTTTTCACTCCTGTTATTCAACCTATCAACTCCATACCTCCCCATTATTTCATTAACTATTTGATTTTCAACTCTATAGTTATGAATGGGCCGTCGTGCTGATGGACGAGAAGGAACCCCCCCTTTCTGGAAAATATGACATTGGTTTGTTGACTATTGAGTACACATTCAATAATCATAAAAAAAGGATATCTTAATTTATATTACTATTGCTCTTAGCTACAATTTAATAATGTTGTGATGGCTAAGTGGTTAAGGCACCTGCCCCTCATGCATGGTATTGCTGGTTTGAGACTGGACAAGTACCAATGTAAATTTTTCAATAATTGATATGTACTTTTCTAAGTTTATCTAGGACATTACTGACACCTCATGCCTCGGAAAGTTTATTAAGCCTTTGGCTCCGGTTATCATTCATAGATCGCTGTCAAAGATATACAAATGACAACTGGGGCCAACAGGTAGTCAGACACCAGAGAGTCTGACCATCGGTCTATCCAAGGAGTATAGTGTTGTCCAGTAATTCGATTGTGCAGGTCTGATAGGCAGTTGCTCTACGTAAAACATAGGTATTCAGCTGCATCTAGTTAGACTGGATGTCGACCCCAAACTAGTTGGGAAAAGGCTAGGGACTGGAGATGATGTTTTTAGCTACAATAAAATTAAAAACCTAATTTATTGTTTATGTTTTTTGCATAGGTTGCCCAATAACAATGTATAAACTGCATTATAATCACGATATGTAAAATTTAATATTTCAGCAACAGAAAATTGCTATTTAATTGCGTCAATAGTTCTTATGTGTACATTCTATTAAGTAATCGCATAATAACTAAGCTTATAAAGCTTTTTAGTTGATTTCTAAAAACAGGTCATCTCAGGAGCGGATTTTTTTTTAAATTTCCTGTTATGAAAAATGCGATGTGTAGCTTTCCTTTCTATTTTCGGTAATGCTTAAATCAACGAACACATATTTGGTTACTTTTTGTTCCAAATATAGCAAAGTAAAATATAAAAAAGCTTACCCCCTCTAGTCGGTCACTATTCATTTATTCTTCGTAAGAACTCCTGAGGCCTGCAAAAGCAAAAATCCGAATAAACCGAATGTTACTTACGATCCAAAAGAACACATTAATGTATTACTTTAAACAAATATTATTTTAATAAAATAAATCGTACGTTTTATTTGCTCGTAGAACATCGTTTCACAAAACAATGTAAATAAAAAAACTCAACATAACTCATTAACTTGACAAACGAAACGACCCAAAACGACTGACAGGCGACAGCCAGTGTTGCCAACTTTAAAAGTTCTAAGTCGCCAGACTCAATATCAAAAGTCGCTAGAAAGTCGCTGTTTTAAATAACAGAGGCAGGTCCAACAAGAGGCCAGAAAAAGATGCCATCACTTTATCAAGTCATCATATGTAATAAATAAATATTTAGAAGTACGTAATTAAATTATAATTAGATATTGCAAAGGACTTAAATATTAAGTAAGTGTGTATGTATACTAAACCTAACTATGTATATCAATTCAATACTCGATATTCAGACAGTCTTAGTCGATGTCGCGTAGTGTAATAAGGGTTAGACCGGTCTTACTCGGAACAAAAAATAAGACAGTCTGAGGCCCGTATTACAGAACCTTACTCAAGTACTACTTAAACTGCGTTCAACCGATTACTGCTTGAGCGAAGAAGCGTTCAGTTTATTTTAAAACTATTCTCAAATTCAAATCAAACGAAACTATTCTTGAGTAGAGATTTTGATCTCTGATTTAAATCCACAACAATTTCCATGAGATTCTATGCTCAAGCGTGGTCTCGACTAAACTTGCGAAAACAAAGATCAAATCTCGCCTCAAGCAGAGATTCTGAGCTGATTGTGATTTTAAAATAAGGACACATTGAGTGGAGCGCACTGTCCTATAATACGTAAAAAATGACATTTTAAAGTGACACTGCTCAGGTGATTATTGATTGTAATTTCTCTGCTCAAGTCAAGTTCTAAAATGAAAACTCCAACTGAGACTCGTTTTAAGTAATGCTTGAGTCTTGATTGTAGTTCTGTAATACGGGCCTGAATATCGTGTGCTGAATAACGCGTAGTGTAATAGGCCCTATACTCAGGCGTTGAAATACTACCTACTCCACATCGTCATCCGGCAATGTTGGTCATGTGTGGGTGAAAGTTTGGTAAGTAAACAAAGAAGTAAAACGGAAAAGTAGCTGTGATGGCAATGTTGCCAGTCTTTGGGAAAAGAATGCGTTAACAAAAATAAAAACTAATGTTTAACTGCGATCTCACCTGTGCACAAAAAAAAAACCAATTTGAGTGCAAGTGGTTTTTATGTTATCACGATCGAAAATTTTAGCGCGTTTGGCTCTCTGATTGGTTAAGAGCTTGGAACGAGCCAATCGGAGCGCCGAACGTCATAAACGTGTCGATCGCGTTAACGTAAAACAAACTCGCACTAAGCACTCTGATGGTAAGCGGTGATGCAATCGTTAATGGTAAGGTGCTCTAGTTTATTAAGAGCCTAGCCTGTTTCGACGAGTGTGAAATTTCCTTTTGAAAAAAAAAGACGCACACTCAGACCCTATGACCCAAGCGTTTCTCATTTTGTTACATGCTTGAGCTCTCAACAAATAGTTAATAAAAACAATTTCTATCATCGAGGATCCACGAAGTTATAAGAATGAATGTAGGTACCTACTCTATACTTAAACATTCATTTGGAAATAAGTTTAATAATTTTTCTAAAGTTGATATAATTATAATAATAATATTCACACAACTATCACACAACGCCGTCTAGTCCCAAGCTAAGCAGAGCTGGTGTTATGAGTACGAGACAACTGATAAATAATATAATAATAAAAAGCTTTTTATTATTCCTTACAACAATTTTTTTTTTGGTTAGTGTGTTAGTAATATAACAAAAGACTTATACATATAATTGTTAGTTTTGTGTGTTATCTTCGTCTTCGTTCCTCTCGTGTTCCATACCGTCGTAACAAGTAAAATTGCTTTGTTTATACGTGTAGTCGATGACTAACTGAAAGTAGAGGTGGAATATATCGAACTGATCTGATGATGAAGCCTGAAGTTAGGCACCAGAACTCTGTAATAAATTAATGTAATCTAACCGTGTTTGGGATTATTAGAATTGTCATGAGATGCACTCTGGCTATAAGGTATTTAAGTTTGGCTGAGGGGTACTTTTTAGTTGTGGTACCATAACTAAAAAGTATAAAATAAAAAACTTTTTACAAAAAAAAAATACAACCGACTTTAAAGTAAAAAAAAACACTGAAAAGTGCAAAATAACTTTAATTTCGAAAGTCGGTGTTAATTAACGAAGAGGCAAAACTATTATAGAAACACCGATTTCCGAAATTCAAGTTATTTTGCACTTTTCAGTGTTTTTTTTTACTTTGAAGTCGGTTGTATTTTTTTTTTGTAAAAAGTATTTTATATTGTTTAACATCAGTGGTACCACATTAAGCTAACCTATTCGCAAATAACCGATGAGGGAAGATATTTCTTCTATCGGATCTCGTAGTATATAATAATAATAATCCTTTATTATCAGGCAACTAAGGCCCACAGAAAAAATACACAAATAATCTTACAAAATAATAAACTAATACATAATTATGTATAAAAGAAAGTATACTATTGCACACAAAGTGACGGCGTCGTGTTCCGCTGCGAGGTCGGTATCCTTCCACGAAATCGTCGATACACGACACCCGTCGGCCAAAACTCTCCTTTGAGGAAGGTCTCCAAATGGTGAGTCGGCACCCGCACCACAAACGACTTGAAATTAGTTTTATGGCGCGGCTCCAACTGCACGACTCTCAAAATCCAGTTTGTCTTCACGCGTACATACTCCACGATCTCCTCAGCCTTCGTGGTGTGATGTAGCCTAGAAACGTACAGCTGCGTCGTAAATACTGCTGGACGCAGCAGCATGTTGGGTCCTGCCAGCGCGGTACCGCACCGGCCATATGATCCTATAAAGAGTTCCTTTCCATATCTTCGAAGTTCATTATCAGATAAATTTGGGAGTAAAATCTTTCAATCAAAAGAAGAAAAAAAAACCGTCCACAATTGACCGAGAAATCGGTGAAAATACATAAAAAAAATATTTAAAAAATGCGTAAAGCCGAACATTTATAACCTCGTCCTTTTTGAAGTCGGTTAAAAAGCTAGACATGTAAACTCGGCGAGAAATAGCATAATCAGCCAATGGTTCCCACTGCTGGGGCTCAAACCTTCTCTCTAATGGGCCGTACTGCACCACGCGGGCCCCGTGTGGGTTGGTGAATGTCACACATGTCTTCGAATTTTCGGTTCTAGGTCATGCCGGTTTCCACACGAAGTTTTCCTTCTCCGTTTTGAGAGCGGTGGTGATGAAAAAAATTACACAAAGTAAACCGCCTGTCTGGGTTTGAACTCGAGACCTACGACATGTAAGGTATTAATTAATATAATTTGTATTTTTAAAATTATTTAATATAATTTGTATTTCGGGCTGGTGTCCGCAACTCCACGACTAAGCGCGAAGTTTTCGTACGGGTGGGACAAATGCGTCATTCGATCCACCTCAGCTCCTCCAGGAAGGCCAGCAGCCTTGGTGTTATTGACCATTTCGCGGAGGTTACCTGGGTTTCCGAAGTATTTTGCCCTGTATCCAGCGACAACTTGGCAGCTCAGAAGCAGATGTGCTGCTGTCTCGTCCTCCTCCATGCAGGCTCTACACAGTGGGCTACCTGTATCTCCTATGACAGAGAGGTGCTTATTAAAGGTCCCGTGGCCAGTTGTTATGGCCGTCACTTTTCGCAATTCGCAACTGAGGTTTGGTCAGTCGTAGGGCCTGTTTCGTAAAGCGGCCATCGATGGAGGGAAGTGCATCCTTGGCCTGCCTGCACTCACTATGGTCTTCCCATAGTCTGTGATGTAGATCTCTAGTTCGTTTCCTTACCAGATTGCGTAGGTATCCGAAGGGGAGCGGCACAATGGGCTCAGGTCCTATTGCTGCCATATTCGATCCCGTTCTGGCGAGTTCGTCCGCTGCATCGTTGCCTCGGGAATCGCTGTGTCCTTTGATCCATTGGATGGTTACTTGGTTATGTTCACCCACCTGGTTGAGGCGTTGGTGACACTCGTAAATCAGCCCAGAGTTAACTGTGTGACTGTTCAGCGCTTGCAGTACAGACATGCTGTCCGAGAGTATGCGTATTGAGTGATACTTAACTTCCCTGGTTCCGACAGCTGGGGCTGCCAGGGAAATGCCCAAGCACTCAGCCTGGAACACCGTGTTATGAGTCCCCAATGGTGTGGCTATGTGAATGTTGAGATCCTCCGAGAAGACTCCCGCACCCGTGCCATTACCTGTTTTAGATCCATCAGTGAAGATCCGCAGCTCTGTAGGGCATAACCCTTCGCAGCGGTGATCCTCATGTAGTTGGATTTTGTATTTTTTATCAAAAATAAATTGCTTAGGTATCCGGTCATTGATTGCTTTCGTTATGGGAAGCTCATTATTGAGTTCCGTAAGCAGAACGGTGTGTTGTGTTTCTCTCTTACCCCAGAGATCCAGTGTTTTAAGACGTACTGCCGCCATCGTCGCTTCCTGTTGTATGAACAGGTGTAGTGGGAGAAGTCCCAGCATGGCTTCGAGCGCTGCAGTCGGAGTGGTCCTCATGCAGCCCGTAGTAGCCATGCAGGCCAGCCTTTGCATGTGTTGTAGTTTGTTTACGGCTGTGGCTAACTTGGTGCGGGGCCACCACACCATGGCGCCGTAAGTAATCATGATCATGGGCCGAATTACTGCGCTATACAGCCAGAGTATAATTTTGGGGGATAGGCCCCACCTCTTACCTATCATTTTCCTGCATTGCCAGAAGGTGATGCAAGCCCCGTTTAATTTATTGTCTACATGAGATCTCCAGTTTAACTTACTGTCAAGGGTAACCCCCAGATATTTAACCTCGTTTGGCAACTGGAGTTCCGTATTGAACAGTTTAGGCAGATTATTTATTTCTATTTTTTTATTATCTTTATTTAATCTTTATACAATATTGTTACATGTAATAGCCACAAGTAAATGTTAAACAAAATATAGATATATTCATTCCCAACGAATAACTACGAGTATAACTAAATTATCAATTTTTAAGGACTTAAGGAAAATTAACTTTACACCTAGAATTATGTTTATGTAGCGACTTGCCCGAACTAGGTTTATAAAACCTGTGTTTCGGGTCATCACTTAACAAGACTAATGAACAAGGGCATGTAAACAGAAATAACAACTTACGAACTAAACCTTACAATCATACTAAAACTTCCAATAGTTTCTCTGTGTCTGTGTAATTGAGATTCAATAGGTAATCCGATAACAATGTACTACATTTAATATAATTTATGCTATATATATATAATAATTTATTGAGCTTGTTGTACATAAAAAGTTCCCAAAAAGACATAAAATCTATGAGCAAATGCATGTCTCGTCTGTGGCTTTCTGCAAACCAAATCTTTCCTCCTCCTGGTTGACGGTACTGGGTCAAAAGGAAGCTCAAAGTGCTGATAAAGTACGATGTGCAATATAAATAGTTGGCGTACTGTTAGTGACTTACATGCTGTGTATAGCTGGTGAGTAGGAAATCTAAAAGGGCGGAAGGTTGCAACCCTTAGAACTGCTCTTTGAGCACGTTCTAGAGGAAGCAAGATAGTCCTGGCAGTTCCACCCCATGAAGTAATACAGTAGGTAAGAACTGATTGACACAGAGCCAAATAAACCTGTTTAATTAACTTATAATCGGCTATGTGACGTAGGTTCTTAAAAATATATATTAATTTTAAGGTCCGACCGAACCTTGTTTTTTTTGTCTCGGCCGAGACCGAGACCGAGAACGAGAATAAAATAAATTCTCGGCCGAGACCGAGACCGAGACCGAGACATGGCGCTATAACATTTAGTATGTTAAATCTCGAAATAATACGAAATAGTGCTTGTTTCAGCAATTTTTTATTTTACGTATTCAAAACACTTAGAAATCAAAGTCGAACAGAACTATATTTTAACATAAAAAAAGTAATTTTTATTGTGAATATTAAAAACATTTAGTAACACTTAGTAATCAAAATCGAACTGAACTATATTTTAACATAAAAAAGTATTTTTTTAAAAACACTTCGTAATCAAAATCGAACAGAACTATATTTTAACATAGAAAAAAAATTGAGAATATTAAAAACACTTGGTAACACTTAGGCACCGAATAGGTACATAAGCATAGGTACATAGGTAAACGCACGATCGACGCGCGACGTGTTTAAAAAGTAAGTTTTTAAAAAAAGCTGCGTATGTATTTCACATAATTATTAAATAATGCCGATCGACAGATGTAAATATGAAATAATGATACCATTTCGCTAATTACAACAACACAACAAGTAAAAAAGGAAGAAATGAAATAACACTAGATACCTACTTACCAATTTAAACTCACATAAACCAAACCAATTCAATTCGCACGCAACTTTTTCACTTATCTATTAACAATAATTCTTGTCAAATAACAATCCGTGAATTATGTTTATTTATATCACTATTCCAAATATTGACAATAAATTGACATACATGTAAAAAACAAATGAGATACGAAAGGTATTTCCCCGACAAGTCAGCGCTTGTTGACGTTAAGCCATTAGCCAATCAATCAGCAATCGTAAACAGAAACGCGAGTAACATCAAACCTGCACCTAATTCTCCCATCCGTCGGTAGATGGAGCGATAAGCTCTAAATCTAGGGAAAATAAATGATTTGTTGGACCTCAAGAAGTCTCGGCCATGGCCGAGATTCTCGGCGTAAATCAGGCCGAGAACGAGACCGAGAATCTCGGCCTGATTTTTAGCCGAGAATGACTGGAACCGAGACCGAGACCGAGATCTCGGTCGGACCTTAATTAATTTACGCACTCTTGTGCACAATAGCTCGATATGTTTACGGAAATTTAGATTTGTGTCAATCGTAACGCCTAGGTATTTTATGTGGTCAGCTTTAACTAAAGTAGGGCAAGTACAAGCAATGTCATAATGCTTGCAATTGTGTGCGAATATATTAAGGTTAATAATCGGTAAGTTAATGTTTCTCATTGAGAATAAAATGTATTTTGTTTTATCTATATTTAATGTTAGTAATTAAAGTAATAAAAGATAAACTAACTCTAAGTAACTGTAACTAAGGGCTACTAAATAAACTATTAGGGGCGCTCTTAGGCGCCTTCATAGTCTATTGAATTAATATAATTTACCTCGGCGTATTTACGCGCCGGACACTACGTCAGTCAGTCAGTCAGTCAGTTAGTCAGTCTGATGGTCACATTTCCTCTTGAAACGCTTGCACGTCGCACATTGAGGCGGAGAAGATTTACTGCTACACTCTTTGTGGGCATGCCCAGTCTCTCCACAGTGGTTGCAAGTAGGACTCGTTTTTCGGCAAAACTTGGCTGCGTGACCGAACTGCTGGCAATTGAAACACCTTGTGACTATCGTGAAATCTTTCACGGGGCAAGATGTCCAATTTATAAAAATCCGGCCTTGGTTTATAAGAACTTTCCTGATGGTAGATGATGATGATGATGATTTCCTGATGGTAGATGATGATGGAACTTTCCTGATGGTACTTCTAAAATATAGTTACCTACATGTAGAAAGACCTTTCTTACCCGACTTATGGCTCAATTTGACAGTCGCAAGGAAGGACTCACGAGTAGTATTTGCCAATTTATCAGAAAGGTTTTGCTCATAAATGCAGTCAAATACTTCCTTATCAGAAAGTGCTACTGGAACTCCAACGACAGCAATCCTAGGTCGCCGTTTAGGAGCTTCTTCCACTGTAAGGCCTGATGATACCAGTTTTGTGGAATTCCTCAGCTTGTCAATATCGCCTTTGCTTTCTGTGCTAATAAGAACACCCCCGTTTCTTACTTTTTTTAGTTCACGGACATGAAGTTTCAGTTCTTCAGGCGATATTCAAGTGACTTCGTGTCTTCACTAGTTTTAGTTTTGTCGCAAGGATATATGGCCACAGAACTCAGATTTGCTGGACGGATGAAGGTTTCGGAACTTTTTTTTACCATACTAGCGTAGGACGAAGTGGTAATGTCAGAAGGTGTTAGTTTGTTGATTACAGCTTCTTTAATTACCTTAACCGATTCCGTGAGGTCCAGCTGATCCCTTAGGTGCAGTGCTGTGTTGTGCGCTTGAATTATTTTTTGCTTTAAAGCTTGATAGAGGACGGCCATCTGAGACGTTCCATTGGAAACCTTGCGGCAAAGAGCGGAGACACGGAGCTTCTGATCGCTGTTCATCTTCCCCTCCGAAACTATGGTGCAGACCTCAGTGAGAATGCCATCTATTGACCCCATCCATTTCTGGATCTCTGGCGTCGAAATAATTTCTTCCGGTAGCACACCAGACGACACGGGTGGAGCTTGTGGTGGTGTTTGCTCCCTAGGTTGACTTCGCCGTAAAAGTTGGCTACGTCCGAAAGGGCTAGCTTCTTGGTTAGACATAACTAACACAGATATACTATAAATATTTAGTTCATCTTACACAACATACAAATTAGCAAAAACACACACGCGACCCACTTTAGTTTCGAACTGACACCGTAAATATTTTTATTGTATTAGTTGTTATAAATTCTTTATAAGATATTACATAATTAATAAATGCAAGGTACACGTCTACTTGGTCTCGCGTCTCGTCTCGAAAAATCAATAAATCAAAGATTGAAGCGCCCTAGCGCTCGTTTTTGTGTGAACATGACTAGTTAAGTTTTAGAGGGGTTCACCGACAGATCATATTCCCTGCACCATCGTTCCACGATGCGCAGTGCTTGTTGCATGAGGTTGCAGATCGTTCCAGTCACCTTCCCAGGTACAAGGATTGCGAGGTCGTCGGCATAACCTATTGTGTAGTAAACGGTTCGCGTTGAGTATGGTGATGAGTTCATTGATAACAAGATTCCACAGTAGCGGGGAGAGTACCCCTCCCTGTGGGCAGCCTCTGGCTATCAAGGCTAACTGCTGTTCTTCCTCAAGGCGAACTACTCGTTTGCTTAACATATTAGTAATCCAGTCGATTAATACCTGATCTACCCCGTGCTTGGCGAGGGCGGCACTTATGTTGGAGAAGTTAGTTTTGTCGAAGGCTCCTTCGATGTCTATAAATGTGACCAGGCAGGTACCCTTCTGATGAATCGCTTCCTCTATCTGGTTTACCACCAGATGAAGAGCAGCTGTATGCATATTGGTTGCCATGTAGTGGCACTGTTTTTAAAGCGCCATCTCTTAGTTCCCTCTCACATAACCTTTCCATAAGTTGGGGCCGTTACTACTCGGCCAGCACTGCCAGCGAGAATTAATAGAACAAAATCTTTGGCGAGTTAGATGCGAGATTATGGGTAGTTTACAAAAACACAAATTGATACAGACCTCAAAATGTTTATTGCAAGTTCACCAATAATTTAAATGGCTATAAAATAAAATCATATTTTTTAATAAAAAACTAAGGTACCTAAAAATCCAGTAACGATATATATGGGATTCAGAAAAGGTTGTGTTCCCGAGTTATATACATAGGTCAGTCTATGACGACGAGCTGGATTGGCTGCGACGGTACGCATAATTGGCGACGGATAGACTGCCAGAGGTGGTAACCCTTGGTCTTCATTCTTCTTTATTTTTTCATCAATCCATGCCTTAAAAGTATAAGCTGGTAAAACATCTACCATCCTTTTGTTTACAGCATAAGTGGCCGACATTTCTCTGGAGCATTCGTCTTGACCTCTAACAACAATACCCATAAGCTCTCCATCAAATATCACAGGGCCACCCGTGTCTTTGAAGCACGTGACTACCTTAGTTTCAACGCAGTCAAAATACACTTTTAAAATGTCAGTTACTTCGTCCGGGGAACGGTTTTCCATGCCTATATACTGAAGGCGTTTTGTTTGTCCAACATCGGCATTCAATCCAAACCCTATACCTTCTATATCGACGACGTTGTGAGGGTTTGTGTAATTGCTGATAGCAATTTTTGTTGCAATGCTACTATTATGCTTCTCGGTGTAAACGACACCAACATCTTTCAATGAATCCGGTCCACTAAAGGTAGGGAATCTTTCGGTTTTTATAACATGAAGCGATATCGATGTGTCGTCCTTCTTGTCAGTTGTAGTATTCAAAAGCACGTAACTTAAAGCAGATTGAGTACAGTGAGCTGTTGTTAATATCAATCCATTGGAGACTATGACACCAGAACACAAATATTCATTTTGTTGAGACATTATAGCGGCCATGAATGGAAACTGCTGGAGAACGGCCATCTGTATTTCATGCATTTGACTATTTTGTCTTCTCGTGCACGTAATGTTATTGGGTTCATTTTCAACGGGGATGTCCAGGGATTCGTCTTTGGAGTCATCGCTTGTTTCGCCGTTGTCATCTCTATTTTCATCCACACTTTTTTTTACATTTTCCCCAGCACACGTAGTTATAAAACCAAATATAAACACAACGGGAACTAAATAATTAAAAAAAACGTATCCAAAATTCATTATCAAAAAGAGCTAATTCTTTTTAGAAAAATGAAAATTCTAGTTCTTTTTTCATATCTATCATGTCTCAATAATTTCTTTCTTTTTAATTTAATTTTGTTTAGCAGCCAGCAAACTATGTCATTCACTCTTCTTTTTTATTATGTTTGATATTTTATAATAGTTTTGTTTCCTCTTTTACAGCGCTTGAGAAGGTAGTCCAGCGGCAGCGTAGCCTTTTCAAATCGAAAGCTCGCAGTGATGCCGTTATTAGTTACAATTATTTCTGCGTAAGTAGCCCTATTTTTTTTTCCAAAAATAAAAGTTGCCGAAGTTACGTACGACAGTCGTGGAGACGTGGACGTTTATGGATTCATAAACCTCATAATAGCGATGGCGGGCGGGACCTATTCTTGTATAAGAATGATTTTACCACGTAAATGGTATATATACATTTAATACTATTTTGTACATATCCTGAAATTCTTGTATCTCACACTGCACAAACGGAATTTCACGATATGATATATATATTATACGATTCTAGCAATGGCCCCGCCATTATGGGCCACGCATGTATTCCAAAACTATATCGAATTTCATCATTCTGATTAAACTAGTATTTAGTACTGATTTAGTGCCTCCAAAAATCGACACTAGGTGACTGACATATTGTAGATTTATTATAAAATGAATTTTTCACTCTTGATTATTTTCTGCGTCTGAATAATTTAACGAGCAAAAATACTTCAAGTAAAAAGTTGCAGCTACATTTCGTACAGGCACTTTATTATTTTATTCTTTTGGCGCAATTAAGCCTGTTTTCAAATAATACTTGGACAGGTTAAGCAAGAAAATTATTATGATGCGTTCTTTGATTATATTTTCTTAAAGATGAATGCTAAAAAAAAACCAGCTCCGACGGAAAAGAGATGTATCCTTAAATTATTACAATTAAAAACATTGTTTTATTACTTAATAAGTAATAAAACAATAACCAGTTATTATCGTGATCCTTACAGGCAAACATATAAAAATTGCCAGTTTTATTAAACAGGCGTAGATTTAAAAAAATACTTATTATTTGTTTTTTATTACTTTATTTTTGTTAAAATCCATTGTGAAAAATAATATATGCAGCGAAAAGTTTCGATAGTCTGATAAAGTGGTTTATTATATAAGATAATAAGACATATCAACTTGGTGTACCAGATCGTGTCACACTCATCTTGCGAGATTTTTTAATCGAATCGTGTCTTTTGAGGAAGCGCTTCATCCCCCATCTCATACGAACATGAATTCGCTCAGGGTTCCGTGCTATTCTCCCGAGTTTACACGCTGTTCACCAAGGCTACATAAAAAGCAAAAAAAATAAATATTAATAATAATAAAAAAAAAACCGACTGCGAAAAATCGATCCGCAGGGCAGTTTTGTGGCGAACAGTTGGGCATTAGCGACCCCACGGACCCGATCTCCCGGGTAAATTCTTGTTCTTCATCTCCGGCTTGCCTTTATTGGCCGGCCGTAGTGAACACTGACGAGGAACAGAGCTCCCACCTCTCTCTTGCCTTTATTGGCTGGCTTGAGTGGAGATTCGCAAGAGCAAACGTGCTCGGGAGAAGGATGTATAATCCAGTAAGGTGCTGGTAGGGATCTTGACCGTACTTCCGGGATTGTCCTGATAGCCGTGGTATACCTCTCCACTCCTTAAGCACCTCAGGATATGTCTCCCTCTTGTTGCTACGTCACTTCGTGCTAGCGACCGTTTATGGGGGCCCATTTATTGAGTGTGCAAGTCACCCCCTGCCTTTTGTCGATGGATATTAATAACATTGTTTAGGCAGGGGCCATAGTCTTAACATAGTTCCTGGTAACCAGTCCACTTAAGACTCCAAAAACCATAGCCTTATATCTTAGTTTTCCATATGTCGCAATAGTTTCCCACCAACCGGGGGTTGTCCTTGGATGCACTAGCATAGTGCGTACAGGGATAATCACCGGTTCGTACCACTTTCCATTAAAAGCGTCTAAAAGGGCCTCTGCGAGTTGGTTTCGGCTCCTCGTACGCCTTCCAAAGGTCCAGGACCTTTGGATGCTGAGATAAATAAATGTATAAAAAAAAAACCGACTGCGAAAAAAAATCTGAAAAATACTGAAAAAAAAATCCAAGTTCAGTCCAGTAGTGTAGAAACCTATTTAATTGCATTCGTTAAAACACATAAAATAAAACAAATAATAAATCCTTATAAGGAACATATTGACTGCAACAGTCGGGACCCATATTAGGTGGAACGATTTTAGTCTAGATTATTTTAATGGGTCCCGACTGTTGCGTCAATATGTTCCGTATTAGGATTTATTATTTGGTTCTGTATGGTGTCCGGACGTAAAGAATAACACCATCCCATTTCTTCCCGTGGGTGTCGTAAGAGGCGACTAATAGGGACATACCAAAGAATGGGCAGCAGTATTCTCTGTGAATTGTAACAACCACACTGCGATCGCCAACCCGCATGCCAAGCGTGGCGATTATGGCAAAACCCCCCCTATTGACAAGCACAACTAAAAAAATTGCCCCTAGTGAGTGCCCGGCAGCCCGTCTACCCTAGACTCCGGTAGCGGTCAAGGTTACGGCGAGGCAAGGAGTTCGAAGAATCTCCGGTTGGGATCCGGCTACCCCTATCTATCTATCTATTTATGTATGGTTTCCGCACTTAGTCCTGTGTGGACCATTGTACGTGGGCCATAGCGGCCACAACCTTAGGTGGGCTTATTCCAACCAGCCCACCTCTCTCCAAAAAACAGATAAGGCCTCTTAGGTTTTTCAGGGCATCAATAAGGGAGTTCGGGGATCCTAAGGTTCGTGTGCGTATTTCAGTGACACTTGTGCAGTCCAGGAGCACATGTGCAATCGTCTCCTCCCCCTCCAAACATGCTCTGCACAGGGGACTGTCTGTGATGCCTATCGTGTGAAGGTGTTTATTCAGTGTGCAGTGTCCGGTGATGGTCCCCGTCACCAGGCGCAGGCCGCCTCTGTCCAGTCTTATGAGTTTTTTGGTGAGGGCTTTATTGAGATGTGGTAGGGCCTCCTTGGCCGGCCTGCATCCCGGTGCCGAGAACCACCAGCGCTCTGCTTGTATATGCGTGTGTTCACGTAGCCAACTACGCAGCTGACCAAAGGGGACCGGCACAATTGGTTCGGGCCCGAAGGCCACCGCTCCAGATCCTCTCCTGGCCAGTTCGTCCGCCGCGTCGTTGCCCAGTGAGCCGCTATGTCCTTTAATCCACTGTAGTGTCACCGTATTGCGTTTCGGCACTGTGACACTTTCCAGTGCTGAGTGGCATTCTTGTATAATTTTCGAGGTGGTAGAGTTTTTGCCTAGGGATTGTATGACTGAAGCACTATCGGAGAGTATCCGAATGTGTGTGTCCGTTACATTCTAGTTTCTATGGCGTGGGCCGCTAGGATTATACCAACACATTCCGCCTGGTAGACGGTGTTGAATTCTCCTAGCGTTCTGGATATTCTGATATTGAGGTCGTTGGAAAAGACTCCAACTCCCGTGCCAGCATCTGTCTTTGATCCATCCGTGTAGACTCTCAGTTCAGCTGGGCCTGAGTAGTCGTGCTCTTCTTCTGTTAGTTGAATATTAAAATTGTTTTGGAAATGATACGCCTTTGGAGCTTTGTCCGTAGGTGCTGCCATCATAGGCTGTCGTTTGATGGCGTCTTCCATTATGCGTATGTATTTGATTCTGGAATCTTTACACTCAGGGTGCCCGATGCGCTGAGCCTGAAGGCCGCTGAGGCCGCCTCCTCCTGCACTATTAGATGCAGTGGGGGCAGTCCCAGCATCGCTTGCAGGGCAGCCGTGGGTGTGGTTCTCATGCTGCTAGTGATCGCTACGCAAGCGAGTCGTTGTAGTTTTTCAAGATCTTTTTTTGCTGTGCTCAGTTCGGTCCTGGGCCACCAAACTAGGGAGCCATATGTGATTATTGGTCTAATAACAGAGGTGTATAGCCAGTGAGTGATCCTTGGGGCTATGCCCCAGCTGCGGCCTAACATGCGCTTACACTGCCACATAGATATACTGGCTTTTTTGGTGATGTACTCAGTATGTTTTGCCCAATTCAGCTGTTTGTCCAGGTAGACGCCCAGGTACTTGACTTCAGTTGACAGGCTAAGGGTAGTTCCAAAGAAACGTGGTAGCTGTAGTGCTGCCAATTTCCTTTTTTTGGTGAAAAGTACTAATTCAGTTTTAGTGGGGTTCACAGTCAGTTGGTGTTCCTTACACCAGTCCTCTACTATTTTCAAGGCCTGCCGCATAAGGTTGCATAGTGTATTTTCGTGAGTGCCATTTATTATAATGGTTATATCGTCGGCATATCCTACGGCGAAGTAACCTTTGGTGTTAAGTCTTTTAACTAAATCATCTGCAACTAAGTTCCATAGTAAAGGCGAGAGGACACCCCCTTGGGGACAACCCTTCGCCACCATGGCCCTTGTAGTGTTATTTATATTTGCTTGTACTGCTCTAAATCTGAGCATATTTGTGATCCAGCCACTCAAGGTCGGGTCAACATCGTGACTTTCGAGTGCTGTGCTGATGCTTCGGAACATAGTCTTATCGAAAGCTCCTTCGATGTCTATGAAGACTGCTAACGAAGAGCCTTTGTGATTTATAGCGCATTCAATCTTTGAGATCACGCTATGTAGTGCAGATTCTGTTGATTTACCTGTTGAGTAGGCATGTTGCTGCTTGTGGAGCGGTCTCTCCAAGAGAGGTCCGTCCCGGATATATCTGTCGCAAAGCCTTTCCAGGGTTTTGAGTAGGAAGGATGTCAGGCTTATGGGCCTGTACGCCTTGGGTTGTGTATAGTCAGTTTTGCCGGGTTTCGGGATGAAAATAACTTTCACCTCACGCCATGTGTGTGGTACATATCTGTGTGCTATGCAGGCACGGTATATCACCAGCAGCCACAGCACTAAGGAGTGTTCTCCCCACTGCAGTAGCGCCGGAAAGACACCGTCTAGTCCTGGTGACTTGTACGGTTGGAAGGTCCTGATGGCCCATTTAATTCGGTCTTCTGTCACTATGTTATGTGCTCTGGACCAGTCAAGATCCGTTGGGGTCTGTTCCGGTGCGCTCGACCACGTCCTGTCCTCAAGTAGGTTGCTGTCCGGGAAATGCGTTTCCAGTAGGACCTTACTGGTCTCATGGTCTGTTAGTGTGTAGCTGTTGTCTGGTTTTTTCGCGCCAGTTAGAAATTAAGTTTGTCGCGTTTTCTGTAGCTAAAGTCAGGTCTATGATCGTTTGTCCGCGGACCGTGACCCAAGTGGGTTCCGTGCCTCGGTTCACGATGTTAAGGTTAGTGGAGAATAAGTATGTGGATAGTGACTCACCCCTGGTGTTTGATACTTCACTACCCCATAGTGGGTGATGCGCGTTTGAGTCGGTGCAGATGATCAGGTCCAGGTTGGCGTTTTCGCAGTGTTGAACCAGATCAGTCAGTTCTTTTGGTGGGCAGCTTTCGTCGCCGCCAGGCATGTACGACGAGGCTAGTACTAGATTCGGGGTATCATTAACAATCTGGAGCCTGATTGCTGTCAGGTCTCTGGAACCGAATTGGGTTAGTGGTGTGATCGGTATATCTTGGGGTATGTAAATGCAAGTTCGAGGTTTATCTATGTTATATGTGTTAGATATCAGTTTACCTCCAATGTTTCCAAGTCCGCATATCTTGTCATTTCTGACCCACGGCTCTTGGATCAGTGCTATGGCTCGGGGATTGGTCTCCAGCACCCTGCGTAAAGTAGCTGTGGCAGTTTGACTGTGCTGAAGGTTGGTCTGGATGATCGGGATTGGGTTTGGTGTGGTCGACGACGGCGTCGGAATGGAGTTAGGAAGAGGTGGAGCCATCGGAAAGTGTTTCTCCCTCCTCCATCCTTCGCCAGTATCAGTGGGTGAGGACGCCAACAGCTGCGCCGTCCATCCGGGGGATGCAGGTGCCTTATCGGCATCGGCGTCAGCCATGGCTGCTCGGGCCATTTTTTCCTCGAGCGTGTCCATGTCCTTGTCGGTGTCATTGGTCTCCGTCTTAGTCAATTCAGTGCTGTCTTCAGTTTTGGGATGGGTCTGGGGGTAGAAGCGAACGTATATCGAACCCAGAAGGTACGATATACGTCGCTCCCGACCCAAGACCTTGTCAACTTCATCGGTGGGTATACCCAGGGTCAGATACGTCCCAAAGTTATCCCCACCGACTTTGGTTGCCCTGTATAGCGACCACCTCCCAATGTCGTACCAAGCATTCTGACGGATCAGAAGGCTCTGGAGCAGCGCAATGTCCCCATTGAACCTGGGAACAAAGAGCGCCGCTCGGACACGGGTCGGCACGTCGGACTGTCTCATGACTGTCAGTGTCTGGTCGGTGTTAGGGAGTTTCAGTAACGGTGTGTTCAGTGTCAACCAAGTCAGGGCATTGTCGTCCTCACACCACATCTGCACAGTGCCGTCCGTCACCCGAGGGTAACCTCGGAAGGCCGGGAGTGGTTAGCCGGCTACCCCTTTAGAAAACGACGACTGGACCTGGTAACATATAACACGCCTACACTCCGGTCCGACGAGAAGATCACCGAACTTGAGGAAGAATTGAGCAGGTTACGATTTAGTATTATAGGATTATCTGAAGTCCGAAGACAGGGGGAGGACACGATTATTCTCAAATCCGGTAACCTGCTCTATTTCCGGGAGGGTGACCAGCAGTCCCAGGGTGGTGACGGGTTTATCGTCCACAAGTCCCTTGTGAACAATGTGGTGAAGATCGAGAGTGTGTCGACCAGGGTGGCGTATCTTATACTCAGAATATCGCTGAAGGTCATACAGGTTTACGCCCCGACCTCGACACACCCCGACGACGAAGTAGAGTCCATGTATGAGGATATATCCAGAGCCATGCATGGTTCTAAGACTCACTTCACCGTGGTCATGGGGGACTTTAACGCGAAACTGGGCAAACGAGACGGTGATGAGCTGCAAGTGGGGCAATTTGGATTAGGACATCGGAACCGCCGGGGAGACCTACTGGCTAGTTTTATGAAGAAGGAGGGCCTCTATATGATGAACTCCTTCTTTAAAAAACGTGAGCGTAGGAAGTGGACCTGGCAAAGCCCTGATGGTGCGACCAGAAATGAGATTGACTTCATCATGTCGACAAAAAAGCAAATATTCAATGATGTCTCTGTGATCAACGCGGTGAAAACTGGAAGTGATCACTGGTTCGTGGAAACTGTCCATACGGTCGGGTCTAAGTTTTTTAAGACTCGTCGTACAAAGAAGAAAAGGCTCTCTAATCAAACTCTCGAACTCTTGAAAGAGAGGCGTGAGATGATTCTGCAGTCTTCAGACGATGCGTGAATCTACCGGCAGCTCAATAGACGGATCTCCAAGTCATTAAAAAATGCAATCTCCGCCTCTTTAATACCGAAAGGATTAAAGACACGATCGAGCGGAATAAGGCTCCAAGGTTTTTGCAAGAGATCTGTCTATAGGGCAGAGCCGGCTCATGAAACTGAAGACCGACGGTGGCAGTGTCATATCCGCCAAATCGGAGCTTCTGAGAGAGATCGAGGCATTCTATGGACAGCTGTACACGTCTATCACAAAACCCATAACGAATCTAGCAAACGACCCAAGAGCTAGATTAACCCGGCACTATACCGAAGATATCCCGGACGTCAGCCTGTACGAGATTAGGATGGCTCTGAAGCAGCTTAAAAACAACAAAGCGTCGGGTGACGACGGAATTACAGCCGAACTCCTGAAGGCGGTTGGAACTCCTGAGGAACGCGTAGTACACGATGCGCTGTCGACAATTTTTGCTCGGTCCGGACAATAGCCGGACGGTAGGACTGCGAGCTACACATTGCAGGTCGTCCGAAATTCGTCGTTGATGTTACAAGGAGTAGTAACTTGGTGTACTTTTCATTTTCCCGCGGTAACGGGACTTAATTCCCAGGTTGGACATTAAAAGGGGAGTAACGAAGTCGCGAGTAACAGTTAGTAGAAAATAAACAACATAATATATTTCCTATTGTATTTATTTTTAATAAGGTCATGATATACCATTTTGAAATCCTCATGATGAGCCCTTTAATTTGATACCCAAATTGCAGGATTCAAAAAAAAAAAAAACTTTTTGCCTTAAATTATGGCGTCTCACAGTCGTTATGTTGAGTTTTTTTTATACCACCAGGGTGTACAAATTGATTAGTTTTGAAATTATTCTTATTTTTTAATGTTTTTTTTTAGAAATTGTAAAATATTATTGTAGTTAGTATTGTATAGTGTAGAAGCATTTTTTTCAAAGTTTGTAAATGTGAGTACCTACCATGGAGCTATTTTATGTTTTTTTTTAAATCTTTATTTATTTACATAGGACGTTTAAACAATTTTATTGAAGTCCCTGGCTCCTGTGCTAGGTGATTAACCTGTGTTACAGAAGCCAGTGCCCTCTCCCGGGAGAAATACAATTAGTTCTTATGCAATATATAGGTATGAATACATGAAAAATAGTAAAAAAAAAAGAAAGGTAACAAGGATTTAAATTCAAACTGAGATAAAAACAAAAACAAAAAGTTGTCAGTAAGCCTGTAATGGTGAGTGAGTGAGTGAGTGAGAGTATGAGGTGTGTTAGGGTGTGTGTGTGGTAAGTAAGTGTGTGTGTGTGTGTAGAAGCATTTTTTTTCAAACTTTGTAAATTAATGTGAGTACCATGGAGCTATTTTATGGTTTTTAGGTTGCTATTGGATTTGTTTGACATAAATGAGCATGGCAGTTGAGAGTTTGTCATGCTCACTCAAATGTCTCACTGATGGTGGCGCGTGTATTGGATCCTGGATCATTCGGTTCCCTTCAAAATGGTTGAACTGTGTGGTGGTAATATTCGCGTCATGTCCGTGAACGAGTGCTGTTAGTTGAGACTGGTCATCTCTTAGCTGCCAGTTGCTATTTTAATGTCTATATTTCGTTTTTATTTCTACTTTATTTACATTGTTCTCACATGATAGCGACAAGAAACATGTAACAGAGATATTTGTAATTACAAAACATGATTGAAAACAGTTTCCATGGAGTTTCTTGCACATTCTTCTCCATACAGATCTACGCTTTAGAATGTGCAATTAGCAGCATTTTTTCTGACTGACTGACTTCTTGACATTTCAAAAGTGCCTGTAAATGGCACAGACGTCTTTAAACGTCTGTGGTAAATGGTATATTTGAAATAAAATGCATTGGATCTTTGGTTGGAAGAGGAATGTTAAATTTGGATTTTTTTTTTTTAAATATGGTCCAAAGTACCATCCGCAAGACCACATTCGCACTGTGTACTATCCCGGAATGGCAAGGTTAACTTGTACCCCGTGTTCCGAATTGCGATAAAAGTGATTATATCGTGAATGCGACAAAATTTAATAGTCACAAAATATAAGGGCAATTGAGTAATAATTGTGACGTTGCGCGTTGGTTGGATTCGCGATATTATCGCTTTTGACACAATTCGGAACGCAGGGGTAGTACATTTTACCGTCCTGCGTTCAAAAATGAGATTAGAGTTAACTCTAATGACGTCATCGGGTAGATACTCTAAGCTCTCATTTTTGAACGCGAACATAGAGTTCAACTGTCAAAGCAATTGTCATTCCTGCCGTTTACAACAACCTACCCTGCTCGGAGTTAGAGTTACTTTGGTTAACTCTAGGGTAGCTACTCGAGTAATAAAAGAACGACCCTGGGTTGCAACTCACAACATTTTTGAACGGTTAGAGTAACGACCCTACCCTACTCTGGTTATTTTTGAACGCAGGGCTGCCATGTTTTTATAACATTGACAACGTCATGTGTTATGTCATGTCAATGTGTCAATTAGGTTTCTAAGTCAATGGTGTCAATCACAAATTCTGACAACTTCATTGAACTGCAAACCAAACTGTGCAAACTGGAGAAACTTAACTCATAGACTAGACAGGGAGTCACTTGTTAATTTCGATTTTATGTGAGTTGGCCAATTCCGTGATTTTTCTGATACTTTGAACTAAGTCAATAAAATGTCGAAAAAGAAGGCATCCAAGAAAAATCAAGACTTCGATGACGATTTTGAAGAGAAAAAGGCTATAACTAACGATCATGAGGTAACCTCTAAAAGTAAGGGAAAAGGGAAGAAGAAAGGTAAAAACAACGCAGGCGATTGGAGCGACAGTGACGAAGGAAATGTGCAGAAGAAGGTCATAGCGTCCGATGACGAAGATGTGCCCAAGCCAGCGGCAAAGAAATCCCAAAAGAAAGGTGCACATATGCTTAAAAAATCCATTGCTGTAATTTGCATTCAAGTAGGCTCATTGCAGACCGAAACTAATAATGCTGTGCACAACTATATTAATTAAAATTTTTGTGTTCATAACATAACATGATATTTATGACTCCAATTTTCATGTGTTGTTTTCTTACAATACATATGGGATGCAACACAAATGTCTTACAGCACACATTGTCTTTGGTCTGTTATGGCATTCTGTCATCATTTTACCAGCTTTATTTCAAATCTATATGAAGAGGTAAAATTTGTAAGTTTGTATGTAGAGGGTAATCTCTGAAACTACTAATAATTACAATGACCAATCTGTTTCTCAATATATGTACTGGGTCAAGAGACAAACTCTTCCACCAATAGAATGCTGATTTATCACTGAGTGACACAGGCTTTACTTTCTACTTTTATGTGTGTGAATTAATGTAATTATAATTCTCAATAAATTTATTGTCAATTTTCTCAGGTAATCAATCAATAATAACCACAACTATTATAAAAAGTATTTTAAATTTTTGACATACATTTCAGGTAAAAATAAAAAGAAGGGCCAGGACTCTGATGAAGAGCTAGATGATAGCAAATCAACAGTCAGTAATACAACAAACATAGCATCAAAGCCGGCTGCCAAGTCTAATAAAAAGAAGAAAGGTAAGCATTAAGCATCACATTTGTTATACCATTTTATAAACTTTCTAAGCCACTAGCAATCTTCATGAGGCTAAAGTTTTATATTAATATATTATATTATCTATACATATATAAAAGAAAGTTGTGTTAGTTACACTATTTATAACTCAAGAACGGCTGAACCGATTTGGCTGAAAGTTGGTGGGGAGGTAGCTTAGAACCAGGAGACGGACATAGGATACTTTTTTTTTTTTTTTGAGTAGGGTAGAGTAGGGTAGAGTAAGGTAGAGTAGGATAGAGTTGGGTAGAGTAGGATATAGTAGTCAGTTGACGGGAGCGAAGCCGCGGGCAAAAGCTAGTATATAATAAAGGTCAATATTTTTACTGCCATGTAAACAATATAATTGTATTTACAGGCATTCTCTTGTTTAAGCTGTTGATCCCCGCAATAACGCCGGCGTTAACGCGCCATTGTCTTTCTATTGTCTCTAATTACGCTACTCAATAAGTTAACAAAGCTTATTTGCTCACTTATAGCTTAATATAAACTGGTAGAAAGTAGTTTTTCTTTTTCTGCCAGTAATGTCTATGACCACTAGATAATTATATTTATGACTGTTTCACAAATAGAATAGAATAGAATAGAATGTATGTACCTACTAGGTCAAGAGTGTGAAAAGTCTCTTGACCTACTATAGTCTGCTTACCCATACAGGAAATAGAGAAGTGTTCTTGTTACTTGGCAATGTATAAAATGTACATGCTTCATTAATCCAATATATTATTATCATTATTTGGCAATGTTTCAACTTTATTACTCAGCCATTGATGTTGATACAAATTTTTGTTGATAGGCAAAGGAAAGATAGATGAAGACTGGTCGTCAGAAGGAAGTGATGTTGAGCTCAAAGAAGTATCTGAAGAAGAAACTGCAAAACCAGTTAGTAAAAAGAAAAGTAAGTGTTCTTTAAATTAAAGCCAAAATATAATTAATTTTAATGAACATAAATAACTATTATATGTACATATACATATACAGTGGCGGTACCTTCATACAAGCAGAAAAGCCAGGCATGCCTTACTAAAATGCTCGATAGAGAATCAATATCAAACCCGAACTATTTAAAAGTTCGCGCGCTTTAATTCTTATCAAAATAACACAAAGTATCTACCTATGCCACACTACTCTACTACACAGCGCGCGCAGAGTTTCGCATTAGCAGCATCTACGCGAGAGCTATATCTATCTCGCTTACACGTACCGGCTTTTACCGGGCTTTCAAATACTATCTCTGTCACTTTCGCACTTATAGCGATGTGCCGTATAACGAGTTAGGACCTTATGCGTCTACAAATCGATCAGTATGGAAGATTTAAGCCGGGCATTCGTATGAAGTTGCTCCGGTTGCTCGCGTATGCGTGACCTTGTCACCTTGCCAACTCTGCAGTGTTGCCGTTTTAGCGACGTTGTGAGATCTTGGAGATTTTTAACGAGTTTGGAGACTTTTTTTAAGATTTAGCAACAATAAAAACTAGCGACTTTTTAAAATAACGAAATTAAATATTCTAAAATAAAGGCAATTTTTTAGAACTGGTCTCGTTAATTTCAAAATACGATGTCGTTTTAGAAAAGCATAAGCAGCATCAGGAAAGTGACAAACCGGGGCCGAGTTATTTATCTAACAAAATTCAAAACGATATTATTCATTCCGTAGCCGATGTGATGCAAACTTGCATCGATTACGAAGTTAGGCAAACAAAATTTGTTTCAATTATTATTGACGAAACCCCCGATGTTAGTCATAGAAAACAACTGTGCTTGATTCTCAGATATAATTATAAAAATGAAATTCATGACTGTTTTTTGGGCTTTTAATTTATTGTACCTAATCAGTAGTTTATGAGAAAATTGCGATGATACATACGTAGGTACCTACATACTCAGTCGAAAACTGAACTTTCTTTTTTTGAAATCGGTTAAAATTTTATTGGGTTTGCCTTATTTTGAAACCCTAGGCACGCCATTGTACATATAATAGTTATTTATTTGTGGCTTTTGTGGTCCATGTATCTGTGATCATCCATTACACACTGTGACTCCTTGGTTTCTATTTATCTTATCTTGTTGTGGGGCTGGCCCTAGGCCAGAGCACTTCGACCCTTCTGGATCTTTTGTGCTATTCCCCTCCCTTCTACTCAACCCCTAGCCCTCCGTGCACCTTCTTCATGAGTCCCAGTATGGCCTTGATGGGGCTGAGTCTGTAGTCCTCTGGTCTTGGAAATGGTTGGCCCAGATACTGTATTTGGTTTCTACTTAGTCTCAGTTGTCATTTATGTTATGGGTAAGTGGAAGCCAGGAAATCTGATACCAGCCTTGCTAAGAGTAATAGTGTTACTTAGAAAGTAGGTTATGGAGGTTTCTTTCAATTCAAACTCATCCGGTTAGAGTAGAAGCTGACCCCAAGTTAGTTGAGAAAAGGCTCGGGAGACAATGATGTTTTTTTTTATTTGTTTTAAACTAGTGCTTGATGATAGTAAAATAGGTTAGAAACCATTTGTCCTATCACTTATCACCCAAGTTTCACTGGAAGACCAGTGTGAGACGAGATCTGGCTGGCAAAATTATTAAAATTAACTGTTTTGACCCAGCTGTGAGTGAGGACACACAATGTTTAGTTTGTTTTTTTAATGATATTTACTTTTTTCTTTTGTGTGGTTGGTGAATGGTGATGGTCACCATATAAATATTTTTCTTTTACGGAGTAATAGCACATTTAGAACTTTAAGTTTACAAAATAAAGTATTATTGATGTAATTTTTAATATATTATTCAACTTTGCAGCAAAAAATAAAAAGAAAAATATAGAAGCTGAATCATCAGAAGATGAGGACCACAATGACTCGAAGTCAGTAGTGAGCAATGTTTCTAGTAATCAAGCTAAACCTGCTGCCAAGTCAAAGAACAAAAAAGGTACCTATTTTTTTCAGAATAAGTATGCACTTCGGAATAATCGTCAATCTTCGGAAATACGAATGAGCGACGTTGATTGAATGTAGACGGTTGTTGCCCCTCGGGCGCCAGGGGGTATTATTATTACGTAATTGCGCGTTTTTACGTAAATCACCAAAAAAAAAAACTTTTTCTAGATTTTTCTAGGAAAAACAAAGATATAGAAAACAAAATTTTCGGTTAAAAAAAAATTGTACAAACGTGTACAAAACGACAATTAAGCGTTTTTCAAGGTCATTCAAGTTGTACAGACGTATGTACAATCGGCCTTCGAGGGGCAGTAAGTACTTCCTTCCTTTGTACTTACTAGCTTTTTTCAGCTACTTTACCTGTGTGAAGATTGAAAATAATCACATGGGAATGTATTACCGGATAAAAAGCATCTCCTTAATTCAGTTCTAAATAAATTCAGCCGTTGAGATATTAATGATAAAAAATCATTTAAGTCCGCTTTGTGCTTGTCGGCGCTAAATGAGCATTATCTGGTGCTGGTGGCTCCACATTAATCTTTAATAGTAAGGACACGCGTGTACGCGGCCTTTTAACGCGTACACGGCGGCGAACTAAAGCGCCTGTTACACTACGCGTTATTCAGCACATGATATTCAGACTGTTTTAGAGTCTACGTAGACAGCTCACTATTACACCAGAATGAATAACGCGCGCTTACTCATTCGTACGCAAGAGTGCATGATCAAGCCCGCGTTTTTGGTACTAAATAGGCTCTTTAGCCTCGCCGAGCCCAATCTTGCCGTCGGAATTCAGAGTAAAGGGGTGACCAGATG
Organism: Mythimna impura; assembly: GCA_905147345.3. NCBI lineage: Eukaryota > Metazoa > Arthropoda > Insecta > Lepidoptera > Noctuidae > Mythimna > Mythimna impura. The sequence goes on along the minus strand of LR990342.1, from coordinate 10,922,647 downwards.
GTTGCAAACTAGCGTTCCAATCAAGGTTGACCTTGCTAGTTTCAATCCGTGTAGACAGCAGTTGTAATCCATGACTTTCAACGCATTTAGTTGGGAGGTGCGTTTTCCCAACCACCGAAAGTGTTGGCGCGTAGTTTACATCCATGTACCCGCAACACAAACCAAACACACAAACCAAGGTCACCTTGGTTGGAACGCTAGTTTGCAACCGTCTGGTCAACCCTTTAGACAGTCTACCGCACTTCGTACAAGCGCCGCAGTAATAATTATTACATTCCGAAGTTTACCGAAGTGCATACCTTTTTTGTTTAATTGTATTAACATAAAAAAATTTAACTATTTACTAGCAACGGCATCATGTGTGGGTTTGAGTTTATAAAATTATTCTACTATTTCAGGCAAAGGAAAGAAAGAAGATTGGCCAGATGAAGACAGCGACAAGGAATTGAAAATGGAACCTTCAGAGGATGAAGAAGAAATAGTTATTCCAGTAGTTAAGAGTAAAGGTATAATTCCAAAGAATCTCAAAATATCTAATAAGATTATTAATCCTTTAACCGCTTACATCGGATTAATCCAACAAATATTTTCGTGTCCATTTCGCCAGGGTCGTATATTTACGACCAAATACTTCATCTCGTGAGCTCTTCACTACTCAAGACAAAGGTATATTAATTTTAGTGGCATACCTGCTGAGGTTGAACAGTACAATAGTAAAAACTATTGGGCTGTTTGGCACAAAGGACCATGTTTTGGAATAGGTTACAGGATAATTTTATCCCGGGAGTATGTTCGCTTGGGATGATATACGACTATCACGTGGGCGCAGCTGCTATAGCTGGCAGAAAGGCTATATAATCTTTCTCCATATAAAACTTTTTCTACAGTGAATATAATAATCTACAGTATGATGAATAAATGAATTTCTTCTCACAGGTAAAAATAAAAAGAAGAACAATATGGATGATTTAGAAGCTGAATTAGCGAAGTTTGAAGTGAAAGACCCTGAACCTGAACCAGAACCAGAAGTGGAGGAGCCACCTCCACCACCGGTTAAGACGAAGGTATGTTTATTATTGAAAAAGTTTAGTGCGCGATATTATTACGATTTTGCCTTACGAGAGCCGATACCAGCCTGATTTAGGTACAGTTCTTTTATCAGACGCCTAAACGCCTATTACACCACTCGATATTCAAACAGTCTTAGTCTATGTAACGTCACACAAGAAAACGAGCAACTTACGCCAATGTCGTGTAAAGGAATGAAACAGAACGATAGGATACATATATAAACATAGACTAAGACTGTCTGAATATCGAATAGTGTAATAGGCCCTTAAGTGCTCCCATACAACGTCATAATTATGTTTGAACTAGCTGTGCCCCGCGGTTTCACCCGCGTTTTTCTCGTTTCCGTGGAAATACCGAAATAAATATATCCTCCCTCAATAAATGGACTATTGAATATTTAAACAGTTTTCATATCAGATCAGTATTTCCCGAGATTACCGCGTTCATAACAAACAATCAAACTTTTCAGCTTTATAATATTAAGAAAAATATAGATTAAGTTAAATTGTATAAGTCGCAGGCAATAGCTGTCTATCTGTTCGACATTCAGCCAGACACATAAGAATTACGACTATAGGCGGGAGTGTCCGTCCACTTTAAACCGGGTTAAAATATTATTTTAAAGTACTTCTGAGTAAATTATATTTTTCGTTTTATTTTCTTGTGGCAGAAGAATATATTGATTGTTTCCGCAACCTGATCTTGACAACGCGACATATAGTTGGCCGTGCGAAGAACAGTCTTGCCGTAAATCTAATCCTACATATTTAAATGTTTGCCGCTGTGATTTATTTATCGTTACGGCAAAAGATAATTTAATTGGGAATTGGACTCTTTTAAAATGAAAAGGCAAATCATTTGGAATCATTGGGATCCGAGGTATAAGTACTGTTTGACCAACCGCTGGACCAGTCAAAACTGTTGCAACGATCACGTTATTGCGAAGAAATTTAACCTGAAGTCGAGTCCCGTTACATAAATTTGGTGGCTTAAGATTTCTAAGTAAAATAATTGGGGCACCAATTTTTAACTTGAGAGAATGTGGGGGGAGGCCACTCGGGTTTAAAGAATTAAGAAATTCCTGTGGATAATGGACTGCATCTTCTTGATCTCATCAACAAATATATTTCGAAAAAGATTATAACAGGATTTTATGTTGATAAAAAACTCTATGGCCCATAACTCATTAATAGGTACCAACTCTTAACATCTTACACACGTGATAACTTTTAAACGAAATATCCGATTGAGATGAAACAAAAAGTATTTTACTTCTACATAAATACTCTTGATAACATAATGCTTAATTTCGATAAAGATTAATATTACGATACATATTTAACGTAGTTTTTTTTTCTTCAGACGATTTAATAATTATTTTGAACACAAAATCGGTTATTGTGATTAAACCATGATAGCTAGATATATGTTCTCGCGGACTTTTTTGTAGGTCTTAATGGGATCTACAAACCCGTAGTACATAATTTTGTTCTATTGTCAATAGTTTTTGCAGCGCACGCAAAAATAGGTTTTCGATTTTACACCTTGTGTTACAAAATAGCAATTTTATTACGGATCCCTAATTTTGAAAAAAAAAACATAGCCTATAGCCTTCCTCAACAAATGGACTACCCAACACTGAAAGAAACATTCAAATCGGACCAGTAGTTCCAGAGATTAGCGCGTTCAAACAAACAAACAAACAAACTCTGCAGCTTTATAATATAGATTTAGTGCGGGTCGCGCCGCCCAACGCGCCGCGTCTCCGTAAACAAGCACTAAGCCGAGATGATATTAATTCACATACACTATTTTATTGTGTATGTAAACTCAGAGCGCTCAGTGACATGGAAAATAGCTTATGGACACAAACATGCATCCAAGACCAATCCTCATTCGTAAAATACAATATCTATACCAAAAAGTGTAGAAAATTTAGTTCAACATGTTATTTTCTGTTGCAAACAGGAAAAAACCAAGAAAACTAAAAAAGAGGAAGTTGTGGAACCAGCAGGCTCAGCCGACGAAGCGTCCATGGAGACTGATGACAAAGTAACAGAACTTCTCGACAAGGAGAAGGAAGAACCGTCAGAAAAGAAAATGAGCCACAAAGAGAAGAAGAAATTGAAGAAAATGCAGGAGTATGAGAAGCAGATGGAAATGCTGACCAAGAAGGGAGGTCAAGGACACAGTGACCTTGACGCCAACTTCACTGTCAGTCAGGCACAGAAAACTGCTGGTATGTAGCGAGCTTGCATCAAGTAATGATTAGTTTGGACATTTTTTTTTGCATCTAATAGAAGATTATGTATTTTTGTTCTTGTGTATGGTGTATTCTTAGTGTATTGTACCAAAATGGTTTTGACAATGCCTTTACGATGTACCTTGTTCAAATGTTGCCACTGACTTTTAATTGACTGTACGTAATATCTATGATGTATGTCTATGGTCAATTTTCAAAGGTTTCCAACTACCCAATTTTTATTTCAGGTCAAATGGCAGCCTTAGAAAACGCAGTGGACATCAAAGTGGAGAACTTTTCAATTAGTGCGAAAGGCAAAGATTTATTTGTGAACGCTAACCTATTGATCGCGAACGGTCGGCGGTACGGTCTGGTGGGCCCCAACGGTCACGGGAAGACTACGCTACTGAGGCATTTGGCGCAGCGTGCCTTCCCTCTCCCTCCCCATATAGATATACTGTTGTGTGAGCAGGAGGTCACCGCTAGTGATATGAGCGCCGTTGATACTCTGCTCGAGGCTGATGTTAAGAGGACTGGTAAGATTTACTTACTTATCTATACTAATATAAAGAGTTATGTAAATTTGTATGCAGGGGGTAATCTCCGAAACTACTGAACCGATTTTGAAAATTCTTTCTCTATTAAGTAGCTGCATTATCCTTGAGTGCTATATGCTATAAATTAATTTCATATCATGAGTTTTGCGGGTGAAGCCGCTAGTTATATTTTATTTAAATTTATATTTCATGAAGATTATCAGGTAGACTAGTGATCAAAATTTAATGATACTTCATTCTATTTGAAATATCTATTATTTATTTATTGTGCACATATACCACTGTGTTGCCTTTTTTAACCCAAAGGTAGATTGGTAGAGAATGCCTTGTTGCATTAAAGGTAGAACACTTCTTACACGTGTGCCACACACGCCGATCTGGGCGCGTCGATCGCCATACATTTTATATAGAAACTAGACTTGTAGAGCTACACTTGATACGTGCCACGCGACGTCGTTCTACATACAAATCAGGCATGTTACACGTGTGCGTCGGTCTAATGTAGTTCTAGCTTTAGTCCGCCTATGTACCACTAATAATAATAAATGATTAAATAAATCAAATGAGAGTCGATAAATAATACAAAAGCGTTTGATTATTATTATTCTTCATTTAAAAGAGGCCTTTTAATCTTATGTAAAATTAAAATGAAATCTTTTTGTTTTAGAATTGCTCAAGGAATGTAAGGAATTAGAAGCTTTAATAGAAAAGGGAGATCTTAGCAAACAAGATAAGTTAAATGAGGTAAGTAGTAGACATTGTGACTGTTAGGGCACCGTTGCCACTACACAGTGGCTTAGCCTGCCTAAAACCCAGTAGTTTTAAAATAAATAGTTCTAATATTTAAGGTAAACATACTAGGGCAACCAGAAATATTAAAAAAATTTCAACTTTTTTTCAGTATTTTGTAGGACAGTGTCGAGCTGTATGTTGATTAAAATGTGATGGCGGCCGTAAAACCGTCTTATGTCTATCGTTAATTTAGGGTGTTCCAAAATTAACGCAAGATTTGAATTAATCATAAGTTATTTTTGTAGCTTTCTGTCTCAGTGTTTTAATATTTATTTTATTTGTACTTGATCCCTGTATTAGTAAATTTTTATTTAAGTAAAAATTTTGGTTTAAAAAAAATAATGTCAATAACAGTTTTTTTACGAGTGTACATGCGCTAAAGTTCGCAGAGCCTATTTTCAGGCTCGCCAAGTTACGTCGGCCGTATTGTATATAAATACGTCCCTCTCCTAGAGAGGAGGCCTGAGTCCCAGCAGTGGGAACATTATAAGGCCTACTATGCTATGCTATGCTATATAAATACGTGTCATGCCCACCAATAATTTTTTAATAAATATACAATTTTACACTGACCAGCAAAATGTAAAAAACTTAAGAAAATTAGAATTTCGCGGGCGGCCCTGGAACTTCCACCTTAACAGGTTTGTCCCACAGGTATACGCGGAGTTGAAGGCGATAGGCGCGGACTCAGCGGAGCCGCGCGCGCGGCGCATCCTGGCGGGTTTGGGCTTCAGTCGCGAGATGCAGGACCGAGCCACCAAAAACTTCTCCGGAGGTTGGCGTATGAGGGTGTCACTCGCTAGGTACGCAAACAATTAGTCACTCTGTTCCTTATTACCCTCTGTGCTTGATGGCATTGATCTGTAAAACTGATTTTTGTGATGCCCGTCAATGGTGATGCAGGTCTCCATTTTCTGTGGTAATCACTTTACATGTTTGTCAAAGGAAATCTCTGGAAGTACTGATTTAATTATGAAAATTCTATAGCGTGCTATTTTTTATTCCGGTTAGTCTTGGAACTTACACCCTGAGTAATAAGTAAGTAATGTCCTATGTTTTGTACATGGTGTACTTGTGTGCAAAATACGGTCCTTAGTTTTTTCCAAATTCGTTCAGTCGGTAAGACGTGATTAGCTTATAAAAAAGCAGATAAACAGGGTTAGTTTCATATAAAGAGTTGGCTGCATGAAGAGGTTGTATATTTGTATACGCTAATCTCAGGAACCTCTGGTCCGAGTTGAAAAATCCTTTTAGTGTTAGATAGCCCATTTATCGATAGCAGCGGAGCGTTAACCAAAAAAGCAGGTGAAACCGTGGGGGACAGCTAGTTTATTATATGATATTAAGTATGTTATATTATATTAGTATATTATACAAATAGATTTTCCTTCATATATTTATTAAATTAATTTCTTGCTATTTCTAGAGCTCTATACATAGAACCGACGCTGCTGATGCTTGACGAACCTACGAATCATTTAGATCTGAACGCTGTCATTTGGTTAGACAAGTAAGTATAGCCATTATATCTCAAATTAATGTTGCTACATTACAATAATATAAAAATGAAATTAATTGTGCCTTTATAATGCAGAGCAGTGGTAAAGGACTCACAAGTTGTACTTTGTGGGTTTAAAACCTTGCCAGTGTTTAGGGTCAGAGGACAACTAGCGTGTTTTAGGCAATAGGAGTCTGATATTGCCGAGAGTGGCTCGTCCACGAGGCAACAGGGGCGTTCATGAGAACTTACAACTCCTGCCAAAAAAAAAAACCAGCACTGGGCCCGTGCGGTGGATTACGGCCCATTCCCTCTCCTAGGAGGCCTCAGTCTCAGCAGTGGGTACATTATAAATCTGAGTTTGTATATATTATACATATGTATGTTGTTAAAATCTTCTTAAGAAGAGTGTACAAAATCATGCTATAATATGTCTCTTAGCCCACAGTTTCGGGCGTCTATATACTAAATATTATTTACTTTAATAACATTAGGAATACAATATCAAACCTGTTTCAGTTACCTCCAAGGTTGGAAGAAGACACTTCTGGTTGTGTCTCACGACCAGTCTTTCTTGGACAACGTGTGTAACGAGATCATCCACTTGGACACGCAGAAGTTGTACTATTACAAGGGCAACTACTCCATGTTCAAGAAGATGTACGCTCAGAAGAGGAAGGAGATGATCAAGGAATATGAGAAGCAGGAGAAGAGGATTAAAGACTTAAAGGCGCATGGACAGTCTAAGAAACAAGCTGTAAGTTCAGATGATTTATTAAGACACTAGCTTTTGCCCTCGGCTTCACCCGCGTACATAAAATAATAAAAACAAAATAATAATAATAAATTAAAATAATAATAATAAATTAAAATAATAATAATAAAATAGCCTATGGCACTCAGGAATAAAGCAGCTTTCTATTGGTGACCATCTTTCAGAGATTACCTCCTACAAACAAAAAAAACAAACTTTACCTTTTTATAATATTAAGTGTAGATTAACTTGTGCCAGCGGTTTCGCACTTGTGAACAGTAGCGTAGCTAGTCCTGGGCGAAGTGGGGGTCTCGCCCATGGCCTCGCACCCAAAGAAACGCGAGCCTATAAATTATAAAACGAAACAATCGCGAGGCCTTCGCGATTGTTTCGTTTTATAATTTATAGGCTTGCGTTTGACCACTATTTCACATAATGGTAAGCGACGATGTGGACGAACACTGGGTTGCGACAGTCGCTGTCTTGTTTTCGAATTTATGAAAGATAAAGGCCTCGCTGATGAGCTTTCGCCCACGTCTAAATTACACTATGCCTCTGCTTGTGAAAGTCATAAATTATCCTGAAGCTACATACTGACGGGGTAAAGATTATCTTAATGTCTTATTCCAAAACATGGCCTAACGTGTATCAAAATTCGTTTAAGTCTGTTCAGACGTTGCGACGTGAAGAGCTGACATACATACGAGTTACTTGCACATGAATTTATAATATTAAGTTGTATTGAAAAATAAGTACTAGCCGACGGAAGATAACAGCGTAATTACGCCCCGTTTAGTACCTCCGAAGCCTTTGTCGTTTGTGGTCCGTGCTGTTTAAATCAGTCAAGTAATTTCAAGTAAAATTGATAATAATATTCTTAAAAACAAATAAGAAAAATGTATTAAATATTTCCAAATACTAGCGTTACCGAAACGTAACTTAGTCTTTTGCACCATTTTATTTATCAATTGTTGCTAGAGGCCCGGGGGGCCAACGTGAAGTAAAATATGTATTAATTAATGTCACAATTTTTTCATTTGTCACCAACAGGAAAAGAAGCAAAAGGACGCGTTGACCCGTAAGCAGGAGAAGAATCGCAGCAAAGCACAGCGCGAGGACGAGGACGCGGCGGCGCCCACCGCGCTGTTGCAGCGCCCCAAGGAGTACATCGTCAAGTTCTCCTTCCCCGATCCTCCCCCGCTGCAGCCGCCTATACTTGGATTACTCAGTATGTAATAGCTATATCGCAGCCATTTTGTAGCCTCAAAGCCGGGTATTCATTAGGCAACATTTCATAATAAACTGTTTCACAATGTTTCATCCATGAACTTATTATTCAATAATAAGTCCATGGTTTCATCATCTCTGGAAACAGTTTATAAACAAAGGTGATGAAACATTGTTTAAGAAACATGGAGAACGGAGAGTTAAGACGAAACATCTAGTTTATAAGCAAAAGTCAACAGGTGTGGACGTGTGTTGCACGAGTTTATAAACATGGAAGTAGTGTAGCCAACAATTAGGTTTTGATGCTCATAGAGCTTTACCAAAAGCATCATATATATCGCTTGGGCGGAAATTCTGAAATGACCCATCAAATCCACGAAGGTCATAAAATACGTAACATCTATTTCAATTATGGCGGTAAGTCCCCTCTTTGAGGCGTGGTTGGAAAGACCTCACGGCGTCCTCACCTTCCGCATGACGCAGGTTCTCACCGAACACGGTAAGTTCGGGAAGTTCCTGCACCGGATTCGTGCGGAAGCGACGCCCGGGTGTCACCACTGTGTGGACCGCCCGGAGGACACGGTGGAGCACACGGTGGAGGTGTGCCCCGCTTGGGCAGAGCAACGCCGTGTCCTCGTGACGGCGATCGGCGGCGGTGATCTGTCGCGCTGGGCCTTGGTACAGGCCATGGTCCGGAGCGAGGAGGAGTGGCAGTCGGTCGCCTCCTTCTGCGAAGCAGTAATGCTAGTAAAGGAGGCGGCCGATCGCGTGAGGCAACGGTCCTCACGCCCCAGCCGCCGCCGGGATTCCGATGCCGATTTCCGGCCACCGTAGGCGCGGGCTTGCGGACGGCGTCCGATCGTCCGGTAACCGTCCGGACCGAGCCCAAGTCGTCGACGGCGCGTATTGTTCCACGCGCACCTCAGGGAGATGTCAGCAAATCGTAGGGGCCCAACAGGGTCGAAGCCCACTGGGGCCACGAGTAGTATGAAAGTGAAACCCGGGGCCCTGGGCCGTAGGTAAAGAAGGAACAGGAGTGGGTTTTTAGTCAGTAAAAGTCTGACACTATTTTCCGCTCCGCCCAAGATCGGGATTTGTCATAAGATGATTTTCCCACCTAAAAAAAAAAAAACTTCTATTTCAGAGGTAGTTTCGAATCCATCACCTTTTCGACTTTTTTTTTCTAGTAGCACTCTTATGAATTATTATGTAAGCAGCACAGAGCATCATTACATCCTCGGGCGCTATCCTAGCAACAACTGACAAGTGTGGACGGCTAAGTTTCAGAAACATTGTTTACGGTAAACTTGGTGATAAACACGTCGTAAACAGTTTATCAACAAATGTTGCCGAACGAACGAATTATATCTTGCTAGCTGTTTTGTATTATGCCGTATATGTAAACTAGCGACCCGCCTCGGCTTTTTTCTGCTATAATACACCGAAACCTTCCACATGAAAATCTGTTCAGTTGTTTTTTAAGTTCATCACGTAGACAGACAGACAGAGAGGTGGGGGATTTTTGTTTTATAAATGTAAGGATTAAATTAACTGCTCAAACTTCACAGGCGTTTTAAGTATAGATATCTTATCATTATAATCAATATAAGGTTTCTGAATACATTATATTCCAACCATCGCTGTCCACGACAACCTATCAACTGCAACTATAAGTGAGTGGGATATGATCTTAGCATAAAGTCATAAATGGATTATTTGCACTTGCATTCTGCAAAGAAACTCATTGGCAGCAAAATTCAGTCTACTAATCATAGCATTGACATGTGTTTGTCAATTTCTTAGCAAATGTTTGCCTTTGTAAAATAAATACCATTCCTTATTTAAAAATTATTTTTTATCTCCAGATGTCAACTTCAACTTCCCCGGTCAGAAGCCTCTGTTCCGTGGAGTAGACTTCGGTATAGACTTGAACTCGCGTATCGCCATCGTTGGCCCCAACGGAGTGGGCAAGTCCACTTTCCTCAAACTTCTTGTGGGAGAACTAACGCCCGTGCAAGGAGAGCTCATTAGGAATCATAGACTGGTAAGTAGACCTATTTTTTCCTAGTATTTTTAAGGATTTTCCAACTAGACGAGTGTTGTGACTGGTGGAAAACTGTGGTATGGTTTAATATTCAATTCGCCCGGAGAACTGAACTTAGATGGCGTAGTGTAGGATGTGTGTTGCAGAAATCTGATTTTAGTTCTTAGGTTAGATGTTATGCTTACTTCCGGCCCGGTTAACTAGAAAACCTGTTTTAATACTTCGATTGAAGTGAGAATATAGAATGGTGAGCCACTCTTGTGTCCGTGCGTGACCACTTACATCTTATATTATTATAACCTTTACCATAGAAAACAACAACATATTTTCAACAAAGCTAAGCGGAGCTGAAGTATAAAAACTTGATATTACAAAATTGAAATTTTTGAAGTGTAAGTTTCAATTTTAAAGGAAATGATTGTTTTTTATGTGCTACCTACACACAAATGAACCCAAAAATGGCTTCAAAAATTTTGACTCAGCATAATTAATGATTATTTATTTTGTAGAGGATAGGTCGTTTCGACCAGCACTCCGGCGAGCACTTAACAGCGGAGGAGACCCCCGCGGAGTACCTGCAGCGGCTGTTCGGGCTGCAGTACGAGAAGGCGCGCAAGGCGCTGGGCACGTTCGGGCTCGCCAGCCACGCGCACACCATCAAGATGATGGACCTCAGCGGAGGACAGAAGGCCAGGGTCGCGCTGGCCGAGCTCACGCTTATGGCACCTGATGTCGTTATTTTGGTAAGAATATATTTGTCCTGATGAATAAACAGATATATAGTTTGAATACCATAATAAATTACAGTTAGGAGCTTGAGTTAAAAGGGTAAAATAGGCGTTAATCAAATTTCAAAATATAGGTTATAAATAAGTAGTAGTAGCTAGCACATCCAGTGGTAAAAATAAGACTACAATTTTTATAAACCCCTTGTTTTCCTAATGAGTTAGTGTCCGTCCGACGTAACATTTATTCAAATTTTACTTGGGGTTGCTCTACAGCAACCTATATTGCTTGTACTTTTTAACCTGCTAAGGTACTTATTAAGCTATTTTTTTAAAAGTATGTACTAATTCGGTACTTATTGTACGGGTTATTGTATTGTATGAATTTATATAAACCGCAAAATAGATAATGGGGTGTCTGGGGAGCATGACGTTAAAAATGGATGCTGTTATAGACAATGGGGTGTCTGGGGAGCATGACGTTAAAAATGGATGCTGTTATAGACGTGCATCAGCACCTTCAATGTTCTGTCTCCCAAATGTCCAGTGTTTCTTGATTTTTTGTCGATTTTGGGTATCTAAAAGTGGAGCCCTGACCACGGGTCGTATCTGTAACTTTCCAAATATATTTTCGGTGTTCTGTCGTCATACTGTACTTACTGAGCTATTAATGTTTCACCCTGCGTCCTATCGTTCTCTGGGATTTTCGTACATTCAAAAAAGAATAGAATAGAATAGAAATACTTTTATTCGGGACGGACACAGCACAACGGTTATAAACACACAATAAAAAATAATAACAAAAGTACAAAGTGCGCCGAGCATGCCCGCACCGAAAGGGTGACCACCTCAGCATTTGCTGGGCGTTAGACACCTAGCGCTGGTTTTCAGTTGGCACCCCGCAGTGACGCATGGACTTAGGGTATTCGATGGGAGACTGTGACGCTATAAAAAACTTCTCAAATAAAGTCTAATTTTTGTCCTGTGTTGCTACAAACTTTCAGAATTAGCTCATGCCTTAAAAAGATAAGAAAGAACCTCGGTATCAAGTCTCTTCTTTTGCTATTGTGCGTTGTTTTTCTACTTTTCTTATCTTTTCAAAATGTATTGATATCACGCACTATTGTACAGGACGAGCCTACAAACAACTTGGACATCGAGAGTATAGACGCGTTAGCCGATGCGATCAACGACTACAAGGGCGGCGTGGTCATAGTGTCCCACGACGAGCGACTCATCAGGGAAACCGATTGCGCGCTCTACGTCATCGAAGATCAGACTATCAATGAGGTTCTTGTATACATTTTTTATTTCTGGAGTGATCCCATCGAACGATCGACGGTGGTGGTGATCGATAAGTGTGGTAGCTTTGGAGTAATAGAAACTGTTGTTTGACGCCACTTGATCCATTCTACAGTACGGCCGAAATAACCTGCGCAGTATTTTTTTTAATTTTAAGCAACATTATGGTGAAAGCGTATTGTATTTTTTCGATTATGCGCATAGTTCGGCACGCCTAAGTTCGGAATATCCAACATATTTTGACTGTACTGTACTATTCATTGACGTCTATTTTAAATCAGAAACGTTTATTTAAATAGACCAATTACAGGCACTTTTGAATTGTTAAAATGTCGGTCAGTCAAAAAAGAAAAGTGAAGTGAATTGAATGTGAATTACATAAATCTTGGTTACATATTTCTTGTTGCTTCTAATATGTGAGCACAATGTAGATAAGTAATAATAATTAAAAAAAAAAACCACTGGCAGCTAAGAGATGACCAGTCTCAACTGACTGCACCCGTTCTAGAGCATGACGCGTGCATCCCTCACTCAGCTCAACCATTTTGAAGGGAACTGAATGACCCAATAATACGTGCCACCATCAGCCCCCACGAGGCCCCGTATGAGGTGAATCAATGGCCGGATGAAGTCCGTGGGTATCCGCTGGATACTAGTATAACATAAACCGATCGTGGTTTTAACACAGCACCAAAGAAGCTGTAAAGATCTGTCTATTTAGCTCGATATTGCATTATGTTTCCCATCACGATTAGTGACCATTTTCATATTAACTTCAAAAATATATATGAAACAAAAACTTAATATCTTCCGTTCTGTTCAGGTTGACGGCGATTTCGACGACTACCGCAGAGAGCTGCTGGACAGCCTCGGAGAAGTTATCAACTCTCCTTCGATCATCGCGAACGCAGCGGTTCAACAGTAAACCAACCGAATACACACAACCCGTTGTACGATTTGTTAAGATTATTTTATTTGTACTTATTCTAGTTATTTTATTTTCCTTATGCTTTCGTAAAAGATTGTATTTATTAAGGTTGTAATTGTAAAGACATGGTAGATAAATTCTTTGTAAAGTGTTGTAGATAGGGTTGTCAGCTCACACATTGTTTTGTATATAGGACCGTCCATGCAATTTCAAGAAGGTTCCATTGACGGGAATGTTCTTTTTGGACTGCTTTAAGAAGATAGTGCAATAGCCGATCCGTTTTGTAAAAATTTCAAACTTTTACACGATGACATTCGGTCTGTCATCTCCAAAGTATGTGAAGTGAGTTTGAAATGAGCTGTGATTCCACTCAGATGCTAGAGATTGTTTACCAATTTCTGAATTAACCCCTCCAGCGCCGACCTCGTTATACCCAACTCAAAAAAAGCCGACCAATTGCGAGTCGAACTCGCGCACGAAGGGTTCCGTACTGTCTGTAGCAAAAAATAGCAAAAAAGTCAGGTTTGTTGTATTCTGTTTTTAGTATTCGTTGTTATAGCGGCAACAGAAATACATCATCTGTGACAATTTTAATGGTCTAGATATCACGGTTTATGAGATACAGCCTGGTGACAGACAGACGGGCAACGGAGCGATGCAATAGGTTCCCGTCTTTAGCCTTTGGGTACGGAACTCTAAAAAGAAGGTATTTTAGACCTAATTTATATTATTGTCACAAAACGTTATGGGTTGTTCAACTATTGCCCTGCTGCTTAAACGCAGTTCCAAAACTTCAAGAAAGTCAGTAAAGATGATCTCCAATAAAAATACAATGTGTTTGGTGTGTATCTGCGTATTTCGCAACGTTACTTGTACGATTGACTGTTATTCATTCATCATTTTAGATAGTTATTCATATAAATGTCAAATCCACAAGTGCCATTAGTAATTTTGACAAATAGTACAGCTCTATTATTGTTGAATATTTAAAAATTTACTTAACCTTTTTAACGCTACGGGCTTTTATAAAAACAAACGCGCACCAAATGCCAAGACCCAAAAATACCGATTCCGAAAAACAAACACTAAAAATAAAATTATGTTTTTTTAATACATTTATTTGTCTCTCCTAACAGACTGGCGGTGCGGGCACTAAGTTTGTTTGTCACATATATCAGACTGTGGCGTTGAAAGGGTTATTAAGAATTACTGTTTAACATGGTATCACACATGCTTCTCCAGAGAATGAGATTATTTTCGTGTCACAGAAGTGCCTATATCACGTACTTCAATATAGCCCCCTTATGGCTTAAAGCAAGCATTATATAAAAGGGTAATTTAACAGAACATAAAGTATTATAATTATTTACAATTCAATTTAATTCTTGCAAATCATATGTGTTTTATAAGGTTTTAAAAATAGTTTAACAAGTTCACATGGACCTACCCTGTCAGGTACAGCAATTTTATGTAAATAATATTACAAATAAACGGAATAAAGTTGAAAAAGAAGGTCAAATAAATTAGTTATATAAATCAAATGAAATAAAAATATAAATGTGTCAGTAACAATGTCAAAATAAAATATGTAAAAAAAAGATGAATGTCAAAATAAATTAATTTAATGTCAAAATAAATTCTTTAAATGTCAAAATAAACTCTTTAAACGTTTACATCGCGTCCCCGTTTTTATTCATTAAGCAAATTAATAAATTATGGAAACAAATATTTACTCATTGATCCATGTCATAATTACTATGTAGAAAAAATTGCGTAACTAGTTTCATGATGAATGTCTTCCAATGTTTTCACCTTAGTTCATGATTTCACATATCATATAATTTCCTACTGATGTCCTAAATTCTAAAGGGCTGCATCTGGCTCATTAGGGCCAAATGCCATCATGATTTCAGCGCTAGAAAGAGACGGCGCTATACCATAAGATTCAAATAAGAATAGGATTGAATTTCCGACAGATTGTGACGTCATAGCTGTCAATTCAAGGAGGTAGGATGAGCATAACAAGATATTTTTTAAAATTAAATTTACTTACGAATCGTGAACTTGAATTTCATCGTCATTTTGTGGAAGAAGAAGGTGATTTTTTTCCAACAGAGAAAATAAGTAAGAAAACAGTTTTTTTTTAACTAATTGACTGGCCTGTTGGTCTAGTGGTTAGTGGCCCTGACTGCTAAGCCGGAGGTCGAGGGTTAGATTCCCACCCAGGACAAATGTTTGTGTGATGAGCATGATCATTTGTTCTGTGTCTGGGTGTAATTTATCTATAATATGTATGTATTTAGAAATATATAAGTATGTCTATCAGTTGTCTAGTACTCATAACACAAGCTATGCTTAGCTTGGGACTAGACGGCGTTGTGTGATAGTTCTGGAATATTATTATTATTAATTTAGATTAAACAATAACGATTTTTCTTCACTTATACTCCATTGGCATTAAGATTGGACATTTAAACAAACCTTTTTTACTGTCCGTTCAACCGATTTCGACTTCTATTCCGTAGACATAAGGATGGCATTAAAAGCAAAAAAGCGGTTACAATACCAACGACGTACTGTAGTCGCCATTTAACATGTTATCACCGCAATAAAACTCAAAATTGAACGGACAGTGGAAAAAGTAGTTTTAAATGTCTAATCATAACGCGAATGGAGTATAGATTGACGAAGACTCGGTTAAACAAAGTAAAAAAACACCGTTATTGATACGCAAATAAATTTTCAAACCGTACTTTTCAAGTAAGAAGATAGAGGTCATTGACGTTCCTATTCTTATTTGAATTGCATTGTACATGGTTGATAGTAACATCCCATTTTCACAATGGATTCATGATAATATTAATACTTTTATTACAACCTCTGGATGTTACCTTCATCAAATTAGTATACCTGTCTACCTATTGTCAGATACAACATAAAACATAGAAAGCAATTGTCATGAACCTGTAGTTCAATTATACCAATTATTACAGTGTAATAAATTGCTTATTTTAATAAATCTGTATAGTTTTTGTTTGTCTCTGTCGATTAGTCATACTGTGTTGGGCAATGTTTCCACACGGCAATTGAATTTAAATGTAACATATTTAAAATATTTATATACATTAATAAATTTTGTTACAAAATTATACACATATTTTTTATTATTTTACCCAGAACAATCGTGTACGTCACGTAATGAGCTCACAACTAAGGGCCGACGCTGCGTAAAGGTTGATTCACGCTAGACCGTGTCGGGTCCGAACAGAGTGTCGGCCGTAGCACGGTCAACTAATATTACATATTATATTTTGTATGGACACACTCACGCTTTACCGAGCGGCAACCGAATGACGGCAGAGCAAAGGACATTCCTCGAAAACAACTCGGTCCCGGCTCGGCTCGGCCACAAATCAAGTTGAACTAGCATGCACATCGTTAAAGTTGAACTAGCGACACTGCGGAGGTAATAATCCGGTTTTCGCTACGGGAACCGCCGCACGCGCGTTCGCCCGCTTAACGCAGCGTTGGCCCTTAAGCCCCTCGCCCACGGCGACATTTGTAGCGTTGCTGTCGCGCGTCTCGTAAGCGCGCGACAGCATTGCTGCTAACGCACGTTAATCGCATTTGCAAGCGCTATAGAAAAGATGCGCTACAGCATCGCTACAAAAAGTCGCCGTGGGCGAGGGGCCTAAATGGTCTGTTCGAATTCGAAACAAGCCGAACAAACTTAAAAAGTGCAACTACACAAGTTGAGTTTTTCGCCTTGACTCGAAAAGAAAATCGATAAATAGATAATTGATAAGGTTGAAAAATTATAGAGAATCGATTATCGAAAAGAGATATAAAACGGTTGAATCTTGAAAATTAAAGCATATCCTCGAGAAGTTTTTTGAAATTGAAAAAGAATCGTCACAACAGTAGTGGCCAGGTTCTACTCATTTTGAACCTCTGAAAATCCACAAATATAAAAGAGAACACCATGAAAAAATAGTTTTATTAAAATTAACGTAAACCGCCGGGAAAAAATCAAAACGTGATATAAATTAGTTGGGGCGATAGAAAAAACCGCGACTCTGACCATAACTTACGATTTCAAACGTGGGGGAAAGTGGTCACCCTTCGTACGCTTTTTAGATTTTATTTTTTTAATTTATGATTAATTGTCGAATTTATCTAGTTTATGTACCTAAGTGTAACAAATATATTGTAGTTTGTTACAAAAAAATCCGAAACTATTGTGTTCAAAGGTTAAAAAGTTATAGTCATTTTTCTACGATACGAGATTTGTACGAACGTACCCCACGTACGGGGTACGTTCGTACAGTAGGTGGGGTACTTTCATACGCCATGGGGTAGATTCATACACCGTAATTAAAAAGTCTATTAAAGTCGTTGTTTTTTTATTAATAATTAGAAAATATTCATTTATCAAAGAACTAACTTAATAATATTTGACTTGACTCATAGTTGACTCAGTCGATACATTTTTTCTTTAGAAAAATAACAAAGAATTAAATCCTTCATCCTTTGTTTACTTATTGATAATTCTAAGCTTTATAATCAGTCTAAATGAGATCGTTACAATCATTTTTTAAGAAATTGTTGTACAGTCTTTGACAATCTAAGCTTAAAGTAGGTAATCATACACTTGGTTGTTACTTTGGAAGTTATTGAACATTATAATTATTTAAACTAACTGCAAACGTAAAAAGTCTAGTCATTCTAGCTGTACAGCCCGCTCGTGGTTTTGGATCAGGGAGGATCATGGCGACATCGGTGATAAGTAGTAGTATGTCTTCTACATCAGGGAAAAAGAATGACCATGATGATCCCAGTTTCTTCCGAAGATAAGATATTTTCAGCTCTGTACCCGAATAATGACTGAGAACTTTTCCGTTGTAATAAACCACAGAAGTCTTTTTTGCAAACTTGACCAAAACAAAACAATTATCTTTGATTTTTTCTGGTACTTATCACATTTAAATTATTATTAATACTGCTTTCATCAGTCTCTTCGTCCGTTTCGAAATCGATTGGAGATGTTGAACTCTCCCGCAAGCTAAATTGCGATCCTTCAGATTCCTCTGAATCGTCGTCACTTTCTATTTGCTGTTTTTTTTCTTTTGTCTTGAATCAACTTCGTTCAATCTAATTTTCACTGCTTTGGCTCTGGCTTTCCTTTCCTGTTCTTTTTTTTCAATTCTTTCTGTCTGTGTCTCTCTTCTAGTTCATTTTTTCAGGTGTATCTGTATATAGATATGCGGGATTTACCCGGTTTTCTTCCTTTATTGGTTTTTCTATTTCTAACAGCTGTAGGATAAGGTCTTATGGCTCCCTTCTTCTAACGAGAAGACTTGTAGACTCGTGAACTCAGAATGAAATGTTCGTGAGGGTCCATCGGTGTTAGAGGCCATCTTTGAATTTCTTGACTCTGCTTTCCAACGTCGATGACTTGATGTTATATTTCAACGCGGCTTTCCTATACGACAACCGTCCTTGAATTACGTCATCAATTGCTAATTTCATGGACTCTTTATCCACCTCTTGAGTACGCGTACCCTTTTTCTTATATTTTCGCACCATGATTCTGCAATAAAATATTAATTATAAGGTTTACTTAATAAAAATATTTCGTTTTGTTAGAAGTAAAATACTTCATAAAAGGAAAAATATGTTGTTGTGCTGTCTGCACGATAATCTTAATTACACTCTAGGGGTAGGGCAGACAAGACTGTGTGAAGTCGGTTTTGCAGCGATTCGTTTCGGTCACTAAATTTTGTAACACAACATATTGACTTTCTATGATACTATTTAAATTTAATATTGAAAATGCTACCAAGTAACCGTCTATATATTTGTGACCAAAATTCCGTAAAATTTTGTTTCGGTGTGGTGAAAATATGGCAAATAAATCATTTGGAAAATGAAAAAAGTTCAAAAGAGGATTCGGCCAATAGCAAAAAGTTATTTTGTAAATCGGCGAAATATAGTTCGGTAAAATAATACTTATGACACTTGATACTTCGATGATCTAGAAATATGTTAAATAATGCATATAGCAAAAAAGATGTCGGTCAATAGTTTTCGGTAAAATGAAAATCGAACAAAAAAATTTCGGAAAAGTGATCGGTTCCCACCGGGCGGAGTTCATACAAAATGCTCAGTGACTACAACCGGCTCTTAAGGTGCATGCTCCAGGGTAGCCTTCGATATTCAAATTCTCGCGAATATCAGAATGACGAGTGTACGTCAATAAACAGTGATTCTCCACGCCTCTGGTTCCTTTGTTCTTACGTCATCTCAACGCTCAGACACGTGGTCAGAACAAAGGAATCGGAGGCGTGGCCGACTCGAGGCGTGGCCGACTCAAGGCGTTCGACCGTATTCTTTGTTCTGGGCGTTCGACGCAAGAGAATCGAAACGAAACGGTCGTAACTTGGCTAGGGGGGCTACAAGGAACTCGTGACTTTTCTATAGAATTGAAAATAATTTTATTTTAAATTTTTACCTTTACCAACAGCAAAATTTTTAATTTTCGTGAGTCCTGTATCATAAATTGAACTGAACGTAATCCATATAAGATTTCTTTCCCTCTAGGGTGAAGCGGGCGGACGTCTCAGACTTTTACTGACTAAAACCACACCTGTATCCTTCAGTCACCCTTGCGTTCTAGGACTGCAGGTTTCCTTTTCAGAAATTCTCCGAGGCCCCAGCTGGTATTGGCCCTGAGGGGCCTCTACGGTTTTTTTACGGTTTGTGGAACACTACGTAGGTACCGTAGACGACTTCGTCCAGTCGATTACCGGACGTCCGGACGGCGAGCTACCCATTACTCGTCGTCCACAAGCCCGCGCCTACCGTGGTTGGTAAATTATATTTATTTTGCAAATAGGTGTTTTAAAAACACTTTTACACGTCAATTTTTTCGTCAGTTTAAACTAGATGAGGACAGTAGTGGCAGTCTAGATTTGCGGTCGCGTCGGCTGAGGCGTAAGGATGTCCGTTACTTTACACGTGCAGTCATCTTCTTCGCTAACATTAGTGCTTTGCAGAGGGAGGCGACTACCTCTCATTCACTGTCGCTCCGGACCATGGCCCAGGCCCCGGTTCACCGGGGCCAAACCCACAAATTGGCAATTGGATTCCCTACTTTCAAGCGTTCAAGCCCATCTTCCACATTATTCTGCAGACCAATCTATTTCAAGATTTGGAATGAAAACAGGTTAAACATTGTTGGAGAACAGGCTATGATTGAGAATTAGATTGAAGCACTCAGCCTTCTATTATGCGAAGCAAGGCTGTTAAGGATAAAGCGTTAGCTTTACATACCTACTCTTTGGTTAAGGACTTGAAGCTTCTGACCGGTATAGATGACAAAATCGCTTCACAGCTATCAATTAGCTCACCGCAGACTTGTCTAAAGCTACTTCTTCCGAAATGAATAAATTGTAGAAGGGCTCAAAGTGAGTTTTCAATAATTTAATAAATGAATGTCACTGTACTGCAATATACATCTTTTTATTAATTTTACGACTTTCTTTCAAGAAAATGGGTTCAACAGAAATATATCAATATTGTTATAAACTAAGGCTATAAACAAACGATAGTACAAGTAGATCGATGGTCAACTTCATTTGACCACGTCAAAGATTTGAAAAACCACAAATCAAAAATTAAAAAATTTGCTACGCGCAAAGGGGCACCGAAATGTGCATGAAATGCATATCATCTTAAGCGCCGTGTGTGGTAAATGGTACAATAGCTCATGTGAGCACCAGCCCTTCAGTTCCATTCAGTTTCAAAAAAATACTTTAAGTGTTTTCTCCCATACAAGAAAAACTTAAAACTTTGTTTTCTCACTCGTGAAACTGCCAATACCATCCATACGTTAATATTATGTAATATATACCAGAGACTTTGCAATTTTTATTTTTTAAATTCCAGACTTTAAGTTTCTATGAGTATGGAGCTCGATTTTCAGACCACTGTGCGACGTTCGATTGCGTAGTTTCAGATTTGACGCTACGCCACTCGTATAGGTCTGCGCTACGAGTTGTAGGCGCCTGTAACGTGTTAGCTATCTGCTACGACAACGTAGCCACGTCGTAGCACTCGTAGCAACAGTGCGAAATACATACTAGTAAACGAAAACGTATTGACTGCAATATTTAAATTATTTGTATATGTATGTTTGGTATTTTATTTAATAAGTAGATATGACAGTAGAATGAGAGACCTATTTTAAATTGGCATTACGGAATATAAAGGTCACAACAAAAACTATGCAACACCGCGTGTAGCATATAATACAAATACCTTCGGGTAAAAGCATTTTTAACCGATTTCAAAAAAAGAGGAGGTTCTCAATTCGATTGATTTTTTATGTTAATTACCTCAGAACTCCGTCATTTATGAACCGATTTGAAATTTTATTTTTTACTTAAAAGGTTTATGCTTCCAGATTTTACCCATTTTATTCAAAATACAGTTCTGATGGTGGGATCCATGAGTAATTGAGTGTATAGGCATACATATAGTGATTTTTATTGAGAATTCAAGCATCTACAGTCAGAAAGTATCGTTTGATGAAGTGGAACTGATGAAGAAGACCAGAAATGGCCACGGAACTTCACACTCATATACATATCACAATGAAGTTACAATACAAATAAATAAATGGTTCCTTTTGAATGGTTCTGATGAAAATGGTACTATCGAACCAGTGCCGTAACTATCTAGACTAATATTATAAAGAGTTGAAGTTTGTTTTTTTTTTGTTTGTAGGACATAATCTCTGAAAGTACTGGTCCGATTGCAAAAATTTTTTCACCGATAGAAAGCTGCTTTATTCCTTAGTGACATAGGCTGTTGTACGCACGCGGGCGAAGCTGTGGGCAAAAGTTAGTAAATAATAATTTGAAAAATAAATCGACATGATGCTATGGACATCGCTCCAAAGCCATCCATAAAACAGTTTTGTAAGCGATATAGAATTAAATACTTGCATCTGGACTAGATGAGAGAGAGATAGAGGTATCTTTTAACTAAACATTTTGAAACAATGGGATAGCTTAATTATTCGAAACTCGATCAGTATGCTTCATTTGAGCGAGAAATGTGTTAGTGTTCGTTAAAACTTAAAAGGTTTTACGCGCCTACGATGGTATTTTATTATGGTTTATTAAAAAAAAAAACATTGTCTTACGTATTAAACATTCATATATTTGTTTGTAGGTTTACTCTCTTCTTACTACTATGTTTATCCAAAAGTAATGATAAATATCGTTAAATAAAAATCCTAAAAATCAGCCATCAACACACTATCTTCTTTTAAAATCTTACCCCTTTTTTATTTGGGAAATCATCAAATAGCTTCTCTCGTTCTGGGTGTAGCGAGAGGGAGTGTGAAAACTCACCCATGTTTCTTCAGTTGCATTCAGCGTTCCAGCGCCACGGTAATTTTTTCGAGCGATTGCCGCAGCAAATTCTTACCCTTGAGGTGTTTGGTACACAGGCCGTGGTCCGGAGCGAGGAGGAGTGGCAGGCGGTCGCCTCCTTCTGCGAAGCAGTAATGCTAGCAAAGGAGGCGGCCGATTGCGTGAGGCAACGGTCCTCACGCCCCAACCGCCGCCGGGATTCCGACCACCGTAGGCGCGGGCTTGCGGACGGCGAGCAATGGGTAGCTCGCCGTCCGACCGTCCGGTAACCGTCCGGATCAAGCCCAAGTCGTCGACGGCGCGTACTGTTCCACGCGCGCCTCAAGGAGATGTCAGCAATCCGTAGGGGCCCAGCAGGGTCGAAGTCTATTGGGGCCAAGGGTCTAATTCTGAAAGGAAGACTCGGCCCTGGTACGAAAGGCAACGAAGGAACAGGAGTGGGTTTTTAGTCAGTAAAAGTCTGACACTATCTCCCGCCCCACTCAAGAGTGGATGAGGTCATTAGATAATGTTTCCACCGAAAAAAAACCTCTGAGGTGTTTCTTGAGCCAAAAAGAAGGTGAGAGCAACAGAGGAGTTAGTCCTGAAGTAAATCGGTCCGGTAAGCATAATCGGTTGGTCAGGCCTCGTCTCTAGGAGAGAGAATGGGTCGTAATCCACCACGCGAACCCAGTGCGAATTGGTGAATGCCACGTCATCAATTTTTGGCTCTAGGACAGTGTTCAGCAAACTTTTTGTGTTCAAGGTTACTTACACCTAAGAAATCGGAAAATTATTTTTTACACAATTATTAATCATCAAAATCTTATTTCACATAAATAGGTCGCTGCAAATGGCAAAAGTATTGCATGCCATAAAATTCACATAGCCAAAAATGTTCTAAATGAGTTTCCAAAACTTTTAATTTTAATGTTGTGATCCGTTTTCATTTCCAGCAGTTTTTCCTGCTCGTTGATTGGTAAACGTTCAAAAGGAATGCAGTCTATAGGTATATCTACAATTTTCTTCCGTCTGTCTATTAACAGAGATAACCTTATTTTTCCGAGGCACACCAACTAATCACCACGGTACACGAGTGTGCCGAGGGACAGCCTTTGCGACGAGGGACAGCCTCACGATATTTTCCTTCACTGTTTTGATAGCAGTGCTGATGAAATAAATTACACAAAGTATGCGCCTGGCTGGGTTCGAACTCGCGACCTACAACTTGTAGTCGGGGCGGTTACCACAGAAGACCTTATCTTAGAATTAAAAGAAGATCCTGTCCAGCATGGAGATCTTCAAAAAATGTCAAGTAGCTTCGACTTTTGCTTGACCCTGACAATTTTTACTATCTAACGGGTGTAAACCAGGGCTGTTATGAAGCTCTGTAATCGTAACCGAAACTATTGGACATCCGAAATAAAAAAATATCCGAAACCAATATAAAAGTTTCGGATAGTTTCGGATAAATCGGAGTCTAAATAAAAAGTTACGACAGGTTTTTATCTCCTGGGTACACAAATGATAATCTAGACTGGAAATAAAAGTCAAACCTTGTTATTTGTATTTTACTTTTATGAAATTATAAATCTTATATCCGTAACCGAAATTATCCGAAAAGAGCGGGTAATCCGAATTATTTTCATATTTGTAACCGTATCCGAAACCGATATAATACCCGTATCCATGTTCACATCCGAAATTTCATATCCATAACAACTCTGGTGCAAACCTTTTTCGATTGTAGGTATTGACGTAAAAAGTTTACAGTTTTCAGATTTTTTTCCTATAGGTACTCATGTGAGACCTTACTTCATGCCAAATTTCAGGATTCTAGGACAACGGGAAGTACCCTATGAATTGTGATTCCCTTGAGTGTGTAGAGTGTCGAAATATACGTTTTTTTCAACATAAACGGCCGTATCTTTTTTTTTGGTTTACTTACAAGTTTGGTTTTTTCACAGCTTCAAGGGACCGTAGACCTGAGACCTTTAAATTTAACTCGATACCTCCATGCGTTCCCGAGATAAAGGGTCTTGACAGATAGACAGACAAGCAGACAGACAGACAGACTGACAACAAAGTGATCCTATAAGGATTCTGTTTTTTCCTTTTACCTCTTCCAACTTTTTGAATAATTATACTTATCTCAAAAACGGTTGTTCTTAGAAAAAAAGTATTTAGACATTTTTGTAGATAATTATCTGATCTACAATTTCTGTCTGAACTAATTTTATGATAAAGCTGCTGCTGTATTTTTTTGCTGAAAATCGCGAAAAACTCGTTTTTGTGATCTTTGACTCCGAGTATTTTTATTTCCAGGTGTCGGATCGATGAGGACTTTTAGATTTCATTTATGATGGTGTTTTAAACAATCATACCAATTTTCAGCTGGGTGCGAATTATTGTAACCCTACCCCTATTTTTTGGTCTAATTTGACTAGACTATTTGGCTTTATATCATTACTTTTGATTAAATTATTACTTTATAGTCTAATGTGATGTTCTAATATAAGTATGCCTCTAAGATCCTAAATTTACACAAAAAATAACCATATGAGTAGGTACCTACTTATGTTATTAGCTTCTAAATACCTGTAGGTTTACAAAAACAAAAATAATACCAATGAATTATTACTTCTGTCTAACAAAGTCGGTTCAGTTCCGAGCGTAAGTTTTTTCCTCAATTTGCCGGCAGCCTTTCGCCCCTCCATTACAAACTTCTTAGCTTCATTAGAGGATTTAAAACGCAAATTTCCTTTTCGATTGTAACTTTTTTCCACTTCTTGAAAGGAACCTTCTTTTAAAGTTGAAAGAAAATTAGTATCCTCCCCTTTGAGGGGCGAGCGCGTCTTTTAAGAGATTCATTTGGATACTCGACTTAATCTGCTAGAATAATAATGTTTCCGCTGCTGAATACTTGTCCAATTACGTGAAAATATTGTGCACGTTCTTTTATCTTGTTTCAGAAAGAATAGATTGATCAAAATCTATGATAAAAATTAGTGTTTGTCTGTAAGCATAATTAGCATAATTTTGTCTCATTTGACTAGTGGAGTCATGTGGAATTACGGTAATAAAGTTGTCATAAAAGTTACATTTAACGACCAAAGCAAAAACAAAAAAAAAAACATATTAAGCTAACCAAAACAATGCCTAAAAACAAACACCGCACGCAGATTTCCTCTCCACGCACGCTAATCACATTACTGCGAATTATCCACTAACAAGCTAACAATGAGAGGCTTATCATCACCGCAAGAGCCTATTACTGTCTAGAGAGCATTCCCGCCCCTTCTTACGACGTCATGGGCCCCTGCTACCTTGTCACACTAACCATCCCACGCATGAAGCTAACAATACGAGGGGATGACACTACCATTTTCACTGCGACAGGGTTGTAAAACTTCTCAACAGAATAATTTCGTACAATGTGTACACAATAGAAGCGATTATACTCTCCCCCGCGACATGATTTTATTTGTGCAGTTATTGCGTCGCCGAAAAGATATTTAAATTTCATTAGGTTTGTTTTACACTTAATTTGTGAGGGGAGTGTTGTATTGTATCGTAGGGGTGGGGCCCCGTTATTGCTACATTTGAATTGCCCTCTGTGTATTTCAACGGCGATTTGAATTTAAGTAGATACGTGAATCAGATAGTCACCCTATTACAGTGTTATCTAGCTATTGATCACTTTTAAACTAAAGATTAGTGCGCTAACAACTGGCATGGAAGTTTCGAATATCATGGATAAAAGCAGCGTTAAAAAAACTTTTTACAAAAAAAATACAACCGACTTCAATGTAAAAAAAAAACATTAAAATGTGCAAAATAACTTTAATTTCGGAAGTCGGTGTTTCTATGATAGTATTGTCTCTTCGTTAATTTATAACACCGACTTCCGAAGAATTGACCGAGAAATCGGTAAACATACATAAAAAAAAACTTGAGAGGTGTCAAGGGACACCCGGATGGAACGAAGTTCTTTTAATTAGTGAAGGGATTGTAATATTTTTTTTAAGTTATAATAATATAAATAAAAATTAAATATGTAATTTAAACAAAATAAATATTATAAATAAATTATTATTATCATCATTATAAATAAAAATATATAATAAAATTATATAGTATAAATTAAGACCAATTATTTTTTTCCGTCTAGCCCCCTTTCGCAACGCGCGATATGGAACTTCGTTCCAAAAAATAATAAAAATACATTCAGCCGAACATAGAACCTCCTCCTTTTTGAAGTCCGTTAAAAATATGAACGTTTGATAGGTCGTACGATCGGTGTTTTAATTCTAAACGTGGGTAAAGTGCTGAGCCACCGACTCACGTATTTATGGAATGGGTAGGTAGTGGATGCGGCTACCCACTACTGGTCTAAGTGAGGATATTTCGCAGACGCAGACTCCATTAGTGGTGTTCGCCGGACTGTCACAATCATTTTTCTTTCCCGCCGCCGCTAATTCTCAGCCGCGGTTCGCTGGGCATGTACGCCAATCTATATTTTTGGTCCTTTCGCCATTTTATTTTCTTGGTTAGCCAGTACTGGCCAGTAGGTACTGTCAAGTCCTGTAGAATTCATCATCAGTATCCCTTATAAAGAACCATATACAGTCCGTCGAGTAACAAATTAACGAGAGTCGACTGTATGTACATTATTTGTTTGGTTAGGAGTGCAGAATTGGGCGTCGGGAGTTGCAGGGCGATTTCCCGATGAACGTCAAGATGACGGGACATACAGGGTGTTTGGTGCATCGTGTGCCAAATTAAAATGGTCGACGGGAGGGGTCATCTGCTATCCTTTCAGACCCCTAAACACTTCTCATGTCCTGCGGATTTTTTTTCATCGACTTTTTATTGTTTTATGAAAATAAGACCCAAATTTTTCATTCAAATACAAATTTTAAAATATTCATAAGGCGTAGACTCTGAATTTTAATTTAATTTAGATTTGTATTGTATTAGAGTACTTTTAAATTTAAAATTAGTTACATTAGCTATCTAGCTTTTTTTTAATTTACTCGCAAAGTTTTGAACTTAAATGCTCTCCCTGTTTCAGCTACTTACATGGCTATAAAAAAAAAACAAAAGTGACCGGAATCTTCCAACTTCCTCAAAAATTCTCTAGTTTATCCTCTTGCTAGTGATGTGCCACATGCCCTAAAAAAAAATTATAACTTAAGCTACTTTTACTTAACACTAAGAAAGTGGTACCGCTACCTTGATATTAAAATGGAGGGACCACCATTCAGCTAATGAAAAACACATGGCGAAATCTTTAATACGATTTAGTACGTCTACGTTTGAATCGTTGTTATGCTTATAAAACTGTGATTTCAATAAAAAAAATCGTTTATTTACATCGGAAAATGAAGAAAAAGTATACATTTAAAAATTGTTATTTTATGGCTCTTACAATTTATTTAGGCGTTTAGTTGACAGCACGGTTGCTGCGTTGGCTGCTGGGATGTGTCGCGGGTTCGATTCCCAGAACAAATATTTTTAGTTACAGTTTTACTTTGGGAGTTATTCTAAAGCGTGTTTATTTTAAATGATGAAAATGCAAAGACACAACGACAAAGTATCAAGATGACTTCGTCAGCGGTGTTTGCAGGGAGGCTGATATCGACTTTTATTACTCTAGAGGGGTTGGTCATTAGCGGGATAAAGCGGCCGCCACCTGATAAAGTGCGTTTTGTTGCTCACTTGCTTATTTCTCTGTTCTATAAAGCTGAATGTATTTTTTAGGGTTGAACTTTTTACCCTTGAGTCAGGTCAGACCGTTATTTATCGAGAGCGGTCTAGAGTAGATTTTGTTTAGGATCTTGAATTAATGATTGTGGGTATTATTTTGGGATTGATGAAGTTGGTACTGGTAAAGGTTTTAATTTGATGTGTCGATAGTTAAGATGGTGTAGTAGAATCTTTGCGCAGTCACCTACACGTGCTTTAAAGATTTCTTTACGATTTGTTTTCATAGTCATCCTAATTTCATTGAAGGTAAATTCGTACACAGCATATGTCTGTAAGTCACTCATTATTTTTTCATAGGAAGAGGGTGTGAGTGAAGAAGATTGCCATAAACTTACTTAATAAACTAACTCTGAAATTAGATACTCAAGACAACAACAATATACCCCTAATTGTCACGTAGTAGATAGTACTATTATCTTCTATCGCAAACTTGTAACCCCATAAAAACTTACCTATCTAAAACTCTAACTAATGAAGTTCCACGGACTACGTCAGGTTAGTGATATCATTCCGTACGTGAATTTAGTTAGAAATGAACAATAGTGGCAGTAGCGATTATTAACACTTTACCCGTTCCTCCCCACTCGCACTAAAATGATTGATGAGCCGGTGTTGCCAGCTCCTATGACTAATAGTGTAGGGCCATATGATGGCGCTGCTGGGAACTAGCAGCGCTCATAAACAACGTTATTATTTCCTTGGATAAGTGTCATAGGTTACTCTAATTGAGAGAGTGATATTAATTGCTGTTATTAGGCTGTTATGTTTTCATTTAGGGCCTGCTTTCTTCTTTGGAGCTCTTGTTAGGATGACAAGATGAGTTTGGTTAGTCATGTAATTTTGGCAATAGTTTTCTTGGTACTCACACTATAGCTAGATAAGAAATATTTTCATTGATACTGAAAAGCATTCACGCTGTATTATTTACGCAACCAACAGTTTTACTATCAAAACAACCTTATAGAGTAAATTTTTGATCAATTGTGACTGCTATTTTCTTGGGTTCCTTTTATTTGTTTTCATAGAGTAAATATCTAGTTGTTTTTGCACAGCATCAGTGTATTACGTAGTCGGCCTCACCCCAGTGTGCTTTGGGGCGCAAAATCCCGGGTCGGGGCAATAAACGCGATTAGACAAACATTTCCTGACGCGCGCCACTTTTTCTAAAACTTAGCGAATAAATCAGATCGGTGGTGCGTCGCAGTTTTCTCGTCGTCTTGCCAAATTTATGTACCGATCGGCCCTTTCGTATGGAGATGTGGCTCGCTATTTACATATAAATACCTCGATTATTTGAATTATTCAATCGAGAGGGGGCGGCGCTGACAAATCACTTCCTAAGAGATGGCACAAGTCGGTGGGCTGGAGATCAGCTTGACGCGTGTACTCGTGGAGGATACGTCTCCGAGCCCAGGCCCTATAAGTTTTTATGATGTCTACTTAACATTCTTGGATTTAGTTAGTATGACTTAACAGTGTTGTTAGATCTATTCGATTTATCGACTTCTATGTCGTTGGTACATATCAAATGTTTTTCTTGATGTTTTCGTTACATGCGATATGTTTTCGTCAAGACACGCTACACCAGTACCTATTTATCTCAATTCTATAAATAGTTATGAGAAGAAAATCATTTAGTATTCTAACATTTTATGGTTTAAAACTTTATGCGATCTTGTGCAAACCAAGTTGTTGAGTCTTGGCTCGGAATGTGATGTCAGTCGGAAATATTTTCCGCCACAGCTTGGTTGAGCTGCCAATGTTTTAATAGTTTGAATTTACATTCCACAAAAGTAAACGTAGCATTACTGGGTATATTTCCTGATTGCAAAAATAATAGATCTGGTTGCAGTCACAGTTATTTATCTTGGCTGTAAGGGGTAAAAAATAAATAAAAAGCGAATAGCTAACTAGTCGGTAGCTGGGTGTAGTTTTCCCGCAGTTTTATGTCCTCTCACGTGCCATTTAGCCGGGGAAATAGAAGTTTTTGTATGGAAATCGGACGCACTAAACCCCCGGGCCTCGGGAGCGCTCCGCCTATTGTTGCTACGTAACAACCTCATAAAAGTTTATCATTCGCGTGTAAAACAAATTCCGCTGTTATTTTTTTTGCAAGCCCTGGCTCGGATGCGGGATGAAGATTATTATTCTTGGGATATTTATATAAAACGTGAACATCATAAATTGTACAGTACTCATACCAGATGTACTGAATCTGTGAATAGCTCAATCCTATAATAACATGAAGATGTCAAAGATCTAAAATATAACAGAGAAAAAATAATCTCTTTGGTTTAAATTTTTTATCTGGTGGCCATCTGAGTAAAGTGTGTGTGTGTACATCAAGGATGTACATCTCACGTTACTCACGGATGTGTGAAGTCTTGAGCATCGACGTCTACGCCCCGTGTTGCTAGCCTGTCGGTTTTCTACCGGTGCATTTCGGGGAGTGTGCGTCGGAATTGCATAATTTAATTCCGTTAAGCCGGTTCCATCATCGGACCACCAGACGTACCTACGGCGATGTGCCACCAGTACATGGTGGACATCTCACCCATACGCTTAAAACGTTTTGGGGACACATTCGTGTGTTTCTTGATAGCTATAACCTAGGAGTCTTGAAGTAAAGAGTGAATAGGTTACTTTTAGGCAAGCGTGTCCATCGTCGACCACATCGTCGTTTAGCATCAGGTGAAATAGTGGTCGAACGCGAAGTCATCCATAATAAAAAAAAAATTGTCCTATATCGATAAACAGCCATCATCAACACTTATAGCAACACGATACGTTTGAATCTCAAAAACACATACCTTACCCTTGTAAACGTGTCGCCTGATAAGAATCAGTGTATCCTGCTAAAATCCCTCGTTATACTCTTGTTACTGTATTTATATCGCTAATCGCGTTATTGTCTCGTAGGAACATTAGTTGGGCGCAGTGGTCGAGCGCAGGGCGCCAGCCGTTACATCTGATAAGACCATTTGATATGCTAATAGTAGTAGCGAATGTTCCCGTAATGAGCGTGCGACGGTTTAGCGCCTGCGATACTCCCTTTGTGCTCGACGAGGTTTTTGTAAAGGAATGACTTCTATGTAATTTTCTGCAGTTAGCGGAAGGTTTGCGCGAGGCGTGATTATGAGTCTGGGTTCTAAAGCGGTTTGGTGAGGAATTGTTTTTTTTAACAGAGTCCGGTGCTTTAAAACACTAAACTTCTGGTAGTAGGATTTACCTATAATAATAATATGTCATTCGCGAAGGACTGTTTTAATGTTAAACAAAAGAAAAGATCCGCTTTGTACCTATGTAGAGTCGTTATGTCCTATTAGATATTCATGTTACCTACATAATTTATTTATATTATATTTAATCCATTGAAAGCTTAAAAATCGTTCTTCACACATGCGCACAATGAGCCGTTAGTGCACGACTAATATTGGCGGATTAAGATGATATCGCGGGAATTTGACGCGCGTAACCGCCGCGCTCTTCCATCGGCTGATCATCAGTTACCATCTAATGCGGTTTAATGCGCTCTTTGTTCACGGTACCGTATTATTTGCAGCATTTACCACAAGATTTGCACTTACAGATATTGCTAAGTAGGCCTACTTTGACGTGTATTCATAAGGACCCTAATAAATAGAGTTGAATGATCTAATTTGTAAACGTAGATACTTAAAGAAAAATCGGAGTCATCTTAAAGTTGGCCATAAATAAATTATGAACTCTTACTACGAACAAATAGGTATTTGCGATCACTTCCGATCGCTTTGGCTACTGATCGCGATCAAATCTCTCCGGCTACTTTTCCACCCTCTCTACAAAGTAAATCGCATTTACAACGTTTCAACCTCGCTAACATGTTAAAACAGAACTAATGGACATTCGCTCCAGTCTCAGGCCGCAGGAGACGAATAATACAAGTAAAATGGTCCCATCTCCACGCTTCATTAATTTTATTGCCCCGAGGCGCTCCCGGCTCAAGTCGGAACGCTGAGCGCCGCTGGCGAAAACATGCCATTATTCTATGTTGCCAGTGACTTAAATTAAATAAACACAAACCATTATGCGTATATCGAAATGCACTCACTTTTCTATTGTCTATGCGACAACTGTCAACATTTTGGCGCGTAATCTTTTTCATGTAGATGTAGTGTGGCTAACAATGAGGTTCTACTCTAATGTAATGGAGATATTAGCGCGAAACCGTAGCGGAATAATTTCGACATGGTTTTTTGTGTGCGCGCGACACAATAGGATTATTCTCCATTGATCATTGCTTATTATAAGTAGTTGTGGAGGGTGCGTAACATGAAAACTAAATTTGGTTTATCGGCTATTATGGAAAGTAGGTGTTAATGTTGAAAGAAATTTATGATACGATCGTGACTTCTACTGTTTGCACTGTACTTCATGGTTATTAAGCTGATAGAAACAGCCGTTTTAATGAATTATACATTAGATAATCCTAGCTGTATGAATCTGCTGAAATACTTTATAGGTAAGTAAAAATCTAACAATACAATGAAATGGGTTCTACGTATTCTTAAACAAAACAAACAATTCTTCTGAAACAAAAGGTAATGAGGGGTAAGTGGGAGTTATCTGGCCGTAAACTGTTAGGCCTGGAGTCGGCAGAGCGCGGCGAAGGCTCGAAGGAGGTCGGAGGAGGAAACCTCTCACAATGCCCTCAACTACTAATGTTTACTCAACTCCGAGTGCGACAAAGGGCCGGAACTATTGTTTGTTGGAAAAGCTTTATTTCGCTACCCTCGACGCTTGCCGCGACAATAGGTTACCCAACTTAAAAATATATTATCTTACTCGACGTTGGAATAGTATGAACATGGCTAGTTAAATAATATATATTTTGTGAAAAACTTACGTACGGCACCTACCTAGTATAATGTTGCAGTCTCTTCCGATTCTACCAAAGAATTTTATGTTCTCCCGTCATTAGACTCGTATTAATATGAGTATTAGAGAGAAACCTTATTTTTTAAAGAAGTTTTTCTTTTATTTTTGAAGAAAAATTAACAACAGATTTTTTTTCTGTATGTACACGTAAAAAAATATTAAGAACGCAGTCACACCCTCACTAATTCCACATCCGGACGAAACGAGGGCGCTGGAGAGTTGAAAATTATCCTTTTCACGAACGACCTTAAGCATAATAGAGAAAGCACTTAAGCCATTTTCTCCGCCTTTGAGTGGCGTAAGCGCGACCGTTTGCTGGGGATACATCTCGTGAGCTAGAAAATCAGCCATTATAGTCGAGTTTCATGAGTTTACCGTACGAGCCGGGTGCGGGGGCGGGCTGCTCGACCAGCGTTTTAACCTAATGCGGCTATTGGGCGGCGCTAACGGCAATTAGGCTACATGCGAGCAAATGGATTGTGCATTACCGAGGACATGGATTGATTTATTGGCTAATAGAACACGAACCTAATATTCAGCCGATACGTAAGTATGTTTATAGAGGCACGAATCGCATATTCAATTAGAGTGGAAACTTTCAACCAGCTGGGACCCAACGATACAGTCATTACAGCATGACCATCAGTCCAATTGTATCAAGTATTAAACGCGATCAGTAGCGTGACCTGAAGTCGATTGCCAATAAAGCACGAGCTACATTCCTACAATATTAATAGCTTTTCAGAAACAATACCGAGTCAAATTTTCAATAACTGAAATGAAAACTCATTTCCCGCAACGGGAAAACTCTAATGTCACGCGATTGAATAGCTTATTTGTGAATGTATTTGGACTTTCTTTTATACAATCCGAATATGCCCATAAATTGGATTCACATGATCTTATATTAAATTCATGTCCCTTAGAATCACTGCTCTTTATATCGAAGTCATGTTTTTTGATATTCCTTCACGTAAAAGATCACATCTGTTAGTGGCCGGGCATCTAGGTATCGCCCTATGAATAATAAATGTGTCGAGCTGGCCGATTGGGGAAATTGAATTTTATAGTTCGTAACACATTCGAGGACAGATGTCACAAAATGGCTGCTCGGCGGCGCCGGCGGCGGCTACGTGCCGCGTAATCGAAATGTCAAATAGAAATCAAAATTAGGTCGATTGTAGTGTTAATAATTAAATAATGACGGGCTAGGTGGCGGTCGGCGGCATTTGTACGCATTAACGAGGGAGCTTACTTCATTTATAATGCGAGGGAAGGTGCGAGCTTCATTTTGATTAACAGAGTTACTTCTGTTTGGATGGACAATTATCGGTCCATTACGCTGAGTACACAATGACCGGTTTTCCATTAAATTATTGAGCTCTATTCAAATGTCGCTTACGGACCTACTGATACATATGGCTCGTTTACACACATGCCACCTAACCTTACTAATATATTTATACGTATTTTAGGTGATACTATTACCTATGTTAATTGAGTAGATTTATAAGAAGAGAAACAGAAAGTAGGAAAAATAAAATTGGAATTTGCTCCCAGCTTTTCATCGTTCGTGAAGAGGTTGCAGTTTTATCCCAAAACCAAACTTATACACATGCGTCAATATGTATTGGTTCCGGTGGAGTTCACTGTAAAAGTTCTACCTACCTAATTCGTGCACTTAAAACACAAATAAGCAACATAAATAAAGAGAGCCTATAATCAAACTCCAACAGTATCGTATAACAATACCGAATTCAATTTGCTTTACAGCTGATATTATTGTCTTTAATTGATTTCCCCTCAGTGCTCTGCTCCCTTCAAGTTCTGAGTTAGATAAATTCGTGCTATCCGTTTACATCATTAAATTTTATTAGTGGCAACACAATGGCGGGGCCATTCGCGCATCTACAGAGAGGGACTTTTCCGCCGGCAATGGCGTCCCCGGCCAATTCGTATTTCCTTTTGGCGCGAATTAAGCAGGCTATTAAGTCGGCTTTGAGACTTATGACGAATCATAAAGCCGTACGGACAATAGCGACTCATTCACATGAAGATTTGGACGATTTGCAATAAAATAATCTACTTTTTAGTACCAGATCGGGGGAGTCATTTACGTTATTTAGCTATTTCCACGCGTTTTTCTCTATAGCATTCGATTTCCGGAGGAAATGTGAGTAGTCAATTGCTATGTAGTAAGCAATAATGCCTACCTATCCATATAGCTTTACTGTATAATTGAGAACGAGAGTTACGTTTAATTCAGTTGAGCTTATGAGGTGTATATTGATAAAATTTAGATAGCTATGTATGATTGTGTTTATCAACGAATGAGTCAATTAATCGCTTCACGGAGTTAGTTGAATTACTCTGTAATCTTCAATCTGTCCATCGCAATCATTATTCGATTAATGGAATTCAATCTTAACGCTGTCATGTTATAGTTGCGTCACCTAATAGATAGATGGCGTGTGCAGCAGTTATTAGTGTTGCCAGAGTCATAATCTGTCATAAATGTCAAGCAAGCGAGGCGATGCGACGAGGCTATTATTTCGAATATTATCGTCATTTCAATTCTTAGGCTAAACAAGTGGTCCTCTATCACCCATTGTTACGGCAAGTGTCACGCAATCAAAATTCTTATTCAGAAAATTATGTTTTGAGGGTCTTGATAAATTCCTGCCACAAAACTGCAGAATATCGTTGTTGAGATATCAATGGTAAAACGATAAAATATTAAACGTTTTTTTTGCAGATAAAGGCATAATTTAAAACAAACCGTTATTAGAATATTGAATACTTTATTTATATGATTAAAATACATAAATCTAGCTTTCTCTAGAATAAATCAGTCCGTTTCTCGTATAATAGGTATGCCATCCAGCTTAGTTATTTGTTGGAGTCGAGTGGAAGCCTGGTTGCGCCAAGTATCAACGTCTGGTTGGGCGTCAACTATCGGGTTCCCTATAAAAACCAAGTCTCTGAGATTGTGACACTCCTGTAAAAAATAAAACATTTTATAATTTTACAGTAGTATTTACATTTTGATGGAAGAAACTGAAATGGCAAATGCAAACTACAGATTATGTACCTAGTTTAGAACTTCATAAACAATAGGTAGGTATCTATTCAATATATTTGTGAGAAATGGCTTT
This sequence comes from Mythimna impura, assembly GCA_905147345.3. Classification (NCBI taxonomy): domain Eukaryota; kingdom Metazoa; phylum Arthropoda; class Insecta; order Lepidoptera; family Noctuidae; genus Mythimna; species Mythimna impura. Next base: position 10,886,247 of record LR990342.1, on the reverse strand, counting down.
AGTTATGTATGTTTCAAATATTTGTTTTCGTCCCCTTGTTTGTTTTTTGAAGACGTGGCAAGCTCTGCCAAGCAGAACTGCACCTATTGCAATAAAGTGTAATAGGAGCCAATTTTCATGTAATTTTCAACACTCTTATTACGAAATCCTGCTCTTGCAGCTTCTGTAGAATGCAGATATATATTATGTAAAAAATTAAAGCACATTTCACGACGCGTTTTACGCCCGCAGTGTGCGCGGTGTTCGCGGCTCCCACTGTACCGGCGAGCAACTAGTAGAACCTCGCGGGCCGCGGTCACCCGCAGCCCGCAGCCTCAGCGGTTTGCGCCCGCACGCTCTGCGGTCGGTTGGCGGGCGACCGAGCATCGATCATTTCACCGCATGTCTTGCGATAATCTCCCGCCACGTTTGCGGGCAACCGCGGCGGCTGCTTAACTGCGTAAATCTGCGTTCTCGTGAGTTTTGAAATAGAATAGCTTTTCCTATACCGCGGCGGGCGCGGGTGAAAACCGCTTCGTGAGTTCTTAGCCTTACTGCCTTTAAGGTTTTTTATATTTATTGTAGGTAATGTTAGTCCACACCGAGGCGCACGAAAACAAAGTCCGCGAGTCCTCACAATCATTTGTTACTAATGCAGTTTTATGAGTGTGTTGAAAAACGTCGTTTGATATACATGGGCAATTGTCATTGCAGTTTCTCAGCTCCAAAACGGTCTCGCCTTCGGCTCGGGCGTTTATTCCGCCTTGGTTATATATAATAACAAACTTAGTCTATTTGCATCTAAATGCATTATGTTTATGGAGGGGCGTATCTTTTTGTGTTTCGAAAAAATAGTCTGTATGTATGTAGGCAATAGAATAACAAACACGGGGTGGTTCAGTGGACGAGGCCCGCTGCGGCCGATACCTGTTAGGGCTGTAGGATTGTTCGAAAGTAACGTCCGAAAGAAAGTTTCTGCGGCCCTGGAACGCAAAGGGCAACTGAAGAAACATGGGTGAGTTTTAATCAGTAAAACCTGACTATCCCTCTCGAGTCTCGCTCCACCCAGAGCGGGTGCAGTTATTTGACGATATCCCACCTCAAAAAAAAGGGTGGTTCAGAGAAATTAATAAATGCATTTCATAATCGTTGCGTTGATCGGTTAATAAGGGAGTTATATTTTTCCTAACATCACAAATTTACTTTGTGTGAACATGAATAGTTAAATAAATAAAATAAATTTGTATCTTCGGGAACGCTTTGAGTATCTTGTTCCGAGAGGAAAACCTTGTCGCTCATCATCCTCTCTTCTCCTTCGTTTTCCTCCTCACTCTTCAAGTCGCTACAGTGGATTTTTTACCGTTCGTGCTGTGCGCCTCTGGAATTCTCTTCCACATACATTGAGAGCTAGTCCTTCGTTGGAGGTTTTCAGGGGAAGAATTAAGGAACATTTTTTATCAACATGACCCATAAATATGTATATGTTTATAGGTATTTATTTATTGTATATATTATGTTTATGTATAGTGTGCTGTACACATAGGTTTTTAGTTTTAAGTTTAGATTTAATTTTTTTTTTGTTGTACAGTTAAAGTTCAAAATATGTAAAATTTATTTCTTACTCATATGGTTTGCCGTAAGAAAACCCAGTTGTGGGTTAAGCTCGCCTATGTACATCAACTGTCATATTTTATTGTTTATATAAAATTGTATGTACAATAAAGAATAAATAAATAGTTAAGTCATCATCATTTCAGCTGAAAGACGTCCACTGTTGGACATAACCTCCCCCAAGTATCGCCACAATGACCGGCCTAATAGGTACGTCTCGCATCTATCGGATTCTTGCGACCCTCACAAACATACCAACCGCCATCTAGGAACTGAAACCGAATAAATGGGGTCCTTGTAAACTATTACTCATAGCTGATAAGACCACTATCTCGTCACACTATCACCACACCATCATCCACTAAACCACCTGAACGATCAGCTAATACCAATTTACCTGCGTACAGAGAGGCTGGTTTTTAAGAGCAATTTTATTGGACAGATAGGAACCCCGTGTGTTAGCCAGTATAGGCTGGAGAACATTCCCACTACTGGTAATCGAGACACACCTTCTCTCTCTGACAATGAGTGGGCCATAAATCATCAGACGAACCCAGAGGAGATGTCATCTGATTCTTTTTAGTTCTACGGTTATGTTTCCATACGGATAAAATAAAAAGTGGCTTGACAAAAGATTGAAGAACGAACGAAAGAAGAACAGTCGACTTAGACCTACTGTCTACGAACGCGTACCTACCTTCATAGACGCATAGCTTCGTAAACCGCGTATTCGCCATTGTACTCCTGAAACCCTGTCGACGAAGCGGCAAAGTCGTACTGTCGTGTTGTTGCCGCATAAAGTTTCATAGTTTTGTATGTAAGCTGTGCGACGTTCCTACGGCGATTTCTTACGATATTTCAATGGAAAACCAACCTGAAGTCTATTGAACTCCACCCATTCCTTGATGTTGTTGTTTGACATGTATAAAACCTTTAAATTTTTGAGCTGTCCGACGCCTTTCAGTTTATCCACTGGGTTGTAGCTTATCCACAACTCTTCCAATGTCTCTGCTACAGTTTCCTGAAAAATTAAAAAAAAAGATTAATGAAGTTCAATATCACCTGGTATATGGTGGAATATGTCATAAACCTAGCATTAAATACTAACTTGGTACTAGGTAATGGAAAAGGGTCACTTTTGAGTATAACTAAGTAAATGGATACGGTGAAATGTCGATGCCGTGGCCAGATCTTAGAATTGATCACTTCATGAAATGAAAGAAAGAAAGAAGAAAAGAAATGGCCAACTAAAACTGGCCAGATCGTTTAAACGTTAATATTTGATAGAATAGAATAGAATAAAATAATAAAGAAAGAAAGAAAGAAAGAAAGAAAAATATTTTATTTGGCACACGTACACAGATACACACACGTGCACACAATGTAGAAACAACATGTACAAACACTTAAGATAAAAAAAAAGAAATAAGAAAATAAAATAACTAACATTGTGTGTCTCGCGCCTGCACCAAATAGGTCCAGTTCAGCAAAAATGCCAGACAACTTCGACTTAATAATATGTCAATCCTCGTTTGGCTCTATCATTGATGTAGGATTTCTATGATAATAAAAGGTCTAAAGAAAGCAGGCCAAACGAGGATTGAAATAGCACCAAACTTTAACGTTTAAAACGATTTGGCCAGTTTTATCAATTTCTAAGATCTGGCCACGACATCGATACATTTATACTAGTACTAGCTAAGCCAGCGGCTTCGTCCGCGTGAATGTCGGTTATTGTGGATGCGAAGTCGAAGACGGATAAAAAGTAACTAATGGCCATCCTTGGAGTTCAAGCTTCCTCCAAACCAAATTTCATTAAAGTCGGTTCAGTAGTTTAACCGTGAAAACGTAACAGACCGACAGACAGTTACTTTTACATTTATAATATTCGTAATCAGTATTTATTATAAAGCTAAAAAGTTTGTTTAAACGTCCTAATTTCAGGAACTTTTAATTCAAAATGAAAAATTCTTTTAGTTTTGGATAGCCCATTTTATCGAAGAAGGCTAGAGGGCTAATATAACATCACCATACCTACGACCAATAAGAGCAGACCAAAGACGCGGGTGAAACCGCGGAGGACAGCTATTTTGTATAAAAATTACACGCAAGGCTTACCACTCCGGATAAAGATTTTATATAATTTCGTCCAACGGATAAAATCCTAAGACTTTTCATTCCAGCAATACCGGCTATTTTGTCAATCATGTTCGATGATAGGCTTAACTTCCTGCAAGTAGAAAACACACTATTATTAGTTATTTGCCTTTAGTTATTTATGAGTCTTTTATACTGGACAATAAATAACACTAAAAATAATTCCTTTGTCATAAAAACATCAAAATTAGTAATAACCAATCTTGATGCTGGTTTCAGATAATTGCTTTGTGTAATTGCATCAATCAGCATTTTAAATAATGATATGAGGAAGTGTGGAGGGTGGGAATATTTCGTTATCTTTTGTGTACACACGTAATCCAATGGCGGTGACGTCACATTTCAGTATTTGCATTCTTATTCTGTTACTTGACAATTTCCCCTTCCATCTGTTTTGAAAGGGTTCTGACTTACTTAATATTGAACGGATTTGAAAACTACCATTTTGGATAAAGTTCCTTTTTAACCGACTTCAAAAAGGAGGAGGTTATATGTTCAGTTGAATGTATGTTTTTTATTTTATTTTTTTATGTATGTTCACCGATTTCTCGGTCAATTGTGGACCGATTTTGAATTTTTTTTCTTGATTGGATGGTTATACTTCCGAGTTGGTCCCATAGAAATATTGTTATGATCTGATCATGAACTTCGAAGATATGGAACAGAACTCCTCATAGGATCACAGCAGAACCGTCGTCGTAACAAGTAAAATTGCTTTGTTTATACGGGTAGTCGATGACTGACTGAAAGTAGAGGGGGAATATATCGAGCTGATCTGATGATGAAGCCTGAAGTTAGGCACCGGAACTCTGTAATAAATTAATGTAATCTAACCGTGTTTGGGATTATTAGAATTGTCATGAGATGCACTCTGGCTATAAGGTATTTAAGTTTGGCTGAGGGGCACTTTTTAGTGGTGGTACCATAACAAAAAACTGTAAAATAAAAAACTTTTTACAAAAAAAAAAATACAACCGACTTCAAAGTAAAAAAAACACTGAAAAGTGCAAAATAACTTTAATTTCGGAAGTCGGTGTTAAATAACGAAGAGACAAAACTATTATAGAAACACTGACTTCCGAAATTAAAGTTATTTTGCACTTTTCAGTGTTTTTTTTTACTTTGAAGTCGGTTGTATTTTTTTTTTGTAAAAAGTTTTTTTTTTATACAAGAGTCAACTACTCAATTAAGAATGCTGGCTGTAAATATGGTACCTACATCAAGTTGGGAGACAATTTTCAGCATTAACGCGCTAAGAGAGTCAGCATCTTTCAGTAATTTTCACTAATACATAATTATACGTGGGGCATACTGAGTCTCTGGATCTGGCCACTTACAATAAAACAATGAAAAAACAATTATATCTGAGTTATAGAATTCGAAAATGAAACTCTTTGCGAGCATGCTATTTTTTTATTTGCGAGACTGTAATCTTTTTTTCATTGTGGCGTCCTTTCGTGATTGTGCGTCGCTATTAAAATGAATTTAACTCGTGAACATTTTCGTTCAATATTTTTTATGATTTTCGTTGTGGCTTAAGTCAACAAGAGAGTTGCCAGAGACTTCAATTGGCATTTGGTGATGAAGCACCATGTCGCAGCTCCGTGTACCTATTCGTGATTTGGAGAATTTAGACGTGGACGTGATCATCTCTATGACGAGGTACGTGAAGGTCGGCCGGCGACTACGGTTACAGACTCGAATATTGACACTGTACGACAACTTATTGAAACTGACAAAAAAATTACTTGCCAGCAAATTCGTGCTTTGTTAGGCATTGGAATAAGCTAAGTGCAAAAAATTTTACATGTGCATTTGAAGGTTGGGAAGCTTTGCACTCGATGGATTCCACATGACTTAACGGAGGACCAGAAACGACTGCATGTGCAGTGGTGCCGTAAAAAGATAAGAAAAGTTTAATGGAGGACAGTCATTGGCTGTCTATATTTATCGTGACAGGTGACGAAATCTAGCTAGGTGTACTACTTTGAACCCGAAAGAAAAAGCCAGTCGGCAGAGTGGGTCTTTCCTTTTGAAAATTTGCCGCCGAAAGTTAAGAAAAGTCGAAGTGTTGGTAAAAAAATGGTTGTTTCTTTTTTCGGCAAATCAGGACTTTACACTACAGTATCGCATGAATATCAAAGGACAGTGACTGCAGTTTGGTACGTAAACACTTGCTTGCCCCGAGTCTTAGAAAAAGTTATATCGAAGCAATGTACTCCTCCACCACGATAACGCATCCTCACATTCCGCTAAGGTAACAAAAACCTATTTGAAAGCTTCAAATGTGGAACTGATGACGCATCCGCCTTACAGCCCGGACCTCGCCCCCTGTGACTTCTATGTTTCCAAAAATTAAAGACAAATTAAGGAGGCACACGTTTTACGAGCCCTGAATCGGGGGTAATGCGTTCCCTAAAGCCATTGAAGAGGTCCCTAAAGAAGACTAGTCCAATTGCTTTGTACAGGTTTCAGCGAATGCAAAAATGCATTAATTGCGAGGGAATATACTTTTAAAAAGAATAAATGTATCGTAAGTCTTATAACTAGTCTTTTTTATCAGAATCCAGAAACTTTCAGTATGCCCTAAGTATATGTACATACACATAATAATATAAAATAAAGTACTGAAACTGAATAAGCGACATCTGGTGGCAATAACCACAATTATAAACCTTTTACTTATAAGTACGATTTGACATTTGCGCGAGCGTTTACGTTGGGATAAATACACTAAGGTTGGTGTATAGGTAAGTACCTACCTACACTTCCGAAATAGGTACCGAAATTATAAGCACCTACGTTAGCAATTTTCGACCGAGAAAAAAAAGACTTACTCGCAAGCTACTAGAGTGGACAGAGCTCCATCCATCTTTTCTATGGGAGGCCACTGGAACTGCAGCTCAATGACTGTGGCTTCTGCAGCGTTTTCTCCTTTCGCCTTCTCCCAGCGAGCTATAGCTTCCTTGCAAGTGGTTGGCTTTAAAGCTGCCATAACTGCTAGTTTTTACTGTTTGAATGAAGGGAATAATATTACTAAAATCAACCGACTTCAGTGGTTATTTTCAAAGGCAACTGTAACTATAAGGTACACAGAACGGACGAGGTTTTTAACCGGTTACAAAAAAGGAGGAGGTTCTTAATTCGGCGGAGTCTTTTTTTATGTACGGCCAAAAGCAAAAGTCCATAGGTACTACAAAAATAAAATCGTGTGAAGCGAGAAATGACGCCATCTAGCGTAAAACCAGATTGAAATGTTGCTATCGACAACATTACATTATACTGTTAATAGATGGCGCCGCTGTGCTTCAAATGATTAATGCTTAATTAATGCTTATTTTTGTACTTTCTTTTTGTTTCTTCAAACATTGAAATAATTTATAATTTCTTTTAAAGAGATGAAAATATTAAAATTGAATAAGTATCAATTTATAAATATTTGATTATCTATGTGTTAGTTTTCAAACTTGAGAGGGTAGGTTGAATATGGATTTACTTATAAAAAATAACTAGTAGGTAGTATAAATAATACTTAGACCAAAGAGTTATGACTAAGCTCAATTGGTTGTTCGCTAAGTTAATTTCGATTATCTCGTTCCAGCGCCTTTCGTTCAATTTTATTTTTAACCAGGTGTATTGTCTACTTATTTTACAAAAATGAGTAAATATGCATTGTTATATAGATTTAGTAAAAAGAACTCTAATTGCTATGCATAATCAAGGTAAAAACTTGTCAGAAGTAACCAGAGAGACCGGTGTAAACGTAAGTAGTTTTTTTTAACGCTTTTAAACAAAAAATTCCTATATAATAATCATTATTGGATATTATATATTTCTGTTTTATTGTTGCAGAGAAAAACAGTTGTTCTATGGATATGATGATTTGAAGAAGAGGGTTCTTTGAAACACCATCAAAGAGCTGGCAGACTAAAACTAATAAACATGTTGCAGCATCAAACCATGATAAGGGAGTACGAAGAAAACGGACGTCGGTCGACGAACCACTATGCTATATATATACTTATTTTCTGTATTAACTGGAGACCTTGTTATGTGTGTTTAACTTAATATCCGTATTTAAAACAACTTAAAAAAGTTATGAACACTTGATGTGTTGTTGTGCAATTTTATAGTTTTTAGCATACATTTTTAATCCTTTTGACCTTTGTGATAAAATTATCTGGTATTTTGTTTGTCTTTGTTAAGGTTACATAAGCTTCAAACCTCTTTGCAATTTTGGAAACGAATACTTAAGCTATGGCCTCAATAAGAAATTATATATAATATTATAATCTTATTCGGTGATTAATAAACGGTGATTGTTAAATTTGATTAAGAAATTGTAAGAAATAAACATATTATTTTTTAATAGTGCCTTTTGTCAACTGTTTACCTGCATTTTTTTCATTTTGCTGAGTAACTACCCACTTGAATATTATATTACAAATAAATATCCACTTGTTAGCTTTGATATAATATTCCTTCCAACTTCTTTTGTTACTTACAAAAAGACTTACAAAAAAACTTACAAAAAGTGTGAGTACTACGTGATATTTGAACTCATGGCTCATTGATTTACGCATCTATCTGCACATGCTAAACCGGTAGGTCAACATGACTCTAATTTGAACGATGAAATTATGAACTACAATCAGTTGTTGACGACAATGATGACGCATGTGTCTATTATTTGTTAAACTAAAAGTCAAGTTTATACTTTGTGAGATTGCCTTTGCTCGCCACTTAGCTGTGAAGAAACCAACGCCATCTAGTTTAATTTTCGAAAACTTGAACTCTAACGTGCAAGGGAAAATAGGCGTTAAGGTATCTAAGCACTTTTGATGGGTCACTGTACCTACCTATATTTCCCGATTTAGATAACTATTATTTGGTTTGAAAGGGTACACCTACCCTATATTCCCAGGTGGCCTTAAGGTCAGGATCTAATGATGTGATCTTGGAGAAATCGAGTTAATACTATAAATTTTACAGGCACACTTTTAATTTGGTCATATTCTATAGGTTACTTTACCTACTACAGAACTTGCATACTAGGTTTAGCTGAGGTATCACCACTAAAAAAGAGTTTGTTGGAGTTTTCATCTAACTCTAAGTGAAAATGCTTATTCGAATTGAACGCAAGGTATGCACATTCGCTCGTTCATCTAAATGTGGGCTAGTTCGTGTTCAGATCTTCATTAGAGACACCACGTAGGTACCTACTCAAAACCATTGACTAAATGTTGTAGTGATTTAATTTTACAATTCTATGTAGACTTTAAATTTTATCATTCAATTACAAACTATCCTACCAACACATGAGAAAAGAGTGATAAGTTACCATAACACCAAGCTCTACTTTTTAGTTTTTTTTTTACAAAATTCATTATATACCACAATGTACCTTTAATTTCGGATTTCGATATTAAATATCGAAGAAACAAAACGAGAAACACCGACACTAAAAAGTTATTTTTTTATTTAAGTTAAATACTTACTATCATTGACTGAAAAGTGAGTCAATGATAATGTGTAAGTATTTAATTAACTTATATAGAAACAAACTTTTTAGTGTTTTTCTTATTATTCCTCATAATATCCATATTTTCTTTGGCCTGCCACTACTTCTGTATCCATCCACATTATATTCATACTCTAATTCTAATTCAGTAGATACGTTAAGCCCCTCCATATCACAAAGGTAACCATATCAAAACATTCGATTCCTCAAATTTTCTGTCACTGTAGATATTGAACCTAAGTGTAGAAGAAACCGAAACCCAAATATGAATAGGTATTTATGTTGTTACCTGAAGCAGTCGTTTTCTTTATTTTTCAGTTATATTTAAGTACTTTTTATTGGATTTATTTATGTTTGCTGAGCAAGGAGCAAGCTAACAATGTTCACATTGACGTCTTGTCAAATATGGAATAAATAACTTGCTATTCTATTTTTTAATATAAAATAATTAAAAAGGTTTTTTCTTTGACTCTGGTATTTTCGTCGTTCATAAATAAGTTTAATTATTTTTAGTCTACGTACTAGTCCACGTTGTCTAGCAGCTAGAACTCAACGTTCACATGTCGGTGAAGCCTGTGTTCGTGAGCTTCAGCATATTTTTAGACTAAAATTTTCCCAAGGGAACATACTCAACGGAAAAAGTTTCCTATGCACTACAGCATCCCTAAGTACTTTGTTTTGGAATTGTTAAATTATTTCGATGTTGCGCCGCGTAGTTAATTCCCAAATTTTAATACAATACGTCCAAATTGGCGTCGTAATATGCTTGTAGGTAGGTATAGTATTAACTAATATTCTAATAAACAGGGTTTCCCTCCGAGTAACCAATATATTTATACTAACGTACCTAACATAAATATAATTTGTCGATGTCCTCTCTTTTCTTTTTGGCATGAGCTTTCCATCACAGCTTGGCTTTGAGAATTATGTCAAGGTATTTGGCTGTACCGTTTATATAGGGTGGATAGTAGGTAGCCGCAGTGTTTGTTTGTGAAGTCATCGTGAATTGACTTTGACTCATTCAGCTTGATCTTCCATTTTCAAAACTATAGGCACAGCTAGTTGAACTTTTTCTAAGTACTGCATGCTTATCTGTCATTCGATCCAGTAGCCATAATAACAGTGTCGGTGAAGGTCGCAATGGTGTGGACAACAAATATGGGATTGGGCCTATTGGCACTTCCTTTAGATACTCTTTGTGTATAATATAATAACGCCTTTAGAGCCATGCAGCTACCCTGGCGGTGTAGTGCGACTGGCATGTTCGTTTAGAACAGAGTTACTGATTTTCGCGGGCTCTTGAGAAGACTCAAGGCATCTTTCGACTGACCCGGTGTAAGAATAGGATAGTATCTGAAGTGTTCCATGGTGTATACCTGCTTAGACGTTGTTAATTTTGTTGATTTATAAGTGCTATTCAATGGTCATAATAATAATTTACAATAATTTTATTAATTAATTTATTAATGTAAGTAATTCAATAATTTATCAATAATTTTATCAATGTTTTAATTATTTATAAAATCTAATGTATTTAATTTAATTTATTTTATTATGTTATTAAATAACAATTTTATTTTTTAATTCTATAATATTAATATGGTTTAATTAATGTCTGAAATAAATAATAATAATAATAGATTTTAGCTTGGAATATGCATCTTCATGCCTTATACTGAACATTCTATCAGTTAAATATGATTTCAGATTATCTACAAATTCTAGTGGCAGCATGCGTCTGAGCTTAAAAATTAGGCCATCATGCTAAACTTTGTCAAATGCTCCTGCGAGATCTAAAAATACGATGGCGCAGTCTTCCTTATTTTCGAGCGTTTTTTCAATTACTGTGTTTGTTATTCTGTGATGTGATAATATATAGGCTGTTTGGTGCATCGTGTGCCAAATTGAAATGGTCGACGGGAGGGGTCATCTGCTATCCTTTTAGACCCCTAAACACTTCTAATGCCCTGTGGATTAGAGAGATACGAGACAGATTTTATCTTATAAGAGTGAGATAACATTTTTAATAGGTTTTTCAGGTATCATTTAAGCAAAAATATTTTTAAACCATAATTTTTAATATTAGTCTTATGTGACTCGATTCACAATTAAAGCGAATTCACAAAGTTATAAAAAGACTTTTATGGCATGTGGCACATCACTAGCAAGAGGATAAACTAAAGAATTTTTGAGGAAGTTGGAAGAATCCGGACGCTTTTTTTTTTTTATCGCCAAGTAAATAGCTGTAACATGGACAGCTTTAATTAAAGTCCAAAACTTTGCAAGTAAATTTAAAAAAGACTAGATAGCTAATTTTAAATTTAAAAGTACTTTATTACAATACACATCTAAATAAAATTAAAATTCAGAGTCTACGCCTTATATATTTTTTAAAATTTGTATTTGAATGAAAAATTTGGGCCTTATTTTCATAAAACAATATAAAATCGATGAAAAAAAATCCACAGAGCATGAAAAGTGTTTAGGGGTCTAAAAGGATAACACATGACCCCTCCCGTCGACCATTTCAATTTGGCACACGATGCACCAAACACCCTGTATAATACATACAAACTTAGATAGGTAAACTCATTTGATGTATCGGTTTCTATTAGGTATTTATCTTGTTATTTACCAAAACCGCTTGGAAAAGGAACCCATCTAACTAACATGACCGATTTCATTTTTTGTGCCCAATAGAAAAGAAGTTATAGAGGACTTAGATCCAAACCACGCTAGCAGCACTGAATACAGCCTAGTTTCATAATCAAATATTCTTTCCAATGAAACAAACATGTAACTTATTGACTTTGAAAGCCCCTACATATTGGTAGGTACACAGAAATCATAGCGTGTTTGCTTTAAATAAGAGAAGGGTGTTAGGAAGCCGGGCAAGCGGGGTCGTCCCGGTTGGGCGCCAGTAATCACGACGACGCGCCCTTACGCCTTCGCGTCCTTTAGCCCCCGCGCCATTTTCCCTGTGTGCCCAAACCGTGCGTTTGCTGAATTTCAAGTGTACGGATTTAGCGGTTCTTCCTTTCAATGGAGTTTATGTAAACAGGGTAAGTGTAGGTACTTTTTTAGTCGATAGGTAGATAGATTTACGGTGTAATGGTTATAGTGCAGACTTGACCTACCTGAAAGGTGTGTGATCTATCTGAATTGTATTGTTTGGTCGATATGATTATGCGGTTTAAAAGTACTTTTTAACTTAAGTAAGTACCTATTTTAAAGGAGATTTTCTTTCAAAGTTGAAGTTTCAATGGACTTGAAATAATAGTGGTTAAAGTATGAAATTGCCGTTTTTTAAAACAGGTTGTTTAGAAGTGTTATATTTTTGGATTGACTTAGAATTATAAGTTCAAATAAACTTTATAAGTAATAAAGGTAACCTACCTACGGTATTCTTTTTTCAAAATTAGGTATTTATTGGTTTCTTTGTGTTTTGTATTTTCTGTAATATCGCATAACACTTCAAAGCAACCCGTTTAAAAAACGGCAATTTCATAGTTGGAGAACTAATATATTATTTTACGGATGTATGTAGTAAGTAATTCGTACAAATTATTGAAAGTCAAGATAAACTTAAACCACTGTTTCAGAAGGAACATATTTTGTGTACTATGGTACACAAAATATGTTCCTTCTGAAACAGTGGTTTATACATCAGAAATTCTCAGGAAGTTCATCTTAATAGTACATTATGATATAAGTGTGTAATGTTAGTGATTACCGTCGAGGCGGTATTTAGACCCGACCCGAGCCGTGGCGAGGGTCTTAAGAGAGCCAAGAACGGTAATCATTAATTACTCACGTGTGTCATACGACGTTTTTCAATACACTTGTGAAGTTGTGAAGAAAACAATAGTAAAACTAGTAAAATTTTCTCTGACATGGCGGTAAAAATCTGTTTTCATAAGCGCGCGCATCATTTTTTTTTATTTACCGCTAGATGAAGGTATTTTGATTATACTGTCTAGTCATACGTTAATGTTTTCTTGCGTGAAAAGTTTTTACGATAATGTCTTTCGTAGTGACAATAGATTACGGATGTAACATTTTCTAATGATTTTGTAGTATTTAATTTTATTTAATTAGGTAATACAGCCACTGAACTTCACTGGAATAAAAAAAAATATGCCATAAACCGCGCGCATCTTAGAATGCCGGCCATAGACCACAAAAAAAAAACAAATTTTATTTGAATTACGATTTATTTACTAAATGTTTTTTATTAAATAAATTTTTGTACAAGTTAAATTGGTCCATTTTAACTTGTAAATTGGATGAAATAAGTAAGTAAGACACTAATTTATATACTATTGAACGCAATAACTTAATGGGAATTTTATTCGAATTCAAAATTTGTTTTGCGAACAAAGAGGTTGAACAAAAAGGTTTTAACTACATTATAGCACTAGTGCGTAATGGTAATCAAAATGTCACAGTTTGGTAAATAGTGCCATTATATACCTAAGTGCAGTGCAATAAGAGTCACTTTCTGAGCAAGTGTGTTGAAAAATACTTTACACTAGAGTACATGCCCCTAGGTACATGCAATAATAAAAACAAACAAGAACTTAATAAAGTATTACTTGCCAATAATTAATCAAAGGCTTATTCACAATTCAGATGACCTTTAGCCGAGATTCAACGATTTTTATAACAGCAATTCAGATGAACTTGGATTAATAAAAAAGCAATAGACCCACTGCAGCCTGCAAGTTAGACTTAACATCGACATCAAAGAGATCAGCTGCTCCAGAAGTAGCTTTACCATTTTATCCTGGTAGCTGTTGAGACCCTGGGCAGTTGGAGAATGGCGGCAAAGTGTTTTGTGGGAGATTTGGGCTGTAGGCTCGGGGAAGCAACGGGTCACTCCCGGTCCAGGTCGCTCGTGGTGCAAAGGTTGGCCATCGCTATTCAGCGAGGTAATGCGGTGAGTGTTATGGGCCCCTTTGCACCGGGTACGAACAGGGCGGGTTATATAATGACGTTTACACTTAAACATTTTTTATTTATTTAATGTAAAATGTTAATTAAAACATAACATTTTAATACGTTTGTATGAAGCATTGAAACTAGATTTAATAAAATTAAACAAGTGCGAGTCGGACTCGCGCACTGAGAGTTCCGTACAAACTTGCCTATGAAACAGTTCAATTTTTTTTGTGACGTAACTACAATTTTCAGATTTTTTCCTATACTTATACTATGAGACCTTGCTTCATGCCAAATTTCAGGATTCTAGGACAACCGGAAGCACCCTATGAATTTTGATTCCCTTGAGAGTGTCGAAATATACGTTTTTTGCAACATAAACGGCCGTATTTTTTTTTTCGTTAACTTACAAGTTTGATTTTTTCACAGCTTCTGGGGACCGCAGACCTAAGACCACGCGTTCCCGAGATAAAGGGTTTGACAGACAGAGAGACAGACAAACGGACGGACAACAAAGTGATCCTATAAGGGTTCCGTTTTTTCCTTATGAGGTACGCAACCCTAAAAATAAATTGAAAAAGTAACTAAATTTCTGGGGCCATGGCCCCCACCGCCCCCCCCCCCCAAGCTAAGCCACTGCATAGGTATCTGGTAGAGTCTAATATTTATGACTCTATACACATAGTTTTTTTTTCCCTTCACAATACAAAGAATAGATCTGTTCTTTGTATTGTAAAGGAAAAAAAAAACTTAACCCATTTTAAAGTAGGTAACTATACCCCTCTGTAGTAATAACCAATGGAAAGCATGAATCAATTTTTGTAGCCCTGTATCTAACTACCAACTGCCTACTATTCACAAGTTTTTAGGTAAGGATACAGACCTCACCCACGTCTATATAAAGAAGTCAGCCATGATCTAAGATTATTGTACGTAGGTACCTACATTTAAAACATGGATCCACTTTTCCTTCAGAAAAATAGGTCGTCATAATAATCCCAAATGAAATCCATTAAAAAAGGCATCTATTTAACATGGGGTTTTAAATTTAAATATTTGTTCCACCCCATGAACGGCACAAAGGGATATTTTAGCGCCACGCGTCGCCACGTGATCTGTTCGTAATTCGCATCATCACTGTGTTTTGGCCACGTGTTCATAAGTACTCTGCTTACAAAATACTTTTACACTTTAAGTTATAATAGGTTGTAATAGCAGGGGTGTGTATGTTTAATCCTTGAGAAAGAAAGCGGTTTAGTTTACATAAGATATGACTGAATAAAATCTACATCGGCATTAGTTCTACGTTTGGTTAGGACGGCTGGGTTCTCGAGCGAGTGGTCGAGTTCAATTTTGATTCTCATCCCGTTACACCGTTGACTACGACGGCTTACGTGAAAATAACGCTCATATTAAATCATAACAACGCATTAACAAGGTTCTACTAACAAATCTTAAGAGATGGTTTAAAAAATAAGGAAGCAAAGACCGTACTCTCATTTAAGAACGCTTTTCTGTACAGTTAGTAATGTTGGTACTACGTTTCAGAACGAATATTGTAAACGTCACACAATCACAACAAAACAAACGTCAAAACGTGCGTATAACCTCAAATGAATGTGCCTAAAAGCGTAAATAACTTGTGAAATTGTAAAATATGGATGATTTACAGTTGAATATATCAGTACCCAAGAAGGTGAGTCTGCAAAATCTTTGTAAACTTTTATAATTCTTCTAAGCTCGGTGTTAACTAGTTTGTTTTGTCAGGATAAGAAAAAATCAAGTGCTCCTCTTAAAAATGCGGGAGAATACAAGTTTATATCCAATCCAAAGTTCACTGGTAAGACCATAGCTAGGAAAAGACCTCAGAACTTAGCTGCAACAAATCGTGCAGTAATAAAAAATGCAGAAGGCCCTCCTAAAAAGGTGGCGAAAGTGTCACCTCCTGTGGTCGACAAATCTGATGATTTGGGTGCTAAGCTACGAGATCTCAGTGAAAATAAAGGAAAGTACCAGGGGAAGAACTATCAGGATCTCAGTGACACAATCCAGTTGAAACAAAACAAACCTAGGAGTGGTGGATGGATATCTTCACTATTTAAGAACAACCCGCAAGTGCCCCGTATTGGACAGCGGGCTATCAAACCTATTGTGGAACAGGTATTTACAGGCAAGACCTTCTCAGACTTAGATATACATCCACATAGTGTTGCAAATTTGCAGCAAAACTTAGGATTGAAAGAGCTTATGACAGTTCAACAGAATGCAATACCTGTAATCCTGCGGGGCCGAGATGTACTCATTAGGTGGGTATAAATTATAATTTTGCTATCCTATAGTTTAGTACATAAAATATATTTATTACGATGCAATTATAATTGTGCAATTAAAATTTTAGTTCTGTTCACATTTGCTGTATTTGAGTAAAGTTTACCAAAACAATGTAACTATTTGAAGATAGCTGCTATTATTTACTTTTAATATATTATTTTTTTTTGTAGTTAACTGATAATGCTTATTGTTTATATTATTTTGTAACTAGGTCACAGACCGGGTCAGGCAAGACATTAGCTTATGCATTGCCAATCATAGAGGGGCTACAGGCCATAAGACCCAAGATAAGTAGGAATGATGGTATCCGTGTCATTGTGGTGATACCAACCAGGGAGCTTGCGGTGCAGACATATGAGCTATTTATTAAGCTAGTCAAGGTACATGATACTGTTTATTTATTGTTTTATTTTTAAGAGTTTGAAGAGAAGATTAAATCAAACTACTTGATAGTTTCTCACTACTGGGCTGAACTTCCCCTAAAATTTTCCAACAATTACTGCTGGAAAACTTTAGAGGATATTTAACCTTTTTTTTAAAGGCACTGACTGGATTCTGAACAACGGAAATAGTGATGGGGTAGACCCAGAAAGAGATGGTGTGATGCTTTGGGCTCCTAAAGGGTTGGGCAGAAGTAGTTAAGGACAAAAAAAAGTGGAAGAAGGGAGGGAGGCCTTTGCCCTGCTGTGGGACACAACAGGCTGACTGTTAATAAAAACACAATGTTCAATAATTACACTCATATTTAAAATATGTCTTTTGGATAGAGTTACTCTAGAAAATAGTATTGTAATTATGGTCTAGTCATTTAGTGCAATTAGTCCATTATTAAGGGGAAATAATGGAATTCACTTATAATCACAGGATTTTATCAATTTTTTTTGTTGTTATTTCTAAAGCCATAGACTAAAAAGATTATCTATCTATTCAAATGTAGTGCAGTTTTGTCTGATTTCTAGCTTTCACTAGAAAAGCAACAAGTTGGACAAAACTGTCGTCGCTCTAAACTAGTTGTTACTAGTAGTTTTAAACACCTTTTTTGAGACTTATCAAAAACAGGATTGATAACTGATTTCTGAGGTGCAAATCTAGTTGGACTGAATTTTTATTCCCCAATTCCCAATTTAGATTTCATTTTTTCTCCCAATTTTGTTGTTAGCCATTTCATTGGATTGTGCCTGGTCTGCTAAGTGGTGGGCAGAAGAGGAAGGCTGAGAAAGCACGACTTAGGAAAGGTATCAACATATTAGTTGGCACCCCAGGGCGCATCAATGATCATTTGCGACACACTGCATCTTTTAACTTTGCCAAGACAGGGTAAGTGACACTGTGACAAACTATATTTTACTTGGTATAAAAAGCTGCTTATATCTATTATTTACATTTATTATTCAATGAAACAGATTAGTTATCATAAGTTAACTTAGTTTGTACATACTGTACCAGTGGGTCTGTAGGGCAAAGGTGTCCTTCAAACAAAATGTTGCTTGCTACATGAATTATTTCTGTTTAAAAAAAAACTTGTATTCTACTAACACGAAATCCGCAGATGTTTAGTCTTGGATGAAGCAGACCGTTTATTAGATATGGGCTACGAGAAAGATGTAGCGGCAATCGTAAAAGCAATCGAGGATCATAAAAAAGCAGCTACATACGATCCTATAGCCCTTATAAAACAGAATATAAAAAAGAAAATTCCAGATGAAGATGACACTAAAGTAGCTAGTCTTAATGAAAAAAATGAAAGCAGTGAAGCAAAACCGGAAGAGGTTAAACATCATTTGACTGATGTATTTTTGTCTAAAGAAAAGCAAACAATATTGCTATCTGCCACTCTTACAAAGGTAATGTGTAAAATGAATTATTTAGTCTTATTATTTGGCATTTATCATTTCATATTTACAAAAAATCATACCTACTAATATATTTTTAGGCTGTTGAAAAT
This sequence comes from Mythimna impura, assembly GCA_905147345.3. NCBI lineage: Eukaryota > Metazoa > Arthropoda > Insecta > Lepidoptera > Noctuidae > Mythimna > Mythimna impura. Next base: position 10,867,762 of record LR990342.1, on the reverse strand, counting down.
TTGGCTGGAATTACTTTAGTGAATCCAGTCTTCGTAGATACTTCTGAAGGCAAGGCTGTTATTGCGGACTCACTAAAAACTGATAAACCCACTTCAAGTATAAATGTAACTGAATCGAAAAGTAAACCAGAAGTTGAAATTACACCAGAAAAGCCGAAACCCGGAAAGTCTAAACCAGTAAAAGAAATTGAGGAGAATTCGGAAGAAGAAGAAGAAGATGATAAAGACGAAAGTGATGAAGAGGGAAAAGAAGACGATGAAGATGAAAGTGATGAAGAGGGAGAAGATGACGATGAAGACGAAAGTGATGAAGAGGAAGAAGAAGACGATGAAGATAAAGAAGAAGAAGAAGAAGGAAAACCTCATCATGTCGAAGAAAAGAATACCGAAGCTAGAAGAGGTAAGTAATACATAATAATCCCCCACCTAGCGCAGTCGGGTAACAATGAATATTATGTTAGTTTGTTCGTATTTTATGCGGTTCCATACCGTTCATGTCCGCGAAGTCCGCTAAGAATATTACAATTCTTTTGGGAAACAACGCACTGGGAATTAACTACTTCAGATTAGAAATGTTACTGCCATTAAATATATTTTAAACTGATTTTTATTACTCTAGGTTTGAAAGCATTCACTGGCCTTAATCACAAAGAACTATTCAAAAGTGAGGACTCTACACAAATTAATGCTGCACCTCCACCCAAAGTTGAGGCCGCTAAAATTGATGAAGACAGTGACAGCGATTCTGATTACGAGTACTTTAAAGCACAAAGAGACCATGAGATTAAAAACCCTAAAGTAGAGAAAGACGATGGCAGTGAAGAAGACGGGAGTAATGATGATGAGAATGAAACGGCCCCAGTTATTAACACTTTTGCAGCAGCAGTAAAATCGGCGGTAGTAGAAGACGAATTAGTTTTGCCTGCGTCGGTCAATCAAACTTTCCTTGTGGTTCCCATGAAATTAAGGCTAGTCACACTGGTCGGCCTTATAGTGGAACATTGCATTGTGAATAAGAGAGGTGGTAAAATGATCGTTTTTGTGGCAACGCTAGAAATGGTCGATTACCTTTCAGATTTAATAGAAACTGCGCTAACTGGGAAAGATGCCAAAGTTAAAAAGAAAAACCAAGTTGCATCTAAAGCAAAGAAAAGAAAATCTGGTGATGATAATGTTGACGATGTAAGTATATCAAAACAACTAATTGTAGTTTTAGTGAAGTGTAAATACTCGTACAGAATCTAATACCTAAATACATTTCTTAGGAGAAAGATGCATCATCAGATGATTCGGAGGACTTTAAAGTGGAATATGAAGAGCCTACTGAAGGTGGTCTAGTGCCCGTTGACTTGGATATGTTCAGTCTTCATGGATCCATGCCTCACGAACAGAGGATGGAAGTTTTCAAGCAGTTCCGTGCTGCTAGGAATGGAGTCCTTATTTGCACGGTAAGTTGTATATTTTGTTGCGATTTAAAGAATTTTCTTCCAGCAATGTAAGTTCCTTTTAATATTCGGCATGACTGATCCGATCATCGATTTGGTATTGTTATTTAGTTGAAATTTACCACATAATTTTCTCAGCTCAATTTTTTTTGGATTAGAACAAGACAGCGCTGTGCAGAAGCAGTCATAGAAATGTTGTATTATGTTTTATTTTATCTTTCGAGTGACATTATAGCATAACATGCTATCAGTATTACTAAAGTTTTTCTATTATTCTGACCTGTATGCACTTCCAATCTCACCGTTTCCATTATTGTCTTCAGTTATTACAGCGTACAACACGTGTAATTCCGATCTCTTGAATATTTTTTAATCGTGTTTACGCGTACAATAGAATTTCAATTTATTATCTTCGAAAACGTGCTACCAGATTAATCATCACATTCTTAGTTCAATAATGGCGTTCGTATTCCCGCTCACCTTTGTCGCTGGCTATTGTGGCTGGTTGCCTATTAGCTGGTCATTCATCCAGCTCTCTGTGCGCTCCCACACCGTCGCCACAATACGCGGCGATTATGTACTATTATATGTGTTTATTACATCTATCAACGCCGACATCGGTACCTTACTGTTACGGTAGGGATTCTGATTACAAGTTTAATGTGTAAAATTGTAATGTCGTTCTAGATACTAGGACAAGGTTGTCAATTTTTTCACTTTGTTTTTACACGCTGAATAAGAATTCTTTATCTCATGTAAACTCGATTTGAGCTGTTGATCCCCGCATTAACGCCGGCGTTGACGCGCCATTGTCTTACTATTGTGTCTCTAATTACGCACTCAAAAGGTTAATGAAGTGGATCCAATAGGTTCTAAATTAGGATTTCGTTTTTATAAATCTTTACCCTTTTCAAAGATTTTTTTCCTCGATATGAATAATAGCCACGAGAACTAATACTCAATTAATGATGCAACAAAAACTAAACGTCTTGATACTGCATCTATTCCAGGCTTTATAATTAGTAATCGACTACATGTTTCAAAGGGTTATATCGCAGATTCCATAGAAAGCGTTTTATATTATCATTTGAAAATTTTCTACGGTTGGTCAGCGTTGGAGGTGAAGCGTAAAATAATTTTCTAATCGTGTAATTAGCCACGACGAATACGTTGTACGTGGTAGTGTGTTTTTAATTGCATTAATACAGCAATAGCGGCGGTGTAATGTCCTCCATAGTGTAGATAATGACGGCGCGAAGGCGAGATGGTATCGGGTTTAATCTTGGTCGCAGCGGGCGGTAGCTACCGCGGCGGGGCTCACTCGCTTACGCGACAAGACGCTTCTGTGTGGTATAAGATACACTGACTTTTGCAAGGGGATTTGACCTAAAGCCTTTTTGTATTATTATCTATTTGGAACACTTTTCTATTGCATTCGAAATGACGATCCTAAGCCAAGTAAACGCCTGGTAATCTTCGGAAGATATCGGACATAGCATATGAAATACTGACTGACCAATCCAAAACACGATATAGAAAGGATTCTTTCACTATCTGTGAGGATAGTAGTATATTACAATACTATCTCTATCAATTTTATGATTCTGTTAGGATGTCGCGGCCAGAGGAATAGACGTGCCTCGAGTTGACCTCGTCCTACAGTTCTGCGTTCCGGCATCAGCCACCGACTACGTGCATAGGTATGATTCTTTGAATAGTAAGTAGATGTTATATCCTAACTTTACCACATTTAAACGATTATATTTTTTGCAGCCGAGTAATGATTTAAAAACTAGAACTTTTATTTATTTTTATTTATTTTAAATACACAGGTTCTCTGGGTATCATAAGAGGAAATTTCCCTATTTTCTATACAACACGCGACTGCGTCTATAGTACCTACAGACCGTTGCATCAATTGTGTACTCTCTCAAATTAAAATACCTTAGAAAAGGGGGAATAGTTGATGACGATGTCTGTACAGCCATAAACCGGCTTATTATCAGTAGACGAGTATATATTACTGGCAATGAAGATTGTTTTTGGTTCGTCAGGGTGGGTCGCACAGGGCGTGCGGCTCAAGTAGGTGCCGCCGTATTGTTCCTTCTGCCCAGCGAAGCACGCTTTATTAGGCATTTAGAGGAGAAGAGGATCAGGTGAGCCATATGTATTTTGATTTCATTAAATTTCAGCATGTATTATTGTAATTGAATTGAAAATATTTATTTCAGACCAAGCACACACGTAATGATACAAGTCCATATTATGTTAGTAGGTGAATACTTATAACTATGTTAGTAAAATTTAAAATAATTATTATTTTGGACATGCATGAGCGACCACTGCCTCAGGATTTGGCTGTCCACTCTGTCCGACACTATGCCCAGAAGCGTGTTGGTGCTACTCTTTACCCGAGATTACAGGGATTCTGTTCTTTTGCGAAGCACCGCTTGAAAGTCATCCGTGCTGTGGTCGACGGCATTACACCGCCTTGGAAGCCCCAACAGACTTGTCAATGCGTTGTTTTGCTGGACGCGCTGAGCACTGTAGGCTTTTTTAGGGTTATTGCTCCACAGATTGCACGTAATGCAAAAAACTCCATCACTTTGAAACTTCTGTACGTTAAACTCCGAGCTTTCAGCTACCTATATTGCTGCTGCTGCAGCTTCCAAATATGTTGATAGGCAAAATTGTTTACCGGATTATGTCATTTACTTGTAAAACTACATATCTAAGTATTTTCCCAGATTGCGCCAAGGAGATGAGTCGCGAGCGCTTGAAGCTCTGCGCACTGTAGTGCCCGCGGCTGCGACGCCGCAACGCGCCGCGGTCGCTGTGCAAGCGCGGCTCGAGCACACCGCGCACACCAACAGAGACTGGCTGCTGAGAGCTAGCAGAGGTATGTTTAACTCTTGTAGAAAGAAAGAAAATGGACGAATGATGACGAAGCCATGAATAATAATAATAATAATAATAAACCACCAACGGCCTGATGGCTAAAAGCATCGACGCCCACCTGTCGAAGCTGTCGTTGTACGGTTGGGTCAAGGGCCTGATACAAAAGGCAGTACTCCTGGACACGGCTCGTATAGTTAGAAGGTTCCTGTCTCTGGAACCTTAACCACCCCGGTAGCTTGGACCCTGCGCCCGACACCGGCGGACTAGTATTTTTTATATTTTTAAATGTTTTATTTTTATTGAAATATTTAAAAATATAACTTATATGTTAATCATAATGAATAAACGAAATAATAATTATTTAGAGTTAAAATTTCGTAGTTACATAAAATCTTAGGAATAATTACAAAGTTATGGCTATGTTATGTGTCTGTACTAGGATAAACCTGTATCATAGGCGGTAGAAGCTCTTACACTATGGTTTTTAGGACAATAAAATTCATAACAATATTTAACATTCAAAATCTCGAAATAGTGAAAAATAAAATAAAATAATTTATAATGTTATATACCTTGTTTACTTAAACACTAAAAGTCACAATAATTATGTTATTTCGCATTTTGAAACTGCTGAAAGACGCGATCTTTTAATGCGGATTTCAATAAACAAACACTGTGACACGAGATTTTTATATAGATATAAAATAACAGAATACGGCATACTCATGCAGATAATGCTTTACTCCCAGAAGTGGGAACGTTACAGTCTTACTACGATTATGCTATCAATTGATCAATCAATAGACTCATCTTTTCAAACAACCCTTTTTTCATCTAGCATACACATCCTGGGTGCGTTTCTACGCGGGTTACCCTCGCGACGTGAAGGAGTATCTAGACTCCAGACAGCTGCACTTGGGGCATGCGGCGAAGGCCTTCGCCCTCCGAGACGCCCCCGCTACACTCGCCCGACGTGTCAAGTCCAACCCGGTTAATAAGGACAAGCCCAGCAATAGACTAACTGTTCATGAAGATGAAGAGAAGAAGCGGCCAGGGTGAGCGTTTGATGTTATATTGTCCTGTTTTTTTTTTGTTTTTTTTTTCCTTTATAGACTAGAGCGATTCCTAGGTACAATTTGATTTATGTTAAATATAATTTATTACCAACTAGCAGTTGCAGGAGTTTAAGAACATTATGGAAAGTCCCGTCAAAATCTGTTATCCATTTTAGAGATGTCTCCCCCCGGTTATTATTATTAAGTCCCATTCGCGCAGGATATTAAAAAGTAGCCTAATTTACTCGTAATACCTACCTGTGAAAGTCCCGTCAAATTTTGTTCAACCGTTTCGAAGAAGTATTCCGTGGTGCATTTTTGTTATAGGTATCGAATATACTTTTATATGCATTTAGTAAAGAAATAATATTTTGATTTTACAAATAGACACTTTAATTTTATTTATATGTTTATAGATAGATGTATGGTTTTTCTACACAGGTTCCCAAAAGCAAAGTTCGGTTCGTTCGGTCCTCGAGCATCGAAACAGAGCTCCATGCATACAGCGAGCGAATTCGACAGCGGGCTGCTCTCTGCCGACCATTCGCAACCGAAGAACAAGAAAAAAAAGAACAAATGACATTTAAATAACATAAGTCATGCGATTTAATATTAAAAAGGACCTTTGTAAATAAAAACCATTAACGACGCAGGTATTTATGTAGTTTCATTCGAACATCGTAATTGATCAACATTTTTGCTTTATTTATTCCGAAGAAGGTAACAAATGAAAGATGGAGCTCGTCCAAAATTCTAATCGCGACTCGGCTAGAGTTAATGGAAGCGCGCCCGATGTGATGGCTACCGTTTTCATATTTCTGACTCACGAGTGACTCGAATGAAAAATGATTTTAAACCATTACCGTGGCCCGTCCGGCCTTTTGATATTTAAATTTTTTTCAAGCGGCCGTCATTATCGTAGAATGATTTGCGAATTTCGCCCCAGCTCGCGGTTTTTGTTTGTCTCTGAACGAGTTTTTTGTCGCTCTCATTTACCATGTTTTTATTGCTGCATAATGACAAATTAAAAGAGTATTGTGAGGCTGTTTCATGCCGCATTCTCTGGCCTTTTCGAGGTTGAAGGGCTTTTCATTTTGAAGGCGGGTCGAATGACTCAATCGTGACATATTTATCTTAAAGATGCCGTTGTGTTAATGCTTGAGTCGTAAAACATTTAGTTAATATCAGTGAATAGGCGCCGCTAGATATAGAATGTGTCTGCTTTTAGTTCTCATGGCTAGGTGTTTTGTGTCTGAACTTTATTTTCTTTTTGCAATATGTTTTTCCGTGTTTCTCACCATAAATTACGATTGTCAATACAGGCCAGTAAGGGGTCAAGATGCATTCGACATTCACATAGCTTTTGATTCGCCTCGGATCGTATATAGGTATCGGTAAAGTTATTGATAGGATCGTTTACAGTTCTGAAACGAGTTTCCACAATAAACTGTGTGTAATGTAACGTTTTGTGTCTGCAAAGCTAGTATAGTTGTGTGGCGTGGCTTCGCGCGTCATTAAACAGCACATTTGCATGTCGGCCGGCGCCAAAGCTCGTGAAAATGCCTTTTCATTAGCATCAGCTCTACTGAAAAATTGTTCTGGCAGCCATTGGTTGCTATGTGAATTGGTAATGCCGAATGATTTATACAAATAATTAATTGGCATTAGGCCGTTGTTTTGGAATTCTATAAACAGTTCATTTACCGTCAGAAGAATATGTTAGCTAGGTATTAGTGGATAAGCTAAACTCTATAGAGCATGATAATCTATTGTTTTCGTTTATAATAGCGCCATAGATTTCATACATTTGATGCTGCTCATGGTGAGATTTTGTTTTTCTCAAAGATTGAATTGTTAAAATGAATAACATACTGTATATCTAATCTTGATCGAATAATTCGCTAGTGTCGATTGTTGAGTGCGTGAATTTGATTGATGTTCGGGAAATGTATCAGATTAAATAGATTTATGCCGACATAGTGGCTGCTTTCACGGCGAAGAATTCTATTGAAAGAGTCGGCGAGTCAATTCGGTAGGACAATGAGTCGAGCGTGGTGGCCCGGCCGCAGCTCTAGCCTGGTGAAACGCGTACCGAAGTATGTTGCCTTCATTTGGGCGAACTCATAGAGGTTTTATTTTCATGTATCTTTTTGAGACGTTGGGAATTATATGTGAGCTTAAGTAGCCGTTTATTGAAAAGTAAAATACTTAATTCCCCTTAAAGTAGTCTGAATTTCAGTTGCGTGATATTAAATATTGCATCTGACTGTCTATTGTATTACTAATTTTGGCTTTTGTTTTCTACTGCCTTAATTTGGAACTTATTTTATTTATTTAGATGACTTGTAACGGTTAAGTAAGTAATTAACGCAGTATCAAGTCTACGCATCAGCGAGGCAGTTGGTCTATGGCGCGGGCGGGAGAGTCAAACGCGCCGCGTCACGACCCACCGAATTATGGCCACAAAGCGCCGTTGATACCGAATATTCCATATAAATATTGAGCTAATCGCCCTTTCAATGAAGCGGCCCGCTTTTTATTAATAATTGATCGCGGAGCGGCGAGTCATGCGCCTGTATTGTGTAGACGAACATATTTTTTGCTGTAACTCATTAATGATCGAGTCTAACACATGACGCCGAGGGCGTACTCCCGCCAGATCGCGCAACTAATTTTCGATGAGTCCAGGATACACGTCAAATAATGTGGAACTAATCTTTGTTTGTGCTACCGATCGCCGTTAATTTTTTTTAGAAGCTGACAATATACCTACAGACCATTACAGAACTTGGAGTAGACTCGCCCTCAACTATATGTTTAAGGATAAGTGCAGCCTATAAAGTTTGAAGATAAACGGTTGCATAAACACTTATTTGAAATATTCAGTCTTTTTCAGAACAATGTTTACCATGATTCATATCTTTTAAAGGAACAAAAGATAGGAAGTATTATTTTTAATTGGCTCATTGTATTGCCATAAATTAAAACTCCAATGCGTTTTTAACCGACTCGAGTTTGGTTACACATTGCCTAATCGGCTTGAGAACTTGGAGGATTAGTTAAATCTCATTACGCGTTGTTTCCACAATGTTTACCAGTGTGTCGTCACTTTCATTAGCTCTAATAAGTGCTTGGTTCCGATTATTCCACTTATTTAATTAAATATTCTCACACGTTTCATAAATACAATAACTTTTAATTTTTAAGTATTATGAGTGCACCGCTTACCGGCAGTTAGGTTAACAGTAACAGCGCCGTGGGAACTCGGCTAAAAGCTAGCAGTCGCCATACGTTCAGGGCTAGCTAGGATTTTCACATTTTGCAAATTATTTTTCTTTTATTAATATTTCTTATGTTAGGAGTATGCAAAGATGATAGCAGGTAGCAGTATGTTGCAGAATTATTTGAGAGAGTCAGTAAAAGTCTGACACTTTCTCTCGCTTCACCCAGAGCGGGAGAAGTTGTTTGTTGATTTCCCACCGCAAAGTGAAACCCGGGGCCCTGGGACGAAGGCAAAGAAGGAACAGGAGTGGGTTTTTAGTCAGTAAAAGTCTGACACTATTTTCCGCTCCGCCCAAGAGCGGGATTTGTCATAAGATGATTTTCCCACCTAAAAAAAAAAAAAAAAAAAAAAAAAAAACCGCAAAATATAGTGTAGCAGTAATTACTACTCATTTGATAGACATACCTAATTATAACGCCCGCGCCATTGGTACTAAGGATAGCTAATTTTTTTTCCTGATAACGAAACGGTTACAAGCTGATTCTCTACTTTTTCTTATACTTCTTATTAGGTATGCTAAAATAAAATAACAGTGGACAATTTGCATGTTACAATGAATCGGTTAGTAGCCTAGCGGGTCTAGCCTGTACAAATAGAGTAGCGTAGGCTTGTCGCAACCGACGACCGATTAATCGATTCCCTACCGATTTGTTGGCGTCGAGTGCTGATAGTCTTCTTTGTAGGAGCGATAACGGATACTTTTTACATAAAAGGTTCTAAAACTAATGTTGCTTAGCGCCTGAGTAAGAAGCGTGGTCAAGATTGATGGAGTACGCCATTGCTTGCTTATTTTAGTGGTTTGAAAAATCGTACAGTCGTCCTGTTTCTATGTTTTTCTCCTTGTAGGTAAGCTTAAGCTTACGGTCCATTCGAAGCGATGGCTGCACTGGTGGAAATTGGTGGACATTTGGCCTGAAGTGGGAAAGTGTTTTCTACGCGGGTAATTAAATAAAATTTAAAGGTCGCAAGCCAATTTTAATTCACCATTATGTTATTCAAGGAATATGGCGACGCGCGCAAGAGCAGTGGTGGCCCAGTGGTAACGGCCCCGACTTACGAGTTGTAGGTCGCGGGTTCAACCCCAGCCAGGCGCATTACTTTGTGTAATTTATTTCATCACCACTGCTCTCAAAACGGTGAAGGAAAACACCGTGAGGAAACCGGCATGTCCGAGAACCAAAAATTCGAAGACATGTGACATCCACCAACCCGCACTGGGCCCGCGTGGTGGATTACAGCCCATTCCCACTCCTAGAGAGGAGGCCTGAGTCCCAACAGTGGGAACATTATAAGGCCGACTATGCTATGCTATGCTATATGGCGACGCTGGCCTTTATCTCATTTTATTAGGTGACGGCGGCGCCACATTTCTTCTTTAATACTTTTCAATTCGTCTTCAGCTCAGTATTGACCCTCTTTCTAGACATGGGTTTCATCTTTCACACTGTTCTTCTAACGTTTCTTTGGTTTTGTCCTCCTTTTATGGCCTTCCGCATTGAAGCTTGTCTAGGCAAGCGTGTTCCATCGTCGACCACATGACACATCATCACTTAACATCAGGTAAGATAGTGGTTAAATGTGTACCTCATCATCACTTACCATCAGTGGTCAAATGTGAGCCTATCAATAATAAAAAAAATACTCAATGTTGTCCACACATTTTCCTCATTCTTGTGCATCACATGCCTAAGAATGAGACACGATACCATGACAACTGTTTTCCACAACTTTTCAGCCACTGATACTACTTCAAGAGTGTCATTAAAAACGTGAGGCTTGATTTATGTTTTTGTGACATTTTTCTGACCAATTTTATAGATCGCCGGTCGGGCTACTCGTCTGTGCAATCACTTAACAACAGAGTATGTAGGTTGATAAGTGTCTATTGAATTGCTAATTACAAAACGCATTGGATATTCAAATGGGAACGTAATGTGCGTATGGAGGAAAACTATAAGCGTTTTACGATATCCCGTAGTGGTGTTGCGTCGTCTCACTTCCTATGATTTATTGACATTCGCCTCGATACTTACTTAAATGTACTGTCGGCGTGGATGAGTACAGTTGGTTAGCTAATATTATTTTGTACCTACTCATAAAACGTATTCCTTTTGAAAAAAAAAAGATATACCGACTACAGCACCACCTTGAAATATAATCCTGTCCTTAGCAGCCTTATGTCAGAGGTACCTACTTTTAGAGTAATAACCAGGTATTTGTGTGTTGTATTGAGTATCATAGATTCAATTTTTAAAATCTACTGTCTTTGTACAAGTAGGTATGTAGCGACATCTATGGCGTCATATAAGAACTAAACCTGCATCGCGCAATTAAACTTCTCCGCGTGATTTGAACATATAGAACAGCCAGAAATCATCTATAGGGCAGTTGCCCACCAGACATAACACCTGTCTGGTCGGAGGATCCTCCCTTTTCAACGGAGGTTTGCGGGACTTTACTCTCTGTTCCGCTTACCTCCTAAAGAAAAAAAATGATGAGAAAAGTCATATTATGTTAAAAAATATAATATGAATTCTATATCTATCTATCTGCATAAAAAAATTATAAGTCTACATACAAAACTATGAAAAATCCTTCGCTAAGCATCGTCATCATGGATACCGCAGCCGGCGCACAGTGTCATTGTTCGCAGATGCTGCCATCTGATTATCGTTATTGTTTCAAACCGGGAAACAGCTAACATTCACTCCATTTAATATAATTGAGCGAATGAGAAACGTTATCAATTATAATTGTTACGACGCATACTTTTAGTAGAAACTCCATTATAAGCGTTTTCCATAGAAAGCCTCATAGAGTCGCGCCGCGTCGGCGCTGTCGCTGGAAAAACTTCTTGTTAGGAAATTCTTTGATAATGTTAAACTTCTCACAATAACCTCAGGCGATAATAAACGAAGTGCAAAATATCGTTAATGTTCAAAACACGTTTTTTTAGGATTAACGAGCTTACGCACAGAGTAATTTGAAAACTGAATAATTTTACATAATGACGGTGCCTATCTACGTAAATAACAGTCTCAAGTAAAAACTATGGATGATAGCAAACAGATCGTGCAAAATAGTTTTTAATGTACGTTTAAACAATGAATAATAAAATAGCAATTGCATCGCGAAGCAATATCGGTAGATTTGCGTAGTAGCTAATGATGTGGAAACAGTCGGACGGCCACGGTAGGAAAAAACAATAGGCTGGAGCAGTCACTTTGTACAACACTGAATAATAGCAAGAAACAACCGTTTTACTAGAAATAATCACAGTGTAGGTGGCAAAAACCAGGCTATTAATGGTTCGTTCGGACCCCACTTGTTACTATTCATGAGCAAATTAACGGCAGAGCTCTCTCACAAACGTGGCCGTACACTAAACACGTTATGAGAGGGGAAAGCGTGTCGTAAAACTGATAATATTGTGATTGCTATTATTGTTAAAGCATATTACTTTGCTAGATGTGTAAGGAGGAGGGACAATTATCGTATTTAGATTGATGCGTTCGGCGGATGACTAAATTGTTGTCAGCTGGGTGTACTATGCCAAATCGAATTCCAAATATCCAACATCAATTGATCGACAACGGTAAACTTTGTGTTTTTTGTATTATATGTATATAAAAAAGTATTCAGTATTCCATAGAATGAATGTGCGATGCGTTGAACGCTCGATCAAACAAAGATTGGATATTTTGAACACTAGATTTATTAAATGTACGAACAACCTATTAAATTGCCTAGTATCAGTAAGAACTTATAGTTAAAGTAGGTACTGCCATAGAGTGGATATATTGCTTTATGTTTTGTTGCACCAATTGTTTTTAGGGTTCTGTACCTCAAAAGGAAAAAACAGAACCCTTATAGGATCACTGTGTTGTCCGTCCGTCTGTCTGTCTGTCTGACAAGATCCTTTATCTCGGGAATGCGTGGAGGTATTGAGTTGAGCTTAAAACCATGTACAAGGTCTGCGTTCCCTTGAAGCTGTGAAAAAATCAAACTTCTGAGTTTAACGAAAAAAAAAGATACGGCCGTTTATGTCACAAAAAACGTGTATTTCGACACTCTCAAGGGAATCAAAATTCATAGGGAAAATGAAATTTGGCATAAAGCAAGGTATCATAGCACAAGTATAGGAAAAAATCTGAAAACTGTAAATTTGTAGTTACGTCACAAAAAAAAAAACTTTTTTGCCATTCGGAAAAATCTTCGTAACTCGATTCGGGAATTGAACTGTTTTCAAAGGTAAGTTTGTGCGGAACCCTCAGTGTGCGAGTCCGACTCGCACTTGCCCAGTTTTTTTTTATAATAATATTCCACAACTATCACACATCTAGTCCCAAACTAAGCAGAGCTTGTGCTATGAGTACTAAATGACTGATAAACATACATATATATTTCTAAATGTATACATATTATTGATTAATTACACCCACACACAGAACAAATGATCGTGCTCATCATACAAACATTTGTTCTGGGTGGGAATCGAATCCACGACCTCCGACATAGCAGTCAGGGCCATTATTTACAATTTCAGTCTATAGCTTACAATTCTTAGCTTAATTTTTAGCTTAAAATTTCAGTTTATACTTACGTATTTAAATTTTTAGACGTACTAGAATCCTGGAAAGTGTTGCAGAAGCCAAAAAGCCTTTTATAAAACAATTTCACTTGGGTGTAACCTGAGAGCTCTGTATCAGTTGAACGGAGCCTGCGGTCGCACGACGATACAAAACACTGCGAAATTGCGCGGGCGCATAACCCGTAACACACACATAGTTGCAAGGAACGTAAGCTGTCATATGTGTACTGTGTGCTCTTAATATGGACGTACGTGTAGCTTTTTGCTGCGAAATAATTAAGTATGTGGCCGAAGTACGCAGTTAAGAAATGCCTGCGTTTATCCGAGTTTGTCTAGTTAAAGCTTTTTAGTTTCTTGAAGTTATATATGATTTATATAACTTTATTAGATGAAGTTTGTTATTTTAAACTAGCTTTTCGACTTCACTCTGGTTTAGATCTTAAATTCATGTCACACCTTTTGAGGAGACATTATTTAATAGATATATTATGTCCATCGAGGTCTATAATCTTTTTTTTCGTGGGAAATCATCAAAATACTTCTCCCGCTCTTGGAAAAGCGAGAGGGAGTGACTGGCTTACTAAGTAAACCTACAGTGTTCCTTCATTTGCTCTCTGTGAGGGCCACGGTAAGTTTTTCGAACAATCCACAGCCCTGACAGGCATCGGCCCTAACTGGCTTTATCAATCTTGCTGACATCTCTTTGAGGCATACGTGGAACAGATCGCACCGTTGACACGGGCTTGGGCCTCACTGGACGGCGAGCTACCCATTGCTGTCTGTCCGCAAACCCTTCACATTTTTCCTGGTTTGGTAAGTTCTCCAAAATTCGAAGAGTGATATTGATATTCCCTATTACGAGTAGCACAATTTGTTTCAACAAGAAGCCTAATATTTTTAAATGTTGTCATTATAACTGTCAGTCCGCATACCTCATGTTCACGGCGACTGAGTTGTATTGCTGTGTGCGGCTAGGTAGCCGCACCGTGTATCACTTTACCCGTCACTGATACATTAACCAATAGTTTAACTTGATCATATCGATTTACTTCTGCCCCCCGATGTAGCTTCACTGTCTCGTTTAAAATGAATATGTATTTCTAATGTATGTAATTATGTCTTTAGAGGATCTGAGATAACTTGTGCTGGCTACTCAACTTTGCATTAATATTAAGATTATATTAAGTGAAGCATAAACTAAGTGAGGTGATGTGTCTAAGTAAGTGTCTTTTTCTTTTTTAGTGTGATTAGACTTCGAGTGACTATACGTTTTTGTATCCAGGAATAATTGTATCTTTTTTTTAGAGCTGGGAAATAATCAAATAACTTCGAAATCAGAGGGCGTGTCAGACTTTTACTGACTAAAACTCACATATATTCTTTCATTTATCCTTTGTGTTCTAGGGTCACGGTAATTCTTACAAACGTTACCTGAGATAATGGCTGTGGGTAAGTGTATTTGACCTGAATAAAAATAATAATTATAATAATTGTATCCTATGACATCATTTTTTTGATTGACCGGTAGATACAAATTTATGAATTGGCAACATTATTAAACTCAGCTTTACTGAGGACACCAGAAATATAAAGGGGTATGTAGGCAATGAATGAAGATGATGAACATGTTTAAAAAGTGGTGGTAACCTGGCTTATGATAACGTGAATTCAGATTAAACTTACAGGTAAACTATGATAAAAGATACTGCAAAAATCGTAAATTACTCTTTCCCTTTGATGCTAAGGATGGCAACATAATAGTAATGTAGTTTGTAATTATTGTTCCCGAAAAAGACATCAACGCCGCGTAGCAGTCTACGAGTGGCCTACGTCTGCTACGAAAAATTTCGTTCTTCTAGTTGGTGTGCACCAACTAGAAGAAATCATGTTGATATATAATGGTCTTGATGCAAACAATATATTATTGTACCAGAAACTGAATGCCACAAGTTTTTACTCCGTAATCGAACTTCGTACCACCGCTGCATCTATTCAACCGACCAACATAGAGGTGTATTAGCAGTTGATCAGTGTTTAGTCGAGATTACGTCCGTTTACCAAGCGAGCCGCGGCGACCACAAGCAACCGAGCACACGCACTCACACGTGGCCGCTTGTCAGTTGTCATGCGTCCACACAATGGTGAGCCAGTGTGGGTGCAGGCAAATTGTGAAATTAAACATGTAAGGAAATTCTATTAGAATTTCTGCACGCCTGATTGGTTGCGAAGCTAATACTGCTGTGAACAGCTAATTCTTGGGTTCTGTTTCAATTTCTGTTAAATTGTAGGGTTCAATCAGTTTTTTTTTTTTACAATAGTTTGGAGTCTTTCTTTTTTTGTTAAAGTTAGGTTGCGCTTGACCCCTATCTCACTTGATGATAAGCGATGATGTGTACGACGATGGAGAACGCTTACCTAGTAGTAACCTATTCGATCACTCTTAACTGAAAGACTCCTATGTTGTATAGGTTGTAGCTATATATAAACACAGACTCCGATCATTTTGTATTTCAAGTTTTGAAGGCTGATAGTTGTATTATAAGTTAAAGCAGGAGAATATTACTTTTATGATATTAATAGCCATTATTTTCATTTCACAAAGAACACAGCTGATCTTGCCATATTCTTGGTCTAAAATGAGCCAATAGCAAAAAGCTACTGTTACAGACTTATTGATTACGTAACTTTTTGTTAGTTTTTTATTATGTATGTTTTTATTTTTACGAACAGTTGTCACTTCTGTTTGATTTGATTCGTATGATTGTAATATTTTCCATATTATCCATTATAATCCTGTTTATTACTGAGCTTTTGTTATTTCATTTGCAAACCACCATAAAACAAATACAGTCCACTTCCATCGCATACAGCTAGGTACTATTTACATGTTTGAATTCTTTGTTCACTGAACAACGAATGAAAGACTGAATTCTAATCTAAACAAAGTGTGGTCAACACCCGGTGCGATGGTTATCATGTTTAATAGAGTATGTGAACATGATATCCAGTTGGTATTAGCCACTGGGCTCTCAACTCATTGGGCTGACGTGAACGCTACTCCGCATTGAGTTGACAGGAAGGGACGTTGCGGTTTCGACCACTTGCGTTCAAATGATTTTGTTTTTAATTGACCGTTGATTTATTTTAACAGACAAAAGCTTCTTGATTATTGGAACAAATTAGATTGCTGTAAAAACATTGCGCTTTTTGCTGCTTTGTGACTATTAACTGTGAAAGATTTGTTTTTTTTTTTGGATTTGGTTTGTTAGCATTGATTAAGACTGACATATTGACAGGAATTCGTAGTCAACAGAATGAAAATGACATACTACTACTTACTACATACTTATTTTGTTTAATCGGAGTTTGTCTGATAGTGAAACAGAAGACTCTTTAATGAGCGATTTTCATTTGTTTTCCTGGATATACAAAGAAAAAGAAAAAACCTATACTGATCACTTTTTTATCGTTTCCAATCTTCATCAGCACCCGCGTGACTCGCTGAAGCAGTCCATTAGCACTGTATTAATAAGTGTAATGGAAGATTTATTCAAATTATTACAGTAATCGGATACGAAGAGTGCATTGATATCGTCACATATAGCCATGGGGCGTGACGTTATGTTTCTCGCACCACTGCGCCACAACGAGTTTAAACGAACGAAAAATCAGACATTCTGTAACAAACACCTACAATGGACAGTTGATACCAGAAATTATAAGGGTGTAATTGTCTTATGGTGCTGATATTATAACTTTAAAAATCATGTCGAAAACGATATGACTTCATTTCAGCCACTATTTTTTTTTAATTGAACAGAACATCATGTATTATCCTTATGTTACGTATTATGGTGTGTAACCGTGTAGGTATGTCAGCATTAGATGGTCTGCGAAGAGTCATCGCGGCCCTGGAACGTAAAGGGCAACTGAAGGAATACGGGTTTTAGCCAGTAAACAGTCACACGAGATCACATAACTTCTCACACAGGAGAAGGTGTTTTCTTGATTTCCCAGCCAATCAGGGCTGGCTTTACCTATAGTGAGGGTCTTAGGGGGCGCCGAGCGCCGCTCGCGACAGTCAAATAACTACAAAGTTGTGCTTTTTTATTCGTGTAACCCCTTTCTGGGCAAATGACGAATCTGACATCTCTCAAGCTAAAATGCAAAAAGCCATTTAGGCTCTAGGGCATGCCAAAGAAATATACATACATACAGTCACTCAAAAAAACTTAACCTTCCTTCTGGCCCAGTCGGGTAAATAAACTGTAAGTATTCCATTTTGTCCGCATGCCTACTAGAGGGCGCCAAGGTATTGGTTGCCCACGGGCGCTCCGAAGGCTAGAGCCGCCTCTGCAGTCAATAAAAGCATCCTTTCTAGATAGGTTATGCATAACTTTACTCACCAAGGAACTACTTAACGTTACCTGTTATTGGCGAAAATATGAGACAGTCTAAGACCAGATTATAGCTGTATTAACCACGTGTGACCACATGACTCTTTTCCCGAAACGCCTCGAAAGCATTTTATGATCAAAATTATGCTACCCAAGTTTACCGCTCTTATATACTCGCCGAGATTCTAAGATTTTTTCTTTGTCAAACTGTCAATGATGATTTATTTATTAATCATTGATTACTCATTATTTCCGCAAAAATAAGGTTACAAATCAGTGAATCAACACTAGAAAGTTAGGTACAGAATTTTGCGAAATAACAAACGCTTAGTTTAGTTGCAGTTGCGTCGCAGGGATCTTGACAAATTTGTTTTTTTTTTTCACAAAACTAGATTCTTTTTTGGAGAGTAAGAATGATTTTCGTAGGTTCCCATAGGCTAATTTCAGGAGTTTTGCAAAAAACCCAGGCTGTTAGGGACGTTTGTATACTTATACTAAACTAAGAGTCACTTCATAACATCTTTATTCTGGTTGGCTAGAACATGCCTCGAAGGCGAAGTGCGAGAAGAAGCGAGTGTTCTAATTCATCGTCGTTAAAATTGACTTAAAGAGCGTTTTTTTTTTGTAAAAATCGATAAACTAGATCATTACGAATTTTATCTTAGTAGGGTATTATTGGGCATTCTATGCCACTGTCGGCAAGTAGCTCGGCTAGTGCGCCTCGCTACACGACAGTGGCATAGAATGCCCAATAATAAACGATTGACTCGACGGTAGAGCAAATTACTGTACTCTCTTCGAGATCTTGCAAGTTATACCACTGGCTGCCAGTAGCTAGGGCGAGTTCTCATTGCTACAAAACTCGCGTAGAATACCGAATAATGTACGATCGCTTCCAAACCACATAATCAATGATCTTGCGAGTTTGTCATTGTTCAAACGATCGCACTATCGCGAAAAAGATAGAGTACTATTTCAGTTTATAAATATTAATGTATCAGATACATTTACTCATTAGCAATCAGTTGGTTTCCAAGTGTAATCATGAAGTTTGTAAAGCAACCACAATCACTACATGTTACAACAATCTGCGAGGATGTTTGTAAGACTAGTTTTCGTCACGGAGAATTGTTACCTGACTCAGTTCGATGTATCATTTGCGGACCATCCAATTGTGGAAAAACCAATTTATTGATTGGTCTTCTCATACACGAAAATGGATTAAGATTTAAAAATGTTTATGTTTATTCGAAAACTCTGCACCAACCCAAATACATTTTTTTAGAAAAAGTTTTACAACGAGTACCAGGTATTTCACTTCAGAAATATCATGGAAATGAGGAAGTGCTAAGAGTTCAAGACGCGAAACCTAACTCTGTGATAATATTTGATGATGTTGCTTGCGAAAATCAAGATAGCATGCGTGATTATTTCGCAATGGGAAGACATAAGTTCATCGATTGTTTTTATCTAAATCAAACTTATAGTAAAATCCCTAAGCAGTTAGTAAGAGACAACGCGAACTTAATCATAATTTTTAAACAAGATGACATTAATTTACGTCATATTTATGAAGAACATGTCAACACTGATATGACGTGGATTGAATTTCGTGAAATGTGTTCAAAAATATGGAATGAGCCCTTCAATTATGTAGTAATTAATAAAGATTGTTTAAAAAATAAGGGATGTTACAGAAACAAATTTGATACCTTTGTAGTCTTTGATTAAGAATATAGTTATTTAAGTCCGTTACCTTCGTGATATTATTATTCTTCAATCATCGCTTAATCAATCACTATCGGCTTGTTTTTCTGCAATGGAAAAATCGTTAAAAAGACAAATAGTAGTTGCAGCCGAAGCTGTTAAGAAAAAAGTACGTAAAATGAGAGATGTTGACATTAACAATCAGCAAACACTGGAATCAGTTTTCAAGCCTGTAACAGGACCACTCAACCAGATTGCTAAAGCCAGTAAGCAGACTTCTTCACTGTGTCCTACAAAAAATGAAGAACTTCCGTTTATTGATAAAACTTTGCAGAATCAAGAAGCCAATGATAAAAAAGACAATTCAGATGAATATGAATCTGATATCGAAAGTGACTCTTCATATAAATCATTAGTTGAAAACAACCCAGGTCGTGACACGTCATCCTGGTCTGTATCCTCAGAAGCACTGTCAGATATTCCATTCGGTGTCAGAGTAGAGAACGGGAAATTGATGTTAGGTTCTGCTCGTATAACGATCGGCGATGAATATATCACTGTAGCTGGACGCAAATACCGAAATACGTCTGGTTTGAAACAGTTGTTATTGAAGAAGACCGTAGATTTAAACATGGTTACAGAGAGTGACATGCAGCATTATAAGTCAATGCTACTTGATACAAATGCACATCGACGAGACTATGAGCCGGATAAACCAATAAAAAGTAATAAAGGTCAAAAGTATATGCAAGTTATTAAGCCTATTTTCAAACTACAAAGTACTATTCAGACCCCTCAATCGAAGGGAAAAGGATTACCCTTAACAAAAATGTGGAAGAAAAAGGTTGATTTTGTATATTGGAACGATCCAAATGAACTGGTGGATAGATTAAAATTATTAATTGCATCTCGAGATGCTGGTAACACAGGATTAGATAATGAAATTATATCTATCATTGAAGAATTACGTGAAAGTAAAATTATAAATAAATAAAACACCTACATATTTTAAAACGTGTGTTCATTTTATCATAAACCTCACAACACAATACACCTTAAACATGAACGTAGATAAATTCGGACATCATATTCATAAAAGAATGCGATTATCAGAGTTATTTGAGATTAATGAAAATACCTTATTAAAATCAGAAAACGGAGATTTTGATTTAAAAACATCGAGACTGAGAGGAATAAAAAATCCAGTAGAAGCTGGTGATGCAGTGAACAAGGATTATGTAGATCGAATGAGTGCTAATATGATAAAAGAATTTAATACACTTATTGGTACATTGCGTTCACAAAGTATTATAGATGCACGGGAAACAGTTCAAGTTACTTTAAAAGCCAAGATACCTGCAATTATAAGTCATTTGCAAGATAAGTTTTATACTAAAGAAGAGGTCGACAAATTACTTCAAAAAACTCAGTAATGACAAAACAGCAAATTGTTAATGAAATACACAAAGCAGCACGAAGAAATTTCCTTAGACGTCCTGTCATTCTAAAGGGAGTCGATGACTTGTGGCAAGCTGATCTGATGGACATGCAAAACCTAAAGAAATATAATAAAGGTTATAATTACATTTTAGTGGTGATTGACTGCTTCTCAAAGTATGCTTGGACAGAGCCATTAAAAACAAAAAATAAACTCGATGTTACTCGAGCATTCAAAAAAATATTGATAAACAGCAAACGCAAACCTGATAATTTACAAACGGATATGGGAACAGAGTTTTATAACAACTCATTTCAGATGCTTATGAAGTCATACAATATTAACCATTACTCATCATATTCTACCAAAAAAGCTTCGATTGTAGAGCGACTCATTAAAACTATTAAAAATAAATTATATAAATGTTTTAGTCTGAATGGAAACTATAAATGGTTAGATTTACCGTTACAAGATATATTAAATACATATAACAACACAAAACATCGAACAATTAGAGTTAAACCAATCGAAGTGAATAAAGCTAATGTATCAGTTATAGAAGAAAATATAAAAAAATCATTAAAACATGTCCCTATTTGTAGAAAACCTAA
Source organism: Mythimna impura (assembly GCA_905147345.3). Classification (NCBI taxonomy): domain Eukaryota; kingdom Metazoa; phylum Arthropoda; class Insecta; order Lepidoptera; family Noctuidae; genus Mythimna; species Mythimna impura. The sequence goes on along the minus strand of LR990342.1, from coordinate 10,846,337 downwards.
GTTCAAAGTGGGTGATTTCGTTCGGATCAGTAAATACAAACACCAGTTTGAGAAAGGTTATACACCTAATTGGTCAACTGAAATATTTACCATAAAAAAGATTAATTTTACCAAACCTGTTACATATCATTTAGAAGATCAGCGAAAGCAAGCTATATTGGGAACTTTTTACGAGCAAGAACTTCAAAAATCTAACTATCCTGGTGTTTATTTGATAGAAAGAGTTTTAAAAAGAAAAGGATCAAAAATGTTCGTAAAATGGTTGGGTCTAAACAATTCAGAAAACAGTTGGATAGACAAAAATGCAATTGTGGGTTAAAATAATATTAATATAAACATTATTTTTGCACTATTTTCATCATTGCAATTCGGACAATGCAAGGAGGTGAACTAGTTAATTCATTAATTAATAATCTGCCGTTCGAACTTCATTTGCCTGGTTACAATTATTGCGGGCCAGGAACCAAACTCCAGAAACGATTACAACGAGGTGATCGCGGTGTGAATAAGCTAGACGAAGCTTGTATGCATCACGACATTGCCTATGCAAACCATACAGACTTACCCAATCGCCACAAAGCCGATTTACAACTATTAAATATGGCTAAACAAAGACTTAAGTCGAAAGATGCCAGAAAAGGTGAAAAACTGAGTTCATGGATAGTGAGCAAAGTTATGAAAGCTAAATTAAAATCTGGTGCCGGCGTCAAAACGTTTAAGAGTTTCGTGTCAAAAATAAGTTCAACGATCAAGAAACTGAACCCAAAGGATAACAAAACATTAATCAACGTTGCTTACGCAGCGGCAAAAAAAATATTTCCAAAAATTTCAAAAATTCGAGTACCTCGTGTGATACCATTGCCAAAAACTGGAGGAATTCTACCTTTAATCCCAATTTTTGCTGGTTTATCGGCTTTAGGTACTTTAGCTGGTGGTGCGGCGGGTATTGCAAAAACTGTAAACGATTACAAAACTAGTCAGCAAAATTTGCAAGAAACAGTAAGACACAATAAGGCCATGGAGTCTTTAAAGTTAGGCAAGGGCTTATACATTAAGTCACATAAAAATGGTAAAGGTTTATTTATAAAATCTTCAAAAAACTAAGAAATAAGCTACCTAATCGTCCTCTAACTAATGTAGATATTCAAAAGTATGCACGTAACATCCCCTACTTTCGAGGAGTCTACATGAAAGATCAATTACCAAGGATGCCAAAACGGATTGAATGCGGTGTCGTTAACTTGGATAATTATAAGAATGTTGGAACACATTGGGTAGCTTATGTTAAAGTTAACAACTATTGTGAATATTTTGATAGCTTTGGGGATTTGAAACCTCCATTGGAATTAATGCGATATTTTAATAAATGTAATATTTTTTATAATTATACTAGATATCAGAAATTTAACACAGAAAACTGTGGTCACTTATGTTTAGAATATCTAAGGACTTTTTCGAATAAAAACGTATAAAAATTATAATTTTCTTTTATTTCTATCATTTGCAAGATGTCATTCACATTGTCAATAACTGGAAACTCGTCAACTTTATCTACGTACTATCCTAACACATTGCAACTAAATGAACAGTATGAGTGTGCCTTATTGCATTTCTCAACATTTAATTCTATTCCAAACATCGACAAAACAAATAACAAATTCTATTATGGATCTAACGAAGTTATTGAAATACCTGAAGGCACCTACGAATTGCAAGATATTAATGATTACTTAAAATCTAAAATTAAAGATGCGTCAATCAAACTGCAGTGCAATAACAATACATTAAAAACTACTGTATTCTGTACAAAAAACATAAATTTTAGTAAAGAGGATACTATCAGAAATTTATTAGGTTTTGATAAGCAGATCTTGGAACCAAATAAATGGCATGTGTCACAGTTTCCAGTCAACATTTTACCTACGACAGTGATCAGGATCGAATGTGATATCGTAAGCGGCTCGTACACAAACGGAAAACCGAGTCACATAATTCACGAATTCGCGCTTAACGTACCTCCTGGCTATAGAATTATAGAAATTCCAAAAAACGCAATATACTTTCCAGTCAACCAAAACAACATAAGCTGCATACATATCCGATTGATAGATATAAATAACCGCTTAATAAATTTACGCGGTGAAGAAGTGCAGCTGTATTTGCATCTTAGAATCAAAAAATGATTGACTACAATAAATATGTGCATCAACAAATTCAAAATATCAGTCCCGCTCAAGCATCCACCCCATTAAGAGCTCGCTGTAAGAAGAAAATAAAATTAACTAAAGACAACAAGACATTTCTCAAAGTGATTGGTTTACTAAAATGAATATCTTAGACGTTTTATCCGCTCCAACTTATGATAATACGGTTGAAGGAATTGAATTTCATTCTTACAAGCCCTATGTAACTAGTTTTAATAGAAACGACGAAATTCGCATACCTATTAATCAACAGGACTTGTACATTCTCCCATCAGCGAGTACCTTGTATTTGGAAGGATCCGTTATCGTTAGCAAAAAGGATATGAAAGATAAAGCCACTAGTGTTCATTTCACGAATAATGCTTTACTCTACTTGTTTCAAGACATAAGGTACGAGTTAAATGGAGTAGAAATTGATAGAATAAAAAATGCTGGCGTAACTACCACCATGAAATCATTGATATCAATGAATGAGAACGAATCAAAAACATCGAATTCATGGGGCTGGAATATAGATGGTACAAAAAACATTAACGGAGGTAATTTTTCTGCTTCTATACCACTCTGTAATATTATCGGTTTCGCAGAGGATTTCAAGAAAGTCGTGATAAATTGTAGGCACGAACTGATATTGCTACGAAGTAACACTAACCTGAATGCTGTAAAACTTAACACTGGTGAAATTGTAGAAGACGTACAGATAAATAAAATCATTTGGCGCGTGCCGCACGTTAAAGTGTCTGACAAGGAAAAAATAAGTTTGCTGAAACTATTAGAAAAAGATCGACCACTCCAGATGATATTCAGAAATTGGGATCTGTACGAATATCCTGCTTTACCTAAAACTACAAAACATACCTGGTCAATCAAAACATCCTCGCAAATAGAGAAACCAAGATACATTATTATGGGACTACAGACAAATAGAAAAAACAATAGCAGTTCTGATATGTCTCAGTTCGATCATTGTCATGTTCGTGATGTAAAAGTGTACCTCAACTCTACTTACTTTCCGTATGAAAACCTAAATGTGAGTTTCGCGAATAACAGAATCGCTTTATTATACGAGCAATACGTCAGATTTCAACAGTCTTATTACGGGCGTCGACCGGAGCCCTTATTAAGTGAAAAACAATTTAAAGATTTGGCGCCACTATTTGTCATCGATTGCTCTAGACAAGCTGATAATGTAAAGACAGGCCCTGTTGTAGACGTAAGAGTGGAAATCGAGAGTGATTCAGAAATACCCGATCAAACTTCTGCGTATTGTCTTATATTGAATGACTGTATTATTGAATATAAACCTTTAAGTAATACAGTCAGGAAAATATCATGAATCCGAATACTGTCATATTAGATGTTCAAGGGTTTAAAGATCTGTACAATAATTTTATAATAAAAGAGTTAGCTTTTGCTACCCGTGATTATACGCAAACATTTTTAATAAAACCACCATACTTGTTTAAATACTTAACAAGTGACGAAAAGAGGCAAGTTAAATGGCTGGAAAGAAACAGAGGCATTTATTGGAACGAAGGGTATATCGACTATAAAGAATTTCATCGTGTAATCGTTCCCTATCTAGAAAATAAGGAAATCGTTGTTAATGGTTTGGAGAAAGTAAAGTGGATAAAGGAACTTTGTGAGAACTGTAAAGTATCAGACCTTGGTACCGAAGGATGTCCTAATTTCTATATTTTACATAAAAAATACTGTGAAGGAAGAATTAATTTAAATTGTATAAAACATTTAAAGCATTGTGCTCTTAAAAATGTGTTATGTATAAGAAAGTATTTAGAGTTATAAATGTGTACCTACTTATATGGTTATTGGTTTTATAAATAAAAAATCATTTGTATAGTAAAACTGCTTTTATTTTGTTAAACACCCAACACTTCTTCAAATAAAACACTCTACTTTAAAATTAAATAAAACAACATAATAAGTACTAAATATTAGCCTAATCAACTTCTTACGCAAACAGATATATATTAAAAATCACTATCTATTAAAGATTTAGATATTTTTTTAACTAAAGATTCAGTTTCGTCCATAACATTGTCGATAGCGTCTTTAACAATGTATTGAGCACTTATAATAACGTTCTCACTGTCACTGTCAGTGTCACTGGTTTGCGGATTGTTATTGGTTAGATCTACGACTGATATTTTTATTAATTTCATGCCTCGTCGCTGTAATCGGCTCATCACAAAAGATTTAGTTGGATTGTGCTTCTTCGACTTTTCCCTGCATCGCTGTTTTGACTTTTTTTCTTTCGTCACATGTTTGCTGTGCTCGGGTTCGTTGTGAAGCGTTTCGGAGAATCCTTCATAAGGATTTTGAGCGTACTGGCTAAACATAATCTCTGATTCTGTATTCTGGAACAAAAATAGACGCTCATTAAGTTTAAACTAAACCGTAGACGTTGATATAGTGCTGCATAAACGAATTGTCAGCGGGTTACAACATTCATAGCAGATTCACTAATAGCTTTGAGCAAAATTGCTGAAAACTCTATCGCTAGTTACTAAACAAAATAAAAATAAATTGAGAAACTTACCAATGACATGCTCGCGATAAGCAATACGTTGTGTGCTTCGTACAAGTACTCAAGGTGAGTTTTATTTCGTAAATGACAAAAAAAAAAAATACCATCGCAACGATTCCCAATTTAGATTAAAATGTTAACTAAGCTTTTCTGAGGGTAATGCACTGTTACGTGTTTGTAATAGGTATTTTGTATGATCAGCGTTATGCAATTGACGCAAACATGGCTCTTCAAAATTTGTATAATCAGTCTTATTGTATTACGTACAAAATACATTTTGCCTCTGAAAAATGAACGATCCAAGTTTCAACGCGCAGTTCATGTTGCAACTTGAATCTTGGTCGGGTTTCATTTTATTTAACCAACTACAAAAAAGGAGGATGATGTCTTAAATCATAAATTAAACAAGTAGTCATAGTCATTCACATTTTATTTATATTTTTACAATAACTTAGGTTTTTAAAACTATGAATTATATTTATCATACATTAAAAAGTTATTTAGGTATATTTTAAAAGCTATATTAAGATTACGTACGTTACATAAATCATATTCGAACTCTATCACTAATTAGCTTAATCTTAAAATACATTTTCGCTCTTTAAAATAAGTGAGTGACCCCAGGCACGCGTTGATATTCCATCTACAGATATTGAGCGTTTATCGTCATTTCGAGATAAAGCAATTTTGTTGACACTCTTAGTAAATATTTCGTGCTTTATAGATTTAAACATAATATTTTTTCTACGAATAATTCCACCATTTAATAAAATATTTTCATAATCTGTTATATTTAAGTCTCTTACTACACTTGATTTTACTCCTTTTGCTTTTTTAATGACTTTATCGACGGTTTTTATTGAGTAAAGCTTCGATCTCAAACCAACAAAATCTGAGATATATTTTCCTCCCATTTCGTCTTTGAACAAACCTGGCACTTTTTTGTTCATAATTGGTATGTTAAAATCATTTTTATCATCATAGTTACTGGTGTCGAAATATTGCAAAAAATTACACTTCAAGTCATGGTAAAAATCAAACGTGAATATTTTATAAACAAACGAATCGGTATCTGTATAACACAGCTGCACTCGATCTTCATAAAAAGGTTTAACAATATTATAATGAAAGTCATACATGTGTGTCTTAGAAAGTTCTAATACAGTGAATCCAATATAAATAGGTTTATCTAAAATAATTTGGTCAGGTTTCATTTGTATTGCAACTAAGTTTTCAGTTAGAATAGAAGCGCTATGGAAATAGGGGTTGGCTACAAGTCTCTCGGAGGATATAAATTTCTTAGTTCGATTAGATTGATCACACCATTGATTAACTAAATGAACGGTTACTCTATTTTCAGTATTTTCTAATGTCTTGCCAAAAACACTGTTGTTTAACAACTTAAAAAAGTCTTGTTCGAAAGAACTTTTTGCCTTTTGTCTTAATCGAGTGTTTAATTCTATGTACTGTTTTAAATAGGGACTTTGTCTAAAAGTAATAGCTTTATGAACTTTACGTAATATTAAACCATGTTCTAAACATTTTTTTAAATGAACGTAATGTATTACGTAGTTGTACTTATTATGCAAATTTGCAACTAGTTTCTTCGTTTTACCTCCTGGAGGTATACATTTCTCAGGACAAAATGGTAAATCATTGTGGTGTTTGTGTAAATGTTCAGGATAAAAAAGATCGACTTCTAATATAAAGCCCCACTCAGAGTTATTCTCGATATTTTCTACACGAAAATTAGTTAATTCAATTTCATCAAGAAATCTAAAACTAGAATATGGTAAATACTGACACATGCTGAAGCCGTATAGGTTATTACAGTCTAGATATACTATAAAACTCTGAGGCTGTGATGCATCATGTTCTGGCATGTATTTGTGATTTGCTTTTGCATACCGATGGGAACACATGCACAAGCCACCTCGTATACCGCTTTGAATCATTCTGATGATAGCTAGATCCGAAATCAGTTCTAACTGAACACCTGTTTTTAGCAACATTGCATCGAACGATAAACTGGGTGCAGTTATGTAAAAGGCAGGATCGAGTTTGTAATATTGTTTACATGTTTTCCGAAAATTTTGAAATATGTCTGTCAACAAAAGCACGTCAGTTTTTAAGTATAGATCTGTATACTCGCCTAGGTCAGTAATATTGAATTCAGCCCATACATTCTGAGCATGATTATAATCTTCATCGCTTATACCTTCGTTCGTCAAAGAATTATGGAAATAATATTTCGATGGTAATGACTTTTGTTCGTAACATTTCCAATCTTTCATATAGTCATAGGGGTACACACCTTTACGAATTAGCAAACTAAATTGTGTTTCATCAGAAAAATTTGATTTAAGGTTAACAAAATCGTCTACTTGCAAAGTTTTAGCAAGTTTGTCTAAACTAGTTCCTAGAAAGTTGAAAGAATCTAAAAACCTTATTTGTATAAACTCATTATCAGCAATAGGAATAAACTTTGTAAACGATATATATTTTTCCTTAGTCTTGGGTATTATTTTAATTTGTCCTGGAATTTCGCCTAACTTTTTAATAAATAAATGACAATCGTATCCGGATAAGTTATGAAAAAATATTGGGATGAATTTTGGTACTTTGTGTTGTAGGTTGCAGTGTCGATGTGCTGCACCTCGGTACCGGCCTGTAATATGACAGTGATCCCTTACTCGATCTGTCAACAGTAAATTTTCACAAAGGTAGCACTTAATAGCGCGTTTGAAATCAAGAGCATCTATTTCTGTGAATATCATAGGCTCGCTTTTAGTTAGAATTCTGTGTATTGCTTTAGCATCTTCAATCAGTAAATGTATAAATTTTGAAACACAATCTTTTCCGCGATAACTTCTATAGCCGCCAACCATATCGTTAAATGATGACACTACATTATAGGCGAACGCGGCCGGTACGTGACGATGTGAGTATGACGTGTTAGTGGTGTTGAAATTATCGCCGGAAATCGGTTCGAGTATCGTTTCGAAATCAGCATATATGACGTAAGGAATGTTTTGTTTTCTATCATAATTTTTGAATTTTAAAAATGTTCCTTCTTCTGGTAATACCGTGGCAATCCCTCCACACATGTGTGATTCAATTTGAGTGCGCGTCGGAAAAAACAATAAGCACGTTTCGCAGAAGTACAGTTTACCATGATGTTTAGTTATCTGATTTCTGACTAGACGAGGTAAATCATTGATAAGACAATAATGGGTATTAGTATTATTTTCTAAGAACAATAGATGGATACTCTTAGATTTTTGATTCGATGTTGAATACAAAGGTCCAACGATAGTCTTATTATTTTTTAAACCATACACGTAAATATTCAAAAACGGATTATTTTTCTCAAATATAGCTATACCCGAAAATGTTATCGGAAATGTCAAACCATCAACATTCAAAACATCCTGGAAGTAGGGATAAGATGAAACTCTGTCGGGGTGTTGTTTAGCAGGGTACAGAGCCGCCACTACGCACCATAAAAAACAATACTCATCATTGTTACGAATATTCAAACAAGCTTTTTTATTTTTTATACATTTTGGTAAAGTTATAAATTTAGATCCACCGAGAGGCTGATATTTATTCATATTTATTTCTACATGGGAATTGCTCAAAAATGTCCAACCACTATCTCTCTCCTGAAACTCTTCAATTTTCTTTAACAGTAAATCAACCGTTGCTTTATAAATTGAATCAAAATCGTAATTAAAATTAATAATAATGTTTTTTGTGGCGAACGATTTCATTTCCTTTTGATCATTTTTAAACATAAGAAAAAAAGAAAAAAGTTCAAAATTTATTTTCAGAGCTGTATGTTTCAATAATGATCGGTTTATTAGAGTTTCAACTTGTTTACTAATATTATTAAGAAACATTTCAGGAAAATTATTTATTTGTTCGCCAGCTGCTATGATTTTGTAACTTATGATTCGTTCTTTAAAAGAAGAATTAATAATTGCAACATTATCATAAATAGAGGTAGAGCTATTGTTTTTATGTACATTGCTACGTAAATGACCAGACCATCGACGATTTACCACAAATACTTTGCAATCAGAACAGTAAGGCATTATGTTATTTTTAAAATTAAAGAACACTTAAAATAATTGCTTATTTAAATAAAATAGATTAGGTAATACTTACAACAGTTACAACTAATAATCACGATCTTAGGTTACAAAATATTTAAATTATTAGTACAACTTGATCAGGACTATTTTACGTTCGTTCCAAGATTCCTTGTATAATTCTTCACATGCAAGTCGGTAATTATGTTTAGGTAGAATTTATCTGAAAAAAAAAAATGGATGCATTAGGTACACAATTTAATTAGGTAGATAATTGTATGTTCTGGGAAGAAAAATGTATTAATAATTAGTAATGAGTAATAATTACCAGCAAAATATGAAATGTTTTAAACATAGGAATGTGCATCTGCTTGGTTCAAATATGTTGTTATATTTCGGGTCATTACATAGTTCTTCACTGGTAAGTTTAAGCAATGTATCTGAAATAAAAAAATGGTTTTATTTGATGTATCGATAAATAATTAGGTATACATGTAATTATATATTCTGGGTATAGAAAAATAGTCTATGTTCTGATATTTGATAATTACCTGCTCAGTATGAAATGATTTATACACGTGTTCCAATTATGTAGATATATTTCGGGTCCCAAAATATAGCGATTACAGCTGCTCCAGGAGATGAAATCGTTCGTGTGATCAATACAATATTTATTTATAATAATTATTAATATTAATTATTGAATAATAAGTCTATGCTATCCCACTGCTAGACAAAAAATGGAGGGAACTCCATTTCTTCAACTGTCACAGAACAATTAAGTAAGTCATTATTTATAATTTACTTAATTGTTCTGTGATAGTTTAGAAAGGTGCTCACTCCATCGTACCTTTGAAACAATAAGTATCTAATATTTTAGAGTTTACAACATAGCAACATATTATTGATGCCTTACGAAATTTTATTTTTTTGTCTACAAGCAGAAAAATATTTCATCATAAAAGTTGTTTTTGCACAAATGTGACACGCGTGTCAAACTTAATTGTTTAATTCACATTCACAATAATCAGCTATTTTAGTTAGGGTTGGTAATAACTTGGTACGCATTTTATGTATAAGCAATATACAAATTTTATACAATGCACTATTACGACTATAACATATCATAGTATATCGTTTGATATTGATGAGCGTGGTTTCACTCATGGCTGTTAGTGTGGTTATGGGAATTATATTATTGATTTATTTTAGGAAGTCTAGCAAAGTACGACGAGACCAAAACGTAGATGATCAAATGAGTACCTTAGAAACGTTAACTTATTTCCTGTACCCACTTCACTCGAGCATAAAAGTATTAGAAGTAAAACATAATAAATACTAATTTAATGATTGTCTCTAGATTGCCAAACATTTAAATTACTTGCAAGAATATTCCCTATTAGCGTTGTTGATAACTTATCTACTGGTTAACGTTTTGTCAACCCTAAGTCGCTTCACTGTCTCGTCATTCGATGCTACCTGAGACAACCTTATTGTGCACTTTTTGAACAAGTATAATACGTCTAAGGATAAAAGTTGTTTTACACAATATTGTATGAACGATTGCCGTCATTTTTAATATGGTGAATTATCGTTCGTTTTCCGATTTATAAGCTACATGTTTTCGATGTACTCGGTACAAACTAACTGAAGTCTACAAGTGTGGAAGTAATCTTCAAGAAGTGCTCTGCGATCCTGCTGCGTTATTCTGTCAATATCAGTGTTGATAGCTAACCGCCGCCTGCTGCTGTCAGTCACTACGACTGCTTTCATCAGCCTGCCATATCGATTGGAGATAATTGGAAAATGTAAGTATAAAACATTCCCGCTCGGTTCATAGCTCAGAGATCTGACCCGATGCAGGTGATAGTAATAATTATGTTTGACTATTATTTTGTTGTATCTTTATTTCAGGTCTGATTCTGAGTGCGAGTACTTTCAACTAGCTCCGATCCCCGACCAGAAAACGAAACCCAGCCGCAAGCCGTCTGCAGACAACAATAAGAAACGCAAGTTGCACCCACCATCAACGAGTTTAATTCGTACGAGGTAAACAAACTATTCAATAATTTAGTTCGCCATACCAGTTAAAAATCATCAGTTATTCGTGTAATGTTACAAGTCTGCTGACAGATATGACTTTATAAGTGCCTGATATATTTTTATTTGTACGTCTCTCATGTTCTGCAGGCATATTGAACTTAGTCAATATGCCTGAGATAGTGTATTTTTTTCCTGTGCGTATCTAAACGGTAAATGTATCCTGTAAGTGTATGATGAACTAATAGAAGTTTTCGTTGTTGTTTCAGTAAAAAAACCAGTACTGATAATGATGTATTCGGTATCAGTAGCAACTACGGGTCTGATACCTTGCCAAAAGACGATTCATCGAGTACATGTCTATCATCATTCTTCGTTAACCGAGTCGCCAACGGCTGCGAGCGGCGAGCAGCGAGTATCAACGGAGAGTACTACGTCGACTGCAAGGTGTACAAGGCTGACGACGCGCGCCACACCGACTCCCAGGAGCTGTGGAAGAAGGCGCTTGTGCGACTCAAGTTCCAGACCGACTCGGATTCGTCTCAGTGGCGAAAACTACAAGAGCTCGTGCGTTCGGTAGATACATTATTTCCAGAAAAACCAATGTTTTACGACAAATAAACCAAATATAAAATGTATCTTGTTTATTATGCAGATCCCCTTCAAAGCAGTGAGTGAACAAGTCGTTTCTAATACTGAAATGCATGACCAAATCACTAAGTCGTTTCCCTGCTGAAACGCATTACAAAACCCAACAAGTCGTTTCTAATACTGAAACGCATTTCAAAAACACCAAGTCGTTTCAACCCACGAAGCGCATTACAAAAATCATCAAGTCGTTTCCATGCTGAAGCGCATTACAAAACCCAACAAGTCGTTTCTAATACTGAAATGCATGACCAAATCACTAAGTCGTTTCTATCATTGAAGCGCATTACAAAAACCAACAAGTCGTTTCTAACCACGAAACGCATGTCAAAATGACTAAGTTAAATCTTAATCATTGATCATGTCGATGGTTATCATTACTGTCCGATGCCAAGCAAACTTGCCTAGCTACTGGCAGCCAGTCGTATAACTCGCATGATCTTTGTATGAGTCCAGTAACACCAGTCGTTTCTAATACTAAAATACGTGCCAAATTCAACAAGCCGTTTCCAAGCTGAAGCGCATTACAAAACTCAACAAGTCGTTTCCATGCTGAAGCGCATTACAAAACCCAACAAGTCGTTTTCACCATATATGAAGCGCATATCAAAATCATCAAGTCGTTTCTAACAACGAAACGCATGTCATACCATCGTCCGCAGCACGGTGAACTCGCCCGGCTACTGGCGGCCAGTGGTATAACTCACATGATCTCCAGGTGAGTACAGTAATATACTACACAGTCGAGTCGATCGTTCATTATTGGGCATTCTATGCCACTGTCGGATAGCGAGGCGCACTAGCCGAGCTACTTGCCGACAGTGGCATAGAATGCCCAATAATACCCTACTTATCTTAGTTTCCAATAAATAGCTCTTTTGCAAAAATCCTAGGGTTTTAGAGAAGAAACGAATTTCTAATTATCCTGTTACATATAACTTGGTACAAGTAACTTGATCAGCTGAGATCGGCGCGCGCGCACCGGACCGAGCGACACCGTCTTCCTATTCCTACTTCTCAGCTTACACCCGGTAAACGGAGTTTGACCAAAACATAATCTGTGTTATTTAACAGTTTGTTGCGTGAGACTGCTTACTTCAGGTAACTGAGACGATTGACAAAATAGAATGGAGGCCTTCATTTAGAGGGGTGTTAAATATACGATTGATTTTGTAGTATTTAGTCTGAGGTCAAAAAGGTCCTAAGCCTTAGACCCGTGCCCCACTGGACGCTATGGCGGTGCCACCAGTTCGCGCAGCTAAGAATATGAATGCAGCTCTGTCATGTGGTGTGCACCTCACCTGGCCACTGTTGGTCACGCAGGCAACCATACATTTTTAGGGTTCAAAGGGTAAAACGGGACCCTATTACTGAGACTCCGCTGTCCGTCCGTCTGTCTGTCTGCCTGTCCGTCTGTCACCAGACTGTAAATGTAAATTTTCCCAGATGATATATTTCTGTTGCCGCTATAACAACAAATACTAAAAAAATAATAGTTTAAAAAACTAAAAAACACGCTTTTAGCACGCACTAAAAATTACAAAATAATTCGGACATTTAGTTTGATGACTCGAGAGTTTTCCCTTTGCCAAATCTTCATTAGATCGCAGGTAAACATAAACAATTTCAGTTCGTGATGAACGATAAATAATTACCTATGCGAAAGGGTTATAAGTAGGTAATCATCTTTATTGAATATTTACTATGATTTATTATGAAAGAAAGCGTGGAGCGTTTATGTAATCTTTACTATTTTTGGACAAAACGCTCCACGCTTTCTTTAATTTAAAAACATTTAGTATGAACTGAAATATGAACATGTAAGTACATGAAAATTGTTTATGCATATTTCAGCGGGTTTTACATCAAAATGGCCGTGTACTCAATGTTTGTTGGGCTAAAGTCAATAAAATGAACGCTTTCATTTACAAGATTTGTAAACATAAAAGGGTAAATTTACATTTTGATATTCGCAAGTGCTTCAGGGACTAAAGTGGCGTTCTCTCCCTAAAATTTTAAAACATCCATTTGCATATGCTTTGAGTACATAAACGACACTTTCTGGAGCACTTTCAACTGTCGGTAGAGGGGGAAGGGGGGAGTTGACGCAAAGGAGGAGAGGGGGGCAGATTAACGGTTTTAATCGGTACAAACTGACTGCTGTTATGATCGTCGTCGGTTCATTTTAATTTACAAATAATAAATATCAATTGCTTTTGCATCCATTCATACCACACAACCACGTACCTAAATTCCCATTGAGGCAAACTTGTGTCGAACCCAACCTAATCGACCTAAAATACTAAAGAAACACAACTACTTTCAGCCTCGTTCACTAAAACGCTAATTTGCATGTGTTTAGCTTTCTGTTTGCACGAGGCATGAATGAGGAGCCCGGGGTGAAGCGTGACGGAAGAACCGGCGGGCTGGGGAGGGAGGGGTAATCAGCGTAATGCCAATCATGCAAATGCCGAGATCCGACTGAAAGCCTCAACCGGCTTGTTTCAGGAGTTAAAATGGAGATCCACTTAGCGGGCTACGCAGCTCACATACGCAATTGATGGCGCCGCCAAAGAATTGAGTCGCAGAGAGGACAAGATAGTTGTATAAGTAACTATTTATACGTTGGTGGCTTTAAACTTCCGAACTGTTTTAGTTTTCCTCAAGAACCATTATTTTCCACTAAGTTTACTTTTAAAAGTAAAGTTAAGAACTAGTGATTGAAGGGCACTAGAACACTGTTTTGGAAAACTAGAATAGTTAGGTAGAAAAAAAGGTAAGTTAATAAAGTTTATTCTATTATTTTCTACCATCATCTCTACATCCCCTCAAGTTTTTCAGTTTACCAAACATGGACAGATTTTTCCGGAAGGGAACCTGAACCTTTTCACAATGACAGGCAAAGAGACGACAGGTAATGCCTGTTCGATGTAATAATAATAAAACCTTTTATTTTTATCTTTGCTAACAAACATATTTACTTTTTTTCTGCTATACCTTGTATTTATTCTTAATTTAATCTAGTTTTTATTACGGATAGGAACCCCTTCTTGGATATAGGCCTCCTCCAGCTTATTCCAGTTTTCTATAGAGAAAACTGGCACATAGGTGCGGCTTCTTTTATCCATTCTTTTCCCGCTGTTGCTGTTATATCATCTGTCCAGCGTTTTTTTGGTCTCCCTTGTCGTCTCTTGCCACTGGGTCCTGTCTACCGGGTCACCTCTATGGTCCATCTGTTGTCGGTATAGCGGGCTAAGTGTCCGACCCATCTCCACTTTTTTTTTTTTAGGTGGGAAAATCATCTAATGACAAATCGCGCTCTTGGGCGGAGCGAGAGATAGTGTCAGACTTTTACTGACTAAAAACTCACTCCTGTTCCTTCGTTGCCTTCGTCCCAGGGCCCCGGGTTTCGTTTTCACACTACCCATGGCCCCAGTAGGCTTCGACCCTGCTGGGCCCCTACGATTTGCTGACATCTCCCTGAGGTGCGCGTGGAACAATACGCGCCGTCGACGACTTGGGCTCGGTCCGGACGGTTAACGGACGGTCGGACGGCGAGGCACCCATTGCTCGCCGTCCGCTAGCCCGCGCCTACGGTGGCCGGAAGTCGGGATCGGAATCCTGGCGGCGGTAAGGGCGTGAGGACCGTTGCCTCACGCGATCGGCCGCCTCCTTTGCTAACATTACTGCTTCGCAGAAGGAGGCGACCGCCTGCCACTCTTCCTCGCTCCGGACCATGGCCTTTACCAAGGCCCGGCGCGAGAGATCGCCGCCGCCGATCGCCCCCACAAGGACACGGCGTTGCTCTGCCCAAGCGGGGCACACCTCCACCGTGTGCTCCACCGTGTCCTCCGGGCGGTCCACACAGTGGCGACACCCGGGCGTCGCTTCCGCACGAATCCGGTGCAGGAACTTCCCGAACTTACCGTGTTCGGTAAGAACCTGTGTCATACGGAAGGTGAGGACGCCGTGAGGTCTTTCCAACCACGCCTCAAAGAGGGGACTTACCGCCATAATTGTGGCGTGCCCAGCACTGGGTCGCGACAATCGCTGTCGCCATTTCTCCATGAGAACTCGCCGGAGCTCTGTCCGCCATGCTGCGACTTGTCGCACTTGCACACATGCGCAGATCGTGCATGTGTGCAAGGACTGTTGCCTCCAGATCCCATGATGGCTGGCCGGCAAGGAGGCTCGCCGCTTCGCGGGAAATCGTCTGGTATCCTCGCACCATCCGTATGGCCAAGCCGGGCCGCCGGCTGCTTCCGCAGCGCCGGTGCCCACACCGGAGCGCCATAAAGGGCCATGGACCGAACGATTTCCGCGTAGAGCCGGCAAGAGGCGTCTGGACCCCCTAGGTTGGGCAGGAGCCGCCCGAGGGCAGCCCCGGTCCGATTTAGCTTGAGAGCCAGACGTCGGAAATGCACCCATCTCCACTTGAGGTTTAGAGCATCCGTAAGCCTTGTTTTCAGTCTTATGTATTCACTTCTGACTTTTTCTATTTTTCTTATTTTTAATACACTTCTTTCCATTACCTACCTGCTCGATGTAGCACATCTATAAGATTTAGTCTATGATAAACCCGCGAACGAAAACAACGTAGCCCGCTCCTAACGAATTTAAACGCCGGCTTAAACTGAGCTGTAAGCTCGCTAATTGAGGATTTGTAACACGAACTCGCCTGTTTTGCTTTGACGAGATTCACGCTCAAGACTTCTTGGAAAGATTCTCTCTTGAAATCATCGGTAATTGAAACACTCAGAAGACCTCAGGAAAGAGTTAGTATCTAATCTTCAATAAGTTATTGTATTAAGTGCTGAGCAAAAAAATTGAAATCGAATTTAGTTTTTTTGATTGTTTTTCTCTAGCTGTTAGGTACAAGCTTAGACAAAATAAGAATATATAAAAAGCAAGGTATTGCTTAACTGAGACTGTTAAACCATAAGATAATTTTCATAGCTGATAAGTAAATAAAAACATTAAATTATTGATGGCTATGTAAGATTGAAACCTCTCAAAAAGGAAGAAAAACCAGTTACCGAAACAAAATACCAAGTAGCACTTGTCAAAAATAAAAACATCGAGCCTCTTTAATATTAAACTCAATCGTCATCGTGTAAAGCATCTACAAACAGTTGCTAAAATATCAATTCACTTTCATTTACACTTTAATCAGGGCGCTTCGTTTTATTCTCAAATATTTTCCATTAAAGGGTGCTAAAAGCAACATGGCCGCCTTTTCCCGCGTTTCCCGTTTACATTTCGTATTCAGAACGTGCAATCAGAGAAGAGCGAGCTTCGCTTTAATGTTGTCACTTTTAAATATTAAAATTAGATTATTGTATCGTGACAGAAGTGTCGCAAATTGATTTTAACGACTTTATCATTATCGATGCGGCGTCGGCGACGACTGGAAATAACGGGTTAGAAACTATTATTATTACATGTAATAAAATTCATTTTACTATATTTTTTTTATGTGAATATGCAGGTGTTTTACGATTGAGGAGGTCTTAACAATTACAATTCATGACAAGAGCCTTTAAAAACTAGGAGAAATATTTAAAGGTCGGTTAGATCTATTTTTTTTTTAGATCAAACCGAATTCCGAGCTTCCTTAGCTTATGTTTAGAGATTATATTTTTAAATAGATAGTTCATTAGCTGCGATCGCATGAATACTCATTATAAATAGGAGTATAAACTTAAATTCCAGTTGGAAATATTTAGGTACCTAAACAAACACACAAGATCTAAATATCCAGTAATTCATTCCATTTCTATTAATAGTAGTAGCAAATTGAGTTACATAGATATTCACACGAAGAACGTATCGCAACAGCTTGTAAAAGCAGTGAAAAGCTACGAATTATATAAATTAACATATCAAACGCGCCTTCGTTATTCGCTACACCACCCTACTG
The DNA here is from genome assembly GCA_905147345.3 of Mythimna impura. Lineage (NCBI taxonomy): Eukaryota > Metazoa > Arthropoda > Insecta > Lepidoptera > Noctuidae > Mythimna > Mythimna impura. The sequence goes on along the minus strand of LR990342.1, from coordinate 10,828,883 downwards.
TACTGTGACCAAACTATTTTGATACTTGGAAGGACAATGTTGATTTCTTATGCGCAAGCTTTGGCGAAACTATTCGAAAAAGTGAAGTGAAAAATGAAAATGAACAGTGAAAACTTCTTTATAAACGATGTTAATATTTCTACTGTAGACATGGCTCGTACCTTCCTAAATAGTTTTATGACTAAATTCAACGTCAAAGTGTGTGTAAAAGTACCGGTAGCGCAGCGGTGGGCTTCTTTGACGGATTTCATTAAAATTTGTTGACTTAAACGAATGGTTCCCATCAATTAACTCTGTTGCTAGACGTCAAATACTTCGTTTTACAAACATTTTAAGCTTTACTGTGCGAAAAGCAATAAACCATTGTATGAAATTACAATGAAATCTCACGATAAAAATATAATTGAGATTGCTAACCTAGATCTAACGTTTAGAAAACAAGCTTTATCTGATTGAAGCCAAGCCACTTGAGGCACAATGTCCTTCTGTTGGTAGGTACAAACGACATATTTTATGTTTAAAATGTTTAAAACAAAACACGGTTATCCATACTAATATTATAAACGTGAAAGTAATTCTGTCTGTCAGTCTGTTACGCTTTCATGGTTAAACTATTAAACCGATTTTGATGAATTTTGGTACGGATGACGCTTAAACTCCAAGGGTAAACATAGTCTTTTTATCCGTGTTCGACTTCGACTTCGCGTCCGCAATAACCAACATTCACGTGGACGAAGCCGCTGGCAGAAGCTAGTTTAGTCATGTCAAGAAAATTTACGTAAGCGTGTTTATATTACATCATAATAATTGAGAAAATGCTAAAAAAACAATCAAATGTCCACGTACTTTGCTTTTTTGTGACCGTTTGTTTTAGACATGTACATTCATCGATACACTATTTCAAATGCATCGTCGTTCGAAAGTATCAAGAAGGTTGAAGCTTGCAAGTAGTAGCGGGGTTGCATTCGCAGAAATAAATGACATTTTAAATTGGAACGAGTGTAAGTGCAACCCTCGACGCTCAGTGCCAACTAGTGCCTGAATTATTTACATCTAGGTGTGAAGAAGGGGTGGTATTAAGGCATAAGCTTTTGTATGTAACACTGGGAGGTGTAAGAAACAGTCTTTTGCTGATTGAGATCGCCAACTTGTAAGAGAATTTAAAACCTGATACTACTGGAACACTGAGCCAAAAATAAAAGTATTTTGAACTCAAATAAATGAGTTTAGAAGCTTGATGTTCTATTTTTTAGATTCGCAATAAATCAGTGGAGCTTATTTTAGTATTTAGGTACGTAAAAATATTTTACAAACTACATTTATTATGTACTGAAATGCTGGTTTCCAGTTTAGGTGAGCAAGTTCAACAGAACATAAGCTTACCTAAAATGAAATATGGATGAGCCGAGAGTGCGACCCCGGGGGTGTGTCCCGAGCCTACCTCGAGGCTTTCGTTAAACGCTGCTAAACGTTTGGGCGGCCCGCCCTACGTACTTCGATACGATAAAGTCACTTACAACACCCTTCATCCCCAAATTCAACCCTAACTTACAAAGCTTTAAAGTTCATTCTTGTTTTAGGAGTATACTTGTGGGACTTTCTCTAAGTAAAAATGCACTAATGTCTCTACGTATAGTTTAAACGTTTGTTCTACCTATTATTTGGTAGGGCGTTACTGTTTTCCCTTGTATGTACTCAACAGTGGTTGCAGTTTTATGTACTTTCTTGAGTTGTAAATTATGTTTTCTTTTAAGGAGCTACTTGGCTTTGGATTGTATATGGGAAATGATGCATTCTCATCGTCTATTTACTTAATAAAATTTGCTTATAAGAATATAACATGTAACTAGCTTCTTTAAGTTTCTCTATACAAACTTAGGACCCTCTTTTCGTAAGGGGTGAATTTTGGAAATTAATTTCTTAGCGCATATGCCTTTGTCATAATACCTACGTACCTCATTTCAGCGTGATCCGTTCAGTTGTTTGAGCTGTGTGCTGTGTGGTTCCCTCTTATATCATCTACTATAGGTACGAATATATAATTATGAGAAAGGAGATACTGACTGACTAACATATCAATGCACAGCCGAAACTAGGAATGTAAAACGTTACACAAGGCTTCCTTTTATCTTCTCAGTTGCCCTTTTTTGTGAAGGCTTCGGCCTTAACTGGTCCTGCCGTCAACTTAGCTGACACTCTTCGTTTCGCGTGGAACACAACACGCCGTCAACTCGGGCTTGGTTCTTCCCAATGCCGCGCCTACGGCCGTGCCCGGAAATCGTCCTGTGACTCCCGATGCCAGGGGTGTCTCCAGTGGTGAATACTATACCTACCCTAAGGTACCAATGGTATATAATATCTACTAAATATCATAGTAATTAAACAAGAAGGCTCTACATTTTCGATCTTTGTGTTATGTAAATAAAGTAATTACAATTACAAGAAATGTATGTCACAAAGGCTGAAAAGGGAGCCAGCAATCTATCGCCTATTTACATCGAATAATTTCCCCATTTAAAGTATCTTCCCCGTATAATCACAGAAGGATGCCATACAAACTTCCTTATTATCGATCGCAGTTTTAGACGGTACACAGTGTATCTGCAAAGCGCTTATTGAGTGGCCAGCGGTCGAGCGGCGGCTAAATGTCCTCCCCCTCTTCTCCCGCGATTAATAGCCTCTCGGAAAAAGTACGTGCACGACACAGGGACGGCTCCGATGCTACGGCAAATACTAGAAAGGAAGAAAGAAAGGAATCTAGCTATTTTTTTTTTAATTTGGAAAATATTTAAATGACTCCTCCCGCTCTAGATGGAGCGAGGAGTGAGTTTACAGATTAAAACCCGCCTGTGTTCTTTTGGTTGCCCTTGGCGGTCCAGCGCTACGGTAACTATTTCGAAAAATCCCGTAGCCCAATTTTGACATGCTGATCGATTTCGCTCGTGTAAACTGGCAGAATTTTCGCTGAATTTTAATTTTTAATTACTAATGATAATATAGTTTAATTAATATATAATTTAACCGGGTATTCGAAATACGTAGTCCGAAATCTCCTTTCCGCCATAAATCTGTCTTCACACCGTAAGATTATTTTATAAGTAGGTGTAATAAATATTTTTAGCCTCAAGAAGGCTGACATGGCGGGGACAAGACAAATTAAAATAAACATTAACTGAGGGGGACAAGGCAAATTAAAATAAACATTAACTGAGCCTAGGCTTATTGTTCTTGAAAAAATTTTTTATATCCTTTGATTTTTCAACAAAATTTCTTTGCTTGTCTTTGCCTGTCCGGACAAATGCTAGGTCAAATAAAATAAGTGCTCGTATTTTTTCGTGTCTTACTTTGGCTAAAGGCCAGAATGAGTGTCCATTGGATAGAATGAATCAATAGTGTCAACCTTCTGATGGAAAAATAACTTGGACTCAAACCTAGCATAATAACATAGCATTATCAGGGCATTATCAGGTCCGATGCGTGTTGGTGGATGTATCTTCGACGTTCTAAGACATGCCAGTTTCCGCACGATGTTTTCCTTCATCGTTTTGAGTGTAGACTTAAAAAAGTAGAATCTTGATTTTCTTTTTAATTTTATGATACGATAAGTGATCTTCGTATAAGAATATATAGATCATCAAATAAGAATTTTCAGTACGAATAAGAATGTCTTGAGTGAGAATTACAAATATTAGCAGGAAAGATAATTTATTCTCTTTTGGAATAATACGATATTATAATATATTTCCTACAAAACTTAAAAGTATAATTTTTAAACTTTATAGGCATTTATGTTAGAACCTATTTCTTTTACTTCAAAACCGCGTGTGCCAGTTATTCCGGAAGATAATAGACAATGTGTTTATAAAATAATAAAGGCATTGAGTGGGTTTCCAACTACGTGCCTGCTATTTTCCGCCCCGTAATACTCTGGCCCTGACTAGATACGACTTTTTGCATTAGTCAGAGGTGCTCCACAGTTTTATTCGCTAACTTAAATGGTTACTTGCATCGCAGAAATACGATGACATTCAACTGCATTTCTGATTAGGACTATATTAGGTATAGATTGAGAGGTCTCAATATTATTTTGCTTAACAGTAGGATGGTTATCTTGATAAGTCTAAATACTAAATATTAATAAAAATACAACGATTTTTAAAACGCTTATAGTCATTGTAAAATCTAGTATCATAGTTAAAAAAAATTTGATACTTACATAGTAAGTTATGCTCAGAATTCCTATAAAATATTTAGTTTAGTAAATTTCTAGGCTATATTGTAATACTGTTAAATAATTATTAAGTATGAACAGTAATTAACTTAAGTCGTAATCTAAAATAAAAAGTTATAACCAAAAATAATAAAGTAATATACACAAATATATAATATTAATAATATTATTAAACGGAATCATCCGCTTCGCACATTTGAAATTTCAAATGTGTGAAGTGGGTGACATTTCTTATTTGAGAGATTAAAATTGCGATTTAGATTTTTTCATTTGTGATCAAAGGTTGAGCGCTTCTGTGGCGTCGATTTTTTGCACGCCTAGTTAATAAGCGTCTACTGGCTCGTGAAATATTACAAATTGCGTCCCCCCACCCCTCGCGTCTGTGCACCCCCTCTACTTTCACACTGCCTTTTTCACGCTGCCACGTCAGGGGTACTCGATCATCAAGTGTTAAATTAAGTATTTTGTATACGTACTTAATAGCATTTTAATTTTTTGTGTAAGGTTATTAAGTTCTTCAAATTTGATTTCTGGAAGTGTCATATACCTATACTCCATTTTTTTATGTAGTTAACTAAACGTAAACAATCTTGATATCTTCTTCTCTTCAGTCTTTTTATTAAAAAAAAAATCGTATGAAAGAGAGTTAATTACCAAACATCAGTATAGGTAAATAACAAATTGTAAACATTTTTTAATAAAACTTTTAGACAACTTTTAGATAAAAGACATGTCAACGTTGTTTACATTTAGTTAATTACCTAAACAGATGGACTATAGAGACTGCTGCCAAGTGAACTAATAATATGGTAAAATAATAATTTTACCTTCTCTCCTTGTCTATGAAATTGCCGTTTTACAAAACTGCATTGTTTGAACTGTGATATCTTCAGATTGACTTGGAATTCTAAGTTCAAAAAACTATATTTCCGTAGTTCCAAAATTAGTTATTCATTTGTTTCTTTGGGTTTTGTTTTTCCTGTAATATCGATATATTTATTTCAGTTCAGTATAAAATCAAATGAAACGCGCGTTTTTATTAGATTTTTTTTTCTGCGTCATTAACGCATAGAACTGTTAGCGAACCTTTCTTATATTAGTGAAAAACACATTTTTCTGAGTTTTCATTTTAGTAATTATGGCGGTATTACAGAAACAACAAAACCCAAAAAAACTAGTTACTAAATAGTTTTAAAAGAACGGGGAATAAGTTTATTGGAATTTAGAATTCCAAGTCAATCTAAAGATATCGCCACCACACCACAGTACCACACCACAGTATTGTCTTTTTTAACCCAAAGGTTGACTGGTAGAGAATGCCTTGTTGCATTAAGTCCGCCTATGTACCACTACTGTACATGAAGTTTAAATAAGTAAATATCGCAGTTTAAAGTGTACAGTTTCATAAAACTACAATTTTATAGGTAGATTCAATATTAATATACGTTTCATACGCATTAGTGATAGCATAGAGACGATACCCGCAAGACATTTTCAGTAAGCTTGATACAAAACTTCAGAAAAGTAAGGGAATTAGTGAAGTGAAGAAATGACCAGAAATATGGACACAAATTATCGACGTGTCTCCAATTAAATCGAAAATCAAGTGATTTATTTGTTTATTTTATTTTGCTCTTCAACAATGAGTACACTTGGTACACGTAAAGGAGAACAATTCGATCTTAGACTTAAGTGCCCCATCATTTAAAGAAGAGCATTTTATACGCCTTAACAGCTAATAATAATTAAATTACAGAAAAAGAAGTGATGCTTTTGTTTATTGATAATTCATTGAACCAATCACAGTAGATGACGCGTGTTTAATACAATTGGTTACAGTAGGTTTCGCATCAGAAAATAGGCCTTTTTTATTCTTGACAGGTTCGCGCTTGACCGTTATCTCACCTTTTTTGGTGGAAAATCATCAAATCTTCTCCCGCTCTGGGTGGAGTGAGACAGTCAGACTTTTGCAGACTAAAACCCAGGTGTCGGCCCTAGCGAAGCCCGTCAATGTTGCTGACAAATTTTTGAGGCACGCGGGGAACACAACGCGCTGCCGACCTGGGCTTGGTTCTTATCTTATCGGACGGCCAGTTACTCATTGCTCACCGTCTGCAATCCCACGCCTACGGTGTTACTCCCAGAAAGTGGGCCTAAGTTCTATATCTAGTTAAACTTTTGTCAAATGGCCAGAGCTGTTAACATTTCCTAATCTGTCAATAATAATCAGGTCTTGCTTTAAAAATAATCTTAGCGACATATCTCGACGCAAATCGCAATGTATAACGGATACTTAGTACAAGGTAATTAGATTACTAATGTAACTTAATAGTGAGAGTTGCATTGCCATTTCCTACATTACAATAATAATCCATTTCCTTTATCTCACTTTACATTAGGCGGGAAAATTGTGTGCACCCGTACTTGTTAACTTTCCAATTAGCAGGTGGGGTAAATGTTTAAAGGTGGTTAAAACTGAAGTCTGTACTTATATTATATTATTATTTTATTGATATTTTGTGGGAAAATAGGGGTCAACTTCCTCCTTCTGTGAAGCAGTAATGCTAGCAAAGGAGGAAGCCGCACGTGCATGCCGATGCAATGGCCCCCGCGCCCCAGCCGCTGGGATTCCGATCCCGATTTCCGGCCACCATAGGCGCGGGTTTGCGGACGGCGAGCAATGGGTAGCTGTAGCATGCCGTCCAACCGTCCGGTAACCGTCTGGACCGAGCCCAATAGTCGGCGACGGCGCGTAGTTTTCCACGCGCGCCTCAAGGAGATGTCAGCAACCGTAGGGCCCCAGCAGGGTTGAAGCCTACTGGGGCCAAGGGTCTGCTTCTAAAAGTAAGACTCGGCCCTGGTATGAAAGGCAACGAAGGAACAGGAGTGGGTTTTTAGTCAGTAAAAGTCTGACACGCCCTCTCGCCCAAGAGCGGGGGGATGTCATTAGATGATTTTCCCAAGCAAAAAAAAAAATGTCTACAAATGTCTAAAGTAATTTCCGATAATGTCTCGTTAAATTTTTACAAACGTAGATGAAGCCCCCACACTAGGATTCCCTGTGATGTGGGATCCAGTCTCTTTCAATCCATATTCAGAAGGTACAGTAACAAAGACAATAGTTTTAGATAACTAGTTAGCAGTTTGGGTAGAGTGTGTTGTAGTGAATGTAGTGTGGGAAGTGTAGTGCGGTAGGTGTAGTAGTGAGTGTAGTGTCGTAGGTGCGGGTGTGTGAGTGATATCATGCACCGTTTTTGCGATAGAGCGTGAAGAAAGGGGAATGATGATGAAAATGAATATGATTGACTGCTGTACTGAGGGTCGCAGTTTCGATTCCCACATGGAAAAAGTATTAGTATGGGCTCCAGATAGGTTTTTCGGGCCTGGGTATCTTACGAAAGTGAGTTTCCACGTTTGTGAACGCACCCAGGATTCAGGAGTTACTCCTAGTTTGTTCGTCAAGTCGTTGAGCTTCTTAGGGCGGAATTCACCAATAAAACTAATCGCGTTTTAACGTTTGGCTCGCATAATCGCGTTTAGCCGCTGTCACTAGTGTTACTTGTCTGTATTTTTCTTTTGTTGTATTTTTTCAAGTGACACTAGTGACAGCGGCTAAACGCGATTATGCGAGCCAAACGTTAAAACGCAATTAGTTTTATTTATTGGTGAATTCCGCCCTTAGTAGTCCTGAGTTGAGCTACACGAATACTTACAAATGCTTGCACTGACTGGACAGGTCCACTCGAATCTGTGTGGTTCTTACCTTACCTCATGGATCTTTTATGATTTTATCATTAGGTATATGATTGCTCTATGAACTTTAAAAGAGACTTCTGGATTTGTTTCAGTGGTTTTTTTCAGGGTAGTCAGCTAGGAAACACCGGCCTCATCTAATTTGAATTGACGAAAAAATTTAGGAATAAAAGTGTTTTACAAAAAACTTTTTTGAAATAAATATTATTTATCATTTATCTCTTATTAACGCAAGACAAGCATTTATGAACACAAATGTATAATAGGCAAACAAATGTATATCTTATCGTACAGACATTCTTTGGATGAACCGAAGGAATGGAAATAGATTTAGGGTTGTTAGTGTAAAATACATAATCATCATCATCTTTCTGCCCTCATACCGTGTTATTTGGGGTCGGCGCAACATGTTTTTTTCTTCCATTCTGTCCTGTCACTCGCCACGCTATCACTAACTCCTTTTTCTTTCATATCACTTCTCACACAACCCATCCATCTTTTCTTTGGTCTCCCTCCATCCATCCACATGTATACTCATAACTCTTTTAGTAACATGCATTTCATCCCTCCTATTTACATGGCCAATGTTTTTTTTAGTGTAAAATACATAATTTAATACAAAATAATATGCTTGATGGCACGGTTGGCGCAGTGGTAGTGTGATTGGCTGCTACACTGCACGTCGCGGGTTCGATCCCCGCACGGAACAAATATTTGTGTTGCCTACAGATAGGTGTTCCGGGTCTGGGTGTCTTGTTTAAGTGAGTTTACATGTTTGAACGCACCCAAGGTACAGGCCAAGGGTTTTCCGAAAGGGAACCCCGGGGTCCTGGGACACAAGGCAAAAGAACAATTAAAGTCATAGGTAATGCTTCTTCACCATTTTTTGAATGTCATTGGTAGCGTTTGAGCACGCTTCTATAGGTAATGCATCCCACAAACGAGCTACATGAATTGTGAAAGATTTGTCAAAGGACGTAGTGAAATGCATACGACGAATACGTTTTAGATTTTCCGATGACCTACAATTTGTGTCGTAGGAACTGAAAGCGTTCTTTTAGATAAAAAGGGGCAAAGAGTACATTGAAAATTTAGAGAATAAAATCAGATTAGAGTACAAAACAAGTGAAGCGTAGCTCAACGGTTTATTAGTTAACATATCAGATTCAAATAGAAAATCTAACCAAATAACGTCTTAATGTGATTATAAAGTTGCTTTTGATCAAGTTCACTTGTTATTTACGCTTCCTCGATCGCTACTCTGGGAAGGTTTTATAGTAATTGAATTGATTCATTACTAAATCACTTACGTAGCGATAGAGCCAATCAATTTTCTTAAAGGATAACTTTATAAAAGCGACCGGGTCCCCAGGAATTGGGAAAGTGAATTAAGCGCCCCACAAACTGGTTATATCAATCATAAACTTATTCGATTAATTACGTTTTGCGGAGTTAATAGCGACATCTAATATCGGGCGTAGTGATGTGCGCGTCATTATATCGATAATTATGTGGTTAAGTTACTTACTGAAACGCTGCTTAGATTTTTAATAATAATGATACAATTTTTTATACATAATGTAAATTGTATATGTATATGAATGAATAAACGGAATAATAATAAATCATTTTATTTAAGGTACAGTTTTGTCACGGACATAACGAAAAACGTAAAAAAAACTGATCGAATAATTAGAAAAAGAACACCTCTCTCACAATTTCTTTTAGAAAGTTCTAGTACTTATTTAGGTACTTAAAGTTACTCATTATTTCAGTTGCCTGTACATGCACTTAACTATAATAATAACTTCAAAACTTTACTTATTTAATAAGTTTTTTGAATAACTAGTACTTAGTAGGTATCTCAAATGAAAGCATTTAAGTTCTTAACCATTTAAATGAAAGTCATCTAGACGAGATATCGAAACCTCTTCATTATACCAATCAAATTGAAAGCTCAACCATCGGGTCGATGCGATCTGCCAAACAGATGATCTAGCTAGTTCATCATTCCTGCTATAAACCCGGTCTCGCAACTGTCGACAGCACAGGTGCATCACTATTGGGCCCGTTTCGGCGGTGTCATTAGGCAGGCTGTGTTAATGATTAATGCGGCGCCGGGCTCACACGGCCCCCTCACCCCGCGCGAATAAAACTCAAACCGACACTTAATACAGCTACCCCTTTCGCCAGGATTCGGGATCGCTGTCCTCAACCTTATTTTTATTTGCCAATGGACTCAATGCTCGTTCGTGACTAGCCCCGCCACTAACATAGCCGCTGGATTGCTTACGAATTGGTCGAGCACGATTTTTGTATTGCATTAAGCGGTTCGTTGATGTATGGAGATCGTGGATCGGTAATGGCACCTAATACTGATATTTGATTTTGATATTACTTGAAAACAATCATTTTTGTATAACTTCTTTCATATTAAAGGTGTGCAAATGAAAAACGCTTATGTAAAAGGGTGCTGTTAATACATAAAGGATAAATAACATGCTCACTTAACAACAACTTATGCAGCTTGCACTTTTTGCTTTTACATTTTAATTTTGCAATCAAGTGGACGTCGGTATCTCGCAAGCAATTATTCGTAACAGCTCGCTCCGACGTCGTATAGGTGTTCGGAGGACGAATTAAAAGGATAAGAGAGCCGAAGCAAGGTAGCAGGCAATTAGTCGCAGCGGATGATGGATGACGCCCTTCGCCGATACCCCGTGATGGACACAAAACGAGCAAGAGCACATAACTCATTATACGGCCATGATAACGCGCGGTATAAAGTTGTAGTTAGATACGGAATATTCGATGATTACCCCGCACCCCGCTCGCCGCAGCCCGCGCTTGACGCAGATTACATTTTTAAAAGGAAGTCGGTGTAGACTTTTTGTTTGTTGACTCCTTTCGAGTTGTTGTCGTGTAATGCTCTTTTAATTTAGTTACTGTAATAAATAGTTCTACGGCAATGGGCTGGCTTTTTATTGATCACGCGTTTTTCTCGTACGTTATATTTTTGTTTCGTTTTCTTTGATGGTGTACCGTTACTTAATAGTCTCGATTAGTTGTAGTACAGTGGTTAAATTAATAAAATTATAAATCGTGAAACTCAAAAAACTTTTAAGCAGTTATTTATTAACTTTTATTTTCAGTCACTTTCAGGTTTGAATTTAAGGATTCAGAACATTGTCTGAGACCACTTATTGCAGTCTTCTGCTTTTCTACAGATATTCTCTTTTTCCGTTTTCCAACTAAGTTCCACTTTTTTTAAATTGACGGTTATTGTTATTTTACAATTATGACATTGTTTATTTTTTTATTTTTACAATTATGACATTGTTAATTTTTTATTTTTACAATTTGACATTGACAATTACTTTGATATATTGCATTTTGCAATATTTACATTGTAGTGTTACTTACTTTTTTTGTAAATTTTATTTATTTATTTAAACTTCATGTACAGTAGTGGTACATAGGCGGACTTAATGCAACGACGAATTCTCTAACAGTCAACCTTTGGGTTAAAAAAGACATCACTGTGGTAGGTTTCCACAATAAACAAATAACAGATACTTCAAACAGAAAAAAATAAATAAGAATTATATTTATTTATTGTTGTGAATGTAGGGACTATTTGGATTACTTTTTCCCTTTTTCTTTTTTCTTTAATTTTAACTTAATGTCTGGCAGATTTGAGTACTTTTTGCAGCCTACCCAAATGACCTTTCATATTGATCATCAAGTTGTTGAGTTCCTTAGTAGTCCTGAGTTGAGCTACACGAATACTGACAAATGCTTGGACTGACTGGACAGATCCACTCAGAACAGTGTGGTTCTTTTCTCAAAAGACCATCTCAAACTCCAATCTGCATGGTTCTCATATGATTTGACCATTAGGTACATGTTTGCTGTATAGACTTTAAAAGAGACTTTGACCCTTGAGTTTGTTTCGGTGTTTCTTCTCAGGGTAGTCAGCTAGGAAACACCGGCCTCATCTAGTTTAAATTGACGAAAAAAGTGACGTGTAAAAGTGTTTTTAAAAACCTATTTTCAAAATAAATATCGTTTATCATATGCAAGCACTAAAAGAACTTAACCCAAAATTGTGTTCGAAGATTGTCAAAAGTCCAAACTATTTGTGATTGGTCACGTCACTTGTGTGTTGGCTGCTTTAAATCCTAAATCTTCAATTTGCACTGTTATTTACAGTGATTCTCAGACAAACGACAGTCGTCATCTCGTCATTTGTGTGTAAGGTCGCGTAAGTGCAATAAACGCGAGGGTGAGGCGGAATGACCGAATGACGCGCATCGGACACGGCGCAGCGTAAGACAGACCCGGCGCATTACGGCGCATTAGAGCAGGCGCAGGTGTCCGCCGGTTAGACACGCTTCTGTCACACTCTGACCACTTATAGTAAGATGAACGTGAAGAACTCAAACTGAGGTGATAAAAAAGTGAAAAAGGAAATCTACTAATTTGCAAATATTGTACCTTTTCAGGAAGAATATCGTAAGCGATAGTTTTGCAGGAAGGGAGGAATCTACTAATTAATAAGCATTTATAATAATATATGAATATGTAAAGCGTAAATAACCAATCATTTAACAATGGAGCATAATACTTTGATGCCTGTAGTTTCTGCTTTGCGAAAAATATTGTATAAACAGAAGCTTACATTTTGTTAAAAGCTCTAGTAAATCCTAGACCATGATCTCCATCATCTTCCTGCCCTTGTCCCGTTTTATTTGGGGTCGGCACAACACGTATTTTTCTTCCATTCTGTCCTGTCCCTCGTCACGCTATCACTAAGTCCCTTTTCTTTCATATCACTTCTCACACAATCAATCCATCTTTTATTTGGCCTCCCTCTCCCTCTCCATCTATCCACGTGTAAATTCATAACTCTTTTAGCAACACAGTAAATCCTAGACCAAAATGAAATAAATCAATGGATTTGACCTCGTGGGATTACCATACCTATGTAAGTACTAGGATTGATGAACGGAGGCTCCTAGCAGCCATGTTGTTGACTATAATGTGTGATTTCTGAAAAATAAAAGTAGATAAATTACTGATTTGCATACACAGATATCACTGTACGTGTAATTCTAAATTGTAAGGTGCAGGGAAGGACCTCACCTATTTATTATCCGGGATTTATTCGTTTATCGAGCTTGTTCTATGTGTTTAGGTTGCATCCATACAGTAGGAAATTATCCTCGTCTTATTTGTTGTACCCTGAAGGCAGAGAAACGAAGTGCACTTACGAGTGATTGGTTTAACAGGCTGAAGTTAAAAGTAAACTAACACGTCTACTCTTTTCACTAGAAACGAAAATTGCATGTAACCTATTTTTTTTTAATTGATATAAACTAGTGCTTGACTGCGATCCCACCTGATGGTAAGCAGTGATGCAATCGTTGATGGTGAGGCGCACTAGTTTATTAAGAGCCTTTTCACTTTGGCCTTGAAGACACCTAAATTATAATCGGACGGGAAGACCGCAGCAGGCAAATTGTTCCAGTCCTTCGATGTACGCGGTAGCTATAAACGTACTTTTTGTTATGAGTTAAAACAAAAAAGTTTTCCTAACACGTGATCGAGTGCTTTTAACGAAATTTCTGGTAGTAAAAATCTTCTTTTTACCATAGAGCAATTTTAAATATCGATACTGGAAATATGAAATAACGTAAGGGACATTTACCTAAAATGTAAAAATGTTCCTTACTTCTGGTATCGATATGCATATTGAAAGACCGCGAAAAACTGAGTAAGGGTGCAAAAAAAAGTCAATTTCTCCAAAATGATAACTACGACCTTTGTAGCGAAAAGAGTCGATGTATTCCAGTGTGAATCTTGGGGCTTTTACCATACCGTGTTAAATTAAAATGTCAAGCATGCGAGCGAGAAAGAGGGAGGAAGCTATACACCTTATATAGCTCCATCCCTTTAACAGTTCAGTGTAGCTCGTAAAATGGATCACGTTAAGGGCTCGTGGTAGGTAGCCTCAGAATGTTAGAGTCATGTGCATGCACGCACACAGCACTGAACATTCAACGAATAACCGTCGAACTGACAATCTGGTCATTATGTCGTTTATTGACTGGCCTGTTGTTCTAGTGGTTAGTGGCCCTGACTGCTATGCCGGAGGTCGTAGGTTCGATTCCCACCCAGGACAAATGTTTGTGTGATTAGCTCAATCATTTGTTCTGTGTCTGGGTGTAATTTATCTATAATATGTATGTATTTAGAAATATTTAAGCATGTTTGTCAGTAGTCTAGTACTCATAACACAAGCTCTGCTTAGCTTGGGACTAGACGGCGTTGTGTGATAGTTGTGTGAATATTATTATTATTATTTCGTTTATTCATTGTTCTAACATATAAATTATATTTTTAAATATTTCAATAAAAAAATAAAAAAAACATTTAAAAGTATAAAAAACGGTGGCCCACCGGTATCGGGAACAGGGTCCAAGCTACCGGCATTCAGGGCTCCAGAGAAAGGAACCTCCTAACAATACGAGCCGTGTCCAGGAGTACCGCTTTCTAAATCAAGCCCTTGATCCAGCCGCCTAACGCGAGCCTCCTAAGGTGTTGGTCGAGGCTCTTGGCTATTAAGCCATTGGCTGACACAACTATCGGTACAATGATCGCCGATTATTATTATTATACCGCGTACATCGAAGGACTGGAACAATTTGCTTGCTGCGGTCTTCCCGTCCAACTATAATTTGGGTGTCTTCAAGGCTAGAGTGAATAGACTCTTAATAAACTAGTGCGCCTCACCATCAATGATTGCATCACTGCTTACCGTCAGATGGGATCGCAGTCAAGCACTGGTTTATATCAATTAAAAAAAAAAATTGGACAAGAAAACATGTAGTAGCATTCTTAAATTAACTTAAATGAGTCATAATTTGACAGTAACGGGTAATAAAGTGCGTCTAGTAGCAGCTACCGACCGCTACCGGTAGATGGATGTAGATCGTAGGACACATCAAACAGTTCTTACGTAAATGACGCGTAGATAACCGATGCGTTACGAGTCGCCCACCGGTTACGCGCCCACTACGTAAAATGACCCATCCACTGGCACTTGGCACCTGTAGGGTTGATCAATTAGGTTTTATATGAATTAAGTTTCTTTTATTTAACAGTAAAAAGGTTGAGGTGTATCAATAGCAATATAGTTACAATGATACCAGATAGGATGAAGTATCACACTAATATTTTAAAGTCGAAAGTCTGTATGTACGTCTTAATCCTTCACGCTCAAACGGCTGAACGAGTTTGGATGAAATTTGAAACACGGGTAAACCATATCCTGGAATAGCATTTTGATACACTTTTTTTTCTTTTTATTCTTGATAGGTTTGCGCTTGACCGCTATCTCACCTGATGGAAAGCGACGATGCGGTCGACGATGGAGCGCGCTTACCTTGAAGTAACCTATTCACTCTTGACTTAAAGATTCCCGGGTTGTAGCCATCAGGAAAAACAGATTCCGGCAAGGAATTCCACTTGCCATGTTGTCTCTCCACCACCCTTGGTTGACCGGTAGAGAATGCTAAGGCCTTTTTCCCATCGTGTTACATGAAGTTTTAATAAATAAATACTATTTTTTTATCCCGGAAGCATGTTCCCTTGTAATTTTGTAATAGTCTACTACTTTTATGCAGACGAAGCCACTAGCAAAAGCTAGTATTGGATATACAGAGTACCTAAACATATCTAGTACCTACTAGTGAACATTTTTCATTCTCTTTCGGAGTTGAATATCTACAAGACTACTTAAAAATGGAACAATATTTGTTGTAGTGGTGCCAGTGACTGAAACATTGGTAGGAAATCGTTTGTGTTGGTATGGTCATGTGAAGAGGAGGGATGAAACACATGTTACTAAAAGAATTATGAAAATATATGTGAATGGATGGAGAAGGAGAGGGAGGTCAAAGAAAAGATGGACGGTTTGTGTGAGGAATGATTTGAAAGGGCTTTGGAAGAAAGTCGGTAATAGCGTGATGGGCAGGACAGAATACTCGTATATAAATAAAAACTTTTTACAAAAAAAAAATAACCGACTTCACTAAAAAAAAACACTAAAAGGATCAAAATAACTTTAATTTTGGAAGTCTTTGTTTCTCGGTATTGTTTGTTTCTTATTTAACACCGACTTCCAAAATTAAAGTTATTTTGATCCTTTTAGTGTTTTTTTTTAGTGAAGTCGGTTATTTTTTTTTTGTAAAAAGTTTTTATTTCACACCCAACCAGCAAAAAAGTCTCAGAACTCGCACTTTTTAAGAGTGGTAGGCTTAAAGCGCTCTTATATTTGTTTTAGAACATATCATCGATCCTATAATACTTTTAGACAAGCCGGTATGGCCTCAAGAACGCTCAGTCTCATAACCAAGTCTCATATATGTATATAAGAGCATTTACGAAGACTAGTTGCACTTGAGAAAAACTTGGTCTTATATGGGTATTTTCTAAGCTCGTTTGATTTTATATTAGACTTGCTAAATGCTATTGTAAGATGTCAGACTAATATCAGCATAGCATAAGAGTACTGTGAGTACGTGCATTTCTGATCTTATTTGAAACTAATGTAAGATCAATAGCACTGGATAAGTATGATATTAGAGTGATTTTGGATCAACATATTTAAAATACAAAAAATACAAAAGAACATAGAACCTCCTCCTTTTTAAAGTCGGTTAAAAAGCCGACTTCGTGTCCGTATAGCCTTAAGATTAATTTCTTTTTTTTTCTCTGTCGATTTAAGGTTTTATGTAAAATTGCGAGGAACCCTAATTTATTCCAATATGGAGTTATCTTTAGTATACCGAATGTTAAAATTAGAGTACATAATCTTACATTAGTCTAATAGTGCGCTTGTAAAATGCAGCTATACTAATGGCGACACTATCAATACAAATTAACAAATAAAATATTTAAACGAGAACAGAAAATACCTTATTTAACAAGGCGCATGAATTTTGAAGCGTAATATGAGGTCTAATTAACAGTAAATAATAAATTCCAATACGATTACTTACCGTAAAACTACTTTTAATTTTATACTAAAGTGCCGTACATTATTATAAACATTAACTTCATGCAACTTTAATTTGTTTTCATTTAATTTCAAACCAACACTCACACGAACTTTTAAGTTGAATCTGACGTAAAATTCTCAAAATATTCTAACCTTAGACCAATATAAGCCTATGCAGGCTTACAAGATATTTACGTAAAAGCAATATTAGCCTAAGTCGGCTTAAATTAATTTTGGCTAGATTTCAGTAAGTGCAAACAGCATTCAATTAGACTGATATTAGAACGATATTAAACTAAATATGCTTATAATAGTGCCCAAACCCAGGCTTATATCATTATATAGGAGTGATTTAAGAGCAAAAAAACAGTAGTCTTGAGATTTTTGTAAGCCTAGTTTTTGCTGGTTGGGCACTTTTTAGTTGCGATAGACTTATAAACAGAGTGCCTATTTCTCATGACAATTCCGATTAACCCAAATACTGCTAGGTTACATTGTTTTATTATAAAGTTCCTGTGTCGACTTTCCTCCTTCCGGCTCCATCATCAGATCAGTTCGATAGTACCTTATAGCCAAAGAGCATCTCACGACAATTCTAATAAGCCCAAACACGGCTAGGATACATTGATTAATTACGGAGTTCCTGTGCCTACCTTCCGGCTCCATCATCAGATCAGTTCGATAGTACCTTACTACTTTTCTTTATTCCGTGGTACCTTATAGCCAAAGTGCATCTCATGACAATTCTAATAAGTCCAAACACGGCTAGGTTACATTGATTAATTACGGAGTTCCAGTGCCTACCTTCCGGCTCCATCATCATCATCAGATCACTTCGATGATACCATTTTCAACGTAACTATTCAGAATCATTCATTTATTTGTATTGTCATAGTCGCTTAACTATCTTCATTGTGATATCTATTTAAGTATGAAGTTCCGTTGACCATTTCTGGTCTTCTTCATCAGTTCCACTTCATCAAATGTTACTTTTTGACTGTAAATGCTTAAGTTCTTGATGAAAATACCAAAATTACCATAGAGTTGCCTATAATTTTTGAGGAGTTCCCTCGATTTCTCATGGATTCCATCATCAGAACTGGAGTTTTGAAAAAAATGGGACCAATCTGGAAGCATATCCTATGAAGGGAAAAAAAAATTTTGCAAATCGGTCCATAAACGACGGAGTTCTGAGGTAACAAACATAAAAAAAAAAAAAAAAAAAAAAAAAAAATACAACCGAATTGATAACCTCCTCCTTTTTTTGAAGTCGGTTAAAAATCAAGTAAAATGGGACGAGCGCAGGAAGATGATGATGATTGGTTCTAGTGCAGATCACTGTTTTTTGTAGTAGTTTTTTTCTATATTTGAGCTTGGCAACCCTATCTATATACGAAAGATACAATTCTTTACAGTATAATGTATTTAAATGTTTCCCCATAAAAATATTGTAACCCATGGAAATATAAGCGTTTGTTTCTAATGAAGCAATTATCTTTTGTTAGTTAAAGCTGTTAGAAATAACCGGAATTTAATGGAAGGTAGGTTGGTGTTGGCAGCTGTTGCGGTGCCACTTAGAGTCATTGACTATTTTTAATATTATTCCTAGCTTTGGCGAACGACTTCGTCTGCGAAACAATCGAAACTATCCCTCAGAATAAATTTTTTTGAGGTGAAAAATCATCAAATTACCTACTTCTCCCGGTTGAGGGTGGACGTGAGGGCGGACTTTTACTGACTAAAACCCTGAGTCCTTCAGTAGCTCTTTGCTTTTAAGGCAACGGCAACGCCATTTTTCAAACGTTCGCGCAGTAGAGCTGCGCAAGTATCGAACTTACTGGGTCCCTTCAGATTTGCTGACATCACTTTGAGGCGCTCGTGGAACTTACCTGGCATTTACCTGACGGTCGGACGGCGAGTCCATTCTATCGAGATCCACAAGCCCGCGCCTATGGTGGTCGGAAATTGCCCTGCGACTCCAGACGCCCGGGACATTTCCTTCACACTCCACACACACCGGGCACTTCCACCGACTTTGTCATGGTGACAACCGGGTGTTTCTTTTGTTTGAATCCGAAACATGAACCTCAAAAAACTGGCCATTTCCGGTGAGGATCTACGTCAGGAGGTAAGCGAGGACGCCGTGGCGCCGCTCTAGCGACTCCTCAAAATGGGACTTACTGCCGCAATTACGGTGTGCCTACAGAAACGTACCATGGGACAGTATCTTATGCCTTAACTCAGACTTTGTCCTACCCGTGTTCTCATCCTAATCCTTTCAGCCTGCTTGCTTGATGAATTAACAAATCAATAGACATATTGGCTTAAACATTTATAAAATTTATAGTAGGACGTGGATCCTCCTACCATTCATCCATCATCCTACCATTCTGGTAGGATGACAATGGAATAGGAAGCACAGGATTAATTTGAGAAATTTATTAACGACCCTCATGGTCTTTTGTAGGTCCGCTCGTTAACCTCAAGCCTCTTGCCTTTTAGGTTACCAGTTTTTTTTTTTTTGACAAATCAATTATTAAAATACTATAAATAAGAATAATCAGCCTCTAACATTTCTAGCTAAAGTTTCAAGCGATTCAAGTAATCAATTTAAACCAAGATTATCTAAAACAAGGACATACTCACACTTAAAAAAATAAATCAGTACGAACAATAAAGCACGTTCCCACTAAATGTCTGTTTAATCAGTCGTACTCTGTTTAAATTAATAGTAAATAGTTCAATAAGTTGTGTCGATAAAACGAACAGAGCTCTGTTATCGGCCGCCATAAAACCTGGCCACGCCACAATTTATCACACGTTTACACATTTAATTGTCTGTAAGTTCAACCTTATTCGTCAATAATGATAGTGGCCTGGGAATATTTATTGGTTCCTATAAAAAGGTGGTATGATATCCCGTTGGAGTAATCTATACTGAGTAAGTTATTGCTGCAAGACGTTCGCTGTTGAATAATGCGCCATTCATCATATTAATTTGATCATTAAAACTGTATAGTTTAACAGAAAAATGGTAACATACGTCTAATTCGATTACGTAGGTACATACATGCGATTGTCGTAAGTTGCTTTTTGTTATGGAAGTGTACGTTTCAGCGTTCCAAGATTATCGTCAAATTTAGGTCGTAGTCAAATAAGCTTTATGTGAAAGATAATAAAATTACTTAGGAACAAGTAGATCTATATATAATACAAGCTTTTGTCCACGACTTCGTTTGCATACCTAAATGTCAGTTATATATTATTTAAATATTGCGGATGCGAAGTCGAAGTCAAAGCTAGATAAAAAGTAGCTTACCTATGTCCTTCCATGGAGTTCAAGTCTTCGTACCAAATTGCATTAAAATCGGTTCAGTAGTTTAACCGTGAAAGCGTAACAGACAGACAGAGTTACATACTTTCACATTTATAATATTAGTATGTATTCATACAACTTCAATTCAAGAGCCGTTTATTACCTACATCATGCATAATAAAAAGTAAAGGACACAACAATACACATTTTTTGAATAAACATGCAGAATTTCTTTAAATATATTTCCTAGTATAAAAAGTTGTACAAAGGCGAAGGTCGCAAGATAAAGACTAGGTATGTTTGATTTCATTATTCTTGGTGACGACTTGACAGAGTGACGGTAATGCCTCGCAGCACGAACGTCCACAATGGCTGCACTAATACGCGAATTACTACGTTCTCCATTTGATTTGGTCTCATTACTGGCTCTCCTGCGCAAGATTCGGCCATTTGTCATCCGTACGAATATTAACGTCACACTTTCACCCAATTTACTGGTGGTTTTGTAACTCGACGTTTTGATTGGCCAGTCGCTGAAATTACAGTAATTCTTTTATTTACAATTATTAATATTGTTGTTGTAATGACAGAAAATTTGCTATTAAATGTAATTTGATTACGACAGGCACACGTTAATGTATGAAAAATGTTGTTTTGTTGTATGCGACGTGAGCAGCTGGGTTTCCGTGATCTTGACACATTGACTCTCTAACCCTTCTTTGTCTAAAATCAACGTAATGGGTCTCTTCAGAAGACATTAAACAATTAATATTCTAATAATTGCCTTATCTTTCAATCAACGAACGTCTAAAACTTACCTCTGCGTTTTGCTTTGCAAGCTGTACGCCTTTTACTGCTACAATTTCAAAGTTAGCGAGCGCGATTGTAAAGGTGAAATTATTGTTTAAATTTGATCAGAGCCAAACGTTGTACTTAGTGAAGTAGTAAATTGATAAAAGAGAGAAAAACTGTCTAGATTTAACATAATTCACACTTGTTATCTGGTCCCGGGCTGAGTGCACAAGGCGGTCTGGCTCGGCGCTCCGATACCGCGCTACATGTACTGCCGCAGTATGTATAGTCCGGTACGAGTACACTCGAGGGTAGATTGTGTTCTGCGGTAAAGCGATAATTCAGCTCAATCTATGTCGTGAGCGCTCGCGCTTTGTTTTATCCGCTAGCTTCTGTGCGCCTTTATTTAGAAAATTGATGAGAAATGGTTTCCATTACGATCTACCGCCTTATAAAAGATATTGCTACGCCGGATTCGCTGTACGTTTGTTCCGAGGGAAAGGAAATGAACGCAAATTTGTTTTCGTGATTGCTAGCTTTGGAACGAATATCGAATTGATATCGATATCATTTTCTTGCGCAATCGTATTTCTCATTAGATATTTATGTGTGACCCCGTGAGAGCCCTTCTCTTCCTCCTTGATCATCGATTGCCTTCGGTTATACAATAATGGATACAGTAATGTGCATGTTGGGCTTGTCGTTATCGCTGATGTTGATGAATGTTAAGGAACACAAGGGAAAACTTTGCACGTATATTTCAAATAAAAGATTTTCTTGCATAATTTATGAATTTCAGTAAGTAATTACGCCTTTGTAGAGTACTCCTATGGTATAAACAACTTATCTCTCGACCGAAATCATGTGTGAAGTCGATTAGGCCGTATATAAACATAACTAAATAATAGTAACATTCCGCGGTAACCGGCCGGCACTAACTATGATGTGCGCTCTAAACAGCTCCGTTTGAACGTGCACCGCTTCCAATTTGCGTGTGTTCGCATCTCACCACGGACAATCGCTCGCAAATTGCCCGGCCACTGATTGCCCGTCGACGTTTATCAATATTGCAGCTACCATTTCCACCGCGCCGTCCCCGCTATCATGTCATAGATTGAGTAATTGTATAGGAAACACGCGACAGATGAAAAATTAGACGCACGAAACAGCTCTCTTGTCGCTTTTGTTATTGATAATTAAACTAATCATAACTACAAAGAAGCGCGTATCATTAATTAAGTCGGTCTGTTTTACAAACGCTACTCACCAATAACCGTGACCTGTTATAATCAATAATTACAATATAACATAATGTAGACGCGGAACTAATGATGCTGTTCCTACTTTTATGTGACGAGGAGAGCGCGCTCAGCGGGCCACCACTCCGCCACATCAGGCATAAAGCCGGGGTCATCCCACACAATAGTGTTACGTTTATCGACGTGTCGAAATCAAGCATTCAAAGTCGATACCGAAAAAAATATCGATTTCCGTAAATAAGCGAGTGTGGCACATTTATAATAATGATGAATGGAGCATCGGTTGTTGTTCGCGTCGATATTGCGTATCCAATCGTGCAACCGCTCGAATGCCACTCGGCTTACATTCATTGAGCGCTAATTGAAAAGGAATATCATCACACCACATCCTGCTATAAATCTAATATAAATTGGGGCGTACTTGAGTTTCTATACATTTATTCCACATTTACAGTTATAAATCAATGTTCTATTCTTGGGTAGTCTACTAAATCTTTTGCAGTTTTGGAAGATTTATATGAAATCTTGAATACCCATTCTAATCTAAAGTCCGTTCATTGTATTTATGGATGCTTTTGAGCTAATGTTTCTGGCATTCGATATAAAGTTTCGCAATTGGATATTATTATCATAAACAAAGGTTGATATCTGAGTAATCGATTAGCGATCGATTGCGTGGCGTGGCGTGCAGCTCGGCACGACGCAAGTCGCGACGCCCGTGCGCCAAATGTCGCGTTCGGCGCAAGCTACCCCCGCGAGTCGCAAGCGTGTCCAATGGACTTGTGAACACTGTATTCTTGTTTTCATAATACATTCTGTGATGATAGGTCATTAATGGATCGACATTTGTGGCATTTGTAATCGATACCCAAACTTATAAAAAAATCGAATGAAAACGATCGAACTCAACATTCGCTCGTCTTCCCTGTTTGCATTATCTTTGCTCACAACGTTATTTACCCATAAAAAGCATAGTCAGCATTATAATGTTCCCACTGCTCAGACACTGGCCTCCTCTCTAGCAGAGGGAATGGGCCGTAATCCACCACGCGAGCCCAGTGCGGAGCGGATGTTTCATGTCTTCGAATTATTGATTCTAGGACATGCCGGTTTCTTCACGACGTTTTCCTTCACCGTCTTGAGAGTAGTGGTGATATAAAATAAATTACACAAAGTGATGCGTCTGGCTGCGTTTGAACCCGCGACCGACAACTCGTAAGTCGGGGCCGTTACTATTGGGCCAACACTGGCCACTGCTCAATTATTTACCTTGTTCGCACATTTATAAAGTTGACGAAGTTCTGGGCAGAATAGTTTCATACACTTTAAATATTAAAAATGTTTCGAAGAACTTTCAAAGAGTTATTTAGTAAGTGGAATGGCTCCTTAACTATTTTTAAAATAAACAGATATGCTTCGTTAAAGGTATTTAAAACGACTGAACTCATTCTATTCCTACGTATCAATTATAAAAAGCTCGTAATTGTCAAACGAGAAAGTCGCAGCTCAACGGGCCGTGGAACAGCTGTTCCGTTCGGGGCAGGCGCAGGCGCACCGAGCCCGGACAAAAGGACCCACAACAAATGCACTTCCAATTCGCATCGCCACTAATTACGTAATTATGGGGGAGGAGAGAAAAAAACAGAATGGCGAGCATTCTCTGAACCCGCGCTCGACACATTAGCTCACGACATTTCTTCACCGTAATATTTTTTTTCCGCAAATTGAAAGTCATGCATGAGTGTTTAAAATATGAGTTTGATGACTAAAATGCTTAATTACGTCAATGTAATAGTTGGTTCTCTTGTTGGATTGATGTTAGCGGCGAGTTCATTAGCTAGCTGTTTGTTGGATCGTAAGCTGTCTGTGTCTAGGATACTGAGTGGTTTGTATAAAAACTGGGTTTTTATTAAATGTGTTTTTTTTGTATTGTTTTTCATGTTTGTTGTTCATTTTAAGATTGGTAAGACTGTTGTATTAAGTATAAAGGAATGACTACCAACAGAATCGTTTATTCAAATTTAAAGCATTTAATTTACTTAAACCATTTACACTTTTGAATTGTCAAGGAATCGGCCAGTTAGAAATTTGTAAAAGGTAATAAACTAAAAAGATATTTCTTTTAATAATGTACCTAAAGGTTCTCGGCAAGATAAAATAAGAGCCAAGTAAAGTCATATAGTCATATCAGTCATATGCCTTCTTGTATGGCTAATTAGCTTCAAATTTGACAGACTGTGCCACAAAATTCAAAAAGAAACAAATCCAAAAAGCATTCTGGAACAATTTCAAATTTTATCATAAACGTTATTACTTTTTTACATTATTATGTTAGTAACAAAACTTAATTGTTGTCCTTATCGCTCGATCGACGAATAGCTAATTAGTCGCACACACACAGACACGCTACACCTGTCTGTGTACTCCACACATGTGGAGATTCAATGGTCACTGGACACAAATGCACTGCTGTGTCGTAATATTATGCTTGTCCGTAATTTATTATATCATCTATCAGAATAAATTAAGTTTCGCGTTTTGTCATGTGTGGGAAGGTGGTCTATTTTATGAGGTTTTTTTTGTTACGGCTATCTAGTTAGATTTTTAATTTAGCGTTGGCATAATTGTTTATGTTGACTAATAGTACTTGTATTCTTTAATTAGTCTTTCTAACAGAATCGTAATTAGTAGATATTTGAAAGGACCAAATTCTTGGATTCACTGTTTGACTTATAAGTTGTGTTTGTGAATTGTTATGAGGTGGCTTAAGGATTCCAGTAAACAGAAAACAGCATGGTAAAAATAAACGTTTGCCTTTGGGTTTCTCGAGCAGTGCATGGCCTGTGGTATGAATGTTTTTAAATTATGCTTTATTCGCTTTACGATTTTGCAATTTTTGGTTATTTGCTACCTAGGACTGGAATACTAAATTAACACTCCCCAAAATTTTGACTTCTTCGAACCTACATATAGAATTAAGATTACTAAACCACCTTTCAGAATTGCTAAGCGTGTCAGAATCAACAAACACAATTTCGCCAAACACGGTGTTTACGATCAAGCTGGAAAACGCCACGTCACTCTTCCTAGCTTTGTGTCTATGTGTGTTCGTGTGTTGGACACACACAGGTCCGAGCGTCACCTGACTCCGTACTCCGTCGGAACCGGCCACTTCCGCCGGACGCGGCAATTACCGACACACCACACATGCACGCACCGATATGCCCACTTACACGTGTGTTAAGAAGCTGCCAAGCTAATTGTTTAGCGACTAACGCTAGATGTACGGTCTGCCGCATAGTTAGGTGAAGATAGGTAACTGAAAAACCTAAAAACTGGGCAAGTGCGAGTCGGACTCCCGCACTGAGGGTTCCGTACAAACTTGAAAGGTAAATTGCGGTTTACGATTTATGACGTATTAAAAAAAAACTACTTACTAGATCTCGTTCAAAGCAATTTTCGGTGGAAGTTTGTATGGTAATGTACCTACATCATATATTTTTTTAGTTTTATCATTCTCTTGTTTTACAAGTTACAAGACACACATTTTACCACTTTGGAAGTGGCTGTCGCGCAAACTATTCAGTTTAGAAAAAAATGACATTAAAAACCTCAATATCATTTTTGAAGACCTATCCATAGATACCCCACAGGTACGGGTTTGATGAAAAAAAAAATTTGAGTTTCAGTTCAAAGTATGGGAAACCCCCAAAATTTATTGTTTTTTTTTCTATTTTTGTGTGAAAATCTTAATGCGGTTCACAGAATACATCTACTTACCAAGTTTCAACAGTATAGTTCCTATAGTTTCGGAAAAAAGTGGCTGTGACATACGGACGGACAGACAGACAGACATGACGAATCCATAAGGGTTCCGAGTTGCATTTTATTTTTAATATAAATTCTTACGTTGTCATAGTTTTGCTTCTTCATCAATAAAATAACAAACATAACAACACATATTTTTACTGAAATTAACTTTCCTCCTATAAACCTGATTTCAACATATACCCTCGGCTGGTTCAGCATTGGCACTTTACATTCTGAAAAATTTGGTGTCATTGATTGAAATACAAAAGTGGCCAAACTTTATTTTACTATCGTAACAACCCTGAGATCGCATATCGATTTATGCAAACATAACTATATGGAAATGTTTACCAAAGGTACGAACAGGTTGTTTATTTTTTTGGATTTCAGGGTTCATCCCTTAAAAATGTTCACAATGAATGCTAAGTATGACCATATTTAAATTTTCAGTTCAATTACATCATGTAGTACATTGTAGGTATATGATAACAGGATAACGTGGCAGCAGCTTGACGTGCGGTTGACTGTACTTGTTAGTGTTTATCTATAGTAAGAAGTATTAATTAATCACGCTAATCTTATTGATGATGTCCTTCTGTAAGGTCAGACTTGGATGGAGAAAAACAAGTGAGTAAGGATTCGATGGCACGTGCAGGAAAGGATTTATTGATTAGGTAGCTACCTCGTTGGTGTAGTGAGTGAAAGTGATATGGCTAAGCATGAGGTCCCAGATTGGTTTCCCGGGTCAGTTAAGTTTGAGTTTTTTTTTTTCATTTCACCTGGATTTTTTCAGTATTACATGATGTAACTTTAATGAAATAGCAGAATTTGATGTAAGATATTAAGTCAGTAAAATAAATTACAATCAGCGCTCTGTACCTTTGCTACGAATATAGTTCAATGTCGGAAGCTCGCCTTCCGATCGTCCGGTAACCGTCCGGACTGAGCCCAAGTCGTCGACGGCGCGTACTGTTCCACGCGCGTCTGAAGGAGATGTCAGCAATTGTAGGGGGGCCCAGCAGGGTCGAAGCCTACTGGGGCCCAAGGGTCTGATTCTGAAAGGAAGACTCGGCCCTCGTACGAAAGGCAACTAAGGAACAGGAGTGGGTTTTTAGTCAGTAAAAGTCTGACACTATCTTTCGCTCCGCTTAAGAGCGAGGGATGTCATAAGATGATTTACCCACCGAAAAAAAAAAACATAGGTGTGAATTTAGTCAGTAAAAGCCTTACTAGCCCTTTCGCTCCGCCCTCGAGCGAGAGCAGTCTTTAGATAATTTAATAATAAAAAAAACACAATTGAAATAAGAATAACATTAGCCCAAATAACATCCCTAAAAAAGTCCTAATCACCTAGAAAATTAACATCATAATTAGAACGATATGGTTATCCGAATCACGATCAAATCGTTTGTTTTAATTCGTCATTAATTCTAATGATTATACTGCAACGGTAAAAACGGTGGTATGAATAAATAAACTGCATTTCATAGAATACTAAAGTAATTTGCTTTGAAATAAAAGCTTTCTGTACTTTAAGTAAAATGATTATGTGGTAGGTTACTGTTACTGTATTGGGATGAAATGGCCGATTGAGGCGTTAGAGGTTATATTTTGAGGTGCGAAATCGTCAAATATATATAGGCTCTCAATAAATTAGTGCGCCTCACCATCAACGATTGCATTACCACTTACCATCAGGTGGGATCGCAGTCAAGCACTAGTTTATATCAATAAAAAAAAAAATCTCATTCTGGGTGGAGCGAGAAGGAGTGTCAAACTTGTACTGACTAAAACCCACAGGCTGTGTTCCTTCAGTTGCCCTTCGCAGTCCAGGGCCACAGTAACTCTTGCGAACATCCTCGCAGCCCTAGCAGGGATCTCAAGCGTTTATTCCTCATTTTAAAAATAGCTGAAATCGATTCAGTAGCCGATTCTAATCATAGAAGTGCTTTTAGGATGTACATTTATTATGTTACATTTTGTACGTGGGACACTCAGAAAGCTTTACGAAACTTAAAAACTGACTTCTATGGATAAAATAATTTTATTAAATCTTTTCAAAGAAATCTCCACCAGCCTCTATACAAAGTTTCATGCCTCTGAACCAATTTTCGAAACATTTTTTCCAGTCCGCCGCAGACACCTCTTCCACGGCCTTCTCGAACGTTGCTAGCGCAAAATTCAAAATTCGAACAATGGTATTTTTACTTTTAAATAACCAAAGTTTTCAAAATAATTACAAGTGGCCAGTGCCTTATACATAAAAACTTTTTTCGCAAAACTGAGTGGCCTGTTATAAAACTAGAAAAATCGTTTCAAAGTCTGTAACGGACACAGTTCCGTTATAGACCATGAGAAAAAGTTTGTTACTTTATGTAGATATGTTTTCCATATTCAGGTGACCTATGAAATACTTCATTACCTCTTGACAGGAGTCTCAGTGAACATCAAAGTTGACTGAAAATTCTTTGACTGAAAAATGACAAATAAAAGAAAATTGGCACTTTTAGTTTAAACTTTTTATTGGTTGGTTTAACAACTTTGTAAAGTTTCATACCCGCTAGATTTGTTTGTACACGTCATGTAATTTTATGACATTATTATGTTGTTGTGTTTGGACTGAATCGCTTAAATCCGGTTTTTTTTTTGTCGCATGGAATGTACGATTAGATTTATTTGTTGACTTTAATTTTTGTTGTTTCAGTTTTTTCTTATTGCTTACACATCTATTTATTATTTACTACACATTGATATATAGGTGCCTCACACCTAACAATCGATAGATTTGCATCCATACATTCAAAGTAAGGCTTAGTAGAAAACCAGAGTCAGGCAACTGCTTACTTAGTAGTTGCTGTCTGCTATTTTGCTGAACTGGACCTCTTTAGCGCAGCCGTGTGAGGCTCACAATAAAATTATATCTACTGTTTGATTATATTATTATAATAATAAACTGATTTTAAATTAAATTAAAGTATTTATACTTTTTCCTATATTGTGTGTATCAGTGTATGTGAAATAAAAATATTACATTTCTTTCTTTCTTTTCCTTCTTCATAAAATGACATGGAAATGTAATTAAACGATAAATATCATTCATCATTTGATGTTTGTAACATTGCCTTTAAAGCCAGTTCAAGCAAGAAGTAACGAAGCTTAAAATCCAAGTTCATTATTCATAATTTCATTTCGTTAAAGTGAAGTTAAAACTAAACCTGTTCGTATGATAATTAAACCTCCTTTTATGGGAGACTCATTGTTCTTGTTAATTTTTTAAACGATTTTTAACGAAACAATGAGTTCTTAAAGTTGAACTTTTCGTTTAATTTGGCAGGTTAGTTTACTTTACAAACTTTGGAATGTTTAAATTAAATGCTTCGGA
Organism: Mythimna impura; assembly: GCA_905147345.3. NCBI lineage: Eukaryota > Metazoa > Arthropoda > Insecta > Lepidoptera > Noctuidae > Mythimna > Mythimna impura. The sequence continues at coordinate 10,799,276 of LR990342.1, read as the reverse complement.
TATTTTTGGGTTGAACATGAAAGTGAAGTAAGGAAACAATGATAGAGGCAACACTTTTTGTTTTAGGTGGAAAATCATCTAATGACTTCTCTCGCTCTTGGTGGAAGCTGGAGGGCATGTCAGACTTTTACTGACTAAAATCCACTCCTATATTCTTTCTTTCCCTTGCGTTCCAGGGCCCCGGGTTTTCCTTTCAGAAGCGAACCCATGGCCCAAGTAGGCTTCAACCCTGCAGGGCCCCTACGGTTTTGCTGACATTTCCTTGAGGCGCGTGTGGAACACTACGCGCTGGCGACGCAAGCCCGCGTCCACGGTGGCTGGAAATCGCGGTCGGGATCCCGGTGGTTGGGGCGTGAGGGCCGTTCCCTCGCGCGTGCGGCCGCCTTCTTCGCTAGCATCACTGCTTTGCAGAAGGAGGTGACCGCCTGCCATTCTTTCTCTCACTCCGGACCATGGTCTGTACCAGGACGCGGCTCGAGAGGTCGGTCGTTGCTACCGATCGCGCCCACGAGGACACGGTGCTCCACCGTATCCTCCGGGCGATCCACATAATGGTGACACCCGGGCTTTTTTTCCGCACGAATCCGGTTCCAGAACCTTACCATGTCCGGTGAGGACCTGCGTCATGCGGAAGGTGTGGACGCCGTGACATCTTTCCAGCCACTCTTCAAAGAGGGGACTTACTACCATGAGTCAACACTTGAGACTACTACAACAGTCTCAACTAATATTTATTTAGTTCGTATTTTTGTGGTTTATGGTATATTATATTTAACCATGAATTTAGGCCCCTAATTTAACTTTGTAGACTTAGAAGTTTGGTATCGTTTTTATTATAGATAATATTTAATTGAATTACTATAAAACCAACATGAATAAACAACACTTTAACTATTCTAAACATATATATTCTTGTATTCCACATTTAACAGACGTGAGTGGCAAATGAGCGGTTTAAAAACGGTGATAAAATCCTTAGGGGGCTACGGTCCGGCGAGGGTGGGTGTGGGAGGTGGTGGGTGACTGAAGGGGGGGAGAGGGTCGCGATAACATCGCGATTACGCGCTACAAAACGGACGATATCGCGCGCTCATTACCAACACAGGTTACCCGCATAATGGATATTTACAGACCATCTCGCTTTTATATCGCCGATATCGTAATACTCGCGATCATTAAAACTTTTGTAAGCTTTGAGATTCAGTCGAAGGGAAATAGAAGGGAAATCTAGTGAAATCGTTCTTAATTATGTAAAAATATAAATGTGCTAATTAGACCAAAAAACGTTTTAGTACGGCGTCATAAAAAATGCTTACCGTACCTATCATACTTACTTATACGAATTAAGTTAGGTATGAAAAGTATCTGTTTATAAATTCCCTACGTCCAATGTTTAACTACCGAATCAATTACGGCCTTTATTAAAAACAATTTAATATCGTAATAATAAAATGACACGCGGCCGCCGCGCCGGCCTGGTTCGGACGCAGCTAACCGCGAAACGTCCATTTCATTTCCATAATTTCTCAAAATGGCAGATTAAAATTCGAAAACAGCGCTGACAATCGCGCCGCGACAGAACAATGCGCCACGCCGCGCTTCCCGCGCATTATCCAATTTGCTTGTCAAAAACGTTGCGCGAGCGCATGACGTGACGCGATACATAGCCAATCACAATAATAAAAGGCCATAAATGGTACACATTTTGTATATAAATGTAACGAAACTAATTGGTCTTGTAATATCACGAGTTACTGACTTAACTGTATGTTCTGGTTGCATAAGGCTTCATAAACAGTTATATCTACCTCAATCAGAACATGCGTGGCACAAATAATACGGGGTGGATCAATCGATAGAAAGAAATTAATTATAAAGAAGTGCATACAAAGCGTGCAGCGAGTTATCGCGACAGAACGCGACGCGACTAAAATGAAACGACTAATTACCCAGTGGTCGCGCGATAGCATCTCGTATCGCGCACCGCGCCGCCGCGCCTCACCGCGCGCCCGCGACCTCACTGGCCACACGGCGGTTTTAAACACAACACTTTGTTAATCATTTTGATTGAAATGAAAGGAAACACAGACTGACAATTAAAAAAACAATGTAAGCCCATAAAGGTAGATATGAACTTTAAATAGATAACTATGCAGTATTCCTGCACGCATCCGGTGAATTAAAACTTGTATAGTTAGGTTTAATTTCATATTTTTGTAAATAAAATCAATGTAATCACATCGTAGGAAACCTGTGGTGAGTGTGGTAAATTATTCATTAAGCTTATACACTACAAAAACACAAAAATGATTTCAATCAAATTCCCAAACGTGACTGGTCGAACAGAAAACATAATAAAATAAAAAGAAAACTTTCATTCGTCCTTACGACTGTTATTATAAACGCTACTCACCGCGATACGCACATTTGTAATTAATAATGAATTAGTATAACAGTGCTTTGTAATGCCTAATATTTTATTATTCATAGTGATTTTATTCGTGTAGCAAACGCGCGGCCATATCGTTTACGGCGCGACTAAATGCTACGGTTAATTACGACGCGATAGAATCACCGGGTGTAAAATAAAAATCACTCCGCTTTGCTATTCAAATCGCGGTGTCTGTGCAATTACGTATCTTAATGGCGAGATATCATTAACTGGAGCGCTCCTGTTCCACTTACTACCACTATTGCGTGCAAATAAAATGTCTTTATAATCAATTAATGCTTTAATATAATAGCGTTTATGCAGCACTTAGCCGTTACGGTGTGTAGGGCTGCACTAGTACACCTAGTCCCTGTAATTCCAAATAATTTACTTATTGTTTTCATTATTTTAGTTTATACATGTTATATATATTATATTTGACAAAAAAAAGTTTCAAAATACGTTCACTTGATGGTAAGCGATGATGTGGTGCCAACCACGCACCACAACATTATATACGCTTACTCAGAAGTAATCTTTTTAATCACGATTTAAAGACCCCTAGGTTGTAGCTATCACGAAACACAGACTCTGGTAGGGAATTCAGATCCTTACACCTCCTCACAATGAACGTGTTCCCAAAACGTTCGATTTTGTCGTATTGGGTTTGACTAAATATATTACAAATTTTAGGCAGTCGATCTACAAGACACGATCAAGGTTTTAAAAGGAAGTATGGTACTGAGATAAAACCATACACTGTAAATAATGCACTGGTATATTCACCTGAGTTCTGTTATACTGTACCTTATGAAGACATCGTTGTCAAACTCCGGGGGGTTCTCCTTTTTGGGAAATACAGGCCTATAATATGGTATTATATCCCTAATTCTTTGGCTCGTTTATAATTTATTATTTTGCTGACATTAATTCAGTTCTCTTTAACTTGTAATTATTACTATTCTTGAACATATAACACAACGATTCGTGCTTCGACGCACTTTTTTCCGTTCGATAGAGACAGGTGTTGCATTCGGTTCCATTAATTCCAATGATTATTGTAGAGTGCCAGTAATTACAACTAGAACGAAGAGTGTTTGAAAAAACCAATTTAAAATGGTACCTACATATGCATGTTATAATGTTTTTGCTAACGTACTTATCGATACCAGACGTTTTGAATTACTTATGGAAAAGCTTAAGGTGTGAATGTCTCAAGAAAAAATATTTTAAGCCTGATACGTTCGTGGATTAGTGTTTTAGTTAATCATTTTTGCAATAAAGATATTACTTTTACAACTTACCTCATGAATCATGAAAAAACTATTTCTTAGACAATGGAAGGCCGTAGCTGTGCGAGCTATACGGGAAACTACGAGTAAGTATATGATCATTACTTTTATGGTGAAAATATTATAGAGACATGCATACTTATTTTAGAGACATAAACTCTATGTGCAAAAGTTTTGAAATATCCAATGCCCTGAAAGATAGGCTCCAGACATACTATCAGCAATAAAGATCGTTCAAGTTCCAAAATGTATGAGATGAAATTCATCACCATCATAATTTCAGTCGGAAGACGCCTGCTACTGGACATAGACCTCTCCCCAAGTGTCGCCATAACGAATGATCCTGTGCATCACGCATCCATCGGATTCCTGCGACCCTCACGCATTGGTCCACCTGCAAACGCTGCATCTTCGGGTACGCAGTCGTCACTCCAGAACCATTCGGTCGAATCCACCGTCAGTTCTTAGATGGACTTAATATATGTTTGCAATTTCTCGTCGTCTATCTCAAACATTTTCAAGGTCCTTATGAGTCAAAATTGAACGTTGCATGAAGGAAGGGCTTGGTAAACATCGTTTAGTATTGTACTATATTACTATAAACTGTTACTTACAAAGGATATATTTAGCTCCACATTTAGCTACATCCCTGTTATGCAGATCCTGTGTTAATTCACACACTGCATTGTAACAATGCATTAAGTGCATACAATATGAACCGTTCTGCTGTTTTAATGGCTCCCATTAGCTGCGTTTACGTTACCGGCCTGATTAATATGCTAATGTATTGTACATTAATATTTTAATATCCCTGTGCGGTGTCTGAAATGTGGTGTATCCACTTTCACATATCGTTACTCTTTATATCACACCTAAGTGTGTGCGAAAGTACGGTTAGGCTTTATGGTTTTGATGGTAATTAGGCATGGTTGTAAAGAGTAAGTTGGTTCGTTTTATCAAACGTTGATTGAAGATTGAAGACCTTAAGTGTATAAACAAAAGCATGATCAGCTCACACTAACTTAAACTCTATGGGAAGGAGATAATCTACACTAATATATAATATTATGAAGAGATAAAGTTTGTTTTTATGTTTTTTTGTTTGTAGGAGGTAATCTCTGAAAGTACTGATCGGATTGCTAAAATTTTTTTACCGATAGAAAGCTGTTTTATTCCTGAGTGACACAGACTATATTTTATGTACGTGGGTGAAGCCGCGGGCAAAAGCTATAGTCTGTTATAAGTTGGAAAAAATATTTCCCAACTCCTTGGTTGATAAGAAATAAGGCACAGGAAAACTCAAAGCAGTGCTTACTTTTTTATTATTCATAGGTTCGCGCTTGGCTACTACTGCCACTACATAAATGATTCAGTCTGTCCGCTGTTGATCCCCGCACGAACGCCGGCGGTCGTGCGCCATTGTCTTACTATTGTGTCTCTAATTACGCTACTCAAGAAGTTAAGTGAAAATGAAACCTCAGACAAGCTGACAAATGCAGTTCTTCAAGCTCTATGTAATAGAAATGATAACATATTATGTTGCGTCGTAACCAAACTTCTGCATTCCGCAGGAAAAATTTAAAGACTGTCAATATTTTCCCACTGTCAATAAAAGTGCTCAAAATCTATTTTTAAATAAAGTTGTGTTTACACAGGTGATTTTTTCAACAGTTGCAGATAATTGTTATTCGTAAATAATAAAAATGAGACAAAGTACTGAAAACCTGCTGTACTGTATTTGTTGTCGAGTTATGCGAATAAAGATTATAGAGATATGACTTACTTAAGTTCATGTGTCCCCTAGATGGGACAGAGGACGTCCACAGTGCGCCGCCATCCCGTTCGATCTTGAGCTTCACGTTTCATTTCGCTCCAGCAAAGTTACAACCATTTCGTTTCGATTATCTTTTCGTTAATCGCCTCGAGTCGGCCACGCCTCCTATTCCTTTGTTCTGACCACGTGACTGAGCGTTGAGATGACGTCTACTCGAGGCGATCGACGAAAAGAGAATCGAAACGAAACGGTTGTAAATTGGCTAGGAGGGCAGGTCTTCCCTATGTTTTACGTATCTGCGATGACCGACCGTCGCCAGGTTTGCTTAGGTCGACCACGTATGTTTTCCTTGAGGATTTCAGTCTAGGAAATCAGAAATCAGAGCAGCGTCCCCACGGATTTATATTATTATTATTAGATTTATGTTTTTTTTTTAATATTTTGAAGTTGATACATGTCTGGGAAAAAGGTTGGTACCAAGCTGTAAGTAGGTATATAGCTCTTTATAGTGTGGCGATATATTTCGCTCCTAGTAAACATATTTCCTACCTTCATGGTGGCATCGCAGAAAAATTAAAGATAGCGTTATTGACCAATATAACCTAGAATTTACCAATTTAGTTGCCCACATAAGCACACCTTTTTCCCATAAAAATTGTTGAAGTAGAACACTTAAATTCACTACTCAAACATATTCTATCGCTTTCCTGTCCCAATAAAAACATTGCAGCCCTTTATCCTACATCGATCACAAATACAGTTACACCGAACTAATGCTGGCATTAGTCCGCAGTAATCGTTGTCTGTTTGACTTTGCCATGTATCGATAAGAGCTGGACACGACATTTTTAAACACCACACAACGATTTATAGACACATTCGAAAACATTTGAATTCATAGAAATGTAATCATTTGGCAAAGTTTACACAAGTGTTGTTAGACTGTAGTGCTTGATTTTGAGGTTTATTTGAAGAAAGACCAGTTTTGCATACAGGATGATCGAGTTAATTAAGTCATATTTACCTACAAATGACGGTTGTGTCCTTGAAAACAAAGCAGTTTATGATCGATCGCTTCCAGCCCTTAAATGACAACGTCAAGTTTTTTAGTGAGTCATATATAGCATTTTAATGTTTGTGTAGTCGGCTCGCTGGACAAAAAGCCTAAAATCGCTTGTAATCAGTAATTACGAGTGGTGGCGGCGACGGAAACAGATAGGGATCTACAACGCAACGGCGCGGGCGCCGCCGCTGCGCGCTTGTTGCCCATTGATTTAGTGCTAAACACTCGTTAAATGCTTTAATATTTTACTTACAGTAGGTACCTATATGGAACATACTTTGATGAAGTGATTTTAGTTTTTTAATTGAGCAGTTTTTTTTTTTAAATAATAGAACAGAGCACAGATAACATCAGGTTACATGCTGCTCAATTTTATCTTTATATGTGCCTATGGTTTTCAAAAAGGTACTTCGTCACAGATTATTACAGAACAGATGTAATAATGGAGAGCAGTGGTGGCCTACTGGTAACGGCCCCGACTTACGAGTGGTAGGTCGCGGGTCCAAACCCAGCTAGGCGCATTACTTAGTGTAATTTATTACATCATCATTACTCTCAAAACGGTAAAGGAAAACATCGACAGAAAACTAGCAGTTCCTAGAGCCAAAAATTCGAAGACATGAGACATCCGCTTCGCACTGGGCCCGCATGGTGTATTATGGTCCATTCCCGCTTCTAGAGAGGAGGCCTGAGTCCCAGCAATAGGATCATTATAAGACTGATAATGCTATGCTACGCTAGATGTAACATAGTTGGCAGATTCTCAAAACTCACAAGATAACTCCATGCATTCATTTCCACATCATCTAACAGTTAGTGGTTACTGGGGATTACTCAAAATTGGCACTTTACACAAGTGTTGTTAAGACCCATTTCGATGTATCCGGGCCAATATGGCCATTTCGAGAGTTAATCTACAAATATAGCTCTCAAAATGAGTAGTAGTCGTTGATTATCGCGCATTATAGTTAATGACCGCTATGCATCTTAAGTGAAACGTATTTGGGTAAGTACTCACTGAAAGCGCAGGAAAACATTAGTAGGTGAACTGCAATAAAATGTTAAATGTTACGCGAATTGAGGAAGCATCAGCCATAACTCACTCAATTAAACAATCTTTTAACGGCAACAATGCAATGCGAGGAAGTCGTTGAAGTATACTGACCATAGATAGAATCATGTTTTTTTTTCCTACTCATAACAGATTCATAGACTATATAGATACAGACAACAGATAAAGGGATAAGTTAAATGCCAATTAAATTATATGTTTTATTACACGACATTCTGGTGCGGTCAATGTTTTCTAATTAAATTATGTGGTAATAAACATTTATTTCTGTAATTATTTCGGTTTTTTAGGGGTTCGTAACGATATCAACTGTTACATTCACACAATATTTTAAATTACAATTGTTTGATTGCAGTCAGTACCTACCTGGCCTGTCTAAAGAATAACTTAAAATAAAAACTTTTTACAAAAAAAATACAACCGACTTCAAAGTAAAAAAAAAACACTGAAAAGTGCCAAATAACTTTAATTTCGGAAGTCGGTGTTTTTATAGTAGTTTTGTCTCTTCGTTATTTAACACCGACTTCCGAAATTAAAGTTATTTTGCACTTTTCAGTGTTTTTTTTTTACTTTGAAGTCGGTTGTATTTTTTTTGTAAAAAGTTTTTATTTTACACTTTTTAGTTATGGTACCACCACTAAAAAGTACCCCTCAGCCAAACTTAAATACCTTATAGCCAGAGTGCATCTCATGACAATTCTAATAATCCCAAACACGGTTAGATTACATTAATTTATTACAGAGTTCCGGACTCCGGTGCCTAACTTCAGGCTTCATCATCAGATCAGTTCGATATATTCTCCCTCTACTTTCTGTCAGTCATCGACTACACGTATAAACAAAGCAATTTTACTTGTTACGACGGTTCTGCTGTGATCCTATGAAGAGTTCTGTTCCATATCTTCGAAGTTCATGATCAGATCATAACAATATTTCTATGGGACCAATTCGGAAGTATAACCTTTCAATCATAAAAAAAATTTTCAAAATCGGTCCACAATTGACCGAGAAATCGGTGAACATACATAAAAAAATAAAATAAAAAAACATACATTCAACCGAACATATAACCTCCTCCTTTTTGAAGTCGGTTAAAAAGAAATGGACTATGGGCGAGTCTTCAGGTCGAATTTGCCCGATCATAAATTCCACTCTATAATTTCGTATCTTTAGTCAGGTATTGATTTCAATCAGAAAATACTCATTTCACTATAACTGTCAGCAAAAAGTATTCGTGTCTGTTGTGATTAAACATCGTTTAAACAACATAAATATTAATACGGCACGAGTGGGTATTGGCGTGGCGTGGCGTGATACCAGCCTAGTTTTTATGTAACGCGTTGTTCCTACGTAAATATGTGTAATAAATATACTTTGCATTTATACCCTGTTATTATATCAGCTTCAACTTTTTTTACTGTAAACGATTATGTAAAAAAACCTTTCAAGTAAACAGTTGAACTTAGAAATTATAATTTTATGAGCGCCTTATATTGATGATATGGTGAAGATTGTTAAAAGCGGTCGACTGAATTAAAAGTAAAGCTGATAAGTTACGCAAGCGTTGTGAATAGCTAACTGGATATTTCTTTACTGCCCTCACAATACAGGTGGCAACGATCCTATCGTTCCCAATAAGTTATGATGAACATCAAGCATCAAGGAAAATATGTTTGTATTTTCAAAGTTACATGGCTGTTGATCGTGGTCACTGCGTTACCCCACCGCGCTGAAGCACGCAATGCTTTGTAGAGGCGATTCTAGAAAACGGTCGTTTTGCGATTAGATCTGTGCAGAAGGAAACACAAGGGTGTGCAGCGGTGGGGGGAGGGGTGCTGTTAATTGCTCCGTTTTGTGAACACGGTCGGTGGCGTGCCCCGTGGGCAATCAGCGGCCTCTGACTGATTGCTTTTTAAATAGGTTTTATGCCCGCTAAAAATGTTTCGAAGGAAATCAAAGAGAAGTTTTCGTGAGGGCCGATTGTGTAAACGCGATCGAGGACAAGTTGTTTTATAAAACGCGAATCTGGCGTGACGGCCGTGACGTGCCTATGACGTGCGTACTCTACGAGTTTATAATTGTTTCAGTTTCTGACGAGCCCATTATGTTAAATGTCAAATTATTAAAACAAAACAAAGTACCGTGGAAAATGAAGTCGAACAACAAGAAGTGTACCATAACAAGGATGTCCAAAGTCGATGAAAAGTGGGCATTAGCAGCAAAAAACTAAGCAAGCACACTAATAAATTGGCGTACACATAAACACTTTTATTCGTAGACATAAAGTTACATAGCGTGCAATCAGGACGTTGCACATAGCGCGGTATATAGGCTCATATTCGTAACAGCCCTAATGGAGCAGTTGCAAATGGAGATAGCACACACAATTTAACACGGGCCTGTTAACCGAGTCTGAGCCGATGGCGTGACAAAGCGGAGTTAGCTCCACGCCGCGTGGCTGCCCGCTAGGTGTTTGTTACAACTGGTAAAGTGCCACGGAGAATGTATTAAATTCGCTTTTATATAGTACTTCTAATTAATCTTTACTTTAACCTCGTTTGCCTCTGTTTGCTTGACCAATAAATTTGCATGTAATAGCTCGATTGGCGACTCTATATTTTATGTCATTAAACTTGTCACTTGAAATACGAGTTCATGTAACTGTTGTTGTCGTTGTATATGCATATGAGTCAAAATTATTAATTACAGAATTTTGTCTTCTTGTGCTGTATTGAAACCAATTGATAGAGTGCATTATTCTTTAATTTTGTTAATAAAATTAATAACTGTCAAATATAAATGTCATCGTAATACAAAATCGTAAGCGAACATCTATGTAAAAGGTGTGACAACAAAAAAAAACAATTGCTATTTTAATTGACAACATTTTAATTACAAAACACCACAAAATCTATGGGACATAAAATGCCACATCTCGGATTGCTTAAGTACATCATCGCTGTGTTATTACTATTATAGCATTAGGTACTTTATTACATACATTTAATACTTTAAGTTGTGTATTTAATACTAACAATACATACATCGTATATGAATAGTTATATATTTATATTATAATATACAGTATGTTTGCACAATGTCGTCGACTGGCGTTCCAACCCACTAAGTACAGTACGGTGCACTTCAGTGCCACATCATAATACACTCGTCACAATATCACTCATTATGAGATTCATTTGTTTGTCACTAACGTCATCTTGGATGCCAATTATATGTTAATGTTTTATTTCAAATGAATGTAGGAACTGGGATTCTCAGTATGAAAAATTCGAAATGTAACATTGATATTATAATGTTTGATCCAAAATTTAACACAGTTGAAGTCACCAAGGGTGTGTCTACACGGTACAACCTCTGTACAAACGTATATCGATTTTTATGGAATTGTATCCATGCAACATAGGAGTGCAGACAAATGTCGATGTATAATCGACGTTTGTGCTAAACCAACAAACGTTGTCTCAGCTATGAACAGCCAAAAGTGCGAAGATTAAATGGACGTAGTTTCTGAAAAATGTTCCAATTCACAATCAGATTAAAATCGAGTTATTAATACCTAAAAAGTCACGTGATTGCTATTTACTAACTGTCAAAATTTGGTGGTTCTACTGTCATTGTAATAAAGAAATCATGATCTAGTAGCCCAACCCACATGTATGGAGAACACAATTAAGCATTAATCTAAAAGAGCCCAAGTTATCTGAAACGTTTTTGATTTTTAAAAATCTGATTGACCTTAGTAAAATAGATGTTTCTCTAAAACGTTCTTAGCCAGAACCAAACACTTTTCAGATGAAACAATTTTGTTTAAAAAATAATAAGTGCACTTTCAAAATTTGGTAGAAAACCTAATGGATTTCCCAGACTATTTAATGACATAAAGTCAATTTTCAGTCTTATTCCTGAAGATTGTCTGCCCCTTTATCAATTATGTCATCTGTAGCATACAATAGCAGCAGTACTTAAAATAAATGATTTCATAACGCAATACTAGATTAAACTTTAATCACAAATATCTCAAAATATTAAATTTGTGGGTTGGAACGTTTTTCAGGAACTACGTCCAAATAGTCGTCGTAGTTTTCGTAAATTTTCTAATTTTCTACGCAACTTTCTTATTTTTTTCTTTGATAAGGACATTATCAAACACAACAACAAAAAGAATTAGCGAAATTGGTTCAGTAGTTCACTTGTGATGACGTCACCAAGGGTAATAGGGATCCGTTTTTATATATAGATTTAGTCTGTACCGTGCGGACGCATCTTAACATCTCTGCAAAAAAACAAGTCATATCTGTCAGAAAACTTATGATTACGACTTGAAGCAATTGAATCCTTGAGTTGAGATCGCGAATCGGCAATCGTAGATCACTGATATTATTTATAACTCAATGGAGAATATCTCTTTATCACGAAGATGCAACACCGAAGCAAACCTTGTGGAACATTTCTTAAATATAAATTAATCAATAACGGAATGTTTGAATTCCAGCCTATTTATCTCTATTGTAACTTACAAAGCTTTGTCTAATCACTAGATTATCAATAAGTAGTTAACACGACATCAAATATATTTTACACGTTCTTAATATCAAATCTGGGCTTATAATATCACATATCTCGGACAGGCAATGTCCGTCTCAAGGAAAGAATATTCGAAATGTAATATATTCGAACAAGAAATTCTCGTGCAAAACAACAGTGCAGCGGACGAAAACCGAGTCAAGAGAAACCATAACCATACACGTAAGTTGACCGGGAAATGGCTTCTTTCCTAAATTCCAAAGCACTCGTACGTGTAGAGTTTTTCACTTTGTTAGATTTCACTTTTGTCTTTGAAATGTCAATGTCACTTTGGATGGAATGTGTCACTTGTGATGTGTAAGGGTCAGTTCACATTATACGTGTATGGGCTCGTCGTCGTCTTCGTCGTCGGAGCGCCTGTCTGCGGGGGTGTCGGGTGGCGAGCGGTGCGGGGGTGCGGGGCTGCCAGGGTCGAGGTCGGGCGATGGCGTTCGTCGCGCATGCGCATAGTAGCCCAGCGCTCCCAGCGCCGGCGCACCTAGCGAGCCCAGGTGTGCCGACGGCCCTGGCAAGCCCAGCCCTAGAGGTGGGACGCCTCCTAGTGGCGCTCCGGGGTATAACCTGGTGACAAAGAACAAAATGGTTGTAGTATTGGAATATTTCTGAGTAGCGGCAGTGTCAATAGGTAAAAGACAGTTGACATTTCTGAAAAAAGGTCTTTAGATTTACAAGACTGTGCAATCTGATAAACAGTTTTGTCTACTATGCTAAGATAATCTTGCATTTAAAAAGCCGAATAGTAAGATGTTACATTATTGGTTTCTGCGGCAATGCTTGACGTCTTCAAAAAAGAAAACTTTATCCCGAAATAAACGTCAAACTTACCGATAAGGCAAGGGCTTCTGCAGCGTGTTAGCACTGGCCGACGCAGCCGCCGCAGCAGTGGCTGCAGCTTGCCGATAGTACAGGTCGGCGGAGGGCGCGGGCTGCGCGGGGTACGCCGGCACCCCCGGCCAGTACCCGCCGTACAGCCGCTGGAACGCCGCGTAGTTACCAGCCTCGGCTAGGAGTTCTAGTCCTACTGCTGTTTGGCGCTTCCATTTTGTCCTGGGGAAAGAAAAAGGTGGTGAATAAAGGTGTTATTTCATTTTGCAGATAGTTGAATCCTCTCACATCAATTCATAATCAGATTACTTAGGTAACGACAAAATATGAGCTGAGTTGGATTTGTTAATATTATATAGATTAGATCCTTGCACGCAATTATATCAGCAATATCGTATATCGTCAGAAGATGCTCTCAAGTGGCATGCATCATCACTCGACAGACAAAAAAATTGATGCAACTATAAAACGTTTTAGTGGATATTTTTCCCGTAGACACAAATAAAAAAAAAAACAAAAATGAAATCTAAGAACATAATAACAACTATTAAGAACTGAAATAAAAAATGTTTCTCAATAGCAAAAAGTACGATTGACAAAAATATCACAGTCCATTTGAAATCGAAATAAATCGTTATGAGAGTCCCACAAGTACAGATTTATGTCACATTACAAACTTAAATGGACTCTAAAATTCTGTGAACTGTCGTTTACGGACCCTACGGCGATAGATCACGCGATGTGACCCCAATCGTCATCAAATTTGTCACAGTACACTCGAGAACACAATGGAGATACCGCAATTGTGAAACTAATAAAAAAAATGTAAATAAAATAATAAATTTGACAAAACGTCTTGGGCACTAGTGGAGTCGTCGAAGCGTGGTCGAGTACTTTAATTTGATTTATTTGAAAAGGGTAAGCGCGTATAAATTACGCTACAATACTCACGGTTATTACTTTAGTTTACAACTGCTCTGTCCCACAATGCCATTTAGCAAAAAGTTTAATGGTTGCGTACTTGCAAAGAATGATGATCTGAACTCTATAGGACTTTTAAAGAGAGACTTTCTGCTTGAACTTCAATAACATTTTATTTTCAATTATGTGTACTGTCACTAAATTCTCTACGTGACTCACGAGTCCTGAAAACCGTTAAAGGTATTTTTTGTAAAAAATGTAAAAAAGAAAAATTATTATAAAAATATATTATAATTAAACTTTCGTCTTGCTAAATTACTATTTTAGTGTTCTTATTCGTTAGTACCTAATTATATTTTTTTTTAAATTATTAACTTCAATAACCCTTCAGTTGTTTGATGAATACATCTAAGCATTATAAATAATACAAATAAAAATAGATATCTATTTCTGTATTTTGCATTTATTTTCCGCACGCATCAAACAAACAAACGCATCCCCATTTGAAAATTTAATATAATTTCGTTGTGGGTCCTCGATTAGTTCCGAAGTGGTTGTTATTGTGATCGAGTGAGCGTTTTATTAATTCGTGGGGAGTCGCTCGTCGCATTATCATCGTTATTATTAGTCGCGTGTGCGCCCATTGTTAGCCGCACTACAGACGCTTCACTGGCCACCTCGTTAATTAATTTCTATAAATGGATCATTTAATTTTATTAAATGCAAATGAGGGGGAGTTTATATTTAATGCTCGTCATTGGTTTAATTATATTCATTTTTTGTAACCATATTTATTATCATCTGTCTAGTTAATACATATCCAGCATCACAATAGAAGTATTTTAGCATCAAATATAACGTTAACACTTTAAGCCGTATTAAACTCGATCCTAATTTAAATACTACACTTTAATTATCAGTAGCTGACAAATGATCGATAGAAAGCTGCGCTCTCATTAATCATGATATTATGACGGCTCGCTCTTAGTGTACGTCACTCGAGAGCACTTATTTAATTGTCAAGTGCTGAATGAGGGGCAATCTGCTCAGTGACACTATTCTTTTTATTGCCGCCGCGGGCTACGAACAAAAAGCTCTCGGAGCGCACTTAAATTTGGACTGCCATCTCAAGTCGAGACCTCTCCACAGACAATACGCTCCTCTCTGTCTAACTCGAGGGCTCGCGGCGAGAACGCTCTCCTCCGTCCCTGTCCCGCCGTCCCCCGGTGGAGTCTGAGTACGCCCCGCCCAGTGGTTTAGTGATTTGATGCTGCGTGAACTGATTCAATTGTTGTTCGAGGAGACCCATCGAAAAACGGGCCTTAACTGCTCTCGTTAAAGACGAAAATTGTCCGTTAAAATGATCCCGCTTACGACCTCTCCAGGGGGGAGGTTGTTTATCTCAGTTTGCGTTTTTCAGCGACGTGATGCGAATTCGGCTTGTATATCCGGCAAACAAAGAGCACTTTCATCGATCGCAGCGAGTCGCGGCGCGCGGCCGCTTACGCTCTTAAGGCTCCGACACATCCTCGGGCCCAATTTGAGCTTTATCGAACGTTATTTATACGCTGCTTAGAAAGTTTCAGAAACATGTTTTTGTGAGCGCCTCTTATGGGAATTGTTTGAAGTTTAAGCACCTTTATTGTTGCGAACATGACACATGTCTATCTGAAAGAATTTTTGAGCCTCTGGCAAACAGTGGCATTTAAGACGGTTTTGGAAGGGTTTAAGGAAAACTGCTTCAGTAATTTTGTTGGAGTACTGCCACTTTTGCCCACTTATTTTAAATATATGGCTTTTACACTTGGATTAAACAGAGGAGAGAGGAGTCATGGCCTGCTTATAATACCTACCTAAGTGTATATGAATTGCTGCATCAAATTATATTTTATTAAGTAAATAAAAGGTTTATAAATATAAAGTTGTTACATTAAGTACCTACCAAAGGTTATTTTGGGAATAAATTGTATTTTAATTTGTAAATTAAAAAACACTTTGGTATATTACAACCATTATAATTTATTGTTACTCGCAATCTTGTTTTTTCAGTTTTAAATAATGTGATTTTTTTTGATGTGATATCTACCTACTAATGATGTTGGAATGGTATTTTAAAAGCTGAATTCGAAATAAGAAATATTTTTGATGTTGTAAATAAAACTGAAGCTTAGCTGTCAAAACAATTTCATCATCATCATCATTTCAGCCAAAAGACGTCCACTGTTGGACATAGGCCTCCCCCAAATGTCGCCACAATGACCGGTCCTGTGCGTATGAATTAGTTATTACTGTTATAATTTTTTCACACTCGCAGTTTTTCATCACTAAAGCTAGTAAAAGCAATAAGTGATAAACGTTGTGATAGTGATTGACACTATTTTTAATGCGCACTCACCATAAAAACCGAAACTAAAACTATATTAAACAATGGGAAACTTAAAATATCAGGCATAGAGTATTTTTATTTAAGAAAAATAACGCCTGATAACAAACTATAGCAATATACTAAATAGTCTTTAACTTCGTTTGGTTACGGTTGGTAGACATAATTCTTTTTGCTATTGATTTATCATACAGTCCTTTAAGATATGGCCTAGGTTTCACTTTAGGCGATAAGAAAAAAAATAGCATGCCAGAAACATATGGAAAAGTTTCATTCCCCTTTAATCCATATCCGATTAAGCGTTCGCGCGTGATCAAGTAACAAGCGTACACACACACTCACAAACTTTAATCTTTATAATGTTAGTGTGATGTAAAATAGTAATTTGATAAGAATAAATCATACGGCTTAACGAGCTTCAGCTTTTTCATAATATCCGATCCATACAGCGCCTACTCCTTAAACTTAGTTTCAACAAACATCTAGTTTTGATTTTCAAGTCCCTCTACTGAAATTTAAGCTTCTGAAATCGAAATATTGCATCGAAACAGTCTCAAACTTGAGATAGTATGGTTTCTAGAATGTTTCGCCTTTATACTATTATTTTTCCTCTATCGCAGATAAATTTTATAAACATCTTGGGGATTCCATACAAAGAAATTCCATACAAGGGGATTCCATACAAGAAAAGAAATTGTAAACTAGAATTAACTTTATATCTCTCATGAGACGAGGCCTTTTCTACACAGTGAGGCAATTACATACTGGCTTAAGTTTGTGCTATGTAAAAGTTAAAAATAGTGTCGAAAAGTACAAAATCTTCTTTTCAAGTCGTTGCCCACACCTATTGGTACAAGGTTTCTCGTTGTTCATATATCTACTTATCTATTTATCTATTAAAATATCAACTGCACTGGAAACTTTTAAATAAAAAAATAATAATAATATATAAACCAATGCAAAGTTAGTTTCTTTTTGGAGAATATTTCTGCGTAGGAGTTCGTAGCTGTCATGGCAGATGATTGTTTAAAAGAGTTACCAGTCCCCTCGCAAAGTACAACTAAAGGAACACTGAGGGTTATAGTCAGAAAAAGTTCGACACTCCCTCTCGCTCTACCCAGAGCGGGAGAAATCATTTGATGATTTCTCACAAAAAAAAAACGTAATTACTTATTGATTTGATTGAACATATGTGTACTGTATTTATTAGACTTATTTATGTAAGGTTTATATTGTAGGTACACTGGATCCTATCCTCGAATGTAATCTCTCTGTCACTCAAAGGTTTGCTGTGAGAGAAGTCATCAAATCACTATGTACTATATTAAATACAACAACACAACACAACAACTACAACACAACAACAACAACACAACACAACAACGTATACAACGTACAACGTACGTGTATGTACAACTAGCTTCTGCTAGCGGCTTCGCTTGCGTAAAAGTAGATTTCTCCATACAAACTTTGAGTCCCAGTTACATTCCCTTCCCATTGAAAAATCCTCTCTTAGAGCTCGCCTTCGACATAAAAGAAAAACTTGTGGAAACTTGTGTGCGTTGATATGTCAGTCTGTCAGTTTCTCATTTTATATAAAATATAGATAAAGAATTAATAACAAGAAAGTAGACTTATTAAGATCAAGTATATTTAACTGAGTATTTCATTTTATGGGGAGTGGAGGGGGGCACTTCGCACTACGTCGCTGCGGCACCGTTACGAATATTTAATTGTCAAATTATTCAAAGTATGCAATGATGACCCTTGACTAATAAACCTTGTGTACAAAAGTCTAGTCATCAAATCATAGAAGCGACCTGGTACTCCTTTTTCTGATTCTATAAATAAGTAGGTACCTAGGTACAGACACGAGTTTTTAGTGGGATATTTATTTTATTTATTTTAAAAATTCATGTACACACATATTATAATAAAAGAAAAGAAGAAGGAAACAGAAAAGAATCTATCAAGAATAAAAAAATAAAAAAAGAATAGGTACAAAGGGATTTTTCGAGTGCAAACCAGCGACTGTTTTAATTATTAGCAAATTGATTCTTAGTGAATATGCGCGATGTAAAAAATGGTGTGGTTTTGTATCACAAGTATTTAAACAACTGCGATCTCGGTAAAATGAAGCTGAGAATTTAATTATAGTGTTGATTAATTTGACTACCTTTTTCTTTTATTTGCTATTTACTACCAAATACTACAAAAATATTAAAATGTGTTACATCCGCCTTCTAATAAAAAACAAAGTGACTGTATTCTATATCAAAAATCGCGGGCCCTAACAGAATACCAGCGCTGCGATATTTATCGTTTTAAATATCGCAACCAAGGCTCGGATACCGGTTAAATTTTCAAACCGTTATTATGTACTTGACGAAAAAACCTTTACATTAGGTTTCGTTCGCATAAACCGTTTTTTTTTAACCGGTTTTTGGAAGAGTATTTACATAAAGGTTTTTTCGGATTAAACGGTTTAGAGTAATAAAAACCGGTTAATACGGGCGCACGATAAACAAACGTCCCGCGCTGTTCACAGTTTTTATTCAGTAGTAAGTATTTTTTTGTTTTGGGTCGGGGTACAGCGGATGCCATTTTTGCTATACGCCAGCTATGCGAAAAATACGGAGGTGCGCATAAAAACTTGCACATGGTATTCGTTGACCTCGAAAAGGCATACGACCGGGTACCTCGTGAGGTTCTGTGGTGGGCCCTTAAGGAGAAATTTGTGCCTGGGAAATATGTGCAGTTGATCCGAGCGATGTACAGTCGATGCAGTACCCACGTGCGGTCTACAGTGGAAACCACTAGCAGCTTCAATGTGGCTGTCGGCTTACATCGATGGTCGGCTCTCAGCCCTTACCTCTTCCTGATGATAATGGACGCTCTGACGTCGGACATTCAGGAAGAGGCTCCCTGGTGTATGCTGTTTGTCGATAACATTGTGTTGGTTGCCGAGAGTGGCCTAGAGGTCAAGAACAGATTGGAGGTGTGGTGGCAAAGACTGGAAAGTGTTGGCCTGAAATTGAGTAGAACCAAAATGGAATACTTGTTCTACGATTTCGGCGGTCTCTCCAATCCAGTGGCTTTAGCTCTCGCTAGAACGCCCATACCAGTCTGCTCCGACTTTCGGTACCTCGGGTCGCTTATCCAAGGAGATGGCGAGGTAGACCGAGACGTATCAAATCGGATCAACGCAGGATGGATGAAATGGCGGCAGGTCACGGGAACAACATGTGACCTACGGATGCCCCTCAAATTGAAGGGTAAAATCTACAAGTCCGTGATAAGGCCTGTCATACTGTATGGATCAGAATGTTGGGCTGTGAAAAAGACGGATGAAAAAAGATTGCACGTAGCAGAGATGAGAATGTTGGATGGATGTGTGGTGTGACGAGAATGGATAAAGTGAGAAATGAGTATATAAGGGGAAGTTTGAAAGTGGCGACAGTGACTAAAAAATTTAAAGGGAATCGTTTGTCTTGGTATAGTCATGTGAAGAGGAGGGATGAAACGCATGTTACTAAAAGAGTTATGAGTTTACATGTGGATGGATGGAGAGGAAGACCAAAGAAAAGATGGATGGATTGTGTGAGAAGTGATATGAAAGAAAAGGGAGTTAATGATAGCGTGACGAGTGACAGGATAGAATGGAAGAAAAAAAACATGTTGCGTTGACCCCAAATAAAACGGGACAAGGGCAGGAAGATGATGATGATGACAAATATTTGGAAAAAGAAAAATTTTATGCTTTTCAATATATCAGTTTCAGTTTCCAGTTTATCAGTAATCAGTCTTCTAGTTTATTAGGTACAATTAGGTGGCTTAATTAAAAGAAATAGTAAAACTATACGCTAGTCTAGCTCAATAGTTTAATCGTTGAACAAGTGAGACATTTTTCCCAGTTGGCCCACTTGGTACAATTCCTTTTAACGCTTGAACTTCTGAGACAAAAAAGTTGAACTGTCCTAGGTAAACGTAGTCGTCCACAACTTCGAGTGTAGAGTCTCCGATCTTGATAGGAGTGGGTGCTACATGGATGTTTACCATGACTTTGGTTTTGTCCATGTTCATTTTAAGTCCCACTCTTTCGGAAGCTCTACTGAGGTCACCGAGCATTGTACTGAGCTCCTCCGTAGTCTCAGCCATGACTACTATGTCGTCGGCAAATCGAAGGTGAGTGATGTGCTCGCCATTGACATTTATGCCTAGCCCTCTCCACTCCAGAACCTTGAAGACATCCTCCATTGCGGCCGTGAACAGTTTTGGAGAAATGACGTCTCCTTGCCTCACACCCCGCTGCAAGAGGATAGGTTCGGTCTGGTCCTGAAGTCGGACTGACATGGTGGCGTTTTTGTATAAACACTTCAGCACTTCGATGTACCGATAGTCAATCTGGCACCGTTGAAGAGACTGCAGTACAGCCCAAGTCTCGATCGAATCAAAGGCTTTCTCGTAGTCCACAAACGCTAAGCAGAGAGGCTGATTATACTCCTAAGTCTTCTGTATAACCTGCCGCAGCGTATGTACGTGGTCCACGCTGCTGAAGCCTTTTCGAAATCCGGCTTGTTCGGGAGGCTGGAAGTCGTCGAACCTGCGCGCGAAACGGTTCGTGATGACTCTGGAAAACAGCTTGTAGACATGGCTCAGAAGTGAGATGGGCCTGTAATTCTTAAGCAGGGTATTGTCACCCTTCTTAAAGAAGAGTACCACCACACCTCTGCTCCATGCCTGTGGCGTTTTTCCCTCGAGTATGACGGAATCGAACAACTTCTGAAGTGCCTTTAGGACCGGTTTTCCACCCGCCTTCAGGAGCTCGGCCGTAATTCCGTTCTCACCCGACGCCTTGTTGTTCTTCAACTGCTTCAGAGCCACCCTAATCTCGTACAGGCTGACGTACGGGATATCTTCGGTATAATGTCGAGTCAATCTAGCTCTTGGGTCGTTTGCTAGATTTGCAGTGGGTTCGGAGATTGACGTGTATATCTGTCCATAAAAAGCCTCGATCTCTCCCAGAAGCTCCGATTTGGCGGATATGACCCTGCCATCGTCGGTCTTCAGTTTCGTGAGCTGGCTCTGCCCAATAGACAGATCTCGTGCAAATACTTTAGAGCCCTTATTCCACCCAATCGCATCCTTAATCCTCTCGGTATTAAATCGGCGAAGGTCGCGTTTCAGAGACTTTGAGATCCGTTTATTGAGCTGCCGATATGTGCACGTATCATCTGAAGACTTCAAAGTCATCTCACGCCTCTTCTTCATAAGCTCGAGAGTTTAATCTGACAGCTTCTTGTTCTTTTTTGTACAGTGAGCCTTGAAAAATTTAGACCCGACCGTATGGACAGTTCCCACGAACCCATCGTTATATTCGTCCACGGAGCTTCCTAGGCACTCGAAACGATTGTGGAGTGCGAGCTGAAAGCTCTCGGAGTTTTGGATCTGGATCTGTGCTGGACGGAGCGTAGACTTCACCAGTCGAGGACCTATCAAGCTTAATATTGATATTCAATGTGCCTCTTACCATGCGGTGATCACTTCCAGTTTTCACCGCATTGATCACGGAGACATTATTGAATATTTGCTTCTTCGTCGACAGAATGAAGTCAATCTCATTTCTAGTCGCACCGTCGGGACTTTGCCAGGTCCACCGCCTATGCTCACGTTTTTTGAAGAAGGAGTTCATCATGTAGAGGCCTTCCTTCTCCATAAAACTAGCCACTAGGTGTCCCCGGTGATTCCGACGTCCAAATCCAAATTGCCCCACTCTCAGCTCGTCACCATCTCGTTTGCCCAGTTTCGCGTTGAAGTCCCCCATGACCACGGTGAAGTGGATCTTAAAACCATGCATGGCTCTGGATACATCCTCATACATGGTCTTTACTTCGTCGTCGGGGTGCGTCGAGGTCGGGGCGTAAACCTGTATGACCTTCAGCGAATATCTTGGCGATATTCTGAGTATAAGGTACGCCACCCTGGTCGACACATTCTCGATCTTCACCGATCAATATCGTAAATTCGTAAGTACGTCTACATACCGCGCCGCTATGCGCGGCATCCTTACAAGTAGTCACAAGTTGCAACGCGTTACCCGACATGCCGTTCGTCGAATAAACCGGTTAATTTAGGTTAAAATAAAGTTCTTAAAACGTTTACGTTCTTATGAAAAGTTCGGATGAAAACCGAAATAAACCGGTATTAACCGGTATTTTTCAAACCGGTTCCGAGCCTTGATCGCAACATATGCTGAGTTAGGCGCCTTTTTGACCTTGCACAGATCATACAGTTATTTTTTGTTTTCTTTTTATATGTAGGTACTTAATTCTACAATATTTTAATTCCTATGTATTCTACTGTTTTTTTTTTTTTTAAATTTACTGTAGGTATGTGTGAGGTACAAATAAATGTTTTTTCTTTCTTTCTTTCAAAAATATATTTTCTAAACTTGATACTGGCTGAATGCCGAAAGATGAAAGGAAAATGATATAGGTGTCTACTATGAACTTTCATTCACTCCCATTGATATTTTATGTAACTATCAATGTTCACTCTAGATTCAAATGAAAATGCCATCAGAATAAAACATATTGTAAATAGTCGGTAGATCAATGGATAAGATAAATTAGCGAATAACAGATGTAGGAAGAGATCATTACATTATTTATCAGCATTTATGAGTATCGGATGAATGCAAAAACTTTTCAAATTATACATCATAAAGGTCATCTAAACTATTATATCTATTTGATGTTATTATTCACTACCGTAGCGGGCCTGACAAAAACTGTGAACCATATTTAATTGTAGAAATAACAAATGTAGCAATATGTCTGCTAAAACTAAACTACGTAATCTTATTTTAATGAACAACTAGGTAGGTATACAATAAAACATTTCCTGCAACTCGAACGTTCACTAATATCAGATTGCATCAGAGCCAGACTTAGGACTCCAAAATTGCTATAGAATGAATAATCCGTCTCGCAATCCGCTTATTAAAACCCGGCCAAAACTGAAATGGCATTTGCAGTATAATGATTAGTGGTTAAATGATAAGCCGGGCGACCGGAGCGTCCTTGCTTCGAATCCCGTGTCTCTGCTGTGTAATTTGGAAGGGTTCGCTATAAGCGATTAGTCTGGTTCTCGGTAGCTACGCGGACTCGCGGAACCCGCGCATTATGTCATTAAAGATGTGTAAGCACACGTACGGAATTTTAATAAAGCTGCCGACTATTTAGAATGCTAGAATCAATCAATTGAACAATCTATTGTTTAAAAAGCACGCGCCGTTCCGATTGTTCGATGTAATTTACAACTTATCGACTTGTTAGTGATTCTTTAGGTACGCCACGGTTTGTAATCGATGAGGGAGACTTAAATGGTACAATAATAGGAAATAACTGCAAATTAAACTACATGCCCTTCGTGGGTATATTTACAGCAGTGTTCATTATCTGTAAGTACCTTTTTCTTCCATGTGAACTCTAGTTTTTTATGCACTATAATTTATAAGCAAACTGCTTCAATAATATTATTGGTAGGTACATTAAGAACTCCATAAAAGATGTACCTACCATCTTATCAAAACCTTCTCAGACTAAAGCCTCCTCCCCATCCATGTAAGCAACAACATCGCTACACACTAAACGAAACCAGAATTTCGAACAAAATCAGTAGTCATGCGTATCCTGTGTTTCCAAGTGGTGTGAACCGACTCCACGTAGCTGGGTGATCGGCGGCGTTTATACAAATGATACAAATTTACGAGAAACGCTAACCGTTTAGTCTCTAAGAAATATTCGCACTTACGCGTTCGTTTAAGTTTCTATATGGGAAAATGATCGGCAATATCATCTGTTTGCGTTCTTAAATATTATATACGTGAAAGTGATATTGTGATTTTGTAAATCTAGTGAGTTTTTGATACTTTCTGATGATTCTAATGATACTAATGAGTTATCTTATACTTAGGTAAGCATTTTTGTGTTTTCTTACGAATTTTTCAGGAATATTACTTTTTCTTTAGTCTCTACACAACTGTTGAATCTAAATAAAATCATTTAGCATTACATAATATTTCATAGTCTGTCTAAGTATAGCTGAAATGTCTACGGTGTTTCTTGAGTATCGCCGAAATCTACTTTCCGCACTTCTAAAACTATAAAGTCAAGATCTACAACCAATTCCCTTGAACATTACGAGTCGACTTAATAACAGGCATAGTCGCGCGACCGAACTAGTTGCAACACAGGTAGGTGTTGTTACGAGCGTCATTACAGAATACGTCATTAGGTAATCGCGATGGATTACACGTTTCGACGACTAAACGCCGATAAACGACATTTTGTTCGCGGCCCCCGGCATATTGTGCATTCACGATCGTTCCAACAAAATATTATAACTATCGATGAATCAGACTATGTAAGTTCGATGTCTAGGTTTGTTGCGTTCGATTAAAACCCTATTTTAAAACGATACACGATGCATGGCTTGTTTTAAATAGGGAGAAACATATTTAAGGCTTTTTCTCACGTGTGGAATGCGTCCATATTTTCCTTGAAGAATGTACTTAGATTTTACCGGTTAAAACTATATTAATAATATTCCAAAACTTTTACACAACGCCATCTAGTCCAAAACTAAGCAGAGCTTGTGGTATGAGTACTAGACAACTGAAACATACTTATTGCAAGTGTTGCAAGTAAAAAAAGTCAGTTTTTCTTTGATTTATTAAACTAAAATCTATATCATCTGATTCCATTATTGTTTGCGTCTTCACTAATGCACCTCACGCGCTATTTTCAGCGTTAATTTCAACATGACACGTTTAGCTTCCCAAATAAGGAAGCTATTTGAAAACAATTAAGTAAACACACACCAGTCGCCGAGAAACAGATTGTCGGCGGTGTGGCGATTAATAAGAGGTGTGTGAGGCGTCGGCGCCGGTCCGCCGGTGACTTGCAGGCTTTGTGATGAGACCGAGTGCCGACGGTCACACGGTGTGAGAGAATGACTTAGGTAAGTACTACAGTTACATTGTGTCAGAAGTTGGAAGATTATACTTCTTTCAGATTTTTTTCAGGTGTTAAATGAAAGTGGGTAAATAACTTTTGGGTAACATTACACTACAACTGCTATAGAATGGTGCGGGTGACAGCTGTCGAATTCATACAATGTAGCTATCTCTTCTTTTTAACCGACTTCAAAAAGGAGGAGGTTATATGTTCGGTTGAATGTATGTTTTTTTTTTTTTATGTATGTTCGCCGATTTCTCGGTCAATTGTGAACCGATTTTGATTTTTTTTTTTTATTGAAAGGTTATGCTTCCGAGTTGGTCCCATAGAAATATTGTTATGATCTGATCATGAACTTCGAAGATATGGAACAGAACTCCTCATAGGATCACAGCAGAACCGTCGTAACAAGTAAAATTATTGCTTTGTTTATACGTGTAGTCGATGACTGACTGAAAGTAGAAGGGGAATATATCGAACTGATCTGATGATGAAGCCTGAAGTTAGGCACCGGATCTCTGTAATAAATTAATGTAATCTAACCGTGTTTGGGATTGTTAGAATTGTCATGAGATGCACTCTGGCTATAAAGTATTTAAGTTTGGCTGAGGGGTACTTTTTAGTGGTGGTACCATAACTAAAAAGTGTAAAATAAAACCCTTTTTACAAAAAGAAATACAACCGACTTCAAAGTAAAAAATTTTTTGTAAAAAGGTTTTTTCTTTCATCTATAGATGCTTATTTTCGTCCTGCTGTCATCCTATCCATGCTAAGTAAAAAGATCTAGTTGCGGCTGTACGTACTTACCTGTTAGAAAATGGCCACTTAGTATTAAAAACATTATTCCTTAAGGAATTTACTAGAAAGCTACACGTACGATCTAATGTTTTTCTTGGAAATTAAACTCTTCAGCTTATAAAGTGCAGTGATTCAATGAACAGACTTAACCTGAAAAGCTAACGCTTTTCAGGTTAAGTCTAACCAATGTGGCAAGTAATTCTCCGTGGCTCTTACACCTGTCGCGTGGGAATGTCAGCAGCTGGGGTACTTATGAAGCTAACGCCGCCATCAAGCTCATATCGACGTAGCAACACTACAAATTACTAATCTAATTGCGAAAAATACAATGTAATTTAAAATGAAACGACCACTCTCTCACTAATTACAAAATTGGCGAATGTGTGAAACAAATTATCTAATACCAATTAAAACTGATCGCAGCAAATAATGAAAATGATAATGTTTTTCATTTAAATATTTTGTAGAAAATCACTAAGCAAGTAGGCAAGAAGTTATGTAGCTATGTAATTATTTATAATTAAGCAAAAAGCAAACGGCGTGTCTTGTAAATAGGTAATTAAAATTAATTGTTTCACTTTGGGTCATTATTAAAAAGCGTTGTGTTTTTCCACAAAAAAAATAGAAGTAACCATTGTTCAAAAATAATCCATATATTAGTATAATTTATTCTGTATCCGGGAACCAGAAAATCGGTGCCTATTATTAGTAGGTAGTGGCACTGTTCTATTTGGGCAGCCGCTACAAAAACCAACGGAAAGTGACCGCACACAAAAGCCCATTACATCCTTCAATTAACTACGATTTCACACCCTTTCACGAACCGAAAAATCGAAGCCCAAACATTAGTTTAACCGAAATTATAGAAAATCAACAAAAAGTGCCACAAAAAGGTGCAGACGCGGCGGCGTGGGCGTGAACGCACCGTGCGGCGCCTGCGCAGGCCTTGATCCTACTGTCAAAGGTATCTATTTGCACTCATATAGTTACCACGAATACACGACTCTAGACTGATAGGTATCATAAGAAACAATAGTCGCAGCACGTCTCAACTTAATTGCTTTGGGCTACCGAATCGAATTCGACTAAAATCGATCGAATCGCTAGTAGAACTTGCACCTGAATATTTTGTCTGACTGTAGCATGCGTACAAAATCCCATTTCACTATGGCCTATTACTACTACTTAGATAATCTTTAATACAGCCCAATCTTGATTAGAAAGATGGTATTCAATCAATAGAAAATTAATATAGTTTATTATTGGCTACCGTAGCTTTTTTATAAAGAACCCATCGAGGGCGGCGATTTGACCCTAATTACAAACGTTTGTTTTTGAAATAGCCGCCGTACTGTTGTCCACAAAACTCCTTTAACGATTTTGTTTTTTACAATTTATAATACGAGTAGTACTTCAGAATGTAAAGAATAGACAATTCATTGTAGATATAGTTTTATTTATAAGGTTATTATTATTTTTATGACTTCATTGCGAACTTGAAGTAAAACGAGTTTGTATTTTTTTTTTATGATTATCGTTTTTAATTCCTCTTTTGCGGTGATACGTTGGATAAAAAAAGAAGTTTCCATAAACAATCGCGTGTACTTATAGGAAGTAAATGTTTAATTCGTTTGTAATTATATAGAAGGAGATTGAGCCTAGTTTCGGGCAGTAGCAGTAACATGTCGACGGTCCCGCTGACTCAGCATTGCTCTGTGAAGAACGCCGACTATCTCACGACCATTGTCGGTGATTGTCCCAAGTTACTAGCGTTTAGCGAAAGCAATAGGAACTATTGGGTATACCGTATGGTTTTTAAAATTAAACGATCGAATCAGTTGTATTTAGTAACGCTTGGATAAAATACAGGTATGTATGTCCTACGCAATTTTTTTGTTCAAGATGTTTTATAAAAATACTAGAGCGGCTAAAGTGTAAAATATTCCCAACGGATCATACCCCCAGGATAAAAAAAATATCATATGTGCTATTCCAGGATTGGTCTACACTTGTGCCTATATTCCATGCAAATACGCTCAGGCAATCAATTTCATTATTCATTTATTTCATTTCATCCGAAGGATGCGAGACGCATAGGACCGTCCGTTGTGGCGACACTTGGGGGAGGCCTATGTCCAACAGTGGGCGTCTTGCGGCTCATAACGCTCAGGCAGCCGTGTGAGCGTGAAGAGTAACAAACATACACACATGCATACATAAGTGCGCCTTTATAATATTTAGTGTGATTTTAACATAATCACTAAATCAAAAGATATAAATGTTCCAAGTCTTGATGGTCCTCTATTGTTATATGTTTAAAAATGTCGTCGTCACATAGGTACAAGTCTTGGTGCCGGGTTAGTCTAACTAGAGCCACCTTCGAGAGTATACCGCCCAGGGTTTGTGATTCGGAACACAAACGTTTAAAACATTATCCTCCTATTGGTCTTTGCTACAGTCGGGTAAAAATAAATTGTTAGTTAATTGTTTTCTTTATCCTACCTCTATGTTGCGTACGAGAAGTATTCGTATTTTCAATTTACTCCTGATCATAATAAGGTTTAGTACAGGAGATGGGTAAAGAAATTTATTTACCAGGTTTACTATCAAAAGTATCTATTTAAATGGCACATTTGACCTCTTTTATAAGTCGGTTAGGTTCAAGATTTTAATGAGTATAATTGTGTAAATACATACTTTTCACTACCGCAAACATATTTTCTTATTACAGTTATTACCGTATCATCAAACACTGAACTGCAAATTGCAATCAATGTGTGGAAATTTTAATTTCGCGGGCCAGCCTGAAGCATTTACTTTAGCAGTCTACCTAAGAAGAACTGGGGTTCCATTTTAACGCAAATAGGTCATATATTGCTATCACAATACCCACTATCAGCGACGATATTAATATAATTACGTAGGTTTTACGTAAGTAGTAGTTTTAATTAAGTAGGTAAATTACGTAGGTACCAACACAACATGTAATATTATATACGCACATCCTGAAAGTAGTGTGTTCAGAAGCGGCTATTGAATCGATTTAAGCTATTTTTATTATAGGTAAATATTTTGCCCAAAAATAATCAAGAATAAAAAGGATGAAAAAATTACCTCTTGGGATAAATTGTTATTTGCATCACTAGCGGTTTGTTTATGTGTTCGTAGTAGTATGTTTGACTTACGTCCATATTATTTTCCTACAATTAGGATAATATATTTCTTGAATAAACACTACTTATGTGTGTTTAAGCAAAATTTAGTGCTTAAATTATGATTGTAACTAAATTTCGTAATTGTGATGTATAAAGGTGTGCTATGTCCAGTTACATGTTGTATAAAGTAGCATATTTTAAAATCAACAGCTAGGAGATGAAGTAGATACTTATGTAAGTAACGTAATCAGGCTCACTGGGACGATATTGAACGAAATAACAACATGTATTTAGTTAATTTCCTTGTAATTTATAGAATTATTATCATTGTTAAACATGTACGCACACAGGTACCTAAGTGAAAAACAAAAACATGTGTGTGTGTTTGTGTGTGTGTGTCTGTGTGTAAAATATGTGTGTAGAATACGGATTATGTCAATAGGAAACCACTCTAAGCAATGTTGTTCAAAAACTGTATATACATCTACATAAATAGTATTTACTAAGAAAATCCCTGAATTTTTCTTTGATGGTGCCAAATATTTGAATGCATAAAAATTGGTGCGTCAAGCAGTTTATCTTTAGGTGATCATTTTACATACTCGTAATACCAAGGCAAATTTGGTCTTGAGTTTAAGAAACAGGTATATGTAAAACATGTTACAAGTGTATGTAAATCTGGCCAAGGAATCGTCGATCGTGGTTTTACAGTTGACAAATACCTTGCGAGTGTAATGTACGGAAAAACTTGCTAATTAGGATTTCTTGATTTTAGACATTCAAAATCCGGGCACGACACAATCGCAACGATAAGTCCTCTCTTTGTGGAGCGGTTAGAGAGATACCACGGCGTCTCCACTTTCCACCTGACATAGGTCTTCACTGGACATGGGTGTTTTTGGAGGTTCCTGTTTCGGATGCGGCGGGAAGAAAGGCCCAGTGCTGCCATTGTGCGGATCGCCTGGAAGACACGATAGAGCACACGGTGTAAGTATACCCCACCGCGCCGTGTCGTTGTGGAGGCGATCGGCAGTGGAGACCTCTCGCGGCCGGCCCTGGTCATGATCCGGAGCGAGAGCGAATGGTAAATAGACACCTTCTTCGAAAGGCGGGAAGTGTGAGTGAAAGGACATCCTCCCAGCTCCAGTCACCGCCCGAGACGCCCCGGGCGTCGGGAGTCGTAGGGCGATTTCCAGCTAACGCTGGTACGGGCTTGCGGAAGGCAAACAATGGACAGATTGCCGTCCGGTAAGGACCAAGTTCGGGTCAACAGCTCGTTAAGTTCCGCGCATGTCAGCAAGATTGATGGGCCCCGTCAGGGCCTAGGCCTGCAGGGTAGAACGAAAGAGTTACCGTGACCATGGAAACACACACATTGTACCTATCAATGCTAATAGTTGGAATATATTCAATAAAGCATTTTTACAATGCGGAAATAAACTAACCTTCTATTCTGATACCAGGTCTTGACCTGCGTATCCGTGAGTCCTAGTTTGGCCGCCAGTTCCATTCGGTCCTGGACGCTGAGGTACTTCTGTCTCTCGAAGGACTTTTCTAAGGTCTGCAGTTGGTGGTCAGTGAAGGCTGTCCGCGCCTTCCTTTGTTTCTTCACCAGCCCTGATGAGTCCCCCCCACAGCTTTTGCTTGATACGTCGTCTGAGTCATCTTTTACACCTGTTGGAAAATAATAAATTAGATTAAAGAGACTGGCCTGAAATTGATGTTGAAGAACATTACAGGAAAAATAAAGCCAAACTTTTTACTGTTTAATCCAAATTTTCAAATAAATTAATGTTATGAAATAATTTATGTGTAATCATTGATTTATTAATTTATTCAGTATTTTATGAATGTTATAACTATAAAATTAAGTATAACTATATCGAAGCAGTTAAGAATATCAATATCGAATTTTAGTTTTAAAGTTTTAATAGTTTTTCAGTTACGACTTTACGGTTGAAACTGAGAGAGGACCGAACTTTCGGTTTCGGCTGCAATTCATGTTCCAGTCGGACACTACTAATTAGGCAGGTTGCGAGTTGCAACTTTCTTCATAAGCTTTTAAGAAAATCAGGTAACAACCACGCAATCAGGCAACAATCTCAAAAATTAGGGCAATCTGGGCAATCGGATACTCTCCTTGTATCGGCCACTTATAAAACCTTATAATTTTTGAACCAGTGACCGACAAATTCTGATATTTGGCGACAAGTTTCGACAAATTTGCGACTACATTTTCGTGTCTTCAAAAATGAAGACCCGTGATGGTGGGCAAGCCAGTGACAGCCATACGTTTATAAACACATTTAGTCAAGTTTCTGACTAAATCTCTCTGCCTGCCTATTTTGCAAAGAACTACTTAATTATGATGTAAGTCTACGACGATAATCATATTTGATCCTCGAACAAAACCTCAGTCATCGACCTCACTGAAACGTGTTTCTTATTAGAGAGTGCTTGTCCTCGCCACCACTCACCACAGAAGCCGTCCCCAAAGAGTCACGGTAGGGCTTCTTGCGGTCACTGGGCCTCGGTCGCTTCCTTCACGACACTTGTCCTTCTTATATGTTCGGCCTTTGTCACA
This sequence comes from Mythimna impura, assembly GCA_905147345.3. NCBI lineage: Eukaryota > Metazoa > Arthropoda > Insecta > Lepidoptera > Noctuidae > Mythimna > Mythimna impura. The sequence continues at coordinate 10,767,353 of LR990342.1, read as the reverse complement.
CGCTTGTAATTTTAACTAAATATAAATCTTTGTTCAAAGGTACTAAAGTTTTTTTTTATTGTAAAGTTTGCCTCTACGTAAAAAATCTATGAGTACATCTATGAGAGAAGAGAGTACTGGTGCAGTGTGCAGATGAAATGTTAAACAGCAGTAAGTAGATTTTTTTTTTTGACAAATATTTTACACTATCGTAATTCGTATCATCATAGATAAATAGATGTAGAAAAACTACAGTAGGAGCTTTGCCGGAATAATCTAAAGTTGATTTGTCCACATTTTAACATGATTTAAAACAAAGTCCCCCAGCACCGAGTCTGTCTGTTTGCCTTTTCGCGATAAACTCAATAACTACTGAACGAATTTTCATGCAGTATTCACAAATATACACGGTAATTCATAAGGGAAGTTTAAGTGTATAAAAAATGCATATTATAGTAGAGAAAAACTGAGAATTTCAAGAATTTGTAACACCCGGGAGAAGCTGAGGCGGATGGCTAGTAATATAATATATATAACATACAGATAATATCAATAAAGATCGATTTCAAAGCAGTGGTGACGAAATTAATTACACAAGGTAATGCACCTGGCTGGGTTTGAATCCACAACTTTTACGTCGGGGCCATTACCACTGCAGCACTGCTCTTCTATCGCATCCTTTTTTTAATCCATTTGTCGCCATTATAACCAAAAAGGCTACGTAATAACAATTAAGAACCTACACACATCTAACCATTGGTGTATTGTAGACTGGTATGTGTTCAAAATAAATTCATCTGGGTCTCTCTCCTACACATGATAATCGTGTTTGTGTGTGCAGTCTACGAGACTACGATACGACGTAGCTCAAAGACGACACGCATCGCTAAGCGCACTATGGTAAGCGGAATTAGACCAACAGCCTAAGTGCAAAAGTTTTAAAAAGAAAATATTTGTTTGTTTTTATTCTTTGTTCTTAATCACCTTGTAATAAAACTTATTATGTGCCGAAAAGTTTTGATAATGCGATATTAAATGCTTGCGTATTTGGACTTTTTATGGCTTATAAATTCGCAGTTCACGGTAAATATTTATAGTTGTTTCTTTTGCTTATTGTAAGGTATATGGCTCATAAAAAAGTTAGTGTATTAGAACTTTATTGAGCGGTTCGCTCGTTTGATGTGTAAGGTTTACAACAGCGCCTTTAAAACGTGATAGAGTTTCTTTATTGAATGGTAATCAAAATACAAGAGACACAACTGGAAACGAGTGTACAATTCCTAACATATTGAGCTTTATAAATAAATCTGTGACACAGACATTCGAACCTTTGCTAAAACTACATAGATGTGCCACATTCACACCCGAGCGCGGTTCATTTTCTTGACCATAAAACAACAAGAAAAGCTCCTTATCGTCAAGCAGGTAATATCCTTAAAGTCAACATAATATAATACGTGTTAAACATGGTGAGGAGACAAAGGATTAAGTGTATAATGCGCGAGGAATTAGCGCAGTGGAGCGGTGGTTGCGGTCGCGAGTTGCGGCCGTTGCGGCTTGCCACCCAAGTACGCGTTCAGCCGCCAAGCTTGGCTGTAACGTAAACCGTCACGTTTACGTTAACTATTCGATGATTTGATAATTGTTAGCCAGCCGATAAGGAATGTGGGTTTGCGTATTATTTAGATGATTTTTTTGTTGGACAATTATAGATACGTAGTGTCATAGACTGACCAGTCTGTTAAACTGGCATTTATAGATTAAGTTAATATAATGCACGGATTTGAACATGTGCTACTGTATTTTGAGATCCACGTTTCTGGTATAATAACCTTAAATAAATAAAATATTAAACATAAAAAATTGTCTATTATTTTCTTTACACTAAGTCGGTTAAATGTTATTCAAGAAGCTATTGTGACTTATTAGACTATGCGAACAAGTCTAATTATTTTACCATTAAACGAACAAAGGAACAAATCTTACATCACAAGTACATAAATAAAAATCCTTTTTTAGTAAAGTATACGGCAATCAATTTGCAGATCAAAAACAACTTTGTTTTCAATTAGAAGCGGATAAAATGTTAACACACAAACGTTTTCCGTAATAAACAACCTTGGATATAAATTGCTCGTTGGAGGTTCGAGCAGATTTTTTACCAGCGACCCTTTAGCCGTTTGTAATATTGAGTGTAATTATGTACAGGCAAGCCATTAGGGTACACCGCCGTTAATTTATTATAATAAGGTCCAACTGCCGACTGCACTTACTCGACCGTGAAAATTATTATCATTAGTGCATTAATGTACCACACTAGGCTACTGCCCTTATCAAGCTGCTCCCAAAGGTCGCTGATATAAGTATTTTGTAATATTTTCCTTCATATTGTTATGCATTAATCCGCGGGTTGTTTGCGGAGATATGAAAACACTATTAACACCCAGAATTGAATGAGAACCTCATTTAGCTACGGTTCTCGAATGACACTTCCGATCGATTTGTTCTCGTCGATTTCACAGCGGCTGAAAGCGCTTTGCATATTATTTATCCAATTCACAATCTACATGAACACGGATTTCAATCGGATAATTGAGAAATCGGTATGATGACGTGACGCAAATGCTAAATAGTTCAGTTGGTAGCAGAGTAGAGACACACGATCCGGCGAGAGGCGCGGTGGTGCGGCTCGCGCGGGCAGGTTCGCGCAACACTCGCTGTTGACGATCATACTAAGATCATTGAAAACTATATCGAATGTCATTCGATCCGACGTGAGTTAACTCATGTTGTTACTTAATTGAATTAATCTAACGACTGGGAATTCCATATAACACCGTTATAGAAACAATTTACATTTTTTCAAACGTTTGAAAAACAATGTAGATGTAAGCTGATAATTTTAATAATGCTCTGACTACCTAAATGTTCCTGTATTGACGTCAGATTGGTATACAACACAACTGGTTTACCACGTCGGCATGTTACACTAGTACCCCACCATACAACACCCCACTATTTAACTTCTACAGAAGCAATTCCCTCATGGTGTCCCCTCACCGACAAACTGCCCAAGTTATTCCGTGTACCTCAAAATCATAGGTATTATTAACAGTACTTTATTTAATAACACCTTTGAATCCGCTAAAACAAACCCGTTCAATAACTGACTATAATTGTGTTTTTTGTCGTCGACAAAATAATCACTGGTTCGACCTCTGTTAAATGTGAATATGAAACAATATGCGTAGGAGCGGCTTGCTAATGGGTTTATAATTGAAATTATGACTTATGCTGGCTCTACATGTCGGCACTCAGTAGCATGAGTTGTGTCCACTGCAGGATTTGTATGCGAGAAGTTGGTTGAAGAAGTAAATGACACAGCAATGGATGCTAATTGATGTCGTACCGTGTATGTCGTGTTGAACCAATATATAAAGCTGGCTCTAAACGGCCTCGCCCGTCTGTCTATCCACGCAATAACTCTTAGAGGACAATCTATTACCTACGTACAAGTATCCATGCACACAAGTTTAGGCGCTAATTGAATATTAAGTTACTTAAGTACGCGCGGTTGATTTCGAACTAGTTTTAATTATTCAATAATTATAGCGATAGCTCGATTAACAAATCGAATCGAAGGACGTTGTATTAGTACTTGTCAAATGGAACGACATGCTAAAAGCTTTGTGTAGTGACCTGCTATACTAACACATGCGGTATGTACCTATGTACTTAATTATTGTAGTAAAATATGTAGGCATTTGATTTTTCTTTTTGATAATTGGGGCAGCTTTTTTTATTATTACAGATTTGCAACAATTATTAAATCCATACCTACATAAGAAACTTAAATATTAAATAAACTAAGTATGTATACTAAACCCTACTATGTACATGTTATAACACGAAAATCACAGGTGCGAACGCAGTCAAGTTTTTTTTTTTTTTTAAATTCGTATAAATTACTGTTAATATCAATAAAAAAAAATTACACTCAGGCGTCAAAGTACTCCTTCACATCGTTGCCATCCGGAAATGTGCCCAGAAGACGGGCAGCATTACCATATTAAATTGCAATGCTTTGATATGTGAATTTGGACATTTGAATCCAATAAAGATACGAAGATATTGTAATTCACAATGTTATCATTCATTTTAACTGTTGAATATGACGCTATTATTCATTAGAGTGTTATTTTAAAATCGAATAACGAATATCCGAATCAAACTTAACAGCGAGTAATAAAAACTGTATCTCGTATTTAAATTAGGTTTTCTACGTCCACAATACTATACAATTATTATGACTTATATCAAGTTATTGTAATTAATTAATTAAAAGTATTAGAGCAGGTGTGTCCAGTGATATTGAATTTCAAAGACAACCTAGAGTAATGATACTGACAGCTGGTGATAAAATCGTCAGAATTTATGCAAGGCTGCATACCTTGAAGTGACTGAGTTATTTCTAGATTCTAACAACAGAACACAATAAAATTGTTACGAGATATGAAGATAAAGAAGAGTAGACATTTTGGATGGGATAGGCCGCGGTCGATATGCTGCGATAAAAAGATACCCTAAATGGATGTATGGAACTGGTGCTGGCGCCTAAAATGTCGTTATTGTTTGGAGTGGGCGTAAAGAACATTCTGCGGTTCTGTCTATTCCTTCTCAGATAACAAGTGTAACACTTAATAAACAATGACAAGGTAACCGTGAAGCAATAAATTACGAACATTATTCAAATTAAATGGCTGATCATCATGGAATACTGTGTTCTTGTGATTACCTCCGTCATCAGATGCCTTAGACGTACGCAAAAGGAGAAAATTGCCAAGAGCTGAATAGGCTCATCGATCACAATACAATGATGACTTAACCTAGAAAGAAGAGCTTAGATTTATAGGCTTGTCAGCCGTTTAATTAACTGTAATCCCCTGTAGGAAATTCATTAAACAATAGATTGTTTTAATCACTATATAGGTACTTCCACTCTTAACTACGTAATTAATATAATTGTTCGATTAGTGGGAATTATTCTCTATTCATTGCTCTGTGGGGACGTTAATCAAACATGAATTACGGTTACGATAGCTGAAGTAAAGTTGAACCTTTTTATTAAGTATAATAACTGCTTAGATAACCTGCTAGTTCTTAACGACGATATTCTTGAAACAAAGGAAATAATTAATCAAATTACAAAAGCGACGGATTGCAAAATATTTATTTTGGGTACTATTACATAAAGTTAGAACGTCAGTAGCATTGCAGTGTAATATATATCTAATCTAATGGCAATTAAAATCTAAACCGGTAGCGAGCAACTAAATAATAGTCTATATGCCGTTTATACAATTTGCCTAATTACTGTAACGCTTGCTTTCCAGAGCGGCGATGCAAGAATAATGAAGCGGACACATGCGATGAGCAATAGCGGTTTCGACAAACTCTTCATCTTTCCCACAGATCATAGAAGTATATTTATATTTTGTCCAATTTCTGATTCGGAACCTCCAAAATATGTTTAAGGAAAAAGACCGCAGTTTTATCAATTCTCTATTTATAGTTAAATTGCGTCATCGAATGAAATATACGTTCCTAAAAAAAACAGCAGTTCATTAACAATTAATTATCACAAATAAGAATCTTAAACTGTTTGAGATTTTGGACTCAAATCGCTTTCTCTCAAGCGGTGTACGCTAACCCTTAATGAATTGATGCACAATGGGCGCGGGCGCAGGCGGCGTGTGAGCGGCGCGGACGCTGCACAATGCACCGCGCATGCGCGTTATGTCACGACTGTGGCATAACACGCGCAATCATAGCCAAGCAACCCATGCTCAACATCAGACAGTAAAGAGATACAAGGGAGATTTTTATTTTTTTCAGCGGACTTTTTTTTGTTCTGATTATGGTCTTAAGTTGAATGCTCCAGAGTAATTCTAACTTTCGTACTTTTTTGGCAATTTGCAGTTCAGTATGAGATAGTAATGTAAAAAAATATATATTTGTGGTAATAACATGTAAGCATTTACATAATTATACTCATTAAACCACTAACATAACTCTCTATTAGAGAACACCTAAAATGTGTACTTTCAGTAAAAACTTGTCTCGTTTTACCTTGTCTCTAAGTTACAGAGTTATCGTTTGGCGTTAGTACTCAAACTAATACCAAAGTTTGAGACATACTCAACTTTGAATTCTTAATTGAGAACAAAACGTCTTACAAAATTTTTTACAATTTTTTTTTTTGGCATGGATTACAATAAAATTTCTACTTCTGCCCTGAGTGAAGCGAGAGAATATTATAAGACTTTTACTGAGTAAAACCCATCTGCGATGCCCTAAGCATTCCAGGTAAAGCTTTCAAATAATCCTGCAAGTCGCGGGTGGTAGTTAGTGCTCAATAAATGAAATCTATAGTGATTTTCCACTTTAATATATGATACAGTTACACAGTTGTCTTTGTCTACTAGTTGTAATGCCTCGTACAACCCTTAACAGCTTGAAAGTAATGTTTATATATGTAAATCATTTAATTTAAAGGAACCAGTATAAACCGGTTGCGGGCGTAAACGCCTTTTATAGTCAGGCTGATCCTTTGCAAAAGATAACTAGAAGAAAATTGTGGAAATCTAATGAAAATCACGATTACCCTCCCTCATAAACTCCAGAATAGATTATGGGATTACATTATATTATATATTAAAGTTAGTGGCCCTGACTGCTATGCTCGATTCCCACCCGAGACAAATGTTTAATGAGCACGATATTTGTTCTGTATCTGGGTGTAATTTAACTATAATATCAGTAGTAGTAGGTTTATCAGTTGTCTAGTGCTCATATCACAAGCTCTGCTTTGTCTGAGATTAAATGGCGTTGTTGATAATTGTGGTATATTTTTATTATTGGAATGACTAAAAAGTTCATATTGTAGTGAGATTACGGCTGATAGAGATGCATGGCGAGACAGGATAAAGAGATCTTTATAAAAAGGGAAATAAATTTAAGTGAGATTTAGTCAGGTCGTGTTAGAAACAAATACGATGTTTACGTTAACTACCAACAAACTTGAACGATACAAATGTAAAGGAAAAAATATGGAGTTAAATAGCTTTTTTTACCCGTTATTTATTTTATTTTTTTCGGTTGGTTAAACATCAAATGGTTCCTCCCGCTCTGGGAAAAGCAAGAGGTAGTGTCACACTTTTACTAACTAAAATCCACCTGTGTTCCTTCAGTTGCTCTTTACGTTCCATAGACAAGGTAACTCTTTTGAACATTCTCGCAACAACTGGAAATAAATGGAACAGAATATCTATTTATGACGATAGAATACTATCCAGTGATGATATTGGTAGAAAAACACGGTACGAACATTAACTTCGAACAAACTTAACAGTAACTATAAGGTACGTTAATTTAATCGTTCACGTAAGTCAATACATGCTGCTTAACAATGCGGTGATTTTGCGCTAGCACCAATTACGTGCAATTGTGATTAATGTAATTGTTCGCTTACAACATGCATTTTAATATATTTTCCCTGGTAAAGAAAGGCAGTAAGACTGGCTGGGCTAATTGAATCCGGAAATGCCATAAAATATTAACGATTTTAACTTATTTCACATACTTTTATGACTAAAACATAATTGAATACGAAAGCGTGAAAATAATGGTTTTTGACGCAGCACTTTAGAATCTAAGAAAATATTGGTTAGGCCATTTCTTATCCAATTTCGTAACAATCAAGAGCAGAGACTGTTTATATTATACATCATGTTTGTTGAACAACTAGCTGCTGCCTGCGGCTTTGCCCGCTTAAAAGTAGAAAATTGTCCCAAGGCTATATATTCCCGGGGTAAAAAAGACATTTGGTCTGGCCTGTTGGTCTAGTGGGAAGTGAGATGAGCACAATTATTTGTTCGGTATCTGGGTGTAATTTATCTATTATACGTATGTATTTATTCGGTGTCTAGGTGTAATTTATCTATAATATGTATGTATTTAGAAATATATGTATAACTTGTATGTTTATCAGTTATCTAGTACTCATAACACAAGCTTTGCTTAGCTTGGGACTAGACGGCGTTGTGTGAAAGTTGTGGAATATTATTTTATGTGCAATTTCAGGACATGGTCTAATCATGTACCAAATTTTATCCAAATTCGGTCAGCCATTCGAGCGTGTCACCGGCATGTCCTAGAACCAAAAATTCGAAGACATGTGACATCCACCAACCCGCACTGGGCCCGAGTGGTGGATTACGGCCCATTCCCTCTCCTAGAGAGGAGGCCTGAGTCCCAACAGTGGGAACATTATAAGGCCGACTATGCTATGCTATGCATTCGAGCGTGAAGAAGTAACAAACAAACACACTCACAAGCTTTTGCCTTTATAATATTAGTGTGAAAACTGGACACCAAAACATCCACATTCATGTCAACTCTGCATGATTAAACATCCAACTAAACCTCAAAAAAGGGATGTAATGCTTCATCATACAAAAACATATCGATATCAAATGTATCGAATACAAAATAACGACGTATCAAAGCGATATCGTTTCGCGACATATTCGGGCCAGTCGATGTGAAATCGAATGAAAAATTATGCATTTTCCGATAGCTTTTCTAGCTACCGTTCAAGTGGACTCTGAGAGGCCATTACACGGTATGTTCACACAAGTTACGTGCGCATAGGCCACGCTAATATCTTCGTAAGTACCAATGAGATAAGGTTCGATAAGCAATCGTAAATACCTACTTGTAAACTTGTAACGTTCTTGCTCTACATCTTTTGTTCCCAGAAATCTAAGATGGTTTGATATCACTAAGTTTTCCGCATTTGGTTCGAATATATTTTTGTTGTTTGTTAGATTCCATTACATAAGGGAAATACAAGACCTCGGTTGATGTGCGGACTCGAGAACAGCGAGCAATAGATTGCTCGGCGTTCGATAAGGACGAGCTAGGACCTAGTTGACCTGTAAGAGGTGTCACCAAGATTAAAGTGGTCCAGTAGGGCCGAAGCCTGCCAGGGCTGCGGGGTTGTCCAAAAGATTTACTGCAGCTTTGGACCACAAATGGTAACTGAAAGAACATGGTAGGTGGTTTGTTAGTCAATACAGTATACACAGTCACTCTTTCTCGCTCCACCGAGAGTTGGGAAGCAATTTGAAGATTTCCCACAAAAAAACTGAGCAAGTGCGAGTCGGACTCGCGCCCTGAGGGTTCCGTACAAACTCACCTATGTACTCGTAAATAGCTCAATTCCCAAATGGAGTTTTTTTTACGTAACAAAAAACTGTTTTTAGATTTATTCCTATACCTGTGCTACAAGACCTTGCTGTATGCCAAATTTCAGGATTCTGGGTCAACAGGAAGTACCCTATTAATTTTGATTCCCTTGAGAGTGTCGAAATAAACGTTTTTTTGCGAAATATGGCCGTATCTTTTTACACGACTGTCCCAAAAAAGGAGTGTTATGTTTTTTTTGTCCTTAATTTGGAAGTTTGATTATTTCACAGCTTCAAGGGACCGTAGATCTAAGTGTATGATATCAATTTCAACTTGATATCTCCACGCGTTCCTAAGATAAAGGGTCTTGACAGACAGACAGACGGACAACAAAGTGATCCTATAAGGGTTTCGTTTTTTCCTTTTGAGGTACGAAACCCTAAAAAGGACCGGTTGATGGCGCGTCCTTCAATAAATACTGTCTCCTGCTGCCGGATTTTCCCGCAAGAAGTAGAATATTATCCCAAGGGAACATGCTCCGGGGATAAAAGTATCCTGTATTCCAGGACATGATCTACCCGTGTGCCAAATTTCATCTAAATCGAACAAATAACAAACATACAATTTATAATAATAATATTAGTGTGATTCAGCAGTGGACTTCTTAAGGTAGGTGAAGAACGGCGACACACGGATATTCGGTACATTGAAAGAAATAAAGAAAATTAATTTATTTGGCACAACACAAGACCCACAAATACCAGTTAGGTCTATACGAAACAACAAAGACGCAAAGAAATAAATAAAATAGTGTGCCTCACGGCTGCATCAAAATAGATCCAGTTCAGTATAAATGCCAGACAACTAGTGCTTGAGCAGTGGTGGCCGAGTGGTAGCGGCTCCGATCCGGCCGAGTTGTAGGTTGCGGGTTCAAACCCAGCCAGGCGCATTTCTTTGTGTAATTTATTTCGTCACCACTGCTCTCAGAACGGTGAAGGGAAACATCGTGAGGAAACCGGCATGTCCTAGAACCAAAAATTCGAAGACATGTGACATCCACCAACCTGTACTGGGCCCGCGTGTTGGATTACGGCCCTTTACCTCTCCTAAAGAGGAGGCCTGAGTCCCAACAGTGGGAACATTATAAGGCTGACTATGCTATGCTATAGTGCCTGATGCTGGTTTTCAACTGAACCTGAGGTTATGACATAACGGAAGTAAGTCAGTTTTGTAATTTTTTTTTATATATAATATAAACTAGTGCTTGACTGCGGTCCCACATGATGGTCAGCAGTGATGCAATCGTTGATGGTAAAGCGCACTAGTTTATTATGAGCCTATTCAGACTAGTATAATGGTTATAAATATGTACTTAAATAATAATAAAATATTTGAGAATTGGTTCAATTACAATAGTATTTAGGATTTAAACATGAATTTTCCAAGTTTTTGCTGTCGAGGAAAGACGAGCGAAGTCATAGGTAACTTTTTAATAGAAAAGGTTAATAAACTTAGTTATTATTACAAAAACTTCTTTGAAAGACTTTATTTAAACTAGAACTGTAAATATTGATATAATTTACTAATGCTCTATTGGTAAACGGTACCTATATTTACCTTAATATGGATATAGACGTGCCGTAAGTGTCGATATTAGATTAAAAATTGAAGTAGTTAGGATAAACAACTATTATGATAGTGTACAAAACATTTTATTAACTTAGCGCTTACACTTGCAATTAAGCAAACTAATCCATTAAAAATTTAACGTAAATTTGTGTCTTATTTCAAAATTCGCATATAAAGTGTGAGTACACCTACATCTACGGCTGTAAATTATAGCGGAATCTTAAGATCTAGAAAAATAAATATTAGTCACTGTCTGTTTATGATTATCTCGGTATAATTCTACCACTTAACACTTCGTTGAGCTTGTTCATCTGCAAGCATCAAGTATATGAACTAAATAGAAGCGTTCTTATTTACTTTCAAGAATTCTTTGATTTTTCAAATAAACACTCAATTTTTAGGGTTTCGTACCCAAAGGCTAAACGGGACCCTATGACTCCACTGTCTGTCCGTCCGTCTGTCTGTTTGTTTGTCACCAGGTTTTATATCATAAACTGTGACAGCTTTTTTTTTAGATGGCAATATCGTTCAATAACATCCCCCCGCCTTGGGCGGAGCGGGATGGCGTGTCAGACTTTTACTGACTAAAAACCCACTCTTGTTCCTTCTTTGCTTTGATCCCAGGGCCCCGGGTTTCACTTTCACACTACCCGTGGCTCCAGTAGGCTTCGACCCTGCTAGGCTCCAACGGTTTGCTGACATCTCTATGAGGCGCACGTGGAACAATACGCGCCGTCGACGACTTGGGCTCGGTCTGGACGATTACCGGACGTCAGACGGCAAGCTACCCATTGCTCGCCGTCCGCAAGCCCGCGCCGACGGTGGTCGGAAATCGGGATCGGGATCCTGGCAGCTGGGGCGTGAGGGCTGATCCCTCGCGCTTGGACGTGTGGCCTCCTTTGCTAGGATTACTTCTTCGCAGAAGGAGGTGACCGCCTGTCACTCCTCCTCGCTTCGGACCATGGCCTGCACCAAGGCCCGACGCGAGAGATCGTTGCCGCCGATCGCCCCCACGAGGACGCGGCGTGGGTCTGCCCAAGCGGGGCACACCCGGGCGTTACTTCCGCACGAATCTGTTGCAGGAACTTCCCGAGTTGACCATGTTCGGTGAGAACCTGCGTCATGCGGAAGGTGAGGACGCCGTAAGGTCTTTCCAGCCACGCCTCAAAGAGGGGACTTACTGCCATAATTATGGCGTGCCCAGCACTGGTAAACCGCCGTAATCATGGTGAAATGGCGACAGTCGCTGTCGCCATTTCACCATGAGATCCTGTCGGAACTTTGTCCGCCGCTGCCGCGACAAGTCGCGGCAGCGGTGTTTCGCCCCGGGTTGCATCTGGTGGACTGTTGCCTCCAGGTCCCATGGTGGCAGCAGCTAGACAGTTGAAATTTTCACAGATGATATATTTTTGTTGCCGCTATAACAACAAACACTAAAAACAGAATAAAATAAATATTTAAGCGAGGCTTCCATACAACAAACGTGTTTTTTTTTTTTGCCGTTTTTTTGCTACGGATGATACGGAACCCTTCGTGCGTGAGTCCGACTCGCACTTGGCCGGGTTTTTTTTAAATACACACGCATCAAAAACAGATTCGATTTCTCATTAAAACCATCAAAGCATATAGTTGACAGTTGTAACACTACTACAACTAAACAAACTTTAAATAATCCCTCTGGAAAAAAAGCTAATCACAAAGTCTTGAGACGAACCTTTATATTTTAAATCGAACCCAATTTCACAGCTCGCATCGCCTGTCAAATGTGACACAAAGCCAATCGCAGCCGTATTATGAGAGAACTCAAACTGACCCTATTTATATCAATGATAATCTATTTATTGTCACAATAAAAACTTTTGATGTTATCAACTCGCAGTGATGAAAGAATCGTCACCTTCCTCTCATCCTTATCGCGATGCCAAAAGTCACGTTATAATCCAACCTTTAAGCTAATTCAGACTTTATTTTTTAGCCAATAAGAGTTGTATTGGCTTGATGATGATTTTATGGAAGGTATGCTAAGCAGCTTAGTGATTCGATGGTGCGGACTCGAGGTGAGGCTTGCCTAACGTTTCGAGTGACGAGTCGATCCAGTGGCATCGGTTGTGCACTACAAGTACAGCCAACGACAAATTTATAGCTTTTGACAATTAATTAAATTGTAGTAATGTAATCGTGACTAAGGAAACCGGGTGGGATATAAACACCTGTTAAACATAAAACACCTTGCTATTTGATATGCGCGAAAATGTATTTCACAACGACTAATGGTGCAAAATAAACCTTTGCAAGATATTTTGCTGTGTTCAGTTCACGTGATCACTGATAATAAATAAGTTTTGCAATGAAAACTAATCGCTTTGCTCGCTCAGTTCTGATAAGATACTCATTTAGTAATGTCAAGGAAAACACGATATTTGTGCAGCAAAATTCTAATATGCATCGTAATATGTTTATTTCTTTGCAGTTTTTCTCTCAATTCGTAGAAACTGAACATTCAATTTGATCGTGCAACTCAGTACCCTGTCATTACTCACAGATTAATTACTTAGTTAAATCGTCTTGGCTTGTATGGTCACTAATTGCTGTAAACGTTGTGTTTTTTTTTTCACATTCTCGGTAAGTGGGTTTTTTCAAATTACGATGCCAGAGGTTTTGTATTTACAGTTGCATGAAACGTTTAATTGCCTCCAACGGATGTTAAATACAGTAATTGGGAGGTAAATTCGTAAGATAACGTATACGTTAAGAAATATAATAAGCATGGGGTGTCTTTGCGTGGCCCACGTACAAAATAACTTGATGGTCACGTGAAAATAAATGTGGTAAACACCAAATATAGTTGTACTCGACTGTACGGAGCTCATACAGATCTGTTGGATTTCGGTGAGCTATTTTAAAATTTAAAAAGCGAACGTAGCTTGACATTTGACAAAAGCTGATTATGACGTCAGTTTTTTTTCTTTTTCCCCCGTGACACCGAGAGTCCTTTGAGCCAGGATTAATTTGGTCCGTTTTATAAGGGCTTACTTATCTCGAAGCCGAGTGTTAGGAACGGGTTGTATTTATCGCAAGCCATTATACATTTTATTATTTAATTTATTTAACGCTTCGGGTTTAGCCGCTTGACTATTAAATCGTCGATGGGATAATGCGATCTAAACTCAAACATTACTTAGTCTTAAATGTGTTGTTTTGTCAATTTATTTATATTGAACTTTCTAACAGGTCGTCTGTGATTAAAAATTGTTTCGAAGATTAGGTTATTAGTGGTAATGTTGTTGAAGACATAACCGATAAAGAAGAGTTGATTTTATTAGCTGTTCAGATGATAAAATAGGATCGTATTAATTTTAATTTATAGCAATTTAAAAGATTTTATGCAAATAACGCGTGTTGTATAAAATCTTTATAACAAGCATTTGTCTTAGTGTACATTAATTAGTTTGAAGCCAAGCCGTATTAAACATTAATGAGGAATTATAATGAAGCTGGGATTACACGGTCGGGGGCTCTAAATTAATAAATTATAATAATCATATGCAGTGCCCTTAATACGCCGCTTTAAGTGCCCACTAGTTTATTGAATGTAACTTTCCAATGTTACACTTAAAAGCTTTGTGATCGAAATGTTTTAATAAAGTTGTGGTTTTATAAGACTTGTTGCAGCCTCTTAGTGTTGATTAAATAGTCATACTCGTAAATTGAACGAACTGTCTAAAAAAACTACCAAAATACTTATAGAGTTTGAAAATAGAAATGATCATATCTTTTTAATAATTAATTAAAATGATATGGTTCATTGATGCTCAATATTTGGATTTTTATTGTCAATCAATGGACAGTCACCACGTATCAATTGTGTCGGTTTTAACTGCTTTTTCTATTATTACATTTTTGAACTTTTGTAAAGTAGATAAACTGTTCCATTATAAAAAGACCACTGGCGTAACTACCTAAAGGCTAAGCGGGGCAGTACCCCGGAGCCCCCAAGTTCTGAGGAGGTCCAAAACCTGAATAAAAAAACTCTTATTGACATACCGATAAGATCTCCCACCTTCGAAATATAAATATTTCGCTAAAAAACTTTAATCATGGCAACTTATTTTAGTCAAAAAAAGTCTGATACTGCCTCCCGGTTCATCCAGAGCAGGAGAGATTATTTGATGATTTCCCATGTAAAAAGAGGCCCCAGTTTTTTTTTTTGCTCCAGTGCCATTGTTCACCTAGCTACGCCACTTAAAAGACTAAAATTTAAGCATGGAGCTGATGTAGTAGACACTACCTTCATTCAGTGCTGTAATGTACAATGTTGTTAATTAGTTTCGAATTAGACTTGCAGATAATTTTATTATCTAGAAACAAATTATGAGAACTAAAGACATAGGTTTGGTTCCGCGTTACAGTCCGCAATTTTTCGCATGTCATTATTATTTGATTTTTTTTTATGAATTAATTATATGGTAATAGTTGTTAAGAACACTTAATTCAATAGTATTTGCTAATAAGCCTTCGTTTAGTCGTAAAAACTTTGAATAGTTTAAGTTCTAATTAGGCAAACACATTAAAGTTTCCGTAATATTTATTAAGTTTAGACACATTAAACGCTCGGTCATTGTTTTTCTATTTAATATAATAAAATGAAAACAAGTTTTTCTACTACAACCGTGACTTGAGCCTGTACTGTGTGAATCGGTCTATTTGAAGCTTAGCAGTGTCTTGTTATTCGTTGTGTTCCATTTTTTTTTGCTTGCATCCTTAATTCTACATTAAATCGTTGTGAGTTCACATAATGAGAATGTCTTTTGTTTAGTTAAATTAATTGCTGACTTTACCTGACTTCCGAATTCTGAAACTTCTATTTTCAATCCGACTGACGTTTTTTTAGCCTTAGACGCCACTAAGGGGTAAGGATTTCAAAAGTCGGTTATTATTGATATTACAAACGTTTAAGTACTAAAAAAAATTAAATAAAGTAATTCAAAGATCTTCTTTTGAAAGGATAAATCCAAATCTTCTATATTCAAAGTTCAATCAAAACAATAAAATTGAGAGTCACACAGAATTAGTGCCGCTCGGTCGGGTGGCATCGGAAGAGGTCGGTTGTGACAAAAGCCACCGGATCGGGTTCCATACCTCCTCCCCCCCGGCCTTCACCGCACGGACCCCCCCGACCCCCTCTCATATGCACCTGCGTGACGTTTGACCCGAACAAGGTCGAATAATAACATTGTAAAGACATTTGAGAGGATTAAGTTTGTTTTAATAATATGACAATTTATAAATCAACTTTAATTAAGAGCTTAAGATAACAAATGCTGCATTTTTCTCAAAAAGGAAGAAGAAGATCGAGTGGTTGGTCAAGAACCAAGATGAACATACAATGTTGTAAAAGCTATAATAGAAGGTAGTAACCAAAAGTGAAACCGACTAAATAAGCAATTCCTCGCGTAACTTTATTGCAAATTAAGATGTTGGATTCAAGTCTATGGAAATGTAACCGTGTCCAGTTTATTCCACTCAATAGAAGATACATAATAGTTCTGTGGGTGGGACAAAATAAGGCATTCAATCTAGTTAATTCAAATTTGGATTTCTACAAAACTTTTGTGTTTTATTGATTACAATCTTTTACACCAATTTGGACATTTTTTTTTCGCACTATGGCGATAGGCGATAAAAAATTGCAACTTTGGTGGATAAAGCTAAATAAAACCAAACTTTATAGAACGCAACTCAATTGAAGATGTATACCATATCATGATGGACTGTATCTGAAACGATTGAGGGGAGGCTATGTCCTGCAGTGGACCACTGTCAAGCTGAAATAACGATAATGACAACGATGAGAGCCATGCAAGAGCTTATCCTTCGTAAGAACTGACCATTTGAAATCCTGTTTGCATTTCGTCATAAATAGAATATATCTTCCCCATTTTTATCGAAACAATCAATCTGCCAAGACTTTTCCCAACTACATTTTTTTTAAGGTGGGAAATTATCTAATGACTTCTTGCAATCTAGGGCGGAGCGTGAGGAAAACCACCTATGTTTCTTCAGTTGCCTTTTGCAATCTAGGACCACGGGTTTCCCTATCAGAAGTCAACCCATGGCCCCAGTAGGCTTCGGCCCTGTTGGGGCTCTACCTCCAGTTTTGCTGGCATCTCTTTGAGGACACTATGCGTCGACGACATGGGCTTGGTCCGGACGGTTACCGGACGGATAGTGAGCTACCCATTGCTCGTCGTCCGCAAGCCCTCACCTACGGTGGTTCCTAACTATGTTGGGGTCAACCTCCAGACTAACCGGATGTAGCTGAATACCAGACGCTCCATGTAAAATACATGGGGCGTCCGCCTATCTGATCTTCACAACCCAGTAATCGAGTAACACGATGTCCCTTGGCAAGACTGGTATTGGATTTCCAGGCTCCTTAATATCCGTAACCACTGCTAAGGGTCTTCAAATGAAAACCGAGACCAACAGCTTAACGTGTTTTCCGAGGGATCTTGAAACGATAAAAAATACATTCAGCCGTACATATAATAGGATTTCCTTTTTGAAATCGGTTAAAAATACTACACTATCGGTATCGGTTGTACTTTTGTGTGCTATTTATTTAATTCTTTATGAGTTAAATAAATAAAAATGGTCACCCATCCTCAGACCAACATCGACAAGCGCTGCTTAACCTTATTATTTTGCCAAAATAAAATCAGAGATAGACTTTTTTTAGGATACTTTTGTGATGTTTCGATTCAAAATACAACTTGTGGTAGCGTATTTAGTACAAGCTCTTCGTATCTTTTCAAATGCGAACTCAATGAATGAAATTCAAAAGTTATAAAGTTTTTTCTTACTTTCTTAGATAGTCAACGTCCTTGATTTTATTTTTAGACTTGCTTGTTCCGCGTGTTCTCTTCCGTGGTCTGTTCCACAAGCGAATTCATTCGGTGCAAAAACCTCGGTGATGCTGTAACTTTTTATCAGTGTAAGATTTTTTATAATCTGAACTGTTCTTCAAAGGACAACCTCCTACAAATACAATTTTATATCTTTATAAGAAAAGTTAACCGCAGGAAAACCAAGGTTACCGACATAGCTCGTAGAATCACCAAACTTAAGTGGCAGTGGGCAGGGCACATTGCTCGCAGAACAGATGGTCAATGGGGACGAAAGATTCTGGAGTGGCGACCGCGTACCGGAAAACGCAGCGTTGGTAGGCCTCTCTCACGGTGGACCGATGACCTGGTGAGGGTCGCGGGAATCCGATGGATGGGAGACGCACAGGACCATTCGTTGTGGCGACACTTTGGGGAGGCCTATGTCCAGCAGTGGACGTCTATCGGCTGAAACGATGATAATGATACTGACTACAAATTTAGATTTCTTAGATTTTCTTTTTGTTATAACAAACATTATGTTTGTGTGTGCTATAGAACAATTATGTCGACTTATTTTAAGTAATTTTCAGGAGTACAATTATTACTGTACCCTGCATCTACCCCACCAATAAGTAGCTAGGTACTATTAACGATACATTATACCTTTTTTGTATGGAAAATCATCAGAAAATTTCTCCCGCTCTGGGTGAAGCGAGAGGGAATGTTATACTTTTACTGACTTAAACCCAGCCGTGTTCCTTCAGTTGTCTTTTACGTTCCAGGGCCTCGGTGATCCTTTCCAGCAATCCCGTAGAACTGGCAGAACACACGGTTAGATTTGTAGGATACCATCATCTTTCTACCCTTGTCTCGTGTTATTCGGGGTCAGCGCAACACGTTTTTTTCTTCCATTCTGTCCAGTCACCCGTTATGCTATCACTAACTCCTTTTTCTTTCATATCACTCTTCACACAATTTTTTAATTTATTTATTTCATCTTCTTAGCCTTAGGCATTCTCCTGTATTTTCTGTTCTGTGGGCAATCTCTACCAGTCAACCAGTCACAATCTAACGAGGATATGCTATGAATAAATAAATACTGAATATATTGTAAGAGCAGTGGTGGTCGAGTGGTAACGCCCCAACTTACGTGTTGTAGGTTGCGGGTTCAAACCCAGCCAGGCGCATTACTTTGTATAATTTATTTCATCAGCACTGCTCTCAAAAATGGTGAAGAAAAACATTGTGAGGAAACCGGAAGGTCCTAGAACCTAAGACATGTGACATCCACCAATCGGCACTGGGCCCGCGTGGTGGTGGGTTACGTTACGCGGCCCATTCCCTCTCATAGAGAGGAGGCCTGTATCCTAGCAGTGGGAACTTTAAAAGGCTGATTACGCTATACTTATGCTAAGTATATTGTGCTGTTCCACTACTTACTTTGTCTTCAGTTGCCTTAAGCTACAGCCCACTTAAGTATAAGTAAAACTGGTCAACTGATGATTCTGTTCTAAGAATTAATTTAAATTCCTTGCCTGATTCTCGACTGATACTTAACCGTAACTAAAGAGTTTCATTCCAATAACAATTATGCTACTCTTCTGGCTTTATCAAAAAATACTTACAAAACTGTCATATCCTAACCTAATAATATAAATGCGAAAGTAAATTTGTTTGTTTGTAGTTTTTCCACGCTTTTAAAATCTAGAACCGATTTTATCATAAAATTTTGGTCAGTGGGTAGCCTTAGGGGCTTTGTATATATGTTGAATGCGGTACAAAAAAGACAGAGTACACAGGATACCTGTTATCCAGAAATGAATAATGTTCCTGAGGAAAAGAATAGCCAATATCAAAAGTCACAATTGATTTAGGACGCTTATGGCGATATGTGTCATTCGAATCCTGATTTATTTATAGGTATTAAAATTCTACTTCCTACATTATCCAAATACAAAAATTGATTTGTATAATCTGAGCTAACGCGAGCAAAACCGCGCACTAAAACTAGTTAGATTTTATATGATCGCCAATTCAAAATTATATTACGTTTGAGAATCGCAAACAGAACTTAAAGTATCACTTTTATAACCCAAAATATTCTATAACAGGACAGCTCTAAAATTAAAACTAATAAACATACCAACGTAAGTACATTTAACACGTAAACTCATTACATAAGTTAACTTGTTCATCACAATCGTTTCGGAGTAAAGTCTCCATCTAATAGACAGACACCGACTCATCGCGTGACTGCGCGGCACTATCGCGGTTCCCAGCAATCGAACTAGATCAAATTATAATACCGTGCTCACCGTGTTAGTCCGTGATGCTGGTTTCGTAACGAGCAGTGTACACTGTTTGAGTATTATGAAGCTGGCCGGAAAACGTTTAGAATGTCCGGAAAAGACAGGGATAATGAAAACAATGTCGCGTTGATGTCTTTTCTTACATCTTAAGTGCTACGACGTAGCACTCCTGTAGGCGAATTAAGTTTTATCGTAGCAACCCTTGGGATTGTTTTTGTTCGAGTTTTTTCAAGATTCACTTTTAGTTTTCTTGTTTTATTTTTATTCGTTCGGTACTTTTATTTACCTGTTGTTTTATTTCCTTATTTTTGTAACACAATACGGCAAATATTATTTCTAAGTTTTCCGTAATATTAGGTATATTCTGCACATCCACTTTACTTTTTGCAACGACGATTTATGATAGCTAATGGATTTGTGTCTTGACCAACTGTCGCATTATATTAAACTTATCACTGGAAAAGTCAGATGTTAATTCCTAAGTAGGTAAGTACCTGTTAGCTATTCTTATTAGACCGAATGTAATGGGTATATTTAAAATATAAGGGAAGAGCGGAGCCTTCAACTACAGACATTTCTATGCCTAACTGGAGACTCCTCGACATGCAATGTAAGCCAAAATGATATAAAATAAAGTTCTTTTTTTTTTAATGTACCCTTTTTTTATTTTTTATTTTCATCTATTTGGCCACATCTATGCTATTTCACTTAACATGAATTACAATGGATTTAGGTAATTTAATCTAAGTTAGGTAGCTAGGTCAATGTAGAGACCTAATTAAAGCAACAATGGTCATTCATTGTTTATCAAATACCGCTGCTACGTCAGCCATAGGTACACAGTTATTAATTTTATGGTGATATTATGACCTAAAATACATGATCTACAGTGACTTGTTAAACTACCTACCTGCCTAAACTGTTGAATCACTTTTTTATTTACATTTTAAACGTCTACGAGCTCCGACAATATAATTTTAATCATATTTTGGTAGTGTTGAGTTAAATATAAAATATCAAGCATATCGGATTTTTGGCATAACACTGGAGTTCTGGACTAGGCTTCATAGCAGGTGATTACTTGTATGTGCCTTTAGCCGCACATATAAATAAACAGAAGAGCAACTAACCTGGTGAATCAGTGGCGGATCTGTCGGAGTCCGAATCCCGGTGCGCGCTGAGGTCCCTGGGGGGCGCGTCCAGGATGTCCGTGATCATGAAGCGGGTGCGCGGCGCGCGCTCGCGCTCGTCGCGCTGCACCGTCATCGCCAGCGCGCCGCCGGCGGGGCCGCCGCCGCCGCCGCCCGCAGCCGCCCCTAGCGCATCCAGCGCGGGCCACCCCCGCCCCACGCACAGCTCGATCGCCCCCAGCTCGTCACTCACCGTACCATCACAGTCCAAAATTATACCAACAAATATGCAACTCTAGCAACACTTGGTCAACAGTGTTTTCGAACGCGCATCGCCGGCACACCAACGTTCAGTCCTTCTTCTTCCAAAAGTCACGTGCTCCCGAATTCCGAACGAGATAAGTTTGTTTATCACTACTCCTTCCGAATGTTTGCAACGTATATTTTTATTTACTTATTGAAAGTGAAACCAGATAATTGTTATGAGATACACCGCAACAAAGTTTACACACTTGTAGTTCTCACGAAATAAAGTTTATTGCGAATCGTCTCGCGCAGAACTGTTACGAATGCTCCGTGTGTCGCGCGGTGCGGGTCGCGTGTGACGTGCGCGGGCGCGGAGTGAGCTCGGCGGGCGCGGCGCGACTGGCGGCGGCGGGCCGGGGGCGGGCCCAGGCGGGAGGCGCCGCGCCAGCCAACCGCCGCGCGGCGCCGCGGGGCGTGCCCCGGCCATGTTGCCTCTCCAACTTAATGCTCTTTTTACCAACTCGCCGCCGGGAGAAAGCTCCGCGCGGATTTAAGCTTTTATACGTGGATAAAACGCTTTTATAGGAAAATAAAGCGTTCTCGCAGCGGGATATCGCACTTTATGACGGCATTTTACTGAAAGTTGGCGACACTATACTCCAGTAATTGGTTCACGCCCGCCAAATTGAGGCTAGCGTGTCAGCCACCGTAGCTTTGTGCCTGAACATGAATAACTTATATTTATGATACAGACTCGTTAGTTATTTATCTCTTGTTTTAAGAATAAGCACTATTTGATATAAAATATTTTTGAATCAAAGAAATATCAATTTCAGTGCTTGCAATAAATGAATTATCCACGCCACAGCTACACTATAATGTGTGCCTACATCGTGTGCGTATGTGCGTAACATACAAAAAGAGAATTTTGGTACCTAAAAAGCAAGAAAAGCAAGGCACTAATGTAATAAAGGTGAAAATTTGTAGGTATGTATGTTTGTTACTCCTCCATGCTTAAACAGCTGAACGGATTTAGATGAAATTTGTCACTCGGGGAGACCATGTCCTGGAATATTACAAATAATATTTTTTGTCCCGGGAGTAAGTTGCCTGCGGATAAGTTTCTACTTCCACTGTGTGAGTGAATCCGCTGGTAGATGCAATGTGGATAATTATAGCAGCAAGTTAATTATTATTACACTTCTTAAGATGATAGGCCGATAGGTGTGGATGGTCTAGACGCCTTCATACGTTAAGGCAATTTAATAAAGAATTGCCGAAAAAATCCACACTACTGAAGTTAGATCCTTGACGTGTAGGTTAGCCAAACCGTAGCATACGAATATCCTTTAGAGTGGGTCGCTAATGTATTGAGATATTTGATTTTTATTCTATCATCTTATATAATATTAAAATTATGTTGTCTTATGTCTAAACAGACATTAATTGGTAATTAAAAGTTCAATAAAGTTACATCTTTAGCCCGCGCATAAAAAATTTCGAAAAAATATACCGTATTTAAACTTATATAAATTTTATTACAAAAATAATACATTACTAACATTTGAATATGCAAGAAAGATATTGAATATACAAGAAAAGCAAAAAAAAAAAATATAGTACAATGTTTTGTTGAAACAATCGTTAAAATAATTTTTTTTTTTTTTATTCTTAATATTCCAATTGGCATTGTTTGTAAACAAATTGTAATATGTATAGAAAGGGAACTGTCTCCTGAGATACAGGTTCACTACCTAGTCCAGGAGGCAGAGCATTTATCTATGTAATTAGTGACACTTGTTTGCAAATAAA
This sequence comes from Mythimna impura, assembly GCA_905147345.3. Classification (NCBI taxonomy): domain Eukaryota; kingdom Metazoa; phylum Arthropoda; class Insecta; order Lepidoptera; family Noctuidae; genus Mythimna; species Mythimna impura. The sequence goes on along the minus strand of LR990342.1, from coordinate 10,744,112 downwards.
AATGATTATTATTATTATTATTCTTTATTTGACATTTTAACATATTTCATACATTTTTACAATTTAAAAAAAACATTAAAAAATATGAAAAATAGTGTCCCACCAGTATCGAGAAAAGGGTCCAAGTTACCGGCGGTCAGGGCTCCAGAGAAGGGAACCTCCTGACAATACGAGCCGTGTCCAGGAGTACCGCTTTTTGAATCAAGCCCTTGATCCAGCCGCCTCACGCGAACCTCCTGAGGTGTTGGTCGAGGCTTTTGGCTATTATTATCTTGGCCGTTGACTGACACGACTGACATGATGATGATGATGATGAATTAACTATTTTAATTCTGCCACAAAATCTTGTTTACTCTCAAATCTACCCATCAGTTTTTTGGATGACATTTTGGCTTTTATTTTCTTCTTTGATTTCCTTCAATTGATTTTTTATCCCATAATGACATAGATACTTCTGTCAGTGTAGTGATTTGAGCTTAATAAGTGAAGAAATATTATGTTTAGAGTCACTTGAAGACGACACAAAGTCCTGTTGTTCAGTATCACATATATCTTGGTTATTTGAAATTTGTAAACCTATTTTTTTAAACTTTAAAGCATGGGTTTATTATTATTTTTTTGTAATTTAGCTAAAAGAAAGCAGTCTTTTTCACCAATCTACATTTTTTTATCTTTATTTTTGGTTCAATTATACCTTTTACTCTACTTTTCTTACCTTTTTATCTCTAGAACTTAAATTTCTTCAATGTTCAATTTCTTTATATTTAAAAAACAAATGTCAAATAACTAACTGAATGAATTTTGTATGTGAAACAGTAAGAAGACATGATTTTCTCCAAACATCTTAAATTTTCTGAGATACCAGTCCGACAATATCCAAAAAAAAACTGGGCAAGCGCGAGTCGAACTCGCGCACTGAGGGTTCCGTACAAACTTACCTATGAAAACAGATCATTTCCTGAATTGAGTTACGAAGATTCTTCCGAATCACAAAAAAAGGATTTTTTTGTGACCTAACTACAAAATTTCAGTTTTCAGATTTTTTCCTATACTTGTGTTATTAGACTTGCTTCATGCCAAATTTCAGGATTCTAGGTCAACGGGACATACCCTATGAATTTGGATTCCCTTGAAAGTGTCGAAATATACATTTTTTTAATAGAGATAGAGATAAAAGGTCGTATCTTTTTTTTCCGTTAACTTAGTTGTTTGATTTTTTCACAGCCTCAAGGGACCGCAGATCTAATTATATGATTTTAATTTCAACTCGATAGCTCTACGCTTTCTCGAGATAAAGGGTCTTCACAGACAGAAGACAGTCAGACAGACAGACAGACAGACGGACGGACTACAAAGTGATCCTATAAGGGTGCCGTTTTTTCCTTTTGAGGTACGGAACTCTAAAAATGATGGTTCTTTCTTAGTATTTTTCTTCTACACTCCTGAATACAAGACACTGATAGCCGTATCTTAATTAATAAATTAATTATTTTCCATGGACATTATTATCACTTTAAGAGAAATTAATGTACTATTAAACGCAGTGCAGAATCATAGGATTGTAATAATATTAAATCACTAAAACCAAACAAAACAACTGCGCTGTGCGTTACCCCCGCCATGATCAAAAGTACCCACCTTAATTTTATAAATAACTAAAATATAAGTAAACAATATCAATCATTATAACACAATGTTACTAATTCTCATTTCCGGTACAATAATATTGATTTTGCTTACAAATAATTATTTTTTCCGTAGTTTATTGAAGTCATGTCTATAGTCACTATTGTATAAATTCGTATTTATCTTGCAGTTCGATGCGCGGGCTATTACACTAAAAATAAATTGCTTAATAATATTTTATAGATTTCTTATTGAACCAATAAGACAACATAATTTCATTATTACGAAAGGATTAAAGGAAAAAAAAATTTTCGGCCCACCCTAATATCCATATCGATCTAACCTATTTTACAACTATCGAAAAAGCTAAATTGAAAACAATAGGTAGGTACTGTCACGCTGGGAGCGCAATGAAAGGCTTTATATTGTTTTATAGACTGTTATTATATAGTATTAGAGCACTTTCATATATATTTTTTATATAAAATATGTCCTAACTCTTTTACATGACGTCTTCCATTTCATTGATTGAACATCAATCAAAACTAATCTTCTTATAACATAAACCTTTAAAGTCTAACATGCCAATTTTTCAAGTTAATAATAATTGTGACCTTCATAGTCGTCACAGTACTTATTAAAGACTGGAGGACTACCTACTTATTTTTCTGATTTTTTTAAATTTAATTTTCGTTTTTCAAAATTGGAAAGGCTCCAATGACGTGGGAGCTATCTTCCACGTTATTGGAGACTTTCTTGAGACTATACCTACCCTTTCATATCAGTTCTCGTAATTATTCCTCTCGTAATTGTAGGTATTCTTCATACTTTATGTAGGTACTTACTTATTCAAACAACGCAGAGCTTGGACACTCCTTAATTTAAAACAATATTTAATTTTCACGGCTTTATTTTTAAAGAGTGGAAATCCTCCAATGACTTCTCACGCTCTGGGTGGAGCGCGAGAGCGTGTCAGACTTTTATTGACTGCATTCTAGGACTACGGGTTTCCTTTTCAGAAATTCCCCATGGTCCTAGCTTAAGCCCTACTGGGCTCCTACGGTTTGCTGTCATCTCTTTGAGGAGCGCGTGGATCACTACGCACTGTTGACGACTGGGCTCGGTCCGGTTGATTACCGGACGGCCGGACGGCGAGCTACCCATTGCTCGAAGTCCGCAAGCTCACGTCTACCGTGGCTGGTAGTCGAGGTCCGCAATCTCGGCGGCTGGGGCAAGAGGACGTTTGCTCCTTCACGCGTGCGGCCTCCTCCTTAGCTAGCATTACTGCTTCGCAGAAGGAGGCGACCGCCTGCCATTTCTCCTCGCTCCGATAAAGATAAAGATAATTTTATTTTGCAAATATGGGTAACAGTAAAAGATGACAGAAAAATATAGGTAGCAAGTTCAGCCATATTTTACCATGTAGGCATGCAAAAGACATACTATAACTACGGACAATTTTAAAATAATACACAATGATGTATAAACAAGTAAATACAATAAATTAAAACTAACTTAAAATATATAAACTAACTTAAAAAATCTTTCTCATTTAGGTACTCACTTAAGTTATAATAAGATTTCACCACTAAAAAGCTTCGGAGTTTTTTTTTAAATAATGATAATGGAAGCTCTTTCCAACTCTTAGGCATCTTATTATAAATGACCGGAGCAATGCAGTAGACACTTTTGCGCATAAGTGCTGTCTTGGCTGGCTCCTGACATAGCAGGCTATTATCGCGTCTGTTGCGGGGAAATACATCGGCTATGCGTTTAAAACGACTAGGGTTTGTCTTCACAAACACAGCTACTTCTAAGATATATACAGACAAGGCAATGTTAATATCTTGTGATTTTGAAAATATGGTTTACAACTGTCAGTAGGTTTTAGCTTAAACATCGCTCGAATACATCTTTTTTGTGCCTTGAAGGCGGTTTCCCTTTCAGTAGAGTTTCCCCAAAATATGATCCCATACCTCAAATGTGACTCTACTATTCCATAATAGGCAGTAAGAAGTGAATCTGTGTTGATTATGGTTGATAATGCGTGTAGAGCATATGCAGACTTACTAATTTTCTTAAACAAAATATCAATGTGGGATTTCCAATTTAATTTTTGATCTATTTCTAGACCCAGAAATTTTGTACTTTCAACTTCTTCTATATTATTATTCCTGTAGTGTATGTTCAAGTTAATACTAGAGGTCTGTTGTCTAAATTGGATAAGTTTCGTTTTTATCAAATTTATTTTCAATTATTTGAATCTAGCCAGTTTATCGTCTGTTAACCATCAACCGTCCGGACCTTAGCCCGAGCGGCCCGGCGCGAGAGGCCGCTGCCACCGATTGCCTCCACGAGGACACGGCAGTGCTCCGCCCAAGCGGGACACACCTCCATCGTATGCTCCACCGAGTCCTCCGGGTGGTCCACACAATGGTGACACCCGGGCGTTTCTTCCGCCTCGCCTGAATCCGATGCAGGAACCTCACAAACTTGCCATGTCCGGTGAGGACCTGCGTCATGCGGAAGGTGAGGACGCCGTGTTGCCGCTCCAGCCACTCCTCAAAGAGGGGACTTACCGTCGTGATTATGGCTTGCCCAGCACTGTAAAAATGACCTATTTTAAGACTTATTTTTTTTTCTAAAAAAATTAAAACTTATTCTAAATTCGAACGACATGCCACCACTAATATTTTCTGTCTGGTGTTTGTAAGGTTTCCCTCATTTTGCCTTTTTAGGATTCCGTAGCCAAATGGCAAAAACGGAACCCTTATAGATTCATCATGTGTCTGTATGTCCGTCCGTATGTCACAGCCACTTTTTTCCGAAACCTTAAGAACTATACTGTTGAAACTTGGTAAGTAGATAGATGTATTCTGTGAACCGCATTAAGATTTTCACACAAAAATAAAAAAAAAAACAATAAATCTTGGGGGTGCCCCACATAAGTACTTAGAACTGAAACTCAAAAATTTTTTTTCATCAAACCTAATTTTTCAAAAATGATATTGAGGTTTCTAATATCATTTTTTTCTAAACTGAATAGTTTGCGCGAGAGACATTTCCAAAGTGGTAAAATGTGTGTCTGTGTGTGTGTCCCTGTAACTTCTAAAACAAGAGAATGATAAAACTCAAAAAAATACACGATGTACATCATGTAAACTTCCACCGAAAATTGGTTTGAACGAGATCTAGTAAGTAGTTTTTTTTAATATTCATAAATCGTAAACCGCAATTTACCTTTCAAGTTTGTACGCAACCCTCAGTGCACGAGTCCGATTCGCACTTGCCCAGTTTTTTGGGATGGAATATTATAAAATTTCTTTTCCTACTCTGACTGGAGCGAGAGGGAGTTTTTACCAGGACCGAGTCTTCCTTTCAGAATCAGACCCTTGGCCCAATAGGCTGCTGTGGCCTCTTTCGAATAATCTCGCAGCCCAACCTTATGTAGCCTTAAGTGTCATAGTATCCACTGCTTTGAAAAAATCGTTAGTCCTTAAACCAAATATAATTTTGTGAGGCAAATATAATTTTAGTTCATAAACCTTTCAAATATTTTTTTTTTTTATTATACTTCCAATTATAATTTTAGTTCAAATCCCTTCCAAATATATTTTTAGACCATTACTGAATCTGTTCCGAATGATTTATTTTTTACGTTTTGAGAAAACTTACAGACTAATCTAATATATAAAATTCTCGTGTCACAGTGTTTGTTATCGAACTGCTCCGAAACGGCTCGACTGATCTTTATTAAATTTTTGTGTATATTATAGGTCTGAAAATAGGTCTTAATCTATTTTTTTATAATCCTAGGTGATAAGGTTTGCCCGAAATAATTTATATGGCAAAAAGTTTGCTGGGTCAGCTAGTAATATTATAATAAATAATTATATTGCTAATTACAAGCTTTCATGCAGCGTAGCAGCATTGTTTAAATATAACACTGGTATTTAATTTACCTGCTTCACTAAATTAACCATTTATTGTCACAAATCGTAAATTTTAAAGTTGAAACAAAAATATTTGTTATGATCAAATGCTATCGTTTTCCTGTGTTTTGCGGTCACACTATATTTAGGTAGCAGTTTATTCAGCCAGTTAATATTTTTCAGAATATACATACCTTATTCAGAATACAAATCCACAAAATGATAATTATTTATTTCATATACACGTCTATCTTTTCGTTTGAATTAAAATAATATGTTAGTAGGTAACTGAATAAGCTAAAAATAAACCTCAAATATTAAATTAGAAAAGTTTTAAAGGAGATTTTATAAATAAATCACTAAAATCATTAAATTCTTTAATTTAATTGTAATCTCATAAATTAAATAAAACTAGTACTAGGTTTTAACAATTTTCAAGTATTCCGCATTAAAAAACTGGGCAAGTGCGAGTCGGACTCGCGCACAGAGGGTTCCGTACAAACTACAATTCCCGAATGAACTTTTTTTTGGTCGAAATATACGTTTATTGCAACATACATGGTGGACATCCCACCTATACGCACAAAACGTTTTGGGAACACATTCATTGTGCGTACAGCTAAGGAGTGGAATGCCTTGCCGGAATCTGTATTTCCTGATGGCTACAACCCGGGAATCTTTAAGTCAAGAGTGAATAGGTTACTTCTAGGTAAGCGCGCTCCATCGTCGACCGCATCGTCGTTTTCCTTCTGGTGAGATAGTGGTCAAGCGCAAACCTATCAAGAATAAAAAAAAAACATAAACGGCCGATCTTTTTTATTTACCTATTAACTTAGAAGTTTGATTTTTTCACAGCTTCAAGGAACCGCAGACCTTAATATAAGGTTTTAATTTTAACTCAATACCTTCACGCGTTCTCGAGATAAAGGGTCTTGACAGACAGACGGACAACAAAGTGATCCAATAAGGGTTCCGTTTTTTCCTTTTGAGGTACGGACTCTTAAAAATTAGTTAAATCACTTGAAGGTCCAAAATTTACTCATAATAATCATAATCTCAAATACTGGCTTGTCAGATCGCTGGTTTTCAAGTACAAATACCTACGGGTGATTTTACTTGCTGTGCTACTTACCTAAAGTGTATTATTTGACCTTTAAAAAACTAGAATGCTCTTCTTGTGATTTTTTTTATTTTTATTGTTGTAAACTGGTGCTTGACTGCGATTATTGAATTATCTAACTTATTATAATAAAAAGCTATGAATTTTGTAGGAAAACTTGGTTTTAAGGTATGAGATCATCGAATGACTTCTTCCGCCCTAGGGTGGAACGAGAGGGCATGCCACCCATCTGTGTCCTTCAGTTATCTTTTGTGTTCCAGGACCACGGTTAGTCTTTCAAAAACTTCCGCAGCCCTAGATTCTTGCCATCCTTACTTGATACTCTTCTAGTAATCTAGTTAAAGGCCTCCCTCTTCCCTATCTTTATTTATCTCTTCACCAAAACATTTTTTTTTAAGTCTGTTTGTATGTGTCTGTATCTGTAAATATGTCGGTTATATTATAACCTTCTTTTTGTCGACTATTGGAGATTTTGGCGGGATTTTTTCGAATGAAATTCAGAGGCTGTATTAACTGTAAAGTAAAATTGGTGTAGTTTTAAATCTCTGGAAATACAACTGGAAAATATTTAGATTCATTTAATAAGGCGCGATGTCAGTAAAATGGAGCTGAAAATTGTATTATAGTACCTATTAACTACCTACCCCAGCAAAGCCGAGAAAGTTGACTCGATACATTTGCTACCAAATACTATTAAAACATTAAAATATGATAAGTCTGCAGTCAATAATGAACTCAAAGTGACTGCTCCATACAAAGCCAAGGCTTAAAGAAGACCAAGATTTAAGCCAAAAACATTAAAAAGAAACAATTACCATTACAAGAAAATTCGTCCTAAAAACCTGATTACTACTCAGATTGGTGCAAGTATTATGTTGCACCATGGTGCAGATATTTAGCATAGAGAAGAACAATAGATAAGGTATCGTTTGTAATGCCAGTTTACCTCATCGCAGAGACCAATTCCATCAATGTTAAATATACATATATATAACAATACGTATGGCGAACGAACTACTGGTTATATTTTATTGAGACTTATTGATAGTCTACTCTCAGAAATAAAAAAAAAACTATTATTACATAAAAAATATTAATATTTTTGGTTAATAAGTCGACAGATTGGGAAAGTTTTGCCCTTGATCTAGATAATATTATCGACCTAAAAAATCCGTTAAAAACGCAAGATCAGCTTGACTCATAAGTAAACAAATATTTCGTTGATATCCAACAATGTGCTTGGAACAACACACCACAAATAAAACACAAATATAAGGGTTATATTTATCGTGAGGAAATTGTAGACTTACTATCTGAGAAAAGAAAACAATGAAATCGGTGGCAGCAAACAAGGTGTCTGTGGGAAAAAACTTTATTAAATAATCTAACTAAGCGATTAAAGAGAAAAATTCTACAATTCGAGGATGAATCTCTAAATACCAACCTTCTGCAACTAACCAATGACAAATCAACGGATTACTCTCTTTGGAAAGCGACAAGAAACCTAAAAAGGCCAAATACCGCCTATTAAGAGATACCGACGGAAAATGGGCTATAAGTAATGACAAAAAAGCGTTAAGGTTTGCTCAACACTTACAAAATACTTTTCAACCCAATGATAACCGTACAGATATACTTGAGTGTGAAAAGTTAGTACAAAATTAAGAAATTAAGCTTGTGACTCCTAAAGAAGTTATGAAAGAAATTCAGAATAATATTAGTTTGAAAAAGTCACCGGGCTACGACCTTATAACAAGTGCAATTCTTAAACACCTCCCGCGCAAAGCCATAGTAAAGTTGACCAAAATAATCAACGCTGCGTTTATTCTAAAACATGTACATGAGTCGTGGAAGGTAGCTGAAGTAATTATGATTGCAAAGCCTGGGATATATTATATTTCCTTGTTGCCAGTGTTAAAAAAACTATTTGAAAAACTATTACTGAAACGGTTAAAACCATAAAAGTGTAACCTCGAATAACACGTTCCCGTAAGTTTACTAATCCGAAACACTTAACAACGAATGCACGTTACCACGAAAAACTTAACGCCGTAGCCATGCGATCTCGAATTACATGAGACCCTTTGAGTTAGTGTAGTGTTTAAAGTTAGTGTATAATAGTGATCAATGCTGTGCTATGCATATAACACATGAACAAAGTGTTTTTATCAATATCAGACTCTAAGAAAGTGCTATGGACTATTATAAAAGTGCTAAAGGACGCTATTCTTAGTTTTAAGAAAACCTATAACGTATAATATTAAGTCAGAGTTAAATTAATTATTAGTCTTTTAGGCTTATCTTATCTTATCTTATAGTAGGGCTGGCCCTAAACCAGAGCACTTCGACCCTTTTGGATCTTTTGTGCTAATCCCCCTCCCTTCTACTCAACCCCCAGCCCTCCATGCACCTTCTTCATGAGTCCCAGTATGGCCTTGATGGGGCTGAGCCTGTACTCCTCTGGTCTTGGAAATGGTTGGCCCAGATACTCTAGTCTTTTGGAGCCTAATGCTGCACAGTCGCACAGTAAGTGTAGCATATTCTCCTCTGCCTCTCCACAGATCCTGCAAGTCGAGTCGCTTGCTAGTCCCATGTTGTGGAGCTGTTTGTTAGTGGCATAGTGCCCCGTGAAGACTCCTGTGATTGTTCGGAGCTGTGATCTGCTGTACCTCCATAATTTTTTTTAGGCTAGATTGTAATCAATTATAAAGCCGTTAGTAGTTTATAAAAGTAACCACCATTTCGACTTATTTATTTATTTATTTGCGGACATGTAAAACACTGGATATTAAGCATACATTAAAATTTCATGACACAGTATTAAAACATGCACCCTGTAAGGGAACTGCAAATTTTACATATAAAATTATTGAATCACATTATACATATATCAATTCTAATTAATATTATTATTACAATTTATTAAATTATGCTAAACATTAGTCAATAATTAATTACATCTTGTTTTAAATTAAATTAAATAATTATCAAATCATTCATTCATTTTAATCGTATAGGAAATGTAGTACTTAGGTAGGTAAATACCTATTTCTGCGTGCTATAAAATATCTGACCTCTTTTAGATCTACTGTTAATATTAGAAATAAAAGTTAAAAACTATAGAAAGTCAAAATTTTACTTTATGATTGTAAAATAACGCTTCTGTGCTACTTTACAGTTCTTGCTAATTTTATTATAACCGCTGGTAAACCAATTTCAACCATGCCAGGTTAAAATGATATTATTATACATGTTCATATATATGATATGTACCATCATCATATAATAAAACAGTAAAATTATTTTCCGATGGTATTAATTGGCGCAAAAGCTACTTAAGCGATCCTGTTCAAATTTTGCATACATAATCCTTATAAGTCAGGGCAACTTATAGACTAATTTATCACGCTATTTGCTATGGGGGGTCAGCGATATTCCAAAATGTCGGTATTGAACGACATTTGCCGCGAGTTCGAATCCCAGCTATAGTAATTATTTTTGTGAGTATACCATTGTACCTACTTCGATTATAAAAACGTAACACAATACACGGTTATATTATAACGCGTTAACCGTTTTATGTGAAAGTAAAATAAATGAATTAGATGCTTTTGGCACGAATCACAAGCACAGAATTATTAGTTGCGTTTGCGCATTTTTACGAACTTGACGTGGACGAAGTCGCGGGCAACAGCTAGTAATACCTAAATAACATTTTCCTACATTATACTTAGTGCATTAAATCGTTGAATGCCGGTGCTACTTCGATAACAATTGAAATACAAAACGAAAAGGTTTTAATTCTTAGAGAACACAGACTAAAGAAAAAATGTTTTACTGGAGTGCCTATATTCCTATCGTGTAGAATTTTCCCATACACACTGTTGTACGCTTTATTTATAGTATATATTATTTTAATGCAGCTAATAAATTAATCAATATAAAGCTACAATCATTGAGACAATAGTTGCTACGACTTCTAAACCTTCCTATACTTTTATAAAAGAACCTACTATATGTTCCAAATAAGAATAGGAAAATCAATAACCTCGATCTGACAAATGTTGATTGAAAAGTACGGTTTGCAAAGAAAACTTGTTTGCTTATCAGAAACGGTTTTTTTTTGTATTACTGAGTCTTAGTTAAATCTATGTGAAGTAAGTAGCTAAATATATTGTTTAAGTCATAATTAGTTTAAAAAAAAAACTATAGTTGTTTCTTATTTTCATTGTTAGGAACAATTCGCCTTCATCTTCCATTTGCCACTACTCAGACACTTCACACAGTGACGCAGAGATGAGCAAAATTGAAGAACTGGATTTTAATTAAACTTTTTTCGTTCACGATTCATAAATAAATTATTTTTTTAATTTCCTTGTTTTGCTCACCCTACACAATTTCTTCGATTTGACAGTATGACGTCACAACATGGCGTAAAAATTGATATATTCTTATTTGGAACGCGTTGTATGGTAGTCAGACTTTTCCTTGGAATTAACAGATTAACTTTAGCCTATTAAAGCTAGGCTATCCACAATAAATTTAAAGTACTAAGTGATGCTTAATTAAATGCATTCTAATTTTAAATGGATTTCTGTTCTCAATTGCTGCGGAATCTTTTATTTTTTGTTCCCTGATTACTCTAAGACGCCTCGACCGATTTGGAAAATTCGTTTTTATTTGACAAGTTACACTTCCCAAGTATTTCTATGGTAATCTAATCAGATCAGCATTTGATGATGGAATCATAGAAAAGTCGAGGGAAATCTTCAAATTTTATAGCCACACTTGTAATGGTTATATCCTATAGATACATTTATTAATAGAACTTGCAGACTATTTAGGTTTAGCTGGAGGATATCACCACACCTAAAAAACTTATATAAAAACACAAAAAAGTAAAAAATAATTACGTTTCGGAAGTCAATGTTTCTGGTTTTGTTTATTCGTGTATATTTTTAAACTCGGTTGTATTTTTAGTAAAAAGTTCCTTTAATATCTTTTATATTTCCCCAAGCAGTACCTACATCACCAGTCTGCTAACCGGCATGACTTACGGTCGCAAATGCGACTGATACGCGTGAGTCCTGGTTTCGGTTCCTTGGTCGGAAAGTGTTATTGGGGTTTTTCAACTAAAAATTTCTTTTTGGTTTCTTGGAATTCGTAAAAATTTCCGTACCTCGTACAGCTCCTTAAATAGCTGGTGTTGCGCTTGATTTCTCCTGTCGTATCTGATTGATGTCCTATCGTCCTATAAGCATAAGGGAAGAGGCCCTGCACCTGTACTTGCGACTTGCGTGCTATAATGTCATGACCGAAATTCAGTCAGGTTGAAATCTCCTCCTACATTATAGTATCAGCTAGTTAGCTAGACGGCATGGTTAGCGCATTTCCCGTCCGATTATAATTTAGCTGTCTTCAAGGCTAGAGTGAATAGGCTCCTAATAAACTGATGCGCTTCACCATTAAGAGCATTCATCCGTTAAAACTACGCAGAAGCCAAAATCAATGATTTCCGACGGACAATATAACAATAATGTGTTTAATTTCTAGATAAGATATTGACGTCATATTATTGGGAATTTCATAATCTAGTGTATGATCCAAAAACATTTTCAAATGGTCGTATAGTTTTCCCATTAGAACAGTTCTTATCCAAGCCGTTTTTAAAACTAGCGGTCGACGGTCTACGCAGATGCGAGATAGTAGTTAAACCCCCCTGTATGGTAAACTTACAACATTTTACTTAAAAAAAAAATGATAACATTGACTAGTTCATGGCCCAAAAAAAAAATACGATTGCTGTAAGTTTTCATTCAAGAAAAGTAATCTCAAAACTGTCATTTTTAGCCGTTTTTGGAGATATTAAACGTGTTAGTTTAGGATAATATATGAGGCATTTTTGTTTTTTTTTTAGACTTATTAATTGAACGCATTTACGATCTATGACATGGTACAATGATTTTTTTAATAACTTATTTGTTTACACTTCAATTAATTATTTAATATCACTATATAATAGACGCGAAATCGCGTGAGCGCTTTGTACCGGCCGAGGTCTTTCAGACTTTTAGTCTTTCTATTCTACAGTGATACTAAATAATTAATTGTATTGTAGTGCACATTATTGTTATATTTTCCGTCGGAAATCATTGATTTTGGCTTCTGCGTGGTTTTAACGGATGAATGCTCTTAACGATTGCATCACTGCTTACCATCAGGTAGGATCGCAGTCAAGCACTAGTTTATAGCATCATTTATATCCTTCGGCAATTTATATCAATTTAAAAAAAAATGGTTACTGTACTAGGTTTGGGGGGTCAATTCTCGTTTAGAACAAATATTTCTATATCCTGCCAGATAGTTGTTCGGGCCCTAGGTGTCTAGTATTATGTGAGTTTAAATGTTTGTGAATGATCGCACCCACGATACAGGATTTATTCTTATTGTCGGGCAACTTTTATAAAAAAAACTTTATTTTCATTATTTTGTGTTCTATAGATCTCCAAGGTTAAGCAACACTTGTCGAGGTCCATCAGTGGATGGGTGACCATTTTAACGATTAAAAATTCCTTCGTGCCTCGGAAACCAGGTTAAGGCGTTGGTCTCGGCTTTCATTTGTAGATCTTTGACAGTCATTACGGATGTTCAGACGCCAGGAAATCTGATTCCAGTCTTGCCAAGAGGTATCGTGTTAGTCCAATTACACGGAACAAATACTTATATGGCCTACAGATAAGTGTTCTGAAACTAGTCTAGGTGTCTTGTGTATAATGTGAGTTTACACCGTTGCGAACGCACCATACAAAAATAATTCCTAGTGTGGGGCAAAGTTAAAAAAAAAGCAAGAAAACTACAAAATATTTCTTGAAAAAAAAAATTGTTCTCGTTAAATGATGAACATGAAATATAGACTCGTGTTCACATTCCAGGCAGTTATTATAGTGAAAAGTTCACATGTCCCTGGAAGCTATATAACAATGACCGTATCGGGTTTAAACAACAATAATTGTTTCTATTGAAATAAAAACTATTTTTACTCGTTTTTATGGCGTTTAAAAGAACTTTATCCCAACGGCTGATGTTTGATTTACACCTTCTTATTGTTTTTTAATAGTTTATTTAATACAATTCATGTTATTCCTTTTTAAATCATGCATCAGATAAACAATATTTTTTATTTTAATTTAGTAATCAATGACATTTTTATTATCAATGAATTTTTAAAAAATATTATTCACGTTAGTTTAACTGTTTTAATTGTTGACATGAGATACGAATTTGCTATGTTATTATATGTTATAATTTATACAATTTAAATAATGATTACAATTTGATAATTATAATTGTATAGATCGCGGTGAGTTTCCTGATCTAATGAAAATTAGTAAAATAATTCCATTGTTCAAAACGGGTAGTAGGTACATCTGACCCCATGAAAGACCCATTTCAGTGCTACCCACTTTTAGTAAAATATTTAAAAAACTTATTTTAGAGCAACTACAAAGATTTTTTAACAGACATAAAGTCAAAAGTGAAGTCTTCTCAACCTTAGTTCGGTCTTCGTCATAATTGTTATATTTTAAGTTCTCTTAATTACAATGATTTCATATTTATCATAGTATTTATTAGTTTATTATATTAGCATATAGACGTATTTTATTATTATAAGCCACTTAATTTAACGATACTACATTCTATTTCAAATATATGTTATTTATTTATTGTGCACACCTACCACAGTGTTGTCTTTTTAACCCAATAGTTGACTGGTAGAGAATGCTTTGTGGCATTAAGTCCGCCTATGTACCACCACTGTGCATGAAGTTTAAATAAATAAATAAACATAAATTATTGCATACCAAACAATTTGGTTTTACAAGGAGTCGTTCAACAACCGATGCTGGTGTTGAACTTTTAGGACATATTTATAATGCATGAGAAGACAAATGCGATGCCCTGGGCATTTTTTGCGATTTGTCTAAGGCTTTCGATTTCGTTTTCCATGAAATATTAAACATTAAACTACGCCATTACGGAATCCGGAACTCTTCCCTGGATCTTCTTAAATCTTATCTGAGTGAAAGGATTCAGAGAGTCGATGTAAACGGAAAAAGATCTTACGGATCTGTAGTAAAAATGGGTGTCCCTCGGGGCTCAATTTTTGGCCCATTTTTGTTTCTTATATATATAAACGACTTACCTTACCTCATAAAGAATAACCATAATATAGTGTTGTTTGCAGACGATCATTCACTTTTGTTTAAACTTAATGCTAACGTTTAAGTTTAAACAAAAGTGAATTATCGTCTGCCGGTTACTGACGATAAATAACCTACTTCTTAATGAAAAAAAACTAAATGTATTAAGTTTACCCTGCCTCTTGTCAGGCAAGTAAAAAACTAGTGTGCTAATAAAAGGTAAAGAGTTGAATCCTGAAGATACTACAGTGTTCTTGGGCATAACTTGGGGCCACATATTAACAAATTATCGAAACAACTTAGCTCTGCAGCATAGGCTGTTAGAAAATTTCGAAATTTGACTCATGGACTGCCCGTTTAGTTTACTTTAGCTATTTGCATAGTGTCATGTCGTACGGTATTCTACTGTGGGGAAATGCCGCCGATATCCAGATAATTTTCGTTTTGTAGAAAAGGGCTATTCGTTCGATTTATAAATTAAGTCCTAGATACTCCCTCAGAGATAAATACAATGACTGTACCTTCACAGTATATTTACGAGAATATTTGGTATGCCCATAAAAATATAAACATGTTTAATAAATACAGTGATAATTTTAATACTAGGAACAAACACAAATTTGTGGCTTTTATTTTCAGTTGTGGTTTTTATTATTATTATATTTTTTTTATGTATGTTCACCGATTTCTCGGTCAATTGTGGACCGATTTTGGTTTTTTTTTTTAATTGAAAGTTTATGCTTCCGAGTTGGTCCCATAGAAATATTGTTATGATCTGATCATGAACTTCGAAGATATAGAACAGAACTCCTCATAGGATCACAGCAGAACCGTCGTAACAAGTGAAATTGCTTTGTTTTTAGAATTGTCATGAAATGCACTCTGGCTATATTGCTAGGTATTTAAGTTTGGCTGAGGGGTACTTTTTAGTGGTGGTACCATAACTAAAAAGTGTAAAATAAAAAACTTTTTACAAAAAAAAATACAACCAACTTCAAAGTAAAAAAAAAAATCTGAAAAGTGCAAAATAACTTTAATTTCGGAAGTCGGTATTAAATAACGAAGAAACAAAACTATTATAGAAACACCGACTTCCGAAATTAAGGTTATTTTGCACTTTTCAGTCTTTTTTTTTACTTTGAAGTTGGTTGTATTTTTTTTGTAAAAAGTTTTTTATTGTGAATATTATTTATTGAGACTTTACTTAAATAATAACAAGACCTTTTCTAATAAGCCCTTTAAGTAGATATGTACCTATTTGTACTAATAAAAAATTACTTCCATCTACACCATCTACATGTTTGGTCGCCTATTTAACTAATACTTTAGATAATATTAATTATATACATATAACCATAAATACCATCTAGTTTATAATACATATTATAATACATATAATACATAATAAATATTATCAATAACTATAACTACTATATTATGCTGTAAATACAATGTTTGACTTCCGTTTCTTTTTTCTTTTTTTATTATTATTATTTTTTTCCTTTTTTTTCAATGTTCGATTTCCAGAGGTTCAAAAAAGTTCAAAATGAGTGAAACCTGGCCAAAATTCCTATGTCAAAATTATAGAGCTAAATGGTAAAATGTGGGTGAGGATAGGTGAATTGTGCATATTCACCTACTTACCTTTTTGTCTTTATCCTCATGTTCTGTTCTGTGCTTCAACGATTTTCTTCTAGAAAAACAGTCTTTCCAAAGTATTGTTTGCCTGCTGCAGTATTCCCGACCGATTATAATTTAGGTATCTATAAAGCTAGAGTGAATAGGCTCTTAATAAACTAGTGCGCCTCACCATCAACGATTGCATCAATGCTTACCATCAGGTGTGATCGCAGTCAAGTACTAGTTTATTTTATGTAAAAACGGGTATATCCTTAATTCATGTGATATATTAGACAGAGTGGCGTTGGCGAAGCTGTTTTGATGTGTTCTTTAAGAACTAGAACAACACATTGTGTTACACACTATCGAAAGAGTAAAGGACTTGAAAACTTTTGCCCTCTGATAAAAATATAGTTTAAAACATTATTATTTGGTTTTATTTTTATGGATTGCGATAAGAAGACTTCATTCACAATACACCGATGTAATCTTATATTCTGAATGAAACTATTTTTTTTTCTAGGTGGGAAATTATCAAATAACTTCTCTCGCTCTGAGTGGAACGAAACGGAGTGTCAGACTGACTAAAACTCACCTGTGTTCCTTTATTTGCCCTTTGTATACCAGGACCGTGGTTACCTACTCTTTCATACTATCCTGCAGCCGAAACTTAAATATATGTACAGTGCGGCAGACAATAAATAGCCAGTTCAATCAGGAATTATTGACAGGAACTAGAATCAATCTTAATAAAGAAATTCACAAGAAAAACAACTACAGAAAAGTAGACATCACTAAATAATTTGACGAGTAAATATCCGTTTACTTATTTACAAAGTGTCACTTCATATTATTGAATATCTATTTTGGGCTTATTGAGACTTCATTAGACCAATTTATAGAATAAAATATTTATAGGCGTTTTAAGCTTTATAAAATCACTGCACCAAACATGTAGATGGTGTAGATGGAAGTAATTTTTTATTAGTACAAATAGGTACATATCTACTTAAAGGGCTTATTAGAAAAGGTCTTGTTATTATTTAAGTAAAGTCTCAATAAATAATATTCACAATAAAAAACTTTTTACAAAAAAAATACAACCAACTTCAAAGTAAAAAAAAAGACTGAAAAGTGCAAAATAACCTTAATTTCGGAAGTCGGTGTTTCTATAATAGTTTTGTTTCTTCGTTATTTAATACCGACTTCCGAAATTAAAGTTATTTTGCACTTTTCAGATTTTTTTTTTTTACTTTGAAGTTGGTTGTATTTTTTTTTTGTAAAAAGTTTTTTATTTTACACTTTTTAGTTATGGTACCACCACTAAAAAGTACCCCTCAGCCAAACTTAAATACCTAGCAATATAGCCAGAGTGCATTTCATGACAATTCTAAAAACAAAGCAATTTCACTTGTTACGACGGTTCTGCTGTGATCCTATGAGGAGTTCTGTTCTATATCTTCGAAGTTCATGATCAGATCATAACAATATTTCTATGGGACCAACTCGGAAGCATAAACTTTCAATTAAAAAAAAAAACAAAATCGGTCCACAATTGACCGAGAAATCGGTGAACATACATAAAAAAAATATAATAATAATAAAAACCACAACTGAAAATAAAAGCCACAAATTTGTGTTTGTTCCTAGTATTAAAATTATCACTGTATTTATTAAACATGTTTATATTTTTATGGGCATACCAAATATTCTCGTAAATATACTGTGAAGGTACAGTCATTGTATTTATCTCTGAGGGAGTATCTAGGACTTAATTTATAAATCGAACGAATAGCCCTTTTCTACAAAACGAAAATTATCTGGATATCGGCGGCATTTCCCCACAGTAGAATACCGTACGACATGACACTATGCAAATAGCTAAAGTAAACTAAACGGGCAGTCCATGAGTCAAATTTCGAAATTTTCTAACAGCCTATGCTGCAGAGCTAAGTTGTTTCGATAATTTGTTAATATGTGGCCCCAAGTTATGCCCAAGAACACTGTAGTATCTTCAGGATTCAACTCTTTACCTTTTATTAGCACACTAGTTTTTTACTTGCCTGACAAGAGGCAGGGTAAACTTAATACATTTAGTTTTTTTTCATTAAGAAGTAGGTTATTTATCGTCAGTAACCGGCAGACGATAATTCACTTTTGTTTAAACTTAAACGTAAGCATTAAGTTTAAACAAAAGTGAATGATCGTCTGCAAACAACACTATATTATGGTTATCCTTTATGAGGTAAGGTAAGTCGTTTATATATATAAGAAACAAAAATGGGCCAAAAATTGAGCCCCGAGGGACACCCATTTTTACTACAGATCCGTAAGATCTTTTTCCGTTTACATCGACTCTCTGAATCCTTTCACTCAGATAAGATTTAAGAAGATCCAGGGAAGAGTTCCGGATTCCGTAATGGCGTAGTTTAATGTTTAATATTTCATGGAAAACGAAATCGAAAGCCTTAGACAAATCGCAAAAAATGCCCAGGGCATCGCATTTGTCTTCTCATGCATTATAAATATGTCCTAAAAGTTCAACACCAGCATCGGTTGTTGAACGACTCCTTGTAAAACCAAATTGTTTGGTATGCAATAATTTATGTTTATTTATTTATTTAAACTTCATGCACAGTGGTGGTACATAGGCGGACTTAATGCCACAAAGCATTCTCTACCAGTCAACTATTGGGTTAAAAAGACAACACTGTGGTAGGTGTGCACAATAAATAAATAACAGATATTTGAAATAGAATGTAGTATCGTTAAATTAAGTGGCTTATAATAATAAAATACGTCTATATGCTAATATAATAAACTAATAAATACTATGATAAATATGAAATCATTGTAATTAAGAGAACTTAAAATATAACAATTATGACGAAGACCGAACTAAGGTTGAGAAGACTTCACTTTTGACTTTATGTCTGTTAAAAAATCTTTGTAGTTGCTCTAAAATAAGTTTTTCAAATATTTTACTGACCTCAGTAGAGCTTCCGAAAGAGTGGGTCTTAAAATGAACATGGACAAAACCAAAGTCATGGTAAATAACCATGTAGCACCCACTCCGATCAAGATCGGAGACTCTGCACTCGAAGTTGTAGACGATTACGTCTACCTTGGACAGACAGTCCAGTTGGGTAGATCTAATTTCGAGAAAGAGGTCAACCGTCGAATCCAACTCGGCTGGGCAGCGTTCGGGAAGCTGCGCGGTATCTTCTCATCCAATATACCACAGTGTCTCAAGACGAAAGTCTATGTCATGTCCGTGGTTTAAATGTAAGGTAGGAGTGCGGGTCAGTAGGAGTCTCCCAAACGTACCGAAAAAAAAAAAAACCTCTGGAAATCCACAAATATAAAAGAGAACACCGTGAAAATTTATTAAAATTGACCATATGACGAACCGCTGGGTAAAACTCAAAACAATATAAATTAGTTGGCTCGATAAAAAAAAATCACGAATCTGACCCTAGCTTACAATTTCAAACATGTAAAATATCTAATACTTTACAATTATGGTTATATAACAAAGGAAATACTTAGGTCTAGATTTACTAATAAACGTATGTGTTTTGTTTTGTTAGTCAGAGATTCAATTTATTTATTGAGAGTTAGCTATTGAGTAGGTATATCTTAATGTAATAACCTTAGCGCACTGCCTAACCAGCGGCTTAGACCTCGAATCCTTGTTCCTCTACTTCAGATAACCATATGAGGCCATAGGAAAAGCCAATAATTCCAAAGCTCTACCTTATTATTTAGGGTACGCAGTACCTACCACAGCATCTCATCATCGAAGAATTAAAGACATTAACTAAGTTATCTTAATCCATTTAATTGAACAAGAACAGTCATCATTTAAAAATAATAGCTCAACCCATAAAACACTTGCACTACTAAGACTAACAAATAGTTTACTATTAGATAACAACACGGAAAAGTTAATATGTTATTTCCACATTTGCAGACGAAATACCGAATATACACTAATATAAATTTTAATGCTTATATCGTGCAATTCGTGCATGCTCAGTGCAACTCGTAAAGAGCACTAATGGCCGAAGGAAAAAACGGCAAAGTGCTGCAATTACTGTTAGGTCACAGTAGAGCGACTCAGACGCAGCCAGCGATTATATACACAATTAAAACTACACACACGAATACAATATCTTTAACAATAGGTTCGTGTATTTATGTCATAAAGAAGAAGGTGAATCAATAACTCAATAGTCTTCTTGGGCGCGAATGTACCAGGGAGAGAAGACGTTAGAAAGGATTGAGTAAACAAATCGGGTATTTGCTTTTTTCATTTTGTAGAATATTTTATACTAAACAACAAATAACGCAAAAAGAATATAATTTCTGAAAATAACATCGAAATTAGTTATTAAATGAAGCAGCAATTTAAATGATTAAGTAGGTACTTCAAACATTAGTAAATCAGGAAGTTGGAAGGAAATAACTCACTATCTCTCGTGTATACATTACCTAATGGTGACTTCATTATGGGCATCCTTATCTGTTAATTGACAGTTTCCTCCTAAACCAGATTTGAAAGATCATTAAAAATATTTATATTTGCGATTTTGCACAAAGTTACATTTTAATACGTATATTTAAAAAAATATTTGTCAATATCTACAAACAATTTTTCTATTTATTAGAAAAAAATCAACACTTAAATACGCACAATGGTCCATCATGGCCTAAGTGCGGGAACTAAACTCCGACGGATAAAACAAAACAATTTTTTTTTTCAATTCACATATTTCTATTTTCAAAAGCTAACTGAATTTCAAACAGTGAGTAGTAAATTTTACGTTCTGTTACAAAGCATTTGTGTTATGTATTTCTAATAAGTTTTCGCTACGCCTTGTGAGTATCATTCCTAGAATCGAACTTGCACCCTTCATCTGGTTCCTAAGTGGTGCACAAAAATACTAAACATTATCATACAAATGTTCTTTTCAACACATTTGAACCTAAATAGATTTTTACGTAAATGGCTATACTAGATCATGCACATCGCCTGAGGGAAGTATCTATAATTGTTTTTATCACATCATAGCTTTATCGATGGAAATTTATAGCACGAGTGTACACGACAAGTTCATAATGAAGCAATCGATAATATTCCTCATACTTGACGCTTCCATTACTACAATACTTGGGTCAAGAGAACCATTAAATGAGTTATATGTAGTAAAAACAACTTCTTCCAGCGAATTCCATCTATATACTGCATTTACAATTTTCATTTCACGCTCGCGTGAACCTTTAATCGCATGTAAGGCTATATAATAGTACAAATGCTCTAAGCGTTTATTGAAAGTAGCACGGTTGTGTGCATACACTCACACGCATACAGTCATACCTTTTTCACTTGAAGAAGTTGGCTATGCGGTGCATAAGATATGTTTGCATGAGTGTTGTTTGTTCAAGTTTGAGGTTAAAGCAATACCGGGTGAATGGTCAACATTGTGTTGTACAAATTATTTTGTAGAAGAGGAAAAAGGTCAGGTGTGTTATGTAAGTTGCTTTTACTGACCAAAACCCACTCGTTTGTTCCTTCTTTGGCTTGCGTTCCAGGGCCCCAGGGGTTCATTTTTACGTAACCCATGCCCTCAGTAAGCTTCGACCCTGCTGGGCCCTACGATTTGCTGACATCTCCTTGAGGCGCGCGTGGGACACTACACGCCGGATTTTAACACAGGTATAGTTACAATTTGATATACATATTATTATTATTATTCGTAGGTAAGTTAATGGTGAAACCTCACGCTTCAATACTATCTTACCTACCTATGGTCGACGATGGACCACGCTTGCCTAGAAGTAACCTATTCAGACAGAAGCTTGTAGCTATTAGGAAATAAATAAATCATACGGTGGGAATTACACAGTTTGTTGTTAAGAAAATTAAAGTCTGTCTCAATAGCTTTTCAGCAATTTTAGCATCCACATGTCCACTTGCGTGGCTTAGCCTAGCGTCGTCGCTCGACGTTGCACCCCATGTCATGTGCGCGCAGGCGCAGCTAGGCGACAAGGCGAGTGTGCGTCGCGTCGGCAGTAATTTCACGCTTCCCGCCGCCCGCCATCACCTGAAAAACTCTAATCACACCACTTTTATGGCTCCTACTAGCAATTTATATTACAAATATGATAATTTTAAATGATAATAAATTTATTAGCCGCTCGTTCTCGGCAAACTAGAGCGTTTATCGCGCGTTTCCGTTCTCAGTATCGAGCCGAGTTACAGTTGTTTTTTTTTTGCTATCGATTTCCAAGGAATCGTTGCTTTTAATTACTATTGTAACGTTTCTGCACTTTTCCGGTGCGGTCGGTCTTTCATGTACCCCCTTTGTTAATGATGTCTTCCAAAAATACGGCGACGTTAGGCACGTCATCGGATATTACTCCGGAAATGTTATCAAACGTGCAGCCAATCAGTCATGGTTTCTTGATATCATGGCAATTTCTACTTCATTCATAAGTTAGGAAATTATTATTATAGCAGTTCATTAATGTATTATTTGTAGACCGTCTGGCGACTTTTTTTGCTGCAAAGGCGATAATTTCAATGTCGTTTTTAGTTTTGTTATAGAATACGAAGTCGGCAACATAATAAAAGTTAGATTGCTTTAAAAGTTCACAGCTACAATGAAGGTGAAAATCAACGGTGAAAAAAGAACGTAAACCTACACACATATCAAAGATTAACCTGTCTTAGTGATGATAACTTACTAAAGTACTAACCTAATATTGGCTAAAAAAATACCCAAATGCTTTTTTTTGGTGCTGTATCTCACTTGGAAAAAACGGAAAGGAGGACAACAAAATGGTCCTTATAGGATCCTTATGGGATCATTTTGTTGTCTGTTTATTCATCTAAGGAACGCGTGGAGATATTAGGCTGAAATTAATATCAAATACTCAGGTCTGCTACCCCTTGGAGCAGTGAAAGAATCAAACTTCTAAGTCAATGCAATCTAAAGATAAAGCCATTTAAGCTCCGTCTATAGCGCATACTTTGACGCTCGCAAGAAAATCAAAAGCTATAGGGCCCTTCCCGTTGACCCTCGGTGCACTAGTTTGACTCGCACTTGACCGTTTTATCTTGTACCATGTCCAGATTGGTCCCTATACCAGTTCTGCATTGTTTTGGAACATCACCGAGAGTCAAACCTACAACTTCGTAGCTGTAATCAATATTCTAAATCCCAAGAATTGCTCTAAGATTATGTTCAGTCGCGCTAGTCCACTGTCCTAAAAAATCATTCTAATTATTTATTTAAACTTCATGTACAGTAGTGGTACATAAGCGGACTGAATGCAACAAGGTATTCTCTACCAGTCAACCTTAGGGTTAAAAAAGACAACACTGTGGTAATTGTGCACAATAAATTAATAACAGATATTTCAAATACAATGTAGTATAATTAAATAAAGTTGCTTATAATAATAAAATGCTTACATATACATATATATATATATGCGTATATTATAAACTAATAAATACTATGATAAATCAATGATGATGTTTGTTTTTTCAACAAACTACTACTTTTCATCTTCCTTTCATCTAGATCATCATCATCATCATCATCATAATTTCAGCCGAAAGACGTCCACTGTTGGACATAGGCCTCCCCCAAGCGTCGCCACAATGACCGATCCTGTGCGTCTCGCATCCACCGTATTCGCGCGATTCTCACTAGGTTGTCGGTCCACATTGCGGGAGGCCGTCCAACTGTGTTTTCCGGTGCGAAGTCGCCACTCCAGAACCTTTTGGCCCATCGACCATCCGTTCTACGAGCAATGTGCGCTGCCCACTTCCACTTAAGTCTGTCGATTCTTCGGGCTATGTCGGCGACCTTGGTTCTCCTGCGGATATCTTCATTCCTGATGCGATCGCGCAAGGAAATTCCGAGCATAGCCCTTTGGGTGACTGTAAGCCTCTATCCATCTATATCAGCCAGTAAGAAAAACGCAATTTATCCGTAATCATACGATTATCTTGGAGATGACTATCATTTCGCATGCAAGTATAATCACCGCGGGCGCAGCTAACAAAATCAATAATTGTGCAGATATCAAATATATTCCCACGTAATTGTTGTGATCGAATGACATAATTGTGTCGCGAGTTGCGGCTGCGCAACGCACCCCGCTCTCCCCCTCACAGTACCGTCAGCATACTGAAGCATACAGGTGCTTTCTTTTTTTTTTAATGTTGAGAATTAAAAATTCTAGATTTTCTTATTCTATTTGCGAATCAATGGATAACTGAAAACTCTAAACATATTTGCAGCTATTCTAAAGATTGGCGTAGCAAATGCTACACAATGAATTGGGGGTAGCCGCGATTGGAAGTACAAAACAAGTCATACTAGGCATCATTATCATATGAAATCTAACCAACACCGGATTATTGTCCATTGATAGACTAGAGAACAATTTAATTCAAGTATTTGAGTATTAAAGCAAAAACTACATTGTTATCAATCAATATAGTGCCTGCCTGCCTATATTGAAAGAATTTGCTGCCTCGCGCTGGCTTAATTCGACACTGAGCATGCTCTTTAAATAATTAGTTTCCTCATTTAACTCAACAAAAAATCACTCAAATATCTCTTACAATCTGAAACTTTAGGTTGGCTATAACCAGCTACCTACCTACCTGTAAGTGTTTACCGAACCAAGTCTTATTTCTACAAAAAAATACCTAATTAGTATAAAACTAATTTGTCCATTTAAAATTATCCCAACCTAAAGATCAGCAGCATGACATGCGTTAATTAAATATTATAACTAATTAAACAAGGCTCGCAACAAATAAAATACCTGACAGCTAACTCGCTGACCGTACTCTAATTGCAATAATTACTCATTATCAGGAAGCTTGGCATATTAATTTAGAGTTTTTACTTCAGCAAGCTTAACAAATACTTATTTAATTGCTCGTCTTTGTTCCACCAACATTATTAGGTTGGTGACGCAACACGGTTATACAGTATACTAACATCACACAATTTTGATCGTTGTGCAAGCAATCTTGAGACGAGTAAAAAGTTGACGTAGCATTGCGAATGCGCATGCGAGACAGTTTGCGTGCTCGCGTACTCTTAATCAGATATTCTTTGTTGTGCCTAGAAGTGATTCGCTGACACTATCGCCGCCTTGTAAATGCACTAACTTAGTTATAAAGCCACTGTTAGGTAACCACGGCACTAATTTCTTTTTACGCGCCTATTGACTATTTCCCTGACAGTTTAATAGGCTGTGTAACCCACATTAATGATTACTGTTCACTTGCAAATGTAAAACTATTTGATACTTGCTCATATATTTTTTTTGTTGCACGTTCAATAATTTATGTCGAGTTCTGTTTTTTTTTATCTTTCCTATTACTGTTGCGGGTAGTTAAGTTGAATCGGTAATAAAATTATATCCTTCAAAAGGACATGTGGTGCAACTGACCGTGTACATGATGATGATAGCAAAACAATCATAATTCGAAATCATTTCTATTGTAAAACATATGCAGTTTATAGTTACTAGGTCTATTTATACGTTTAATTGCTGCGACGGTATCAATTATGATATCGTCTCTTTCATGATACTGTTGGAACTAATTTATGGTTTTCATAGATTCGATTGATTAATTAATTTTGTTTTATTTTATTTGACAGGGTAACCTTTAGTCCAGTCATATAATATTCTATTAACAGAATAATGGCTTGATTGTCAAAATCATATTAATAGAATATTATATATATGACAGAATTATTTATGGTATGGTTCAATTAAATTTTAATTATGTTGACTATAGCACTCCTGAGAGAGGCTGCTTGTTTTTATTATCATCATTAAACTCTTACAACATCGAATGTCGCCGTTTTTTTTTATAACGTGTATTGGTCTGAGCGTGTATATAACGAGATGGTAACCGATGATTCTATTATACCCTTTATTTTTGATCTCT
Source organism: Mythimna impura (assembly GCA_905147345.3). Taxonomy (NCBI): domain Eukaryota; kingdom Metazoa; phylum Arthropoda; class Insecta; order Lepidoptera; family Noctuidae; genus Mythimna; species Mythimna impura. The sequence continues at coordinate 10,717,622 of LR990342.1, read as the reverse complement.
CGCTATCGCTCAAAGGTTTGCTGGGAGAAAACTCAACTTTGAGTTAAACTTTCACATGTAAGTACGGTCAACAAAGGAGACAAGTAACCAGGGTCTTCAGAGAAAATTGAAGTTTTCATAGAAACCGAAGAATATGTATTAATTTTAATTTTATTAATGAGTTTTATTGACTTCTAATTATGTTTCATTCATTTTCATCCATCGGTTTCTGAACTATGAAATTTTCAACTATATCTGACGACTCTGGGTACTTATCTCCTTTGTTGACAGTAGGTTCATGAAATCTATTATCACTGTGTGTTATAAACTAAAATTGTTTTTGTGTACTACTGTACACAAAAACAATTTTAGCTTATACTGTCAAGAAAGTACCGGGAAAAGATCAATAATACATAAAATGTTTGTTATTCATCCAAATTTATTTTATCACCTTCAAAGTATGCTCCTTCAGAAACTATGCACTTACGCCAACGAATAATACAATCATCAAAACATTTTTTAAATGCTGTTTCCGGAATTGAGTTCAGTTCTCGCCGCGAATTTCCTTTATGTCTTCTACCGATTGAAAACGGGTGCCACGAAGTGGTAATTTGAGTTTAGGAAAAAGAAAGAAGTCGGTTGGAGCCATATCTGGTGAATATGGTGGTTGCTCGATGGTATTTGTTGAGTGTTTGGTCAAAATATCGTTCACAATGATAATGAATCGTGGAGCAAAATCGAAGAATTTTCTTTTCACAAATCTGGCCTTTTTCGTCGAATTTGCTCTCTTAAATGCCGCATAACGCTTAAATAATATTCTTTATTTACCGTTTGACCTTCCGGCACGAATTCCGAGTGCACAACACCGCGATAATCAAAGAAAACAGTCAACATGACTTTGAGTTTTGATTGACTTTGGCGTGGTTTTTTCGGTTTCGGTTCAGTTGGAAGGCGCCACTCCGAAGCTTGTTGACTAGTTTGCAAGTCAAACTCGTAAACCCACGTCTCGTCACAATGCGTTTCATGAATGTTGGGTCGGAATTGACTCGTTCTAGCATGTCCTCAGCGACTCTCCTGCGATTGAGTTTTTGGAGAAAATTCAGGTCTTTTGGGACTAGCCGAGCGGTAACATGTTTCATACCCAAATGATTAGTTAAAATGGTACGGATCGACTCGTGAGATACAGAAAGTTCGGCGGCTATCTCTCTCAAAGTTGAATGAGGATTTTCAGTCACTATTTCCTTCACTTTTGCGATGTTAACTTCAGTTGAAGACGTTGATGACCTACCAGAGCGAGGCAAGCCTTCCATCACATCTCGACCGCTTTTGAACGCTTTGTACCACTCATAAGCACGTGTTTTTGATAAAGTCGATTCACCGTAGGCCTTCTGTAACATTTTCAGTGACTCCGAACACGAAATTCCATTGGCGATGCAAAATTTAAGACAAACTCTTTGTTCGATGTTTTTGTCCATTATGAAATTCGCAATGCACTCTAGATATTATGATATAACTAAAACAACACTGTATTTATTATAAAATAACAGATGCAACTCAAACTCCGCGCCAAAATGGAAAACAGTTGTGCCAATCTACCAACAACAAAAAAAAACAAAAATTTGAATTTGGAACCATAAACAAATCATCCATTCCCGATACTTTTCTGACTGAATGTATAATAAAGACTTAAAGATGATTCCATTGACGATGCTGCATACTTATCTAGAAGTACTGAACCAAAATTATATCACACTTGAAGACTTCTAGATCCCAAATAGAATAACTACCGATGTTTATCCTACAAAATATGATTTAAAAACACATATTGTTTTAAATAACGCAGCATATGCTGAGTTAGGCGCCTTTTTGGCCTCGCACTGATTATAACTTTCTTTTTTAACCGACTTCAAAAAGGAGGAGGTTATATGTTCGGTTGAATGTATGTTTTTTTTTTTATGTATGTTCACCGATTCCTCGGTCAATTGTGGACCGATTTAAATATTTTTTTTTTTATTGAAAGGTTATGGTTCCGAGTTGGTCCCATAGAAATATTGTTATGATCTGATCATGAACTTCGAAGATATGGAACAGAACTCCTCATTGGATCACAGCAGAACCGTCGTAACAAGTAAAATTGCTTTGTTTATACGTGTAGTCGATGACTGACTGAAAGTAGAGGGGGAATATATCGAACTGATCTGATGATGAAGCCTGAAGTTCGGCACCGGAACTCTGTAATAAATTAATGTAAACTAACCGTGTTTGGGATTATTAGTATTGTCATGAGATGCACTCTGGCTATAAGGTATTTAAGTATAGCTGAGGGGTACTTTTTAGTGGTGGTACCATAACTAAAAAGCGCAAAATAAAAACTTTTCACAAAAAAAACACAACCGACTTCAAAGTAAAAAAAAAAACTGAAAAGTGCAAAATAACTTTAATTTCGGAAGTCGGTGTTAAATAACGAAGAGACAAAACTATTATAGAAACACCGACTTCCGAAATTAAAGTTATTTTGCACTTTTCAGTTTATTTTTTTTACTTTGAAGTCGGTTGTGTTTTTTTTGTGAAAAGTTTTTATTCATTGTGTATTTTTAGTTTATACGATTTTGTGAAGCACGAATAAACGTATTTTTTTTCTTTACTTCTTTTCTTTCTTTGTATTAACTCGTCTTGTTAATTTGGTGGACCTTAATAACAAACCTGTATAAGTAAAAGTAAAATTGATGGCTCACTCTCTGACTCATGTGCCCAGCCCAAACCCTAGGACAGGGATGGCGAACCTTTATTGGAGGATGTGCCACTAAATACAAATAATTTTTGGTTCTAGGACATGCCGGTTTCCGCATGATGTTTTCACCGTTTTGAGAGCAGTGGCAGACTAAATACAAGAAGAAAAAAATAATGTGGTCATGACACGCTACCAAAGAATTTTGACTTTGTCATTTAATGGACAAAAAAATTAAACTAGATGGTATTAACTCTTAATTTGCAACCCAAAATTCATATATCGTAATGTTTACATTTTTTAATTATTATTTAAATAAATCCATGAGAAAAGAGTGATAACTGGTATTTCATATTACCTAGATGCTAAAAATTTTACACTGGCGTGCTCGAATTGTTTTGCCGCGGGCCACCACTGGCACGCGTTCCAAAGGTTCGCCATCCCTGCCCTAGGACCTAGAATGCTGAAATTTTGCACAGAGGTTCCTTTCATGATTTGTAAAAAGAATGAGAAAGGATTTTCCAAAATTTACCTCCCTAAGATGATGAAACGGGGGTCCAAAGTTTGTATAGAGAAACCTACTGTCACATGAGCGAAGCCGCCGGCTAGTCTACACTAATATAATAAAGAGGTTTTTTTTTTTAATTGATATAAACCAGTGCTTGACTGCGATCCCACGTGATGGTAAGCAGTGATGCAATCATTGATGGTGAGGCGCACTAATTTATTAAGAGCCTATTCACTCTAGCCTTGAAGACACCTAAATTATAGTTGGATGGGAAGACCACAGCAGGCAAATTGTTCCAGTCCTTCGATGTACGCGGTATAAACGACGAAGCGAAACGCTTAGTCCAAACCGTTGAAGTTCCAACAAAGTAAGGGTGGATACTCGCCGTACGTCGGGTTGTCCGATGGTAGAAAGGAGATGGCGGAATGAAGTCATACAATTCCCGCGCACACAGTTAAAGTTTTTTTTTATGTTTGTAGGAGGTATTCTCTGAAAGTACTGGTCCGATTGATACATTATTTTCACCGATAGAAAGCTGCTTTATTCCTGAATGACATAGGCTATATTTTATTTACGCGGGCGAAGCTGCGGACAAAAGCTAGTGTAACATAAATAGATGACTGAAACTGAATTACGCTCTACCATTGGCTCTGTTATTGAGTCAACTCGTCACCAACTACAATTTTTATTGAAACCGAAAGCAACCTACGTAATTTCGGCGGCTCAACCACCTCATTCTCATACTTCCCACTGCTCACCATATTGTTACATCGCTTTAAATAGGCGTTTTTCAGAGGCCCGTAACACAAACGTAAAACCTAAATATAGTCATTAAAAACAATTCACCGCTTGATAAATCAAATAACTGTAATGTTATGTACAGTCGGTCACATAATGTGTACTAGTTATGTAAGAGATCACCATGAACGTCAGTACGAAACTTATGTTGAGCAATGTACGCCTCGGACCGTGAAAATGTAATGGCATGTGTGCATGCCTATTAATTTTGTATCTACTTTACTGTACAGAATTGTGGAAAACTAAGCTATTTGAGTATTTTAAAGTTTTTACGGTTCCATTCGTTGGCAAAAGCGGAACCCCTAAAGAATTATTTTGTTATCTGTCTGTCATGACCCTTTTTCTCATGAACGCGTGGAGTTATTAGGCTGAAATTCATATAAAATACTCAGGCTTTCTACCCCATGGAGAAGTGAAAATATCAAACTTCTAAGTCGCAATTAAAGATAGGGCCGTTTAGTTATTTATAATGCACATATAATATACATCATCATTTCAGCCGATAGACGTCCACTGCTGGACATAGGCCTCCCCCAAATGTCGCCACAATGAACGGTCCTGTGCGTCTGGCATCCATCGGATTCCCGCAACCTTCACCAGGTCATCGGTCCATCTTGTAGGGGGCCTTCCAACACTTCGTCTTCCGGTACGCGGTCGCCACTCCAAAACCTTTCGGCCCCAACGGCCATCTGGTCTGTGAGCAATGTGCCCTGCCCATTGCCACTTAAGTTTGGCGATTCTTCGTGCTATGTCGGCAATCTTGGTTCTCCTGCGGATATCTCCATTTCTGATTCGATCACGCAAGTAAATTCCGAGCATAGCCCTTTCCATTGCCCTTTGGGTGACTTTGAGCCTTCTGATGAGGCCCATTGTGAGCGACCACGTTTCGGAACCATATGTCATCACTGGCAACACGCACTGGTCATAGACTTTCGTCTTGAGACACTGTGGTATATTGGACGAGAAGATACCGCGCAGCTTCCCGAACGCTGCCCAGCCGAGTCGGATTCGACGGTTGACCTCTTTCTCGAAATTAGATCTACCCAAATGGACTGTCTGTCCAAGGTAGACGTAATCGTCCACAACTTCGAGTATAGAGTCTCCAATCTTGATAGGAGTGGGTGCTACATGGTTGTTTATCATGACTTTAGTTTTGTCCATGTTCATTTTAAGACCCACTCTTTCGGAAGCTCTACTGAGGTCATTGAGCATTGTGCTGAGCTCTTCCGTAGTCTCAGTCATGACTACTATGTCGTCAGCAAACCGAAGATGAGTGATGTACTCGCCATTGACATTAATGCCCAATCCACTCCAGTCCAGAACCTTGAAGACATCCTCCATTGCGGCCGTAAACAGTTTCGGAGAAATGATTTCTCCCTGCCTCACACCCCGCTGCAGGAGGATAGGTTTCGAGGTCCGGTCCTGCAGTCTGACTGACATAGTGGCATTTTCGTACAAACACTTCAGCACCTCGATGTACCGATAGTCAATCTGGCATCGTTGGAGAGACTGCAGCACAGCCCAAGTCTCGATCGAATCAAAGGCTTTCTCGTAATCCACAAACGCTAAGCAGAGAGGCAGATTATACTCCTCGGTCTTCTGTATAACCTGCCGTAGCGTGTGTATGTGATCTATGGTGCTGAAGCCTTTTCGGAATCCGGCTTGTTCGGGAGGCTGAAAGTCGTCAAACCTGCTCGCGACACGGTTCGTGATGAATCTGGAAAACAGCTTGTAGACATGGCTCAGAAGTGAGATGAGAGATATAGTTCTTGAGCAGGGCCTTGTCGCCCTTCTTAAAGAAGAGTACCACCACACCTCCGCCCCATGCCTGTGGTGTTTTTCCCTCGAATATGACGGAATCAAACAGCTTCTAAAGGGCCTTAAGGATCGGTTTCCCACCCGCCTTCAGGAGATCGACTGTAATTCCGTCATCACCCGGTGCCGTGTTGTTATTAAGCTGCTTCAGAGCCATCCTAATCTCGTACAGGCTGAAGTCCGGGATATCTTCGGTATAGTGTCGAGTCAATTTAGCTCTTGGGTCGTTTCTAGATTCGTGGTGGGTTTTGTGACTGACGTGTACAACTGTCCATAAAAAGCCTCGATCTCTCCCAGAAGCTCCGATTTGGCGGATATGACTCTGCCTTCTTCGGTCTTCAGTTTCGTGAGCTGGCTGTGCCCAATTCTTAGTGCTCGCCTACGTCATAAAAGTAAGGTTCGTGCAAAATTTCACGATCCTAGTCCCAGTAACGACTGTGCGTAGATATGTCAGACAGTTAGTTTCTCCTTTTATATACTCGTACATAGAAAATAATTAGATTTTCTTTGAGGTGGGTAATCATCAAATAACTTACTGACTAAAACCTACCAGTGTTCTTTCAGTTGCCCGTTGCATTCCAGCGCTGCCTTCCCTCTACCAATCAGATTTATTTAAATAATACTACCGCTATTCACACATAGGTGTACACTTAATAGGTTTGGTATCTTTCTGCTTTAGTATATATTTCTGAAGTAAATGATTCTGAATTTTAAAATAATTATTAAACATGCAATCTACACGAGTAGGGTAAAATGATTCGTTAAAAACATCATTGTTTCCTTATACAAAACAAGCTCAAAAAGTTAAAACTATACCGCATAAGTATTTTTTCTTTCCTGAAAGTGAGCTGAAAATCCCAATGTTTCCTTGTACAAAACCAGCTCAAAATGTCAAAATTATACTGCAAAACTGTTTATCTTTCCTGGAAGTACGCTGAGAATCCCTAAGTCATGCCTCTTACATAGGAATTAAACGTAAAAAAAAAAGTAAAACTTATCTCATTTCTAACAAAGCCGAGATCACTCAGCGCTACACTTACGAGAACAGTTAGCAATTACACTAATTATACCTATACGTGCCTAAATTCCACTTTCCACGGCGATGTTATCTAACAGACTATGTTTTATGGCTGAAAATTAATTAAACAGCTTCTAAAATTGAAACTAAAATGAGCGCATATATGAAATCAAACAGTCACATGAGCATAAAATTGGTATTTAGAAGCGGTGCGGCCGGAAACGGTTCAGACACGTAGAGCGCGCAACTAAATAATGAACAAAAGTCATTATAAGTGGCGAGATGGTCGCGATAACGCGGCGGTTAGAGTAAACGCGCTTTTTTACGTTAATTAAACTTACTTCTGTAAACGATGATGGTCTCATTATCTGCATTAAGCACCGCTCGCCGTTCGCGGTGCTTTTTACGCAACGCTGCGCGTGCGCCGGTCGCCCAGCTCGCCAGCGCGTCGCCGCGGGTTGCCGTGTTCTAAACTCATTTCGGCTATTACAGTTTGTCGTACCATTACGAGACACAGAACGGAAAAATTGTGGCCGTTTTATAAAAACATTTTAAACATATCTAAGTATTGTTAGAGCAAAAAAGTTTCGTTTACATGCGACTGTTTTCGACCATTATACCCCAAATAGCGTCTCGTAGTGGTAAGTGATACGTGCTTGGGAGCGGCGCGGGCAGCGCAGGCGCAGCCGCAGGGTCGCACTTAATAGCCGGTGACGGCAAAGGACACATGACAAAAACTCTCCTCATTATCCGCTCTATGACAATTCACCTCCATTTATAATGCTATTAATAAAATAATGGCTCTCAACCACAATAAGAATTTAATTCAGCATCAAACAGACATTAAATGTCATTTTATCGGTAAAAACCACGTTTGTAATAACCGTTTTGTTATTTTTTTAATGGCAATATTTATTTCTGCATTAGAGTGTCATGTAGTACATCCGCGTCGCGTTCCTGGCATCGATTTATGTTCTATTGTTAAAAAGTGTTCATTGCATAATTGTATTTATTGTGATTACCGCCAGTTGGTTGCTTCCCTCTTAAATAACCGCTTGTTGGTAGCTAGGTTTTGCCGTAGAACCGCTCAACTGTTCAGGTAGACATGGCGTGATTGATATATTTGGCTACTTTATGTGTTAGTATTACGAGACTCGTAAAGAGTGCGTAATGGATTTCAAGGTTTTTTGTCCATTAATAATGTTTTATTACACCCCAGAGTGGGTTTTCATGCAACATTCGTGTCTCACAGACGTTTATTGTGCTCACAAGCTTAACCTTTTAATCGCCACGTCAAATAAGCAAAAGCGTGCTCTTAGTGCCAACCTGTAACTCGGCGATTTCATCCTTTAACAGCATAAATAAGAAAAAGAATATTTTCTTATAACATTTATTAGCGTTTAAGTCTGTCTTGTAGTCGTGACGGTGGCGTACTGGACACATTTTGCTTGGTCATGTATGCATGACTGTGGTGATCAAAATGTTAACTCCTAAACAACTCATTCCGCTCTGAATAGAGGGAGAAGGAGTGTCAAACTGACTAAAACCCACCTGTGTTCAAATGCTCCATAAGTTTCAGGGCCGCAGAAACTCTTGCGCTCAATCCCACAGCCCAAGCTTGCTTTACCTAGCCAACAAACCGTGTGACTACGCAACAATTTTCCTAGTCATATTATCATGGTTATTATATTGTATAATAACACTAACTCGCACAGTATTATTACATTTAGGTCGTAATAAACCATGACTGCCCATGGCCTGGCTGTGAGGTAACACTTTTTGCATTAATGACTTTGCCCGCATCACATACTATCGAAGGCTGGTCGTTATGTTCCTTATTCATACAAATAAGCAGATTTGCTATTACTTTAAAGACCATATCGGTGGAGTTATTCAAAGAATATTGCGATACAAATTGAAAAGAAATGGAAAAGAAAATTCAACATATTGTAAAGACAGCAAAACCCTCAGTCTTCACATATTAATGGAAATTCTATTCAATTCAAAAATATTTTATTTCACATAGACTACGGTTAATTACGGACCACCAGACTCGTGCTCGTTCGGAATACGTTTTCATATGGACTACGGTTTGAAATAAAGTATTTTTATAGGCCTACATGGGCACTTATAAAACGTCAGAAGCTAGTGCACAGTTTCAATTAGTCGTTTCCGATGAAGAATGGCCGGCAAGATAAACCACGGTGACAATTCAAACAAAAAACATTTTTTTTACAATATCAATAGGTATAAGAGGACAGTGTAGGTATACCCAGTTACCATACCTACTACCAAAAAGAACAATAAAAAAATAATTTTTAAAAAAATCTGTGTTCTCAAATTCACATTATAAAAAATAGGCCATGTAAAAATAAATCTTAAATGATACATAGTTAAGGAATATTATATTATATGAAAATGATAAATCATTAATTAAGTTAGTGGTCTAAATAATGTAAGCAAAGACATTGTAATAAAAAATAATGTTACGAATAAAAAAATAAATTAGGTAACACAAAGATGAACTATTACCGGCTTCCCTTTGACAATCTTCTTCCACATACTCCCGGAATTAAAAGTATCTTAGTGCTGTTCCAAGACATGGTCTGATCGTACTTATACCAAGTTTCATCAAATTCCGTTGTACCGTTCGAGCGTAAAGAAGTAACAAACATACACACACATACTCACAAATTTTCACTGTAACAATATTAGTGTGATAAGTTATATTTGTGTGATATTATCATAAATTATTATTATTTCTTTATTGTCAGGCAACTATGGCCTATAGATAAAATACATTATATTACAATCTTAAAAACAAAATAAACTAATACATATTACAAATATCACAAAAATTAAACTATACACGTAACATCGGCGTCGTGTTCCGCTGCGAGGTGTCGCGTAGCCGTCCTCGAAAACGTCGATACACGACACCTTTCGGCCAAAAGTTCTTCTCTCAAAAAGGTCTGTGTAGATGGTGGGTTGGAACTCGTATCACGAACGACTTGAAGTTTGTGTCATGGCGCGAATCCAGCCTTTCGATCCTCAGAGTCCAGTCCAAATATTTATCAATTATGGAAGAAAAAACCCATTTCTGTAAAAAACGCACAATATCACTTGCGATCTTCTTCCTAAAGAGCGTCGACATTTCCAATGATGCATCACACAATCAAAACCAGTCACAAGCGAAATTTTCCGTTTACATTCAAATTCGTAATATATTGAGCGGTTGACGTCGCTCGGGGCAAAGGCCAGCTAAAGATGAGGGGTAAACATAGAATCAGGGAATCAGGCTACTTATTACCCAGCGCGTTAGTATGCATGGGTTGGGAGCCCTGCGCCCTGCTGCATTACGCCGCTCCGTACATAAACGATGCCTCCATTTACACCTAACTAGATTCAGCCACCCGGCACCCGGCATCGCACCCTTGAATGCAGACCGACTCAATTTAAATTTTATTACGTGACGTCGTGATTCTGTTTTGTTTTAGTTAGGTTTTATTGGTTGTAGGTTTATCTGTTGCTAGGCATTGTGGACTTCATTCTAATTCAAAATATTTTATTTCACATAGGCCTACATGGGCACTTATTTAACGTCAGAAGCTAATGCACGATTCTAATTGGTCGTTTCCTTTGGAGAAGAACCGGAAAGACTCTATGGTTACTCTTTTAAAGAAAATAATATTTATTTTACCATATTAATAGATATGAGAGAACGGTGTAGACCTACATAAAGTCGACATTACACTAGACCGCCTAAATTTAGGGGTTCTAACAAAAAGTGTGACAGTTTTCTACTGATTAATACATAAAAGAAAATGCATGACACGTTTTGGTTACCACTATTTAATTTAAGTTTCTGATTTATGAATATAACAACAAAAATACACGTCGCAGTAGATATATATTAAAAAAAAAACCTTTTTGTCATTTTAATACTTTGTAACGCCTCTTTAAAATTCTAAAATGTAACAGGCTATTGGCATCCTGGTGAAGTGGCGATGATCACTTTCCGAGCGCTTTTCTTAATGTCACGATCACAACACTTATTCCCGTTAGTTGGCAAATTGCATAAAGGTATCCAAGAAGTTAATTGAGCAACACATTAATTAGCCGCTTAAGTACCTACAGGCATGCACGTCATTGTCTAAGTCGGACCCCACACGAGCATGTAGAAAAGCAATGAAAATAATTAAATGACTTTGACTGAGAGAACTGAAAGATCGTTTTTCATTGTTTTCCGAAAAAGGGAACCCATTACGTATGTTTGAAACACATTAATGGCCTAATGATACATCATAACTGACAGTAATATCCAATTTAACTGCAATAGAACTGGCATTATTACTAAAAATCGTGTCCGTAAACACTGTAATTCCGATCAAAAATTTCGAAACGAGCCATTTCATTTTGACTTTCAAAAAAGCATTAGAAAAAGGTTGACATTCCGTCATTTTCTCAGGGACATTTCTTCAAATTAAACTATTATTAGTTGGCGATCACGTCGTAGGATGCTTTTAATATTGAATTAGGGGACCCTGTGGTTACAGCGCCCTTAATCGGGCTTCGGACGGCGATGTTCGTGTATTAACGTTATATCCACAGTCGTGTAATGGCGTAAGTAATAATAAAGGCCAAATGACACAAAATATTGTCAAATTATAGGCTCTGAAAGCATGGGTAACCACTTACAATGTCTGCCGTTGATCCCTGCGTAGCGTCAACATATTAAATGCATGTCCTTGCAAGGATTTATATGCATTTTTGGAGTAACCACACCACGGTTATAGGTTTTTCATCAATCAAGAATCGACATAGAAAATTATTAAAAACTGTAAAAATGATGTTTTTCCTAATCTTTATTATTTATATTTTCGGATCAAATGTTTTCGTTTCGTTACCCACTATTTACTTAGCAGCAGCCAAATCTTGTTATTTGTCCATTGTCTTTTTAAATTACCTACCTATATTTTAATGCAACAATGTAGGGTTTTCTTAATACACATATGCAAAAAAATCCTGCGGCAATAAACAATATTTAAAAAAAAACCTTTATCAACTTATTTAATCGGGGATTAAGTACTTTTTCTGCGATCGCTACACCACTACACTTAATTATGGCTATATCAATAGTTTTCCTTTTTGGGTGCACGAAGGAGATACAGAAATGGCTGTGTCATATTATTTTAGTGGATGACGCCGATCGCATAACTAACAGCTGCAACGAGTCGCCGCTGATTGTAGTGTTTAGTCTCGATACGAATCGATTTCATACGATTTGTATCGAATGATCCCATCGTAAGCTAATAGGAGCGATTCTGGTATATTTTTCGGCTCTCCGACCGATGATTTAGTTCGTACGTGATGTGCTTACACGGAAAATAAATCGTTTGAATCGTATTATATTCATTCGTATTATTAAATGTTCGTTTCTGTGAGAATTTTTGAGTTCGCCTACGCGTTGGAATGTACCGTGGATTAATAAAAAGTGAGTAGCGAAACCATTGAACGAATAAATTGCTCCAGCTTTTGATGTTCTGTTATGATAGATTTGACTATTAAAAACTTAATAACTGAAGGTTTATAATCGCATTCAACCATTGCGATCTATGTTGGCTATTCTTGGGAAGCAGAATCAATTTTTCGTTAACATATCATTAGACATCGTGAATATCATTCAAACTTTCGACTAATGTTTTATTGATATCGATTTTCAATGTCTTGAAAACAATATTTAATATTATTAGTGCCTTAAGATTGAAGTAGTACGTTGATTAATAGATCGTCGAAGGTTAATCGACAGATTGAAGAATTAATGCTTTCACATAAATAAGGAAGCACCATTCACCAATTAAATAAACATAAAATTCTCGAATAAAATTAATCGTTGCGGACTTAACTTTAGTGTGAAGAAAACTGGTCTCGTAACCTGATGCATATCGATGCCTCTCGGGGCCGATTTAAATCCGATTTGTTTACTCATTCGATGTAAGACCGAGAAGTATTATCGCACTCACACTTGAATATAATGTTAATTGGTTAATTAGTCTGTTTATGAGTGTTGAAACAAATTAATTTGAAGCGAGCGCGGAGCGGCCATCTAATCTGCTTGGCGCCTCTTACGCACGCCTCTGTTCAAACTTGGCTACAGGTTTTTTATAAACTTATGATAAACGTTGCTTCCAAAAGATGAACTGACTTATTATCTATATTATTTAGTTTAGCTTAATGGATAGCATAATACTTTACTGTCTCTACCCTTATGAAATAACTTGAAAGTATCATGTTCTAAAATACTTTACCTAGTTCGATGAGAGCTATTTGTTACTTTCTTCGGTCAAGTTGTCTGCCATTGTCACTTCAGTTCTCTTGTGTTTCATATTTTCCCTACAACTTCGAATGTCTGTGGCAACGTTTTGGATATTATCTGTTTATCAAGCATCCAACAATAATCCAGGGACCTAAGTCTGCTATTTATATAAATTCGTCATTCCAACACGTTCCCACTGTCATTTTGCTAAAATTTCGTAATCTGCTAATTCATAATGATCGATCATTGATCGGTCAATGGTCTGGTTGGAGTTGTGGTAGAATGACAATATCGATATTAAAAGCAATGACTGCACAATGACGTTCTAATGGTAGGTCACTGATCAAAGGAACTGTAAAAATTTTTGGCAGATTACTGCATACGTCAGATATTCATTTGTCAGTATGTACGAGATTACCACTTCTTGCAATGGATTGTCAGTGATTCACCATTGGAAAGTCATAATGACACCATGCCATTATATTAGTAGATTACCAAAATTTTCAAAATCAACAATTATGAAATCAATGATAGACCATTGTAATAGCAGAGAGGCCCAGTGCGCTGAGTGCGAGTTGGTTTTAACGTTTACCGCGTTTGGCTCTCTCATTGATTGAGAGCTTGGAGAATGCCAATCGGAGCGCCGAACATCATAAACGTGTCGACCGCGTTAACGTAAAAATAATTCGCACTGGGCACTTTACTCTCAAAACGGTGAAGGAAAACATCGTGGAGAACATACAGCATATCCTAGATCTAAAAATTCGAAGATGATGATGTGACACCCATCAACTAGCACAGCACGAGAGGTGCGTTGCAGCCCATTTCCATTCTCTTAGGGCTATATTTCACCGGGACACCATGGCGGCGCTACCAGTTGCCACTACCAAAATGTATACAGCTCTTTAGAGAGTTACTCACCTGGTGTCCGTTTGGTTGCGCAACCAATTTGGTGGCGTGACCAGCTCAACGCCAGTCCGGCTGCCAGTGACGCCCACATCAAAGAGTATTTTAGGGCTATATTTCACCGGGACACCATGGCTTCGCGACCAGTTGCGCCGCCATGGTGTCCCGGCCCTTATATAGTAGATCTGTGTCCTAGCGTTGGGAATACTATAGGGCTGATTATGCGCTTATTCTAGGTTTTACCCATCACAGGTTGTCACATGAAAAGTAAAATAAATGGAAAAAATACTACATTTTCCAAACTTTTCAAAAGCTCATAGATACAATGTCAATAATAATTATGTAACTTTACTAAAAGTTATTGGAGTCCCCCAGTCAGACACTACTTCATCCGTCCGGTCCGACCGAGGTGTCACAAGTCGGGATACAGATAACAAATACAACCTTATTGAGTACCATCGAACTTTTTTCTCTTGAATTTAGAACCGTATTTTTACCTTATTAAGGATCGATGTGTGTTTCAGTGAGTGTAAAAGTAAGTTGGTCAAGTTAAAGGTACTTAATGATACCTGCTCGGGCCTGATGACATCACACGCAGTATTGTAAGTGGAGAGATAAGAATAATTCAATAGGTACCAAGGATTTCGATGACACAACGTTTGAGTGGTGGTTTTCATTGATTTAATCGATGTGTACAGCGTTTACCTGTTCTTTTAAAAGGTGTTTCTCAATGTACCTGTTGTGTTGTGACTGTGAGTTCACTTCATAAAAAAAGTTATTTGACACATCTTTTGTACTTACCTATCTACAATATACAATAGTGTAGATTACATATATTATATAGTACATTGTTGACACATATACTGTCCGGTATAAGCGTTTTGCCTCGTCGTTTATACCGCGAACATCGAAGGACTGGAACAATTTGCCTGCAGCGGTCTTCCCGTCCGATTATAATTTCAGTGTCTTCAAGGAAGCCAGAGCGAATAGGCTCTTAATAAATTAGTGCACTTCACCAACAACGAGTGCATCAATGCTTACTATCAAATATAATGTTTATAACACTTAAAAAAAAAACCAGAAACCTCTATATGCGCATGTACTGGTACATCAATAATTTGCGAACATACAATACTCTTGCGCCATCCCATCTTTCTAGTTCTTCGTGCTGATGCTGCCAATGCAGCTACGGGGACCTCAAGCAATGATAATGTAACAATCCCGTCGGTAATTGTTTTACATTTTTGAGCCGTTGTGGGCTCTTGGGCCGTTAGGTCCGAGTACTCATACACTATTTAATTTTTTTTCCAAACGCCTAGTCAGAAGATTTTCAATGCTCAACAAATAGACCAATTAGTTGAAATGTTGACCTTTCAGGAGTTGAAGACATTTTTTAGGAATCAAAGCGTGTAGCAGTCTTCCATTTGACGTTGAACTGCAACAAGCCTTTAAAAAAAAACCTGAAAAGTTTCTAAGTAAAAAGTATAAACTTTAAATTCACAGAAGACTTCTCATATCACTGCAAAGCCCTACCTCTAACTACTGTTATCTCCGAAATATTTGTCATTCCATTTAAATCTATAAATATAAAAACTTCGAATTTACCTCTAGATTCTGCGGCCAAGTGTCAAAGTTACGTCGAAATGATCCCGTGCAAATACACCGACCCTACCGATTGATCGTCAGCAAAACAAAGCTAATGTCGTGTTTGTTCGGCCAGGCTAATCAAACAGGGCACATTGTCCTATGTCAATAGTTAATGTCAATACAATCGATATAGGCGCCCTCAGGGATGAGGCGCCGGTATTGATACTGGTATGAAGCAATCCAGAATCGAATTTAGATTATAATTTTCTGGTATTTGCTATCTATATATCTGAGGAGCTCAGTACAATGCTTGGTGATCTCAGTAGAGCTTCCGAAAGAGTGGGACTTAAAATGAACATGGACAAAACCAAAGTCATGGTAAACAGCCATGTAGCACCCACTCCTATCAAGGTCGGGGACTCTACACTCGAAGTTGTAGACGACTACGTTTACCTAGGACAGACGGTCCAGTTGGGAAGGTCTAACTTCGAGAAAGAGATCAATCGTCGAATCCGACTCGGCTGGGCAGCGTTCGGGAAGCTGCGCGGTGTCTTCTCGTCCAATATACCACAGTGTCTCAAGACGAAAGTCTATGACCAGTGCGTGTTGCCAGTGATGACATATGGCTCAGAAACGTGGTCGCTTACAATGGGCCTCATTAGAAGGCTTAAAGTCACCCAAAGGGCAATGGAGAGGGCTATGCTCGGAGTTTCCTTGCGTGATCGAATCAGGAATGAGGATATCCGCAGGAGAACCAAGGTTGCCGACATAGCACGAAGAATCGCCAAACTAAAGTGGCAATGGGCAGGGCACATTGCTCGCAGAACAGATGGCCGTTGGGGCCGAAAGGTTCTGGAATGGCGACCACGTACCGGAAGACGTAGCGTTGGAAGGCCTCCTACAAGGTGGACCGATGACTTGGTAACGGTTGCGGGAGTCCGATGGATGCGAGACGCACAGGACCGTTCGCTGTGGCGACGCTTGGGGGAGGCCTATGTCCAGCAGTGGACGTCTTTCGGCTGAAATGATGATGATGATGATGGTATTTGCTATCAAAGGGACTTCGGCGGCGAGATTGTTTGAAAGAATTACTGTGACTCTGAAAAACAGAAGGCAACTGAAGGAATACTGTGGGTTTTAGTCAGTACAAGTGTCAGACTCCTTCTCGCTCTACCCAGAAGTCGCTAACCCATTCCATTATTTAATTATTTCCCACCGGAAAAAAAAATTATCTGCAGAGTACGCAGTTTGTCAGAGACTGAGATGATTTTTTTTCCGGTAAACATTAGAATGTCCTAAAGTAGAATTATCTGTGTTAATTAAGCCACAGTTTCATTGTGGTAAATCTTCGTTAGGGCGTTGTAAATTCCTGGTAAGGTGTCAAAAGTCACGATCAAAGATAGGTAGCATCTAACCGCGAAATTAGATTGAAAACATTTATTATAAATAAACTAAACAAAGGCCCAGTTTCTGAGTTGAGTACCTATTTTAAGTTAAAAACATATTCTAAAAAAAAAGCAAAGCAAAGCCTACTTAAAAGTCAAAGTTTGTGAGGTTTTCTATTTAAAGCAGAGATTAAGAAATAATCAACTTTAAATGCTTAAATCAGAAATCAGGGGAAAATCTCGTTTTCATAAGTCCACGCGGAGGCAAAGTTGTGAAAAAAGGATATGAAAACCTACCACAGTATTGTCTTTTTAACCAAAAGGTGTAATTAATTAATCTTCATAACATCCAACTAGCTGGGGAAAATTCTGGTCCGAATCATCAAATAAAGCAACTACATACGAGAGCGATGAATAATATAAGTACACTAAAGAATCCACATGAGTAACAATAATTATTTTATTTATAATCTTAATTCTAGACAATCAAAGAAAAATCCCACAGTGCATATTCAAAGATTTAGATTATAAATAAATAGGTATAAGACAATAAGTACCCAACTGGACGTATTACCTTACACGTAATCACGAATCAAAAATGACTTCGATATGGAAAATTACTTCTTAGTTATTTTACAAGTTATAGTTGACTTCGTTCCTAATAACAAATAATAGATTCTAAGGCCAATGCAATCATGAGAAATCATTACAAACAACATTAGATTGCTTGCAATTTATAAAATGTGGTTACATAGGTAATTATCCATGTCAGAGTATCTATTTATCTATGTATATAAATACATTGCAAATTACCTATATGTTAGTAAATCATCTGAGTAGAGACGGATGCAAGGCCGCAGCATCAGTTCCCACAAAGACCGTAGTAATAAAAAAAAACTGACATCGAATCAGGTTTGGAACCGAATTAACGTACCTGCCATTCACATAAAACTGGAAACATAAACAATTTATCGAAAAGACAAAAAAAAACCGTCGCATTTAACTTCCCCACATTTCATTTCCAAATTAGGCGAAACATAAAAACCCATGAATGAACTCTAAACAATCCCAAATCGTCATTTAGTGCCGGAAATGACCCGTTTGGCAAATAAATCAAAATTGCACTAGGAACGTAAACGCAGCGATTAGGCGGCGCTAGCAAAGGACCCCGTGACGCTGCTCACTCTGCGGCTTATTTATTAATTTCTCGAGATCCCGAAGGCGGGTCCCACCACTCTAATTGTGCCTAATTTGAGACATCGCACGAGATCCTGAGGCTGTGGCTGCCATGGAGACTCACGTCGCCTGAGGCAATATTTGTGATACAACTTATTCCACTTAAACAAGAAGAGGTTGGTCTAGGCAATCTATTTTTTGTCATGAAATGTACACAAGAAATTGCGAACATGAAAATATTATAAGCAAATAATAATAAATGAAAGAGATGGATCTTTCACACGTTATAAAAAGATCGAAGAGTGCTTTCTGTCGAAGAAAAGACGGACGTAAAATCTGCTGGTCAGAAAAACACAAGAGATTATTATCCGGAGGGCGGAGTAGTAAAGCTTATTTTTAATGTGTAGGTAATTTCCTAATTAATGATGGCCTAAGTCCAAGGATGTCAGTGACCCTAGCTGTCCGTCAGATGGTCGCAGCTCCGATCACTCGGCCGCCAGTGCCGGCGACATCATAACTTTCAAATGTTTGTCACACGCTACAACCCATTCATAAAATGCTAATGTGATTATTTCCGCATTGTTTTTGCTAAATTTATTGCCCGGAGCGACAAACCCACCAACCTGTTCAGCTTGTGCCATTAATTTTATAATTAACACCTGACAAAAACATTTAATATGAACACATTATGCTAATGAATATACGTCTTGGAACGCGACAACTAACAACATTACCCTGTAGTTTTTATGACATTCACATACATTTATTACCTAACTACGTTCACAGCGAGGTGTTAATGGATATAATTTGGCTCACACGAATAAATAAGTGACTACGAACGGACATCGGGACTCTCAATGGATATCTCTAAGTGAAATGAAAACGGATATCCAAAATTGGTACAATAAAACGCTTAGGCCCAATAGGTTTATCGCGTCCACTTCCTACAGCCGCTCTAATAACCAAAACAAACAACAGCGACGAACACAAAGGGAGGCAAATAAGTCCAAAAAGTGCTAATATAAAAAAAGTGTGCCCGTTTTTATAAGGCAACGAGTAAGTGTGAGGTCGGAGCGAGGAATGTTGGCGCCTGTCTGAGTACGTATACCTGTCCGTTTATCAATGGACCACGGACAATAAGGTGAAAAAAAATGTGAAAGAGTATCAAAAAAGCGCTTCATCAAACCGATGCGTCCGGCAAGGGTTGTCGCGCTATCAACGGTTATCCGTCCGTTACTGTCACTTTATAATGCGCCCACGATCATAAACGACATCTTTGTTTAAATTACGACGTATTGTTGTCACGAGTTTGATCATTAGTCAGAATGATGCCTTAGGAACTACATCGCAGCATTAAAGTTTGTACATATCAAAATCAGAGTAAAATATAGGTAAATCTCCAGCCTACGCCATTCTCTTGTAAATATCAATACAATTTCTGTATGAAAACAGAATAGAATTCTACATTCCTTGTGCGACGTCAACAATAAGTTTTCGACATTGTCGCGTGTAGGCTCGCGGGCAGAACTCGCCACCCCGACGTGGGGCGACATAAATATCCCGAGTAAAGCCTAACACAACTCAAGATGAACACGACAAAACTGATAAGGTCCCGCCACGCTCGCCCGAGACATCCCAATTTAGTGCCGGCCCTAAGATAACGCTATTATACAGCTTTTAACTATACGGACGATACGCTAAATGTGTTAAAATCAACTTATTGCGTGTGTTTTTAAGGTAGAAGAATGTGTAAGTGGATTGGTCACCTGCGGATGTGGTGCGTGGGTTAAATGAAATGAAACACTCGACAAATAGATTCTTATTGATTTTTATTAATGAATATTTAAATGGTAATTTAAATGTACATGGTCCATCTATTTTTTCTTTAACGATTTGATACTACATAATTAAGACTAACTACATAATTAATTGAACTAGTTTAATACTTAAATGAAGCAGTAAAAATTTTTAAGCAGAAAAAATGTATCAAAATTGATTTATACATATTAGTAAGGTCTACTTCTAAAGACCAATTTTGCCACATTTTGCAATTAGGTTAACAAAACCATTCGTCATGGTAAAAACCTATATCCACGTTAGTTTTATTTTCCTCAATGAAAGCTTTTAAAAGTTTCTACGAATCGGCGATAATACATGGACCGGTTTATTATAAAAAATTGTTATATGTAATTCAAAAGGTTATAAACACAATATTGAACCTACGAATAAGAATAAAGAAGGTACAGAGACAAATTATTTTTCATTCAGCGCAATTTCACTGAAATCGTTTTCTGTCTTAACCTTTTTCTTTTCTTCTAAACGTACGTCATTTAATTCCAATTTGTTATGAGGTATTCTTCTGTCTCATCACTGAATCTTACATTTTTCTTCATTTATATTTTTAATAGGTACTCGAGAAAAGCTCTTTTATTCCCAGAAATTGAGTATTACAAGTTTATTTTTATTGTTTAACTTTTCAGAATATCTTTTTTAGGTATTTTTGCATACATACATACCAAAACAAAAAACTTTCACCCTTTGCCACTAATAGGAGACTTCCTACTTATTTGTCGCTATTATACAATTAATATTCAAATGTTTGCCTGTCAAACGTTTTAGAAATATACAACATCACTGTGAAAGCAGCATAATATTATTGCGAATAAGTTTTATAACCATTCCATAGACGTATGTAGGTAGATAGAAAGTTAATATTTCGAATAACTTAGCCAGCAATCTATCACCGATACGATAATAGAGCTTGATTGACTGCGATGAACAAGTTACTAATTTATTCAATGAATTACTTAATTAACGACATTGGCAGACATGCCCGTGCCAAACCAGAACTCTCAACTCAACTCTTGTATCTAATTAATGTTTAAATAACATTCTTAACCATTGAGCGTGACAGAATTTATTATTTCCTAAATTCTGGCCAGTTAATTTCTCGCCAAGTGGATGTGGAATTGTCCGAAAGAGTCACCGCGGCCCAGGAAAGCAAAGAGCAGCTGAAAAAACACGGGTGGGTTTTAATTAGTCAGTCTGACTCTCCGTTTCCCTTTTGATGATATATTACGTCAAATAAGTCATTTTATGAATAAGTTCATAACTTCCAGGTATTCCTAACGTAAGCTGCATGTTACAAAATTTCCTAGAAATCTGCAATTTAAACTAGATTTCATAAAAATAGATTACCAAATAACACTAATGCAAATGTAAATTATGACACCTTTAATAGAATGTTTAATTCAATTAAGCATTGTGTGCTCTCAACTTATAGATATCTAAACCAGCTGATATAAATTTTATATTTATGAGGCGACAAATTATCTTAACATAAATAGCTTATTCCATTTCAGTATAATCGTAATGCTGATGGCAACACTTAAAATGTCGTAATATTTCACGGGAAGCGCGGAGCCGCGGCGCGCGCCGTGTGCGTCCGAAGCTCGAATTTCCGTTTAACTAATTGAGCGAAAACGACACAACGAACTCCATTCAGCGTGGAACTAATGAATGGCCCTCGAAAAAGCCAATTTGTAGTTTTTTTAACACTTCAATTTGTGCCGTAAACCCCAAAAAAGGCTCGACCAAAACCACAATCGAATTAGTGTCCCTTGTTCCGTAGATTAGAGGACTGTCCACCTCTTATCTCGGTCGTTCGTTATTTTATTGGCTTGTATAGAGTAAGTCGATAAACACGACGCATAATGGCCCATAATGAATCGTCCTCGCCAGCGGTTTGACTAATCATAAAGGTTTTATGGGTGTCGTTTCTGAAGAGTCGCTTTATGACGCAGTGCTGGCTCTCGACTCTCGGCTCTCCACCCCAACGCGTATTTGTTGTATAAACAGACTATAAAACTATCACTAAAACATTTTTCAATCTAAACCGGTAAAAAATGAACCACTTTTAAATGTTTTATATTTTAATAATAATACAACTTTTTTGTAATTATGGACACACATATATAATTGCATACCGTAGACATTATCGTTTAGAAGGTAGGCTCTGTGTATTCGCAGAAAGCTTTGGTTCGAAGTAAACATTTCAAAAGTCAGTGTACGTATTTCCGACTACCATTTTTTGTATAACATTATCATATTTAAACTCAGCTTACAAAAGTATTAAATTCTGAATGTGTTACATAAATTAACGATGTGTAATTAAAAATTATTGCTGTGAGCTATTATCTTTGCATAAATAATTGCCCATAATAAGATACATTAACATCAAAGACTCAAAAAACTTCCAGAAGACATGAATTACTGCATCTACGATTCGAGAAATTGATAAAGATAATGTTTAAAATACGAAATTAGCTACGCTCTAAATACCGTTTATTGCTACAAATTACTCTTGTAACCGTTTTCCGTACAGCCACTATAACAACTGCGAACAAAAGATTTGTTGCCGAAACGATCGTAGGAACAGTCGACAATGGTTGACACAGATGGCTACCGACCACTGTCCCGTCCCACTACACTGGCCACATATAACGAGACACATTAGTATCATATTAATGAATATAAAATGATGTACAAACCGCGTAAAAGAGCTATTCATAAGTCGAATTAAAAGTGAATTAAAATGTCTGAAATGTCAAATTGCGAGGACACAAGGCTTATTAGTGACGAATGCTGTTCGCCTCCTATCACAACGTATCGTAATGTGAAATTGAAATTAAATAATAGAGTCACGTAGTTCACGTACCTTATAATTCAGCTCTTTACCAGTTACCTAGATTAGAGTGTTACTGTCGGTCCCTGCTTACTCATTACCACGTTTCAAATATTTAGTTACAGCCCCAGGTACCCTACATATTTTGATATAGGTTTTAAAAATAAAGATGAAATCTATACTACTCTTTGGATTTTGTTTGTAATGAATAAACTCAGTAACTATAAGACTGATTTTATTTTTTTTTTACCAGCAGAATGTCACTGAGTGACATAAGATTTTTTTTCACGCGGGTGAAACTGCTTTCAGAAGTTCGATGTATTTTGAAAGCATCACAACAACGGAAATGGGTGGTCGTGTTTTAAACTTCTGCCTATAGAAATGAACAAATTTCTGTTCAAGAATCAAAATTATTACGGAAAGTCCATTTTTTTTTTTTTTGGGAATTAGCTACGACTTTCTTGAAGAAAGTTATACATTTCAATGAGCAGAAGCAGTACCTAAAATATGACAATTTCCGTTAGATCCTGTTGGGAATTTAACAGAAAACTAGCCTGCTTGTGAGTTAAGATTTTACCAAATTCTATTCACACCTTAAACTCCGGTGTGACACGCGGTCACGCTATTGGAGCGACCATGCTCGTGAAATAGATGCCGCTCACTCGCTTTGCCACTAATGACTTCCTGTATTTTTTCATACGCCAATTATTTCCCGTGGGTGAGCAAGCCGAAGACAACACGTTTTTTTTTACCAATTTTTGTGTCTCAAGTCAAGTCCATTTCGATTTAATTTGCTAGTTCTATGGGAGGTAGTTTGGAGCCGTATAACTCCATGATTACTAAGATGTTAACAGTTGTTCGGCAATTTTCTATCATAATTGAAATTAAAGTGTTATAGAATAGTTATTTTTATAGGTACTAAAGACAGTCATATTTCTTCATCCTCTTTATTATAAGTCTCCTCTCGTGGTAATAAAATGTCTAGGTGTTTGATAGTTAAGATAAGAAATATTTTATATTTAAATGCTCCAGCCTCAATCTTGACTATCTTTATGAATTGAAATGTCGATCTGCTCATGTGGCCCGATATCTTAACAATTGAGAGGGGAATGCGATCGCCTAATACGGTATCTGTTTAAAACACGGTAAATGAATTATAATAAAATCGCGGCGGTCGTCATCGGAACAAATGTGTTGGACATGTCGTCGCCCACGCGCCCGCTATGTCGCACTCGCCACGCTTTTTTATATCCACGCTTGCAAGCCTTTAAGTCTTCACAAAAAACGATTAAAATATTATTTAAAACTTATAACACCACTTTTTGGTTATTTTATGTAATAAACAGAAATGTTATTTGATTTGTGTAATTCTTTCTGCTGAATTATCATCGCGAGAGGTAAGTAGTATGCTAGAGTCATTGTTCGGAGGATGAAAAAAACAAATTGTAACATGACAGTTAACAAAATTTATTTATTTTTGTTATAACACATGGTGTATACAATGAAAACGGGCGTGACTCGTACCATTAAGGGCCTGAAGCTACGGAAGATGACATTAAAAAAATTCAAAGCAATTTACTTACAAATGACAAATAATTATACAAATTATATTTAGGTATGATTACTGCTTGTTTGTGGAATTATTTGCGATGCGTAGTGCCGAAGTGAGCACGTTTCGCTTAAGTATTTAAGGGTGGGTTTAACCGCAAACAATTATGTGTTATGGGGAAGTAATAAAATGACATGCGGTCGAGTGAAGTCGCTCTTGTTAAAACACTGGCAATGTTCCGCCATTTGGTGGCAGTTAGCTTTAATTGGAGCCGATAACGTTAAATTAGGCCAGGTGGTAGCATTCACATAGCTAAAATTTTGCAATATCAATTCAACCCTTTTAATCTAAGTACAATTTAAATAAGGTGCAAGTTACCATCGTTCAAAATTCGAATTCGAATTCATAAATCTGTTAATTTTATTGTAAGTAGGAGAAATAGTATTACAGTCATTATCACTGAATTTATCTTAATATTTTATCATTTTTACCTTTTAAATTTTGTTTTATTCTACATATTTCTTAGAGGCTAATGATTTACCTATCTAGTGACTCAGTTTTTCAGGCATTGGAGACGTTCAATAACTGATCGGTTAACTGCTGAATTGAGACAATGAGCAGCAGCGAAAAAGTGAAACAACTAAAAGAAGCAAATTAGGTACGCACTGGGATGATTAAGAATATTTTTATTTTATATTTACCCGCTAATGCTTGCCAGGTCCAAATTTCTGTTAGAGCCTACCTACTTACCTCCAAGATTTTTTTCGTATGAGCTATGTCGTAGACAATTAACTAAGTACAAGTTTACATCAACGACTTTTTGTCAGGAACACTGGTCAATCAGTCAATATTTCGGTTAGGTCTCTGAAAATCTCATCGCATTAATGAAAATCTAATTATAATGTACCTAATAAAACACAATTTCTTTTAGAATATATGCTACCTACTATTGTTTATACAACTATATCAAAGAAAGTTTAAGCACATCATAAGGAATACGACAAGTCTTATGATAAGAGAAAACAAAAGTTAGGGCACCACCGGAAACATAAAAACAAATCAATGGCAGAAGCCTCCGTGGTAAAGCGGATAATTCTCCACTAGATTATTGGAGATTTACACGAGCGAAGTGAGCATACTGTGATAGTTACTGGTTAATAGGCATTTCTCAGTAAGCTAAGCAAAATTTAAATGTGACGTTACGAGAGAAACCAACCCACTCTTGAGTCGATTAATCTTACAAGTAAACCGATCAAACGAAGCTAGACCCCCCCTCACTAGAAGGAAAGCGAGGAAGGAGCAAGTGCTGATTCATAGTAAGCAAGCGATACGAGTCCTTACAAATAAATATGGGTGCCGCAATTACAATCGAGCGTAGCCGGCTCCGTCAAAAGAACAGTGAGTTCAACAAGTCTTCTTCAAAATAAGCGAGTGAAGCAAGCACCTCATTCTACGCTCGACGCACTCTGCTCATTAAGAATCACGCTTAGCCCGCTCGTGGTGTATATAGGCTCGCTTCGCTCGCTTGACATGAACTACACTCGAA
Organism: Mythimna impura; assembly: GCA_905147345.3. NCBI lineage: Eukaryota > Metazoa > Arthropoda > Insecta > Lepidoptera > Noctuidae > Mythimna > Mythimna impura. The sequence goes on along the minus strand of LR990342.1, from coordinate 10,691,627 downwards.
CGAACATAAAACACGGTACGGCTAGAAGCTTATTTAGAGAGACCCATCGTAAAGACCCTTCAGCTTAGCGTTATGTTTAGCAAACTCCTTTCGCTGGATTAGGTTATAGCGTTGACTATAATTTAGTTGCACCAAATTGATATTTGAAGTAAAAGTTAATTTACACTGTTAAAGTAAAATAATGAATTAACATTGGCCCATAATTCAATCGATGCCAAGCTCAAAGAACCATTCAGAGGCTTTTAATTTAAATCTTAGGATTGAATTTCAGCGATGACTTTTAAAATAATCTCCTTCGCTTTAAGCAAAACAATTGACACGAGCACATAGCGATTATGTACGAAGTTCACATAATGGCTGTGCGCACACATGGCGCGTTGAATGAGCGCTCAGGCCGCATGCGCAAGCGGTGCGCGCACGTCTGTGCAATGAAGAGAGCCGGCCCAATCGCTGGTACGTGACCGCGAGCCTACGATGCTGGATAATGCTAGGCCCGGCTATGGTTGTCAGGCAGAACAGACCTGACCTATAAACAACTTTTCTTAAATGTAGTCTTAACGATATATACTTGACGAAATTAATTTAAAAAAACTGGCCAAGTGTGAGTCGGACTCGCGTATTAAGGGTTCCGTACCGTCTGTAGCAAAAAACGGCAAAAAAATCACGTTTGATAATATATATGGGAGCCTCTTTAAATTTTTATTTTATTCTTTTTTTTATTAGTATTTGTAGTTAGCGGCAACAGAAATACATAAACTTTGAAAATTTTAACTGTCTATCACGGTTCATGAGATACAGCCTGGTGACAGACGCACAGACAGACAGACGGGTGGACAGCGGGGTCTTAGTAATAGGGTCCCGTTTTGCCCTTTGAGTACGGACCCCTAAAAATCAGATACAATAGTTCTACCTTACGAAGGCCGGTATCTCAAATATGTTTGTACATTATTTTAGTGTCCGTAACCTATTTTCTATGAGGTCGAGCGATCCGAGTTTACTCACACACAAAAAAAGTGTACGTGAAACTACACACATATCGGAGCAAGACTAACCCGCCTTTATGAGATAGAACAACTATACGTACAAACCTTGTCCTGTTTCTGTTTCAGAAATGATCCTTCAGATTTTCTCTAGTTTTATCATTTCTTACAGAATTATAAACTAGTTTGTGTTCCTTTTTCTTGACTGGACTACGAAAAATAATTAGATAGTTATTTTTCTTCATTGCCTAATCGATACAGAATCCAGGCTCCATAGATGACACGACACTATGGAAAAGGGCATCCTGAAAGAATAGGATTTTTTTTTAAGTGAACCTGTTTATTATAATAATTCAATCCACGTCTTGTCGTGTCATCTTAATAAGTTTTGAAGATCTATATAAAACTTTTTTCTTAGGAGTCTTACTGAAATCTAGGGTTACATATAGTAACAATCATATTTATAGCAACCCTTTTTTGAGGTGCGAAATAATAATAATAATATTCCGCAAATTTCACATAACGCCATCTAGTCCCAAACTAAGCAGAGCTTGTTTTATGAGTACTACAACTGATAAACATACTTATATATTTTTAAATAAACACATATTATAGGTAAATTACACCCAGACACAGAACAAGTTATCATGCTAATCACACAAACATTTGTCCTGGGTGGGAATCGAACCCACGACCTCCGGCAAAGCAGTCAGGGCCACTAACCTAGACTAACAGGCCAGTCAAATTGCGATTTAAGTTTGGATATTTCTGACACAGTTATCCAAAAATTCAAGCGCCAATTCCACCTAAAACGACTAACTACAATGCGTTCCAAATAAGAATAGGATTGACGCCATGTTGTGACGTCACGTCATACTGTCAAATCGCAAGAAATTGGGCAAAATTGAAGGACTCAGAGATGAGCAAAATTGAAGAACTGGATTCTGATTAAACTATTTTCGTTCACAGTTCGTAAATAAATTAAATTTTAAAATTTTCTTGTTTTGCTCACCATAATAATTCTTCGATTTGACAGTATGACGTGACGTCACTACCTGTCAATCGATCCTATTCTTATTTGGAACGCATTGTACTAACCAACATTGTAACAACGTAACTCGAAAGTGTTGTTTCTGTACTAATATAATTTGTAAAATCTTTCTGCTTTAACATTGTTCATGCATGCTGTGTCTATCGTAATATATTGTACACTTGGTTTGTATAAGGGCAAGTACGTTTTGAATGCAATGTGTAACAATTATTGATAGGCCAATAATTAAATAAATAAAAAAATAAAAAATTCAACAACCCATATACAAGTTGCTCTTGGGGTTCCAAGACCGCGGTAACTATTTCGAACTATCCTGCATCCCATACCTAGCAACCCTAGTTTCAAGACAGATATTATAAAATATGCTACAGCAAATTAATACGTGTAAATGTCGTCTTAATATCACAAAATTGTAAACTCTATGCCGCACAGTAATCCTAAGACATATGTTATTTTCAGCGTTATTCACATCAACATGTTCAGTATGATTACCTTGTGTCATGTGGAGATGTTCATGAGATTTCAAAATGTCCTATCGTATACTTTAAGTAGTTTATAGATAAACAAGCAATTTGCCTGGCTGCGGTCTTCCCGTCCGATAATAATTTGGGTGTCTTCAAGGCCAGAGTGAATAATAATAAATAATCATCATCATCATCATTTCAGCCAAAAGACGTCCACTGTTGGACATAGGCCTCCCCCAAATGTCGCCACAATGACCGGTCCTGTGCGTCTCGCATCCATCGGATTCCCGCGACCCTCTTCAGGTCAAAAAAAAATCAGCAGGAATCAGCAGATTATCAGGTAAATAATAATAATAATATAAATCCGCAGGGCAGTTTTGTGGCAAACTGTTGGGCATTAGCGACCCCACGGACCCGATCTCCGGGGAAAATTCTTGTTCTTCATCTCCGGCTTGCCTTTATTGGCCGGCCGTAGTGAACAATGATGAGGAACAGAGCTCCCACCTCTCTCTTGCCTTTATTGGCTGACTTGAGTGGAGATTCGCAAGAGCAAACGTGCTCGGGAGAAGGATGTATAATCCAGAAAGGTGCTGGTAGGGATCTTGACCATACTTCCGGGATTGTCCTGATAGCCGTGGTATACCTCTCCACTCCTTAAGCACCTCAGGATATGTTGCCCTCTTGTTGCTACGTCACTTCGTGCTAGCGACCGTTTATGGGGGCCCATTTATTGAGTGTGCAAGTCACCCCCTGCCTTTTGTCGATGGATATTAAAAACATTGTTTAGGCAGGGGCCATAGTCTTAACACATTTCCTGGTAACCAGTCCACTTAAGACTCCAAAAACCATAGCCTTATATCTTAGTTTTCCATATGTCGCAATAGTTTCCCACCAACCGGGGGTTGTCCTTGGATACACTATAGCATAGTGTGTACAGGGATAATCACCGGTTTGTACCACTATCCATTAAAAGCGTCTAAAAGGGCCTCTGCGAGTTGGTTTCGGCTCCTCGTACGCCTTCCAAAGGTCCAGGACCTTAGGGTGCTGAGATAAATAAATGTATAATAATAATATAATAATATTCCACAACTATCACACAACGCCATCTAGTCCCAAACTAAGCAGAGCTTGTGCTATGAGTACAAAATAACTGATAAACGTCCTTATATATTTATAAATACAATAGGCTCTTAATAAACTAGTGCGCCTCACCATCCACGATTGCATCACAGCATACCATCAGGTTGGATCGCAGTCAAGCACTAGTTTGTATCAATTTAAAAAAAAACAATTTTTTTACCTGACTACTCCAAAAGGAGGACTAAAATACAAGAAGATGTGATGTCTGTTTGGCTCTAGAGCGTGCCAAAGAAATATACATACACTAGTTGTCCCGTCCTAGCAGACGTCCTGCCCAAAATCTGGCTATTCGTAAAAAAAAATATAAAACCTGTTTTCAGCGCCACCAATTCAATTGTATTTTTAAACCATCCAAGGACCTAAATTTCATCCAAATCGGTCAAGCCATTTAGGAGGAGTTAGGTGATGTATGTCATACAGTTTAGTGTTCCAAAATTTGTTAATTATTATCACGTATTCTAAATTCAAAGCCACAGTAATATTATAAATGCAAAAGTAGCACTGTGTACTTGTCTGTTACCTCTTCACTTCTTATCGGCTGAACGAATTTGGATGACATTTGACACCAGGATATGATATATCTATTCCAGTATATATATCGGCCTCATCTAGTTTAAAATGACAAAAAAAAAATTGACGTGTAAAAGTGTTTTATAAACCTATTTGCAGAATAAATATTTTCATTTATTTATCATTTATATTTATTTTTATTTCATATTTTTTTATTATATGATATAGGTATCATATAATAAAAAAATATGAAATAAAAAATATAAATCTATATTCCAGCATAATAATATGATCTATCTTGTGCCAAGAAAAAATTTATGTCTTAACATAGGACAATTTTCGATTTATTCTTCCTTTGGCCCACCGCCCACTGTGTTTTGTCCCACGAAAAAATCTTGGTTCGTCCCAAACTACATGCTTCCTTCGTCCCGAAATATAATTTTAATTATTTTCAATCGTCAGATAAGTTTCACCTAAAAATATAAATGACCGTTTGACAGTTTTTTTTATACAAAACATGTCAAAGCACAATAATTATTTTTCTAAAAAAGCTATTTAACTATTGAAAAATGTGCCCGTTTTTCTAAATATATATCTAAACTATGGGCGCAACTTAGAATCATAGAGTTCACCACCAGTCAATTTTAGATAAAAAACCGTTGCCGTCGGGGCATCGGTATTGTTCCGGTTAATTTAGGTGCTTCATATAAACAACTTGAGTATAGATTTCGTCAATTTAGTTCCTTGAACGTATAAAATTCAAAGAAATAAAAGAGATGAAATCTACTTACCTTTCAACTATCCACTGGGAACAATGGTTCGATAGCAACCGAACAGAGTGGACGAAGAACCAAATTCCCACATCTATAGGTTCCCTAAAGTTTTCCCCAGGAGGTGGAAAATGACCATTTTTCTTTGAACCAAACTTCGCCACGACTCTGCCACTAAGTAATCAAGACTACATTTCTGCCAACTACATTCCTTGTTGAAATAAAGAGTAGTAGAGACTGAACCAAGTTAGCGATAATCACTTTCAGTTTGTACCTATTCCATTGGTATTCCCCACAGTTTTCCTTATTAAAATATGATTTCTAAAGTATCACGTGGGTAGCTAGGTAGAACCGCCACATTTAGTGTAGCCAATAATAATCCCGTTACTCGTGAAGAGGAAATGTTTTTGATAAATGAAATACCTATATTCATAAGATTATAATAACCAAATAGTATGAATGTTGACGTACGTTATTATAGGTAGAATTGATACCGAAAACAATAGTGCGCAATTAAAATTTTAGAATATTAATTACAAAATATCCCTGATGTTTATTCTGTTTACAAAGGTAAATGTTAAAAAAACATATTCCTAAATATCAATTTAATTCAAATACATTATGTTTGTTCGTTGGTAAAGTCACTTGTACATGTAGGCTCCGTTTTAATTTCCGTAATGGCTATCGTCGGTGGTCCATTCAATCGTTAATGATTAGACGATTCGTACAATAATAACGTGTTTCGCTTTCCGATCGATATTTTAATAACCACTTTGAGTTTTATGTATGCGTACAACGATTAAGATATACTTCGAAAGCTTAACATCTGAAAAATAAAGGAGGAAAGTAGAATAACAATCAACGTCCGCTGTTGTATAATTAGCTTATCTCGTGTAGATCGGCTAACAACGCGAGTCGTGCGCGCGCGCATTGGTGAGTGCCGCACCAATGGCCGCGCGGCGATCGCCCATCGTCCATCGTTAGACCATCGATTCTTTTTGGTTATTACAATAATTCCGACACGATTGCATCTAATTGCGCTGGTTTCCGACGATCGTGGACCGAAGACAAGGAATTACGGATTATCTACGTAGGTACGTACATGAAGGCTCTTTGAAATTATAGTAGGTAAGATACGGAATGTTATTGGGAAATCGGAGCTTGTTGAGGGAAGCGTATCGCGTCGATAATCTTAACACTGCCTTATTAGATATCATTTTGCGGTACGTGGTTCCCTTGCCATCGTTTGCAGCCAACAAATGCCTGCAGCCGACGGCGCGAAGTGCTCTTACAGCATGTTACAGAGTAATAACAACGCTGAAATTGGTTCAGGCGATTTCCTTCGCGTTAATTCGATGCTCGCTTGTTTAACGCTAATGGAATCTGGACTTTGGGATGAATAACAGCTGAATATAGATATAGAATTCTGTTTGCTTTTCCCAGAATTGTATAATCAATATCTATTTATTTTAACTTCATGTACAGTTGTGGTACATAGGTGGACTTAATGCAACAAGGCATTCTCTACCAGTCAACCTTTGAGTCACAATAGATATTTGAAATAGAATGAATATTATAATAACTTCTCTCGCTCTAGGGTGCAGCAAGAGAGCGTGTCTGATTTTTACTCACCAAAACCTACCTGTGTCCTTCAGTAACTCTTTCAAACTTTCCCACAGCCCTACGGCATTGTCTACTGGGACCCAACGGCTTTGCTGCCCCCCTAGCCAAGTTGCAAACGATAAACGTGAACGCTTAGTAATCTCCAATAGATTTTCAACTTTATACCTAAGAACATAAAGTTGAAAATCTATTAAAGACTACCGAGCGTTAGCGACCGGAACGAACGAAAACACTATGTAATCTTCAATAGATTTTCAACTTTATATCCATTAATATAAAGTTGAAAATCTATTAAAGACTACTGAGAGTTTACGTTTATCGTTTGTGACTTGGCTAGGGGAGCTGGCATCTCTTTGCGGCGTATGTTGAACACTACGCGCCGTCGACTCGGGCTCGGTTCTTTCTAGACGGCAAAACGGCGAACTTCCCATTGCTCATCGTATGCTAGCGCGCGCCGATGGTGGCGAAGTGTAAAATCAGCCGGATACATCTTCCTTTCATCACTCAATTTTGCAATATTAATTAAATTTACTTACCAATATGAGTAGGAAAAGATATGGGATTGAATATTAGGTAATTAGGTAATTAGGTACTGAAAATAATTAATCAAATAGAGTCAAGCTTCCCCGTTGTGCTATATATGTAATCCTGTAACGACGAAGAGTTAACAAGGCGACGTTATTGGTTTTTCTATTTGGTCATTATGAACCACCTTATCAATTACTGGCTTGTTAGCAAGTCTGAAACCGCTGAAAAAAATCAATCTTCCTAACCTTTTCCAAGTACTAGTAACAACTTTTTTGTGCGTACAGCTAATGAGTGGAATTCCCTGCCGGAGTTTCATTTTCCTGATAGCTACAACCTAGGCGTCTTTAAGTCATGAGTGTATAGGTTTTTTCTAAGCAAGCGTGCTCCATTTTCTACCACATCATTGCTTACCATCAGCCCCCCTAGCCAAGTTACAACCGTTTCGTTTCGATTCTCTTTTCGTTGATCGCCTCGTCTCGGCCACGCCTCCTATTCCTTTGTTCTGACCACGTGACGTCAGAACAAAGGAATCGGAGGCGTGGCCAACTCGAGGCGATCGACGAAAAGAGAATTGAAACGAAACGGTTGTAACTTGGCTAGGGAGGCTGGTGAGATAATGGTCAAGTGCTTTACCTCTTCTGTGACAAATATTTAGCCACCTGGATAACTCTGTCGTTGGCCTCGTTTAAGTCGTGAGAGGTGCAAGTGGATGTATGCACATCCACTTGCACCTCTCACGACTCAGTAGGAAAGGAGGTGACGCATATATCCTCTGAAGACATTCTCTGTGTTTGTGTTTGCCATGGGTCTAGAATACCCCATTTGGCCAGATTGTTTCTGTAGCTGCCAACCTGACCCCCCAATCGGTTCAAAGATTTAGTGGATACCGCTAAAGCTAGAACTATATTAGACTGACGCACACGTGGACCACGCCTGATTTGTACGTAGAACGACGTCGCGTGACGTCGCGTGGCGAGGATCTAGTGTAGCTCTACAAGTCTAGTTTCCATATAAAATGTATGGAGACCGACGCGCCCAGATCGGCGTGTGTGGCACACGTATGCGCAGTCTAGTTCTACCTTCAAACCATACGTTATTCTGGGTTAAAAATAAACCTAAACTAGTATGTATTTAAGTGTGGCTTTCTAACAGAAAAAGTATTTACGAAACATGTAAATAAACAAACTAGAGGCAGAGCTCGTGGCTAAGTAATAACAACCGAACGGGTCGATATCCTCAAGGTTAAGCAACGCTTGCCGAGGTCAGCCGGAGGATGGGTGACCATCTTTATATACCGAGATTCCTCCTTACCTCTAAAAGCGCGTTAAACCGTTGATCCTGGGTGTCATTTGTAGATCTTTGACAGTCGCTACGGATAGTCAGAACCTATAAAAATCTAGTACCTACCAGTCTTAACAAGGGTATTGTTGCAGAGGTCACGGAGACAGTCGCTCCATGTAAAATACAGCAATCCAATTCAGCTGTATCCAGTTTGCCTGGAAGCCGACCCCAACATAGTTATATTATTGTCAAGAATATGAAGTCCATATGCTTTACCTTGTAGGTTGTGTAAATGTAAGACGTGCTTCCGAAGAACCACTAACTCCCAAAATTCAAACTTGACTTAGTTTGGGAGTTAGTAGATCATTTTACTGTGTGCTACTGTATAACCAACCAACGCATTGTATGTTCATTAACTGATTAAGATTGTTGTACTTTTGGAGCGAAATAAAAATTACTATTACAGTTAAGAAAAGGCTAGGCACTTAGGTAGATATATTTAAAGTGATGCGAAACCGGATGTAAAGTGCCGCAAACCTCAATTGAAAAGGGAGGATCCTCCGACCAGACGGGTGTTGAGTCTGGTCAACTACCCGATGCATCGACCAAAATCAACGTTTCGGACCGTTGTGTGCCTAAAGGGCCTATTACACTACGCGATATTACGCACACGATATTCTTACTTTTTGTTCCGAGTAAGACCGATCTAACCCTTATTACACTACTCGATTCATTCATTTCATTCAGACAGCTGAATGAAATGAATGAATCGAGTAGTGTAATAGGCCCTTAAGGTCTAATAGCGCAGAGAACTCTAATACAAAGATACAGGATAGTTCCTATGTGGACACATAGATGTCACTACACATCTAAATGCCAGTTGTATGACAATTAAAATTTATAATAAATTTCCACCTGAATTCAGACTGCTACCAATTGATAAATTTAAACGTAAAATGTTTACCTGGCTTTTGGACATGTGCTTTTATTCGGTTAGCGAATTCTTAAATCATAGTTTTTGACATTAATAAAGATAATAAATATTCGAAGTAATGACAGTAATTAATAATCTGGGTTATTAGTATTTTGGTATTATTATTCTTTTGACATTCTACTTAATAATTTTTGACATTGTATTTCTTTTTTGACATTATTTAAACTGCCATTTAATTTTTCTTTTAATGATAATTTTACCTACTGACTTTATTTTTTTTTGTTTGTTTTTAAGTACTTGACATTAGTGAAAAGTATAATTGTGTGATCATTTTGACATTTCATTCCATTATAATATAACCAAACTTGTACTGGTCTTGATATTATATAAAAAACTATCTTCGATATAATTTTTTAAATTTCTACACCGGCAATGGTAGTGTACGTGAGACATTTTAATATTAAGATCTTGTATATACCGTATGCTCAGAAATAAATGAATTATTATTATTATTATTAAACAAACATTATCATATTACTTTACTTCTTTATGATTTTAATTAAGATTAAGATGGTCGAGTCTGCCCTCGCCGCTGAGCTTGTAGTCCAAAATCCCTTAAATAATAAGTAATCCTTGTTCGATCCAGACCGTCCCTTGCTACCCTCCCCCAGCTACACCTTAAGCCGAGGTCCGTACCCCACAGGGAGTGGCCTTAGAGCGTAGTCGCTTAATTTTAAGTTTAGTTAAGTAAGCCCGGGCTGGAGACTTTGATTTTTATAAGGCCCACAGGCTCGTCCGGTTAAACAGTCGACAACCTCACATAGGTTGACTTGAGAAAGATCAATCACCAAAAAAAACAGCGATGGCGTGGCAACGCTGCCAGTCTTTTAGGCACAGGGCATGCGCTGCGGAAAAGTTTTTTACGCCATATTTTAGATTTTTTTAGTTATTTTTATTTAGTTCAGTGTTTTTGTTATTATCTTTTTGTTTTTATGTAAATATAATTATACTTAGTTTAGTGGTTTTTTTTAATATGTAAATACTATGCAGTAATTGTTAAATTATAACATCGTAAAAGGTAAGTAGGTACATAAACTGATAAATTATAAATCAGAATCAGAATGTTTATTTGTGAAACATAGGTATTCACATAAGGGTCTTAGATTTATTATACATGGGCGCTATGTTTTACCGTGAAGGCATACAAATGTTGAAAATAAAATCATTAAACAAAATTAAAAAATAAAGAACTATCATCCAAAAAAAAAAACTATTACAATTAATAAATAAAGAACTATTTTAAATTAAGTTAAATATCATATAGAATTTATAATTTTAAAAAAAATTAATAATAATAAAAAAAACAGTCTTAAAAATCTCAAAATAGTCTTTAAAAGGGTTTTTTATGCTATCGGGTATTTTATTGTATATTTTCAGAGCCATGCCAAAAAAACAATTTTTCATTAAAGGGTCATACTCAGAAAAAGTGTACATTTGGTATCTTTTTTAACCGACTTCAAAAAAAGGAGGAGGTTATTCAATTCGGTTGTATTTTTTTTTATCATTTTTTTTTTTATGTTTGTTACCTCAGAACTCCGTCTTTTATGGACCGATTTGCAAAATTTATTTTTCCCTTAATAGGATATGCTTCCAGATTGGTCCCATTTTTTTCAAAATCCAGTTCTGATGATGGGATCCATGAGGAATCGAGGGAACTCCTCAAATATTATAGGCAATCATATAGTGATTTTGGTATTTTCATCGAGAACTTAAGCATTTACAGTCAAAAAGTAACATTTGACGAAGTGGAACTGATGAAGAAGACCAGAAATGGTCAACGGAACTTCATACTCACATTGATATCACAATGAAGATAGTTAAGCGACTATGACAATACAAATAAATGAATGGTTCTGAATAGTTACGTTGAAAATGGTATCATCAAACTGATCTGATGATGATGATGGAGCCGGAAGGTAGGCACTGGAACTCCGTAATTAATTAACGTAACCTAGCCGTGTTTGGGCTTATTAGAATTGTCATGAGATGCACTTTGGCTATAAGGTATTATCGAACTGATCTGATGATGGAGCCGGAAGGTAGGCACAGGAACTCCGTAATTAATTAATGTATCCTAGCCGTGTTTGGGCTTTTTTTAGAATTGTCATGAGATGCACTTTGGCTATAAGGTACTATCGAACTGATCTGGTGATGGAGCCGGAAGGTGGAAGGTAGACACAGGAACTTTATAATAAAACAATGTAACCTAGCAGTGTTTGGGTTAATTGGAATCGTCATGAGAAATAGGTAGGTACTCTGTTTATAAGTGTATCACAACTAAAAAGTGTAAAATAAAAACTTTTTACAAAAAAAAATTACCGACTTCATTAAAAAAAAAACACTAAAAGGATCAAAATAACTTTAATTTCGGAAGTCGGTGTTAAATAAGAAAGAAACAATACCGAGAAACACCGACTTCCGAAATTAAAGTTATTTTGATCCTTTTAGTGTTTTTTTTTTTTAATGAAGTCGGTTATTTTTTTTTGTAAAAAGTTTTTATTTTGTCCCGATACTTCGTATTAAAATAAATAATACTATGACATGTTATCTTTTTTTATTACATTAGTCTATTAATTACTTGTATTTTAACTTAAATGTTTATTAAAAGAATATATTTGTTTGATAAAACATTGTTATAAATAGCCTTATACATTATTTTACTGTCCCAATGACCGTTACACATTTTCAGAGATGAATTGTTACGAATATTATTGACAATTGCTATATCCTGAAGAATCAAGTAATTATATAGCACCAATTTCATTAGCAATCATTTATAAAACAATGTTTTTTAATTAAACGAATTCCGTCCCAAAATTATGAAATTTAAACTATATCACGGAATGAAACAAAATTATTTAAAGTGATCTTCTCCTATTCTGGCAGCACTATCACTTACGTGAAAATCACTGTCGCATCAGCCATGATATTTTTGCCGCTGTCGTGACTTCACGGCGACGTGTCAAGTGAATATTAAAAAAAAAAAATACCTCAAGGTGACAAACGACTATTATTGTGTTAAGTTTATTACTTTTTTTTTACTTTCTATGCCCTTTTCTTACTTTTTGTATTATTTTTAACAAATACGCTCAGGGCTTGCGTAGTAAACATTAAGCCACATGTTTACTACGCAAGCCCGTAAAAAAAAAATATAAAGGTTAAAGTTTCTCAGATTTTATTCTCATTTTCGTTATATTGTGTTACGTTACGAAACTGAGACATTGTAAAGCTTAGTTCACACAAACTACGTAACTATACAATAGTTACCAGGCACGTAAGTTAGCCAAATATTTTGTAGTAGGGGAAGTTAGTACACGCACAGTTTCATTCTTTTTTACATGCGCAAACTTCCAGCACTACGAAAATCTTTAGCCACTTACGTGACGGTGACATACCTATTCATAGGTATGTCGATGTGGTGGTCACAAATACGTGCCTAGCTAAGTTTTCTGTAATTTCAACCTTTACGTTAAAAATAAAATAACAATGTCAAAAAAAAATCATTCAATTAAGTATTAAAATAATTTTTAAGAAATGTTATAAACCCCTAATAGTCGTTTTAGTAAAACACCATGCCTCCTGTATAAAATGCCAAAAGTCAAAAAATATACTGAGAGCGTTTTAAGCTGTTGATCCCCGCATTAACGCCGGCGTTCAAGCGCCATTGTCTTACTATTGTGTCTCTAATTACGCACTCAAAAGGTTAAACCAAATCCAGTTAAGTATGAAGAAATGCGAAAAAAACATCAAGAGAGAGTTAAAGAAATGTAAATGGCGCTTTCATCTATAAAAATGTCTGGTTAATCCTGTATTATTCCTACTATAACTTTATTCCGTTTTTATTAGTAAGAGAATAAAAGTTTTTTTAAACTAATTTAAATAAGACTTATCAGCCAAATATAATCATGTATTTCATTCACCCAATCCATGAGTACTATACTTTATGACATCAGTTTTGTGACAGACATTCTCAGTATCGTTACTTATCAGTTTAGTTACAAATTTAAATTGTACACTTTTTCTGAGTATGACCCTAAAGTGGTTCTGCATTTACTGTCGCACAGTCTGTTCATATATTGAGAACGCATTGAAGTTTTTTTTAACAGCGGATAGTTTTTGAAGCAGATGTAAATTGATATTAACAAACAAAGCAGTTTCGTAAATGTACATAACTGGCATAGTTAATAATTTTAATGATTTAAAATGAAGTTTACAAGTTTATGTGGTTTTTAAGCCACACATGGACCGAATACATCGTTTTTGTGCTTTAAAAACAGTCTCTATTTCAGTAGATTGCCCCCAAAAAATAATTCCAAACCTAAGAACTGATAAAACCAATCCGTGATATGCTATTAAAAGTTTTTGTATATTGACGTTTTTCGACAGCTGAAACAGTGCATATGCAGATCTATTCAATTTAAGGCAAATTTCTTCTATATGAGGTTTCACGTAAAATTAACGTTAAATATTACTCAATTCTTCCAATCTAGCGTAGTGAAATGATAATTATAAGTAGTGTGGCTAGATTTTCCACTTCTTTTTCCTCTCTTCTATCAGAAAACTCAAATTTACCAGTTATCGACAATTGGCCACGGTGGATCCTATTTCACACCTCAAAAAGTAATATGCTATAAAATCCTGAAATATGTATTTTATGTTTATTACTGAAATCTTAAATATGTAACGTGTTTTATTGGTTGTACTTACGATCTCGAATCCTTTTGTATAATATAAGAGATTTTTCTAAATTCAGTATTTTTTAAATCTGTTTTATTGTTTATCTAAATAACAATATTACTTCATTTTACTTAAAAACTTAAAAAGTGTTCACGAGCAACCCTCTTCCACTACGTATTACATTGGGATAATTATATAGAATTTTTAAAAATCCATTCTGAGTAGGTACGTTACCTACGCCTCTTATGTAACCTTAGGCCAAAATTTCATATCTTCAGTCTCAGTGATTAAGGTTTTTTTTTCAATTAAAAGTTCTAATCAGGAATGTGTTAACTTCACCCAGAAGACGCTGGTTAATTTGTAACAAGCGGAGAGTCATTAGCATGCCAGTCGAGCTCAGACTTAATGGCACTAAGATGGCAAAGCTTCGACATTACCCGGCGTCAAAGGAACCTAACTGTCAACTAACTGCTAATTAACTGCGTCCTCACTGGCGGAATCTACTTCCCACAGACTGCACAAAGTGCACACACACATCTACACTCACCACACCGCAAACTATTAAACACCAAAGTCATCCGAAAACTTAATCTACTTTAGAACATACAAAAAACAGACAGTTATTCTCTAACGTTCAGAGAATCATAACAATGGATCTTAACATCAGCATCAATTTAGCAACGGAAGCTCAAAAACTACAGCTCGCAAAGGTTGTAGTAATGTTTTTACCGGCGTTTTATAGCCTCATCGCTAGATGGAATGGAACCGTCGTACATAATCAAACCACATGCGGGGCAGTAATTGCCTCTATATTCAAAGACCCCGCTCACATCACGCCGTATAATGACAAAAATAGTCCAAAAAATACCTCCGCATATGAGATATTTTTTTTCAGAGTTCGCGCTCTCGCACGGAGCTAAATTACGAAATAAAAGATTAAGTTAAAAGATCAATAAACTTAATAAATGATCTCAATAATTGTTGTATTACGGACACAATGGAGCGGCGTCGTGAAACGTCATTAAGGCGCGAACATCATTAATTTTATTCGCGGCTTTCTGACGTAAAGGCAATGGCGTCTGTCAGATTTGAAGAGCCGCGCTGCCGCCACCTGTTGGTAGCGCGGAGAATTAGACATTGAACCCCGCGGCGCGTTCCACGCGATACTGCCACTGGAATGACTCGCCACTAAATTGAAGGACCATTCAATCGTAGAAAACACGCGTTTACAATATAAGAAAATAAAATTATTCATTTAGAGTGCTCTTTGTTAAGCTGTACCATAGAACTTTGAACGTCTGCGCAGAAAATTATTACAGAAATATTTTTTGTGCAGACGCTAGACGCAATAAGAACTTAGTTAGAATTTATGTGTTATTCGATTAGGTATCAATCTATCAAAACCATCTTCTTAATTAGTTAACGCTTTGTTTCTATTATCCATTCGTTATAGTTAACTTTGTAATTCATTCTATTTATTCGAGGCGTCAATGTGGAACCCAAAAAGATGGCGGCCAAAAAAGTTGGAGCCGCCTCTTGAGATTAGATTTCTTTTTGGTAGCTAATTGCGTTTTATCAAATTAAAGCTATTCTGCCCGCGGCCAAAGCGAAAATGATTGATAATGTTTGAGGAGCACCGGTCCCACTAGTTTTACAGAATAAACTGTTTTGATTCATATTAATGTTTTCCATTTGTCTCGTAGATCATCCCCGGGCTAAGATATTTTGATTTGTCGTCTTATAAATGATGGATATTAAATTTTGGTTTTCAGAACGCCTAAAGTCTGCAGCAAAAAAACATAATATACGAGTTTTACGCCTACAAAAACTGCTCTACTTGGCTGTGCGATAGAGTTTTACTAGCGCTAAAAACTCGATTTGCATAATGTAACATAAGATATTTTCTTAAAGTAATGGGTACATGGTATATGAAAGGCGGTGCACTGATTGGTGGAAAGACTATTAAATGTTATTTTATGTAAATTTTTAAATGTTGTTGGAGATGTTGACCGGTAGCCGAATAAAGCCTCAGGCTATAATACATAATGTAGGTATGTACCAAAATCTTGTAGCTACCGGTCTAGATATTAGGTAGGTACATTAAGGTATCGTATTTTTTATTTGAGCTCTTCTTTTTAGTATGCCTCTTTCATTTTAATTTTGAGAAACTGATTGTCATAATTGCAACAGTTTTTTGTGTTCATACTTCATTATAAAATCTTTGCTTTATTGTTACATGGGATGGGAGGAGTTTTGGTTAAGTTTTTGCTAGAGACATACTTGACTACATATAGGAATGTTTTGGACGATTAATATTACAATGTTAAACTTAACAAGGTAGTTAGATACAGTAACACTTTATATTTTAGTTTTTTATCTGTATAGGCAATGGTTACGGATCACCTATTAGTCAAATCAGCCGGCAGCTAATCTGATACCTAAGTGAAAGCCACCCTTTAGCTCAATAATTGCAACACTTAGCACCCGCTCCTTACAAGCCGAGATGCGCGGGCGCGGGCGCGTCGGTCAGAGGGCAGCGCAGCCTCGTCTGGCATCATTTCAATCATTAAGAAGTTCGGCGGCAGACACAAAGCGGTGATTGATGCGCCGTTTACTAGCCGCGGTGGCACCGGCCGGTAAAAAACGACGCTTAATTAACTCGTTTGGCACCGCCGCTCATTAGAATTATTAATCAAACCGAGGCGGGGCGATAGCGCGAGTATGATGTATTGAGCTTTGATTACATTAACGCATTTGGCCGGCAGTAATTAAAACCACGCTGGGATGTCCGCGGATGCCGATGAACAAAAGCCTGTGGTTTAGGCAACGTCAATTATAATAGTTTTAATGGAAGTAGAAGAAAAATGGTTTCGCTAATGCAGGTGCCTCCACCTGCGATAAGATTTCTGCTTTTTTTTTAAAACTTTGCCCCACACTAGGCGTTACTCCTGTATCGTGAGTGCGTTCACAACATGTAAGCTCACATACACAAGACACCCAGACCCAGAGCACCTGTCTAAAAGCCACACAAATATTTGTTCCGCGCAAGAATCGAACCCACGATACTCAGTGCAGTAGTCAGTCGTACAACTATTGCACTGCCCTGCTTATTGCAATTAATGCAGTACTTGAAAAATGGCGCGGTTCGGAGATAAACGCGTTAAACATGTTTTTTGATATTTAAACAACAAGTCTTAGTTATATAATTTTAAAAGTGTACCAAGAGAATAAGAAAATAATATTTTTATGTATACCTACATTAGCCCCTTGAGATGTCATTTTTGCAAAAAAGAAGAAGTCCCAAAAATGTCGATTACTGCATTTACAATTAGCAGGGCAGTGCACCAGCCGTTAAATCGTCGTCGATTATCACCTGCTTAGGTAGAATGTGGCTAAAACATGAAAATATTACGTTAAATGTCTTATTGTGCTGCTTACAATCACCTTACCCATCTTCAAACGAGTCATAAACACAGTTAAACTAAGACATAATCAAGTAACTGTGAAAATAAGATAAGAACTACTAATAAACTTCTGTTATAAATGCACATGTTTTGTTCGCCGCCTATCTCATGCGAATCTATCTCAATCTATAAATAATAATAAAAACATTGAATGTGAGACATAATTCTACTGCTCGTTAACTTCATAAAGATATAAATCGTTAAAAGAAAACCTTTTCCTATTTGTAGGTAATTGCTCTTATGGCTTCTTTTGCGATATTAGAAGTATTAACAAGTAATTATTTGATTGTATCTCCGCTAAATTTATTGTTGCCCACGGGCCGTGAGAGACATTTAAAAGGCAAATAGAAAATGCCATAAAATTTAAGAAAAAAAAACTACGTAAGTAAGTAATCATTTATTTTATTTTTCATTAATTTTATTTGAAAAAAGTGCCAGACAATTGCCAATTGGTATGATCTATTTAATTAGATTAAGTTAGAGAAAGCAGTTGAGAATATAATTAAGTTTGTCTATTTATATGTAAGATAGAAGAAAAGAAAGAAAAATCTTTTTATTTGCCGGAAAAGGCATGTTGATAAAGTTTACCTTGTGTTGAAAAACATAGGTAAGTAATTAATATTATGTCTAATTTAAATATATATTTTTTTTAATTTTAGTTTTTTTTTTGTCTAATTTGGCGGAATTTTAGCTTCTCAGCATGTCATAACTACTGAAAGACCTGACCTAACCCTTTGACGGGATTTTTTTGATTGAAATTCAGTGGCCGTTTTAAATGTTCTCAAATTGATGCCTAGTGGTAAAATTGTGTAGTAAAATTGGTGTAGTTATTGTATGAAATACAATAACTACACCAATTTTACTTTAAACTTTAACTACACCATTTTTACTCACCAATTTTTAGTGTCTGGACAATTGGCCAATAGAAGTAAGGAACCATTGAAGCAGGCGCCATCGCGGTAAAATAGAGTGGAGCCGTACCCGCTTCGGGTCCGTTGACCAATGTCTGTCTGTGAGAGTACCTTCTCTCTCTCTCTCTCTCTCTCTCTCTCTCTCTCTCTCTCTCTCTCTCTCTCTTATATTTTATCGTAAGACTGAGGGGACCGCAGCGGTCCTCCCACAGACAGACATTGGTCGACGGACTACCTCGGCGAAGCTTACCGAGAAGGCTGATTACAACAAAACAACAAACGATGCATTTGCTGCCAAATACTTCGAAAACATATACTACGAGTAAGTGAATGTATACTCTATCAGAAACGAAATACTTTCTAAACTTGACACTGGCTAAATTATCTAAATACAAAACCGACCGAAAACAAAAGAAAAATCTACTGAAAAACCGGGCAAGTGCGAATCGGACTCGCGCACTGAAGGTTCCGTACAAACTTACCTCTGAAAACAGTTCAATTCCCGAATTGAGTTACGAAGATTTTTCAAAATCGCAAAAAAAAGTATATTTTTCTGTGATGTAACTACAAATATACAGTTTTCAGTTTTTGTCCTATACTTGTGCTACAATACGTTGTTTCATGCGAAATTTCAGGATTCTAGGTTTTCGGTAAGTACCCTATGAATTTTGATTCCCTTGATAGTGTCGAAATACATGTTTTTTGCGATATAAACTGACGTATCTTTTTTTCAAGTTTGATTTTTTCACAGCTTTATTGGACCGCAGACCTATACGCAGACATATATGGTTTTAATTTCAACTCGATACCTCCACGCGTTCCCGAGATAAAGAGTCGTGACAGACAGACAGTCGGACAACTAAGTGATCCTATAAGAGTTTCGTTTTTTCCTTTTGAGACATGGAACCCTAAAAACGGGATTAAGAATTGACAAATTTGAAAACCTTTATGGATACAACATGAAGAGTCTATAGAAAGTTTGAATAGATAATATTGAATGTTGCAGTAATTGTGTAAGTTACTTAAAGATAAAGAAATGAAGAGATCTGCAGCAGAACCACGGTTACCGACATAGGCCGAAGAATCGCCAAACTTAAGGCCACTTTAGTTTGACACTTCGCTCGGGCCGAACAGTTCTGGAGTGGCGACCAGGTACCAGAAGACGCAACGTTGGAAAGTGAACCGACGACTTAGTGAGGGTCGCGAGAATCCAATGAAAGCGAGATGCACAAATCGATTATGGTGACACTTGGGGGTGGCCTATGTGTAGCAGTAGACATCTTTCGGCTGAAATTATGATGATGATGATGAAGAACAAATTTTAATATTTAACAAAGGCAGATAGGTAACCGATTAAATCAACCATACAAAACTTACAAGTTGCTGCTCTCCTTTCAGAAAACTGCAAACCATAACCCATCACAGTTTTATATAAACAACATTATCACGCGAGCTTTCCTCAGTCTTACAAGTATATTCATACGTCGTGTTGTGCTGATCCCCTGGTGGGCCACGGTGGGCGTGAAGCCCCGACGAGGCGCGATCTAATCTCCGAAGATAACCGAGCCACATAAACTAGCGGCAACGCTGCGCTGGCGCACCTCACTGAATGTACCGAGGTACTGGAACATTTAATACTGATTTTTATATTCTGGATAGAGTATTGTGTTTTGATGACTTGTAAGTTGTTTTGGTGTTATTTCCGAAAGTAGGTCCAAATAATATTACAATTAGGAAAGCGTTTCTGACTATCGCTGAGGCTGATGTCTTGATATCCAAAGTAGGATATAAGTCGAGGACGTTACATCAAATGGATGTGCAGGTTTCAGATGTAAGAACTGGATCATGCTAACGCTTTAAGGAGAACAAAATGCATTCGGACCGAGTTACCTAAAAGTGGATCTACTGTTAAGGAGGCGAGCTCAAATTCGTGTAGTGTCACTCGTGCTCGGTTCCTCTAGAGTCGGTCCACACTACACAAATTTGAGCTCGGCTCCTCCAGCTTAAACCCACCTTTAGATGACATCCACGTAGATACTTTTATTGATCAATCAATAATTTTAGACCCAATACTCATTATGCATCCATCTACGATAGATACATACACCTCAAAATGTAACATTCATGATACAGTTGACATCGAGGATGTTATGGAGCTCCGTAACTGAAACTACCGGATATCAGAAATAAAAAAAATATCCGTAACCGTAACCGAAACCTATCGGTGGAAAAGTTTTAGATAAAGGAGTAGTCTAAATGACAGGATACGACAGATATATATTTGTTTGTCTTCATATTTGTATTTTACTTTTAATATTCGTAATCAAAACTATCTGAAGCTAGCGGATAATCCGGAATAATTTCCGGAAACGTATCTGAAATTGGTATAATATTATTCCTATAACATAAATTTCATATCCATAACATCTCTTGTTGACTTTGATATAATGATTATCTATGGGTATACATAATAAGATTTTTACTGACATATTTGTAATTAGAAGATCACTTTTATCTTTATCCTCAAAAAAGACACGCCTGGGTTTTAGTAGCATTGAACTTGACTAAATTGGCATCGCCCCATTCTGAGACTGCCTCCAAGGACAAGTTAAAGTGTTTAACCATAGCCTCTCGGAGAGACTGGATCTGTGACCCACTAGCTCTCGCGCTGGACATGTAAATCTCAGCAACAGTGCTGTCGTCTGCATACCCAAAAGTACGGGGTTTAAGGTCATTTTTTTTAAATTATTTTATTTAACAGTTTATGTACACATTCTAATAAAAGAAAAGAAGAAGAAAACAAAAGAATAGTACAAAGGTGATGCTTATTTCTAAAGAAATCTCTTCCAGCACACCTTCGAAAGGAGAGTTGGAGAAAATAGAGATGTAGACACTGTGTGTGTAAAAGGAAAATTTGTACACTCAAAATATAATTATTGTTAACAATGAAATAATATAACAAGCAAAAAAGATTAAGCAGCTATTATAATTATATACATACACATAGTAAAATAAATATCACAAAAATACGTACTAAATTTATATATGTAGGTATATAAAAGAAGAAACTGACTGACCTATCAACGCACAGCCGAAACTACTGGGCCTAGGAGCGTGAAATTTTGCTCAAGGTTTCCTCTTATGACGTAGGCGAGCACAAAGAGAGGAGATCCCAAAATTCACCCCTAAGGCGATAAAACGGGTGTCCAAAGTTTATATGGAGAAACGCGCGTTATCCGCGCGTGCGAAGCCGCTGGCAGAAGCTAGTAATATAATAAAACTAGCTGAGCCGGCAAACGTTGTTCTGCCATATAAATAAAAAAAAAAAAAAAATATAAATAAAAAAAAAAAAATAGATGTTGGCCGATTCTCAGACCTACTCAATATGCTCACAAAATTTCATGAGAATCGGTCGAGCCGTTTCGGAGGAGTTCAAGTTCGAACACCGTGACACGAGAATTTTATATATAAGAAGATAATACATACTAATACGCAACGTGACGAAATAGAAAGATAGTGTTTTTTCACGCTACTTTTAAAAACTATTAGAGTTAGGAAGCCCTTAATATCAGGAGTCGGGAGGGGATTTAAGGAAATTCTTTAGAACTGCAAGGTGCGTTGCGCAAATAGGAGGGTTGGTTAGGGTAGGTTAAATGGCAGACATAACATCCGACAGTTCCATGGAAGTCGAATAGGAAGCCACTTGAGTACCTATCTTACGAAAGCCTGAGACATGATCATACTTTTTAAGATTGAAAACAAAACGAATACAAATAAATTTTTAAATAAAGTTTTTTAAAAAGCAGCGTAGTCAATGATGGGCTGAATTTGCCAGTGTTTGGGCGAGGGAAATTTTGGTTTTCAAGGGCAAAAAACTCTGAAGGCACGACTGAACGACTGACTTCAGTGACATGGGAAGTCCACGATAAGTACGAGTTCATGATCACCCCCAGGTTTTTAGCCGTCTTCGCGTAATCAATTTGAATATCATTCGACCAGAGCGGAGACAGCGACATAATATTATTTTTGTTCCACATATACCTGCCGCTGATGACCAAGGCCTGGGATTTATGTGCAGCAAGACCAGTGTTGCCGAGGGTGCCGATCCCTGAGGGACCCCGGCATTAATACCCATTTGACCCGACGAGTAGCTATCAATATTTTTTTATTCGGTTACGGCTGTCTTGATTGGCCAGGGTCCATAGTTTAATCTTTTAAACAACATACCAACTATGTAACATTATAGAACACAATAAAGTATTATCATTCATTTTATGCACTATTCTCTTAATCCATATCGTACTCTGTCATCGTATGACAAATTGTAACACCATTTCAACGTAATAAAATTACACAAATTGGTTATATTTTGTACCTACTTATATTCAATATTCACAGATTAATAAAACAATAATCTAAAGTTCGAAACACAAAACACGCTGTCATGTTACATCTAATTTGGATTCAGTCACTTTTAGAAAGTTCCAACATAAGTATGTCAATAAATTGGTTGATTGATGACACAGTTATTAGCCACATTTTATAAATTAGACACGCGTATGTATGTAGGTAAATGAATGTAGCACCTAATAATAGATTTAATGAGCGCACTCGACGTCCAGCGATGATTTATTGTCCGATATAAATTGGCAATGGAGTAACGAAACGCTCATGTAATTGGTTATGCGTGCCTTGTTGAGTGTTACTAATTCCTGCCAGGCTCTATTTCCCAGAGGTATAGTTTACTTGGAGAATGCAACTTGCTGCTGTGAATAAAATAATCATCTTATCCTAACATGTGGAACTGACACAGTCAGAATGCGTAGCAGACGAAATGGACAAAACATTTATGTAGCCCTCGACTCGTTCGAAAATCTGGCAGTCACGAGCATAGACAATTATTCAGGCTGACAATTATGAGTATTTGAACATGAAGTTCTCATTCGACGTCGCTTATGATGTCAATTTCAAAAAATAATATTATTTAACACCTCCTAAAATTGACGATTTACACTCGTTTCTTAATACTTATACTATTCGCTAACGATTCTACGTCTGTGGAACTCTATCACAGTGTCTATAGCGCAAGCTGACGACAACAGCCCCCCTAGCCAAGTTGCAAACGATAAATGTGAACGCTTAGTAATCTCCAATAGATTTTCAACTTTATACCTAAGAGCATAAAGTTGAAAATCTATTAAAGACTACTGAGCGTTAGCGACCGGAACGAACGAAAACACTATGTAATCTTCAATAGATTTTCAACTTTATATCCAATAGCATAAAGTTGAAAATCTATTAAAGACTACTGAGAGTTTACGTTTATCGTTTGTGACTTGGCTAGGGGGGCAGGACGCAACGCTGCGTCTGCGCTACGCTACCATAGCGACTACGCGGGCCTACGAGTACCTACGAGGCTACGACACCCAAGCGGGCGCTGCATCTGCGCTGTTTCCGTAGCGACTACGCGGACCTATGCACTGTGCTACGCTTTTGTAGCGCCTAAGCGGACCTGCGCTGCGGCTGCGCTACGCTACGTCAGACCAACGCCTATCCTAGTACAAAGTTACAAGACATAGACATTGCGCTCATACCACTGTACGCTAAAATATGGGCTTGAAATATTTCTAAACTTTTCTAGGTTTAAATCTTATTCTGATATATCCTTCTGATTGCGTTTTATTTGATCTCTAATGGCACGTGTACGTCACATTTTTTTTTAATAATAATATTCTACAACTATTACACAACGCCTTCTAGTCCCAGGCTAAGCAGAGCTTGTGTTATGAGTACTAGACAACTGATAAACATATGTACTTATATTGTATGCGCTGCTGAATGGGTCGCACACACCTTGGATGTTACTATATGACTCGTACATATATGTATTTCTAAATACATACATATTATAGATACATTACACCCAGACACAGAACAAATGATCGTGCTCATCACACAAACATTTGTCCTGGGTGGGAATCGAACCCTCGACCTCCGGCGTAGTAGTCAGGGCCACTAACTACTAGACCAACAGACCAATCATAATTCTGATTAAAATAAATATAATAAAACAATAGCTACCTAATTCATAAGAACTTTCTTGAAATCAAAAGAAACGACAGATGTCACACTTCGTGCAACGCAACAAAGGATGGTAATCAAATGTTCGATACAAGAAGCGCGTGCGCACCTAACCGCAACCCCAGGCGAATTCCTAGTATTTTCAAGAAAAATGCTACCTTAACACATTAACGTAAGGTTTATTTTCGATTGTGTGAGGGAATGGTAACAATTCGCAAGCAGTTAATGGATAAATGCAAAACAAAGGACACGCGTCTGTCTTTGTCTTTAACCACACAGGATTCGAAAAGCTTGTGGTTCAACGGTAACACAACACTTATGATGTATTAACCATTTCGCAATGCTATAATCGTATTTACCGTACAAACTTACAATATTTTTTACACCACCTGCTCGATAATGCCCTTTTATATGTCATACAACCATCACTTAAAGCAAGTCATTCTGTCCCTAGGGAGATAATGTAGTATGGGCGATCCCTAGGGAATAATGAGATTTGAATTTGGAACGTCATAAACATTTTGTAAATTAAAATTACGTGCATCAAAGAAGTTTATTCAAAATTCAAACTGGCCACTAAAAAAAAACAAGTCTCTGAAAAAAAAAAGTAATGAAAGACTCGCTGGGAGCGTTTTAGAAAATTAAAACTATAGAATCTTAAAGTAGTGAGTTTTGTTAGTTTAAAATCTCAAAACATGTTGAGTGATAGGATTAACTTGTTAATAACACTTAGATTTCTCTAATATATGATTTAAATTGAATTTAAATTAAATTGGCTTTAACTTCTTGAGTAGCGTAATTAGAGACACAATAGTAAGACAATAGCGCACGACCGCCGGCGTTCGTGCGGGGATCAACAGCTTACATTGAATTGGTAGGTTGGTTGCGGCTTTTGCGAGACTTCTCCTTCTCTCTCTACCTATTCGTGGCACTGCGTGTACATTCAATGAGGTAACACTTTGAAGATGATTTAATAAGGTCTGTCCATCTAAGTGATCGGCCGCGAGAACGTTGGCGCTCTACTCTTCCCTGTACCACTAATCGTTCCAAAGAGATTTCATTGCGTATGATAATGTCCAAACATTTTAAAGATTCGCAATTGCACAATCGATAAAAGTCTTTGTTTGATGCGAAGCTCTTTCAGAATGGAAACGTTAGTGTGGTGAGTATTTCATTTTTTTCTCAGTAGACGCCTCCAGCACCAGCAAGGAAAATAGGGTTGTTTGTTACCAAATAACACACACACACACATCTACGATAATCGTCATCAGTTTAATAGTAGGTATAAGCATAGCCAGCCTAACGTTTCCACTGCTAGCATACAGGCTTCTCTTTTCACTCCCTCTCTCTCTCTCTTTCTTTATAGTTAAATAAATGCTACAGGTTTTACCCTGAGTACTTAATTAGATACTAGGTACTACTACTGTACTACTACTATACTGCACCGACAGCGAGAGCTAAAATCTATAGAATCACACTAACATTATAAAGGCAAAAGTTTTTGTATGTTTGTTACTTCTTCACGCTTAAACGGCTGAACGGATTTGGATGAAATTTGGCAGACGGATAGATCACGTCCTGAAATAGCACACAGTTTACTTTTTATTCCGGGTGTACGTTTCCTTGGCTGAATTTTCCGCCCGCAGAAGCTAAGTATGTATAATAAAAAGAAATAGGTACTTTGGCTTAAATGAAACGTTTAGTGAAGCGTGTGTGTCTGGTGTCTTAAGTGCCTGTGTTGTGTATGTGTGTGTAATAGAACAAAATTCCCCTCTCTTAGGCAGTAGGCTATAATTAAAAGGAGTCAATGCAAATCCGTCATAAATAGCTATGATTTAGATCTATTTCTAAATATTTCCACAGTCGTCAATAAGTGGGCCAATCTATCAAATCATATTCGTGCTGAAAGCGGCAAACTGGCGAGGATTGATTAGTATTATCACATTACAAGGAATTGTCTCGTCGCACTGAGGACGAACACAGGAAGTCGCTGTTTATTCTGTTCACCGTGCGGTCATCGCGACTGCGATGCTAGTGACGCAAGGATCGGTGGATGAGCCTTTTTATTCTAGTTTAACCGATACTAGTACTTTTATAAGTTTTTTCTAGGACACATACTGACACTGAGTAAGAGCACCGACTTACGAGTTGTAGATCGTAGGTTCAAACCCAGCCAGGCGCATTACTTTGTGTAATTTATTTCATCACCACTGCTCTTAAAACGGTGAATGAAAACATCGTGAGGAAACCGGCATGTCCTAGAATAAAAAATTCGAAGACATGTGACATTCACCAACCCGCACTGGGCCCGCGTGGTGAATTACGGCCCATTCCCTCTCCTACAGAGGAGGCCTGACTCCCAGCAGTGGGAACATTATAAGGAAGAAAGAAAGAAAACTGTTTATTCGCGCG
This sequence comes from Mythimna impura, assembly GCA_905147345.3. Taxonomy (NCBI): domain Eukaryota; kingdom Metazoa; phylum Arthropoda; class Insecta; order Lepidoptera; family Noctuidae; genus Mythimna; species Mythimna impura. Next base: position 10,664,741 of record LR990342.1, on the reverse strand, counting down.
AAATGACGCAATCTTAAAACTAGCAAACAAACATTGTAAATTGATAGGGAAGATGCCGACTATGCTATGCTATAGGTACTGACACCCCGTGCCTAGGAAAATTTGTAAAGCCGTTGGTTCCGATTGTCATTCGTAGTTCTCGTTACAGGTAGTCAGATGCCAGAAATCCTGACCATCAGTCTATCCAAAGAGTGCCCAGTAACTGGGTTGTGTAGGTCTGATAGGCAGTCGCTCCATGTAAAACAAAGGTATTTAGCGTTTAGACTGGAAGCCGAAGCTAGTTAGAAAAAGGCTAGGGACACTAACTTGTATATTTAAAATATTAGGAACAAAAAAGAAAAAAAAAGAAAATTTTTTTTTTAACTTTATTTGTTACATAATGCTCTTAAAACATATAATATAGGGTGACTGGCAATTAGTGTACGATACTTAAACACGTGATTGTGCTCATGATAACAAACAATTTTTATTATGGGAGCAAAGCCGAAATCGCGAAAAAAATATCAGCTGTTCAGTACATTAGGCAAACATAAATGTACTGAACAGCTGATTTTTTTTCGCGATTTCAAGTTTGATCCCATAGTAAAAGTTGTTTGTTATCATGAGCACAATCACGTGTTTAAGTATCGTACACTAATTACCAGTCACTCTATATAAATGGAAGAAGTACCGATCTGGCTTCTGAAATACATGCACCTAACCTAACTGGGTTTAAATAATTTATAACCTAGTTTTTTTTAAGTATATCCAATAACTTGTCCCGCTAGGGTGGGTCGATAGGGCATGGCAGATTTGTATTGACTAAACATGGGTTTTAGCCAGAAAGAAAAACGTTTATTGTCCAACGTTTTGTTAAACTGTTGTTGTTTGTGTTTGGTGTTGTGTATGTGTCCTTCAGTTGCCTTTTGCATTTCCACAGTTCGCTTTTCAGAAATTCTCCGTGGGGTGTTGTACTAATGAAGAATGTACATTATCTACTTCCACGTTTGTCTGAACTTCTTTGATGTAATTTAATTGTTCCAAGTGCTTCTGCTACTGCTGTTCTGAGTTAGATTCCCGATGTCTGACAAAGTGTTCATGTGTTTTTTTGATCTAGAAATTGTCAGTAGCAATTTTTTTTATGGCAACAGGTTCGCTCCCTGTAACATGGAACTATGACGACAACGAGTGAAACATGGAAATGCTGCACCTCTGCCTAACTCTGCGGGGAACACGGGTATGACATTATTTTATGTTACCAACTTCCAATGTTAAGAGAAAATACTTCCATATCCCTAATCCTTAAGTTCGCCACTAATCAAGCTCTCATATTCATCCCCATTTTAGACCAACTTAAAAAAATGACGGACGTTCTTAATTCAGTAGTATCAATAATAAAGCACTTTATTAGTCTACTAGCTTTTGCCCGCAGCTTCGCCTGCGTACGTAAAATATAGCCTATGTCATTCAGGAATAAAGCACCTTTCAATCGGTGAAGAAATGTTTGCAATCGGACCAGTACTTTCAGAGAATACTTCCTTATAATATTAGTGTAGATGAAAAAGTCATATTGGGTTTGGATTGGATTCTATGAAATGACTAGCTTTTGCCCGTGGCTTCACTCCCGTCAACTGCCCTACTCTACCTACTCTACTCTACTCTACCCTACTCTACCCGTGATTTGGCGATGCTTGTTCAATTTATCTAGCACTGGACGTCCTATATCTGAACGATGACGATGCTGTTTCACAGAGAGACAGGAAACCCGTGTCTGAAATATTTTAATAACTTCTGCTAATGTCTTCGTCCAGGTGAATGATGGTTATTGTGGACGTGAAGTCAAAGACGAATAAAAAGTAACAAATTTCATCAAAATACCTAATTTCATCGAAAGCGTAACAGACAGAGTTATTTTCACATTTATAATATTAGTACAGTAGGTATGGATAATGACTTCAGTAGTTTTTTTTTTAAGTACAGTAAAAATTAGCCTTTGTCCTTTTATCCGATAGCAAAAAAACATTCGACTTGTCCTATCTTCGGAGCTGCGGAACGCGAGTTAATCCCGGCATCGTTAGCCGCAATCAATTCATTCAGTTCATTACCGCAGTTGCCTGTGCGCGTCCCAGCTCCCGACATGTCACCGACGATCACGTTCATTGTCACAGGTATTTCATAACTCTTTTTATATATTCTTATTTATTTCTTGTCCCTTGATTCTGCAACAAAAATCTCCGTTTTGTAAGGAGAAAAAGGAGAACTCAAGGTGATCGCTATCTGACAGACCATAAGCTAGAATGTTAACAATCCTTCTGGTTTCTCTTCTCGAGTGTTTATAATGCATGATGAAATGACTTGGTCTAGTTCTTTGTTGTAAAGTGACGTTTTATTTCTAAGTACGCAAATAACTTAAAACACGCAAAAGATGTCGTTTTAATCTTACTACTTATGTCCAATCTTTTTAATAGTGTAATCCTACAAAATCTCTAGTTTATTTAACAATGGCTACATACGACTTATTCAATATTTATAAGATACTTATTTAATACAAATATATTTACCCTAAGCCGGAAAAAAAACTTTTAACTAACTGAAAACAATCTAAACTCCTCCGCATCACTTTCGACAGGTAATGTGTCCAAAACACTGGCGGCATTGCGACGCTGTATGACAATGTTTATCCTCTATCCAAGGAAAAAGCCAGCTCATGAACCACACGAAGTGTCAACAAGACATTAAGAGAGACCTCTCTAAAGTGACCACTTTAATAGTTATAATCTATCTTCGTAAAGTTTTAATGTATTTTTTATTCAATAGTCCTAGTGTTAAATGCGGCTGTGGACGCTGTGGCGCATCATTCTCACGACAAAACCGACAGACACGAGAAAACGGAGAAGACACACCCGACATGCCAGGACTTCACCCACGGCCTCACCTTCAATGACAGCCAAGCCATTGGATCGTGGCACCTACTGCACTATAGGACTGAGAAAACAAATGGAGCAGGGGATTCGCATTGTGTTCAATTCAGCTTGGTCAACGATCAGGTACGGACAGTGTTAGACTAATTTACTAAATTAGTTGGTCAGCCATGCTATTGTAAAATAACTAAGGCAGGCGCATTAACTTCAAAGACATACGTTGCGTAGTGGGTTTTGGCTATGAAGTCCAGTATTCCGAATTTGCAGACACCTTAATATTAACAGTGTCTTAAATTGCTGCAAGATTGTTGGAAAGACTTATCATGGCCCTTGGAACGCAAAACGTAACTGAAGGAACACAGATGGGTTTTAATCAGTAAAAGTCTGACACTCCATCTCGCTTTAGCTACCCAGAGCTGGAGAAGTTATATGATGATTTCCCATCTCAAAAAAAGTGTTTTAAATTAGCAAAGAAGAGTCAGATTGAACTTACCAGGTTAAGGACCATAATATCAGTTGTATATATAGATCGACAAGTCTCAGTAATTTTATGACATATCTTTTGTTTTACTTTGTTACGACATAGGTCAGCCAATTTAGATCTTTACGTAGTCCTTATATAGCATCGTTTATCTAATAACTGCGCAGTTCACCCACTCATTGCCGACGGCTCGCTTGTATAGTCATAGCTATTACATTTCTTTAGCTCTATGGAAAAATCTTAGCAAAAACATCACTATCAAAACTTTGTTTACCTTCCTTCTGAGACCATCATCCACCCCTATTTATACCTACTGCTTAGATGTTTTGATGGGATTACTTCAAGTGAAGTTCAGTAACTGTTTTAATACTAAAGTAAAATTGATATAATTTTGTGTTTCAACTGGACGTGGAACTGTGAATTTTATTGTAGCCGACCAGCTAATGAACTGTCAAACGCTCAAAGGTTAAATAGTTACAGTTTTCTGTAATTTTCTGTACAATTTTCTTAATTTTTCTTTACGTAAGAACCATCTCTAGACAATAACAAACAAAGAATTAGTGAAATTGGTCCAGCTGTTCACGCGTGATGACTTGATCAAGGGAAAGAGGGATTCATTGTTATATACGAGTATATAGATTGACTACCTCAGTGAAGCTTGTCGAGAAGGTTGACATACATTATGTTGCCAAATAGGTGCAGCAAAAACTATAGAATGTGTTGTGTTGTGTGTGTATGTGTGTGTTTGTTGTGTGTGTGTGTGTTAGAATTCTAATGGAAAACAAGGTGCTCCGTATTCTGTATTTAAGAGCGAGCGTCCTTTTCGAGGTACAATTTCATACAACCGCTCTTACGTGATTATGATGTTATTACACATCTTTCTTTAGATATTTTAGATAGGTACCTACACACATATCTTGTAGATTATATCTTGGCTTCTATAGAAATCAAAACATAAATTTGTGTAAAACTAATCTAGTAAAGACCTCTGAAAATCTGCTATTTTACGTGAACTTTGGCCCTCCATAATGTACTCATATATTAAAAATATAAAAAAGTACATCAATAGAAGCCTTGCACTTTTAATCGAGATTCTATATGACGACAATTTTTCTGAAAAACTTTTAAGGATTTGAAAAAAACACGTATTAACTAAATATTCGAGTAAATCACGGAATTATCGAATGCCAACAGAGTTTTCAGGCGTTATCTCTATTTTTTTGCATTGCCTGTTCATCAAACATCGCGTTAGTTTGCGTTAGATGAAGCAACAAGCTTTTAAACCATGCTCGATGTTGACGATAGGCGAGTGGAAAAGGACCCTCTTAAAACTAAATACTTTCGAAACTTGACACTGGCTAAATTTACAAACCGTGCTAAGCCAAAAAAAACAATTAAGAAGAACAACTACTGGTTAAAAATATGGTCATTGTAAACTTGTAATAACCAGCACAATTCAATAGGCTATCAGTTACAAACCTGCCACACTATTCCTACACGGCAGTCACTCAAACTATTATCTTCACACACTTCTTTATCTCTACTTACTATAAATTAGCTCTTACCAGCGGCTTCGCCAGTAAGAAAATACAAATATAGGTAGTCTATGTTACTCAGTGATAATGTAGCATTCTATTGGAAATTATGAAAATCGATCCAGTAGTTCTTGAGATTGTTCATTACAAACAAAAATACAGTAATATAAATCTTATCTCTTTACATTATTAGTTTGACAAAGTCGCTTTCCGCGTCTGTCTATTTATCTGCTAACTCCTCCCAAACTATACTATACTAAACTAGTAAATAATACTATTTTTGATGCGGTTTTAAAGAAATAATATTATAAAGAGGTCCCTAAAGTTATTTTTTTTGTTTGTTGGAGATCATCTTTGAAAGTACTGGTCCGATTGCTAAAATTTATTCACCGAAAGCTGCTTTATACCTGCGTGAAATAGGCTATATTTTATGTACGCGGGCGACGCCGCGGTGTAAAGCTAGTATCTAATAAATCTATCATTTCAATTAACAGGAACGAAAAAATCTGAAGGAGCTGATCGAAAAGTTCGTAGAAAACCTGAAATGGAAGAAACTGGTCTTGAAAATGCAGATCCCGTGCGCAAGTCTAAAGTCTAACAAGTCGCGTGACTACTACCTGGAGAAACTTGAGGATGATGGGTCCTACAGGACCCTGCAGATGCCTCCATCTACTGGTAGGTGATTACTAATTAACATCGTAAAGAGCATTATACTTTTGGGCTCCGAAAACGTTTGAAAGTAGTTACTAGGGTGTTTCATCATTTTTAATTTTCGATTTTCATTTGACTTTGCTCGAATTCTTGATAGCACTCATGCAAAGTGTTCATATACCAAAAATCACCATAATCGGTTAATATTTAGAGGTTGCACAGCGCCAATAGGTACGGATACGTCATCAGTGAAGATTAAATTTTTATTATTATTATTTTTTACAGAGGAGGGAAGTAAGTTTTACTAGACATAACAACACACTACAAATAGCAACACTTGCTTCCTTCCACTGTAAAAAATAATAATATTAAAAATTTAACCTACCCTGATGTTGAGCTGTGTGAGAAAACTTTATAGGCGTTGTGCAACCTCTATAGTACATTTTGATACAAGTGAAGAAAGTTTGTCATTGCGACCGAGGCGGAATTCGCACGACCCGCAGGCGAGGGTATTATGGAGCCGAGGGGTGCAGTCAGTGCAGTAACAAATTTGCACGTGTATCAAACGACTTTTTATTAAACACAAGGAAGAAATGAATATAATGAATGGATAAAGTGAAAATTAGTATATTAGGGGAAGTTGGAAAGTGGCGCCAGTGACTGAAAAGTTGAAAGGGAATCGTTTGTCTAGGTATGGTCATGTGAAGAGGAGGGATGAAACGCATGTTACTAAAAGAGTTATGAGTTTACATGTGGATGGATGGAGAGGGAGAGGGAGACCAAAGGAAAGATGGATGGATTGTGTGAAGAGTGATATGAAAGAAAAGGAAGTTAGTGATAACATGACGAATGACAGGGCAGAATGGAAGAAAATAACGTGTTGCGCCGACCCTAAATAACACGGGACGAGGGCAGGAAGATGATGATGATGATGATGATGAAGGAAAAAATGAGTAAACGGGGGATGACCGGCGCCTCGTGGGGGTCTGCCTGATACGATAAATGTAATAAAATTGTGGCGGGGGAGAGCACGTGCACTTTTCTACACTAGTGCGGAAAACAGACTGTTGCGTGCCTAAAAGCGGTGGGATAAGAGCGGGTTTTCGAGTAAGTGTATTGAAAAATATTAACCGACTATGGTGATTTTTGGTATATGAACACTGCATGAATGGTACCTATCAAGAATTCGAGCATAGTCAAAAATTGAAAATTTTGTGTGATATTCTCACCTGGTTTATAATAATAGTAATAATAAATCTTTATTTCTCTCTCTCTCTCTCTCATTGAAGATTTAAAGTTCAAAAGTTTAGTCGAATTATGCATGCTTTATTTTGATCCTACGATGGAAAGTCTCGTGTAAGTTTTCTTCAACAGTTATTGGTAGTACTTACTACTTACTTACCTACATATACATATAAAAGGAGAAACTGACTGACTGATATATCAACGCACAGCCAAAACTACTGGGACTAGGAGCGTGAAATTTTGCACAAGGTTTCCTTTTATGACGTAAGCGAGCACTTAGAGAGGATTTTCCAAATTTCACCCCCCTAAGGGGTTGAAAAGTTGGTCCAAAGTTCGTATGGAACCTGCTTTCACGCGGGCGAAGCCGCTGGCAGAAGCTAGTATATTTATAAACGCAGTTGTAGCTATCATTATAATCACTTACAGTTTTTTTTAATTCCTTTATAACAATACAACTTCGTTGATTTCGAGCAGGTGAATGTACAATCATTATGATGATTACACCTGTCGTATTATGAAGTAGGAGAGTGAATTAAAAAAATACTAATTAAACATATTCATTTCACAGCTAAGCTAGACCTGGCAGAGTTCCACCGCTACCCCATGCGGCTGAAGGTCATCGAAGGACAGTACCTCGGCATGATGGACTGCCATGAGAAGTTCGTCTTCATTCTGGGTAAGCAGCCCCCAGAAGGCAAGGAAATCGACGAGAAACTAAAGAAGATGATCGAAGTCTACTGGCCAGAAGAACTGTAACTTTATTAGTATTTATTTACTTTTTAAAGGATCATAGGTATTTAGTTATTAGGTGTAGTTTTTTATACTTACCATTTCTCGATTAGGTAAATCAGATTGTTTGATCAATTTAATGTAAAATTGGTTTATGATGAGAACATTACTATAAAATTAAATTAAAAACATAAAAGGGAGTGTAACTTATTTCATACCTGTCGTGTGTAGTTATATCTCACAACCACATATGGCCACATCTTAACTTTTCTCAAAAATATACCAATTAAGCAACAAGATATTTCAAAGAATTTGGACTGTTTTCATTTTTGCATTAAATGGCCACCTTTAGGGCCAACGCTGCGTTAAGCGGGAGCCCACGCGGGCGCACGCGCGAGCACCCGTCGCGTGACGTCGCGCGAGTGTCGTGTGCGGCGGTCTCCGTAGCGGAAACCGGAATATTACCTGCGCAGTGTCGCTAGTTCAACTTTAACGGTGTGCATGTATTCGTGTCGATGGAGAACTTTAATGTATTATTACGTAGTAAAACGGGCGCGGCGAGCCGCGATGGAGCACTTTTGTATCCATGCATGGGACCGCGCGGGCGTCCGCTTAACGCAGCGTCGGCCCTTAGTGTTCTTATTCAGAGAGAGACTTCGACAACTTTGACTTATTGAATGGAGAAAAATAGTTAGATATTTGTTTAGTTCATAGCGGCCTCGCAATTTTTTTCTTATCTATTTATATATCTACTTAAAGCTCATATCGGCCTCGGAATTTGATATAGGTATGTATTGCATATCTTGAAAAACACATTCATATCTGTAAGTTTCTCTTTACTAAACTAGTACACTATTATTTAAAATTTATTAATTTCTAGAAATATTTTAATTTCTTAAAAATCATTAAATAAACGTTCAACAACTGCAAAAATGCTACCGATTTTGATAGCGCCCTTAAACTTTGTGCGTTATTAAAAATCTGTGTCCAACACAACTGCATGACACACGATATACAAACAATAATAAGTATAATTGCTGTACTATTTCCGGCAGGTTTAGGAAATTTGTATCGAAATAATCACAAAACCAACGGACCCATTACTTTGGAAGTCACCCCCTGCGCAACCCCTGCGTTCTAAAGCACCACTCAAATTAAGTGTGGCTCGATCAACAGTCATTTTCGGTTACAATTAACCACACATTTGAGTGAAAAGTCAACCACCCACTCCAATTGATTTATTGTGTCCTACGAGTTCCGCCATTTTGTGGCGGATGTGTGTTACAACTAATTGTTATTCACTGGAAGTGCTATTTTGTGTTCCTTCCTGAATATTTTCATAAAGATATTTTTGTTAGAGATGAGGATACAGATATTCAAGTCAACAAAAATCCGTAGGATAAGGACCTGCTAGTTTCTTTTTCATATCAAATTCAAAGCTCGGTACCTACTGCAATCTCCAGTCAATTTGCAAATCGCAGTAATTACTGTAACTTGTAAGTATCTTAAAGCTGGTAAGTTGGTCTGCAGAATAAAAATTCAAATTCTTAAATAGATGGCGGATAATAATAATAGAATGAAACATAATTAAATATTTAGGTACTTGTATTTTGTAATTTTCAGTTTGTTGTTTCCGAAATATAAAATAGATACTTACGACCTAATTAGTTGAAAAAGTTGTCCAAAAAATAAATAAAATTTAGTATTTGATGTAAGAATATCTCCTCAATCACTTTGTTCCTACTAGAAAACGATTCGGAGTACGCTTACGCATGGCTCAAAAGTACGCCCGTCATTCCATAGAAACGTACACGGTGTCGCATGTCGTGTGCCACGAAGGGTGCAACGTTGTTCATTTGTCTAAACGCAGTAGCATTTTGAAGGGCTCTACGCGGGGGCTGGGAAAGTGTTGCACTTTACAAAAAGTTAAATCGCTCCTCGAAAGCTCGAGTGGCGCTGCCTGTTTCGGTAACCGTCATTCTTTTGTTTAATGACGAGTACTTGACTCCACTACACACTTAAATGTCGTTGTATACAAAACTATGTAGGTACCTATATAAGACTCTATTAGATACCCATGTAAAGTTCACCGTATATGGTATTAACTAGTATTATTTTATACACTAACTTCTAACGTTACTGTGTAGAAGTTAATTCGTAGTAAGCAAAACAATCAAATAGGTACTACAATGTAATCACTTTGTAAGTTTTTAAATTACACTCTCCTAGAGTTATTATGTCGAATTCGACATGAAAACCTGGGTCACGTCGCGGTCGTATTATTAAAAGTTCAAATAGTAATAACCGCTAAATAAAGCTGATAGGCATCGAGAGAGAAGAAATAACAATAAAGAATGTAATTTCAGGCTGTTCGGGGACTCTATCGATGGCAAACTTTTTCAATTACTGTGGCAGGGCATAATTATCGTAACAGCAAAATAATAATTGTAATTACATGTCTACCTACTGTTAGAGGAAGTATGACTACTTAGAACAAATGAGAAATTAATGTGAATTTTATCCGAAAAAAGTATAAAATTGGTGCTATTTATTAAGAAGGCCATGTTGTACCTGTCTACTTTCTATTAGGCAGATCAAGTGAAAGCAATCAAACTATTGACGAGTATATATAAATCTGCAGAAAACATTTAAACGTTCCAATAGTCCGTCACTCTCGTTATAAATCAATGCGTGCAACACACGACCGGCGCAGCGAGCCCGTAGCGTGATTGAGCCACCGTTTACCGCACACACACCTGTAATTACTACATATACTACTCGCATGTTAATTGTTGGGAAAATTCGGAACGAACGTAATAAACGAGGGTGACTTTCTGACTTGTGGGAACGCGCCTATTGCCAATTAAATTAGACAACTGTTTAATTATATCTCTACCGATTCTTACTGCGGCTATTCGAGGCCCATGTAACTGTCACTCGCGACTCGCGTCAGTAGCTGGCTAATTAGGGATTGTTATCCACGAATTATAAGGCGTTTTTACAATGTGGGGAGTGATTTAATAAGTTGGTAATGTTACAGAAATGAGCTGATTTTCTTTAATTGGAGGCCGTTAAACGTGATATTATGAAAGATTTGAAATTTTTTCATGTTCGGTTTTTCTTTATTATTTTGTAAAAGTGGGCAATTTTAGTAGGATGTTAGATATATGAGTTTATGGGCACACCACAATTGCGGCAGTACGCCTCTTTGAGGAGTGGCTGGAGCGACACCACGGCGTCTTCACCTTCCACCTTGCGCACTCTGAGCATGGCCAGTTCGAGAGGTTCCTGTTTCGGATTAAGGTGGAAGAGACGCCTGGGTGTCATCAATGTACGGATCGCCCGGAGGACCCAGTGGGGCATACGATGGAGATGCCCCGCTTGGTCGGAGCGTCACCATGTCCTCGTAAAGGTGATCGGCGGCGGCGACCTCTCGTCCGTCCCTGGTTCAGATCATGGTCCGGAAGATATCCCACTCCAAAAATTAAAAATATCTCAGTTTACCAGTTTTTCTAGGGCTTGAGCCAAAAAATCTGCCAGGTAAACATAGTAGATTATAAATATGCGGCTGAGACTTTGATACAGATTAGGTAGGTACCTTAATTTTCTAATTAAGAATCTGAACTTTAACTCTAGCTGCGATATTCCTACACGACGCGACGGTCCTACTTATGTACATTTACGTAAATTATAAAAATTACGCTCCGCCTAGAAGGTAAAAAGCTGACGAAAATAAACTTGTAAAGCGTGGTTCGTTATGGTAGGTAACGTTTAGTAGCGTTATGCAAAGCTCCGTCGGTACAGCACCGTTTAGCACTCATAGTAAATTCCTCGGATTTGCATAGCTAATCGGCTGGTTAGCTACACGCACGCCGCGATAAGGGAAATATGCTGTTCAATGATTTATATTCGGCACTTCGTAGGAAGGTATTAAGTACCCACATTTATTAGACATAACAAGGCAATTTGTGGCTTTCGTGATAATTAATCTGTATTTAACATGGTAAGTTCTATATAAAGACTTTTTAACTTTCATTCATTATGTTCTAAATTTGGTCTATCCGGAAATACTTAACTAGGTAGTAATCTACTGGAAAACTAACTAAAGATGACTGTCAATAAAGACAAAAGAAATCCACTCAAATTCAAATCCATTATAACGCCCATAACAAGACTTTTCAATATTACACAGTATATCTGATGACGGGCACGGCAATCAACAACAAACGACTGACTACGACAATTCTCTCTCTAATTTTCGATAGTAATAGCATATGAATTACAATCCTTCGAGTAACAAACCGAGACTAAGTGCAGCCGAATGTTTCCGTCGCCCGGGCCCGTCTCGCGGCCATTACGAGACGACGCCGATACAATTACCAGCCACTGAATAATTTGATAGGGAAAATGATTGATACAACAATCACACGTAATCAGAATCGTGTCGGTGCGATTAGGCCCCCACGTCCCGCGACACAGGGCGCCGCGCCGCCACAAACCCGACAATTGCTCACCGACGATTTAATCAAGTCCCCGTTCCTAATGGCTTTCTCTCTTCATTAAATTGTAATAATGGACGCTGTTTTTGTCTTTGCGGTGGATATTGGGCGTGGCCAGCTTAATGCAGCTAATGATCTCCTACCTACCGACCTCTCGATGTTATTGAGAACAAAGCTGCCTACCGTTATAACCAAAATTATTTCATTCCTAATTGCCTTGCCTTCAAAACCTAAAAACGTCTTGACGTGCAAAAACGACTTTGATGTATATCTGAGTCACATTAGCACCTAAATCATGATTTTAATCAGCGCTAAGTTTTACGAAGTTACCTAATTTTATGTTGAAGAACTAGCTTGTTCGGAAACGTTTTCACGTAGTTAAACGTGCTAGCCGACATGCGATTAGACAATTAGCGAGAACACCCAGGGGTGGAAACAATAAAAAATAAAGTTAGTCTACAAAAAATTAAGCGTTCACTAAAACACAGATTGAATAATTCTTTGTGACGCAAATTCTCTCTTACCTATGCCAAGAAAGACGCTAATTAAAGTTTAAAGCATTAAAACCCTTTTCAGGAAATGACCTACCTGTATAGATAGAAAGAGGACATGTACATAGGTGTAGAATATTTACATAGTGTAGGTACCAGGATCAAGTAACTACTTACAAACTTTTCAGCACGCTTTAATTATCAGAAAACACTATTTTGGAGGGAATTGACACGCAAATAAAAAGGACTGATCCTACCCGTACACTAAACTAACTAGTACCTACCTACCTATAAAGTAGCTATAGCTTCCCTATCTTCTTACCCATCGACTGCCTTGTTAGTCTGCTGAACATGAAGGCCTACCTTACTACCTGTTCTACAAGAATAAAAACTAAAGGATCTTCAAAACGTTCAATTACGATTGACAATGTTTACGTGAATGGCAATGACTATGTACTGACAATTGCTTCAATTCGACAAACATGTTAATCGCAATTCTCCGTCGACATCATGCTATGTACCTAGCCAATTTAGTATAATACCAATACATATAGTCATTATGCCCCATTCATAAGGGAGGACAGGGACTGCGTCAATAACTTCAGAGCAATAGAAATTATGAAAAGGTTAATAAACAAACGAACTACTGCATAGTTACCTCGAAAGAAACGAACTTTTATGGTAGGTCAACTAATGATGCCGTCCAACTAGTTTGTGTCTTCTAATCTTGATCTCATACAAAGGGTTCTGGCAATCTTTTTGGATTTAGCAAAAGCTTTTGACAGGGTCTCTTCCCCACTTATTTTACAGTAGGTAACTGGAACCTGGAACGATTTTGAGTGAGAAAAACACAGCTTGTTATTCGCAATCGTTAAAGGTGATAGACATACATAAATATGTGCAGTGATGGTCTTGCCATCACGTATTGATCATGAACCAACATAAAGCTACAACGTCGGACTTATAATGCCTTAGGCATTTCTCTAGCAGTCAACTAAGGGTGGTGGAAAGATAGTATGGCAAGTGCACAAAAAAAACCAGTCAAGTGTGATTCAATCTCGCGCACCGAGGGTTCCGTCCGTACAAACTATTATAGGTGAATAGTTCGATTCTCGAAGTTCTTTCCGAATCTAAAAAAAAATATTATTTTGTGATGTAACAACAAATTTTCAGTTTTCAGCTTTTTCCTTTACTTGTGCAATGAGACCTTGCTTCTTGCCAAATTTCAGGATTCTAGGTCAACGGGAAGTACCCTATGAATTTAATTTCTTTGCGAGATATTTTGACGCGCCTAAACGAAGTATAAACAACCTTATCTTTAGATTGCGTTGATTTCAAGTTCGATTTTTAAGTGTTCCAAAGGGTAGCAAACCTGAGTATTTAATACATATCAATTTCAGCTTGATACCTCTACGCGTTCCTGAGAAAAGGGTGTTGACAGACGGACAACAAAGTGATCCTAAAAGGATTCCGATTTAGCCTATTTTTTTTTTAACCTAACCTAACTACATACACATTATATATTATATTTATGTCGTGGCCAGATCGAGGATTGACATAATCATCTATCATCAAACTTTAACGTTTAAACGACTCTGCTATTTTTGTAAAAAATAATTCCGCAACTTCCGCTTAAATGCATATTGATTACTGGCTGTCCTGATATCGAGAGGCAGCGCATTCCAGAGAAGTATGATCTTATGAAAAGAAGAATGAACAAAATCACAAGTATGAGAAGAGCAAAGCAGTAGAAGATTGTTAGAAGAACGTAGCTGCGTAGATCCCAGCGTGTGAAGAACAGAAATATTAAATGAGAGTGAGATTAATTTTTGAAGGTGGGAAATCATCCAATGATTGCTCCGACTCTAGGGCGGAGCGAGAGAGCGTGTCGGACTTTTACTGACTAAAACCACCCTGTGTGTTTTTGTTGTGTTGTGATCCTTCTTTGCCTTGCTTTTCAGGACCCCTTGGCCCCAGTAGGGTTCGGCCCTGCTAGGTGCCTACGGTTTTGTTGACATCTTTTTGAGGTGTGCGTGGAACACTACGCGCTGTCGATGACTCGGGCTCAGTCCAGATGATTACTGGACAGCCGGACAGCGAGCTACCCATTGCTCGTCGTCTGCAAGAATATGCCTACGGTGGCTGGAAATAGGGGTCAGAGGCCCGATCCCGGCGCCGCGGCTAGGGCGTAAGAAAGTCCGTTCCCTCAAGCGTGCGGCCACCTCCTTCGCTAGCATTACTGCTTCGCAGGAGGCAACAGCCTAATTGAGAGTGAGATATAAGATACGGAGGGGTGCGAGAGTTGAGTACCTACCTAGAGAGAACGGTGTGATCAGAACGCGCCAACTTCTTCTCTGGCTAATGGGCATTCATTTGAGCTCAGATGTAAAACTCAACACAAAGTCATATTTCTTCAAGTTAAATATAAACCTGTAGCGACATTTATGACGCAACATAGAAACTAAAGTGACTGGAAAGGCAACACGGCGTCCTTACCTTCCACATGACGCAGGTTCTTACCGGACATGCTAAGTTCGGGAAGTTCTTGCAACGGATTCGTGCGAAGGAAAAGCCCGGGTGTCACCATTGTGTGGACCGCCCGGAAGGCACGGTGGAGCATACGGTACAGGTTTGCCCCGCCTGGGTAGAGCACCGCCGTGTCCTCGTGGGGGCGATCGACGGCAGCGATCTCTCGCGCCGGGCCTTGATACAGGCCATGGTCCGGAGCGAGGAGGAGTAGCAGGCGGTCGCCTCCTTCTGCGAAGCAGTAATGCTAGCAAAGGAGACGGCCGCACACGCGAGGCAATGACCCTCGCGCCCCAACCGCCGGGATTCCGATCCCGATTTCCGGCCACCGCAGGCGCGGGCTTCCGGACGGAGAGCAATGGGTAGCTCGCCGTCCCAGCAGGGTCGAAGTCTACTGGGCCAATGGGCGATGCGAAAGAGATCCCCGGGGCTCTGGAAAAATGGCAAAGAAGGAACAGAAGTGGGTTTTTAATCAGTAAAAGTCTGACACGCCCTCGCGGGGGATGTCATTAGATGATTTTCCCACCCAAAAAAAAAACATTGAAATTAAAAATTCAAAATCCTGCATTGCGGTATTAGTTCTCCGCACGATTAGAACATAATGATATACAACAGCCCGAAATCAACTATCGGGTAGTTTCCCGGATCAGATACAACACGCGTTTGGTCGATGGATCTTCCCTTATCAACGACGGTTTGCGGGACTTTACACCCCTGTTTCGCATGCCTCTAAAAACCCACTCTTAACAAAACATATATAGGCTAGGTATATAGTCAAATATTTAGGTTTTTTGATTGATGTTGGACTTATGTTTCAGCCGCATGTAGATGCACGGCCAGAACGAGAAAATTAATATGAGCCTTTAAAAACCATGTGGCGAAAACCAATAATATAAGATAAACTTAATATTGCATAACATTATGGGGCAGCGTCCCAAAGAATTCTATGCCTAAGTTGGAGAGACCCCCGAAGGTTATCCTAAATTTTATTTTAGTCCATCTTCTACTCTTTAACAAAATTAATGTAAAACGAACGACAGCGAGCAATGGGTAGCTCACTGTCCGACCGCCCAGTAACCGTCCGGACCGAGCCCAAGTCGTAAACGGCGCGTACCTATTCTTCCACGCGCGCCTCAGGGAGATGTCAGCAAATCGTAGGGGCCCAGCAGGGTCGAAACCTACTGGAGCCACGGGTAGTGTGAAAGTGAAACCTGGGGCCCTGGGACGAAGGCAAAGAAAGGGCAGGAGTGGGTTTTTAGTCAGTAAATGTCTGACACTATCTCTCGCTCCGCCCAAGAGCGCGATGTGTCATTAGATGATTTTCCCACCTAAAAAAAAACACCAATTTTGTCCAATTACTGGGTCATGGTGGTCAGATAGGCTGTCGCTCCATGTAAAATACTAGTATTCAGATGTAACCGGTTAGACTGGAACTGGACCCTAACATAGCTGTTAGAAAAAGGATAGGATAATCAGCCTTTTAATGTTCCCACTGCTGGGACTCAGGCCTCCTCTCTATAGGAGAGGGAATGGGCCGTAATCCACCACGCGGGCCCAGTGCGGATTGGTGAATGTCACATGTCTTCGAATTTTTGGTTTCTCACGATGTTTTCCTTCACCGTTTTGAGAGCAGTGGTGATGAAATAAATTACACAAAGTAATGCGCCTGGCCGGGTTTGAACCCGCGACCTACAACTCGTAAGTCGGGGCCGTTACCACTCGGCCACCACTGCTCTCGAAAAAGGATGGCAGATTATTATTGACCGGCTTTTGCCCGCGACTTCGTCCGCGTAGAAGTCGAAAATTTTTCTATTAGTTTTTTTTTATTTTTTTTTTTATTATAATTAATAACTTGTCCGGAACTTCGTTTGCGTAGAAATTGGAAATATTTGTAAAGTGCAAGTAGGTACCTACATTAGGAGGCTGTTTAAGATGCATCACGCTATTAGGTACCATTTGCCCTACTGGACCAGTAAAACTGCGGCACTGATCACGTTATTGCGAATAAATTTAACTCCCGAGTCTGGTTCCCCTAGTTTTTGGAGAAAAAATGGTGTAACCATTTCAATTTGAGTAAATGTGGGAGAAGGCCACTCTGAGTTAGCGAATTCAGGAATTCTTGAGGGTAATGTACCGCATCTTCTTGATCCATTACATTATCAATGGAAATGTAGTTGATACTTATCTCCTTGCTACTATTTCTAGCTGCGGATATTGCCCTTGGACACATCCACCGGTAATCTTTATTTTCTATTTGGACTACATCTGGAATTCTGGATAAACATTGGAGATCTTCAACGCTGGTAACTTTCTCACCTAAATCACGATCCGTTTCGATTTTGCTTTAATTTTCACAATAAGGTACTTCCCCATCGCTTAAAAATAACTTTGAAGGACAATTTTTACCTCCACTCAAATGTGGTCTCAACTCAAAACTCAACAATGTCAGCTTTAATTCCCCTAACTATAAATGGCAATGTAAAATTACCAGCAAACTGGAAAGCGATTCCACCCATGATTTTATTACAGTTTCTCATGTAGTATCTCTACATTCTCTACATGAGATCTATGAATGCATTCATCCTATAATTATGATTAAACTGATATCGTGCAAATTTTTCCCAAAGGGCCATTTTTACAGATCGAGCACACGCTATCTTTCTACAAAAAAAAAATAAGTCAGAGGCAGTTCAAAAGTTGAATGAGCGGTTCGTCCACATAATAGATTCGCAGCGATAGCCGCGACGCGACGGCCGTGGCCGCGCGTGTAGAACTTGATCATCGTTTTGCTAGGGCGTTATTTTAAAACTATGATATCTCCTAAGATATTTATCGAAATCAAATGATTTAAAAGGCAATTATGTTCAAAATTAAATACTTAAAATTAATATTGTATTTATTTGGATAAGGATTAATATGTTTATTAAAACACCTTCGCAAAAAATGCATTATTTTAGGACACATTTGATTACCATAAAAAAGGTTATAGTGAGCCAATCTAAAAAGACATGCTGTCGCGGACTTTTTTTTTAGGACTTTTAAAGAGGAACAATTTGTAGTACATCATTTTTGTGTAACTTTACGCAGCGCACGCAACGGAAGCTCACAAATGGAATAATCTTCCCCCGTTTTTGCAAAAATGTTTGTCGATACTTCGCTCCTATTAGTCATAGCGTGATGTTATCTATACTTCTATACTAATATTATAAAGAGGTAAAGTTTGTTTTTATGTTTTTTGTTTGTAGGAGGTAATCTCTGAAAGTACTGGTCCGATTGCGAAAATTTTTTCACCGATAGAAAACTGCTTTATTCCTGAGTGACATAGGCTATATTTCTTGTACGCGGGTGAAGCCGCGGGGTGAAGCCGCGGGCAAAAGCTAGTATAGCCTATAACCTTCCTCGATAAATGGGCTATCCTACACTGAAAGAATTTTTCAAATCGGACTAGGCTTGTTGAAAAAATATCGATATAACGATATTGTTACTTCGTTATATCTATATTTTGATCCGATACATCGATATATCGATACAAAATATTCAATATCGAAAATCGTATCAAAAGCCATAAAAAATAGGAACGAACGGAAAAAATAACTATTGTCTATGACGAGTATGTTTTTACTTTCATTATCGGACAAATGCTGGTTCGCCTGAAACAATATATTGGTCTTCAAAATATTAGAAAATTGTTATTTAGTAGGATTAAGATTCTCATATATTAAAATAATGTACTTTTTGTATAAATATGATTATTACCCATTATTGAGCTAGACTGAACTAAATATTTAATGATTATTTTAAAACCGATTTCCGATCTCGGAAACTTTGACCGATATATCGATATTTTTTTCCTAGATATATCGAGGCCGATATTGATATTTTTATAAATATCTATTTTTCATCACTGCCGACATCCCTAAATCGGACCGGTAGTTCCTGAGATTAGCCCGTCCAACCAAACAAACCAACTCTTCAGCTACAGGCCCGAGTGTAGCCATTTTCTTGCTAGATGGTGCTGAACTTTTCATGTTTAATGGCAAGAGTATTTTGAGTTAAGAACACCCTAAGTGTCAAACCCTAGTTATATGCACGGTTATATGCCAAATTTTGACAGGTTTTCAGGCTAGAGTTTGAGAATACATACTTCAAAGGCTAAGTTAAAAAAGTCTCAAACCCTATTTCAATAACACATTTTGACACATTTACAGGCTTAAGTAATTTGAGAAATAATCAACTTTAAATGCTAACTACTGTACATATGCACTATAGTTATTAAGAATAAAAAATTAGGTGGATTTTGAAGCAATATTTTGACTAACTTCAATAAAGTGGATCCTATTTTATTGACTATCTATAATCACGTTATGAGTTGTGCAATAACATTGGCAATAAATCTGGTTATGATATTATTTTATTAACTTTTATAATCCAATACACTCATATTGCCAATATATTTACATTTATCGGCATAACTGAAACCATTAGGGACATTAACCCTTTCAACAAACTCCCGACCCCTGACAATAGGATCCATATTGTATGATGAATAGTGCTCTACAAAGGAAAATAAACAAGATTCATGTTTTTATTTACACATTTATTACAGTTGTATACAACAGTACACAAATATAAACAGGTCTATAATAATATTTATACATTTATATACATGAAATAACCTGGCGCGGGACCATGACGCTAAAGGAATGTATGAAAACTAAAGTGTTTTCTTAGAAAACCAACTAAACAATTGGGGGTTAATAAAAAAATATTATTGAAATAAGTAAAAGATCAAGCTTGACTAGTCTTGCGGCACGTACAGACGAGAGGTGAGATACATCGAATAAGTCAGTTTATAAATGCACTGCTTGTACATAGAATCTCTTTGAACTCGATGCATTAACGCCTCAGTGCTCCCGTGCCAGGTTTTAATACTAAATGCCACAATAACACGATAAAATGTGAAACAGTTCGTATCTACTTGAAGGCGCAACCATTTTATTGAGTAGCCTCTTCTATCACAAACATGCCAATATCCTATTTATAATATCAGTCGAAATCCGACAGTTTGCTTTCTACACATTTAGTTCCAGCACAAGGACATTAAATTTAAAGTGTATTTCAACATCCAAGCCAGATACTAGAATTTCATAAGTATTTATATCAATTGTAGAATTTAATATAAGTCATAAATATTGTGTCGTTACTTTACATTCATTAATCTACAAGATCGCGTGCTTGTGCTGTAAATATACAATTATAACACGTAAGTACAGACACAATCTAATAGCTTTACTTGGTTTACATGAGACTAACACAACTTTCATAGTAATAATTTGAAGTATTTAGACATCAAGGCACGCTGGTAGCCCAAAACGCGACCAATATTTTAGTATTTCAGTAACTTACTACATTAGTTCATGAATGTTCCTCACCTTAGAACAATTACGTTACGCGTTCAGCAAGCGCGCGTTTACTTATCGGCTCGTATTAGGAAGATAAAAAAAATTAACTACCTCGTTTTAAATTATAAATGTAAATACGAATTTCATCGACTTAAAGTCATTAGTCAATGCTAAGCATTAAATAATTGTAAGCAATATAGGTACATAGTAGGGAACATATTTACATTGACGCATAGTATCACAAGATGGCGGCGAAGATCGGGCGCGTTCAAAATGGCCGTCCGTTTTGCGGCCGCTCAGGCAGCTTCGGCGGCATGTTCGGCACCGGGCGGCTATTGACATACAATATATACATTAAAATCTGCTTGAACATCAAACACATACAATGCAAATATTATTTACAGTGAAATCTAATTACGCAGGAAATGTACCATGATAGTTTAACAAATAATTGTGGGCTGGGCCTCGGGGAAATTAGAATGATAATGAGAAGGTTTGGTAAGTACGCAGACACATTCATAAGCATAAATCAAAATGAGAAACTTCACGAAATGAACGAACAATACCATGCACCGTCAGCAGGGGTTTTATGGATAAGTAATTCAATATTAAATCCTATCCGCATACAAAAGTACGTTCGTGTCACCATGCTACTGTTCCAAATAAACTATGAAAGAGCAATGCTTATACTTAAATAATACGTCCTTAATATGTACACAGGCTTTCAAGTATCAATCGCATGCACCAATACCTAGAACCGGTACTTAACGCAAGCACAATCCTACGTAACGGTTCAGCAAGTAGGTAAATATTTCAATAAGAACAAAATTTGTATACCTACAAACATCGTGCAAAATCAAAAAGAGTCATTCCGTTTACGTTAACAAATTAAAAAAATAAAATAGTAAACAGAAAAAGAAAGATACAACATTTAAGTTTCTGTGAATAAAACAGTACATTAACTAGCTTTAAAAACAGTTTAAATCAAGAACTATTTTCGGATATTGAATTAACAAAGCAAACAAATTCTTATTGAAACATTTCTCATGTTATTCAAACTCGGCTTACCTAATATTACATCCTGTAGATATTATTATCCGAAACTGTTAGTAACATAGTGAAGCCAATGGGCATTATGTTTGCCAAAACTACTGGAATAAATCAAACGTCTTTAGTACACATATAGCATTTAATTACTCTATTTATACAGCATAAGATTAACAATATTCATAAACTATATCAAATCCAACAATCACTGCCTATACCTTTTTCGATGGTACTAACGCTATTAACAAGTTAGAGAGAGCAAAACGTTTAATGATCGATTACTTTCGTATAGTGTTCAGCTAATATTGATAGAGCAATGAGTATAGCGTTAAACACTTCATTACGGGTAGGAAGTCGCTGCGGCGCACGCGGCGGCCGCAGTCTCTCGCCGCACGAGCCTCATCTGTCTCACCGCGACGCCGCTCACATATCAAGCGTGCTCATTGGAACCACTCTATCATAACATCATGTTCAGTGTCGATTCTTTGCGATTGACGGATACTCCCAATAGTTAACGATGAAAAGTGGATGCAAGATGACCCCAAGATTAAAATATCGATAAGCTTTATTTAATATTTTTAATAACGAATTCATATTGTATCACCATCAATAAAATGTTCTAATAATTGACCAAAGGTATTGCTAACAGCAACAATATACGAGACAACTGCTTTGGTCTTATCCAATATAAGTACAATTAATTTCACATACAAACTTTATCGATAGATATATTGTTACGAGTTCATAAGTAACGTGTTACCAATGTCACTAGATACCAGGTTATACTGACATAGTTGTAAATATACAACAACAATCAAGCTGGGTATAATTTAGAGCAAAATGCATAAACGTTAAAGACGCATCGTCACTACTGGAGACGGAAAGAGATTAGACGAGCGTATCGAAGTTCTAAACTACTGTAACACCTAGACACTGACGTGATACATGTTGCAACGACTGTTACTACGCAGCTAGTTCTACGCGACAATGGTGCGGCAACATCAACAAACTGTAATCTTGTCTTTAAATAGTGTACAAACAACTCTAGCACATTACAAAACAATATGATATGCTCGTGGACTCCCTGCCGAGCGCCGGGAGCCCGTAATGCCCTCCGCGAAACAACTCAACTATATAATCCCAATATACACCTATATTAAGCCACTGAATGTAACATTTACAATTAATCGTAACATAAATTTAATTATAGTATATCATAAGTAAGTATAATACGTAACCCGCGGCGCGGGTGCCTCCGCGCTCCAGTATACGTATGCATAATTACATAATTATGAAGCGATGTGAAACAATACTCTGTTCACAGTTAATACTGAACAATTTAGTCATTCTATAATTTTGACGCTATACATTATTAAGTTTTTTTTTTTGTATAAATCTTTGGGTAACAACCCTTACTAATTAATTATAACCTAAATTCCATTACATAAAGTAACATGTACGAAAAATGTAGATAAGTCTGCAAGTGCTCAATGTGATCATTGGCCGGTTTTTGCCTGTTACAATTTCATTGAATACCTTGCAAATACATCTACCCATATCGAAATATAACCATTGGAATGTACACAGAAAACTATGCCAAGAAATTGGTAACAATACATGAGTTCTCATTACGGATATTTTTTTATATTAATATTATATAATATAAAAAAATATCCGTATATAATTTCTTTATTTTTCTTTGTATCAGAAATTATATAATTTCTGATACAACGTTTATATCATGTGTGATCTCCGTGATTTTGATATTGTGATGTTTGAGCAAAACTTGAACGTCTGTTTTGAAATGATTTGCGCTGGATCGAATATACTGGATATACATAATATACATTATTTAAATACATAATAATGGTATAACCCTAAGGTAACGTTGTTTATGTATCACAAGCGGAGTTGATGTGCAGCGTACAGTGTTACACAGGCACATTGGATTACATTTACACTTTTGGACGAAAAGCAATGTAACACAACACTGCGTTCTGTACCCAGTTATGAGAGGTTTAGTTCACACTAAATATTCAAGCGGTTATACAATGTGCTCTGATTATGCTTGGATTAAGGTATCTTGTAAAACATCATAAGCAACAGAAAATCTCATAACCCCTAAAACATCGCTTAAAGATTCGAGAACAACACTTAAAGAGTAACAACTAACATATAATTCGAAATATATTAAATAATGTTGTTTAAGCGATGTTTTAAAAAGAACACATTTATAATACGTGTTCGATCATATACAGAAGTTTTATATCAAGGAGAAAATTGGTTACTAATAAAGACCTTATTTGCAACAAACATAGTCACTTCGAATAAATTCATGTTTTATTATTAACCTAATTCTACATAAAAGTATCTAACTAAAAAAGCTTCTACTGGTTCACACATTTTCATAAGTTTTTTTTTTTAACAAGAAAATAGTGTGATACCACATGTCATGTCATGTGGGGCAGTGGGGATAACAATATTGATATGTCCACGAGGCTGTATAGTGTATTAGGAATGTCAATACTGATATGTGTCAGTGTATAGAGACAGCAGCTGGTCGAAGTGACGATGTTTCCGGCAAATGCGAGGCGTACATACAATCGTAACAGACAACATTGTCGTGTTTACTTGAATCTGGCGAAGGCGGAGCTGAGTTCGTTGATGGCGGCGTTGGTGACGGCCTGGCCGACGGCCTGGTTGACTTGCTGGCGCATGTGCGGCGGCATCTGGTTCATCACGTTCATGGCCGCGCCTGCGCCCGCGGGCATCGCTCCTCCCGGCCTCCTATTTGGTTTATTGTGAACAAACATAACAAAACATACACAAGCAAAATGAGGGGGAATGGGGGTGATTGTTAAGACATACTATCTCAAATATCCATATGGCTACACAACGATTGTAATTTAGTCACCGTTTTTAGAAAGTTTTACAAGAGAGCATACCCGAGCTACTTCATGATACACACAGACAAGATAGTTAAATACAAAGAGGAGGAAGTAAGTGCGTATATACTGTAACGTAACAAACGTCAGTGAATTATATAAAGACGTCACAGCTTCTCTGTAAGACATTCCGGAGTAACGTAACCGCCATAATAATGCAAGTTCCTCATTGAATGTGGTGAAGTATACTGACGCACAACTCTTACAGGGTAACTGTGAATATAATTATTAACATATATCACTACTACAAGTCACAATGTTACACTTTATCGACATCTTAATCCATCTAGTTATTTTATATATCTAGATATTTTAATACGTTGGAAATAATAATATCATCTAGTAGTCAGTTAAACATAATTTCGCATTTCATCACAAGTATTTCAAGCAGGAACACATAGCACTAAAATTTAATTGTAAAGTGTACCTACTTAACTGTCAAGTAACATTTTCAAGGCGACGGAAAACAGGTTTTGATGCATGACCACAGAACTTTTTTTCTTAAAATCATGAAAATCACACAAATTAGTGCATAAAGCATGCGGTGCTCCGATATTGTTAAAACATTGGTAAATGAAAGTTAACATATCATGAAATAAGAACTTTTTGTTAAATACACCCAAAACCAAGAATTAATTATTGTTAGCCTCTCCTTTCAACTAATTTTATCATCAAAGTCACACAAATATTGAAAGTAACTAGTCTTGTATAGACATTTATTATCATAATATTATAAATCGATATTGTTCATGTGGAATATGTATCGGTCTGTGGGCAGCCTGTACTGTTCGATGAGTACACAACCAGTTTCATCTAAAATATAACATTCGGAAAGTTTAATATGGAATAAAATATATATAAATAAAATGTTCAACGTATATAAAATAGGTTTCGTTTAACGATCGGCTGCCGGCAGAGGATTCATAAGCGGACAATATTATCTTTAATTTGTATTCTACCAAAAGGTAATTATAAATTCCACTATTATTTTAATAATTTTTTGGAAGCAATATTTTTTTTATACGTATCATAAGTATTGATCATTTACATGTCTAATAATAATATTGTATATAACATATGTATAATTTATTTATAATTTGTCGATATTTGTTAACTTACTACAACCTCGTGATAAATTCTTGGATCTTACATGAATTGGATCGTACTGAGAGGTTAGTTTGGCTCGCGATGTTCATCAAAAACAAATAATATTTAAGGGTTAACATTGGTATACTAATGTGAACGTGTAATAAGTTAACAAATTCGTAGTTAGTGCCTTACGTCGATACGTAACTTATGTTAGTGAGTTAGTGCGCGCGCCGGGCCGCTTAGCGCCGCCTGCGAACACATACACACACTGCCTCACTCTGCATACTTCATATAACTATATTAGTACTACTACACCTCAGAAAATTAAACACAACCCGAAATATAAGAATGTATATTCCCAAACCATTACTGTCCTTATGATGGATATGTTTGATAACGTGCGTATGCAATGCGTAGTGTAAATTACGTTGACAGATACTAATATATGAAGCAGAATACATATTTACTGCAAATTATGGCTGTTACATCACCCACACAAATGCCTCCTACAGTACCAAAGCAAAGCTCACACACCAATAGTGCCGCGGTAATATAATTTATGATATTCATACTGACACAAGGGTCGAGAACAATCGTCAAGTCCATTGTGTCTGCTCTAAAATTTCGAATAAAGAATACAACCTACTTTTCCCCGGATCGTATTAATTTGATTATATCGAACTCTAAACTCAAATCAATGCATCAGCAAAGGTTAAGAGTAGCCTCCGTCCAAATACGTAAGAAATTAACATGGACTCAGACAAGTACAGAAACATATTTTACAAATATCTTTTCACCACTCGAGTGCCTCCCATTTTTTATGGGTGAAAGCTACAGTTAAATGACAAATGGCAAGTGCTTTATGGCCAACATAACAATGTATCTCAATCCCAATCTATGAAGGCTGCTCTTAATTTTCCCCCTCAAATAAAAAACTTGGCAAACTACTGTTGATTGGTTACAAACAAAATATTGTGTTCAAGATTCGGATTGAGATACATTATTAATTTCGGGTATTAAACAAACGGAGACCACCCAGTACTGTCGTTAGAGGGAGTAGGGAATGATTTCCAGGGGAAGAATTTCCCCAGGATAGAAGAGTTATACTCACGTGGGAACAAGTGGCGCGGGCAAGCCAGGCTGTTGTGGTGCGGGGCGGCCCGAGGGCGGCGGGGGCGCGCCGCCGCCCGGGCGGGACGGCAGCGGGGGCGCGGGCCGTCCGGCGCCGGCTGGCGGAGGCGGCGCACCGCGGCTTCCCATCGACACTGCGAAGTCAACTCCTTCTTAACTCGGCGTGTTCGCCTTTCAGTGCATTCATAAATCAATTGGTGAAGTACCGACTCCGCGGTCTCCCATTCGGATTCTGCATGCAGCTGAAGGCGGTTCTTCTTTACCAAAAATTTTAGAATCAGAGCTCCCAACACCGTACAACTTCATTCTCCTTAAACCTAGCGGCTTAGAGCGTTGAGCGTCAGACGGAGATCCGAATGAGATATCATAACAGTCACATTTAATATCTATCTTTTTAAGAGACATCCAGCCATTCCACGCACATTATAGTTGTAATGAAATAAAGACTTTTCAATAGCACTATCACCAAGTACGCATGGGTCATCTTGCAGTTGGTTGAAGAATAACTATTTCTTACCAACTGATAGGCTCACGTTTAAACCCTATAACACCTGATAGTAGGTCATAATATATGTAACCCATGCGTTAAGACTCCATCAATGTGAAATTATCACTCCTTGTTCACACAGCAACACCAGTTTTTCTTTTGAGTTGAAGTTTATGATTAACATGTGTAGTGCTGAGCTGGGAACC
Organism: Mythimna impura; assembly: GCA_905147345.3. Classification (NCBI taxonomy): domain Eukaryota; kingdom Metazoa; phylum Arthropoda; class Insecta; order Lepidoptera; family Noctuidae; genus Mythimna; species Mythimna impura. The sequence continues at coordinate 10,637,377 of LR990342.1, read as the reverse complement.
AACCTTGTTGCGCCGGCATGGCGCGGCGCGGGCCGCCGGGCGAGGGCGGCGACAGGCGCGGGTTGGAGTCGAGGCGGCTCTCGAGCCAGTCGTTCTTGACGGGCGGCGGCACGGGCGTGCTCACGGCTGCCATGTATAGTGCTGAGCTGGGAACCAACCTTGTTGCGCCGGCATGGCGCGGCGCGGGCCGCCGGGCGAGGGCGGCGACAGGCGCGGGTTGGAGTCGAGGCGGCTCTCGAGCCAGTCGTTCTTGACGGGCGGCGGCACGGGCGTGCTCACGGCTGCCATGTATAGTGCTGAGCTGGGAACCAACCTTGTTGCGCCGGCATGGCGCGGCGCGGGCCGCCGGGCGAGGGCGGCGACAGGCGCGGGTTGGAGTCGAGGCGGCTCTCGAGCCAGTCGTTCTTGACGGGCGGCGGCACGGGCGTGCTCACGGCTGCCATGTATAGTGCTGAGCTGGGAACCAACCTTGTTGCGCCGGCATGGCGCGGCGCGGGCCGCCGGGCGAGGGCGGCGACAGGCGCGGGTTGGAGTCGAGGCGGCTCTCGAGCCAGTCGTTCTTGACGGGCGGCGGCACGGGCGTGCTCACGGCTGCCATGTATAGTGCTGAGCTGGGAACCAACCTTGTTGCGCCGGCATGGCGCGGCGCGGGCCGCCGGGCGAGGGCGGCGACAGGCGCGGGTTGGAGTCGAGGCGGCTCTCGAGCCAGTCGTTCTTGACGGGCGGCGGCACGGGCGTGCTCACGGCTGCCATGTATAGTGCTGAGCTGGGAACCAACCTTGTTGCGCCGGCATGGCGCGGCGCGGGCCGCCGGGCGAGGGCGGCGACAGGCGCGGGTTGGAGTCGAGGCGGCTCTCGAGCCAGTCGTTCTTGACGGGCGGCGGCACGGGCGTGCTCACGGTCGCCATGGACACGTCGCCGATGATCCGTAATGCTTCCTTGCATGCGTGGTACATGCGTAACATTTCTTCGCGTTTAAGTGCTTCTTCGGGAGACTCTTCCATCATTTGTGACTGTGAAGACAAAAACTTTTTGTAACAACTTACTATAATAGCAACGGTATTAGACCTAACCAAAACTAGTTCAATCTTGAAGTTTAGCTTGATCTACATGACAATCTCTCAAAGTCAGTAGTTCTGAACACAATTATCAGCCTAAAACACTTAATTATTACCTGATCACCGGAAGCGTAAAGATGTGCGAGCAGCTCCCCATTGATAAAGTCTTTGGCATTATTGATGATCATCATCATGATGGTCTTGGGCACCAGATCCCGCGTTGTCTTGGTCACGATGCGCATGTAAGAGTCGACCAAGTTCCGGATAGTCTCCACCTGTCGCTCCAACTGAGGATCCATGCTACTTGTGCCGGAACTGTCCGAACTCTGAAAATATAAAGTTCTTCATGCAATAATAGCTTTTATTGCAAGTTCTTAAGACGTCTTGAGTCCCAATGCTGTCATGGACCTCAACATTGTTGAAACAATTTTGGACCATAACAATAAAAACTGAAACTAAACTAAGAACAGTGACACCTTGCAGCCAATTAAAATGACAATATAATTACAAATTCCAGTATCCGTCGACCGATTTCAGAAGTTTTTAAATTCTAAGCATTCCCATGATGTGATCGTTTTGCTTGCAATGATTAAAAACTACTACATAATTATAACCTTTTCTAAATATTATAAATGCGCTAAACATCAAGCTTTGTTTGTAGCTTACAAAACGAATAACTTGCTACAACAAAAGAGGTACACAGTAAAAAATTTTACAGACGTATGAACTTGACTCGACACACTGTGGCGTGAACTAGCATTGTCGCGCTTTATATCGCAAGGCCGAGCGAACCACATGAGACGAGATACAGTACGGCTTTGCCAAACAATTCTAAATGTTAAATGAAAACCCATTAAACCAAACTTATTTTCAAATAGCATGCAGGGAAAATGCATTTAGACATAACAAACACTGCCCGTTTTTTTTTATAAGAAACTGCTTGTAACCGGCAGGAATATTGTTTGGTCTGAACGCACCTTTCTATTAGTAGAAATCTTCCAGCATCGATGATAGCAGTCACAGTTAAAGTAACAAGCTTGTTAAAATAGATCCCTGTGTCCATCAAACTGTCCACTACAAATATTTAAATATGTAGAACCGTAAAGAAATTTCAATACGTCATAATGCGCTGTCGGTAACGCACAACATCAAAACAGTATCTGAACTATTTGAAGAATATACTTATCAAAACTTATACTATGCGGTTTGTATTTCTTTTCATCAAAATAAGCATTGTTTGTATAGAATAACCAAAAGAATATTCTGTTACGGCATGCTGCACCTATGACGTCTACTTGTAGATAGTGTTATATTACTATGTAAGTTCAAAACAATCAAGACTTCTAACGACAATATTAATGGTTACGGTTAAGCAGCAGACCATCTTTTGTTCTGTATGATGCAAGGTTACAACACTACCATACTCACCACCCACCAACCAGGCAATGGATCGTGAAACAAATGAAGTCAGTGCTACAAATAAAATTCGCAACCAAAACCATGTTACTGGACGTTTCATGACGCTCCCATATGATATGCTTTACAATATGATGCACAGAGCTATCATTTGTAAATTATTAATTGCACATGCAATCTTTTATAATACAAATTGATAACTACCGCCTAAATATATCGCACATCACCGTTGTAAACAAGTCAAATCCAGCAAACAAGCTTTAAAATACGAGTCACTTACTCTTGATTTATTTCCACCCAACCCCAGTGAAGGCGGAAATAACTAAAAAAATAAAAACATAAACATGCTAAAACAAAATTGAATTAAACTTCCACAGTATTATCAAAGTTACAATAACTAGAAAAACCGCTCAGTCTTGCAGATAATATGCTCAAACAAACAAAGCACGACATCCAGATGTTATTCCTACTTATAAATTAAAAACAGATATTAATCGTGGTATTTTTGTGGTAGGTATTGTGTTAATACAAACAGTTGTTAGCAGTGGGTGGCGCATACATTATGATAATGAAGTGCATGTGATACTAATATTAAAATGACAAAACAGCACTCTACACGTCTCATGCTACATCGGCTAAAATGTATTTCAAGAAAATTAATTCCATATTACAATATTGGTTAGAAAAAATTTAATTGATTTAGAGAGTTATTCTTGAAATCCACATCGGGCGCAGTGTTAAATGTGCGACCATCGTGTTCTGTGTGATCTATGTACTTGTGTAAATGTTTCATAAGCCTGTATAAACGAACCTCATTTCCTTCACTCTGAATAGCATGGCAAAACAACAGATTTTATAACATAAAACTGACATGTAATAGGTATATTTAAATATATAATTGACATATTAAACACCATTATTATAAAGCCATATAGGAAGTAAATAAGCTCAAAACGTAAACATAAGTTATGTCCGCAATAGTTTGATTGTGGGGATAAATGTAGAAGGGGTAAAAATATTGAAACAAATAAAAAGACAGGCAGTACAAAATAATATGATAAACATAAGCTATGTTCACCTCGTCTCCATTGGCAGCTTCGGATGTCTTTTCAGGGTAGACTCCGGCGCGCAGGAAGGAAGCCTTCCAAGAGTCGACATCGTCTTGAGTTTCACACGACAACTCTAGTTGTTTGTAATCCTATAAAACAAAAATCAAACTAGGTTTAAAATGTCACATTCCTAGCAGAAAAATCATTTGTCTAAAAATGACTTGAATTGAACTGACAACCATATTTTGACTGTCATCATTGCTGCAAAAGCGAGAAAGAAATGTAACCATAAAATAAAATTTCTTATCATCATTTTTTCACAACGGATCATTTATGTCTCAAACACCTAAACTACAGCACCTGACCAAGAAAATGAATATTTGCTTGTTTAGCAGATATCAGAATGTATTTCAATAAACCTCAGCATAAACTCAAAAGTAGCATCTGGAACTTAATCATCCATCATTATCCTTATTTCAACCAAAAGACGACCACTGCTGGACATAGACTTCCCCAAGTACCACATCGACCGTTCCTATGCGTCTCGCTGCCAGCAGACGCCTGCAACCTTCACCAGGTCATTGGTCCATCTTGTCTAAATAAAAAATCTTCATGTCAATAAAAACGTATCACATTCCTCGTACCTTGTAGACGTTTCTGCCCTCAGGGTTGAACAGCGCGAACATGTGCCGCCGCGACATGAACCCTTGCTCCAGATCCCTCAGCTTCAGTCCGTCCAGGGGCAGCATGTACTTCTTCTCTCGTTCTTCCTCGTCCTTGAACCAGGAGATGCTCTCAGCAGTCAACACGAACCAGTAGTCTTTGGAGCCTCCTGGACAGGTAATAATCATTCTTAGCAATCTGTTTTCCTATAACGAAATAATCGTACTTATCAGGGTTACAAGACAAGATGTACATGCCATTTTTGTCGATATTCTTTCTCGTATTAACTAGGTAGGCCAGTCACCAGAGCCTGATTTGCTTGACCACCATCTCTCCTGACGTAAACGACGATGCAGTTCATAAGATTTCATTTTTTTAAATTACAATTTCGTACGTTTTGAGAATAACAGCTAATTTTGGAAGTGCTGTATCTCGAGATCCTAAAGACCTACAAGTTCACTCAAATGGTAGCAAATTTTGTCTACTTTAATAGTAAACGAATTGAGTATTCGAGTAGGATGCACCATTTAGAAATTTATAAATTATAAGCAGGGGTCGTAATTAGGTAAAAATTCATGTACTTGCATCGAAACGTTAATATTAATATGGATCTTCCCGGGATTTCTAATGAAAAATCCCGTGTAGCCAGCAATATTACAAATAAATAATATTAATAAAAACCTCAGAGATAGATAAGACAAATAAAATAAAGAGAATTAACATAGAATTTTTATTAGTATTTTTCATTGAAAAAGATCTCTCTACGTCAACTGTGGTAAGGTTAACAAATTTATACACCTCCTTCTACTCGTCATTAATGCAGGAAGAAATTTTTTCTGCTATATTTCTGACAGTGTCGTTAAAAATATTCTGCTATTTAAAATTAATCTCGGGATTTGAGGCATATCCACTTTATTCTTTCGCTGTATGAAATCGGTGTAAATACATGTTTAACTCTACCTAATTCCGACCTCTGATTATAAGTTAAAACTTGTTTTTGTCGTAATTATATTTCATTGCACTTTTATCTTCCCTCTGAAAATTATTATTCGCTTTCAATAAAGAATAGTGAGTAGTGTTAGTGGTCAAATGCGAGCCTATTCAAAATTTAAAAAAAAAATAGTCTGCCGCGAAGTTACGTCACGAAAACAAAGCGAGATCAGCACCTCTACTGATCTATTCTATTATACAATATTGTTACGCCGTGAAGCTTACAAGTCATATCTCCGCCGAGATATAGATAAGAGAATTTGTTCTCTCCGTCTTATACAATAGCGTCGAAATTCGCATGAAGTAGCGAGAACATTAATAATGATTAATTACCACGCGATGCGTCTATATTGTTCTATAATTTTTCCTGGCTCTGCATAAATACGAGCCCCCGACTGGAAGTGAGTCAGTTTAATTTCGACTGTGAGACAAAAGCGAACTACGTTAAGTGCTAAGCGATTTTACCTAACAACCTAAGCGACAATAAAACGGATTCTAGTATTCATTGTGATTTGGTTATCGTTGAGTGGACAGATGATATTGCTAGGGTTTGGATGAAGTGCCCAGGAATGAAAGTAATTCCAATGGTATCGTAGCATTAATATTCACTAAAAAAAATATTTAAAAAAGAATTGGTCCCAGGAAAACCAAATAAAAACGACTTTTGTTGTGTCAGAACTCTGTCGTTTATAGACCGATTTGCAATTTCTTTTTTCCCTTAAAGGATATGCTTCCAGATTGGTCCCATTTTTTTCAAAATCCAGTTCTGATGATGGAATCCATGAGGAATCGAGGGAACTCCTCAAATATTATAGGCAACCATATTATAGTGATTTGGGTATTTTCATCGAGGACTTAAGCATTTACAGTCAAAAAGTAACATTTGATGAAGTGGAACTGGTGAAGAAGACCAGAAATGGCCAACGGAACTTCATATTCAAATAGATATCACGATGAAGATAGTTAAGCGACTATGATAATACAAATAAATGAATGGTTCTAAACAGTTATGTTGAAAATGGTATCATCGAAGTGATCTGATAATGATGATGGAGCCGGAAGATAGGCATCGGAACTCCGTAATTAATAAATGTATCTTAGCCGTGTTTGGGTTTATTAGAATTGTCATGAGATGCACTTTGGCTGGAGTGAGCAGTGGTGGCCGAGTGGTAACTGGTAACGGCCCCGACTTACGAGTTGTAGGTCGCGGGTTCAAACCCAGCCAGGCGCATTACTTTGTGTAATTTATTTCATCACCACTGCTCTCAAAACGGTGAAGGAAAACATCGTGAGGAAACCGGCATGTCCTAGAACCAAAAATTCGAAGACATGTGACATCCACCAACCCGCACCAGGCCCGCGTGGTGGATTACGGCCCATTCCCTCTCCTAAAGAGGAGGCCTGAGTCCCAACAGTGGGAACATTATAAGGCCGACTATATGCACTTTGGCTATAAGGTACTATCGAACTGATCTGATGATGGAGCCGGAAGGTGGATGGTGGGCATGCGAACTTCAAAATAAAACAATGTATAGTAGCAATGTTTGGGTTAATAATTGGAATTGTCATGAGAAACTCTGGCTATAAGTGTATCGCAACTAAAAAGTGTGAAATAAAAAACTTTTTACAAAAAAAAACCGACTTCACTAAAAAACACTCAAACGATCAAAATAACTTTAACACCGACTTCCGAAATTAAAGTTATTTTGATCGTTTTAGTGTTTTTAGTGGTTTTATTTTGGAAAATAAAGTTTATTTAATGTTTTTTGTATGTTCGCAAAAACTTAGGAGTTCTCAAATAAAAGCTATTTTCGTAATAAAAATACACTTTGGAAATTGTAATACCCAAATGGGGGCTAACTGAGAAAAGCAAGTCATTCCTCATATACAGCATACGTTTTTATAACAAGCCGCCAAAGTCGGTTGCAGAAGAGTGAGGGAAAGGTCAAAACTCACATCAAGCGTGTTCTTGCCAAGAAAACGTATTGTTAAATTAAAGACTACGTTGAAGACACACTTGTTTAACATTGACTGCTTCTGCATATGTGGCTTCCCTAGTAGTTCATTGACTGCATTATGTTTAAACGTCTATTAAATACTCCATCTTTGTTTTAAATTAATTATATTTTTTGAAAACTGTTTTTGACAGTGAGTTGAAATAATAGTGTTTTTACAATGTTTTTTTACATTATTTAGACCTCAGCCACCTTAACTTCATTCGGGATTTATTATTGTAAGTATAATTATAGGTTTTTTTTATCTTCTTTTTAGTATTTTTCGGCTTTTGGGTACAACGTTGACTAAGTCAACGTTGTACTTATTAATATTATAATATGTATAAGTTTTTTTTTTTTAAAAGAGTTTTACCATGGAGTTTCTTGCCGGTTTTTCTTCATAAGAAACCACTAGTTAGAATCGTGCACTAGCTTCTGACGTTTTACAAGTGTCCTTGTGGCTTATGTGAAATAAAATATTGTAATTGAAATAAAATACACTATTACTGTAACAGTCGCTGCTACTAGTATTACTAGTACAGGTACATATATCACTGATTCATTGTACTTTACTGTCATGCATCGATTTATAATTGAGTCATAATTATGTAATGATCTTTAATAACTTTTTGATAAATGATATAAATATTATTGATACATAAAAAGTACGGCACAGTTGACGCAGTGGTTGAGTGATTGACTGCTGCGCTGCGTGTCACGGGTTCGTTAAAAATAATTAATTAATAATAATTGTTATTGTTTGTGGTAATAAAGTTCTCTGCTAATAAACCGGCATTGAATTAGTCACGTTCGCAACAATATGATCACCAATGTTTGACAATATCATGAAATAATCGTGCTTAGCTGTGCATATGGTTGAATGCAGACTGGTCATTATATTGGCTAGTCCATAACATTTTGTGGCCAACGGGCTAGGTTCTTCTATATCATGAATTGCCAAAATTTTATGAAATAGTTGGTCATATATTATCATGAAGTGTTCAATTAAAAAATCTGGCCACAACATCTATATTAGTTCTTGTTATATTATTTAACTTTTAAGGGTCAAAACTTAATCGTTAGAAAGCTGCGCCAGTGCCGCTTTAAATAAGCAACTCACCTTTCATGATTCCCAAGTTGTGAATGCACATGTATCCTTTCCTGATGACTTGGTTTCCTAGTGCGCGATGTCCTGATTTCGTAGAGTTCTCAGATTGATTTTGAGCACTGTAACAAAACCAGATAATTCAAAGATTTTTAATTCTATAACATTAATAACTATTAATGTTATAGAATTAAGAATCTTTGAATAATATAGAAATAAAAAAAAATATAAAATTAAAAATAACTAAAATATAAAATATGCAACTGCATATTTTCTATTTTACGCCTTCCACTGCGAAAGAGTAATGTAATGAGCAGGAAATAGCTAAGCGGATCAAAGTAAATACTCTATGCCTTTTAAAAAGACTTTTGTAAGAAACTGGGCTTTGCCTTCCATTGCCAGCGGGTTTCGAGGAATGAGCTAGGCAGGAAATGAAATGAGGTCAGATGAGCGAGGCTTTCATTTTAAGTAAGCATTGCGGAGTGAGCGCCTGTGCTAGACGGCTCGCTTGGCATCATCACGAGTTTGTAATTTTCTTCATGATGGTATCTGACAATTTTAGTGAAGATGATTTCATCAATACAACAAGTAAATGCTACTCTACAGGTATAATAATAAAAAAAAGCGTAACAAACCCAGATGTTTGATGAGCAGCCATATTAGAGAGAGACCTGTTAAAAGGCGATTTACTACGATTTACAAGATGAATATTGCAAAAAAATATTTCAGGGTCATTATAGTACGCAATTTTGAAAAATGGCTGTCACTTGTAATGTCGCGGCGACGTTTGGAAGGGGCGGGGTGCATGCAGTCCGATTAAAACTAGTTGTCAACAGTATCCAACGAACTCCTTTGTACTCGCTCAGTCAGTTCCTCTCACTCGCTTACGGTGGTAGCATTAATAATATTAATACACGCTCAAACTTGGTACAATCAGACCATCCGGCAACCATAATTATTATTATATGAGTCTGCCTAGGTCCGCTTAGGAACACGATATCGAATAGTAAGTATCGATATTGTACTCATAAGTAGTATCGAAAAAAATTTATCGTACTCGTAAAAATATAGACACTTTAAAATATAAAGTACTTTTCTTAGGTCGTTATGCGCATTCTACTAGGAACACGGTATCTAATTGAAATTCGATAGGTACTTCAATGTATCGAGTACTGTTCTTTGGTCCTTATCAGTATCGAAAGGAAAATAGTCGACGCTTTTTTCATGTCCCTAGGTCCGCTAGTCTGCACATCGGATACGGTTCGCTCCGTACCAAATCAATACGGGTGAAGGGGTTTGTCCGGCCCGTCTGGTCGTATACACTACGATTAGTCGTGTTCGAAACGCTGAGCGAGGAGGACGGCAGCGCGTGCGCACATTTACGTCATGAATAAAATTGTCACCGAACCTGAACCAAACCGAACTTCTACAATTACAAACAAAAGCCCGGGATGCTAAATTTGCAGTTCATAAAGCGTCATGGGGACCAATTGGATTGTTAACATTAGGTTCTAAAACGAAAAAAAGTCTATGGCAAGTATTCCATTTTAGTGGGGGGGAGAGTGTGTTAGTATGTCGTTTATTTATTTTTTACAACATCTATGTCAATTTCTAAATATTTTTTTTAACAAAATCATATAAAAAAACAATCAAAAATATAAAAAAATATTAGCCCACCGGTATCGGGAACAGGGTCCAAGCTACCAGTGGTCAGGGCTCCTGAGAGAGGAATCTCCGAAAAATACGCGCCGTATTCAGGAGTACTACTTTCTGGATTCAGCCCTAGATCCAACTGCCTAACGAGAGCCTCCACAGATGTTTTTTACTGTTGCCGCTACCACCATAATTTTAGCTTGATCAAACAACGACATGACGACGACAGACGGTGTGAACTTGACGGCGTACACGAAGCAACTGTCGGATCCGGTCGTCTGTTGCGAGAAGATTTGGTCGGACGATTTGGTCCGTCGAACTAAATTCGAGCGTGTGTTAATTTTAGGTTGCGAGTCGAATGGAGTCCGTTGAAAATCCGATGACTCTTCAACCACTCTCTATACTCGTTCAGTCTGCTCCGTTCATACTTTTGCAGTGGAAGCCCTTCTACGAGATCTTAATTTCATCTTTCTGTTTTCTAACCCTGACAGGAAAATAGAAAAGAAAAATAAGTTACTTGGCAAATCCGATGAAGTCCTCGTGGTTTGTGTTCATGTAGGCAAGCTCGCAGTCAATCAGCACTACCAGTTGGTCCTTGCACATTTGTTCGCGAGAACGAACGTGAGACATGATAATGCGCTCCGTCTCTTCACGCAACCGGGGGTAACGGGACATCTGGAAAGATCAGTCTTATTTGTCAAATAGATATTTGAGAGGCCCAGAAATATTGTAAGAAATCTAAATCAAAGCGTAGTGCGTGAAATATTCAAGATGGAAACTGAATCCTGTGAAAATTAACTTGGATTTAGATTGGTCAAGTCATGTGACATGAGTGACATCGCACATAATTCAAAAGTCTAAATCTATACCCAAGAAACTTACGGTCGAACCTGGTGACTATCGCTCAATTATTTTTTCTTTCTTTCTGAACACAATTATAACAAGGGAACTGACATACAAAATCATAATTACCCTTTCAGTGCAGATACGAACGACGTTAGAGAGTTCGGACACGACGAGATCAACGCACTTGAGACTAGGTTCCTTCAGCCGCGCAATCTGTTTCTTTACGATAGCCTCGAACGCCATGTCCGGAGTGAACAAACCCACCTAAGGAAAGCAACAATATTACATTACTAAACGTAGTAAAAAGATAATAATATGTCTAAATACACAATAAGTTAAATCCCTATATACCTAACAGTGATGGAGATCGAAACACAGAACTTCTCGATACGCTCAGCAGTTTAGTTTGCAATCACTAAACCAACAAGTATGTCCAGTATTTTTTGTAGTTAAATGAAGGTATGTAGAACAATATGAATGCTTACCCTAATACCGTGAATGTTTCTAATAGCGAATGCAATCTCTCTACGGAGCTCTTTTTCATCAAACTCCATTTTGACAATCTCGAAGGGGAATCGTTCGTGGAACAACCGATTGATTTTCGCACCGCCAGAGAGTTCGTTTGTGTTGATCTGAGCAGAGCCGGAGCCTTCGATTGTGCGTTCAAAGTCTGTTTGCAATTGCTGGATCATTCTGTAAAGTGAAAGGAAAAGTTTTAATTTCGTATGGTTACAAGTCTTTAACATTTAAAACATTTCTTTGTTGTAAGCTCAAGTAGTTTAATATTAAGGCTAGGTGTTCCAGATTTTGCCGGTTTTTGAATTCATTTTTGATAGGCAAGTTATATCATTTTGAATCTGAAATAAATATATATTTAGGACACATTCTTTCTCTTTACCATGTACCCATTCAAAACACGATGCCATACAATTTTCTCGATAGAAAAAAATACTGAAGTAACTTAGATTTTGCGATATTTTTTACATCTTAAACGAGTAATATAATACTCCATATTTTATAAATAACATCAATATAGAGGTAATTCATTTTGGAATCAATGCTACCGATTCGTTTTTTTTTCATTAAATTTGTGATTTTTTTATCGATTATTCAAGTAATTTTCGATACGCGCGTCGCTTGCCAGTGTCCCGCGGGACGTTACCGAGAAAGGACCTGTGCCAAATTTTTGCGCGCGCGCTTCGCTTCTGTTTCGTAAAGAATATCAAATACGAAATAATACAAATTGTAAATAATATTGTACAAAAGTTATAGTCTTGATTTACGTTGTTTATCTCATTGTGTTTAATTATTTTATTTATTTAAGAATTACAGCACACAAAAAAGGACTTTCTAATTTTATACAGGAAAACAAAATACAAATTTTAAAATATAATAAAAACACAAAAACTACTACTATAAATAAAAATTCGAACTGGTACTACCAGATACAAGGCCAGCTACATGTTTCTGGACGAAAAAGGTGTCTTTTGGCTATATGGGCAGGCGAGAATGAAAATATTTATACAAAATTCATAGAAAAGGATGACACATTTTGGGATACCAAAATGAAACCCAAATTAATAAAATTTTATATGAAATGCTTGCTACCCGAAATAATAGACAGCAGAAAGGCACGTGGCATGCCCATTAGAAATTTATCCCTCCAAGATAATGACACCCTGATTGTTCACCCTGATGCAGATGATAACGAAAACGTTGAGCCCAATGATTTTCAACTGGGCCAAAGCACACATCAATTAAATTTAGAGGATTTTTAAAGAATATAAAATCATATGAAAGTAGGGCTTTCAAATACCGGATTTTTTCAATACCGGTATCAGTACCGGTATTAGAAATTTCAATACCGTGATCACGTGATCACGGTATTGAACTCAAGTTTTTCAAGCTTTTTAAAAAAAAAATTAAACTAGCGCTTGACTGTCATCCCTTCTAAGGGATTCTTCTAATGTTCATAAGAACTTTAATTAGGGCATTAATAAAACCATTTAAATACGTATTTTTGTTTCCAAATCAGTCTTTATTCTCTTTTAATAGCATAACAATTTGGTATTGATTGATTATAGGACTAGAATTTATAAACGTAATCAAAGCTTAAACTAAATGTAATATCGCAGTAGACAATTAACTTAGAATATGCAAATTACAATGATAATGAGATCTATACTTATATTTATTATTACAGCAATCATTAGGTTTTCATTTTACTAACGCAATTATATTTATTAAAAAAAAAACAATCAAAAATCCAAAATTAAACAAGTAACAAAATAAATCAAATAGTATTTTGCATATTTGCAGACAAACAATAATAAAAATCTAAACTTAAATATATCATAAATTGAAACATTTTTAATCAAAAGATATTTTCGTTTTTTTAATTTTGAAAGTGTGATCGCAAAAAAGAAAGTGCATTTAAGGTCGAAACAGAAGGCGAACTTCTTAGCCTGTTACATAAATAGCCTGCTGACGAAAAAGCACGCTCTGCTTCAACACTTGTCGGTACAACAGACAGTAAATATTTGTATGCCGCCGATAGAAATATCTCACGTCCACCCCCAGCAGTTTCAAAGACACACATCTCTACTCTTATTATTGATCTAAAATCAGTGCTTGTGGTTACAGCCGAAGCAGCATCCTTACTTTTAGGCAATTTAGAAATCTCCCTTTCTAATTGCTTTTGTATGGACGTGTCTTCATTATCACAACTTGAAGAAGAAGAAGAAGGTTCTTCTATCGTCATATCAGCCATATTCTCACTGTCTCTTTGAGACTGTCTTGTTATGTTATTATTATATTTTAAACGTGTAAGTAGATTAACTATAATATCTAATATTTCATCAGATGTGGGTTTTATAAAGGTGTCGTCATCGCTATCATCATTACTGAAAAAAGTTTCAGGGTCATGCAAATATTGTAATACTCCAGATATTAAAAGTCGTCGCTCCTTTATGCGTCTTCGAAGTGTTTTTGCAAGATTTTGGCTTAAGTCATTAGCTTGACCATCTAACTTTGTCAACATAAATTTTAGCGCAATATCCGCTTTTAGTAAATTGGCATCCCGTTTACAAATTTCTAATACAGTTACTTTGACTACAGAAAGGCTGTTGTAAATATTTTTTAATATTGTCAAATCGAATTCGTCTAATTCGAAATCGGAGTTTAATTTTAGATCGATTAAAACTTTTAAAACACAATCCTTTAGTTTCAAAAAGCGTCCAATCATATCAGCCATACTGCTCCATCTTGTCTTGCAATCTAGTATTAATGTCATTTCCTTTTTATGAGTTTCAATGACATATTTGTTAACAAATCATTCTTTGGACTTACGAAAAAGTTTGACTATTTTTCTTACTTTATAAATGAGGTTTTTGTAAATAAACTCAGGTCTTTCTGTTTCGAGCAATTGTGCTTCAACATAATTCAAAGCATCGTCACCGCCTTGATGACCAGAATTGTCACCTTCACTGTCAGTTTCTAATGTTTCAATGTGAGGATTTAGCGGTGGAACAGAAGAAAAGGTTTGTTGAAATTGGTATTTATACAACACGTCTATAACAGCTAGCTGGATGCCATGCACCAGACAGAGCTGATGGTGGCCTTCAAAACTTTTTCCCATTTTAGTCATCACACTGGCACCATCTGTAGTAAAAGCTATAATATCTTCATGTAAATTAAGGCCAAATTCTTGAAGTCGTTGTTTTAGGTATTGGATACCTACATCTGCTGTCATGGAGCCTGATATCCTGACTAATCCTAGGTTCGTGTAACCGCTTTCTAAATCTTTATTATGTACATTAATGTTCATGTACCTCTTTTTATTAGTTGCTGTATAAAAGTCAAAGTAAATCGTTCCTGATCACGAGTCTTCAAAGTCTTGAACTGCGTTTTTATTTGATTTTTTAGATCATCGCTTTTCTTTTGTACTATAGGTATGGGTTATAGAAGCTGGTGAAGTCGGTAAATTATAACCAGAATTCTTAAATAGTCTTCGCATATCTTCCGATGTGCAAAACTTACTCAAAGGGATACCATCCAAGGCGGTCATCCTTGAAACAACTAATTCCATTGAATGAGAACTTTGAAAATAGTCTGAAACTCGAATTTTCTTTCGTACTGGTTCATCTTGTACTGCTAATTCTGGTGACACTTTTTCTTGTGGATGGCTTGTGGGTTTTCTATAGTGGATGGCTTTGATGATGAAGCTGTGCTTTTATGCGTATTTGATTTATGTATTGAGCGCATATGAGTGCGCAATCCGCTAGTGGTTCCACCAACAGTCTTTATGATTTTATTGCATAGGTTACACTTTGCAGTGAGTCGATTTTCAGCGGCAGTGAAATTATCCCATATGCCAGTAGTAGTACGTTTTCTTAAAAAATTTTTGTATGTTTTCGAATCTGACTTTTCTGGAGTCGACCTAAAACAAAGAGAAAACCTTTATGATCTTCGGTTATTTATTTACTTTTATACCTCTGCTAATAACTAAACTTACACTTTCAAATGTATAGTATTTAGTCAGGTTTAGGATAAATACCTACATTGAAATTGTCATTAATCTATAGGTATGCGATAACGCCGTGTTTGCCGTGCACTACAACCAGAATTCGGGAGAGATTAGTAGGCAACTATTGTCTGCATGCACTGCGCGGCTGGACAAGTTTTAAGCATTTCTTTATACTAATAAAGAATGTCAAGCTACCTTAGTCCTAATCGCTGGCTTCCGAGGGTGGTATAGGTATTAGAATTGTCTAAAAACGCAGTTCTAATAAAGTTTAAGTAAGGATGGCGCTGCCGTCCTATTGTTTACTGGCTGATACATTCGATACGTACCTAATTACCTATACTGCCCTTAAAAGTCAGCAAGCGTCATGATTCGTGTCTTTCTTATAGACTTGTTCTTTCTTACTAAAATACCAATTAAATGTATAATTTTGAATTGTTTCTTCGTACATGAACGTAGTTAATAAGTACTAATTAGGTAAAAGTTAGAAAACAAAGTCACATCTAAACCGCTCAAATATTCAATTTTTACTATTTAATTGAAGATCTAACGGATAACGTGATTCGATTCGATATAGTAACAATGACATTAATCAAAGTGGAAATGCAAGTTTAGATGCTTCAATCTGTTGTGAATTCGTGACTCGTCATCAGTTTTTACAAAAAAAAAAGATATGATCGCGTGATCCGTTAAAAATTCAGACAAACTCCCAGAAAATACAAGTATTAATATTATAGGTGTACTTACTTGTTTCTCGTTAAGATCACAAACTTATCAAAACTCACAATGACCAACTTCACTTGCACATGTTACCCGGGCGGCTTTTGTGTTACTACTGACTAACAAAACAATAACGTCGTTTGGCTCGCTCGACCGACTCAGAAACCGGTTGTTTAAGAAAGGTGCGGGCGGGTGGGCTGGAGATAAGAGTTGGCGCTTAATACACAAGTGTGAAGTGTGAGAATAATATCACATAGTTATTAATATTATTTAATACAACTTCCTGCTACTTATTACAACAAACCACAATAATTAAAATTATAAAATGATTGTAATACCGTAATCACGGTATTGGCTCGTCAGTACCGGTATTGAAAAAAGACCAAAATATATCCGTGATTACGGTATTACGGGATTCCGTACGGTGTTACGGGATCCCGTAATACCGGTATTGAAAGCCCTAAACACAGCTCATGTGGGCTGGTGCTGCAAAATGCCGCTTAGCAGCTTTGGACTCGGTGGAAGGGCGCGCGAAGAGGCAAATTGGTGATTCAGATTTTGTTATGTCCAATCTACAAAGCCTGAAGCATAGGCGCAGAGTAGCTAGCCTTTCGGTATTTTACAGGATGCATTTTGGTTACTGTGCGCGAGATTTCCATGACAACCCGGCGAGTATCAAACCCTTACGTTGTCGAAATATCTACGGTCCGAACTAAGCGTTTCGCCTCGTCGTTTATATCTCGTACATCGAAGGACTGGAACAATTTGCCAACTGCGGTCTTCCCGTTCGATTATAATTTGGATGTCTTCAAGGTTAGAGAGAGAGTAGGCTCTTAATAAATTAGTGCTCCTAACCATTAACGATTGCATCACTGCTTACCGTCAGGTGGGTTTGCAATCAAGCACCAGTTTATGTCAATAAATAATGTTGAAAGCTTTCAATTATTTGATAATAGTAAGAAAAATGTTGTCTTTAAACCAATGATTTTTGTGACAATATTATGGAACATAAATTTTTTATTTTTACACAATTGTATTATTTTAACTATCCTATCTTCTGAGCCAATGCCGTTATAATATTGTTTTGCTTAGATTGTGGCAAGCTAACACTCAGAGTTTACGTAAGTGTGGTTTCACGCGCAAGTACATAGATCGCGCGGCTCGACGCAATATTTGCGACCGTGTCGCGACTCGCGACCCCCGTGCCCGCGTCCTAGCGTTAATACCTATTTTATTTGGAACACCGGGCCTAGAAACTAAAATGTCAATAAAAATAATTATAGTTTAAAGTTTATTACATTTAAAATATCTACTCAAATTAATTTATTACAAAACATTCAAAGTCTACAAATAGTAATAAAACAAGCTTGATTACTACAAATGATAATAAAACAAGCTTTTAAGGAATCAAATCTTTTATTTTAAAAATAAATTAATAAGGCAAGTTGACCTGCTGCCTGCTTATCTATACTGTGACACTTTCCGCGACCGCGCGACGTAAGCGCACGGCTCGCTTTGCGGCAATCGCGGGCAACTCTTGGTAGCGTTAAATGCCTATTTCGTTGAGTCCACCCGCCCTTAATCAATGGCTCTCGCCACTACTACTCCAGATATACGTATTATAGACAGATATATAGATAGATAGATAGATAGATATATTCTTGGTATTATCTGGAGTAATAAGCAATTAGGTATTAACCTGTGTTTGTTTTTGTACAATATTTTATGTGGAAGAGTGGGGCCGTGGTGGGAACCTGATGCTATCATATATGTTCTTTTGTACACGCGTAATTTAAGGTGAGAGCGCAAGGATAGCCAGCGAAATTTCAAAAATCATCATTCAAATTCAAGTTGTATGTTGATAAAAATATTATTGGCGAGCGACTTTTTCATGATGAATAGTCATTTAATAGTGCAAGACGAACTGAAAAGGATGTATTGATGATTTTAATGATTATAAATACGTATTACAGCCGCCAATTATATTTTAATATATAATAATAATTTATCTATAATATGTATGTATTTAGAAATATATAAGTATGTTTATCAGTCGTCTAGTACTCATAACACAAGCTCTGCTTAGCTTGGGGCTAGACGGCGTTGTGTGATAGTTGTGGAATATTATTATTATTTTTATATGCATTTACATATCTCAGGATCTTGAGGTCCTGGACCAACTCGCAGAGGCCCCTTTGAAGCTTTTAATGGAACATGGTATCAACCAGCGATTATCCCTGCCCGCATTGTGCTAGTGCATCCAAGGACAACCCCCGGTTGGTAAGAAACTATTGCGACATATGGAAAACTAAGAATTATTATTATTAATTGCCTTAGTTTAAGTCCAAAAAAACAATATTACATACAATTTAATAAAACTAATACTCACTGCAACATAGCCTTAGTCTTGATGGAAGGGTCATCAGGTCTGAAGTGTTTGTACTGGTCGACATCTTTTTCGAGCGTGAGCAATTGTTTCTGCAGTTTATCTCGAAGGCCGGGCAGCGTGTCCCGGATGTGATTGGTCAGCTGCTGGTTAAGTATGCGTTGCAGATATGGGGTGCCGAGCCGGTCTGCCAAATGTCGGTAGGATGGGTGGCTGTAATAAACGAGAAGAATTCATTATAATTATACTTTTTTTGTGTGACGCCAGTCGACCTCAAGACCGAGGTGAAGGTGTACAATGACGATCGATCACGTTTGCGATGCAAACTTTGCCAGAGGTCGTACAAGACAGAGATTTGGAAGCATCCCGTACGAAAATAAAAAAATAACTTCTTAGCAACAATTATTAGTAGTCACTACGTATGAATTATAAGCCCCAATCAGTTGCGCAGATAGCCATCACGCAGTCAAACTGAGTGAGTAGACGTTAAAGGAAAACTAAAACTCATTTGACTTACCAATAAATGCATATGAATGCATTCAAAATATACTATACTAACTTCTACCATTGGCTTTACCCGCGTTATCTCAAGGGAACGTCCTCTCGGAACAAAAGGTCCTCAATCCTATGTGGTATTTCAGGATAATTATGGTCTACCCGTATGCCAAATTTCATCCAAATCACAAAGGATCGTGAAGGAGTAACTAACATACACACATACATCAAAACTTTCGCGTTTATAATTATAAATCAGTGTGATAGAAATATTTCGGTAAAATTTATATAATGCTGTATTAATTCTTGTTCAAATAGTTTTCATAATTATATTTACTAAGTGAAAACATGTAATTTTGGAAGCTAATTCAATTAGTTATAATAATTGCCTATAACTTATTCCTAGGCGTAATTGTCAGATTCAATAGTCAGATAAATGTTATCTAAAAAATAAATATGGCGGTTTGACATATTTTCTATGAAAAGGCTGTTAAACCACCATTTTTATTAGCATAGCATAGCATAGTCGGCCTTAAAATGTTCCCACTGCTGGGACTCAGGCCTCCTCTCTAGGAGACGGAATGGACCGTAATCCACCACGCGGGCCCAGTGCGGGTTGGTAGATGTCACATATCTTCGAATTTTTGGTTCTAGGACATGCCGGTTTCCTCAAGACGTTTTCCTTCACCGTTTTGAGAGTGGTGGTGTTGAAATAAATTACACAAAGTAATGCGCCTTGTTGGGTTTGAACCCGCGACCTACAACTCGTAAGTCGGGGCCGCGGCCGTTACCACTCGGTCACCACTGCTCTCTACTCGGCCACCACTGCTCTCCATTTTTATTACGAAGTAGAAAAAATATCTGGCTACTGAAAAATCAGCCTTTAATCAAACATTTACCCTTGTTTTAGTCAGTAAAAGACCGTCCCGCTCCGCCCTGCCCTAAAGAGGGAGAAGTCATTGGATGATTTCCCATATATATATAAAAAAAAAACTTGTTCATACTTATTTCTTTAATCAATAAATTTAAATTAGCTGAATGTTTTAGATAGTTAAAAGAAACGTTGTATAACATAAAAATTAAAATGACCTAATAAGTGGTTATCATCACAAATTGCAAATGCAATCGACGACGTGCGGAAGTAGGTCAGTCCGATAGTCGAGAGCAACCTATGTCTATCTTTTTATTTTATGTTGCAACTTCTCGTACAAGTGGCACTCGGGCCCGATGACGTTGTCTCCATAAGTTTTTACTATACGGTGATGAATTGTGGAGGACATGACTCATTGAGTACAAGTCCTTTAGAGTATGACTCAGTTTAATGTGTCGGAATAATTCTAATCTAGCGTTTCCAAATATTTACCAATCTCACATCTACTCATATTTTTTTTTAATAATACTTTGTCGCTTTAACATCATAAATTGAGCCAGATATGCTTTTGGTAACGTTAATACCAAACGTTACGTTAACGTTAGTGCAATAAGTCGGATTCGAACTCACAACTGATCTCGGGCTATTCATGCTTGAAAAAGTACCTCATCTTTTCAGCCGAAAGTCACCGGAGTTAAGGCAGGCTGCCGAGCATTAGGGCCATTTTTTCATTGTGCTTCTCATATAGGGTTGACATAGATGCGTGGCGAGCGCAGTGTGGTAGTTGCAATGCACAGAGAATGCTGCTGCCCATTATCTGCTGTATTCCTGGTGACTAAGAATCCACGGGAAGTGATGGTATAATGCTATTCTTTACGTCCGATAACATTTGACAACTGACTAATGGTACTGGTTATTAAAACTATCCAGTAAGTTGCTTTCGTTGTTTACATACCTAAGAAAGAATTTCCTCTCAGCAGCCAATGCCGCAGTGATATCCTTGCGTCCATCGATGTCCTTCTGCGACCGATTGACAACGCCGATGTAGCCACGCCTCAGGGGCAGCAGTTTATTCTCAAGTACATCTCGTGCATCCGTGCCTTCGTCCATCAAGTCCAGCTTCGTGATCACACCGATTGTACGGAGACCTGTAGTACCATCGACATATGTATTTTTAACTTTTGACATATTTAGAACGTAAATATTTGTGTTCTTTAAATGTATAGACTGCGGGAATGGTGATAATGCCTAAACATCTATAAAATGCTGACAAAAAAGGCTGTTTCAGCTTTAAGGTGAAGGAACTCTAGACGCAAAAAATGTATTTAAATTTAAACAAAAAACTAAAAAGTAGTTAGTCTGCCAATTACGTAGGTAAGTACCTACTTATGTAGCTGAACTGATCAGCTACATAAGTACTCAGCTACATATTGACGGTATGGGTTATTTATTTGCCTAATAAGGCTTATGAGTCATTTTCATAGTAAAAAAAAACTTTTAGTCAACTAGCCTTGTGGGTCGACTTCCTTTGCAAGTTTCAAGGCATCGCTGTTTGCCAAATCGGTGTTAGCGGGCGTGACGGCGAGGATGAGGCAGGATTCACGCTTGATGAACTGGAAGATCATCCCTTTGATCTGTTGCTCGATGTCTATCGGCTGGTCGCCGATAGGCACCTTCGTCAGACCAGGCAAGTCAATCAGGGTCAAGTTGAGCACTGAAATGTGAGGAAATTGCCTACAGTTTCTATCACTACGAGGAAAATAAATAAGTTAATTCAAGGAACATTGTTCAACATTTTTAACGGACATAATTAGGTCGTTGACATTAGAAAATATTAAGCTTAAAATTCTTTGTCATACCATGATATGACAAACCGCCGCATGACGAGTCCCTACAATAAAATACCATTGAGCTAAAATTTAACATTACTGTCAGAAAGCATGACATAGATACCAACTTAAGCGTAAAAGCTAAATTGACCTATAAACCTGGTGTGCGTGCCAAAATATTTCTTATCGTCTAATCTTAAACAACTCAGTAAGTTGCATACGTTAGGCAGCACCGAAATATTTGCAATTGAAGAATAACACAAGGTCATTGTTATCAGTTAACTTAATAATTAACAATACCTACTGTTTAACAACAAAATCAATGTTTTCAATAATAGTGTAAGTGTACATAATTTATTTTCAATTTAATGGCAATGACACAATACTTTTTTTTTTCATTGATATTATTTATAAATTTCCTTCGAAAGTACTCTAATGAAATTGAACTTGGATAAAAGGTGTCAAATTTTGTACTATAGGAATTAAGAATGTTTGATACAATACGAGAAAACAAGAATTTATACGCTGTACCAATCAGTAAAATAGATACTATTGTATTACATGATAAGGGTAGAGATAGCGTAAGATTTATATCATTTGATGGTTTCAGGCAAACCTCGTAATCGTTGTACCAACACTACATTTTAGTTCTACGTTCACATCTGTGCAGATTTGTCATGACCTTCACAACAATAGGTAATTAGGTGCCTATTGTTATTTTTTCAGAAGGATTGTACGTATATTCGTAAGTAATAAGAAGGCAATCATTTTGTAGACGTGAAACCCCGATAAGTGGACTTGTTGTGCGTAGTCTGAGCATTCCGAGCATTTAAGATAATGCCAAACAATAAGCGTAGTTAATGCTTTATTTGTTAGTTAATGCAGAAACCTATTGGTGTATGTAATGGTAACGTCGAAGGAACATCGTCTATATTGCTATTGATGATAATGTACTCTTGTATGAACAAGAGTACAAGAGCACACCAATGTGTGACCGACAAACTGAGGAATGTCTACTATAACTTCTGCATTTATTTTCTTCCTCTATAGTCTTTATAGTTATAAATACAACACAGGTAAGCATTGTATCAAGTGTAGAAAGACAAAAAAATACACTTAACTGAAAAAAAACAAAATTCTTTTTTTCATTTAGTCACGACGCACTGCCTAAAAACTGATGAATTTAGAAGCATGAAATTTCGCACAACAGTTCCTTGTTGCATAACAAAATTAAGCACAAAGGAAGAATTTTTTTAAATCCTATTGCGGGAAGGTTTTGACGATAGGAACTACCAACAAGTACATGACTAAGTACATGCTAGATTACAGTACCATCAAATTAATAACTAACCATTAAACAAACATATGTTATGTAGGTCATTATCAACTACACATAGAATATCAGATAAGCAGTGTTATAATCATGATATTGCATAATTAATATGACTACACACGCATCCATTGCCAGTAGAACGTAGTATAGACTATTTGGTATAATAATCGTTTTCTCTCCATATAAGCAGTGGAAGAAATATTGTTTCTACCGACACATTTTTTCATGAGTTTAAGCGGAATTTCTAATGCAATTTTTACGAAAAATATATAGATAATAATGAACAGACCGAATATGAAATAACACGCTGCGCTCCAAAACGGGCATAATAGACGTGGGTAAAAAGGCTGTACAACCCAAATGGGATTGGACGGGTCACGTCAGCCGCATGCACATTGCTCGCTGGGCAAAAGTCGCCACTCAGTGGATTCTTGCAGAGGGAAAGGGCTGTCGGAGTCGAGGCGCCTCTTTTCTCAGAAAGAGGTGGCGAGATGGATCTAGAAGCATACGACGAGGACTAGTTCGAGACGGTGCAGGAAAAGAATTTCTGGAAGGAATTGGGGGAGACCTTTGCCTAGCAGTAGGACAGTAATGGCTACAGAAAAAAAAAACAATTTGAATGACCTTATCAATCATCATTCAATTATTCCTTAGCAAATGGCCACAAAAACCTATAAATACATTGGCAGTAAACTGATAATGGAGTACATTATTTTATTATCAATTCACTGGGTATTGGCTAAAGCACATGATTAACACTGACTCATTATTTATTACCCGACCCAGGAGACATCTTCGTCACAGATACATATAGTAGGTTTTTACGCATTGAAATTTGCGATAAGTTTTTATTTTAGTATCGTGTAACAACTACAGTTTTATCGATCATTTTGCGAGGAATCTTGATTGTCTATCATATGATAAAGTATCTAAACAAGAACCCTAGGTCGTCGATTACCTAAAAAGATAGAACTTGTAGAATGATAACAATTTAAACGACTGAATCAGCCTTAATCCTATTGATAAACAGAAAAACGACGTTTTAAAATTTCATTAATTAGTCTGAAATGGAACTGTAATTGAACACAACGACAATGTGCCTCCGTGAAGATACTCGTTAATGCGTCACAAAATAAAACCAGAGCAATCTTCTTTTGTTAGCTAAGACTTATAAATAAGGTATGTCAAAGGTGAACAACTGTGGCCTTGCATCACCATTGATCTTGTAAGTGGGTACCTTCCCTTTAGTCCATAGAAGTATTTACTTAATATTGCGTACAGATAAATTGATGAATTTGGATCGACAATGCTTTGCTTTGACTCCTAATAGAAACAAGAGGGAACAGTAAATCATAAATGTCGTTATTGTGTACGATAACGAGTGTCACGCATTTGTCGGCCAATGACTTCGTTAAATTGACAATCTATAACGTTACGCATGCGTATGAAGATGCTTCCGGTTTCATCCTAACTTTATTTTAGCGCGTCTCCTGATGCTCCTGACAGTATGTAATAAAGCTTGAATAAAACCTAAAGTAAATAGCCTTGGTTTAATGTTGTTAAACCACGAATTTCATCACCCGATATAAGCTGTATGGCTTATATCGGATTGATGTAAGTAACGGCCCCTCAGACTATTTTATCTATTGTGGATAATGTAAAATATAATTATATCAAAGAGGATTAATTTTATCTCTCTTTTGCAAATTAAGTCATTGAGATAATATTTTACCAATTTGAATCTTACCATTTGGGGAATATACACGAAGATTGATCGGCACTGGTGATATGCCCTTGTTGGAACCGGTGATACGATCCGTTTCTGATTCGATCTCTGAGCGTACTTCATTGAAATCAACGAACTTCTTGCCTTTGCAATGCAGAAACTCCGCATATTCTAGAAAAAAAAAGGAAATAATTGTATTGTCGTTAGATAACACTTTAAATGTTGTTTTTTTTTTTTTGTTACTACGAATTTAGTCTGACAGTGTTTTTGTTAAAATTGGGAAAACTTCGTAAACCAAATTAGGCTTATGGCAAGTTAAAACTGTAAACAGTTGTTAAACCCAGCATGTTAAATTGACAGATGGCCAGCCCATCTGCTACTGCCGTCTTCTCGAGTCAATGAATATCCTTGGTCAATTAATTTTATGAATAACACTATTAACACAAAGATAAGTAGCTAATCAGTCTCAATTTGTTTTGATATTTCATTCAACGATTATGATAAGTGTTTTCAACAACAGATCGATAAAAATGCCTAATTTGGATTTTTAACTGTAAACATATATCTTTTTAACAATATATTTGTCAAATAATAGTCATCAGTCATTAAAATACACCACAAGAAGCAAGGTTCCAATCAGGCAGAACGGAAGGTTAGTGACCTTAAGGTACGTGACCGGAAAAAATTATCACAGTATAAAATATACCAAAATATGCAATGGTCTGTATAGTAATGATCTTCTTAAAACACTGCCGTTTACACTGTTTATTTGGACAAAGTAGATACACCTACATATGTACAGTAATAGGCACGTATTAGTAAACCAATTAGTTGTTTTAAAATTCAGAATACAGCTGAAGGTTAATGATCACATTTTGCACAATAATGAACTACATCACAGCCAGATATAAAAATATACTGGCGTACTGAAGATAATTTTCCCCATGAGCAGTAATGTTGATGTAACACCACGTTTTATCTAGAAAATCTTAATTATTAGGAGTACCTGCATTTCCATGTATAAGCTGCAAAATCAATGGACGTCGCGTTACTATTCCGTTACCTCGGGGAAGGAAGTCCCTGAAACCAAACCGATGTCATTAGGAACTGCCAAAACATTTGCAGCTGTAGAATATACATCTGAATCTGATATGATCATCTCTTGTATCGGCACGCGAGCCCAAGGTGGTAGCGGTGATGGTTGCCTAGGTCGGAATGCCAGGTATAATGACTACTTAAAATGAATACTTCCTGTACTGAAACTGAAACATAAAGTAAAGATGGTTGATGTCACGGAACTTACGTAGATGTAATCACCTAATCATAGCGTACTGATAAATGAGTCACAGAAGGTAATACCTACATGCAATAATACCTAATAGTGATTTCATGAAAAAAAAAACGTACTTGACGCGCATTTTGAACAGGCGCATAATTTACGCCGCAGAACATTTGATAAGGTTGCAGATTTTTAATTTTTGATGCTTTGTCCCATGTAAAAAAGTAGCAGGCGGTTCTGAGATGATAGTCCTAAAATGCATTTCATTCGTGACACAGACTCACAAGCAAAGCTACCATAATAAATTAAAAAAACCTTTTTTACCTATGCAATTGCCGTTTTTTAAAACGGGTTGCATCTTTGGATTGACTTGGAATTTTAAGTTCAAATAAATTTTACATTAAAGGTTTTTTTTTTCGGGTGGGAAAATCATCTAATGACATCCCCCGCTTTTGGGCGGAGCGGGAGATAGTGTCAGACTTTTACTGACTAAAAACCCACTCCTGTTCCTTCTTTGCCACTTTTCCAGGGCCCCGGGGATCACTTTCGCATCACCCATGGCCCCAGTAGGCCTCGACCCTGCTGGGCCCCTACGGTTGCTGACATCTCCTTGAGGCGCGCGTGGAACACTACGCGCCGTCAACGACTTGGGCTCGGT
The DNA here is from genome assembly GCA_905147345.3 of Mythimna impura. Lineage (NCBI taxonomy): Eukaryota > Metazoa > Arthropoda > Insecta > Lepidoptera > Noctuidae > Mythimna > Mythimna impura. The sequence goes on along the minus strand of LR990342.1, from coordinate 10,610,784 downwards.
CCGGACAGTTACCGGACGATCGGACGGCGAGTCACCCATTGCTCGCCGTCCGCAAGCCCGCGCCTACGGTGGCCGGAAATCGGGATCGGAATCCCGGCGGCGGTTGGGGCGTGAGGACCGTTGCCTCACGCGATCGGCCGCCTCCTTTGCTAGCATTACTGCTTCGCAGAAGGAGGCAACCGCCTGCCAGAAGAAACTGACTGACTGACTGACATATCAACGCACAGCCGAAACTACCAGGACTAGGAGCGTGAAATTTTACACAAGGTTTTCTTATATGATGTATGCGAGCACTAAGAGAGGATTTTTCAAAATTCACCCCCTAAGGGGATGAAACGGGGCTCCAAAGTTTGTATGGAGAAACCTACATTCGAGCAGGTGAAGCTGCTGGCAGAAGCTAGTTTTGTAATATTAGTTCTACCGTGGAAACAATGTGTCTCAAGCAGTATGCAATATTGATAATGTATACAGACTTAAAACTGCTAATAGAATCACTTTGTTGTCCGTCTGTTTGTCTGTCTGTCTGTCTATGTCTGTTTGTTCGTCTGCCTGTATGTCTGTCTGTCAAGTCAAGACCCTTTATCTCAAGAACTCGTAGAGTTATCGAGTTGAAATTAAAATCATATACTTAGGTCTGCGGTCCCTTAAAGCTGTGAAAAAATCAAACTCGTAAGTTAACGAAAAAAACCGATACGGCCGTTTATTTTGCAAAAAACGTATATTTCGACACTCTATAGGGAATCACAATTCATAGGGTACTTCGGTACTTCCCTTTGTCCTAGAATCCTGAAGTTTGGCATGAAGTAAGATCTCATTGCATAAGTATAGGAAAAAATCTGAAAACTGTAATTTTGTAATTACGCCACAAAAAAAAAATTGTGGTTCGTAAAAATCTTTGAGACTCGATTCGGAAATTGAACATAAACGGCCGTATCTTTTTTTACCGTTAACTTGCAAGTTTGATTTTTCACAGGTTCAAGGGAACCCAAACTTGAGTAGATAGGTATATAGTTTTAATTTCAACTCGATAACTTTACGCGTTCCCGAGATAAAGGCTCTTGACAGACAGACATACAGGTAGACTGACAAACAGACACAGACAGAAGGACAAAAAGTGATCTTATAAGGGTTCCGTTTTATACTTTTGAGATACGGAACCCCAAAAACGCGCTAAGTACACTATCTCAAAGGTGGTGTGAAAACGGGTGCATAATAGGACGAAGACCTCTCTCAAGTTTTTGAATCATTATATCTAAAAAACGGTGGCTCTTAGGAAAAAAAAGTATTGAGACATTTTTATATAATAAAAATAATAAAAAATTATATAAAAAAGTATTGAGATAATTATCTGATCTACAATTTTCATCTGAGCTAATTTTATTATCAAAATTACCGTTTTGCTGAAAATCGCGAAAAACTCGTTTTTGTGACCTTTGAACCCCGAGTATTTTTTTTTTTGCATGTGTCGGATCGATGAGGACTTTTTAGATTTCGTTTATGATGATGTTTTGAACAATCCTACCAATTTTCAGCTGGGTGCGACATATTGTAACCTTACCCTATTTTTTGGTCTTATTTGACAGGACTACCAATATTAGGTAGGTACATTAACTGTAGTATCGATAGTATACAACACAATAAGTCCAAAGTGCAGGTGTATAAGAACTTGGGGGACCCCGAAGTATGGCTCATATCCTGAACTGAAGGGGTGCATAAAAAGAGCATCCCATTATTCTAAATATTGTACTGCGATTCACTCCCGGCGCACCCTGGACAGCTAGTATTCGGTAACGCAGATTCTAGCTTCTCCTTTCAGCACGATGATAAACCCAAAAGTTTACAATTTTCAGTACTGAGGACAAGGTATCTGTGCTGTGGAAAGTCATTCAACTCGACGGATAGAACATCGAAGGATGGTAACAGAAAGACGCAATAGGGTGGGGCTGGCGTAGACAGCAGCGAAGTTTCTCGCTGCCTAAGGCGTCCATCACACGGTCATGCAGGCGTCAATCAATTCCATCAATCATGAATGATGTTTGAATGACGGAATGTTATCGCCATTAGTTTTTCGTCATGCCAAAGGTCAATCATCGCATTAGACGGTAGGTTTTTCGTTAGTCAAAACCTTGACTGTGGCAAAACTGACAGCAAAACCTATCGCATAATGGACGCCTAATAAATCAATCCAACCTGTTATGCCATACAGTGCAGATAGACACGTGGACACTAACAGTCAGGATGGTACATAATTTCAACGTCACTTAGCGGGCATACATACAGTGAGGTTGGCACTAAGTTTCGAAAACGAAACCGCGAATAGGATAGGATTACAGCAAGTGATTTATACGAAAAAAAAACTAGATTCTGCGAAATAGTGAAGTGGTAATGGGCTGACCTAGGAGCAAACTTGTCTTGTAAACAGAAAAAAAAACACAAATACTAATCTGCTCCGACTTTCGGTACCTCGGGTCGCTTATCCAAGGAGATGGCGAGGTAGACCGAGACGTAACACATCGGATCAATTCAGGATGGATGAAATGGCGACAGGTCACTGGAACAACTTGTGACCCACGGATGCACCCCAAGTTGAAGGGTAAAAGCTACAAGTCCGTGATAAGACCTGTCATACTGTATGGATCAGAATGTTGGGCTGTGAAAAAGACGGATGAAAAAAGATTGCATGTGTAGCGGAGATGAGAATATTGAGATGGATGTGTGGTGTGACGATGGATGAAATGAGTATATTAGAGGAAGTTTGAAAGTGGCGCCAGTGACTGAAAAGTTGAAGGGGAATCGTTTGTCTTAGTATGGTCATGTAAAGAGGAGGGATGAAACGCATGTTACTAAAAGAGTTATGAGTATACAGGTGGATGGGTGGAGAGGGAGAGGGAGGCCAAAGAAAAGATGGATGGGTTGTATGAAGAGTGATATGAAAGAAAAGGAAGTTATTGATAGCATGACGGGTGACAGGATAGAATGGAAGAAAAAAAACGTGTTGAGCCGACCCCAAATAAGACGGGACAAGGGCAGAAGATGATGATGAGTTTAAACCGACGACCTTAAAATACATCTTGGATTGGCTGGATGTGGAAAGAGATCCATGTATTAAGGAGCAACTTCCATAACATAAACAACACAATATTCATAGAGTTACGCGACAGCGTCCCTTGCGAGTTGCGTGTTTATCGACACCAAATCAAAAATAAATGACGATACCCTATTTATGTTCTTTATCACCATAACAAATATTGAAATTGTCTGTACCATGTTGGCTACTGGCTATTACATTGGTTAGAATGTTATTGGTATCTCCCTTGGCAACTATGGGTAGACAACAGTTTAACCGTATATATATACATATATAGGCCACGAAATAAAAATAAATTAATTGCTATGGAAAAGAAGCGTGGGAGTCTTTTATGGTAGTCAGTCATATATGTATTTTTTAGGAAACAAGTCTTCACCGGGCATGGTAAGTTCGGGTGGTTCCTATTCCGGATTCAGGCGGAAGAAATGCCCGTTTGTCACCATTGTGCGGATCGTCCGCAGGACACGGTGGCGCATACAGCCCCGCCTGGGTAAAGCACCGCGCTGTATCCTCGCTGAGGCAAGCGGCGGTGGCGAAATCTCGCACCGGGTCCTGTTTCAGGCTACGGTCCGGATAGAGAAGGAATGGGATGCGGCCGCCTCCTGCGATGCAGTAATGCTTACGAAGGAGACGGCCGCAAGAGTGAGGTAACATACATCCTCACGCCCCAGCCTCCGCGACAGAAGATGCCCCGGGCGTCGAAGGTCGCAGAGCGATCTCCGGCCACCGTAGGCGTGGTCTTGCAGACCGTCTGGTAAGCGCCGAGTGCAGTCGTAGACGGCGCGTAGTGTTCCTCACGCGCCTTAAAGAGATGTGTCATGTGAACAAAACTGTAGGCCCCTACAGTTTTGTTCACATGCAACGCCATTGCCCACTAGGCTCATGGGAAATTTAACTTTAAAACTTTATACAACCACTACAATTTGTGTTTAATTAAGGTAGATCAAAATATGTGATTTTTTTACCTGTCTACTATTAATAATTTATGATTGATATTATGTTACTGATTATTTTATTCATAAATAAAAGGTGAGGATAAATTGATGGATCATCAGCAGATTATTCCACCATGTACATAATTATGTACACATATGTTTTACACCTAGGTTTACTGGTTATTGCTTGATTTTGAAAAAAATATTGGATAATGTTACTTCCAGTATCTAAAATTGGAAATAATGTTTTTGCACCATATCCATTCAAAATAGCAATCAGTGATGTGGAGGACCACTTCATTACCTAAATGTATTTGTGTACATAGTTTGGTTTAGTATAACATAGTTAGTAAACCTTTTGAGTACCGTAATTAGAGACACAATAGAAAGACAATAAGCGAATGCGGTTCGCTTTGGGTTTAATGAATTAAATATTGATACTTGTAAATTGACTATATATAAATAATATATAAAACTCTTTTTTAATGTATTTGTCTATAATGGTTCACTTATACCTATACATATTAAAGTCACTATACCTTACTAGGAAAACTCTGTTAAAGACAGATTATGAAACATAAACAGTGTTTAAACAAGCAGAACTCTTTGAAATGAAGTTGGAATTATATATTATCTTCTTGATAACAGAAAGGATCCCTCTTTTACTGTCTGATATATATGATACTAGCTTATGCCAGCAGCTTCACCCATGTGAAAGTAGGTCCATACAAACTTTAGACCACCGTTTCATCCCCTTAGGGGGTGAATTTTGGAAAATCCCCCTCTGCTTGCCTACATCATAAAAGGTAAACTTTAGTCTCAGTAACTTCGCCTCTGCGTTGATATGTTAATCAGTCAGTTTCTCCTTTTATATACTTATATAAAAGTAAATGAAATAAAAACTTTTTAGAAAAAAAAAATAACCGACTTCACTAAAAAAAACACTAAAAGGATCAAAATAACTTTAATTTCGGAAGTCGGTGTTTCTCGGTATTGTTTGTTTCTTATTTAACACCGACTTCCGAAATTAAAGTTATTTTGATCCTTTTAGTGTTTTTTTTAGTGAAGTCGGTTATTTTTTTTTTCTAAAAAGTTTTTATTTCACACTTTTTAGTTGCGATACACTTATAAAGAGAGTGCCTATTTCTCATGACAATTCCAATTAACCCAAATACTGCTAGGTTACATTGTTTTATTATAAAGTTCCTGTGTCTACCTTCCTCCTTCCGGCTCCATCATCAGATCAGTTCGATAGTACCTTATAGCCAAAGAGCATCTCACGACAATTCTAATAAGCCCAAACACGGCTATGATACATTGATTAATTACGGAGTTCCTGTGCCTACCTTCCGGCTCCATCATCAGATCAGTTCGATAGTACCTTATAGCCAAAGTGCATCTCATGACAATTCTAATAAGTACAAACACGGCTAGGTTACATTGATTAATTACGGAGTTCCAGTGCCTACCTTCCGGCTCCATCATCATCATCAGATCACTTCGATGATACCATTTTCAACGTAACTATTCAGAATCATTCATTTATTTGTATTGTCATAGTCGCTTAACTATGTATATCTTCATTGTAATATCTATTTGTGTATGAAGTTCCGTTGACCATTTCTGGTCTTCTTCATCAGTTCCACTTCATCAAATGTTACTTTTTGACTGTAAATGCTTAAGTTCTTGATGAAAATACTAAAATTACCATAGGGTTGCCTATAATTTTTGAGGAGTTCCCTCGATTCCTCATGGATTCCATCATCAGAACTGGATTTTGAAAAAAATGGGACCAATCTGGAAGCATATCCTGTATAGGGAAAAAAAAAATTTGCAAATCGGTCCATAAACGACGGAGTTCTGAGGTAACAAACATAAAAAAAAAAAATAATGAAAAAAAAAAAAAAAAAAAAAAAAAAAAAAAAAAAATACAACCGAATTGAGAACCTCCTCCTTTTTTTTGAAGTCGGTTAAAAAAAAAAAAATTGTGTGGATAAAAACATAGGACAGAAACAAGTTGTAATATACTTTGCAGTTAATTGTCCTATTGAATCCTTCTACCCTATTACTGGTATTAAATAAGGTCAACCCTTATAAGGGTGTTTTAATATTGTGCAGCTTTGATCATGCATGCGGAATTGCTCCGGACGTGTAACCCCCGCAAATGTCCATTTCACATGTATTTATTGTAATGCGTGGAAAATGATGCGGGACAAGTTTTTTTGCATTTTAAAATTTTCTGCGTGTGGAGCAAACCCGCAATGAAATCTGCATGATATTAAAAACACCATAGCTAATAAAATCCAGAAAAAAATATTTTTACTATTAGTATACTGATTAATAACATGTCATAATTTTGAATGGTGAATAAGTGTTTAATTAGTATGATAAATGATATTTATTGTGCAAATATGTAAAAACACTTTTACACATATTTTTTTCCATCATTTTTAAGTAGATGAGGCCGGTGTTTCCTAGCTGACTACCCTAATGTATAAACGTACTTATAACCAATGAGGTATTCACTGTCGAAAAAACAGTATAAGATCCCCTGACCCTGGCTTTCATTGTTATAATTTTCATCACATTGACACATACACATTAAATCACTATTTTATAATAGTGTTATATGACTTTTTGGAAATTGTACTGTAATTTCTAACTAAGTAATAATTTCTGTAAAAGCTTTTGTTTTTATTTCTCCCATATTTATTACATAATGTGTAAAAAGTCTGTCTGTCTTCTAGCAAGTCAATTGAACAAATACTTCACAGAAAAGTCCTATATAATTCTAATACACTTTACTATTATTGTTTTATATAAAGGTTACATATGACTCATCACAACACCAGCATATTATAATAAAAAATCTGTGATTAGCTTACAGTGTTTCTCTAGACAAATGCAATGTAAGTAGCAAGGAAAAGGTCTATTCCTGCAGACTATACCACACATTGAACCAATAAATCAACGGTCTTTATAATAAACAAAGAAGGTATACACATACTTCAGATTTCTTCGGCACATATGAACGTTTTATAACCATTTCCTACTGGATACGAAATCTTACCTGCCTACAAAGTTTTCTAACACCGAACTCTTTCCTGCAGACTGACCACCCACAACTGCAATTTGGGGAAGATCTAAAGACATGTGCACGCCCATTTGCACAAATGCATCTTGCAATTTGTTTACAACAGGGATAAGCTGCTGCATTCCGAAATTTCCAGCCATTTTTTCTAAGATACATTAAACTTTTATCACTATAAAACACTAATAACACTTGCTCATCATCAATTCATCATCGATAAACTAATTTATTTTTCAATATGGTGGTGGGTGGTTACGTTACGTTTCGATTCAGCTTGATCCGACTACTGTCAAAAAGAAACAAAGCGTAGTGTAGAACGTTTCAAAACATTCTCTGTCTCTGTCAGTAAAACGAGTAATATACTTCAAAATTGAGACAAAAATATACCTACTTCTACGACCTACTTGTAAAAATATTTGGCATAATATTATTTTTGTTTAGTTTTTTTTTTCGTATATGTTTCATTGTTATTGAGCATATTGAGCACAAATTGAGCATATTCTCTCAACTAATTATTTCATTGAAGTCGATTCACCTTCGCAACCATTTTGACATTTGAGCATTACTAAATCAATACTGCTCGACATGCGCACTAAATCTAGGCCAGAATATAAAAATATATATTATATTTTCATATTAGATAACATTTTTTTATCAATTTAATCTGGAAAAACAATTCTAAAGCTTTTGAGAATAATTAAACGCAAAAATTAATCGTCAAATTTTTTTGTTGCCATAAGAGAAATGAAAATAAACGTTTTAACCAGTTTTAACAAACAAGTTTAAGATAATATCCGAGATAATGACATAGGCTAGTTATGCATTTTCTAAACTCTAAAATACTTCCAACAAAATTAATAGTATTTTTTTTAAATATAGTAAAAGTTTAGTTAAATTTACCAGTGTTCAATTGCTAAATAAAACACTTGCTTATTCCTTCCGATACTTACGTAATTCGGTATTTTTTACTAATATGTTGAGACCCTTAAGAATTTGGCCCAATTATTCTCTCTATATATTATATACTCTGTAATTTGGCCTTTTGTGGGATCTTATTATCATGCGTAGATTTTGAAATACAAAGCTTTATGAAAAACTCTGCATAGGGTAGCAAGGCGTAATCTCTAGTCCACTTGGTAGGTATTCTGCTTACCTCAGAATCATAATAAAATTGACAAACAGACACCATTCATGCGTAAGAATTAAATCACTTACCTGCCCACAAAATTTTCTAAAACCGAGCTTTTCCCCGCAGACTGTCCACCCACAACTGCTATTTGTGGCAAATCCAGCTGCATATGAACACCCAATTGTGTAAAAGCATCTTGCAGCTTGTTAACAATTGGAATCAATTGTTCCATTCCCATATTCCCGGCCATGGCTGCCGGTTTTCTCAAACACTCCTCGTATTATGAGCTTCTCCGCAGATCCTCGCCTACTGATTTTTCTTTCATCAATATGGTGCAAAGTTCTCGTGCGCAGGCGTAAATGCAGAGAAAACTTGAAAGCAAAATAAGTATATCGATATCTCTGTATTCAATATTTTTATGTCTGGTAGTTACTTACGATTACTTAGGATTCATAACTAGACCAATAGCTCATGGATCTTTGCATAATTAAATAAACAACAAAAACATAAGAAAAAAAAACAAAAACATTCAACAAAATGAGTTTTATTTACTAAGAATATACTGAGCTATAATCGATGAACCAATAGTTTTTTTTTGACAATCGACGAATGCAGAATTTGTCGATATGGTTTTTAGAAATAAATCGATGTTGTGATTAATAGTTTCAGATTTGTTGATTCAATCTATTGAGAGTTTGAGACTCCCCTTTCGAATAACTGACTAATCCAAGTTTTTTATTTGATTATACTTGTGCATAATGTGCATTGCATGTGTAATCCTAAAATATCAATAATGACTTTAGCTCTATTGATGTTCCCATTTGGAATTCAGTTCCGGTATGGGTCGACTGGTCAAACTTACTATTTTTTGGTATTACTATTTGGGCCACTATTTACTCTATGATTTTTATATTTTGCAATAACAATAAAAATGTTTTATTCGTCTAGCAACCTTGCGCATAACTTTGTCTGTTTATCCACCAGAGAGCGCTGTGTCGCGTCTTTGTGACGTCACGCTATTGATTGTAAAAAGGAAGGAGATCGTCTTTTGGAGACGCCATCTTAAAATAAAGTGATATAAGTTTTTGGTAGCGTAGATTATAGTTTAAATCTAAAGTAATCTTCTTTAATAAATTAGCAATCGAGCTTAGGTAATTTTTATTCAGTGATACCAAGTGTAACGGACCAAGGTACTAATGTATTTTGCTTTTATTGTTTTCTAAAAAGATAAAAATTAGTTTATTTACCGTTCTTTTACTTCAATCTTGTTAGTACCGTTAATTTGAGCTACATAGTAGAAAGTTACAAAAGTATAACGGATAAAACAGTGTAATAAAAAACGTAAGTGAAATTATTAAATTCATCGATCCAGCGTTCATCAGACGGATGTAACACGTCAATAAACCTTTGAGGGCAGGGCTCCAATTTATTGTTCTATCAGTGATGTGAAAGTGTTTTGTGTTTCAGTGAACGTAATCAATAGTGTGAATATTACTTTGTGCTTTGAAGTACTAATAATGTTTTTTTGCTATTACTAATATCGAAATGGAACGGATTACATCGAAGGACGATTGTCTTTGGTCGTGGCTAGTTGCTTGTGATTTCAGTGATTTGCGTTTACTGTGTGGCCAATATAGTGAGGTTTTCGCTGATTGCAGTTGGTGGTCGTCGCGAGGGTGATCTCCTGATGGTGTGTACGTCGCAGCATGTCTGCACTCTCAACGCCGGGCGGCGGAGGCACTACGGCGCAGAGCAAGCCGACGTCCGGCAAGCAAAAATATCAGAAGTTGGACATCAATAGCTTGTACTGCGCCAACAGGGTAAGTAATCTGCTCCTGATCCATATTTATTTGAGTCAATGTCAAGAGAGTACACACCCACCAACCAGTACATTCCTTATGACCTGAATTATTTTATGAAACAATTTATTGGCCTGCCTTATGTGAAAATATTTGGCCTACCTTATACTCTTGAGAGAGCTGGTAATTTTACCATACTTTTATTTAATTATTTTGTAGTAACATATGGAGAATCATGTGTTCTGGAATTAGATTTATTCTACCTTTAATCATGTTATCAAGCTGTAAACCAGCAAAAAATAATTGCAGTAGTCACAGTTGAATAAATTGACCTTCAGCTGCTTTGTGCATCTAGTTGCAAAAGTGAAATAGACAATGACCTTGTTTCACAGTTAACAATTTTAAAGATTAACTTCTTGAGTAGCGTAATTAGAGACACAATAGTAAGACAATAGCGCACGACCGCCGGCGTTCGTGCGGGGATCAACAGCTTACAAGGAAATGAGCATGGAATTTCTAATATAAACTATAACAATTTGCAATTTAAAAGGCAATTGTATATTACCTGACAAAATGTTGTGAAATTAAAGTGACTAATTTTGATGCACCACAATGTTTTACTCACTTTTTTGCAGATCTATTACTCACAACCTACACTTTATCAATTAACAATTTTTTTTAATGTAATGTAGAACGAGAACTCAGAGCCGTCCTCAGTGAAATCTCAACTAAGCCGCAAACATGGAATGCAAAGTCTTGGAAAAGTACCTTCAGCTAGGCGGCCACCTGCCAATTTGCCTTCTTTGAAAACTGAAACTGGTCTAGACCCTAATATAAAGTAAGTAAACTTATGTAATTGAGTGAGTAGTCTCCAAAATAAACATAATTATGTGAATGATAATGAGTGACATGTGCTTCTTTTGGCCTTATAATATTCTTTGTTAAACAAAAAGGTTTAGTGTATAATATATAATATTGTACAGTACACTGCATGGTGTATAGAACAAAGATTGTACTTTTATATAGGGGTGAATGATTCTATGATGAGTTTTTTGACCTATTGACATGTACTGACTGAAGCAATAAACTTATTTTCAGCTCTATTTCTGCTGTTGCTACAACTGTATCTACAACCTCAACATGTACCTCTCAAACTATAGTAAGTAATTTATATTATTTCACATTTTGCTTTAAATTTGTTAAACAAAGGTATGTTATTTCAGGTGGTATAAGTTTTTATTTTTTTACCCTTTATTGTTAGTAAAATTGTTATGATAAAAGTTCATTGACTGCTGTGTCATATCTTTGTTTAGTTGAATCACATATACTTTGTAACATTTTTTATGTGAATAATAACTTAAGTTAATGTTGTCAGTCACTGTAGAATATGTTAGTAATTAGGCATATTGTATGTTTCCTCAGTCAACAACGTCGAACAGCACTGTGGTTGCTGGTACTGGACCCGGCGGATGGGTGGCACTGCCACCACCATCATCCCCACACTTCCGCACAGAGTTCCCTTCATTGGAGGCAGCTGCCCAACCTTCACATCGGTCAGCAGAACATGCAGCAACACAACCACAACTGAGACCACAAAGTAAGTTTATTAATATATTGAAACTAATAAAGCAGGAAGTTTCTATTATTATAAATACTTTCTTGTGGTTTTATCAAATATGGGTTTTTTGTATAGAGTGAGGTCAATGACCCCCTATTTGCCTTAGGAAGTATTTCAAGTGCTTCTTCAATGTGTCAGCATTATTATAACTGCCATTGAAATGCCCTACACTGAATTTCAGATAATTTATGTAAATAAACAAATATCAAGAACACTTGCAAAATATTTCAACAGTAAATTCAGAAGAGATTCAATGTCATTGTGGAAAGAAGAAACAAAACGCCTTGAATACTTTGCCTTACCTTTCTTATTAACCTTGTTGCAGCGGAAGGCAGCTGGACGTCCGGTGGCACGGCGGGCGTCCGCCAGGATGCCGCGTTAGCCGGCGCCGCGCCCGCCTCCGCGCCTGCCTCACAACAGAGTCCTGCCTGCCTCCCGAGATCGATTTTGCCATCCTTCGTACGTATTGCACAGTCACTCGATTTAGTTTGAACTTGTTTTATATATAAAAATTGAAATGAGTTATTTTGTGCATAGATGAAAGGTAGCAGTGGTGGCGGGCTCGGGATGGGTACCTTGGGAGCCCTGCGGGGCGGCGGCGGCGGCGGGGCGGGCCAGCAGCGCCAGCAGCAGCGCGCGCCCGCCACGCCGCGAGCCGTCGAGGTGCTCACCGCGCGCCCGATCCTGCGCGACGATCAGATCTCTTCGCTCGATGACATCTCCCGCGACGCCGGCTGGGCACAGCAGGATGACATCGACTATGAGTAAGTCGCGCCGCAACTCGACTACGGAATTTTCTTCGGTCGGACCAGGATTATAACTTCTTTTTTCATCATATTACAGTCAGAAGCTGGACTTCTCCGACGGCGAGTCTTCGGCTCCCAATAAGGGGCACGGTAGAGGCGGCGGAAACCGCGCGAGCGTTGATGGTGAGCGGACCGACGCTAAGCTTCATGAGCCTGGAGATGAAGACCAGCTTTGGGCAGAGCGTCGGCAGAAGCAAAGTAACGAGGTAGCTCAGGCCGTCGCCCGCGCTCGCCAGCGCAAGGAGGAAGAGCAGCGTCGGCAGCTCCGTGACGCTTCTGCGCCTGTGCCGCCCAAGGACGTGCGCGACCGTGTAGAGAGGGGGCCCGACCGAGACCGCAACGACAATAGGGAAAGAGAGCAGGACGGAAGAGAAAAGGACAGGGGCGATAATAGAGACCGCGATCGTGCTGACAATAGGGATCGCATGGACATTAGAGACAAGGAGCGTATTGATCTACGTGATAGAGAAAAAGATCGCGTTGAAAGCAGGGACCGCGATCGTATTGATAACAGGGATCGGTACGATAACCGAGATCGTGATCGAGACGTGAGAGACCGTGATCGAGACCGCGAGCGCGATCGCGACCGAGATCGCGAACGTGACCGTGAACGTGATCGTGAGCGTGACCGTGAACGCGATAGGGAACGTGACCGTGAGCGTGATAGAGTAGACAATAGAGGAAATGATCGAGGACGAGTTGAAAATAGAGATCGTGCAGAGAGTGATAAAGAAAGGTTGGAAACACGCGAGAGAGATCGTAACGATAATAGAGATCGCAATGATAACAGAGATCGCTTGGATCGTGATAGGTTTGACAGGGAACGAGACCGCTCAGACAGAGACCGCGATCGAGATCGTGTAGACAGAGAGCGAAACGATCGCGAGAGAGACCGCGATCGTGAACGTGACTTTAGAGAGAGGGACCGCGACTATGGACGTGACCGTGACCAAACAAACCCAGCATTTTCTAAAACGTTCCAAGCAAATATACCACCGCGATTTTTGAAACAGCAGCAAAGTAGACAACAAGACGATCACAAAGGCTGGGCATTCTCTGGGAAACCAGCGCCCAGACGTCAAGAACCGCCGTCCTACAATGCTCCACGACATGCACCGCACAATGGCCGTCGTTCCTATTCACGGTAAGATATTTCTTCCCAAAACGTACCTAGATATAAAGAAATTCGAAACATCATTAACTCACATTACTTTACTTGTTTTTTCAGGGATTATTCAGACCGTGAAGATGACTTTAGAAGAGATCAAAAAGATGGACCTGGGCCGCAGTGGCGGTCTGAAATGCAAGATTATGAAAGATCTGGCCGCGAGTTAGACAGATCAAATTCGAAAGATTCATACAATGACTACAAAGATAGGAGAAATGAATCTGATAAAAAACCAATAGATACTATTGAACCTAGCAGTCGTACTGCTGCTGATAAACTAACAGAAGTATTTGAAAGGAAGAGCATAGGACTGGCTGAGCCTTTCGCCTCTGCTGAGTCGTCATCTCAGACGCTTACTTCTGAGCGACGCAATTCTCCTCCTTCGAGTTTATCGCAAAGGGAGTCCACTGAAAGAGATTTTGGCAAGACATCCTGGGCAGAAGTTACTCAAGAAGAATCTAGTAACTCCAGTCAACAAAAGGTATCGTTAGACAAAGTCTCAATAACGAAAGATATCGAACCGAACCCAAAAGAGGCCCATGACCGCGAAAATGTGAATGATGATACGAAGCGCAGTTCTCAACCGCCTCATGCTCAACAATCACAGGTCGCATCAAATGTCGCGACGAACCCGCCGACATCTCAAGCTCCAATTCAAAAGAGTCAAAGTAACCACGCCACTAATGTTCAAACTTTTGGACAAAATCAACAAGCACCTCAAACAACCTTTCAGTCCCAAGTACCTGTGAGCCAATCTCAAACTTCTTTCACAGATAATCAATGTAAACCTGCTCCTTCTCAAATTGTTCCTAAACACCATAATCCAATAGAATCATTGTCTAATACTTCTCAAATACAGAAACAAGCACCTGAACCAATAACACAACAGAATATTGCTAAACCAATGTATTCATCTCAAAAGTCAGAAAAAGAACTTTCAGAATCAGAATCAATAGCTTCTAAATCTAGCACAGACCCCTCAAGCTTAGGAGGAATTAAAGTTAGTGAAACATACTCTGCAGAATCTCTTCATGCTAGTGCAGCTATCCAAAAACGTTCAGCTGACGAAAAGAAAAACGAAAGAGTCAGCAATGAGCAGCTAAATAAAATTCCTGCTAAAGAACCTGTTGAACGCAAATCAAGTGGGTCAGGCTCTGAGAAAAAAGGCAGAGGGTACCTAGGAGGTGGGTATGCTGTTTACAACAGAGGTTGGGGACCAAGACGACGGTCTCATCGCAGCTCACGATCCAACAACAGAGCCAGCGAATCTGACGGCTCTACTGATGGTGCCCCTAACCCAGAGCGCAAAGAGAGACGAAGAGCGCCTCGAAGTCCCCGTGGTCCTAAGAATTCTCACGATAAATCAGACGATACCAATCGACCTCCGACAATGGATCAACCAACACCTGTAACTGATGGCATGGAAAACCGAGAACCATTTGCACCACGCGGGCAACCATCCCGACGAGGCCGTGGAGGATTCCAAGGTGCCTCGCGCCCGCCTGCTCCTGCTAAACGAGTAACTGGATATGGACCTCCCAATACCAAAAGCCCATTTAGCCAGGCTAATCGAGCAGTAAAAGATGATGAAATTAAAGATAACCCTCAGATTGATGATAAAATTAAAGGGAGTAATAAGTCGAGAGCAGGGTCATCTACCGGAAGGGGTCGCGATCGTCGTCCGAAAGGTACAGGGCCCCCGAGTGGTGAAGATGAAAATTGGGAAACAACATCTGAACATTCCGAAGGTGGTGGTACGTCTAGTCACCGCCGTTCTGTAGCGGGAAGACAATCTGGTCAATCTCAGAAAGGTCAAGGCGGGCGTAATCAAAATTCTGGTAATCGTCAAAACAATGGACGTAACCCTCAGTCCAATAAAAAGGACACTGCGACTGATAATAAAACTGGTGATATTACAGAGGCTATGACTGATCTCAAGCTTAGTTCTGGAAAAAAAGATGAAGAAGTGGTTGATGATGGTTTCCAGGAGGTACGGAATAAAAAGAATTCCAAAGACGCGAGAGGTCCCACAAAAGACGATAATAATCAACATGCAGCAAAGCAACCTAGATCTCATTCCAATCAAGGTGGCAGAAATGGATCAACAACCAGAAATCCTAATGATAAAACTAACCCTCGTGGATCAGCTCCAGTTTCTAACAAATCTAATGCTCAGTATGATCGCCCTCGACAGGCTAACTTGGCACCGCGTTTTGTCAAACAGAGACAGAAGCAACAGATGGGTTTGGTGTCCGGTTTCGGCCCCGACACAGGCGCCGCGCCTCCTCCTCCTCCCGTCAACGCATGGGACAAACCTATATCACAAACACTACGTGGTAACGTAGAAGAGCCTGTAGAAACAGTAGAGAACAAGTCTGCACAGTCGAGCCAACGTAGTACACCCGGAGATACTCCAGTTGACACTAAAACCGCTGCTCAGCCTACTTGTACTATTGTTGCTGATAAGAGTGGTGTGCTAGATGGAGCCACACCTCCGGTTGAAACCATTATTTTTGAAAATACTAATTACAAGACTGCTACTCCAGATGAAACACTACAGCAAAAATATCAAATAACTACCCCTATTCCCAAAACTCAAGCAGAGGAAATAAATGCAGAGTTAGAAAATCGAGCCCTAGCATTCAATGGCGAAGTTAGACCACGACCAAGATCTATACAAGAACTTATATCTGACAGACCAGTAGTAACTGATGCTGAAGCTGCTGGTTTAGGTCTACAAATGACATTTGATACATCACAAAAACCAGAAGATTCGTCTGATATGAAACTCGATTTTGCTTTTGATTCTGACCTTGGACAATTGACAGAAGATAAATCTGCGAAATCTCTCGGCTTGCCACGAGGCGTACACATGAGCACATCAAACACAATTTCTCCACTGGCAGCTGATCTCAATTTAAAAATCGCTAGTGTTAAGAAAGTTTGGGAGATGCCTGCAGTAGCAGAAGGCACCGAAGATATACAATTCGCTGGTTTTGAAGAAAACAATACGGAGACTGCTCCACCTAACGTTTGTAAAGTGAAGCCCACTCAACAATTACAGTCGCCACCGCCCCAACATTACAACCACGTTGGATACCAAGGCGGCTACGGGGGTCTGTCGGTGCCGTCGCCGCCCGCCGTTATGTTCAATTCTTCTCAGCAACTGTTGAGTTCTTCGCAGCAGATGCCGCAACAGAGCGGTCTGTACGGAGCCTTCCTTGATCAAAGCCGTGGTCAGTTCGGCGGGTTCCCAGGCACCCCGTACGGGGCCGGATCAGCCGCCCCTTACAATTATCAACCTCCTCCGGACATGTTCCAGAGCCTACCAAATCAATATCGCATGGTAAGAACATAATGGTAATCATTTCGTAATAGTATGATAGAATTTAACATGCTCAGTTATGAAA
The DNA here is from genome assembly GCA_905147345.3 of Mythimna impura. Classification (NCBI taxonomy): domain Eukaryota; kingdom Metazoa; phylum Arthropoda; class Insecta; order Lepidoptera; family Noctuidae; genus Mythimna; species Mythimna impura. The sequence goes on along the minus strand of LR990342.1, from coordinate 10,593,740 downwards.
TACAAATTATACTTTTGAAATTATCGAAAACATAAATTTGTCTTTGTATTTGAACATGAAGCATTTACTGAATACTTTCTATTTTACAGCATAGTTTAAAATATTTGGGAGTATTTACGGCAATAATGACGTGTATTCAGTTGCCGACTTGTTCCAGGCTCGAATACAGTCCTTAGTCATGAAAGCCTCGCACAGATCATAAATCGGACGGTATATTTAATCCTAGCTTTTTGTGGGTAATAAATAAGAAACTCATTGTTTGTTTCATGAAATAGAACTGATTTAATATTTGTTTCTTTGTTCTCATCTTTATTTCCTGAGTATGTCAAAGTCAAACAGAGGGAGTAGCTACATTTATTCAGCTCCACTATTTTGGTTACACTTATATACTATACAGTTCTTTTTCTACCCATCGCGTACAGCATCGAAGGATTGAAAGGTCATCATAGCATGTGCATACGCACGATAAAAACACATTTGGTCTCATTTCATGCCCCTTTTGCCTCCAAAGCTGAAAATGTGCGTACGCATCTCCACGCAAAACTGATATTTTCTATGGACAAAAGCTGAATTGAACTGAATAAATGTAATTGGTCCCTTATATAGCTATCAGAAACTGTAATTCTAACTATGTTGAATTGTGTAAATAATGTTAAATTTTTGTTTCATCCCATGTCCAGGCCGCAGCCGCTGGTGGTGGCGCAGCATTCGGCCAGTCGGGCCAACTGGGTAATAGTCCCAGTACTGTTCTAATCTCGAGCACTTCTAATTCTCTCATGTCAGCCACTGTCAAGCCTTCCACTCAACAAATAGGCGCTATTGGTGCGTATAACATCTCACAAATGAGAAAACAGAAATGAAATCTGATATAAAAACAAAATATATTCTTTTTTCAAAAGGGCTGAATTAGTTAATAATTATTATATTTAATAGAATAATTATTAGGAACAAAGTTACATTAAAATTATATTTAGATTTATGTTTATTTATATAAACAAATTTTATAAAGACTCGACGTCCATTTATTTGATATTATTTCAATTGGATACGAGAATCAGAACCATTGATAATTTGCAGGCAGCAAAGGTGGCGGCGTAGGCGGCGTGGGCGGCGTGAGCACGTATCAGCAGCAGTACCTCGGCTACTCGGCGCCCGTGGGCGAGGCGCCCTACTCGCTGCCCGGCCTGCTGCCGCGCCCCGCCCCGCCCGCCAGCTCCTACTACTCGCCCTACCAGCCGCCCGCCGCGCCCGCACCCACCTACCCACTGCAGTTTACGCAACCAGCGCAATCGGGGGCCTTCGGTTCGCAATTCCTGTCATCGCAGCTGCAGGTCGCCGCGGCCGTGCAGCAGATGCAGGTAGTGTGCTGTGCCCGCAACTTGTCTATCTCCTCGATACAAAGATCTACGAAGACTATATCTATAAGTGAACATTTGCAGCAGCAATATCGCGCGCCGCTGCAACAACAGTACGCGCCGCCGCAGCCTCGGCCGCCGCCACAGCAGCTCAAGAGTCCGCTGCACGAGCATGCCAATGGCTTCGCGCCGCTGTGCGACGCGTCGTCGCCGACGCCCAAGGGCGCTGCCAAGCCGCAGAAGCCGCCGCACTCGCCGCCGCAACACAAGTACCACGCGCCGCCCCCGCACCCGCCTCCCGCTCACACTCCGCACCAACACCACCAGCAACAGGTTAGCTATAATTGATAATCGTGAGTCTCATAACCCAACATTAATTCACATTGCCATTTCGAACGGCACTGGAGTAACACTTATGTGTAACACACCTGCCGAAAATGTATGCTATATTTTGTAGAATAACAAGAAACATCAAATGTATTTGTTGATATGTTGATATCAACAAAAACCAAACAAATTGTTTCTGAAGTTCCGCAACACCAATTTATTCGATTTCATCAAAACGCGACTTAATTTCGTCTGGATATGATTTTTTGCAATTAAAAAACTTGTACTCGACCCTCCAAAGCGTAATTTCGGAACCTGTGCTACTAAAACACTTGTAACTTGTGATTATTTTACGATGTTGTAGATGGTGAGCGGAGGAAACAACGGGCGATGCGGAGGCGGCGGCGGCGGGGGAGGCATGGGGCGCGGCGGCATGGTGGCGCCGCGCTACCCCGCGCCCATCGGCCAGCGCCCGCACGCGCCCGCGCTGCCCATGTACCGCGCGCCGCCCGCGCAGCAGCCGCGCCAGCACCACGCGCCGCACCAGCCGCGCCCCAACCTCTACTACCACCAGCACCAGCGCAGTTAGTACCTCTCGCGCAGCTCGTGGCGCCCGTGCGGCCCCAGCTCACCCACTCCCGTTGTGTGCAGACGGCGGCGCCGGCGACCGCGCGGCGGACAGCGGCGAGGCGGCGCCGGACGTGGAGGAGGCCGGCGACGCGGCCGCGCCGGACGCGCCCGCGCCCGCCGACCTCAAGGCGGAGTGAAGGGACAAGCGAGCCCCGCTGCCTGCCGCCCCGTGCGCGTGTCACCGCCGCACCCAGATGAGAGACACGCCGAACCCGCGCAAGGCGTAAACGTCTCGACGTCGCCGACTTTAGATTTTCGGTATTTTAATTAGGACGTAAATTATGGAAGTGATTCTGAGCCGTTCGACTCGCGGCGCCCCTGCGGCCGCCGCCGGGCCGGCCGCGTGGACGCGCGGCGCGTTCTGTTCGTATGTAAATATGTCGATCGGACGGCCATCCGACTCCTTGACTGTTATATTTAAGTATATATAGACGCGACCGGTCGGCGGATCTGCTGCGACGACCGGAGTACCCCGGGGACCGCGCGTCCTTGTCCGATGCTGCCTCGAGACTTCTCATTAGTGAATATGTAGCTACGGATTTTGCAGAGCGATTGTCGATGCGATGTAACCGAATAATAAATATAATTTGGAGCGCAGACGACCGAGTGCCGCTCGGCGCGTCTGCCGATCGACGCAGGTTAACGCTCCATGTATCATAATCAATTAATATTATTATATGCGAATAAAATTATTATGACCGAATCTCAGTTTTTAATTTTTCCCTCATTTAATACATGGGTACCCAAACAATGGGGCGTAGAGTACGTTAAAATGAACTATATATATTTGTTTACTTGTTAGTAAAAAAAGCCGGCCAAGTGCGAGTCGGACTCGCGCACGAAGGGTCCGTGTCGTCGATAGCAAAAAAACTGCATAAAATCACGTTTGTTGAATGGGAGCCCCACTTAAATATTTATTTCTGTTTTTAGTATGTGTTATAGCGCGGCGGCAACAGAAATACATCTGTAAAAATTTGAACTGTAGCTATCAGTTCATGAGAGTCTGGCTGGCCTGACAGACAGAGACGGACGGACAGCGGACTATTAGTAATAACCTTTTGGGTACGGAACTCTAAAAAACCGGGCAAGTGCGAGTCGGATTCGCTCACTGAGGAGTCCGTACAACCTATGAAAACAGTTCAATTCCCGAATTGCTTCATGCCAAATTTCAGGATTTTAAGTCCACGGGAAGTACCCTATGAATTTTGATTCAATCGAGAGTGTCGAAATACACGTTTTTTGCGCGACATAAACGACCGTATCTTTTTTTCGTAAACTCAGAAGTTTGATATTTTCACAGCTTCAAGGGACCGCAGACCTGAGTATATGGTTTTAATTTCAACTTGATACCTCCAAGAGTTCCCAAAATAAAGGAGTCTTGACTACAGGGTTGGATCCCGTTTTGTTTAACAACTGAGTGAACACTTTGGTTTTTAGATTAAAGACATATTTATCGAACCGCATAAAAGACCATCGTCGTCAACGATGTTACTAGACTAATACCGTGTTTAGACAGTGATGGATTTGTTCTAAACTCCAAGCAAGATGCCAGTGGCGGACTAAGCCCGTCAGAGGCCCGGGGCGGCAAAGCTGAATGAGGCCCCCCAGCTTTAAAAAGTAGTTTTACAAGCTTTTCATTCAGTTTACACTAAACACTAATGTAATAATTGTTTATGTTTATTTCGCTAAAATCTGGTAAGTGAAATTTAAATTTGACTTAAATTATTTAAGCTAAATAAACATACATACCTACAATATAGAATGGAGATGGGTGAGGAAAATAAAATACAAATCAATCGACAAAAAAAAAATAGATAATATAAATCAAAGTTAGTTTATTTTTATTTTTTGTAGCGTGTTAAATGTGTTTTCAATTTACTGAACTCTTCAATAACTTCTGTGAAATTGATTTCTTTTAAAATTTTTCTTTCTATTGAAAGCACGGCTAGGTTAACCAGTCGCTCTTGACCCATTGTAGATCGAAGATAATCTTTAATTAGATTAAATTTCGATAAACTCCTCTCGCATGATGCAACCGAGATGCAAATGGTCAAGAAGTATTGAAGTATAAGCGATATACAGGGTAACGATTCACTGAAGTCCCATTTCATTATTTAAGGACTTGTTGGGCTCCCCATTTGGCAGCAACGTTCATACTCGTATCGGTGGCTTTTACATGCCTGCGGTACCGTAAAACGGGGTGAATAGAAACAAAACTTTGGTTTGGTTTTTCACTTTGATACCATATTATCGGCTTCTAAAAAAGCATCGACTTTTTAGAATAACAATTAATTACTAAATTGATTCAATAAATTCAAATATCGTAAAAATACTTACACTTTGAAGTTTGGTTTTTCACCCCATTTGACTGTACCAATGTTTCTTTTTCGACCTAAATAGAATGTAGTGAGTGAAAGTACGTGTAGGCGTACAAGAGTGAATTATTTGCACTTCATTCATTCAGGGATTCCTGGGTAGTACCCGCTACAAAGACGGGAATTCCCCCAGCGTATTGGACGCGTTCAGCAAAGGTAATAGAATATTAGTACTGAGTAAAAAGTCTAGATGGCGATAGCGTTTTGATCTTGATGAAATTATGTAGGTACTAAGCACATTTTTAAAGTCTTGTTTAGGATTTGATCAGGGGAACTCGGAGGCATTTGGGCCCCCCCAAGACCAGAGGCCCGGGGCGGGCCGCCCCTTCCGCCCCCCTGTTAGTCCGCCACTGCAAGATGCCAACAAAAAATCACACAGATTATTTGGTTAATAATAATTGAAAAGATGGTCAATTAAAACAAAAATGATAATAAAGAAATAGACAAATGCAAATTAAACCTACCTTTTAAAATACCATTGGAAGAAAAGCCTCAGCACGAAATAGAAAACATCATGAAAAACTTAGCTCAAGAAGCATATAAAAAAAACAGTTTTTTTCTAAACCATTAAACAGGAAATTAATCTTTTTGAGGTAATTCCACTAAAGGATATAATTTAAAAGAAACATAAAAATTTCATGACGATTCCTTCATTTTCCATCCAGTATGTACAATCAATACTAGCTTCTAATCTGCCGTTTTAGGGCCGACGCTGCGTTAAGCGGTCGTCCGAGCGGTCCCATAAAAAAGTGCGTCGCGGCTCGCCGCGCTGGCAGCCGCGCCCCGAAACCTTTTTGCTACGTAATAATACATTAAAGTTAAAAAAAATAAATAAGAAATAAATAATAATCACTACATAGTTTAAAACAAAGTCGCTTCCCGCTGTCTGTCCCTATGTACCTATGCTTAGATCTTTAAAACTACGCAACGGATTTTGATGCGGTTTTTTTTTAATAAATAGAGTGATTCAAGAGGAAGGTTTATATGTATAATACATGCATAATATAGTAGAGAAGACAAATGAAGAGAAGAAGAAGAGAGGTGTCCCTTCGGCCAGTTATCGCTCAAGATAGCATGGACCGGACAACCCTTCAGCGCCCCTTCGATCACTCGACTTTAGCTACGCCTTGATCTCATGGCCTCTGACTAGATGATCAAATTAGTAATACGTTAGTAGTAGTATATTAGTTCCTTAAATTACACGCTGATCTCATAGCCTCCCAAACTATGTGGAACATCGACCCTCATAAGCCAGTTCCTTTCCTTAGATCACTCACATACTCTCACGCTGATCTGATAGCCTCTCAGACTACGTGGAACATCGACCCTCATAAGCCAGTTCCTTAGATCACTCACATACTCACACGCTGATCTGATAGCCTCTCAGACTACGTGGAACATCGACCCTCATAAGCCAGTTCCTTAGATCACTCACATACTCACACGCTGATCTCATAGCCTCCCAAACTATGTGGAACATCGACCCTCATAAGCCAGTTCCTTAGATCACTCACATACTCACACGCTGATCTGATAGCCTCTCAGACTACCTACGTGGAACATCGGCCCTCATAAGCCAGTTCCTTAGATCATTCACAATTGCGTAACTACACCACCAGCCACCATTGCCAGCAGCTGGGAGCGTTTTACAGCTGGCAGTTGCGGTTCTTAAAATTGATAAGATATCACTGTCTCCACCAGATCATACGCACTCCACTCCTCGATAATGTTCCGCCGTCTCGGCCTTCTCTAAATTATTGGTAAAGGTACTACCTAGCTAGATCTATCATACCTATCATAAACACCAGGACCACTCGAACCGCGGGAGCGCTCACAAACACGCAAACAGACACCCAAGCCCAGAACAAACATCTGCAGCCCACACAATCGCCTGCTCTGTGTGGGCATCGAACCCACAACACGCAGCGCAGCAGCCAATCAATCAACCACCGCGCCACCCGCAAAATGCGAAAACTCAACAAAACCCGAGATGCATCCAAACTCCAGATTCCCTTCAACTAAGCTAGTAATTCTCATTACAGTTCATTATTACCACTAGTTCAAGTTTAATTAAAAGATAGTTTAATTAAATAAATTAACCTTAAAATTTCTTGCCACATTGCCTTAATAACAAAACAAAGCACAACCATCCACCAATCATCTGGCATCCCCACCACACATCCAATTAAGCCAATCCAAAACACTAATCACTAAGCTCTACATTCACATGCAGGGATCAATCCTCCAAACCAACAGAAGTCACATGCAAAGCCCCATCGCAACCGAGATGAACAAACCACTCATGGACACCGTCCACCGTCAACCATCCGATAACCCGAGAGAGCCCAAATCTCACACGTTCCCGCCACTTCATCATTCAACTGCCAGCCATTCAAATCAGAAGCCCAGATGTGCCGTAGTCACGCTTCCGTTCAGCAAGCAACCAATCACCGGAGAGCGCCGTCTAGCCATCAACCTTTACCAGCTTTACCTTCAAAGGCTCAGACTGTAAACCAACCCCATGATCAAGCGATGGGAGACGAACCCGAAGAAGCCGCGCATGACACCACGCCCCGCCACGGATACAGCTCGCCATCCAGTATCAGCATGCAATTCTGTTGGGCACCCGCGGGCCTCAAACCACCAGACCGACTCCCTTCTAAGAATCAAAATAAAAAAGAATGAAATTCCCTTCCCAATGTCCCCGCGGTGCCGCCGCCAAGTAAAAAAAGGACTCATTACAAGCCAATCCCCAAAACGGACCCATGACACGAGAGAAGTTGATCCACAAACTGCCCCAACCGAGCCACGGCATACGGCTGAGGAGTCGAACGTGCGTTCAGCCACAAAGTCCCACTCATCCAGACTCAACTTCACACTCCAGCACCTCGAACCGTACTACCAAAAATGACCACACCCTCAAATCCAATGTCCGATCCGGCTCTAGTCAACGCCTGCAAAACTACATCAAGTCTTCCGACGTTCCTTCAATAGTTTCCAAAACCATTAATTTTTAGGTTTCCGTACCCCAGTGAAAAACGGAACCCTTATAGGCTTCGGCGGACTTTATGCGCATATGATCATAATCCACAGCTGATCAGGGATAGAGAGCCGGTTCAGATTGATGGTAAAGGTCGTCTTCATAGGTTCGGTTCAGATTGAGCTAGTCAGCTAGTCGATATATCGTAAAAGTGGGCTTTCCCGGGTTGGCCCGCGTGCCGCGTGGGGCCCGGCTCTGACACCGCGACGCGCCGCCCTGAGACTTGCCGTCGCCGCTGAGCAGGGGATCGCCCAGCGACGCGACGACGTCTTCGCTCTGTTTATTGACTTAATCACTTTTGTACACTGACTTTCTTTATTTATTAAACTTTATTGGTAGCCAAGGTTTATTCCGGACTAACAACGAATGTACGTTTTCGACACTAATGGGGCCTCCGCCAGTGCGCCCTGCACTGGCGGAGGCCAAACATTGAAGGTAGAGCTGAACTATAGCTACTAACATCTGAGAGCCGAAGTAGGCGGCGCGGCGTTTGTCACTTGAGAAGCTTCGCCGCTTGACAAAATAAGTACTTTATTTCTACGGATGATAAAGAGATTTGATCTTAACAATGTGAGCGACCTGCTCACATGTTTTGGTTCCTAGTCTTTATCATATCCTGATATGAAAGCACAGAAAAACGGAGAGTTGCAACGTGTACCTAGTCCTTTTTAACTTAGAATGTAACTATTATTCAAGGGCTAGGACTGGCCTGTTTGTCTAGTGGTTAGCTACCCTGACTGCTATGCCGAAGGTCGTGGATTCGATTCCCACTTAGGACAAATGTTTGTGTGATGAGCACGGTCATTTGTTCTGTGTCTGGGTGTAATTTATCTATCTATAATATGTATGTATTTAGAAATACAAAAGTACTAGCGACCCGTCCCGGCTTCGCACAGGTGCAATGCTGATACCACCGCAACCGCTATGTCCCTGCAATTTAAATCTGTAATATCTTCGAAAATATTCATTTAAATTAAATGCTGTAAAGGGAACGGGATTCATCATCATCTTCCTGCCCTTGTCCCGTGTTATTTGGGGTCGGCGCAACATGTTTTTTTCTTCCATTCTGCCCTGTCACTCGTCATACTATCACTAACTTCCTTTTCTTTCATATCACTCTTCACACAATCCATCCATCTTTTCTTTGGTCTCCCTCTCCCTCTCCATCCATCCACATGTAAACTCATAACTCTTTTAGTAACATGCGTTTCATCCCTCCTCTTCACATGACCATACCAAGACAAACGATTCCCTTTCAACTTTTCAGTCACTGGCGCCACTTTCAAACTTCCCCTAATATACTCATTTCTCACTTTATCCATTCTCGTCACGGGAACGGGATTAATCTATAAAAATAATCCAGACTAAAATCATCCCATCTAATGGGACCCGACTGTTGCAGTCAATGTGTTCCGTATTAGAATTTATTAAGTATTTGTTTTATTTTATGTGTGTAAATTAATGCAATTAAGTTGGTTTCTACGCTAGTGGTTTGAACTTGTTTTTTTTTTTAGTTTTTATTTATAGTTATTTTTTTCGCAGTCGGGTTTTTTTATTTGTTAAATTTATTTTTTTAAAAATCTTTGTAACTCAATTCGGGAATTGAACTGTTTTCATAGGTAAGTTTGTACGGAACCCTCAGTGCACGAGTCCGACTCGCACTTTCCCAGTTCTTTTTTAGTGAAGTTGGTTATTTTTTTTACCGACTTCAAAAAAATGAGGTTATCAATTCGGTTGTATGTTTTTTTTTATGTGTGTTACCTCAGAACTCCGTCGTTTATGGACCGATTTGCAAATTTTTTTTTTCCTCTTGGAGGATATGTATTCCAATTGGTCCCATTTTTTTCAGAATCCAGTTCTGATGATGGGATCCATGAGGAATCGAGGGAACTTCTCAAATATTATAGGCAACCATATGATGATTTTGGTATTTTCATCGAGAACTTAAGCAATTACAGTCAAAAAGTAGCATTTGATGAAGTGGAACTGATGAAGAAGACCAGAAATGGCCAACGGAACTTCATTCTCACATAGATTTCGGAAGTCGGTGTTAAATAAGAAACAAAAAATACCGAGAAACACCGTAATACACATACACATGATCTATGGAAATCACTTTGAAACTGTATAGTATGTTTTTACCATATCCTTTCTATCGTCTTATTTGAACATAATAATATATCAATGTAACAAGATAAAGTTAAAAATATTAGCGGTTTATTAGAGTTAATGCAATAAAGTGCAAACTTTTCTCAATCTTACACAAATCAATCATGTATTTTATTCCATTATTACATATTTAAGTATGTGCAGTATAACTTATTGTTATCGGTGCTACATAGATGATGTCTGAAATTAAAGATAGGTACATTAATACTTAACATAAAAAAACCTTTTCAACACACTTGCTCAGAAAGTGACTCTTATTGCACTGCACTTAGGTATATAATGGCACTCGTTACCAAACTGTGTCATTTTGATTACCATTACGCACTTGTGCTATAATGTAGTTAAAACCTTTTTGTTCAACCTCTTTGTTCGCAAAACAAATTTTGAATTCGAATAAAATTCCCATTAAGTTATTGCGTTCAATACTATATACTTACTTATTTTATCCAATTTACAAGTTAAAATGGACAAATTTAACTTGTACAAACGATTTATTCAATAAAAAAACATTTAGTAAATAAATCGTACATTCAAATATTTTTTTTTTTTTTTTTTGTCTATGGCCGCCATTTTAAGATGGGCGCGGTTTTTGGCGTGATTTTTTTTATTCCAGTGAAGTTCAGTGGCTGTATTAATTAAATTAAATACTACAAAATCTGTATATAATCTGTAGTTTTTTTATTATCTGTGTTTATTGTCTAGTGTCTATAGTGCAGCACAGTTATGCCCGGTTGGCACATGGCCGGACCGATTGCTATATTTTATTGTGCGTCTATTTGGGCAGAATAAACATGTTTCTTTTCTTTTCTTTTTTTTATTAGCAAATGTTACATCCGTATTCTATTGTCACTACGAAAGAAATTATCGTAAAAACTTTTCAAGCAAGAAAATATAAACGTAAGACTAGGCAGTATGATCAAAATACCTTAGCCTTCCTCTAGGGGTAAATAAAAAAAAATGATGCGCGCTCTTCTTCCTTGTCGATATCACTCTTGACAGAGTGGTCGTGGTCATCACTTCAGGTGTTGGTGGCAAGCTTCACAACACGCCGCCACTCCTCTCTGATGGCCGCCTTCCTCGTGCATTCGTGCAGTGATGATGAGCCATTTACTGCCGCTTTAATCTGGTCAGTCCACCTCATAGGCGACCTTCCTCGTGGCCTGGTACCCTCAACCCTTCCCTGAACTACAAGTCGCTCAATAGCCACTTCCCCTCTGCGGCATACGTGACCAAAAAAGGTGAGAATACGAGACTGTACCAAAGATGATAAACGCTGCTTGATGCCGAGTTCCCGAAGTATAGACTCGTTGGTACGGAATTCAGTCCACGATACTCCGAGCATTCTCCTCCAGCACCACATCTCTAGGGCGTCTATCTTCTTTTTCTCTATTTCCCGTAAGGTCCACGTTTCTGCGGCGTACAAGAATATGGGGAATACAAGTGCCCGAACTAGCCGGATTTTGGTGGCTCTATATAATTATGTTGCGATTCCTCCATATTTTCCTCAACTTGTCCATCGCAGACCTGGAAATTGCCATACGCCTCTTCACTTCATCGATACATCCACCGTTGTTCGTAATTAAGGCCCCCAGATAAATGTATGATTGCACCACATCACAATTAGCAATTTGTGTAATTTCTGGAGAATTGTTATTCATGCGGTCGACAATCATCACTTTCAGTGCGCGCTCTTAGGAAACCAGATTTTTACCGCCATGTTTCAGAAATTTTTACTAGTTTTACTGTTGTTTTCTTCACAAGTGTATTGAAAAACGTCGTATGACACACGTGAGTAATTAATGATTACCGTTCTTGGCTCTCTTAAGACCCTCGCCTCGGCTCGGGTCTAAATACCGCCTCGACAGTAATCACTAACATTACACACTTATATTATAACCCAAGTAACAAAAAGTGGTCTTGTAGTGGTTCCGGAGCCAGGTCTATAACAGTAGTAGCTAGTAAAAGTTTATAACCATTTATAACCGCGTATAAAATGGAAAAGGGCCCATTTTATACGCGTACTTTTGCTAATAAAACACTTATAGTAGACTTGACAAGCACCACTTAGGCCAATAACATACTTATAGTTGGACTACGCAGAACTATCTGCTCCCGCGAAGCCAGCTATGAGCATCTAATAGAAATAGAACCAGACACCACGACTTAAGCCCGTAATACACTTATAGTTAGACTCCGCAGAACCATTTGCTCCCGCGAAGCTCACTATGAGCATTTAATAGAACCAGGCAGGCGTGTAACGTACTCCGCGCTTCTATTACTAGCTACTTCAAACATTTATGATTTTTGTTGTGTTGTGTGATTTTGAAAAAAAAAATTAAAGGTAATCATCTATTTTATATAAAATGTATTAACAAGTATTTCGCACGTAATATTATATGTACATATATGTTTGCACGGCAAACGCGTAAGTATTTTCGGTGAAGTATATTGTGTTTTACATCTCAATTTTTGTTCGCCTTTTGAACACGGCGTATTTACTAAGTTGTTTTTTAAAAATAATATTAGTCCTAAGGTAACAGCATTGTCGCGCCATATTGTAACGAGTTAGGATTTACGAGAATAGTTTTATAAGAAACCTTTATATAGAAATTAAGACTATAACAGTATTCGAGAGTCCACAATAATACCAGGTACACTTACTCTTAAAAGAAACCACTGGAAAACTAATTCACTTAAAATTGGCGCATAAAGTTGACTTATACACCCCTATAAGGTCAAGTAACAAATACAAATGGTTCTAACTAAGTGCATTTAGTTCTATAAATTACTATTACTGGCGTATGACACTTATAGCGGATTTATAATTATTTCTTGTAGGCGATTATAAGTGTAACTTACTGGACCAAGTTTTCTCAAGTGTATTTACACCGATGCAACACTTTTATAGGCCATCTTGGCCTTTACTGCGCCTATAATTTCGTTCTATATACGAGTATAAGTCAACTCATAAGAACAGATGTACTATAAACCCAAACGAACTCCGTGTAACCTGTTATAAGCTTGGTAGTAAAACCTAGAACTACTAAGAGAGAGGTACTAGTGCTGTGAGCCTGTAAACTATGCGCTACAGGAGAACTTTGTTACTTGGGAATGTACTATTATTTTAAAATAAAATAAAGAATAAATCTGCTGCTTCATACATTTTTGTTCATATAACTCGACCAAATGTGAAGACACTGGAAAAGATAAAGAAGAGGGTTTAATATACGAGAATTGCTGATACATATTATAATATTCTGATTTCAAAGGAACCCTAAGTTATTCCACAATGGCGGTCACGACTTTGATCATAGTCCTACTAAAGAAGGCCTGTAGTTGCCAACGATATTATTCTATAGTGGAAAATCATGGAACTAGTCTTCGATTAATTTATTTTAATTTGGATAAAACTCACTCAATTGAGAGGGGCTTTAAAAATTACGTGCTAAACTATGCCTACTTTGTCAATAAAATTATGATCGCAACTCTATTTCACTGCTTGGATCGCTACTACCTACTAGTGCATTTTACAATAGCGTGGTCGCCATAATAAATATCTTAATATTATAATTTTACTTACCACGATTTGATGAAACTAGAAATATAAGAGTAACACACAATCCCTTTAACAACACTGATTGAATGAACGATTGAACAAATTATTGTGATATCGTGTTGTAAAAGAACCACAATCACTATTATAAAACTTAAAAGTACCTTTATTAACAGCGGCGTTACCGAGGCTATAATATCACCGTTTGGTGATATCCCTCACTGTAACATCAATCTTACAGGTCAAAAATGGTACACCAAAGCTGCTATAGAGTTACCTACTGTATCAGTGAATAACAATATAACTGCGCCCAATCCGGGTTGTGTAAGCGTTCTTTGGTCTATTATAGAACCGCTCAGTAACACTAATTAGTTCTTGAAAAACGTTCTATGGGCTGCTTTAGGATAAGGTTTTGCTGCTTGGGGAGGGAGGATGACAATACAAATAAATAAATAAATGGTTATGAATAGTTATGTTGAAAATGGTATCATCGAAGTGACCTGATGATGATGATGATGGAGCCGGAAGATAAATTAATGAATGTATCCTAGCCGTGTTTGGGCTTATTAGAATTGTCATGAGATGCACTTTAGCTATAAGGTACTATCGAAATGATCAGGTGATGGAGCCGGAAGGTGGAAGGTAGACACGGGAACTTCATCATAAAACAATGTAGGTATCCTAATGTTTAGGTTAATTGGAATTGTCATGAGAAATAGGCACTCTGGTTATAAGTGTATCGCAACTAAAAAGTGTGAAATAAAAAACTTTTTACAAAAAAAAAAAATAACCGCCTTCACTAATAATAACACTAAAAGGATCAAAATAACTTTAATTTCGGAAGTCGGTGTTTCTCGGTATTTTTTGTTTCTTATTTAACACCGACTTCCGAAATTAAAGTTATTTTGATCCTTTTAGTGTTTTTTTTTAGTGAAGTCGGTTATTTTTTTTTTCTAAAAAGTTTTTATTTCACACTTTATAGTTGCGATACACTTATAAACAGAGTGCCTATTTCTCATGACAATTCCAATTAACCCAAATACTGCTAGGTTACATTGTTTTATTATAAAGTTCCTGTGTCTACCTTCCTCCTTCCGGCTCCATCATCAGATCAGTTCGATAGTACCTTATAGCCAAAGAGCATCTCACGACAATTCTAATAAGTCCAAACACGGCTAGGTTACATTGATTAATTACGGAGTTCCAGTGCCTACCTTCCGGCTCCATCATCATCATCAGATCACTTTGATGATACCATTTTCAACGTAACTATTCAGAATCATTCATTTATTTGTATTGTCATAGTAGCTTAACTATATCTTCATTGTGATATCTATTTGAGTATGAAGTTCCGTTGACCATTTCTGGTCTTCTTCATCAGTTCCACTTCATCAAATGTTACTTTTTGACTGTAAATGCTTAAGTTCTTGATGAAAATACTAAAATTACCATAGGGTTGCCTATAATTTTTGAGGAGTTCCCTCGATTCCTCATGGATTCCATCATCAGAACTGGATTTTGAAAAAAATGGGACCAATCTGGAAGCATATCCTATAAGCCGGGACGGGTCGCTAGTACTTATGTATTTCTAAATACATACATATTATAGGTAGATAAATTACACCCAGAGACAGAACAAATGACCGTGCTCATCACACAAACATTTGTCCTGAGTGGGAATCGAATCCACGACCTCCGGCATAGCAGTTAGGGTAGCTAACCACTAGACAAACAGGCCAGTCCTAGCCCTTGAATAATAGTTGCATTCTAAGTTAAAAACGGTTTATCTCCACTATAATAAGATCTAAACCTTTCCAATGAATCACTATGTCTATTGGCTAAAAATGAAAATCGGATCAGTAGTTTTTTAATTTACCGCGAGTCGACAGACGCGATGAGCCTGTTTTATAATAATGTAAGGATAAAACGAAACAGTAATATTTTTCATAATATTAGGTCATATTATTCCAGTGCACTCTGGGAATGAAAACAAAATGGTATGTTTTGTGACAAAAACGATCCGTGTTTGGCTGAGAGCCAAAACAACTTCGCCCGGTCGCCCCCGACTGAGGGCTATCGAGGAGCCCCGGTTCGGCCTCCCGCCGATCTGGCGCCAGCCTACAGTAGCGAAAGTACAGAGTTGATTATAATCACAGTATTGCATATTATAGTAAGATGCACCTTATTAGTTAATCAATTGATTGAGTTTAAGTCTGAATGAGTAAAATGTACGAGTATTACAAAACAGCATCAGTACCCTAGCCTACACTAGCTCACACCTACAATAGATGCCTCGATATTTTTTTTTAATTATGCCCCACATTAGGAATTACTACTGTATCGTGGGTGCGTTCACAAACATATATAAATTCACATACACAAGACACCCAGACCCGGAAGACCTGTAGACCATACAAATATCTATTTGACTCGTGCGGGAATAGAACTCGCGACACGCAGCGCAGCAGTCAATCGCTCAACCACTGCGCCAACCGTGCCGTCAAAATGTTATCATCGAATGTCAATTTCATGAAATTATTTAATTTGGCGAGTGTTTTTTTTTTAATAAAATTATGTGCAGGAATCTCATGCTACTAAGGTTACCAATAGTAAAATCTCTGACAAAACGCGAGAAAGCTTTGTAGGTTGAGAGTTGTTAGTCTTGTTCCATAGTAATAATTTATTTCATCTTAATTTTCGCAGCAGTAAATCCAGCGAATATCCATTTCGCTGTTCAGAGCAACGGCGCCGTGGCTTAGTTGGTTAAAGCGCCTGTCTAGTAAACAGGAGATCGTGAGTTCGAATCTCGCCGGGGCCTTCTATGAGTGGTAGTTTTTTGAGATGCTTTTGTTCAACTGTTGTGTATATATTCTATCTGATTCTATCTTAATGCCTGACGTGGCTGATATGATACAATACTACATAGGGACGTTACAATTGTTCTATAACTACATAGGTAGGGAAAATAGATAGGTACGAAGTACGGGTACCTGTAAATATGCAAGTGATTTAAGGACGAGTGTTGTTGTTGCGAGAAGTGGTGTCTGAATCACGCAGTTGAGCTTTTGAAAAATTAATTACAGATAACATTGTTTTGTTTACCCAAACGATGACATAGCATGATAGGTATTCCCCGATTACCTTACCCATTTATATATATTTATATAAAGATGATTTATTTAAAGTAGAACACTGATATTATGTTGAGTTGTTATCCTTATCGACTTTCCAAATAAATTGTAGTTACAGTGATACGTAATTATGATCACTTAGGCATTGTTGTTAGCATTGGGTTTCTACACGTTATCAGTACGAAAGAACTTCATACTAATGGCGCTATATTGTTGTATCTAAATTGTTATACATATTATTGTACAGGGTTATTTGTAAAATACTAATTAGTAGGTAATTTCAGGGGGCAAATTAATGATTATAAAAAATTTCTACTATGAGACTGACACTGAATTGGCTACAGAAAAATGTATTTCTTCGGTTAACTAAATATTGTATTTGTATTAAACAAAGGATTTTTTTTTTCATTTTTATGGTTGGCCTGTAAAAAAGTTTTTTTTAAATCGTGAGTACTTTCACCCCCTAGCTTAGCTTAGCTATTAGTCTTTTACATATAACCCTGTATGGTTGCAATAAAATATACAAATGGAAACATAGGAACAATTAGTTTAATAAAAGTTCAAGGCGGGTCAACAACCAGACGGGGATGCAATGCAAGTGCTTTGTTCCGAACCTGAAGGGCGCCTGGCCATTTACCCCGAATAATACACCCGTTCACGTCAGTTCAACATCAACCTTGTCTATTTCATGTTTTGTTTTATCACAACACGGTGTAGCTGAAGGATATCGATCATCAAAAGGTTTGTTATCTAAACAAGGATTTGCTAGCGGAAAAACAATGGTTTTCAATTTGTCAAACCGCTCCAGTAGATACCTATATTTAACAAAAATAATACAGTACAAAATAAAATCTATCTATAAAAGAAACTGACTGACTGACATATTTATCATTCCTGCCACAGCTGAAACTGCTATGAATAGTAACGTGAAATTTTGCCCAGCGTATCGTTTTATGCCGTAGGCGAACACTAAGAGAGGATTTACCAAAATTCACCATCTAAGGGGTCCTAACGGGGGTCCAAAATTTGTATGGAGAAACCTACTTTCACGCGGGCGGAGCCGCTGGCAGAAGCTAGTATATATATACATATAGGTAAAAGAAGAAACTGACTAAATGACTGACATATCACGGCACAGCCGAAACAACTGGGATTAGAAACGTGAAATTTTGCAGTTTCCTCTTATGACGTAGGTGATGAGCACTAAGAGGGTTTTCCAAAAATCACCCCCTAAAGGGATGAAATAGGAGTCTAAGGTTTATATGGAGAAACCTAGTAAGATAAGTAAGAAAAGTTAAAACATGGGCATATTTATATGAATGAAGCCATGAACCCCTAGTGGTGTCATCAGTGTTGCTGGTACTATACCACCAGTGACGTCACATGGAAACTAAAAACTTCACTTCAACATATTATACAACAGCCCGAAATCAACTATCCGGCAGTTGCCCGGATCAGACATAACACCCGTCTGGTCGGAGGTTTCGCCCTTTTCACCGGAGGTTTGCGGAACTTTACACCCTGTTCCGCATGTCTTAAAACATTATCATTTCAGAAAGACGTCCACTGTTGAACATAAGCCAACCCCAAGTGTCGCCACAATGTACGGTCCTGTGCGTCTCGCATCCATCGGATTCCCGCAACCCTTACCAGTTCCACCTTGTAGGAGGCTTTCCAACGCTGCGTCTTTCGGTACGCGGTCGCCACTTCTGAACCTTTCGGTCCCAACGGTCATCTGTTCTGCGAGCTATGTGCCCTGCCCATTGCCACTTAGTGTCATCATGTCTTAAATACATAGGTACAGCTAATACAAATGGTATGTACCGTGCAACACACGTGGTGTGTGTGTGTGTGTCTGGTGTGTGTACAATGGTATGGTGGTTTCATCAAACCCTGTGAAACCCTGAGCATAATTTTGTTTAGCACGAGAAATGGAAATAATTCTTGTTGTTATTTAAGTCCACAACGATATACTCGCCGCTTGGTAACAATAAAAAGTAATTTTGGTGGTGTGGTTTTCCCTTGTATTTAAATATCGATCAGACTCCAGTGCAATGATTAACAAAATTGAGTCATGCTAATTGGACGTACCTAAGTACGTCTTTTTCTAGGAAAACGAGTGTTGAAGTGAGACATGCGATGGGAATATGGGACGTAGGTATGTACTTACTTTGAGATATAATGCTAGTCCATTCCTCAAGCTACCTTTAAACATAATTGTGTAGGCTTGATGACTATAAATCAATTTAATAATGTCCTTTATTATGCAGCCATCAATTACCACTCCGGTGGACCGATCGCGATCCCTCTAACACTCAGTGGGTAAACCGAAGGAAAGAAGCTTAGCAAAAAGGATTTCGTGTTAGACCCTGTCGAAACCTCACTCCAAATATAAATAGCATACGCTAGAAGATACCCGTAGACCGAGCCCCAGTAAACATTTTCGAGTAACAGTGTTGAAGTTATTGCAGTTTCTTAGTTCCAAAACGAATCGCCTTCGGCTCGGGCGTGTAATCTGTGTCGACTGCAATGACAAACTGTGCTTACTTACACACCGTACTTAAACTATTAAGTATTTTACGTTTTGATGCAAATCATCAAAACGTAAAATAATAGTTTAAGTACATATAAGGGAAAAAAATGAACCATGGGAGATGGGAGTGCTCAAGCGCATTAATTCGCATTGCGCGCAAAATAAAAAAAAGCCTACCTGCATCAGTTTCTAAGTTATCATGGTCCATGTGCATAACATCCTTTGTCCATGGATGTATTGGCACTCTTGCTCTAATTGGTGATGCTAATAAAACTAAGTTTAACTGAAAACATTTCAAAAACATTTTTTTATGACTTGTGTGTAGGTACAAATGTTTTTGTTTACTGAAAACAAAGGATAGATAGGACAGAGATAAATTAAAAAAGGTTTCCAGCCAAAACTGCTTCCTGACAGATGGCAGAGAGGCAGTTAGGTATATGCGCAGCAATATAAAATTGTAATTTATTAATTTATTTAGTGGCTCTATAACCAGTCAACCCTGGCAAGGACAAGTTTTGTTTGCGAGTTATTTTTGTAATTCCACATTAGTTTTACCTTGTTAGTCCTAACAATGGAGGACAATCCTGACTGAAAAACCTTGCTATTATCAGGGTGCACTGCACTCTGGTTTTCCTTAGGAATGTAAATGAGACAATGGATAAGTAAAAAAAGATGAAAATAAACACAAATTGAATGTCATAGATTAAATCAAGAGTAGGTACCTACTGAGCACTTCAATTACTTAATTGAGCTTATTGCTGCTCTAGATGGAGAAACAAATTACAAAGAACAACAACGCTAAGCGCAGCTAGGAAAACAAGTACTACGGCAATTGCAAGACAAAGCTAAACTGCCTTTGTATGTATGAGTAGAGTGAATCAGACAGGCTAGTGGCCACTGTCGCCCGCCAGCGCAACGCACTCTGCCAACGCCAGTACTATACAGCCAGTCAGCAGTCGACGCGCGACTCGCTAGCAGCTAGCACTGCCATAGCGCGTACTCTGTGCATAGCGCGCTTCACAATTGACTTCTTCGAATGTCAACAAACTTTCACCTCGGCAGTAAACAAACAAAATAATCGAGGAAATTCAATAAACTGTTTAATTTTTCTTAACGAATTAATTCCTTTATGTACGTAACAAATAATAAGTTCCAATTAATAAGTGTAATTATAGTCGCGGTAAAAAGTGATGGTGTTTTTTTCTTTCTCGATGTGTAACAATTGAAAATATCACAGAAACGTTGGACGCCAGAGACTCGGTCGTAATAAAGTTTCATTGCATCACAGCAAGCAGTGTTGATCATTAAATTGAATGAATGTTCCAATTGTGCAGTGACTAAATTAACTAAGTACATAGGTACCTGAGCGTTGATCGACCATGGGCAAGGATTATGGTAAGTTCGTGTTACAGAGATCATATTCCATTCCATATTCCATGATTCAAATGAATATTTCAGATCAAACTTTTAGTACTTATATAAAGTGGAGTTATTAGTATTTAGATTTTTTGTGTGTTCTTGAGAGAAATCAAATAGGTAGGTTAAGGTACCACAGGGCGCATAGAAAAATCAAGGCATTTCCTATAAAGATTATGAGGGTAGGTACAATGCCTTTTGAACTTTTGTTCTAGGTACCTATATTGTAGTTATGATGAATGACGAATGTGTTTATTATCTTTTAAAAAATAGTATTATATCACAACTTTCAGCGATACACACAGTGTATGGAGATATTACAGGCTTAAGATGTTGGAATTTTAACATGATGTTTAGTGTTTTGTTTTAGTTGATGATTACTATAGAAGATATAATGTGAGACTACCCGATTCTTTTGAAACCACAACTCTATGCGGTGAACGGTGACCGACTATTACATTTTCTGCCTACTACAATTTTAGATTTCTATTTTTGTGGGATCACCATGCGATCGCATAAAAACTTTGACATTTGTTTTTGGTTGAATGCACTGAATGGAAGTTACCGGCGTTCTTTATCCGAGTACCTTTCAGTGTTGGATATCGGAATTCTTTTATGAAGAGAGTAACAAGAGAGCGAGGAAGTGTAATTCAATTGAAATCCATTACAATGGAACAGATCACTGAACTGTACCTACACACATTATGCTCACATTATGTGTAGATAGTACTTGATGGATATGTTCGAGTGATTCAGTTAATTGATTTTTCGGCAATCTGGTAGGTAGGTACTTAAATTTGTTATAGTTGCATCACAACCACTAACAAATTTTTTCACCAAGTTTCAAAATGTAGGTATGTGCTATGTGCGTTACAGTGGCATGAAATTATCTTTATTTACTTATTTAAGTACACAGAAGATAAACTGAGATAATTACATTTGGTGATATATGCACAGTCGAGGTGTAGGTAGGCAAACACCAAAGTGTAACAGTTATTGTGTGTGCGAGGCTGATAAATTAATAGTAGATATTTAGCACTTGTTATCCAAGGTTTGCTTTAATTCATTAAACTTTCGAATATTTCTTTCTTCGGAATAAAGGCCCATTTTTGACCTCTCCTTTGTAAGCTTTTTTTTGTAGAGGTAGTCTCTGAATAATTTCTCTACTTTCAGGCGGGTGTAGCCAGTGGCACAAACAAAAACAAGCTTACAAAGGAGAGGTCAAAAATGGGCCTTTATTCCGAAGAAATTTGAACACCAATGTCATATACGAAAATAATAATTAATATAAAATAATATAATTTAATTAATTCCAATTTAATAATTTAATTTCAATTCAATACATTATAATAATTTTGATAATTTAATTTCAATACTTTTAATATTTTATGTTGACATGTTTATAAAAAACAAAATTCTAATCAAATATTCAAACTATGTTCTATGTTTTTAAATAAGTACTAATTTTGTTTATTAATTGAATGTTTTAAATGTATGCATGCAATTAGTGAGAAATAAAGGCTTATTATTATTATTATTATTATTTATTACGACGCTAGATCATGATTACATATGATTTTTTCAGGCTCCCGACTTCCTATGAAGCTGTAAAATGTTTCATTAAAAACAAAACGTACATTATTATTATCTAACTAAAATTACCGTATCTATTAAATACCTTAAGTTTTTATTACCTACTTATAATTTTAACTGGACCTTTAAGCAATTAAGACAAAACATATTTATTATCATGTTAATGCAATATCAAAATAGGGTGATTGCGCTGGTTTTCGTCCAATTATCGGAGTTACCAGCTTTGTGATGTGAAATAAATATCTTGAAGTACCTTTACATAAATGTATTTGTTTCTATTGCTTATATAGTCTTCTTTTGGTTAACATCACATGACAATATATCACATTCACGGCTTTTTTTATAAAAAATATTTTTTGAAAAAGTAGGGATTTCGCTAGTTTTCGTCCAAAAAAATTGGTTTTCGTCCGATTGTGAGCTAGTTTTCGACCACAGTGTAAAAAAAGGAGTGTAGGCTAATTATTAAGTAAAAATCCAATTATATATAGGTACTTTTACTTAATCAGCAACATATCTACTATTTAATAGTAGCTTCTGTGTCTCTCTATCTTTTAGGTACCTATTATTTTTTATTAGCTGTAACTAACTGTCCCCGCGGTTTCACCGGCGCCTTTGGTTACTGCCCCACTTCCGTGAGTCGTAGCGTGATGTTATTTAGCTTATAGATAGTATTCGCCATAAACCTGGCTATCGCATACAGAAAGATTTTTCCAATTCAGCTTGTAGTTCCAGAGATAAGCACGTTTAAACAAACAAAAGACTCTCTCGCTTTATTATATTACTGTGTAGAATAAACAAATTAACAAATAAAATGACAATGACAGTGTGCGGTTATTTTTAATTATTTCCTTTAAGATTTCAAAAGAATAACTATTTCATTATTTTCATCCACCCCTGTATTCGTTTATGGACGAAAATTACAACCACTTTTTAAGCTATTTTTAGTTTTCGTCCACGTCATTTAAATATTGTTTTATTTGCTCAACATTAACAAAGGAATGGACGGAAACTAAAATATCTAATCTAATAGCAATAAAGATCATATTGAGAGAAAATATTCAGTATTTTAATAGGTCTGTTGAAGTAAAATGACCATTACAAATATTCACTTAGCTGACTGTGTTTCCGCCCATGTGGACGAAAACGAAATAGTTTGCAAACTTGGTATGCTAGTATTAGTCCACTATATTTATCTAAGATGTCTAAAAAAAAACTATAAAAAACACTTTAAATTGTATTTATTATGCTTATAGGTAGACATACGCGCTAAAAATATTCTGTGAACTAGCTTTATCAGTAATTAAACTTGCCATGAACTTTTCTCGTCGGCATTTTTTTTTTCTAGCTCGATGGCTTCTTCAAAGCACGGATGCGAAGTGGCTACTGACATTAATTTTTTAAAATTCGCTAATTGTCTAATCACATTTTCATCTTAGTAGAACTGTTGCTTAGACATTACGGCTCGCAAAAAGCCCAAACTTGCACGGGAAGGTAGGTTTGTATTCAAGTTTTACGCATGTCTTTGTAGCAGCTTAGTCAAATGGACGAATACTGGAACTGGACGGTAAAAGTTAGTAAGAGTTTAAAGAATATTAAAATTCGTCAAGTCATAGGATTTCAGCATAATAAAGTAGGGGTTAACACGTTCTTATCTTCAAATACCTACTCTATTCAGAAATCTGCCCTTAATCATAATATCATCGTCACATTAGCCCTAACCGTTCTATAACTTTCACATTCAATTTCAAACAGTAGGTACCTAGGTAAGTAGGTACCTCTTTAATAGGGCAATATGCAATATTTTTCTAGGTGTGGTTGTTGACTTATGTAGGTACCTACCTAAGCACAATTCCTACCCAGCTGAGGAGACAGTTAACTTTAGTAGGTATTTCCTACGTCCTTCTTACTTTGTCATATAGGATTTCCTGTAGAAACAAATAGCAGTTTCGATAATATTTTACCTCGAATCTGTATGTCGCAACAAGGCCGTGTGGATCGCCGCCGATGTTCGCTTTAGCTCATGAAGTTGCGGCACCGGTCCATTTCCCGGGAGATCGACCTTGCGAAATATGTTAATTAACATTAAACCGGCCCCCATTATCTTACAGGGTTAAGTTTTATTTATTGCCTATGGGCGAATACTTCGTCCGTGTATGCAAATTTACGGCATTGTAGTATCTATGTACCAACCAACCTACGCAGGTCTATACCTACCTAGTTTTAGTGGTACAGCACCTAACAACCAGACTTAACAATCCTGGGTGTTTACACAGGACAGGCCTGTCAACTATTTGCATTGCCAGTATTGTATAGAATCTGGCAATGCTGCCTTTTCAATTCTGAGAGACCTGCCAAATGTCAGATATTAAGTGTACCGATGGTCGCTCGAAATGGCTACTTCGTAGGCTATTATCGTTGGATATACCTGCCACAGATACAATACTTAATATGTCCATAAAAAGTTCAAGTTACATAATTTGGGAATGTTTTGGTCAAATTGGACACCTACTGTTATGTTACCAACATTGAATATTTAATAGCTGCATTCCACAGAAGTAATATGTGATATTATACCTAGAATGAAATAAAACATCATGATAGCTTCCTATATTGCATAAGTGCAGAATCGCTGATTGTCGCTACATAACACAGCTAAACTGTTAACAGTAGATATCGTTTGCATAATTATGTGGGACTGGTCACATACATAACTTTATGAATATTTTTAAATACTCTTGACGTAAACTATTGTTATGTATTTTATAATACACACTACCTACTAAATAAATTATTACACTGGTGAACAAGGTTTTTGTCACAGGGATTGTGTATTGTTATTCTTACTTATCTACCTACCCTCTCGGTACAAAACACTAACATAAGTACTGTTTCTATCACGTATTGTAGGTACAGATTTTTTGTGACAGCCACTAAATTTTTACTGAATTTTTCACTACGCGGTCAAATTGCAACAAGTTTTCCTGAAAAATAGTCGTCAACTGTGAGTTTATCATGCATAAGCCAATCGCTGTTTGTGGTAGACCAGCCTCAAGCTAAATACTACAAACAATCGTAACTTAAGGTTTAAAAAATGTGTTTTTAAGGTTATTTGTAAGTAAAGTATCAATATCTTTCATGAAAACTAAAGTGGCTGTCACAAAAAACTATGCGTGCCAAATTTTTTTTTTATCTATTTCCTAACAAAGGGAGTCAAAATAAAGTCATATATGGCAAGAAAATTCTTGTGATAAAAAAAAATTGTTGACCAATTTTATCAATTGATTAACAAAATAAAGTAGTAAGTGTTTACTAAATGGTACCTGTAGTAGATGCATTGTAAGATCGGAGTTGCGCATAGCCAAACCCTATTAATTGACTAATCATTGAATATCTGTTAATAATTTTACCTATGATCGATTATTTCCGTATCTAATTTCCGTTTAAGATTTCTAATCGGTTAAATGAAACGAGGATTTATTTAGATAGGTACCTTTAGAAGCAGACTGACTGTATTAAAAAGCTGATAGGATTTTAATTTGTGATTTCACTTTAATTAGGCATTTTAATACTACTCATTATCACAATCATTTGTTTATATGGACGGCTTTTTATCAATCAACTTATATCCTGATCCTGATGCCTTATCAATTAGCCGATTTGCTGTATTTATCGATCATTATCACTGTTGACGCGATTTTGTACGTTTATATGCTCATGGCTCATAACTATAAATAGTTGGGTTATAAAATGTAGATATCTGATCAACGTTGAATTACTTGATTTCCTTACATGAAGACTGCTTTGTGTCGCAATACTAAAAAAACATGTTTATAGGATATAGTGCAATAAATATTGGTCAGTTAGTACCCACAGTATCCGTTCATCAAGTAGATATCATGTACCTACTGTGTATCATGTCTGTGATGTCTTTGAAATTATTATATAATGAATCATCGGGAAGATTCTAAGGTTAGAAGGTCAAATGTGCGTGTTTATGTTATGCACGTCGCGGCACAGGTTGAGCACGAACAAGCGTCAGGGCAAGAGAAGCGACAAGGTATTTTGTTTGAAAAACGTGACACAATGAATGTGAATGTGAGCTTACTAGCACTTCAAAATTTATTTAGTAGGTACTTAATAGATAGGTACCAATTAGCACACCGACAAAAAATAGTTTTACCATAGATAATAGTTTTTGAGAAAATCGACTTCGGGATGAAAAATAGCCCCCGTCCGCAGGATCACATTGAACGACGAAAAAAGGGAGCATACCTACTGCATCTATTCTAAATATACAAATTGTAACGTTTTAATTTGTGATTCATTTCGTAAAAAATCATTGAAACACTTGTATTTACTGAGAAATCTACAATGATTACTACAGCGCACACGGTTCGCAGGACCACGACATAGGATATTGATTCCAAGTTTGAGGAGCTTGTCGCCTGCCTCAAACCTAAACAGAAAATAAATACCCAGCAAGTCAATAAATAAAAAGTAATAATAGAAAAAACAAAATATGTACCCCTACCAAAAAATCAAAATGAGTACTTTTTTTTTTCTTTTTTGTGATAAAGGTACAATGCCATTGTAATTGGTGGTTTGGCGAAGGACACAGTGTTAGATTTCTATTTCATTATTATATTAACAAAAAAAAAACCTTTAAAATATAGCTGAAGTTTTTGTTAGGCTGTCCGTCGCGTCGGACCATCGCGTCGGACGGACTCTCCTTTGATCATTATCTTAGTATTGCCTATAATTAGTTATTCTGTGGTATTGCTCAATAGATATCGAAAAATTTGCACTATAAGGAAGTAGATACTGGGTACGTGATACTTAAACAGTCGGCAAGTTCCTAGTTATAAATAGAGAAAACCGCAGGTGCTTTACGACTTTCTAAGTCTCCTGTTCCGTTTTCCATGACGCATAAAATATTGCAGATTGCATATCGACGTGCTGTTTATATTTCCTAAATAAATTCATTTTAAAATAGCTCAACGTAGGTAGACGTTCCTACTAAGTACGGGACCTACCTAACGAATACTTCCAGGAAATCTACATTATTGACTGTGCTGTTATATCTAAAGTCTCCCGGTCAGAGAAATAATGTGCCAAGAAATGTGGAACTGAAATAATTTATGTAGGAGGTAGTTACAGTTTCAACTAGTGTTCTAACATAGTTTTTTAAACCATAAAATTCGGATGAGTTTCCAAATTCCAAGTTCTATTTTTTTTTAAACGCATGAAACAATAACAAAGTCTATGATAAAGAAGCCTCTATGAATTTGCAGTTGTTCTCATTATCTGAATGGCTTATCAAGGACTAGGTACACTTAACACGCAATATTCCACTTAAGCACTGTACATACACTTTTTAAAGCCATCACTGACGCATAGACTTTATCTATGATGCAAAAAGTACGTCCTACTTATCATACACCATTTTAATTAAAAAGTGATTAATAAATGACTCATATTATTTGTTGTATGAAAATGCACACGACATCGGACATGCTTGTTGGTCAAGGTTTGTTTCTTAGAGTGGACAAAATGTATGAATTACTTACTTGAAAGTTTTAGGTAATATGTTAGAGAATCTATAGTAGCAGCCAGAGTATAAAGCCACCCATCTTTATCCATATCTAACATATAGTTATATACATGGGCACCGGGAGTGGGGTGCAAGAAAGTGCACTCACCTCCTGGTTTTCAGTAACAACATTAAAAAATATATAAAAAGCCTCTTATAAAAGAACCTAGCATATCCGATGCTCTAGCTAGGTGCAGTTTTCGAACCCTTCGCTAGCTCTTGTATAATTTCTGCAAGTTTAAAGAAAACTATTCGAGGCGGGATGCTTAAGATGAACCCCTCTGAAAGTAACCCTGCCTGTCAATCTTGAAATGAGTGCGTAAATATTACTATGAGCATGATTTTAATCTCCATATGGCAGATGTTGTAGAAACGTTAGCGGACAAAAATAGGATTAATAATTATAAAATAAAGCTAAGCAAGCCACTACATATTTTAAACATGCTTAAATAGATATCATAAAAATATATAATATTGAAAAATGGAATTCATAAGTAAACGGAAATGGTGGTGAAATCTGGATAACGCTGCGCTTACGCCGATGTGTTGAGTTTGGGACAAGTAAAGTGGGCGTGGGCTTATACCTATATCAGTGGCTAAACTCGGATGAGTGTGGCTGTAGATGATTTTGATAAAACTGTATCGAGATTGAAATAATATAAATTTGAAATTCACAGTAGAGTTAGCAATAGACTCTTTAGGGTTCGTGGATCATTGACATTAACCTAATAACACGTACCTACTAGAGTTCCTAGGAATCTATCTGGGTATATGTGTTATGTCTTGAGCAAATAACCTGAAGCTAATAATTTGTTAGAGTTACGCTCCATGGCACGGTCATTAAATTTAAAATAACTACTCTTATTGTATAACTTACTAACAGTAGACTGTGCTAACTGCATATTACAATTTAGTACGCCAATTTCCTTACGTTATGAACAAAAAATAGCAACGGTAAGATTCAAAGCATTTATTAAACCATTTTAATTATCAAGAATTCAGTCAGTTGTTGAAAATCGAGTGCTATGTTTTGTTATTTTTTGATCTTTAGCCAGAAGTAAAAAAATACTTACCTACAACTATATTATCGTACAAAGAAGATACCTTTAGGACTAGATACCTACTATTTTTTGAACCAACAATTATTTTTGGTTCAAAGAGAATTTATTGATATTTTTACGACGCGACGTTGATGATGCATTTTCTTGAGTCCGTTTAGTTCAACCGTTTCCGTTGACGTCAACTACAAGGAAAAGGTATTTCCTTAAAGAATGGACTTTCGTAATCACGGAGATAATTTTTTCGAAACATATCTGATAATATCAAACCTAATTTAAGTACCTTAGTGTCTTTAATTTTATTTTTCGTAAAACTATCATAAACCACCTAAAATAAAAGAATTTTACTAGCACATACATATTTCTAAATTATGGTTTGTCTACTAAATTACTTATCTACTTCCTTATAGTGCAATTTTTTCGATATCTATTGAACAATACCACAGAATAACTAATAGGCAATACTAAGATAATGATCGCCTCTCCCAACTGTGAGGTGTGTGGAGTGGTAGAAGATATGCATCATTTGTTAATGGAATGTGTTCAATATGAGGCTGATAGGAGTAAGTTGTTCAGGGCTTTGAAGTTGAACAAGAACAATATAGGTACATTCCATCAAATGTTAAGTAAGCCGACTTCCGATGATGCAAGAAAATTGTTCGACTTTATGGCCCTGATCCATTGATCTGTTGTAATAATTGTCTTAGGGTACGATGGGACTGACATACGCTGTGCGTTATAAAAGTCCCTAATTTTTTTATAGAAAAAAAAAAAAAAAAAAAAAAAAAAGATAATGATCAAAGGAGAGTCCTTCCGAGTCCGAGTCTTCAGCTATATTTTAAAGGTTTTTTTTTTTGTTAATATAATAATGAAATAGAAATCTAACACTGTGTCCTTCGCCAAACCACCAATTACAATGGCATTGTACCTTTATTGTCACAAAAAAAGAAAAAAGCACTCATTTTGATTTTTTGGTAGGGGTACCTACATATTTTGTTTTTTCTATTATTATTAGGTACTTATTACTTTTTATTTATTGACTTGCTGGGTATTTATTTTCTGTTTAGGTTTGAGACAGGCGACAAGCTCCTCAAACTTGGAATCAATATCCTATGTCGTGGTCCTGCGAACCGTGTGCGTTTTTTGCTGATGAAGACCAGTACCTACCTACCTATTACATTTTAATGTTGAGTATTTATTTATCAATTCTACTTTAGCTAAAACTTCCTCACACTCAATTCACAATTTAATATAAAGTAAGACTGTGTCAAAAAATTAGTCATCTAACGTTCATCATGACCATAGGCAAAGCCTTCAACCTTCCTTCAACAGACGGTCAAGGTAACATTTAAAATGGATCAGACGACCACAAACTAGAAATTAATGAACGAATAATAGCAGATAGCCATATGGACTGTCCAATTAATCATTATACTTACAAATGCATGTGACGCATTGTTTGGGTTTTCCATGAACGCATCGGGTGCCGTTAAATTGCTGATAAGGTAGTAGGTAGTATAGTGTTGTTGATCTTCCTGTTACAAATCTGTTTTGGTGTCTCAATTTGTGGTTTGTGTTATTCTATACTTTTATTTACATAACTAAGTACTTACTTATCTACACTTTTTAATATTATAAAAGGTAAAGTTTGTTTTTATGTTTTTTTTTATTGTACGAGATAATCTCTGAAAGTACTGGACTTGTACTATTTCTTATTCTGTGGTACTGGTCCGATTGCGAAAATTTTTACACCGATAGAAAGCTATTATATTCCTGAGTGACATACCTAGGCTACATTTTATATATGCGGGCGAAGCCGCGGGAAAAGATAGTAGGAAGTAATTAAACTTTAGTGGCAATATCCTAGAATCGGTGTACTCGGTGTACCTACTCGTACTTACGCTGTTACCTATAGCACAGAATAAGAAATAGTACAAGTACCCATAGGTTGAGTCGAGACTGGAAAATATAGTCGATAAGCTTTTTGCCAGCGACTTCGTTAGTGATACTAATTTTCATTAAAATTTTAACACTCCTCAAACCATTTTGAAAAACCAATAATGATAGTCTTTATTATTCATTTTGATTAACATTTCTGCTTTATAAGCTTCAAGTTTATTAATCCAAGAAATAAGAATCGTCTATACAATCTTTAAAACCCCCAAATCGTTCTATTCGGGGTAGTTCTGAAAATGAACAATGAAAACCTTTATTATTTACCTACTTATTCACTATTTGTTTAGCATAAAAACGAAATCCCCCTTTTCAACCCCTTAAAGGTTGAGTTTTCAAAAACCCCTTTTTAGTGTTTGCCTACGTTTTAAAAGAAAGCCTGGTGCAAAATTTCATGTCCCTAGTGCCAGTAGTTTCGGCTGTGCATTGATATGTCAGTTAGTCAATTTAGTTTTTTGTATGTAGGTATGTATTACATATATAGATTAAAACTTAAAACATAATCGCCCGAACGGAACCCGCCCCGGCTTCGCCCAGCTTTGCAAATTATACACGGTGTCTTTGACATCGACGCACAAACGAATACCACGGCTCCAGTACATGATTCTGGACCCCCCAGTGGCAGAATTTTTCGTCGGCTTTTATCTAATAAAAAAAACTGTCCTTTTTTAAATTTAAACTGTGTATAATCGTTATTCTAACATTTTTAGTGAAAAAAATTAATGGATTACTTTTAAAATTAAAAATGTCATCAGGGTTGATTAGAATAACGATTTTATATAGCCCAATGACTTTTTAATTTTATGATGAGCTGATGAACAGACAAACTCGGAAAGCTACCTTGCTTTATACCTACTATGACGTAATATAGGTAACGGCACGGTTGGCGCAATGGTTGAGCGATTGGCTGCTGCACTACGTGTCGCGGGTTCGAATCCCGTACGGAACAAATATTTGTATGGCCTACAGATAGTTGTTCTATGTTTGTGAACGCATCCACGATATAAGAGTAATTCCTAATGTGGGGAAAAATAAAAAAAAAATGTAAAAAAAGGACTGTTAGACTAACATGTTCAAGACCCATCTACCTAATCGGGACGCAGCATATCGTTGTCGATCGGTATAGGTTTAAGAGTTTGGGCAATTCTTTTGGGTTTTGTGGGTTTTTCCACGAGGAACTTCTTAGTTGTCCACAGCCCGAAACCTTTATATTTTTGGGCAGTTTATTTAGAAAACGAGCAACTGACTGACTAACATATCAACGCACAGCCGAAACGACTGGGACTAGGAACGAGAAATTTTGCACAAGATTTCCTTTTATGACGGAGGCGAGCACTAAGAGAGGATCTTCCAAAATTCACGGTTCACCACCTTTGTGTATGAAACGGGCAGTGGCGTAGCTAGGCGTAGGTGAAGTGGGCCCTCGCCTACGGCCCCGCACCCAAAGGGGCTCGCACAAGCAAGGGCTCTTTAAGAACGAGGGTTTTTTTATAATTCATAGGCTCGCGTTTGACTACTGTTTCACCTGATGGTAAGCGACGATGTGGTCGAACACTGGGTTGCGACAGTCGCTGTCTCGTTTTTGAATTTATAAAAGAAAAATGCCTCCCACGTCTAAATTAGTCCACGCTACGCCTCTGGAAACGGGAGTCCAAAGTTTGTTTGGAAAAATCTACTTTCACGCGAGCAAAGCCGCTGACATAAGCTAGTAGCTTCATAAAACTAGTGTACGTTATGTTTATTTGCGGCACACGCGACTCGTCCGCTGATCGGCTGCTCCAGACGTAAATAAAGTTACCGTCACCGCCATTCACGCTGATATTGACATTAGGCGTCGCACACTATGGCTCAATTTAACTGTTGGACATGAAGTAGATAACGATTAATTACAAAAAAAAAAAAAAAACAGACTTCACTAAAAAAACACTAAAAGGATCAAAATAACTTTAATTTCGGAAGTCGGTGTTTCTCGGTATTGTTTGTTTCTTATTTAACACCGACAAGTTTTTTT
Organism: Mythimna impura; assembly: GCA_905147345.3. Lineage (NCBI taxonomy): Eukaryota > Metazoa > Arthropoda > Insecta > Lepidoptera > Noctuidae > Mythimna > Mythimna impura. Next base: position 10,561,006 of record LR990342.1, on the reverse strand, counting down.
ATTTCACGCTTTTTAGTTGCGATAATGCACTTATAACCAGAGTGCCTATTTCTCATCATGACAATTCGAATTGATCCAAACACTGCCAGGTTACATTGTTTTATTATGAAGTTCCTGTATCTACCTTCCACCTTTCGGCTCCATCATCAGATCAGTTCGATAGTACCTTATAGCCAAAGTGTATCTCATGACAATCCCAATAAGCCCAAACACTGCTAGGATACATTGATAAATTACGGAGCTCCTGTGCCTACCTTCCGGCTCCATCATCAGATCAGTTCGATAGTACCTTATAGCCAAAGTGCATCTCATGACAATAAAATTATAATAAGCCCAAACACGGCTAGGTTACATTGGTTAATTACGGAGATGCAATTCCGGCTCCATCATCATCATCAGTTCACTTCGATGATACCATTTTCAACATAACTATTCAGAACCATTTATTTATTTGTATTGTCATAATTATTCGTTGTGATATCTATGCGAGTATGAAGTTCCGTTGGCCATTTCTGGTCTTCTTCATCAGTTCCACTTCATCAAATGTTAGTTTTTGACTGTAGGTAAATGCTTAAGTTTTCGATGAAAATATCAAAATCACCATATGCCTTTAATATTTGAGGAGTTCCCTCGATTCCTCATGGATCCCATCATCAGAACTGGATTCTGAAAAAAATGGGACCAATCGGAAAGCATATCCTCTAAGAGGAAAAAAAAATTTGCAAATCGGTCCATAAACGTCGGAGTTCTGAGGCACACATGATAACCTGGTCGTATTTTTGAAGTCGGTTAAAAACAGACTTCTTCTTAACCGATTATTCAACATTGCTATAATAAAAATACTTATAAGGTAAACCCCTCTACACATGTTAGGTATCTCTTGGAGCATATAGCCTCTACACAGATAGAACCCATCATGGTTTGCCGTGACCCCTAAGTTCACCACCTACACACATTTCAATAACTTGATAATCTGCATGACAGAGAGTGCAGCAGTGTACAAGTATTATAAATTGTCACCTAATCTGTTGCCTTTGAAAGGTTTTTGTAAAAAATCAAAACTAAGTATATATCTACACGCGTAGTCCTTCGTCGTTTCCGCTGTAAACAAGATAAGCCGAAAATGACACAAAAAAATAATTGAACGCAATGCAATTTATATTAAACGAAAACGATATGACTAAAATTACATGTTGATAGGCTTACCAACCCTACTCATTAACCACCTTGACATGTGAAAAATGAAAGACGCATAACACAAAAACTATACGACACCATTGTCTTAATTTAGCTATGGTGGCACGGTGTGGAATACACCTTACATCATGGTGGTGTCACGAGTACCGACAGTTCACAACAAGACACTGAAGCGAGCGCATATCTATAAGATTTGTGAAGTGTCTTCTAAGTTTTTTTTTTTATCGTTAATGTCAAATCCGGTTTTCTAGAAAACGTGTTTGTTTTATTTATCTGGACAAACAGTGCATTACAGTAATAAAAGTATGTACCTACTCGCGTAAACATAATACTAGTGTTAACACCTGTGCTCGCGTGAAAACGCTCTTAGTTTTCCGAAAATAAAATTACTTACGCGTTTTTTAGTAAAGTGAGGAGAGATAAAATTGAATGAAAGATTTTATCGATAGGGACTCTAAATACCACTACTAAGTGAGAAAAGTTCATAAGAATTTGGATATACGTACCTACCTACTTAATAAATAAGTGGCGAGGTCGTTGCAACATCATACTAATGGTATTTTAATAAGTGACCACCTCGTGTGGAAAATAACAAAAGTATATTACAATAAGGAAAATACAAAACCCAAAAACGGAATAACATGGCTTAGATACCTACTTGCCTAATAATAAGCCTAATAATATAAAATTTACTAAGTGTGTATTTAAAGAACCAGAAAAAAGAGCGACATTACGTGTTATACTGGATTCATTGGCTTACATAAAATATTTAATAGACGAGTAGTTCAACATCTCTGAATTTGATAAAAAACGGGTAGGTATGCAGCTCGCTAAAATAAAAGAAAAAGTAAACGACCACAAACAGGTTTTAATGGACATGTTTTGATAACATAACACGTTTGACCAACTTTATCAGTGTTGCGTGAATGCGATCTACCATGAAAGATACAATAGACTTCTATTTAGACTTGTGTGAGTCATGGACTATTCATAGTAGATCTGCTGTTTGCGTAGGCTATGAGAGGTAATCTACATTGTTCAAATAGTAAACTAGATTGAGGATGCAACTGAGGATCTAAGATGGAACAGTGACGAGGACTCATGCCGTAACGATCGGTCTCCGGTATTTTTCAGTCATTTATTAGTGTTTAGTATTTTATTGTCACACCATCTTACCATCAACAAAAATACAGCACATCTATTTTGATTTATAAACACAGTTGCAATTGGTTCTCGTATTTACGGGATCTACGTTTATACTTCACCAATGAGTTCAGCAAAATATTTTGACGTGAATTAGGTATCCTTGTCAAGACAGAAACACATTTTTGTGGTTTCTGAGAGAACTGGCCTAAGCAATTATTTTTTCCTATTGCCTATAGGTACGTATCTACGTTTCGTTTCTAATTATGATTAATTAAATTACCACAATTCCCACACAGCACAATTCTCGTGAAGTAAACATGGTACCTTATCCAACTACCTACATATTAAGTAAACTAACAGGAAGCTAAGTGTAAATCTAGGGCTTCTCAACAAAGGAACACTGCACTGGTATGTAATGTAACTAATGCAACATATCTATATTAGATTAAGCTAATAAGTTTACGTCAGAGAAATAGTATATCTAAGATAGAAAGTAAGATTAAAACAATATTTCAGGAATTAAAGCAGATATTACTTGTAATATGAATAAGTTCCTTAACGTTAAGTACAAACCTGCTTTGCAAAATGCAATATATTCCACGAAATCATTGCGATTATTTATCAATTAAACCGTACCGCATAGTCAGTCCCAAAGCTGGGGCGCTGTATTAAAATAAAAATTAGGGATTTGTTTTTAATTTACAATATAGGCCCTATTAGCACAGATGTGGTATCGAGAACTCGTTTATTGGAATAGTCTGGACCACGGTCTGGACTAGGATAGGTGAATAGATAAATAAATATTCTTTATTGTACACCATTAATAAAATTTTAATAGGAACTTAAAATTTGGTGTTTTTATTGTGATATTTTATAGAGAATGCTAAAACGAGCGGAACGAATTGCTATGAAATTGAAATATCCTATCATATAGACAATATTCATTCACTATGGGTGAGCCTCTTATCAATAACAGAATTTAAATTACGAATTTTTGCACATACGGCGAAAGTATCGCAGTCACGGCGGTAGCTATGTCTCTGGATGGTACTTAACTTTTCAAGGGAATTACCCACCTAGGTATCTACTATCTACCTATCGATCAAAATATTTGATAACAGACTGATTAGAGAAACAGGTCAAAATATACATCCCTACCGACTTGCAATTATCGTATGACAATGAGAGTGCTTAGGTAGAAGGTCGTGACGTCATAGCAGCCAACTCACATCAACTAATTACCAATAATGTGCCTGTAATTACAGCTATTTACTTAAATACTTTGGCAGCTTGTTTTTATTTTCAGTGTCACCTTATGTGTTATTTTGTGGCTATAATACCTACTCTGGTTTGTTTTCTGATAAAGTTGGGTAGACCAAAAAATCAAAGATACGGGGTCTTATTCTGTAGGTACTTGCGTAGTTTTTATGACAGCTATTGTTATAAATACACTTACAATCACACACACGTACAATCGTTAATTTAATGATATTTTAACATACAGTAGAATTGTTATCGAATGTAAGGAATACCTAAACCTAACTAGACAAAAATAACTAGACGGTTTCCTCATTATTATTTAAATATTCAAAGCATTTTATTTACAGGCACTTTTGAAATGTCAAGAAGTCAGTCTGTTAGAAAAAAAAAAAACTAATTGCATATTTCAAAGCGTAGATCTCTATGGAGAAGAATGTGCAAGAAACTCCATGTACACTCTTTTCAATCATGTTATGTATTACAAATATCTTGGTTACATGTTTCTTGTCGCTACTATTATGTGAGAACAATGTAAATAAAGTAAAAATAAAAACTTAATATAGATATTAAATTAGCCACTGGCAGCTAAGAGATGACCAGTCTCAACTGACAGCACCCATTCACGGACATGACGCGAATATTAGCACCACTTAGCTCAACCATTTTGAAGGGAACCGAATGATCCAACACAGGCGCCACTATCAGTAAGATATTTGAGTGCACATGACAAACTCCCAACTGCCATGCTCATTTATGTCAAACTTTACAAGTCTAATAGTAACCTAAAAGCCATAAATAGCTCTATAGTACATACAATAACCGAATGATCCAACACACGCGCCACCATCAGTGAGACATTTGAGTGCGCATGACAAACTCCTAACTGCCATGCTCATTTATGTCAAACAACTCTAATAGTAACCTAAAAACCATAAATAACTCCATGGTACTCACATTTACAAACTTTGAAAAAAAAAATGCTTCTACATTATACAATACTATATTTTCAAATTACAAAAAATAATAAATAAAATAATTTACAAACTACCTAATCAATTGAATATAATCCCCCAACTTATAATATGCTTGCCTGCAAGATTTAAATTTCGTTTCATTGAGTTATAATATTTCGTTTCATTGAGTTCTAAAATATCTTTTTTATTACAACATTTTAAACAGTACCCCATGAAAGAAGAGGCCTCTTTAGCCTGTCTGAAACCTGGTTGAACTAATTGGTCCCTATTTCATGTAACATAATTATGTCTATCGTCTCTTTTGCTAAAAAGATGAAGATTTTTCTAACGTACATAATGTTTTCATAGATATATTGACAAAGCACCGTCATGATGTTAATATCCTTAAACAGTTCCCTTAGAGAATCGCACCGGCGGAGATTGTAAACAGCTCTGATGGCTCTTTTCTGTAGTAAGTAGTCTAAGTAAGTCTGTCCTCATAGTAAGATACCGTATGACATAATACTATGAAAATAACTAAAATAGACTAATCCAGCGGTATCAACATTCGTAAATTTGCGGACTTTTCTAACAGCATATGCAGCTGAACTAAGCCGTCCTGCAAAAGATGCTATATGAGGACCCCATTGTAGCTTTGAGTCAAGCGTAATCCCCAGATAAACCGTTTTATCGACAAATTGTTTCTCATTGTTCAACACTATGTCACAATAATTACTTTTGACATTTGGTAAGGAGAATCTTATGCATTTAGTTTTTTTTTTCATTTAGAACTAGATTATTAGCAGAGAACCAGTTTTGGACTGCAGTAAGGCGTTATTTTCATCATCAAGAATATTAGTCCTTCTATTTATCTTAAAAATCAAAGAAGTGTCGTCGGCAAACAACACCAGTTAAGTTTGTATTGCAACAAATGGAGTAAATCATTAATATAAACAAAAAATAAAAAAGGACCTAAAATTTAACCTTGGGGTACCCCATTTTCACATTTATTCCACAAGAATTGACACCGTTTATCTGAACTAATTGCTGTCTGTCATTCAAATAAGATTTTAATAAGCTTAACGCTGTTTTGCCTAGTCCGTAATGCTCAAGTTTTAGGAGTAATGTTTCGTGAACCACACAATCAAATGCCTTAGATAGGTCGCAGAAGATGCCTATAGCATCTTGTGCCTCTTCCTACACATTATAAATGTGTTTTAGTAAGGAAACACCAGCGTCAGTTGTACAACGTCCTTTCGTGAAACCATACTGTTTATCGTGTAAGATTTTATTCGTGTTAAAATGATAATGTTAAGCATTTGATTTAACATTACCTTTTCAAATATCTTGTTAAAAACTATCCCCGGATTTAAAAAGTGGTATCACTTTACTATATTTCATAAGATCCGGAAAGACTCCTTGATCTATCATATCAAACACAACACTTCTGACCGCAAGTTAAAGTCAGTTTGCATCAATGTTACATTTTATTTACACAGTATCAATAATAATAATGTGATCCGCTGAATATAGGTTAGGAGCCACTGAGCTAAATGGGCTGTGACCACCGACCACACTAAAGATGGACTACGCTAGAGGAGTCGTGCAAGAACGGAGCACGAGCCGAGCTCAAATTCATACAGTGTCGCTCGTGCTCAGCTCCTCTAGAGTCGGTCCACACTACACGAATTTGAGCTCATCTCGTACTCCGCTCGTGCTCGGCTCCTCTAGTGTAGACCCACCTTTACAAACAGCTCGGCGATTGATGACCGCGTAAAAAAAATATTTAACTCGATGTTCGCATGTTTCGTAAGATCTAGTTAGGTACTCGGTAGCGTCATGACTATTTATTTCTTAAATGATATCACCGAATCTAACAACTTAACCACTTATGGTGCTGTCATTCGCAAAAAACATAAAAATTGCTGGTACTTACTCTCAAATATATTATGTGATGTTGACTGTATTTCTGAGCACAACTGCAATCTCGGTACTCTTGTACTGTCATGGAGTATTTTTGTACTCAGTTGGTCATACAATTGTTGAAGTAAAATCGCGTAGGTCACCGACGATGCCCGATAGATAAATTCGCGAAGATATGAGAATACCCTTTCCAAACACTACTGAAACTTAAAGCAAACATTAGCTCAAGACTATTGGTTGATTAATCCTTATCAAAATCTGTAGCGATAAGCGTGCAAAATTCGAGACGACGCGACGTCGTCAACTCGTAGATTATGTGATTGATACTGTATTTAGCTTTAACAAAAATTGAAACAAGTGGGCCGTTTTATGACTGTAATAACACTGTTTAGAAAAACAAACATGACAAATAATTAACAAAATGGGATTTACTGACTGCTGCATACCGCCGAAAGAGTCCAGTAAGTTTTGATAAGCTAGCTAAGCCTTTATTAAAATGTGTTTATTGCAAATAAGTAGGTCTCATTTATAGTATAGTGGAATAGGCTTACTTAAAATAATTAAACATTTTTTTTTATATTTTTTCCTGTTTTTAACAGCTCTTTTACCCCAATTTTAAGGGTTAGCGTACTAATTTTAGAAGGCAAATACTCTTTAGTAACCACATCAGGTACTAGTACCTAAGTACTGGTACTTTATATTGATAGCTGATAACATGTTTTCGGCACAGTTATTTAGTGAGGCAATGTTACCTGATAATGAATCAGAGGAAAACTCAGCTCAACAATTTTTAGAATGCAATTTCTTTGCTTTAAATAATTATTTAAAAAATTTAGTTTTTTTTATTTGTATTAACAGAACGTGTGTTCTTCCTACCGAATTAGGGCTCAGTGGCTTTTTTTCTTACTGCGATAAAGTCAAGTATTCCGGCCTAATCAGATCTTATAAAGACAGAGGTTGAATATTCATTTCGATCTAAAAAATAAGACGAGTCTGCTGAAAGTGTTTTAAAGCTACCAATTGATATGGTCTGATAAAAGTTGATTACTTTTACAAGCTTTTACCGATACAGCAGAACATTAACACATAACTTTTTTTTTGTTATATTTTTTCAGGAGAGCCGATCCGGTACGATCCGAACTTCAACGGTCCCATCCACAACCGATCATGCACGGACATCATATGGCTAATACTGTTCATCCTCTTTCTCGGAGTATGGGGATATGTCGGATGGTACGGTAAGTAAACGTAGACAAAACTTTTATTTTAAAATAATTTAAAATACAATAAAATAAATAAAATAATAAACATTCATCCACTTGCTGTTCGAGAAACAAAAATGAAAATTAAGAACTGGCTACTTCAATTAAACTACGACCAAACAGAAATTTTATTGCTCACAGATTAATATCCTCTACTACCACATACCTCACCTACATCTAACATCCATCACACACATACACCCTCACACACACGCACACACATACACCCACACAAACACGTTATCTACATGCATAAACACAACATGAGTAAACCTAATCCATCACTTATTTGATTTATTTCATCTTATTATTATTACTTTTTTTATATTTTTATTCACTATTTGTATCAAGTAGAAAGTGGGAGAGGGCACTGATTTCTGTAATACAGGTTTTTACCTAGCTCAGAAGTCAGGGTTTTCATAGGATTCTTGTAAAAAGTTTGTGAATAAATTTATTATTATTATAAATTTATTATTTAGTAAAAAAAAAACAAACTGAAAAAATCACAGCAACAAGAAGTTCTTAAAACTATTAATACGTGAATCTCTAAAACCTTTCATCAAATTACAGGTATGACTCACGGCAATATCCAGAAGCTTCTTGCTCCCATCGACTCCCGGGGCTCGCGCTGCGGTATGGACTCCGACGTCAAGGACAAACCCTACCTCGTATTCTTTGACATTTCCAAATGCTTGCAACCCGGCTCACCTATCGTTGGCTGCCCAACGCCACAGGCAAGGCTCTTATATAATCAATTTAAAAGCGACTGTCATACGGCCTCCACAATCACGTATTTCGGTAACACGATCACGAACTTGACAAGTCTGATGTCTGATCAAAATTCTAAAAATGACAGCCGGGATAAACAGTTTAGTGTGCCTTTTGAGGTACGGAGAAGTCTCGGTGTGTAATGTATAGTCACCCATCAATCAGTCAAAAGTGCATGGTTCCTATAGAGAAGAACCGGCCTAAAGAAATTCAACGAAACGAAAATACACTCTTTTAATAAAATGATTGAGTTTTACAATATTAATAGTTAAGAGAAGATATCCTAGATCAGTCATGGATTGATTTGAAATAGAACATAATCTATGAGTCTGCAGAGCCTACAGTGCTTACATTTGAAAAAAAAGCTACTCATATAAAAATAAACCTATTAATAAAAGGCATGAATAAAACAATAATTAACCCTTTAAGAGGGTCCTTTTTCACTCGCCTATCGTCAACATCGAACATGGTTTAAAAGCTTGTTGCTTCATCTAACGCAATCCAACGCGTTATTTGATGAAGAGGCAATGCAAAAAAAAGAGATAACGCCTAAAAACTCTGTACTCGAATATTTTACATAACTTGTTCTAGGAAATACGTGTTTTTTTCCAAGCCTTAAAAGTTTTTCAAATCAATCGTCAATCAAAATTAATTGTGTAACGCTTCTATTGACGTACTTTTCTTTATTTTTAATATATGACATTATGGAGGGCCAACGTAAAATAGCAGATTTTCAGAGGTCTATAATAGATTAGTTTTACACAAATTTGTTTTGATTTCTATAGAAGCCTAGATAATATCCACAAGATGTGTATCTAAAATATCTAGAGAAAGATGTGTAATAGGTAACATCATAATAACGTAATTGAGCGGTTGTATGAAAAAGTACCACGAAAAGGACGCTCTTAACCGCTTGCTGATGACGTACTTATTGGCATTGTGCAACCTCTAAATATTAACTGATTATGGTGATTTTTGGTATAAGAACACTGTGCATGAGTGGTATCAAGAATTCGAGCAAAGTAAAAAAAATCGAAAATTTAAAAAACATCAACACCCTATTGTGTAGCCTTTCATTCCCGATAGGTGACAGAAGAGCTGACGAAATGGAGTATTTGGTCGTGCCAGGCGAACAGGCGACCCAGGCGGAATAAACGTGAGAGTGTTTGTCGGATATATCCGACCGCCTACGGTTAAAAGGTTAATCAGTAATGAAGTCAGTGATATAAATATTGTAAAAAACATTGCAAATACCATGTCATAAATAAAAAATAAAATTAAAACTACGACGGATCCTTCAGCCAACCACGCCAGGCGCTGCTTAACCTTGAAGATCATTATTTAGCCACGAAATCCTCGCTTTAAAGTTCTTTCACGATAATATATAATTTATGCTGTAAATATTTTCCTTTCTTGTTTTTTTAGGTGTGCGTAGAGAAGTGCCCGACCGAAACGATAATATTCAAAAGTCAAATGACTCAAGCCAATTTTGCTCAACTAAAACCGCACATGGTGTGTACTAGCGGCGTTAATGTCGCCACCATGACTTTCGAAGAAGCAATGACAAACATTGACACCGAAAAATGCGCTAATTATGTTTTACGAAGTCAAGCAGGTAATGTTTTCAGTTCTTACAATAATATCTAAGTAATTGTTGTGAAAATGACAGATGATTGGGTGTCATGGTTTGAAAGAAACTCTGCCACTAATTTTCGTAATGCTTAGTATTTGGACCACGTGGTTTGATGTGTGGCATGTCCCTCCGGATATTCCTATTAAGACTGCTTGACCTAACTTTGACCTGTGTTAGATATTGTGTATTAACTACACTTCAGTGTTATCCCGTTGCATCGGTGATCTGTCGACTCTACAATGCCAGGGGGACAGCAAGACGAGTCTGAGGTCGTTTAGCCCCGCGACCAGCTGCGTGAGGAACCCTAACGAGGCGCGCAAGTCGCTGGTGAACAGAGCCACGGCGCTCGATTCGTACGTGGGCTGGATCGTAGCCGGCTGGATGTCCTTCTTCACTAAGACGGACGAACGCGAAACCCACATTGTAGGTAGCCGCGACTCCACCGCGCATGATATGATGCACGTGTAGAAACTTGACTCTAACCTTCGTGCATGTGCACCTATCAGTACTGACAAACAACTACATACTAATATTGAATGCTCTGTCTGTCCTATTCAAAGTTGTACATACATAACCACGTATTACTTATAGTTTCACTCAAGTCACAGCTATTTCACATCCACATGACATGAATTATAACTAATATCACCATAGATATATCACTTATCCACTCATTAACATTGCGGTCGTCATTGCTGTGCATGTTCGGTGATCGGAGCAGTGATGGGACGGTGTTTCGTGGATGCTGGCGAACTGCAGAAAATTAAAGAGGAATTGGGGAAATTACCCACGGAGGAGGTGATCTCAAAACTCGTAAATCTGGTGCAGTTCCAAGAGGTAGATAGAACACACTTGTAGCTCATACATTACCTACTATAATTCTGCCGTCGTAAATAAAAAGGGCACACTAACATTTTTTTTCGAAATTGAGTTAAATACATATTCGGAATTAGATTTTTTTCCTGATTCCGAGTATGTATTTTAAAAAAGTCGAAAAAAAAATGTAAGTATATGTGCCCTTTTTAATTACGACGACTGAATTATTAACCATTAATTTCTCATTTCTTTCGAGTTAGCATGATAAATTAAATAATTACGATGATTATTATTTTATGAACATTGCCGCGCGCTAGAATTTTCCCTATAACGTGGGTGCCCAAACCCTGTAGGCCATAGGAATGTTTGTACCGTGCGGGAATCGAACCCGAAACACGTAGCGCGTCTGCCAATCGCTCAACTTACTACTTAACTACGATTATCTACCATATTTTCGAATCTAAAACTTCAACTCGTTATCATCATTGTAACTGGCGAAAATGTCTGTAAACAATGGACACGTGATCACACGTGAGCAAATCAACAACAAAATGAACGAGAGCATCACATCAATATTACTGTGAAATGTTTATTAGTAGACTGACACACACAGCGAATAGCACACAAACATTTCATCAGTTAAGAACTACTGTTTTGGACTAATATTACATAATAAGACTAGTTCTTAGAGTAAATAAGAACTAGTTGCACAATTACATAATAAAACTTAGTACGAAACATCATATTGTAGACTATATTATTGTTACTTGTAAACTCATTTACCATTACCGTAAAGTGGGGTTACTTTGGCCCTGAGGTACAGTAAAAACAGTGTCCCGTGTTCCCATTGGTTGATAAGCTTGAGCCAAAGTAACCCGACTTCAGCTAACCAACTTCTGCTAACCTAGGCACATCACATCCCAGTAACTTTTCCTTAGCTTTAGACTAAACTTGGTGAGGGTATATTATGTTAAAGGTATCGTTAGATTTACAAAACATTTTAAGTTATAACTAAGTATTTATCTGTATTTAAGATTTTTACAATATTATTCAGATATCAATCGATTGGTTAACAATATTCGGGTTAAGTTGAAGTTAAGATTTATCTAATATAACTTGTGTGTATCAGTTGTCGGCGCAAATAGTCCAAGACTTGGTGCAGTCACGGTGGTACCTGCTTGGCGCAGTTTTCGGAGTCGTCATCTTATGCTTCCTGTACATTCTGCTCCTGCGCTGGGTAGTCGGGCCCGTCGTATGGACTTCAATCGTCGGACTAATCGGTCTAATGGGATTTTGTAAGTATATTTCACGATGTTTTTTTTACTTGTTCAAAAAACTATAGCTTACCTCCTTGCGTCGTCCTCACCGTTCCATCACTTTCATTTTTATGATGCTCCTCCATCTGTTCAAAAACTATATTAAAATTGAAAAATGGTTTAACCCAGTGCAAAATAAAAAATAAATGTTTAGGTAGATAGATACTTACTACAGAGGTTATCAAAGAGGAGTCCGCCCGGGCAATTGTTTTATCGCCAGTTCGGGTTATTCTCGCATTGGGTTTTTTGTTTGTATTTTTACTGGTTATTTTATCAATTGTTTTACTTAATAAAAATATCGCTTCTTACATTAATCAGCACATTGTGCAATAGGCTATAATATATTTAAAAAAAAAACCCTGATAAGAATATATAATTCCCTCTCCTAGAGAGGAGGCCTGAGTCCCAACAGTGGGAACATTATAAGGCCGACTATGCTATGCTATGCTAAGAATATAAGAACCCCAAAGTGACGGATGAAAAGACACAATTACGATTTTTATTCCAACTGACAACTCTCTTCTTTACAGGCGTATACCTATGTTACAAGAACTACGCGTATTACAAGGCAAATCCATCTATAATGCATCAGACGACCAATCTCAAGGGCTATGCAGAGTCAATATTCAGTAAACCGGAGACCTGGATGGTGATCCTCATCATAGTGGCCGTCTTGCTACTCATTCTGGTGTTAATTGTCATTTTCCTACGAAACCGGATCGCTATTGCCATTGCGCTTATTACCGAAGGAAGCAAGTAAGTACATTCTGGGATTTAGGTCAAGTAATAATGTACAAATGGGTAGAAAAACTTATTGGCCATCAAAAAATTCATCCACATCAATATCAATGGGAAAAGTGCCCAGAACGCTGCAGCATTGCCACATTGGATAGCAATACGAAGAAAAACCCCGCCCTCTGGTCACGCGAAGAGTCGACCAGCTGTTTGCTGATATCACGAACGACTCGATGAGGCTCAACTACAAATGATTCAAACATATAAGCTCCGATAAGGAGGTTTTCTTTCGGCAGCCGCCCCAGCACAGCTTGCCGTACTCAGAAGATGTGATGACGCATGGGCACAGAATAAGAAATAGTACATGGGTGCATACACTTAGTTCAGTCTCTCTCACAACCCACGTGTTAGTAAAGAATACAAAAACTTTGGAGGAATTTATCTATTTTCTTTCATACAATCACATTAACGATTTCTTTTTCATTATTTCCAGAGCTGTGACTGCTGTAAAAACAACAATATTCTTCCCGATATTTCCTTGGATCCTTCAGTGCGGTGTGATCGCTTACGGCGTGTTTGTGCTCATGTACTTGCTGTCGATCGGAGAGCCGGCTTTCAAAACTGTTAATTTCCAGAACGACACAACGTGCAAATGCGATAAAATAATTGCTCATTATACTAAGGTACGGTACGATTATGGTATAGACCATTAGTGTTCTAAGCTTTTCTGTGGTATGGCGGTAAGTCCCCTCTTTGAGGAATGGCTGGAAAGACCTCACGGCGTCCTCACCTTCAGCATGACGCAGGTTCTCACCGAACATGGTAAGTTTGGGATTCGTGCGGAAATAACGCCCGGGTGTCACCACTTTGTGGACCGCCCGGAGGACACGGTGGAGCACACGGTAGAGGTGTGCCCCGCTTGGGCAGAGCACCGCTGTGTCCTCGTGGGGGAGATCGGCGGCAACGATCTCTCGCGCCGGGCCTTGGTACTGGCCATGGTCCGAAGCGAGGAGGAGTGGCAAGCGGTAGCCTCCTTCTGCGAAGCAGTATTATTTACAAAGGAGGAGGCTGCACGTGCACGCGCGAGAGAGCGGCCCTTACGCCCCAGCCTTGGATCCCGATCCCGATTTCCGGCCACCGCAGGCGCGGGCTTGCGGACGGCGAGCAATGGGTAGCTCGCCGTCCGACCGTCCGGACCGAGTCCAAGTCGCACGCCTCGAGGAGATGTCAGCAAACCGTAGGGGTCCAGCAGGGTTGAAGCCTACTGGGGCCAAGGGTCTGCTTCTGAAAGGAAGACTCGGTCCTGGTATGAAAGGCAACGAAGGAACAGGAGTAGGTTTTTAGTCAGTAAAAGTCTGACACACTCTCGCGCTCAGTCCAAGAGTCAGAGAGGATGTCATTGGATGATGTTCCCAACGTAAAAAAAAACTGTGGTAGGTATAGATTTACCACTTAACTCATAGAGAATCAAAACCCCTCCCTCCCACACCGCGCTGTTTACTGAAGCACCCCCCCGCTTTTAAACAGTAGTAGGCGTGGGCAGTGTGTTAACTTTGCGATTGGAACATTTACATCTGAGTCACAAAATGTTCCGGAACAGTAATATGTATAATTTGGAACATCGGCTCAAAAGATACAAACACATACACTGACTGGGAATCGTGATCGAAACCACGCGAAACTTCGCGTCATATACACTAACAGTTTTATTTAATTGAATTTTGAATTAAGAATAATTTTAAGGACAAGTTTTTTGTCCAGATCATTGATTACCTATATAATATTTACACTATTTACGTTTTAATTTGAATTTTAAAAAGACTGTAGGTCACAAGAGTGTTTCAGTTAATTGGAAAACTGAAACACTCTTGTGACCTACAGTCTTTCCTGTCTCAGTTCCAAATGATGCATTTAAAACATTACTGACGTTCCAATTATTCGGAACACTAAAATGTTTCGGAACAGTGAGTCGGTTCAGTAAAGAGTTACACACGCCTAAACAGTAGGTCTATATTAAGCCTGGTGACTATGATATAACGTCATCCACGCTACATGTACCGCACAACCTCTTGTTTTTAAGTCCTAGGTGCTTCGACTCTCTAGACAAATCCTAATTAATACTGACAACATTGTCAGCACAATCGACAAACACTTGGAGCCGCGAACCGCCCTTTGTTTCTACTAAAGAACTTGTTTTGTTTTAGGACAACGAAGCTTGCGATCCTGTCTCCTTCTTGACCGGGTGTGGTGACCAAGCAGGAGGAGCCTGTAAACTGGCCACGTGCCACTTCACAGGACTGGATAATCCGCACAGCGTCGTCTACTTGCACTGTTAGTACCTTCTTATTGATTATAACAATAGTGTGTGTTCCGTACGAGGTCGGGATGTAAACCTGTGAAACCATAAAGGTTTACACCTCGATGACGAAGTAACCCAGCTGCGAATCTAGCGAATGGCCCAAAAGGTAGATTGAATAAAAAAACAACAAGGCGACGAGTGAAGTCGGGTAAAAAACCGGTCCTTATGACTCATTGAAGCTGTTGGGTTCCAATTCGAGTATGACTCGAGGGGAAACGCTACAGGTGTGGAACAGAGGTGTGGTGGTAGGTACTTTTCTATAAGAAAAGCGAAAATACCATACTTAACAATTGCACAGCTAACTCACTTCTGAGCCATGTTTAAATAAAAGCTGTTTTCTAGAGTCCTCACCAACCGACTTCTGGTCTTCCTCACCGTAACCACATTCATACGCTGCGGTAGGTTATACAGAATATCGAAGTGTATTATCTGTCTCTCTGCTTAGTGTTTGAACACTACGAGAACGCCTCAGTAGAGCTTTTGAAAGAGTACCATGTAGAACACACTCCTATCAAGCATTCCACAAGGATTCCGATTCCCACGATCCTGATCGGTGAGGATCGTGGGAATCGGTTGGATTCTGACTGATTCGAACTGGTCGACAATTTGGAGAGGGCTATGTCCAACAGTATTTCGGCTGAAGTGATAACATTTAGTGCTTTAGGCAAGAATCTCATGCAACATGCGATCAGGAACTTCACCATCCCAACCGTTTACATAAAATAGCGAGTTAACACACACGGAAAACTAAGGGTCTTATTTAAATGTTTATCTCAGACTGTATAAGCAACTAATGAGCATATTTTTTAAATTTATCTGTTAAACAGTTCCATGATTTTTATAAATAAGGGTGTGTGTCGGAGCCGTTTCGTATAACATGCCGTATTACATACTAGCTGACCCGGCGGGCTTCCTGCCGCCTAACAGTTAATGAATGTACCTAATATATCTTTCGTTATAGTCAACCGATTGCGATAAAACAAAGCCTAAGTAATATATCTAGTTACACACAATTTTAATGTATAAAAGTTATCTACGTCGATTTAGTACATTCTACGTGTGATTTATTATATGTATAAACTAGCTGTGCCCCGCGGTTTCACCCGCGTTTTTCTCGTTTCCGTGGAAATACCGAGATAAATATAGCCTCCCTCAATAAATGGACTATTGAATATTTAAACAGTTTTCATATCAGATCAGTATTTCCCGAGATTACCGCGTTCATAACAAACAATCAAACTTTTCAGCTTTATAATATTAAGAAAAATATAGATTAAGTTAAATTGTATAAGTCGCAGGCAATAGCTGTCTATCTGTTCGACTTTCAGCCAGACACATAAGAAGTACGACTATAGGCGGGAGTGTCCGTCCACTTTAAACCGGGTTAAAATATTATTTTAAAGTACTTCTGAGTAAATTATATTTTTCGTTTTATTTTCTTGTGGCAGAAGAATATATTGATTGTTTCCGCAACCTGATCTTGACAACGCGACATATAGTTGGCCGTGCGAAGAACAGTCTTGCCGTAAATCTAATCCTATATATTTAAATGTTTGCCCCTGTGATTTATTTATCGTTACGGCAAAAGATAATTTAATTGGGAATTGGACTCTTTTAAAATGAAAAGGCAAATCATTTGGAATCATTGGGATCCGAGGTATAAGTACTGTTTGACCAACCGCTGGACCAGTCAAAACTGTTGCAACGATCACGTTATTGCGAAGAAATTTAACCTGAAGTCGAGTCCCGTTACATAAATTTGGTGGCTTAAGATTTCTAAGTAAAATAATTGGGGAACCAATTTTTAACTTGAGAGAATGTGGGGGGAGGCCACTCGGGTTTAAAGAATTAAGAAATTCCTGTGGATAATGGACTGCATCTTCTTGATCTCATCAACAAATATATTTCGAAAAAGATTATAACAGGATTTTATGTTGATAAAAAACTCTATGGCCCATAACTCATTAATAGGTACCAACTCTTAACATCTTACACACGTGATAACTTTTAAACGAAATATCCGATTGAGATGAAACAAAAAGTATTTTACTTCTACATAAATACTCTTGATAACATAATGCTTAATTTCGATAAAGATTAATATTACGATACATATTTAACGTAGTTTTTTTTTCTTCAGACGATTTAATAATTATTTTGAACACAAAATCGGTTATTGTGATTAAACCATGATAGCTAGATATATGTTCTCGCGGACTTTTTTGTAGGTCTTAATGGGATCTACAAACCCATAGTACATCATTTTGTTCTATTGTCAATAGTTTTTGCAGCGCACGCAAAAATAGGTTTTCGATTTTACACCTTGTGTTACAAAATAGCAATTTTATTACGGATCCCTAATTTTGAAAAAAAAAACATAACTAGCCTATAGCCTTCCTCAATAAATGGACTACCCAACACTGAAAGAAACATTCAAATCGGACCAGTAGTTCCAGAGATTAGCGCGTTCAAACAAACAAACAAACAAACAAACAAACTCTGCAGCTTTATAATATTATAGTATAGATTGGCGCGCCGTGAAAAACATCGCTATAATGTGATGCGGGTACCTCATGTTCAGCCGGATTGTTGTGGCGATACATTCTTCAAAGCTGCGTCCCACGTTAAACTGTAACAACAATAAAAGCTGAGGGTCGACGGAGGCCTCCTGTGGGCGACATTTTTCAATCATTGTAAAACGGCGTGTTTAACGAAACGGTTGTGACATACGCATTGACTGGATACCTAAGATACGGCACAAAATAAAATCCTCGCATTAAGCTAGACACACTGCGCACACGTGTGCCACACACGCTGATCTGGGCGCGTCGGTCTCCATACATTTTATATGAAAAGTAGACTTGTAGAGCTACACTTGATCCACGCCACGCGACGTCGTTCTACGTAAAATCAGGCGTGTTACACGTGTGCATCGGTCTAATGTAGTTCTAGCTTTACCTAATAAAAGTTTACTTTTTTTTTTTTTGGTCTTAACAATAAATTATTTCCTCCACAGTGGCCAACTTGCTGGGTTTCTTCTGGACGATGTTCTTCATCAGCGGCGTGTCGGACATGATGCTCGCTAGCACATTCTCCACCTGGTACTGGACTTACAATAAGAGGGACCTTCCATTCTTCACTCTTACTTCTGGTATTTGCCGAACATTACGGTAAGATGTAGTGTTATTTATATGAGTTTTGAAAATGTCATTTCTGGCTTTCTCTTCACTATCGCGCCCTCATTGCTGAGGATCATTTTTTTTCCAATGTTCATTAGGAAAAGGCTACCAGTTTTGATTTCCAATGAAAAGGATTCCATCAAATACTCTTCGCACGATGTATCTTACGTGTGTGTATTGTAACATTTTGTTTAACGCATGTTTCAGGTATCACCTGGGCACCGTCGCCTTAGGAGCGCTGATCATAGCCATAGTGCGAGTAATCCGCGTTATCCTGGAGTGGATCGACCAGAAACTCAAGAAGTTCGACAATCCGTTTACAAAGTGCGTCATGTGCTTCTGCAAATGTTTCTGCTGGTGCCTGGAAAACTTCCTCAAGTTCATCAATAAGAACGCGTACATTATGTGCGCGGTCCACGGGCATAGTTTCTGTAAGAGCGCGAGAGATGCTTTTTCGTTGCTTATGAGAAATATCATCAGAGTAGTTGTCGTAGACAAGGTACGTTGACCACAAAACTATAGATTTTGAAATAAGATTAAGTTTATTTGTTTGTTATTACAGAATGACTTTAGATCTACAACATAATTATTATCTTATCTGTATCTATCTATCTATTGGAATTTGGTTTCTGCACTTAGTACGCGGAATTCAGTTTATTTGGAAGGAGGTCCCCAAACTAAGTTTAGATACATAAATATTGATTTCAACATTTCCAAGTTCCTTCATCAAAGTTTTTTGATCTATGATATACTTTGACCCCCGAATATATTATAACTATGCCTAAAATTTTCTCGATATTCCTATATTGATTCAACAATTTTTTTTCACTCATGATCTATTTAATGTGATAAATTATTTCCAGGTGACAGATTTCCTGTTTTTCCTGTCCAAGCTGTTAATATCCGTAGGAGTGGGTGTAGGCGTTTACTACCTGCTCCAGTGGAAATTGTTCTATGAGGTGACGCAGGGCCAGCCTCTGCACTACAACCATATTCCCGCCATCATTTTGAGCATCGCCACCTATCTCATTTGCACTATATTCTTCAACGTCTATGAAATGGCTGTTGACACATTATTCCTTTGTTTCCGTAAGTATCAGACACACGCAAGTGTTTCGTAAAAAAACAAAAATTTCTTTTTTATTTACAAATATAGTGTTTACAACTTGTTGATTTTTTTTTTTCAGTTGAAGACTGCGAAAGAAATGATGGTTCTGTAGAAAAACCATATTTCATGTCGAAAAATCTTATGAAAATCCTTGGAAAAAGAAACAAGAAATTATAAAGTGCCAAAAATTAGCGTATGTGTATTGTAAATGTAAGGATTAAAAGAATAAGTTAACTGTGTCAAACTTTTCAAATCTTTGTCACAATTTTTACTATTACTGTACTTCGATTTACATTTTTATAGGATTTTTTACAATATTTCTATTTGTAAAATATTTTTACTAATTTAGATTTGTACTCTTTTACAGTATTGTACCATAGTTTATAATATTAAAAACCAAAAAATAATTTTGTTATGTACCTTTAAAAAATTTATAATGATGAATAAATCGAGAAAAGACTCCACTTTTATTATTTGATTAAGTGGGTGATGCATTTTCTTAAAATGAATTTGTGTTTAAACCATTTCGTACAGAAAATCCTTTGCAGGTGAGAGAAAAAAAAGAAAGAAATAAAAAAATGTAACCTGTTATTCTTCAACAACATAGTTTATTCTGTGCTGGGTTAAGAACGCTACATCAAGCATAGCTTCAGGATCTAGCAAGTCTTTGACATCATCATATTTTAGACTCTCTTCATATGCAAACATGATGCTAGTATCGTCCAGCATCATTTTAGAAGCTGCAAGTGCCATAATGCAATTCTTCACTCTTGCCATTGTTTCTCTGTCAGATCTGCTAACAGTCTGTAAACAAACCAATGGAATATTGCTCAAGTATATTATAAATAAAAATCGCAAAAGGTATAAAAAGGCACCTGATTTTGAACACTATGTCCTAAAATTACAAAATAATATTTCCAAATAGTTTTGCTGGTTAGCTTACCTGTGATTCAACATTTGCAATTTCATCTTTGTCTCCTTCAACCACATTAGCTTGTTCCGCTGGACTGATCCAAATGTAGCCATTGTTACCAATGATGACTGATACACCACAAGGTAGGTGGTGGAAATGGTTCTTTCTGCGTTTAATATATGATGGAAATACTTTGATCAATATCCCTTGTGATAGCTGAAATGAAAGTTTTAATAAATTTTTAATTACTAGCCTGAAGCCCGCGACTTCGTCCGCATCAGACTCGTAAAACAGTACAATGCCATTTGGTCACAATTTCAAGAAGCTTTCTGGAAAATAAATTAACAATTACAAGGAGGAACTTATCCTTGTAACATCAGCAATCTAGCATTGAAATTTTCGTCAAAATCGGTCCAACTGTTTAGGCGATTAGATGGACTAAATTGACCGACAGATAAAATTTTTTCTGTCATGCTATCACTAACTCCCTTTTTTTCATCACACAATCCGTCCATCTTTTCTATGGTCTCCCTCTACCTCTCCATCATCCCTCCCTTTCATTCATGACCATACCGAGATAAACAATTCCCTTTCAATTTTTCTCTCACTGGTGCTGGCTAAATGTATAGACAAATGAGACAAGGATAAGTTGGATTTGGATACAACACTGATAATCATTTAGGTTTAATGCAACAAACCTTAGAGTATTTAAAACTAAATAATTATTCTTGAATTGAAACAACTGCTTCAAAAATTTATTGGACTGACTAAATATCTCCAAGCTATCATACATAACATATTGACTAATAGCTGCTAGTGTGTCATATCAGATAATTTAATAACAATTTTTTATACTTTTTATTGGTAATAAATGGAGTAATCATTTTTTTTTTGTTTTGTAAGTTCTTTTAAGAAATATTTAAAGTAAAATAAACGGAATAATAATAACAGGGCTACCTTGCCATATTTCAAGCTGCGGGTATGCAGAGAAAGTGAACCATCTGAGAACACGCTCTGTACCTCTGCGCTGATCAGGTCTCCTTCCTGCAAGTGTTTCCTCATCATCTGTTCATCTTCTGCTGATCGCCGCCTCTGAAAGAGTTGCAAAATAACAGTATTACTAATGAGGTTATTCTATTATTTTTTAGGTGGGAAAATCATCCAATAACAAATCCCGCCTTGGGCGAGGCGGGAGATAGTGTCAGACTTACTGACTAAAAACCCACTCTTGTTTCTTCTTTGCCTTCATCCTGGGGCCCTGGGTTTCGCTTTCACACTACCCGTGGGCTAATGAGGTTGAAGCCCACAAGACATGTATCTGTTGCTCTTTCTTCCCTATGTAAAACATGACAACAACTTATTTATTATTATTATTACTAAACTTCAGTTGCATGATGTCATAGCTGTTACAACTGACTTCTTTAATAAGCACCTCTCATAAAAGTTATAGACAGCCCAGGTTCTGCAGGAGCCTGCATGAGCGAGGATGGGACAGTAGGTCATCTACTTCTAAACTGTCCAGTTGTCACGGGATACAGGGCTAATTACTTTGCCCAGGTACTCTCTGTGAAATGATCAGGTAACACAAAGGTGCTGCTGGCCTTCCTTGGGGACCTGGGGTGGACATACAAGTACAACATTTTAGGCCTGTTGGTCTAGTGGTCAGTAGCCATGACTGCTATGCCAGAGGTTGTGGGTTTGATTCCCACCCAGAATAAATGTTTGTGTGATGAGCACAATCATTTGTTGTGTCTAGGTGTAAATTATCTATAATATGTATGTATTTAAATATATAAAGTCTGCTGCAAAAGTGCATAGGAAGTACAGAAATAAAATCGTGTGAAGCGAGAAATGACGCCATCTAGCGTAAAACCTGATTGAAATGTTGCTATCGACAACATTACATTATACTGTTAATAGATGGCGCCGCTGTGCTTCAAATGATTAATGCTTAATTAATGCTTATTTTTGTACTTTCTTTTTGTTTCTTCAAACATTGAAATAATTTATAATTTCTTTTAAAGAGATGAAGATATTAAAATTGAATATCAATTTATAAATATTTGATTATCTATGTGTTAGTTTTCAAACTTGAGGGGTAGGTTGAATATGGATTTACAGTGAGGCCGCAAAAGTTAAAGATTACATTGCTACGAACCGAGCGAGCACGCACGACACTTCCGTGCGTATGTGTGCGCGTGTATGAGTATCCACATTCCACAGATAACACATACTAAGGAACTGTCGTCGCACTGAGCTTAAAATATCATTATTATTTTTCTGTGCCATTGAATATGCATCACACAGTCACAGAGGCGACTTGTTCTTACCATTGCATTGATAAAATTCACGCAAACGTGTCATGTGCTGTTAGCCGTATGAACTAAGTGTTGGATTCGCAAACAACGTAGCCCGAGTTCAAATCATGGTCGGTCCGTTGTGGTTATTTATTACTTATTCCCAATCTATATTAATATAGTTGTTTTTTATATTTCTATGAAAAATACTATTGCATTTTTTGCACTAAATAGTTGCAAATTACGAATATGATCTATTAACCACAAGAAGAACACATTCGTAATTTTCAATTATTTAGTTGTTACATCTTTTCAATGTTGTAAGGTGGAAATAAAAAGACGTGTTTAATAAAAAAAAATATTCTTTATATTTACAAATTAAACATATATGAGAATTGTGACGCCGAATTGTTACCTAGACAACAAAATTATCTTGTAACCGTTATCTATGTTACGTGTAAGATTGTTTGTTGGAAGTATATCCACTTAGACCATTCATAATATGAATAACGTAACAATGAAAGGATATTAAAATTTTAATAAAATAAAATATAATTGTTTATATCCAGTTATTTATTTAAAAGTGATATATGATTTAGACTTTGTAAACATTTTATTTGTATGTAACGTCACAATGAATGTATTGAGGTCATAGCTTAATTGTTCATTTTCTTGACGAAAAGAAGATTGAAACTAAACCTCAATTTCTGTTAAAAGAACTTTAGTTCTCACAAGATAATCGTCAATTAGATGAGAAAAATAAATTGAACTATTATGTTAGAACAGTGTGGGTAGAAGAATAAAAAACGAAATAGAATCATGATTATTGTCAACAAAATTGATAGCGAGTTCACTGCATTCTTAAGATAAGGCGATGGCACAAGTTAAAATGTATAGCTGTTTTAAACGAAAGTAAACACAATATAATACAGTGTTTGTTAACGAATAATCATTTAAATATGTTAAAATAAAATGGCCTACTAAATATTTAATTACACCGACTGATTTTACTAAAACTTAATATTTTGTATAACCCCCATTATTTTCGATACAGTCAAGTAGACGTTTGCGCATGGACCCAACCATATTACCGCATATTTCGCTCCCTCTAAAACTTTCCCATACCTCCATGCAATGGGTTTTTAATTGTTCCGTAGACCTCTCATTCCGCGAGTCCCACCTTTGCACCATCAAACCCCATAGATTTTCTATGGGGTTGAGGTCGGGTGATCGCGCTGGCCATGGAATAACAATTACTTCCGGGTGATTGTGAAACCACTC
Source organism: Mythimna impura (assembly GCA_905147345.3). NCBI lineage: Eukaryota > Metazoa > Arthropoda > Insecta > Lepidoptera > Noctuidae > Mythimna > Mythimna impura. The sequence goes on along the minus strand of LR990342.1, from coordinate 10,536,860 downwards.
ACGCACAGTACTCGCTCGGTGAAGAGGACAATTGTCCTGGACAAACGGAAATTGTGCTAACTCATCAGCTGGGTAAATGTTGCGCACAGTAGGTAGCATAATTGAGTCTAACACTTCCACATAAGTTGAACTGTTTGCGCGTGGAGGAATGAAAGCCAGTTCTCCTGGTCCTGCTGCACTCATCCATCCCCACATATTAATTGTGATTCGACCTGATTCGGTGTTAGGTATAATGTTTTTATCACACCAGCGAGTGTTATTCTTGCGCCATAAGTGAAGCCTGCCCTTTTGACTGGATTTAAATGTTTTTTCATCTGAAAATACCGCAGTATTCCAATCAAAATCTAAATAATCACGTGCGAAACGTAATCGTTCCTGTTTATGCCTCTCTGTCAAGTACGGCTTTTTAGCAGGTTTTCTGTGATGCACGCCTTCAGCGTGAAGTGCACGGCGAACAGTATCAATCGAGGTGTCATATAATTCCGCAAAATGTCTCGTTGGTGCGAAACCATTTGTTTCGTATACGTCCACCATATGTCGTCGCTGCGCCTCGCTAATAAGCTTCGGTCTCCCACTTCTCTTTCGACTAGCAAGGCTACCTTCTTCCTCATATCTTTTTATCCAAAGACTTACAGTATTTTTCTAAAACAAAAAAAAATATATTAGGCAGCTATACCTACTTGACTTCATTTTCATTATATAAAATGTTAACAATCATAATTATTGAATATAATTTTAAAATAAAACTGCATTTATAAATCCAATAACCAATCCAATAAACCCAACGATTTATGTATTTTTCTTTTAAGCCTCATAAAGATACGATGGATGGATTCATAAATGGCATACTTACATTTTAATTAGAAGATTAATTTATAATAAAGTTACAATTCATTAATAGCTATTATACTCACATTCAGTCCGGTTTCTTCAGATATTTGTGTTTTATTAAGACCGCTTTTATGCAGCCCAATGATAGTCGCCCTCACTTCAATACTAATATTAGCCTGCATTTTGCGAATATTACAATACTGTTAACCACACGTCACTAACCAACAACTACAACCAAACGACAGTTCATTTCGGTCAAGTTAAAACTTATGTCTACCTCGCAGAAATCTAATTCTTTATTTAGTTTTTTTGTGATCCCTTTCTAACTCTAAGAAATGTGTGAACAAGTTAAAGAATAATTTAATATAATAATATGTAATGCTAATCCATAACTTCCAATCGGGTAAGAACTTACAAAAAGTCAACAATTGCGTGGGATTTGAACTTGCGGCACACTGATTTGCGCTTCAATCTGTGTGCTCTATACCACTAGGCCATCTTGACTTATGCTAAGTTGATGAAATTATGAACTACAATCAGTTGTTGACGACAATGATGACGCATGTGTCTATCTATTTGTTAAACTAAAAGTCAAGTTTATACTTTGTGAGATTGCCTTTGCTCGCCACTTAGCTGTGAAGAAACCAACGCCATCTAGTTTAATTTTCGAAAACTTGAACTCTAACGTGCAAGGGAAAATAGGCGTTAAGGTATCTAAGCACTTTTACACCCAGATTGTACATATATGTTTATCAGTTGTGTAAGCTGTTGATCCCCGCATTAACGCCGGCGTTCATGCGCCATTGTCTTACTATTGTGTCTCTAATTACGCACTCAAAAGGTTAATACTGAATCCACAAGCTCTGCTTAGTATAATGATGATGAGATGGTGTTGTGTGAAAGTTGTGTAATATTATTATATTATTTCTTTATTTATTTGGTTCACCAAACTAAATAGCAATATTTCAAGTCACAATTTATATTGCACCACCAGTACATGGTAGACTTCCCACCTAAATGAACAGAACATTTTGGGAACACATTAATTGTGTGTACAGCTCAGTATTGAAATTCCCTGCCGGAGTCTGTTTTTCTTTATGGCTACAACCTAGGGGTTTTTTTTAAGTCAAGAGAAAATTATAGATTATTTCCAGGCAAGTATGATCTATCGTCGACTACAACATCGCTTACCATTATGTGAGATAGTGGTCAAATGCGAGCCTATAATCGATAATTAAAATTTGTAAATAAACAAATAAAATCACATACCAGTTCTCCACCAGGAAGATTCACAGCTGATAACTGAAGTACAGAGTCCAAGCGTGAATTAGTTTCCACCTTCCACCTGCGCTGTTGGACTTCAAGTACTCGTCCAACAATAACGTCACCTATTTCACCAACGTACCGATTTTTTCTGGGTCGAATACATATCAACTTGTTTACTTTTTGCATAACTCCAGCAACTGCAGCTTTGAGAGAATCATCTACTGCATAAGTACCATGGCCACTGCAATAAAAATGTTTTATTGCAAAACAAATTATGAGTGTTTTTACCCGACTGCAAGAAGGGTTATGTTTTTATTATATTTATAGCATTGTAATTTCGACATATAATCAACAATCTTACCGCATGAAATCTTCCATGCCTGTAACCACCTGGCCAGGCGTGTAAAATCGAGGTAAATCATTATTAGTAGTAACAGAATGATTTACCCTTTCGGAAGCTAAACGTATTTTAACATGGCTCGTCATTTTTGGACTACAAGGTACAAGTTATATAGAAATATTTCAAATTAAGCAAAACAAGTAAACAACGCACACTATTTACAGAGTACTTTGTAATTTGTCAGTTGTAAATTTTTGGCATTTGACACTATTGATAGACAGAAATATGGACATTGACAGTTGAACTCTACGTTCTCGTTCAAAAATGCGAACTTAGAGAGTTAGAGTATCTACCCAGCCCTGCGTTCAAAAATAACCAGAGTAGCTTCGAGTTTCAACCCAGAGTTGTTCTTTTATAACTCGATTAGCTACCCTAGAGTTAACCCAACTAACTCTAACTTCGAGCAGGGTTACAGGGTAGGTTGGTGTAAGCTAGTGATGTGCCGAGTACGGCTTGACTCGAGTCAGACTCGATTCCTGCTTTGGACTCGCTTAGGTACTCGAGTACCAATTTATTTTGAATCGAGTCCTGGACAATTTAGGATAATGACACATTGATAAATAAATCAACCATTTTTAATGAAATCAAATATTTTTAAAGATTATATTTAAAATAAAACATAGAATATACAAGGGAAGTAAGAATGAGAAACTAAAAATGAGATCAAGTTTTATTACAAATCAAAAACAGATCCTTTTTCGTGTAATTGTACGCTTATAAAAAAATGCAGGGTCAAACCTATGTTAGCGTCATTTCATTTCTTAAGTAAACACAGATGGAGGACGAGCAAGTCAACTACTAACTCGAATGCTAGACTCGAGTCAGCTGGACTCGCATAATAAAATTGAGTCAGCGAGTTCAGAATCCATTCTGTCTGACTCGAGTCCTGGAATCGAGTCTTGTGTACTCGAGTCCTGGGATCGAGTCTTGCGTACTCGAGTCCAGGAATTGAGTCTTGCGTACTCGAATCAAAATAAATTGGTACTCGAGTAAGCGAGTCCAAAACAGGAATCGAGTCTGACTCGAGTCAAGCCGTACTCGGCACATCACTAGCTTACACCAACCTACCCTGCTCGGAGTTAGAGTTAGTTGGGTTAACTCTAGGGTAGTTACTCGAGTTATAAAAAAACGACTCTGAGTTGCAACTCGAAGCTACTCTGGTTATTTTTGAACGCGGGGCTGTAGTCAATCCCTACGTTCCGAATTGCGAGAAAATTGAGAAAAACCGATAATATCGCGAATACAATCAACGCGCAAAGTCACAGTCACAATTATTATTATTTATTAATCAATAACCCATTAATAAATGTCACTATTTTTGGTCGGTTTCGGGATATAATCAGTTTTATCGCAATTCGGAACGCTGGGAATGTTTGTCAATATCAAATTGTCAATACTGTCAAAAATCTAAGAAAATAGAAATTGTATTGTTTTTTTTTTTTTTCGTTGGTAGTGGTGAAGGCTCGACACGTGCTTTTGTCAGTGCTACGAATTTTTTCGATTTTAGTGAAACTTTTTTGTGTTAAACTTAATCGAGACTGTTCTTAGTGTGTGTGTGTTCTTGGTATAAGGTTTGTTTTACTTGTGATTGTCCTTATTCTTAAAATCTGCCATGAATTCCAAAAAGCCTCCTGACCCTGACCCCCCTGATGAACTTTTTGATATTACTTCCCCTGTTTTGACTATAACCCTCCCCCATGCTATTGAAACACCCCCGCAAGATCCCGCTATGGATACCGAGAACTCAACTCGCAAAAGGGTTGCTGGTTCGCCTCCTGCGATATCTAACGTACCGCCAAAGATGGCTAAAAGTCTACCCGGTAGATTAACGTACACAATGAGGGATAACCCTCCATATATCGTCCACGTGTCCTTAAAAAGTGAACAGACTTCAGGCACTGTGCTACAACCAATTAAGTTTGGTATGTTCTTGACGACCAATAACGTCAGTAATATACGTCTTGACGGGATCAAACGTATTGGCAGAAATCGTGTGTCGGTTGAGTTCAAGTCACACCAGGATGCGAATAGTTTTCTCAACAACACGGTCCTGACTAAAAACAATTATATTGCAACCATCCCACAGTTCAATATCACTAGAATGGGCATTGTTAGGGATATACCGGTTGAGTGGTCGGAGGATGAAGTTATCAAGAATATTCAGGTTCCGGAGGGCTGTGGCCCTGTCGTCAAGGCCAGAAGGATGAGCCGTAAGGTGACTTCTTCTGGAATCACTGAGTGGAAGCCCACTCAAACTGTGGTACTAACATTTGATGGACAGGTCCTACCCAAACGTGTGATTAGTTTTTACTCATCTCTTCCAGTTGAGCGATATACATACCCAACTATACTGTGCTATAATTGCTGCCGCTTTGGACACACCCGCACCTTATGCAGATCAAAACCAAGGTGTTTTAAATGTGGTGAAAATCATCCAGGCGATGGATGTGATGTCTCTCAGGAACTAAGCTTCTGTGTCTCATGTACAGGTAACCATTTCGCGAATGACAGTGCTTGTCCTGAATTGGGCCGACAGAAGAGCATCAAAGCCCTGATGTCGGAGAAATCGATTTCGTATGCGGAGGCAAGTCGGGTATTCCCACCTGTTTCTCGGTCATATGCTGACGTTTCCAAATCCTCTCCTCGTAACAAGCCTAGGATAAACGTTCCTCAATCCCAGTTTTCGAGCCCTATTCCTGCTACCCAAAAATCATACCGTAAAACGGTCTTCTTAAAACCCAAAACCCACGTCCCTCTTTCACCTGGCTATGATAGACAAGCTCACCGAGACCTTACTCAGAACTACTCTTTTTCCCCAACCAATGGTTGTGCTCTACCAACGGAGGTTGCAGAGCCAATCACTTATAGACAGGAGAATAACTCCACAGATATTTTAGATTTTATAACTAATATGCTCATGTCTGTATTAGCTAGTCCGACCCGAAAAATACCTGACCACGTTGCCTCAAAATTGACCTCCATATTAAATTACATCCACGATGTTCCATCCCCTGACATTCCTTCAATGGAACGTGAGGAGTATTACTCCCAGAAAGTCTGATCTTACTTTCCTGATTAACAAATTTAAACCATCAATCTGCGGCATTGCTGAGACATGGCTCTTGCCTGATAGTAACTTCAGGCTGCCGTGTTTTGACAGTGTCCGTAATGATAGAACTGATGGATATGGGGGATGTGCTTTGCTCATTAATAGCAAAGTATCATACTCCCAAATTCCTCTAACCTTTGTTGGCGACAACATAAATGTTGTTGCTGTTAAGGCTGAGGATATAAATGTTTTTTCTTTTTATATTGCGCACCCACAACTGGAATACCTTTCAGTTATTAGGAACTTATTAAGTAGTGTTAGCGGTCCGATTCTTGTCATGGGTGATTTTAATTGCCACCATTATCGTTGGGGTTCAGATACTTGCGATAACTTTGGCATAGGCTTGCTGGATATATTGGATGAACTTGACCTTTGTCTCATCAACGATGGCAGCGTAACACGCAGGTCTGCTCCTGGACAGAATAATAGCTGTGTTGATTTGGCATTCTGTTCATCCAATGTATCTAGTCTTCTCATTTGGCGTCGCTTGGATATGACCTATGGAAGTGACCACTACCCCATCATGATTGAATTCCCATCCAAAAACATTCCCACTAAAGTTTCTCCCCCCCTTTTAAAATACCAACTTAGTTCAGCAAATTGGGATCTATATTCAAAAATTCTGGACCTAAGAATATCTTCTCTTCCAAAAGTAGACAGCGATAATGCCCACGAATGTTTCTCATCCTTCTCTTCCACCATTTCCTCTACAGCGGATGATTGCTTCCCAACCAAAAAAACCCCCTCTGGTAGACTTCCTTCCCCTCCATGGTGGGATAGGGAATGCACTGACATGATTAAGGCCAGAAATGAGGCTGAAAGGACAGTTAACCATAATATGAACCTGGATAACCTCATCGCTTTCAAGCGGATATTGGCTAAGTCCAGAAAATTCCTTAAAAAAAAGAAACGCGAAGGCTGGTCAAAGTATTGCAGTTCGTTGAGTCCGTCCACGCCGGTTTCGACGGTCTGGCGAAAGGTGAAGCGTTTTAGGAGCAGCCTTGCGCCTGCCTCCTCTAACAACATCACAGAAGAACTGGGATACCAATTTTTCACAAAAATCGCTCCGGCTTACGTTCCAAGCATAGAGGAAAGCAGTGTTGGCATTGATGATGTAGACAACACTGACGACCCAATGAACGGGCCCTTTAGCCTGGAGGAATTGAAAACTGTGTTATCCCATGTTAGAGACTCAGCTCCGGGAGTGGATGGATTCACCTACTCTTTTATCTCCAAAGCTGGCCCAAAAACTCACCAGTATTATCTGGACTTGGCTAATTTCTGCTTTACTTCCGGCTATATTCCCACAGAATGGAAGGTTCAAGCGGTTATCCCAATATTAAAACCCGGCAAAGATCCTAACGATCATTGCTCTTATAGGCCTATTGCTTTATCGTCAATACTCATCAAACTGTTAGAACATCTTATAAAAAATCGTTTAGAGTGGTTGGTAGAGAACAGGAAACTGCTTCCAACGACTCAATTCGGTTTTAGGAAAGGTCTGGGCACAGCTGATAGTGTAAGTATACTCACGTCAGAGGTCCGACTGGCCCTCAGCCGGAACGAGTCTGTGGTTGGAGTTTTTCTGGACATATCGGCTGCCTATGATTCGGTCCTCCTTCCTAATCTCAGGCAAAAGCTGCATGAGCTGAGAATCCCGGCTAGGATTTGTCGCATCATTGGTAGCATATTCACCAATCGCACCATCCAATTAAGAATCCCTGGGGCTGGCTCTGAACAAAGAACGGTTTGGAAAGGATTACCTCAAGGATCTGTTCTTAGCCCCCCACTATATAACATATATACAGCGGATATACCCTTGTCCCTCAATTTCAACTGCAAAATCCTCCAGTATGCTGACGATATTGCATTAACGGTCTCTGGCAGTTCCATTCAGGATGCCGCTCAATCAATAAATATTTCACTGTCCTCTCTAAATCATTGGCTTCTTGATCACGGTTTGTCTTTAAGTGCGCCAAAGAGTACAGCAGTCATTTTTACCCGCAAGCGTTCTGTGCCACCAATAGATATCAATGTTGACGGTCATATCATTCCAGTAATGAATAAGGCTAGGTTCCTGGGAGTAACTTTGGACTCGAGATTGTCTGGGGTTGACCATATTAACAACACGGTCAAAAAGTGTGAACGCTCTATATCGGTCCTTAAGGCCTTGGCCGGGGTATGGTGGGGAGCTCACCCCTATACCCTAAAACTTGTCTATAATGCATTGACAAGAAGCGCAATGGACTATTGCAGCTTTCTTATTGAGCCCTGCAACAAAGAAGCACTAAAAAAACTAAACAGTATCCAGGCCAAGTGCTTGAGAATTGTCATTGGAGCCATGAAATCCTCTCCCATAAATGCTCTTCAAGTCGAGTGTGCAGAACCACCTCTACACCATAGAAGACAGTATTTGGCAGACCGTTTCTTGTCTAAAGCTTTTGCCCTTTCATCCCATCCCTTACTCCCAATTTTAGAACAAATCGACCTCTCTTATAGTAATTCCCCTTATTGGAAAAATAAAACAGTTCCTTTATTGATAGGTAGGTACAGAGAGCTTAAACGGCTCTCCGCGCCTATTTGTCAATATCCAACGCTCCCGGTCTTCTCTTCCGCATACGGGGCGATTCATTTCGAACCAAAAGCCGTCTTGGGACTAGGTATATCAAGGAATGCCCAGAACGCGAGGGACGACTTTGAATTAGCTCTCGGGCGGTATTGGGCAGGATGGAATTTCTTCTACACTGACGCTTCAAAATTGTCCGAAACAGGAGGTACTGGTGTGGCAGTTTACTTCCAAAATTCTAGAATTTTTCTACTTTTCCAATGCCCACCAGAGACATCAGTGTTTACAGGAGAGTGCATTGGTATTCTAGAAGCCATACACTATATTAAATCCCATCAAATAGCAAGATCAGTAATTTTTTCAGATTCACTTAGTAGTATTCAGGCCTTAAAACAAAATCAACTTCATAGTAAAATCCATAGTCAATTAATTGTAGATATCAAGAACTTGCTATTTGATTGTCTCCAAAACGGCTTGGACATCGAGATAGTCTGGATCCCCGGTCACACGGGAATTGTTGGCAATGAGTGCGCTGATTCGTTAGCTAAGTATGCCACATCGAATCCAGCTGATCGAAAGCACTACGTGGTTCACAACTACGATTTGCGGAATGGTGCCAAACCCAAGTTATTTAACTCGTGGGCTGAAACATGGAAGACGACTTCTAAAACCAAGGGTATGTACTATGCAGCTATACAGCCTGAAATCCAACGAAAGCCCTGGTTTTTTAAATGCCCTAAGTTGTCAAAGAAAACTGTTTCGTCGCTCTGTAGACTAAGACTCGGACATTGTTGTAGCCCAGTGTTTCTGAATAAAATTCATGTCCGAGATAGTTCCCTGTGCGAGTGTGGTCTTGCGGATGGTACTTTGGACCATATTTTTTTCTCTTGCCCCTTAAATAATAAATCCTTTGACCTCTACCAAAAACTTTCCAAATTTAACATTCCTCTTCCAACCAATTTCCACTCCCTTCTATCTCACTTCTCTCCTAAATTAATAAATCTTTTGGCTACCTTTCTAAAAGAAAACGACCTAAAATTTTAGTTGGTGCGTAATGTCAATATAATTATTTTGTATTTAGTAGTTTGTGTTGTATATATATATCGTATATAAGTTAGTAATTAAGATTAAGTATTTTTTTACTAACAACTTGTGTTTGTCCTTCCAGCACATACTAACATCTACCACGAAGTTAAAAGCTCGACGGTGATCCTCACCGAGTCGCCGTCTCAACGTGACACTGGCAGAATAGTCGCAATCGGCTCACTTGCCATAAAAAAAAAAAAAAAAAAAAAAAAAAAAAAAAAATTGTATTTCGATAAATTTCGTTTCGTCAATTTAAACGAAAATTGTTAAACGAACGCTCAAACATTGGAAAATATCATACTGAAAAATGGCTGGAATGTCAGCTACAAATGGAGCGCCTATAACGGCCACCGACAGCCTATCACAAGCGTTGAAAGCTAACATTATTCCGAATCAAGAATATCTATTACAGGCAGGTCCTTCGATCTATATTTTGCAGATTTACTGAATTCACCGAATTATTGATATTGTTATTGTAATCTTATGTTTAGGGCTCTGTTCTGGATTCTGCTGTAGAGGTTTTGCTTCATCGGCTGCGTGGCTTGTGTGATAATGTGGACGCTGGTCCAGAGACCTTTGATGATCAAGAAGTTTGTTTTAGTTTACGAGATCCCAATCAACAGGTAAAGGTTATGAAAATATCAACTTAAGTAGGAATTGATGAAAGCATTAACAAAATCAAGTTGCCTAGCCTTACCCTAAATATGTTTTTGAAGGGTTCTGGTATAAATAAGTGCAGTTGAAATAAAGACTACAACCTTATAATATTTACACAATTTATTGTTAATATTTTCAGGCAGCACCATTGATGCTTCGAGTTAGAAAAGCTCTGGACTATCGTGATATGCCATTCCAGCTCCGGTACATTGGTCAGCCAGACCTAGGAGACAAAAACAGACCCACAGTAGTTCGGTCAAGCCTTGATATTGCTTGCAGTGGAATGCTTATAGACTTCCTGAACGAGCTAGGATGCAGAATTGAATTTGAATATAGCGTTAAAGGTAACATTCAGTCAAACCTTTTATAGACATGTTTAATGTTTTTTTTATATGGCAAAAAAATTCTAAAAGCTTGGTTAACCCTCAATGTGTCATTTTGTTGCACTAACACTGACATACATATAGTATATGTATGTTACTTTGAAGACCTTCTGATGCATCAATAAAGTGTAACTTGTATGATTAGTGCAATTTATTTATTTAGACACATTCAAATGAAACAGTAATAATAATAAAAAAAAACAGTAATAATAATCATAGAAAAATATTTAATAATCAATAGACAGGTAATCAAAATTAAAAAGACATTTTCAAAAAATTTATACTAAAATTTTCTCTAACAATAGGAACTTCTTTTGTTGGTTTTATTAATTACTAAGGGCAGTTTTGATTAGGAAAAAATCAATCAAATTGCCATAAGTCATGATAACACACTGACTGACCACCAATATGTGACAATAGAATGTCGTCTTCAGAAGATGCAGAATCCAAATCAGAAGCAGGAGCCTCTTCACGACCTCTATATTCGTCCTCGGAAGACATAACGCGATCCGATTGTATGTAGTATAAGCACTAGTTTATATTAGTTAAAAAAAAGTTATTTTGATCTGCCGATGATTCATCAGATTCATTAATCCAAAATTATACAATTTTTTCGCTGTCAACACTATTCACTTGAATACATGATATTTTAGATGTAAATGGCATTGAAGATGAATTTAACTGCTAAAGTAACCGTAGTTCCTTTTATCTGTCGACAAACATAAATAAATATTTCTTAAAAAGACACTAAAACTGACGCTATGTACCACATACGTCAGGTAGTCAAACTCACCTGCTTAGGAACGTGACAAGCGTCCGCTCTTCACCGCCGCACACACGTGCACACGCGTCACTGGCAAATAGGAAACTACCAAAAAGGACGCACTGAAATTCCCGCATAAACTAAAGTTTTGAATGACAAACCGTTTGGGTTACGTACCATATATGGGACGCTCAGAAGGTTTTGTGAAACTAAAAAAATAACTTCTATGGATAAAATATTTTTATTAAATCTTTTCATAGAACTCTTCACCAGCCTCTATACAAAGTTTCATGCGTCTGAACCACTTTTCGAAACATTTTTTCCAGTCCGCCGCACACACCTCTTCCACGGCCTTCTCGAACGCTGCTAGCGCGTCTTCCGGCGATGAAAACTGTATCCCTTTCAGCAGACTTTTTGTTGGAATAAAAAGAAGTCACACGGTGCTAGATCAGAACTGTAAGGAGCCCCAAGACTCTAACCGGTGTGGTGGCCAGAAAGTCCCTCGTTTTGAGCGCTGAGTGCGCGGGCGCGTTTTCATGATGAAGCAGTACCTACCTACCCCGCGGAGCCCGGTGTTAGGTTGCTCATTGCAGACAAAACTTCTGGCAGGCATTTTGTGGTATACCATTCGGCGTTGATGCTGCTCGTTGTTGGTCTCGTAATGGAATTTAAATCAAATACCCCGTCAAGGTGAACAAACTAGCGATTAAAGTTTTCACTGCGCTTCTCGATCGCTTCACTTTCGTAGGCGTTGGTTCGTTTTGAAACAGCCAAACGGTCGACTGACGCTTTGTTTCTGGATCGTATTGATAAATCCAGGATTCGTCACCTGTCACAATGTCGTAAACGCACGGACACGAGCCTGCTTCAAAGTTTTTAATCAAATCACGGCACCACTCCACACGGGCTTGCTTCTGAGCTTCGATGAGGTTGTGCGGCACCCAGCGGCAAACTATCCTCCTCACGAGAAGGTGCTCGTGTAGAATTTTGTGAACGCTTCCCGAACCAATCTGCAGTGAATGCTGAATCTCTTCGTATGTAATTCGCCTGTTTTCAGTTAAATTAATTTTTTTACTGCCAGCAAACTTTCTTCCGTCACAGCCGTCGTAGGACGACCACTCCTTTGTTCATCCCCCAAAGTAAGGCGACCGCGCTTGAACTCGCTATACCAGCGGTAGATGGTTGCTTTTGAAGGCCCTTCATCCATAAAAGCAATTTGAAGTCGATTAAATGACTCATAAGGCCACATTTAAAATCGTAGAAAATCATCGCACGAAAATGTTGTCGATGCAGATCCATTTTTAACCGACTTCAAAAAGGAGGAGGTTATATGTTCGGTTGAATGTATGTTTTTTTTTTTTTTTTATGTATGTTCACCGATTTCTCGGTCAATTGTGGACCGATTTTGAAATTTTTTTTTTTTTTATTGAAAGATTATGTTTCCGAGTTGGTCCCATAGAAATATTGTTATGATCTGATCATGAACTTCGAAGATATGGAACAGAACTCCTCATAGGATCACAGCAGAACCGTCGTAACAAGTAAAATTGCTTTGTTTGTACGTGTAGTCGATGACTGACTGAAAGTAGAGGGGGAAAATATCCCCCTCTACTTTCAGTCAGTCGAGACCAAACATCCCCTAAACACAAAAATTATTCAGCCGAGAGTAGGTATGAGCGCGAGAGCACGCATGCGTTTCAGAGCGAGTGAGACGATTTCGTGCACTAACTGGATGTTTGGTCACTACAATTTGTCTGACTAATGAAATATAACTTTGTAATAGTTACCATAATAACATATTTAAAAATCAGACATGTAAAAATAAGTAAAGTTTATTTACTTTTTGTGGAGCTTTAAAGCGTCTGACAGAAGTTTTGGGTCCATGGAAAGTGTCTGACACTTCTGATACTACTTTAGAAAAATATTCTACAAAACATATATAAAAATCTGCCATAAAAAATTAAGTTAAGTAACTCGTTATTGTTAGTTCCCCCGTGGGGCCCCAAGGCCCCCCTTGGGGACCCACGAATACACAGGTATTCAAAGCACATGAGACGCTACTGGGAACCTAATTTAACCTAAGGTTTCATCCATGTGTAAATAAGTTATGTCAGACAGCTCTGGTACCCTAGTATTCAAATGAAACATGATAATTTGATTTGGTTCTCGAAAAATGTGGAGGGTAATTCAAAATTCGAACAATGGTATTTTTACTTATCATTTTTTTTTTTTTTCTTCTCTTTTATCTGCAATCAGTTGTTGCTATAAGCAGATGTGTTGTGAGATGTTGTCGCTGTGTCTTTTAGTAAAGGCATCTCCTCTTCAGTGGGCCATATTAATCTATACGGTCAAAATGTCTTTCCTCGTTAGCCTTTTTTTGTAGCTTCGAGTTGTCAGCCTTACAGCTAATGCATTGGGATGTCGTTCAAGCCTCCCGAGGTATAATTCTTTAGCTCTGTGAATTTCTTCCTTCACAGTGCTCATCTTGAGATGTTGGTGAATTTCAGCATTGGTGATGAACCATGAGACATTGCAAAGGTTTCTAAGGATCATGTTCTGCATTCGTTGAATTATTAGAATGTTGGAGTCGCTAGCACTGCCCCAGAGCTGTAAGCCATACATCCAGACAGGTTTTAGTATAGTCTTGTATATGAGTAATTTGTTATCCACAGATAGCTTACTGTTTCGACCCAGTAGCCATGACAGATACATACATACATACATATACATATTCAGCCTTTTTAATGTTCCCACTGCTGGGACTCAGGCCTCCTCTCTCTAGGAGAGGAAGGCATCCACCAAACCGCACTGGGCCCGCGTGGTGGATTACGGCCCATTCCCTCTCCTAGAGAGAGGAGGCCATGACAGATGGTTGTATCGAATTTTGAGTTCTTACCTCTTGGTTTTGATATGGTGACTCCATGTTAAACGTCGATCTAAGTGGAGGCCAAGATAACGTATGTTGTCATGGTGAAGAAGCGTGTAGTTTTCCATTTGTACAGCAGGACAATTTCCTTTGCGCAGTGTGAAGGTTACATGTACAGATTTTGATGCGCTGGCCTTTATTCTCCATTGCTTAAGCCACTTAGTGATGTTGTCAAGACTTTTTTGTAGTTTTTGTGTTGCTGTTTTAGGGTCCTTATTCCATTGACTATTAACAATGCTTATGTAAACGAAATGTTAAATTATATTAAGGAAATAATAAAGGCTATAATAATAATAATTTAGGGTCCTTGTCGCTAGCTAAGATGGCGGTATCGTCGGCGAATGTGGTGGTAGTTACATCCTCCTCCTCTGGTAGGTCAGATGTATATATTACATATAGCACAGGTCCGAGTACTGAACCCTGTGGCACACCTGCTTGTATTTAGTAGAACTTAGAGGTGGACTCAGTTTCTTTCACTTGGAATATTCTTTCAGAGAGGTAGGACTCAAATAGTAAATAGTAGCTATGAGGTAAGCTCTTCTTGATTTTGCAAAGCAGGCCCTTGTACCAGACTCTATCAAAAGCCTGTTGAACGTCCAAGAAGGCTGAAGAGCAATACTTTTCTCCTCTAATGTTTTTCTTATCTTATCTACTACTCTGTGAACTTGCTCTACAGTTGAGTGTTGCTGCCTAAAGCCAAACTGGTGGTGCGGAATTATATTATTTTTCTTAAGTACAGGTAGGATTCTATGTAGTAATAGTTTCTCGAACACCTTAGATAAGATTGGCAGCAAGCTAATAGGTCTGTAAGAGGTGACTTCGTTAGCCGGTTTTCCCATTTTGTGGATCATTAGGATCTATGATACCTTCCAGAGTTTGGGAAAGTACTGTGTTCTTAATATGCCATTAAAGAGCATTGTAATGAATACTACAGCTTTCTTTGGGCGATGAAGTAGTATTTCCTTCGTGATAAGGTCAAATCCGGGAGCCTTCTTGTCCTTAAGTTCTTCGTTGATTGCTCTCTAGACCTGGCGCACAGTAATTGGGATTGGCGGTGGCGACATTTGCAGGTCTTGATTAATAAATTCATCCACTTGTTTTTCAGTGTCCGTGTCACTAGCCTCGTTTGGGCAAAATACACTTGTTAGGAACTGGGCAAATGTTTCTGCCTTGTCTTGTGATGTTCGCGCCCATCCTCCGTTTATTTTTAAAGGAGGTTTGGCTCTTTGTGGTCTGTCATAATTTTTTGTGGACTTCCACAGTGAATAATTGGTCGAGGCAGTGGCTGTAAGTGATTCTAGCTGCGATTCGAGAGTGTCATTGTGCCAATTGGATAGCATATTCTTTAATTGTTCAGCCGCTTTTGTGAAGTGCACTCTATCTTCACTCAGTCTAGTTTGCTGCCAAATCCGCCTCAGCCTACGCTTCTCGAGGACAGCCTTTTTTACTTCAAAAGGATAATTAGTATGCCTTATTTGAGTGTCTATAGCAGGTGTGCTAAGCCAGCAGGCTTCTTGAATTAACGTTGTAATTTCTTTGGTGGCATTCTCAATATCTTCGTTTGTTTTGAGAGCTGTTCTCAATTGCACCCTTTGTTCAAGAAGCTCCTGAAATGCCACTCAGTCCGTATATTTATTATATAATTTTTCTGGATCTGTGGACTCGACTAACATTGTGCTGATCGTTAACAAGATAGGAGTGTGGTCCGAGGAGCCATCATAACAGGATTCGGTTTTAATATAGTGCTTACAGAAACCCTTGGCAATAAAGAAATCCAAAAGATCAGGAATTTTCTGGGGATCAGTAGGCCAATAGGTTGGTTCACAAGAGGAAAAAGTTGTCAGGTTATTTCTATCTATGCTAGTTTTTAATTGGCGTCCTCTGGTAGTTGTCAATCTGGAACCCCAAAGTTCGTTCTTGGCATTCCAGTCTCCTTCCGCAATAAAGCGATGACCCAGGGAATTTTTACTTATAAATAAACAAATTTTTCAAAATAATTACAAGTGGCCAGTGCCATACACATAAAAATATTTTTTTGCAAAATTTTTAGGTGAATGTAGTAATGACTAATGTATTCAGTTCATATGTTTTATTTTCTCTTTGTTAACTTTAAGTATTGCCAATGTGCACATGACATCTGTATTTGAACTACATACAATCTGAATAATCTAAGATGAAGTACACATCTTTAGATGATTTTATGATAGAACATTCATGTGTGCAAATTGTAACAAAAATTGCTCAAAGATATGGAATACTTACTCTAAATATTTTGCACTTGTAACAAGAAATGTTTCAACTCTTAGATGCTGCTCATAAATTATGGTTATGATAAATTAATCAGCCAGCCATTTCTAAACTATTAATTACTAATGGCTTCCAATTTACCTAGATGTACTCGTAAATAAAATACCTCTAGAGATAAAATAAGTTCATTTTCAAAACCACTCACTGCCTACAGTGAAGAGAAATATTATAAAGGCACCTGAATTGATTAAATAAAAAACATTATTGTTAGCACTATTGTCCACTTCTATAGGTGTGTAATTTTTTTAAGGTTCTATTTGTGTTTTCATTATTATTTATTGCACTTCCATTGCAGGTTACATGTTCAGGAAAGGACGTATGAAGATAACAGTTGCAAAGGTGTTCAAGATATCCCAAGGGTCAATGCCCCCGGAGCCTATATCTCAGAGTTATCTAGTGGAATTATCTGTAAGTAACAGTGTTGTGACACTTACAATGATTTTCCAGCTCGCAACTCAGCGGGTTTCCGGGCCATAGAGATAATATTTATGTCAATAGGTAATTTTTTATTTTATTATTGATAGGCTCGCGTTTGACCACTATCTCACCTGATGGTAAGCGATGATGTGGCCGACGATGGAGCACGCTTGCCTAGAAGTAACCTATTCACTCTTGACTTAAAGACCCCTAGGTTGTAGCTATCAGGAAACATAGACTCCGGCAGGGAATTCTACTCCTTAGCTGTAAGCATTATGAATGTGTTCCCAAAACGCTTTGTACGTATGGGTGGGATGTCCACTATGTACCGATGGCGCAACGCCGTACGTCTAGTGGTCCGATGATGGAACGGACTTGGTGGAATTAAATTGTGCAATTCCAACGCACACTCCCCGAAGTGCAATCGATAGAAAACCGACAGGCTATCAACTCGGCGTCGATGCTCAAGGCTTTGGAGTTTTGATTCGACAAGTGCATTATCACCGATGATCCTCTTGGCTCCCTTCTCAATCGACTCCAGAGCTTCAAGCTGGTATTTGGCAGACCCATCCCAAAGATGAGAGCAGTATTCCATACACGATCGAACTTGCGCTTGATAAAGTTTGAGCAGCTGTTCCGCCGTGAAGTACTGTCTCACCTTAACTAAGATCCCCAATTTGTTGAGCTTTAGATGTAAGAGCCGAAATTGAGGGTAGACAACAACGTTACCCCAAGAAGCTCAAGGCTGTCGGCTATCGGCACGGTTACACCCCAGAATGAAGGATTTCCGGAATTTGGATGAGGATTAAATTTTAAAGAGGTTTAAATATTCTAATCTAAATATGGCTTAACCAAAATTTAATAGTAGCTCTGAACATGTTATAAGAACAAGATAATTCATGTGACTGGGTGTCTTTTTCTTCGTGTCACTGGCACATTGATTTCAATGTTTTTGGTCCAATACTTATTAAATTCCCTGGCATTGTCTGTGGTGTGAGGTTATTTTGGCTGCATGTTTTAGGTCACAGAGAGCAGGATAGAAAGTGGAGCATAGTAGGCAATTCAGTTCCACCCTGCTGCTGTTCTGTCAAAGTAGCCTTACTTTGCGACGTTGTAGTCACAATTTCCTACTTGGGTTCTGAGCTAGTTCAGTGGCTTTCATGTGCACCACTGGGAAGTTATCCCCTGAGGAGGATGCTCGATTGGTGATACGAGTTAGTGAGTGGGGGAAACGTGTGCAATCACAGCATGCTGCAGTCAGGTTTCTTGGCGGAGAATCTGTCCGTTTTAGAACATAGGGGATGGGGGATGGGTTACTGTGCAGCAGATAGCACATCTAAATGAATGCTGCAACAAAGTTTAATTGATATTAAGTTTAATACAGTTCCACTTTGCAATTATTTGTTTAAGAAAGAATAGCCAAGGTGTTGAAATCAACACCAAAACATAGTTCCTTGCTGGAATGTGTTTTGGTGTTGTTATGTTTCAGTAGCCTTTTGTGTGCCTAGATTGAAAATAACTTGTATATTTATTGTTCAGGTGCTAGCTCCACAAGGCCAGGATATGATAGCTGACGACATGCGCGCTTTCGCCGACCAACTGCGCCCCCTCGTGCAGCTGGACAAGATCGACTACAAGCGGCTCGGGCACATGGCCGGCACATAACCCATGTTTCTCGCGCCGACTGGCCTCACACTGAGCGACGCGGCGTCGTGGACACAGATGTAGGTTAGTGTGAAGCCAGCCTCTCTTGTGAAAACAAGTGTTAGCCCTTTAATAGAAATGGACTTTAATTTATTAAGCATTGTTATATATAGAACTGTAAAAAGACATGTGCAGAATAATTAACTCTAACGTATTGCAGTGTCTGAACAATAACTGCACACCAATGTACAACATTATCATAAGCAATTATTTGTTAACAATTAGGAACCGATGTACACAAGTAATACGTCATTTTACTGAGTGATAATAATAATTAAACTCAATATCTGTTTATCTAAGCAATAGTACATTGAAATTATAACTTAACACTAAGATATTATTAATCAATGTCTATGGTATTCATATCAGAATATTTAAGTTAATATTGAGTCGGGATATTTGTGTAACTAATTGGTCTTTCTGTACAGAATGAATATGATGACAGATATTTGTCTAGGAGTAATAGGTTTAATTTTATATAATATCAGAGAAAATAAAATAATTTGTTATATAAGACCCCTGGGTTCTCATTCGCACATCCCATGGCCCCAGCCTTCGACCCTGCTGGGCCCCTACGGTTTTGCTAATATTTAATAAAATCTGGGTTCTTCTTAGAATTTTTGACTATGATGTGATCCTCTCCATAGTCCTCATCTTCATGTTTATATCCGTGAACGTAAGCGAAGTTCCCGAAGTACAGACACTTTCCGTATTTCAAAGGTGAAAATTCTGAAAAATATATTTCCTGTTATAATTGATGTTATTAGGTAGGTATTATGTAGGTAGGTCAACAAAGATGTTATCTTTGAAAGTGAATCGGTTGTTTGTTTGCCACTGCCAGTCTTATTTTTTGTATAGCCACAAAATTAATTCAAGCTGCAGCAGATCTTACACAAAATTTTGAGATAAAATTTACCTTAAGCTTGTGCCAAGTCTAAGTAGATTAATCTCGTTATTTCTCCAGCTGATCCTACTCTAAACGTAAATCAAGGTGTTTGAGACTAGGTGATGACAGAGAGATCTTTACTAGTGATGCAATGGAAGAGTCTTAGTGTGCTCCGCTAAATAATTGCTCACTGGTTACACTTCTGGGGGGAGCTGATAAGTATTGGCGAACTATTGGCAACAGAAGAACGAAACAAACAAGAAACATAAGAAAAAAAATAAAAGATTTAGGCGCTTACACTATTGACGAGGCGCGCTGATGCGCAGAATGATCCAAAAAAAAAAAAATATTATAAAAAAAGGAAAGTCGCTGCGACACGTGTACCGCCCCCGCACACGCCTTCTCCTCGTTGTATTATTCTGTTAAGAGTTCTGTTATAAAGTTTGCGGAACCAGAAACGGAAACTGAAGTAAAAAAGCTTGAGGAACCTCTGCAGAAGCGGAAGCAGAGTTCTGTTGCAACACTAATCTCCACATAGCAGGGTGAGGGCACTAGCAACCCTCCTCATTCTACCAACAGCGGGTCACTCACACCCTATACTTCTTTCAGTTCGGAACAGAATTCCACCTTAGACAAATGAACATCAAATCCCGCCTATTGAAACATCAGTCTTTGTTTACAAATAGTTCACGATTTTAGCAGTTGTAATTGACAAGTGAACTAAAATATATGATTGTGTATAAATCATGACCCTAGCAAGGCACGCACAAATCATGGAAACGCTAATAATATGCTTAAGAAACAAACCGGTGGCTTCTATGCAGTTGTACAAGTCCATTACGCAGTGATTGTCGAATATATGCGTGGCGTTCGTTAAGAAGTCGAACGCACATATCTTTTGGAAATACGTGGGACAGACGCCGCATCTGTGGGACGTAATAAATGTATATTTATTCAAGTAAATAGTCGTTTGACCTGTATTTTAAACTTTATTGTTAACGTGACAAAACAGTTCTGAATTTGATTGAAATTCAGAACTGGCGTTCACCAACGCCAGGGCTACGAGATTGCTCGAAAGAGTCTTCACGGCCCTGGAACACAAAAAGCCACAGACGGGACATGGATGGCTTTTAGTCTGTAAAAGTTTGACGCTCCCCCGGAGGAGTTATTTGGTGATACCACCCACCTTAAAAAAAACTCCTTCACCAACTTTAATTTCGCTAAACTACTGTTACCAAATTATAAAGGGATAACATAAGATCTATGAATGAATTTGACTTTGCATGAACTGTCGTGATGAACGGTTAAGGCACCCGCCTCTCATGCATGAGGTTGCGAGTTCGATACCGGGCGAGTACCAATGTAGGACATAACTGCCTCGGAAAGCACGAAAAGCCATTGGTCCCGGTTGTCATTTGTAGATCTTTGACAGTCGCTACAGGTAGTCAGACGTCAGAAAGTCTGACCAACAATCTATCCAAGGGGTATCGTGTTGCCTGGATATTGGGTTGTGGAGATCTGATTGGCAGTCACTCCATGTAATACGCGGGTATTCAGCCGCATACGGTTAGACTGGAAGCCGACCCCAAGCTAATTGGGAAAAGACTAGAGAGATAATAATGATGATTATGCATTATTAAGGTTGAATATACATATCTCGGAAAATAAACACTGAATTTAAATTTATACCTGTGGCCATCTGGTGCAGGTTCTCTTTTGTAGGTGAGTGATTTCACGGGCCCATAGTCCTGTGCTTCAATTGCACCTGTTCGTAACAACAATTCAAAGTATATAAATAAAACATAGGTACCTATTCTGAAATTATTGTTAATTAAACAATGATATACTCTACACTTACTGAAAATAAAAAAAAAGAACCACACATCCAATCTTACATCCATAGTTTCGTATAAAAAGAAATTATTCGACGTAGTTTTTGACTTTCTTATCATTTAATTAAATGCTCATATGAAAATGATGAGATCAAAATAATTAAATTTACAATGAGCTACGAAGTGAATGTTCTTTAAGTTTTCTAATCTTTGAGTGGAGTCGCAGATGTGTAGCATCTACTTGTCGACAGTTATTTATTATGCAACATTAAGAACAGGTCTGTGAAAGAGTTGAAGTTGGTCGTTGGTTTTCTAAGTTATAATGTGTACTAACGACGCGCCCCAGCTTCGGGAGTTAGAAATCTTTAAAATTCTCGGCTTTACTCTAATATGCTTCTATTATACACCTAAACTTTCCTTATGGATCACCCTGTCTAGTGGTGATAACCACATGAAAATCCGCGAAGTATTTTTTTATTTTATTGCGAACATACAAACAGACGTGGCGGGGGGACTTTGTTTTATAATACGTAAGGATAAGGAAGGATAAGAATGTGTATGGGCTGTAAGAAGCAGCAAGGTAGGTAGTGATGTGGCGACTTGCGACGAACGTGAGCGGTATCACGATGCCGCTGGTGACTCACTCTAAGCTGCTCCGTCGCGGATCATTATTATAATGAGATGCACACCCCCTGACCTCAAGGTGTAGATAAGACGTGCCAACTTACCAAGTCCTATAATTACTATTTCTGTTACTGACTTCTGTTTTTGTATTGATCAGATAGCGGGAAACGCTGGCTGTCAACGTGATTACTTCATGCTAGGCAAACGATGCCTCCACCAGCTTATAAGTTGATTTTGTTGTTTTAAATACGTTTTCTTCATTAAAACTTGTGAGTATCTTGGATAATTAATAGGCTTAATTTATTGTGCTATTTACGGCCTAATCGTTCCTAATGATAAAGTGATCCTGTTGAGAACGTTATGGGCATTTCAAATACCTATCAAGAAAACCCAACGACTGCTGTCAACATTGATTATACATCCTTTACGCACGAATCACGATTACTCATTATTATGCATCATGCGTACACACTTATGAACATAGCAAAGGCGCGTAGGCCGATCGGTTGCGTGGGTAGCATGACAGGTAGGTGCTGCGGGTGAAGCGGGCGGCGAGGACGCGGGGGGAGGGGGTCCGTGGTGTCCGCACCAGACTCGCTGGCGCTGTGCAGCCGTGCCGGTTTACCTTGACGCTCACCCAAGCTGGAGGGCCCTTAAATACTGATACTTTGGTACTTCAGATAACTGCGTTCGAAACTCATGGTGATTTGCCTGAATTCCAATTGCCACTCAGTTGTAGAAATGATTGTGTACGACTTTGCACACACTCGGCTTGTTGACGATGCAGCAATGCAAGTAGCAATGATAAGTTCGCATCATGATAAGGGCTAATAAGGCTTGCAAATCGAAATATCATCCAATCCAAAGTATAACAGAAATTAATTATCGACAACTTTTTGTGCATATGAGTTGGCATGGCGATTATAACGGGACAGTTAGTTAGAGCTGACTTTAGTAGAATATGCAGCGCTCTAGGTACCTACTTGTACCTCTGTATCCCTGCTGAACTTGGAATATACAAATATAGCAATTTGCAGTAAACAGCATTAACGGAAAATCATGAAGAAAAATGGGTAAAATGGCAGTACGTCAATCATTACTCATAAAAGTTGGTACCTACTAGGAACTTCTTATAACAGTAATAATTATAATTATAGTCTTGGTGAATGAATAAAAACAAAGGATGTTCTTATGTACTAAGGTACGTATGTATAGCGTAGGCGGTCACGCGGTGCCCGCGTCACTTGAATGGCGGTCTGAAGGGAATGGGCGCAGTTTCCATGGTGGGTATCGGCCGGGTGTGGGTGTGTAGCTTGGCAACTAGCCGCTACTTATTATTGCAGATAATATTGTGTAACATTATTCTAATTTAGTTAGATACTGTTGGCCCTAACAGGTGTTGTACAGAGGGGGTTCCGAGGTGGTGTCTTTTAAGAGGTCACGGGATGGTTTTAATGTGGTAAAAATGTCACTCTCCCTGGTCTTTTTCTCAAAAGTGCTCAGGCACCTTCTGAAGGTTTTCCCCCGATAGCATAAAAAAGGTACTTACACAGCACTTGCGTGCACAAGTACTTCATTCACATTCAGACAAAACAGCATGATGTCTTAGTTTACTAGCTCTAACTTAGAAAACTTCTTTCCAATACGAATTCGGTGTTCGAACCGTTTGTTTGAAAGGTACTTTCATGGGTCCTTTATAAGGTGTTCGTCAGATGCCTAGATGGTAAAAAATTATACAAGATTGTCTGTTTTGTGTGCGCGGCCTACGCGGCTACGCCAAATTCTTCAGCGCTACTAGTCACGAAAAACCCGTCTCTACAAAATAGAAGCCGTTCTACTTATAATAACTTTTACCATTAATAGCTGAAGAGATTTTTCCTATTATTATAAAGGATACAAGTATCATTCACTAGTTACAAAATAAGTTTAAACTTTAAAAAGTTTAGGCAACTGTTAGTATCTACGGAACAGTATTCAGCTGCGTGACTGCATCTGGCTAGGAGCAAGCTAGCTCTAATGTAACACAGGAGAAGGCTGACTAAAGTTATGACAAGGATCATACAGCTCAATGTGAATTTGGTTGACTACCACGCTGCGTGTCGCGTGTTCGATTCCTGTACGAAATAGATATTTGTATAGTCTACAGTAGATGTAAGTATAGAAATAGTGATTGTGTGGTTGTCTTGTGTATGTGACTCGTACCTATACAAGTTTGTAATCGCAACCACGATATAGTCATTCCTACTGTGGGACAACAATCTTTAAAAAAAAATATTAGTATCCTAGTGTAACATTCGACTCTCCTAAATACATTACCTATTTAAATGTACCTATCTACATTTAATCAATTTGTAATGAAGTAGCAATTAGAGGCAACTGATTAAAATTAACAAGTTAAAGTGTTGTTGCTTGTTAATTATTTATTTTCTGCTGTCAACCCAAATACCTTGCTGGATTATCCCACAGTCTCTCGCATCCATTCCTGGATTGCGAATAGAAGTAAACAGTCCTTATTTCTTAGTTTGTTTTACTGGACTCACTCGTTCAGTCATAGACCTCACCCATTGCTTACCATTTAGTGAGCTTAAGTTCAAGGATTAAATATTAATAAAATATTGTGTGGAGGGTATTGAGCTCCTAACATTATAGAAGTAAAGACCGACGAAATCTAATAGATTATTTGACCTTCCTTAATTTAAAAGCATATATCAATGCTCTACATTTAGCTGACTCGAAAAAATGTTCATTGTATAGATGCTTTAGAACGTATTGTTTATCAGAAGTGGTTAGGTACTTCATGATGTAGGTGCGTATAGAATACAGATTAATAATCTTCGTTCATGCGAGATACCTATATTGTGCATGGCAATGTAACTTGAGCATTTGACCTTCAACGGTTCGCTGGCTTCGTGTCTCTGAACTTAATAACTCAAGAATGCCCATAATAGTAATTTGCCCTTAATCATAAGGACAGCTCTGCAATTCACGGTACGTGATACTCAACATTACACATAAAAACGTGTAAGTACCTTCCTATTTAGTGCTTCAAAATAAAAACTTTTTTTTATTATTATTGACCTGCCAACACTGAAATACACTGTATACACTGAAAAATATTTAAAAAAATGTAATAAGGATGTATGATTTATTATTTTGAGAATTGAATACCTATATATTTGTTAATTTTTCTGTTTTTTTTTTTAAATACGATATTGTTATTTAATAGTAATAAGTATATTGTTTTTCGTTATTTGACGTTGATTTCCAAACTTGAAACTTATTTTAGAATTTTTAGTTTTTTTTAGAAGTCGATTGTACGTTTGTCTATGGTTTCTAGGCAAAAACTACTATTTATTTTTCACTTTTTAGTTGTAGTACCTCACAGCAGCTCACACACACACACATCAAGCACAGCAAATGAAATATTAGTATAATGGGATTATCACGGAGTTATAACTTAAACTTCAAAACTTACACAAAAAAATCATCAAAAGTTGATCCGTAAATAAGAAAGTTACCTAGCTAGCCCTAAAAAGCATAGAATTTGAACATAATTGGAGAAATTGAGAGTATATTGGTGTGAACTTTACACATCTGCGGTACCCCTTCAGAGCGTCCTGGCGTGATGTTATGTTATGTTATGAAATGGTGTTAATAACAATAAACAGACACACAGACGTGCGATCGCACCAATCTTGGAGCTGGCTTTCATTTATTTCAAGCTCTATTCGTGTTTCATGGTAAGTATTTCATGGAGATATGGTAGGTATATCTCCGAAGTTCTTCATCAGATCTTCACCAAATTTGCATGGGACCACCTGGCATACAAACTTTTCGATACAAAAAAAGAATCGTAAAAACTTTATACAAAAAAACGAAAAATACAACCGACTTCAATGTAAAAAAAAAACCGAAAAGTGAAAAATAACTTAAATTTCGGAAGTCAGTGTTTCTATAATAGTTTTGTCTCTTCGTTATTTAATACCGAGTTCTGAAATGTAAGTTATTTTGCACTTTTCAGTGTTCTTTTTAGGGTTCCGTACCTCAAAAGGAAATAACGGAACCCATAAAGGATCACTTTGTTGTCCGTCCGTCTGTCTGTCTGTCTGTCAAGACCCTTTATCTCGAGAACGCGTGGAGGTATCGAGTTGAAATTAAAACCATAAACTTAAGTCTGCGGTTCCTTGAAACTATGAAAAAATCAAACTTCTAATTTAACGAATGATAAATGATATTTATTTTGTAAGTAAATAAGTTTAAAAAAACACTTTTACACGTCAATTTTTTTTTTCGTCATTTAAAGCTAGATGAGGCAGGTGTTTCCTAGCTGACTACACTGAATAAAAGAGATACAACCGTTTATCTATGTCGCAAAAAACGTATATTTCGATACTCTCAAAGGAATCAAAATTCATAGGGTACTTGACTCAGAATCCTGAAATTTGGCATAAAGCAAGATCTTATAGCACAGGTATAAGAATAAATCTGAAAACAGTAAATTTGTATTCATCACGATAAAAAAAAAACATAGCGATTCGGTAAAATCTTCGTAACTCGATTCGGGAATTGTACTGTTTTCATATGTAAGTTTGTACGGAACCCTCAGTGCGCGAGTCCGACTCGCACTTGGCCGGTTTTTTTACATTGAAGTCGGTCGTTTTTATTTTTGCAAAAAGTTTTTATTTTACACTTTTTAGTTATGGTACCACCACTAAAAAGTACCCCTCAGCCAAACTTAATACCTTATAGCCAGAGTGCATCTCATGACAATTCTAATAATCCCAAACACGGTTAAATTTCATTAATTTATTACAGAGTTCTGGCACGGTAATATTATGTTCTGGTGTCTAACTTCAGGCTTCATCATCAGATAAGTTCGATATATTCCCCTTCTTCTTTCAGTCAGTCATCGACTACACGTATAAACAAAGCAGGTTTACTTGTTACGACGGTTCTGCTGTGATCAGATCAGTTCGATAGTACCTTATAGCCAGAGTGCATCTCATAACAATTCTAATAAGCCCAAACACGGCTAGGATACATTGATTAATTACGGAGTTCCTGTGCCTACCTTCCGGCTCCATCATCAGATCATTTCGATAGTACCTTATAGCCAAAGTGCATCTCATGACAATTCTAATAAGTCCAAACACAAACAATACCTACTATTCAGAACCATTTATTTATTTGTATTGTCATAGTTGCTTAACTATCTTCATTGTGATAAATATGTGAGTGTGAAGTTCCCTCGATTCCTCATGGATTCCATCATCAGAACTGGATTTTGAAAAAAATTGGACCAATCTGGAAGCATATCCTTTTAGGGGAAGAAAAAAAAATGGAAATAGGTCCTTAAACGTCGGAGTTCTGAGTTTGAAGTCGGTTAAAAAATAGATTATGAATTGGTTCGTTAGTGCGTAACTGCGTATTTCACACAGTATGCGTCTGCCGCCTTCATTTAGATCCAGCCCGAGCACATTTGTTGAAGCGCTTGGCCGCTTGCCTCTTTCGGCGAAGTGTAAACTCTACCTGCGCCTGCGCTCATCTATTTCACAGATGTCCTAACTTGGTAAAAAATCTTATTCATTTATTTCTACGCTAAGAATGTCATTTTTTTTCCATAACATTTGTCACTTTTGTTTTCCTCTTACCTATCTACAATCATGTAAAGCAGAAATTACCATTGGATAGGCAGCTTTTTTGGTTGTCTATTGTTTACCCGAAGATTATATACCATAATCATCATATTCCCGAATTTCATTTGCCCGGATGTTTTGTTTGCCCTAAAAGACATATGACATACTGCTAATTGCCCCAAACTTAGATACCATAAGATACGAGTGCCATACGTATTGTTTTTCATATTTTTAAGTGCCATAATAATTATCAATCATACTTAATATTTAAACGCCATAATGATTATTAGACATATAACATTTAAATGCCATAATAATTATTAGACAAATATTTAAACGCCGTAATAATCATTACACATGATATTTAAGCGCCATAATAACTAACCTAACCTAACCTAACTCAAATGGCACCTAACTAAACTATTTCTAGGTGGTTTATAAAAAAATAACCACGAAGGGGATGGCGGGGTCGTTTGAACGAGCGAAGCGAGCGAATAGACCTAGCCAAACCTTAAAATATTCTATGCATGGTTCCACCATCAAGGTGGGCTTGGTTGACGGGGGCTCCTACTTCTGTGTGGTTTATAAAAAAATAACCACGAAGGGGATGGCGGGGTGGTGTGAGCGAGCGAAGCGAGCGAATAGACCCCATCCCGCCTTCTAACCTAACCTATCCGAGTCGGAGTGCCCTAAAGTCCCGATTGCATCCAGTTTCTCTTGATATAACAACCATTACATACCCAATGTCGATGGCAAATGATGTTATGGCATATGATAATTATGGCATGTGATAATTAGGGCTTACAATGATTATGACAAATGATGTTATGGTAAGTGACTTTATGGGAAACAAAGCGAGCACGTGACTAATATAGCAAATAAGAGTAGGGCAAATGAATATTACGTCGTATAATATTATGGATGTTGACTATTATGGCAAATTATATTAGGGTAAATAAAATTCGGGCAAACGGTGGTATACCATACCAGCTTTTTTTAATCTATGTGGGTAAAGAGCAAAAGCAGTAGGTACCTACCTACTTTGAAAAATAAATGCATACACCGAAGGCGTAATGAAAATAGTGCTTCCGTGTAGTGTAGCTGTAGCGCCACCTCGATTGATCTAAAGCCATGTGCATCAACTGCATCCTGCGATAAAAAAAATATCTAGATTGTTCTAGTAGATGCACTAATTATTGTTAAAGTTTTGTTATTAAGTCACTAAACAATACATGGTAAGTACTGGGTACGTGTTTATGTAGTAGATAATCTAGTAAGTACCAAGTGTGCCAACTACGAACTGTTCATTGTTTAAAACGCAGTCACCTGCCGCCTACCGGACAGGGGTGAGATCTATGTCCGGCCATTTGTTGTGCTACTGGGCCACCAAGCCAATCTAAATTGGCATAGACTTACAAAAATTGAAAAGATTCACAAAATCTACAAATATTTAATGCCTAAGTACCTAATGAAACGTAGAAGAGAACAACATATGTACTACTCTACTCAATGTTACCTACTTTAAATTAATATCTAAAATGTTCCTCAAAATGCAAAATATCAACTCGTACGTCGCTATTTACATACGAGTATTCTAAGTAGAAATTGGAAAGCGTATGGCATGCGCATTGAGCTAATTCTTTAAATGTCCATTAGTCATTCAGGAGAAACCTAGGCCCAATGGTAATTCATTCAGTGGATTAGACAACTCTCCATATAAAGTGCGACCCACCTCACCACGCCGGGCAAGTTGCTGCGTAGCGGCGAGCGGTGCTCACTACTCGATAAATTATCTACTCGCACCGACGACGCACACATAGCCGGCGTCACACCTACTTTGGCATACCTATTTATATGTAACGCCAATACATTATCTATGTAGGAGTACGTACTGTGATGCGTCTACCCAGCACAAGCATCGAACATAATATTCCTTTGTGTGAACGATATCCACATGATGCAAACGTATCAGTTCGATTCAATGAATGGTAAGTTAGTCAAAGATAGTGAGTAGCACTAATACTTGGGCGATGTCTTAGCATAGGTACGCCGCATTTAAATCATCCCAAAGCTATATTTTTTTTCTTATCGGGTCGATGGTAAATAAAAATAGCATATTTTCATTTATAATTCATCTCATCTCTGTTTGGTCCGATTTTCGGCCACAGCAATGCCGTCCATAGATGCCGTTATTAGATCCTTACGTAAACAGGTAACAGAGCATATGGCACAAGAGGGAACAAGGGTTTATGATCTGCGGAGAGACGCCGCACAAACACTGAGGATTTGAATCGTCCGAGAACGAAATCTGTGGACATTGTCTTGGCGGTTTTATTTCAGAGCTACTTTTGTTTTTAGCTCCTATAAAGTAATCCATCTCCAGTTTCCGATAAACCTAACTCACATAACATAAGGTTACAAACTTACAATATATTTTCTGGTTGCATAACGTAATGAATGATTGCTTTTGCTTATCGACACGTGTATTGTAAAAGTCGCCAGTCGTCTCGTCACCTGTTTATTGAAAGTGGATACGCATTTTTCTTGACCGATACTTTTCTTGAATTCACTTGGCGCTGTATCTAGCTATATTAAATATTTATTAAAATATCCACTGTTATTTATTAGAATAGTAAAATCGATTACTGTTATCTTGATTCTGGAAGCAGTCGGTCGATATCAGAAAGACTAGTAGAAAGTAATATCAGTGAAGAAAAAATGGTCTCCTGAATAAACATGTAAATTAATTTAATTCTCTTAAGGTTTGTTTTCTGATTTAACTTTCAAATCCTGATTATTTTGAGTAAAGTACATCATAAAACTATCTTCTATATTCATTAGCACATCAATTAAATTTTCCCGTCCAAGAAACTGTGTCGTCGTATCAACTGCCAAATGTCAATGTGTGCGTCACCATATCGCCGGATTCGTTTTCTGAGAAGCGGTGGCGCGGGCGCAGCGGCAGGAGGTGCGGTGAGGAGCGAGAGGGGCACGGGCCGGCGGCGGCGTCAGGCCCATAATAATGCGGTGGGGCGGAGGCGCGGCGCAGAGCCCGGGCGCCGGCCCTGCCAGACAAGTTGTCGCTGAACCCCGGAACCGATATTCAGAGGCCTCCCCTGCCCCGCGCACCGCCCGAGCAGCAAATTACTTGGCGCACCCAACTTCTTAACTAACCAGTTTAAAACCTATGTAGAATTGGGTATCGATAACATCATTACGATCTGAACGAAATTTTATATGAAACGATACGACAAGAAAGTTATTTATTTAATACACATAATGTACCAAGTTTTTAACGCCTTGCGTTATTCGTGTGCACAATTTTGCATAACTAAATCGGTAGAGCAATTTTAGCTACATATACAAAGAACTAAGTTTATCTATAATTTTAATTACAAATTGACGTTACAAGATATAAAAATAATAAAACTATCCGAAAAACCGTTTAAAATTCTCAAGTATTACCTATCGTTGAAGGTAACATTATTCTTGTTAGCATGATTTTGTGCAACACTAGCACCCTATATTAACCGGCCGGGCATACTTCCACAATGACAACGAGCCTGACTCATTCTTTGTTTTAAACTGGGTCATCTACTCCATATGGATTTACTGCTAATTGATAAGAATATCTATTTTGTAACTATTCATTATAGTCCTTGCATTCATATTGATTAATATAAATAAGTACTTATTAAAGTCTGTTTATGACGCAAGACCAAGTAGCACGATGGATTACGCTTAAATCTGTGCTGTAATTGTCCTTAATAAAGAGGATTAATATATCCAAACAGATTTGGTGGTCGTACGCTATCATGTCAGTAGCTCGGGCTTATCAGGGCTCAAGGTAGAAGATCCTCGTTGCGCCACAGATATTTATGACTCCGGTCTCATAGCGTAATGGCGTTCGGGTGGTCCGCCCGTGTGGCGGAGCCGCACAATCAACAGGAGTTTATCAAGAGGGCAACCGTTAAAAACTCATGGAAACTGATATGAACCCGTTTTAATGATCTCAGCACTTGCTATGAACACAAACAAGTGGATGAAGTCACTTTTAGATTTATATGTGTGTATGTTTTATATATGTATACCTCCTTATATCCATCTAAATATTTAAAAGGAGAAACTGACTGGCATACCAAAGCATAGCCGAAACTACTGAGACTAGGATTGTTAAATTTTGCGCAAGGTTTCCTTTTAGAACGTAGTAGGCGAGCACTAAGAGAGGATTTTCCAAAATTCACCCCCTAAGGGGAAGACCCCCGGGTCCAAAGGTTGTATGGAAAACCCTACTTTCACGCGGGCGAAGCCGCAGGGAGAAGTTAGTTTATTTATAAATTAATATGTGTCTACGTGCTTATTGACAGTTTACCCAAATCGCTCTCGGAAAACCTGATATGATATTATAGATAAGATTCGTAGAGAATACTGGGAAGACTTCTTCTAAAATGACTACGTGAAATTAGCCTGGTAACGATAAATTTAGAATGCCAAAAATATTAACTTGGCACGTTGACATTCGGTAGGTGTAACAATGCCCACAAGAAGAAATGTAAGTGATTAGTGCTTTCATTGGCACGACTTTATTTGCGTCACGGCCGGTCGTCGTTCCTGAAACTGCGCGAAAAATGTCCACTGTCTCACATTGACCCTTGTCATGAAGGTAAAGTTCACTACGACACGTTCGCTTGAGACAAATTGCTCTCTCTGGCATTATCATGAAGTACACTTTTATTAATGTGGTAAAAATAGATAGATTAATTCTAGGTAAGTAGGTAAATCAATTGATTGCCCATAGATAGATATAGCGTAGATGTGAATGTTGGCGTATTAGAAATCATAAGTTTGTTTAAATCAACTATAATTAAAAAAATCTCTAAATATTTTAGCGTTAATCATCATCATCTTTGTCTTTGTCCCGTGTTATTTGGGGTCGGCGCGACACTTTTTTTCTTCCATTCTGTCCTATCTCCACTCCGTGATCACTCCTTACACAATCCATCCGTCTTTTCTTTGGCCTCTCCCTCGCCATCCGTCCACATGTATACTCATAACTCTTTTGGTAACATGCGTTTCATCTCTCCTCTTCACATGGCCATACCAAGATAAACGATTCCCTTTTAACTTTTAGGTCACTGGCGCCACTTTCAAACTTCCTCTAACGTATCTATTTCTTTCTTTTATACATTCTCGTCACACCATACATCCATCTCAATAGTCTCAACTCCGCTACATGCAATCTTTTTTCATATTGCTTTTTCACAACCCATCATTCTGATCCATATCTAGATCATCACATCCTAGACAGGTCTTATCATAGACTTTTAGATTTTACTCTTCAACTTTAACATCCGTGGGTCACAAGTGGTTCCAGTGACCATCAAATTAACTAAGAATGGATGAAATGGCGACACATTCCATCTATCCTGAGTTGATTCGATGTGTTACGTTTCGGTCTACCTCACCATCATTGCCAAGCGACCCGAGGTACCGAAAGTCGGACCAGATCGGTATGGGCGTTCCGGCGAGAGCTAAGCGAACAGACTGGAGAGACGTAGATTATGCATCAAGCAGTCTTATTATCACGGTCGTCATATTGATTCCAGAGTAAAGATTGGGAGCAAGTCATAAGGAGTGATGAGTGAGGTCGCGAGCGGCGTTTGTCCCATCTGCATCCGGCTCCCGCTGCTAGGTGTAGGGCGTAGATTCAAAGTTTTCATACAAATGTTTAGTTGATGTTCCATATTCAAATCACATTATTGAACAGCGGGTTAATAATAAAATTCATTACAATATTATTTCCCGGCTCCAGCCGGCAGCAGCAGGGGTACGACACCGGCCCAGCACGACGGGTAAGAAATAAATTTTTCATTACTCACACTCGGAAACTAGGTCTGATCTGAAGTTGCCTGAGGAGCGGGTTTAAAAAAATACTTTTCAGCCCTAGGGAGAATCGCTTTCAACTGACAGCTGTCAAATTAATAAAAAGAAAAACAAGTAGTTCTAAGTAGGTATTTTCACATGCATGTCCCAACTTTCTATACAGCTCTCAATTACAGCGCGATGTACAATTAAAATAACATAAAGATAAGTATAAATTTAAGATATATATTTTTTAAATAACTTTATTATAATTTACTTTCAACTATTTCTTTAAAATATTTACCATTTTTTCAATGATGAAAATGAAAAATAATGGCTGAATAGCGAACAGCTACAGAAAAAAAAAACAATAAGTATAGCCGGAAAGCGGCAATCTGATCTTTGTTAATTTTTTTCGAGTTGTTGAGTTTTGTTTAGACTCGTACTTTACTAAATCTCTTATTTATGAGATTTGTATTAACACGATAAGTTCATTAGATTCAGATATGAATTTAACGTCTGATTCATTAGAGAAGTGGTTAAAGTAGTACCTTTTAAAGCCTAAATCGAAAGAAAGATAGATACCTAAAATCATGCGACGACTCAGGTTTTTATTTTTACTTTCCTTGAATTCGTAATGAAAAGCACTGTGTTTACCTCGGGTTAAAGACTTATTTACTGAATAAGTGTAAATAAGTTCGAGGGACTAAATATTACGCCAAACTCCTTCTCGGGGCTAAATAAGTTATTTTCACCCCTAGGGTAAAAATGATAATACATTGTTCAACAAATTCAGAAAGTGACTCTAATTGCACTGCACTTAGGTATATACTGTGACATATTGATTACCATTACGCACTAGTATAATGTAGTTAAAACCTTTTTGTTAAACCTCTTTAATCACAATAAAAAACCCAATAGGGTATTGCATTCAATAGTATAAATCAGTGTCTTATTTACTTATATCATGCATATTCGTCTATTTTAATTTGTATATACGATTTATTTAGTAAATTTTATTTAAAAAATAAATCATTTATTCAAATAAAATTTGAATTTTCTTTGTGGTCTATAACCGCTATTTTAAGATGCGCGCGGTTTTTGGCGTGAAGTTCAGTGGCTGTATTAATTAAATCAAATTAAATACTACGAAAACATTAGAAAATGTTACATCCGTATTCTATTGTCACTATGAAAGACATTATCGTATAACTTTTCACGCAAGAAAACGTAAACGTAAATATGATTAAAAGATTTTAGTATTTTAATCATATTGCCTAGTCTTACGTTATGTTGCCTTCCCCTAGGGGTAAATAAAAAAATAAAATAGATGCGCGCAGCATACGAAATCAGATTTTATTTTTTACCGCCATACCACAATATATTTCACTAGTTTTATTGTTGTAGTAATAGTTAGTTAAATTTATTTTCCTTCACAAGTTTTTGAAAAACGTCGTATGATACCTACACGTGACGTGAGTAATTGGTGATTACCGTTCTTGGCTCCCTTAAGACCTAAATACCGCCTGGACGGTAATCACCAACATTACACACTTGTATCATAATGTACTGGAACTGATATAACAATTTGTTAAAAGTTCCTTAAATAAATAAATAAATAAAAAAGTATATTAAAGACATATTTCATGTGACATTTCAAGCACAGGAAATAAAAACAATATACCTAATGTTTTTAAAAACAAAGAACAATATTAAGTGTAATAGACTCAGGCCATCGAAAGATGGCCATAAATTAATTATTAAACTTTGCATGGCAATGCAATTTGCAGCATCATCTAGGAATTGTCAAAATTATATTTTTGACGTTTCGTACATAACTCATTTTAAATTTTCGTGCATCATATTTTACTAATTTTGCTTAAAATAATGCCGAAAACAATCACTAATTCGACGAAGAGGCTCTATTTAATAGGAATGATTGACAAATTTAAAGACGTGGAAAGTGAATTAAATTACAAATATGCAGAGAAAATGCGACGATTGGATTCAATCATTTCATTTCCAGGTTAGTTTTTAATATCTATTATAAAATCTTGATACTTTTTGACTATTAGTAACAAATTTCACTACTATTATACTTTTTAGGAGGTATCGACAATGATTAGACGAAACTCCTAATTGTGACAAGTTATAGAGTTGGCAACACTTTTTTTTTTTTTTTAATGGTGGGAAAATCATCTTATGACAAATCCCGCTCTTGGGCGGAGCGGGAGATAGTGTCAGACTTTTACTGACTAAAAACCCACTCCTGTTCCTTCGTTGCCTTCGTCCCAGGGCCACGGTTTCGTTTTCACACTACCCATGGCCCCAGTAGGCTTCGACCCTGCTGGGCCCCTACGATTTGCTGACATCTCCCTGAGGCGCGCGCGGAACAATGCGCGCCGTCGACGACTTGGGCTCGGTCCGGATGGTTACCGGACGGTCGGACGGCGAGCCACCCATTGCCCCGCCGTCCGCAAGCCCGCGCCTACGGTGGCCGGAAATCGGGATCGGAATCCCGGCGGCGGTTGGGGCGTGAGGACCGCTGCCTCACGCGATCGGCCGCCTCCTTTGCTAGCATTACTGCTTCGCAGAAGGAGGCGACCGCCTGCCACTCCTCCTCGCTCCGGACCATGGCCTGTACCAAGGCCCGGCGCGAGAGATCGCCGCCGGCGATCGCCCCCACGAGGACACGGCGTTGCTCTTCCCAAGCGGGGCACACCTCCACCGTATGCTCCACCGTGTCCTCCGGGCGGTCCACACAGTGGCGACACCCGGGCGTCGCTTCCGCACGAATCCGGTGCAGGAACTTCCCGAACTTCCCGTGTTCGGTGAGAACCTGCGTCATGCGGAAGGTCAGGACGCCGTGAGGTCTTTCCAACCACGCCTCAAAGAAGGGACTTACCGCCATAATTGTGGCGTGCCCAGCACTGGGTTGCGACAGTCGCTGTCGCCATTCCACCATGAGACCCCGCCGGAGTTCTTCCCGCCATGCCGCGACTTGGCGTGGCAGCGGAGTTTCGCCCCGGCGTTGCATCTCCATGCGCAGATCGTGCATGTGAGCAAGGCCTGTTGCTACCAGATCCCATGGTGGCTGTCCAGCAAGGAGGCTCGCCGCTTCGCGGGAAATCGTCCGGTATCCTCGCACCATCCGTATGGCCATGACCCTCTGACATGCGTTCAGCCGGGCCGCCGGCCGCTTCCGCAGCGCCGGCGCCCATATCGGTGCACCATAAAGGGCCATGGACCGAACGATTCCCGCGTAGAGCCTCCGGCAGGAGGCGTCTGGACCCCCAAGGTTGGGAAGGAGCCGCCCGAGGGCAGCCCCAGTCCGATTTAGTTTGGGAGCCAGACGTCGGAAGTGCTCCTCGAAATCCCATCGGCTGTCGAGAACGAGTCCCAGGTACTTCATCGCTGACCCGACGCCGATGTGGACTCCTCCTACCGTCAGTTGGGAACCCGGTGGTGGCGCGTTCCGAGGGCCGTGAAAGCACATTGCCTCGGACTTGTGCAATGCCACCTCGAGTCCCAACTCCTGGATCCTGCCCACGACTGTCGCAACCCCGCGTGTCGCTAGTTCGACCGCCGCCTGGTACGACTCTCCCTGCGCCAGGACCAGCGTGTCGTCTGCGTAGCAGACCACGCTGACCCCGCCAGGGAGGTCGCCGTGCAGCACGTAGTCGTATCCGATGTTCCACAAGGGCGGCCCTAGTACCGATCCCTGCGGAACACCGCACGACATCTCCCGACGTTCCCACTCTCCCTGGTGACCAGGGTAGATGATGTACCTGTCCGACAGGTACGCCTCGACCACACGACAGAGGTAGTCGGGCGTCCGGTGATACCGGAGTGCCCTCCTAATGCTACTCCAAGGCAGGGAGTTGAAGGCGTTGGCGATGTCCAAAGACACCGCCACGACACACCTGCCCTGGGACACTGCAGCCCCCGTCGTGAGAGCTCGCACGCGCATGATGGCGTCCACCGTGGAGCGCCTCCTGCGAAAGACGAACTGGCCGTCCGCTAGGTCCGGCCCCACCCGTGTTAGGTGCGCGACGAGGCGGTCTGCAACTACTCTTTCAAAGAGCTTGCCCACCTCGTCGAGCAGCACAATGGGCCGGTACGCGGACGGAGAGTCCGCAGGGCGCCCCGGCTTTGCGATGAGGACCAGTTTCCCCGTCTTCCAGCGAAGTGGGAACTGGCCCCTCTCCATGCATGCGCTGAAGAGCCCTCTTAGTCGAGGCCCGAGAGCCTCCATGGCCAGGACCCAGGCCTTCCCAGGCAAGCCGTCGGGTCCTGGGGCGGTATTTTTGGCACTCAGCCTTCGTACCGCCACTCTCATCTCTACCTCGGTCACCTCTGGAGCGTTGTCGTCGTCGTCGCCATCGTGGAGAGTTGGCAACACTGGGTTCAGCTTTTATTTGTTAGTACGAAAGAGTCCTCATCCAAACCCAATCCATGTATACTATAATACTATAAAGCTTAAAAGTTTGTTTGGTTGAACGCGCTAATCTCAGGAACTACGGAACTGATTTGAAAAATCTTTCAGTGCAAGATAGCCCATTTATCGAGGAAGGCTAGAGGCTATAATACATCACGCTCTATGACTAACAGGAGCGGAGTACCGACAAAAAATATTGCAAAAACGGGGGAAAATTATACCATTTGAGATCTTTCGTTGCGTGCTCTGCGTAAATGGTTAAAGTTACACAAAAATTATTTACTACAAAATTGTTCCTCTTTAAAAGTTCTAAAAAAAGTCCGCGACAGCATTTGTCTATCTTTTATTTAAGATTGGCTCACTAAGGCCTTTTTTATGGTCATAAAATTGGTCCTAAAATAATGCATTATTTGCGAAGGTGTTTTTATAAACATAATATTAATTTTTATCCAAATAAGTATAATATTCATTTTAAGTATTTCATTCTGAACATAATTACCTTTTACATCATTCGATTTCGATGAATATCTTAGGAGATATCATAGTTTTAAAATAACGCCGTAGCAAAATAATGATCAAGTTCTACACGTACGGCCGCGGCCGTCGCGTGATCGCGTTGCGGCTGTCGGGCATCGCTGCGACTCTACATGGTGGACAAACTACTTACTCATTCAACTTTTGAACTGTGACTATGTTTTTTGTCGAAAGATAGCGTGTGCTCGATCCGTAAAAATGGCCCTTTGGGAAAAATTTACAAGATATCATTTTGAATGCATTCATAGATCTCATGCAGAGACCTTTAAAGACAAGAAACTTTAGTAAAATCATGGGTGGGAATACTTTCAAGTTTGTTGGTGATTTAACATTGCCAGTTATAGTTAGGGGAACTAGGGCTGACATTGTTGAGTCTTGCGTTGAGAGCACATTTGATTGGAGGCACAAATTTTCCTTCAAAGCTACTTTTAATAAGCGATAGGGAAGTACTTTATTGTGAAAATAGGTGAAAAAGTTACCAGCATTGAAGATCTAATCTCCAAAGTCTATCCAGATGTAATCCAAATAGAAAATAAAGACTACCAGTGGATCTGTCGAAGGGCAATATTTGCGGCTAGAAATAGTAGAGAGGAGATAAGCATCTACATTTCCATTGACTATTGTAAAATAGATCAAGGAGATACGGTACATTACCCTCAAGAATTCCGGAATTCACTAACTACGAGTGGCCTTCCCCCACATTCGCTTAAATTAATATGGTTACACCTATTTACATATATTATACATATTCAGATATTGTAGATACTCCAAAAACTAGGGAAACCAGACTCGGAGTTAAATTTCTTCGCAATAACGTGATCAGTGCCGCAGTTTTGACTGGTCCAATAGGGCAAATAAATGGTAATAGCGTGATGTATATTTAACAGTCTCTTGCACTTTACAAATGTTTCCAATATCTACGCGAGCGAAGTCGCGGATAAAGAGCTATTAATTATAATAAAAAAAAAACAATCAAAAGACCTAATAGAAAAAAATTCGCCTTCTACGCGGACGAAGTCGCGGGCAAAAGCTAATGTTGCTAATGTAGAGATATAGAGATGCTAATGTATAAGTAGATAAATGATACAAAACATAGGCAAGTAGATAACTTTATCACGATGACCTATAAACGCAGTCTTAGAGCAGTGCATTACAAGCATAAAGTAAATACTAACAAACAGTATAAACACTGTAGACTAAACGACGGGACGTGATGACTAATAGAGCTAGTAATATTCGTAAAAACTGGTGATGTGACAAACGACACATACACCATTATTTTGGCACCAGTCGCATGTACGTCATGGCCGGTCATCGGTATTGAAAAATTCTTATCTCATTGACGTTTTCATATCTTGGGTGTTCTGTTTCACAACACTTTAATAAGTACTAAATGTTTTTTGCAATCTAAAAGGTATTAGTAACCAGTGAACAATGTGACTGTAAGGTATTTCATAACTGATTGTATAATAATTAATTTTGGAAGAAATTTAGAAAGAATATAAAGAAAGTAAAGGATTCAATTTATGAAGGTACTAATGCCAAAGACGTGTAGTGTGTGCGTGTGGTATATAAGAATAAATACTTTTCTAGAGACTTGTCCCAAAGGATGTTTCCTGTTACCTTTAGAGTACAGTACCGAGAAATTCCAATGAGATAATGATCTTAAAAAAAAATGTTAGCCTAGACAGCCTTAGGACCTAATAATGCTAAGGTAGTGACAGATAACCTTGACCGACAGTGTCATCTAATCTGCCGGTCAAACTTATTACAACGGCTATCTCCGCACAACATCATAGCAATCAAGAATGGTTCGCGTGCAGCTTCTCATTAGCTCATTCATTACTGTTTAGAGACATGCCTGAATACGTGCTTCCCTTCCGGCATGAACTCTAGCAAGATGATCTATCCCATAGCGTTTATTCTATTCGCTATGCAGTTCAAGAGAAAGATTATCAGCATTTTTGTTTTAATGCTGACTTAATCTACTTTTTACTCGAAATTGAAAAATTAAGATTATTTAAATGCAGCATTTTCTTAGAATACGGGCCTTTATGGGTTACTTATAAAATGCGTTGCAAATAGAGAATAAAAGATCTTTGAAACTTGTCAAAGATTTGCTCTACCTCAGCTTGCAAAATGTGTTACAGGTTTTTTATCAGTCCTGCAACAACATTTTGAAGAAAACATAAAGATGTAATACTTACCTACTGTATGTTACAAGCACCTTTTTCGACCTGCCCTCAGCCCCGGATCATACCTGCTTCTCCGTAGAAGAGGTTTTGCTTGAATTTGTCACATCAAAAACATGTTGAAATTGTAACCCCTCCGCAATGAATAAGTGTTCCTAGTGTTCGGTTTGTTTCTAATTACGGGCGTTTAATCAAGTCTGACAAAATTAATTCTAAAATACCACGTTTAGTATCTATGATTAGAATGCCACAAATATTCATCAAAAAATAAGTTGAATAATTTAAGGTTAACATTGCTATTAATGTGCCAAACGGTACGAAGAGCTCGAGCTACATTATCAGAGGTACCGAGGCTGGTGTCAAAGGGCGTGCTGATTGCGTTACACGACTACACAACCAACAGGCGTGTTTACAGAGAAGAGCCGTTTCAACGTCGCCGACACCTCTCTGATCTCACCGAACAGCCGCTATCAAAGCCAGACGACATCAATTAACAGAACCGGCCGGCTTGTGTGCCTTTCAACAATGCCTTGTTTTGAGGATGATCATGCGATTACTTTGTGTTGAAAGTTTAGGTAGATACCTACTCGAATGATATCTTTAGTACAGCTCGAAAATTCTACGTAGACCTCAAAATAACATTCACAAGAAAACAATTTGGCTGTGCTGTGCGCGCAGGATATGTGAACGGACTCGTCGGACTGTCGGCCGATGTGAGCTCGCTGAATATTATAATTAGTCGAAGCCGGTGTGAGTAATGGCGTCGGAAATAACACGCGGGCGGCGTTGGCGCCAAGCGGAGCGGCCATCGAGCACCGCACACAGGCGCAGCGCGCGCGCTGCCGCGCATCCCCCCCGAGCTGAGCGCGCACCGCGCCGCGCCGCCGACCGGTCTGTCTTGTGACTTGAGCTATTTATGTGCTAAGGAGTGACGTGACTCCGAGCTGATTTATTTAGGAGATCACCTCACGGAGACTTAAAGGTTGCTCTATTATTGTTATAACTTCAGGCCTACTGTTAAACATATGACATAATGACATGTGATGCAAATGAACAGCATTTTGTAAATTTATATAAATATTTTGTACAGTTCTCTGTGTGAGTTTTAAATTAAAGGCCACTGTACTTTTTTGACAACTTAAATCAACAAAATGTTTATTGAAGTTATCTTTAACTACTGCCTTAATAACTTGCCCAGTAGTTATGAGACATCTTACTTAGATCGTACACCTACATTGCAATAGCGCATTGCACTGTATAAGGCTTCTTAGAAACTAGTCCTAGTATGCCTAAGCTACCCGCTAAGTATTGGCAGTAAGTACAACAAACCATTTACCGTTCATTTAGTTTTATTACATGGTGAGCTGTTACATAAACTTACACATATTACGTAGGTATTGCCGTGTGCATATTATTGTGTTCTATTCATGCATGAGTCGTGAACTCGTGAACGAAATGCATTGGTTGAAATGCTGATAACAATCAAAGTTAGGAGTGAAATAATAAAGGTGGAAGGACCACATTCCATTTATCTGAGTTGTACGGTACCCCAACAAAGCAGTGAGAGTTAAGATATTTCTGTGTGATTACGACTAGCTGGACTGGACTCTGACATCAAAGCAAACCATATTAGAAATCGAGGTGCAACGCGTAGGTACATTCAAACATCTTAACATTTAAAGCAATTTCTGGAAGAGACAAACAAAGGCACCGCGGTTAATTAGTCGGTGTTTGCACTGAAGAAACAAACGCGCTCTACAGACAGACAACACCAAAGTGAATATCCTTTATGCCGACACGCACACATCCGGAAACTAAACAATTATAAGTAGTAGTCATGGAACTAAGTTTAACAAAAGTAAGAATATCGTTCCGGCAGTCGTGCGGAAAAACGGAAAATAAACTTACTTCACTACTCAACGTGTGAATGGTAAGTAAATCAAACTCCTTTTGGGTTAATCCTACTTCAGGTAAAAAAAACAACTTAGATTTTAGGTGCGGTTAAAACAAATAAAAAATCATATCAAAGAGATGAACCTAGGATTGAAGACATTTTGCAATAAAAATAGATCCGAATTGTTAGTAACTGGCTAAATTGTATGTTACTAACTAACAGTTCGTAGATAAATCATAAAGAACTTAAGTACTAATTTGGGAAGTTAAAACTGTCCCCAATGAAGAACTCTCCTCCTCCTCCTCGAGTCGTATTCCACATTACTGAGGGTCGTAAAGTTCCCGCTGGATTAGCTTCTTACTGATGGTGTCTTGTCATCTGTGACGGTTTTTGGCGTTATGAAGTGCGACACGCAATTGGGTGCCCAGTGTGGAGGGGACCTGATCTGCCCATCTTTTTGGAGTGCGGCCTCTTGGTCGTTTGCCATCAACCGTGCCAGTTACGAAGAAATCTAACGAACCGTCTAACGGAGTGAATAGAAACAAAACTGAAGGATATTTTCATGTTAATTTAAAAAAAATTGCAGCATTTGACTACCGGTTTTTTAGAAAGCAATAATAAGGTATCAAAGCTATGAACCTATTCAAAGTCTTGTTTATATTCAGTGTATGGGTGCACAGTGTCACAATCACAATACACTGTATGGAAACCTTTCATTTGTGGGTATTGAAAGAGTTGCGGACGTTTCATCACCTAAAGGCACTGATATTCGATCCTGAGGAACACGAAAGGCACTAATAGTCGAATTGAAAATTAATAGTTGAGAACGTATTAAACCCCACATGATGAATGCCTATAAGTAAGTCAGGCTGGTTTAAAGCCTTTAGTAGAGTTTGGCAAATACAACATTTCAAAATCTGCTTACTAGTTTTCCGAGTTAGGAAAACTAGTAAGCAGCAACAAAGCGTATCTAACTGTAATATACTTATATTATTTAACTTTGGTCCTTCTGCTGTAACGAAATTGTTGAAACAGGCACAAGTATCAAAAAAGACTTTTCATCGTCATCCTCATAATAACTAGACGTTACAAAGTTATTTTAGCAGTGTGATAAGATTTTACTCTTGCAGATTGTCTGTATCAACTTCTAACAGCCTTCTTCTATCACTAGTAATGCTAGGTTTTAGAAGTCACTATAGGACTGGTACAAAATCTTTTTGTATAAGACAAGTCATGTAGGTAAAGGTTTTACAAGTCAGTTTAGTACCTAGGTAGGTACTCTCAGTCAAAATCCTTAATTTTTTTTTGTTCTTTACCAGTTTATGAAAACCCAGATGTTCGTTAGAAATAAAAATTTAAACAACAAACGAAACTGCGTCAAGCCTTAAAAAGCAAACGTACAAAGAAAGACTATTGTTATATGACCCGTGAACTATAACAAAGAGTGTATCCTGTGCTCGCGTGTGCCAAAAATATCCTTGACTTCATAGTAGATGCTGTGCCTACTTGCTTTATGGGCCATCGCGTCGTCCGGCAGAGCATCGTAAATATCACACTCACATCTGCGAATGCAACGCGAACACTAGGTATTATGCGGCTCGCTAAATTATCCGCCTGAGCACGAAAACATGGCGAAATATTCCAATGCGTCAAAGAGACGTCAGTGGACGCAGCAGCTGGCGTCAGTGACCACTGCCCGGCCGAGACACAGAAATACTTACAGGTCCTAAAGCATATTTTTAATGTGAGCTGAAGGGAAACATTTGGCAACTTAGGTAGTTTGCGATTATTTTAAGCTCTGACATGGTTTTCAGCTTTCAAAGATTCCACTAGAAATTTCTTTAGGGATTTTCTTAAAAT
This sequence comes from Mythimna impura, assembly GCA_905147345.3. Classification (NCBI taxonomy): domain Eukaryota; kingdom Metazoa; phylum Arthropoda; class Insecta; order Lepidoptera; family Noctuidae; genus Mythimna; species Mythimna impura. Next base: position 10,492,687 of record LR990342.1, on the reverse strand, counting down.
ATTTGTTTTCGTTCTTCACTTCATTATTTTTGTAATTTCTGTAAATAAGAATTCAGTACAACAATGCTAAAATTTTCCGCTTTTCAGTGTTTTCTTGTTGGACTATTCTGCCTCATTTAGTTTTTGTTCACTATTTTGTTTTTTTCTTAATCCGACACCAGTCCACTAACATCACCGTCCAAAGTTGACGCTGATGTTAGTGAAACTTCTCATACAGTCTTTTTCTGAATTTCTCAGTCAACCTGTTTTCTATTTAACCGAATTCAAAAAGGAGGAGGTTATAATTATGTTCGGTTGAATGTATGTTTTTTATTTTTAAGTATTTTTTATGTATGTTCACCGATTTCTTGGTCAATAGCGTGGACCGATTTTGAAAATTTTTTTTTGATTGGAAGGTTATAACTACTTCCAAGTTGGTCCCATAGAAATATTGTTATGATCTGATCATGAACTTCGAAGCTATGGAACAGAATTCCTCATAGGATGACAGCAGAACCGTCGTAACAAGTAAAATTGCTTTGTTTATACGTGTAGTCGATGACTGACTGAAAATAGGGGGGAATATATCGAACTGATCTGATGATGAAGCCTAAAGTTAGGCACCGGAATTCTGTAATAAATTAATGTAATCTAACCGTGTTTGCGATTATTAGAATTGTCATGAGATGCACTCTGGCTATAAGGTATTTAAGTTTGGCTGAGGGGTACTTTTTAGTGGTGGTACCATAACTAAAAAGTGTAAAATAAAAAACTTTTTACAAAAAAAAAAAATACAACCGACTTCAAAGTAAAAACAAAACACTGAAAAGTGCAAAATAACTTTAATTTCGGAAGTCGGTGTTAAATAACGAAGAGACAAACAAAACTATTATAGAAACACCGACTTCCGAAATTAAAGTTATTTTGCACTTTTCAGTGTTTTTTTTTCTTTGAAGTCGGTTGGATTTTTTTTTTAAGTTTTTTTTGTGTTCTTATTTCATACAGAACTGGCCGTTTTGCTATATGTATATGGTTATCAAGATTTTACAGTTCCACATAACTCTTCAGTATTCATTTCTAGGTCTTTATACCATTCTAATTGGTCCAACACTTTTTACAAAACTTTATTTACCCGTTGAAAACATTTTGATGTAGCAATAGACTTTCCTATTTTTCACTTCGCATACATTTTCCAATAGTTAAAACCACTTACAGATAACTTAGCTGAACAAAGTTCTCTCGAATAGATTGTTAGAAGTGTCTCCAAGTTTGCTAAAGGTCTCTCGAGCTTGTTTCCAAAAGTAATTTTATTGTTCTCTACAATTGGAATATAGTTTAACAATAGATTAAAGTGTTTAATATTTATGGCCATTTTAAAATCTTTGCCGCCAAACAAACTTATCTAAGGCTTAAGGCCCTAACTCCCGAGCAGTGCTATAAAACAGTGACTTTCTGAAGCCTACTCCTCGGTAACAGCTAGGTCAATAGGCTTGAAAAAAATATGTATATGTTTATTATAGATTCATGTACAACATTATCAACATATGATTTTTTCGCTGGTTTTCTCTACTACTTTCATCATCTTTAGAAATATGTTTACACAAAAAAATTGCTGGTTAAGTGTTCTTCAGAATGTACATAAAATAATTATGTAAATCAACCAATATTTCGCAAAAAAAATGGATTTAAAGGTGGCCGGAATTAAATGCACAGATACTCGTACTGCCGCCTAGGCGGCACGATGTTCAGGGGACTATACGCCTTCATTGTATATTCTGGATAAGGTGCCACTATCCCACTGTGTAATAGGTAAACCTTAAGAAAGCTTTAAAATCAGGGCGCCCATAATCCAATGTCCTGGGTGGATAATCTGATAAGCTGCGATTATTGACCGATTTACCTCGTGTATTGCTTGGACACTGACTAAATGACATCAAATAATAATAGACATTTTTATTGTAAGCCATAAAAAGGGCTTTAGTTTAGGACTAGAAGTCGAAGGGCACCAAATCTATTTAATAATAAAAAAAACCACTGACAGATCGCTCACAACATATATAGTGGATTCTAGAATCAAGAGAGTCTCCTAGTTGGCAATGAGGGAAAATACTTGAAAGTCTTCCCCCAAAAGGTAAAAATTTGTCATTTTAGAGGATGGCAAAATTACGGGATAAAAAATAATAATCTCAGATTTGGAATCATATAATTTTATTTACATCATCCCTCTATGATTTATAGTCCCGATATCCATGATATTCATTAGATTTAAAGAAAATCTCATCTTTTGTGGTTACAACAGGAAAATTAAAGAGTTCGTTAATCCGACAACACCACGTCAAAACCACGATGCGGATTGATATCTACATTAGTAGGACGAGTAAGTACCTACATTATACCACTCCACTAGCACTATGTTGATAAATCATAGTATGATGTATGATTATCCAGTCTACGCCCGGGGGCCCAGTGCAAGTTTTTTAACGTATTCGATAGAGTTAACGTTCGTTTATGCCCTTTCGCGAGCAATACTATTTATACCTCCGATTTTGGTTTTATTTATTCTAAACATTGTGAAATAACATTTGTAAAACAATATTAATAGATTTCCCGCCCTTACTTACCCCCCCCCCCCTTCGCCCCTTTTTATGGGCTACGGCAATATGTGATATTTAGCAAAGTAATTGCCAATGCCGAGTTTAAATTTGTAAATTTTTGGTTGCCTTGTTTTCTTCATACATTTTGGCGCAAATAAGTGGTTTGTCAATTATTCTGCCAATGCTCGCGAAACGGTCGTATGGAAAAATGATTTTCCTACCCTTATCGTCACCACTTCACCAGACGGTGTTTATTCAGTTTTAGTACAAATTAATGTTTACGTTAACGCAATTGAGTACTTACATTAAAAATCTCGCGCGAAGGCCACTGAATGCGGTTTCTGGTCATCCTGATTTACCTACAAATCCTACAATAGCCATTTTAACTCATAGAAAATTAAAATTCCTAGAGGAACACAATTGTCATTAAATCTTGTCATACTATTCTCCGCTGTTCCATTCTCATCTCTCCTAAGGATCGGCTGAAGGCTGCGAAAGCAGTGTCTGTCTATTTTTCACTGTTACAAGAACAAACAACAGCTTTTCCTTATAAATTGACGGCACGATTGGCGCGGTGGCGGTGGTCAAGTGATTGGCTACTGCGCTGAGTGTCGCGGGTTTGATTCCCACACGGAACAACTATTCAAAAGGCCTAGATTCAAAGCATTTTATTCCAAATAAACTATTTACAGGCACTTTTGAAATGTTATGAAGTCAGTCGGAAAAAAAAAATGATGCTACAATGTGTTTTTTAATTAGAGATAATAATTTGACAATTCGAATGTTGCATGTTTTTTCCATTTCATAAATAGTGAGGTACCGCAACCGATATTGACCAAAACAACCGAAAATATTCGTAAAATAATTTCGTTTTAAATTTATGCAACTAAAGTCAGTTTTTGTATTTTCTGAAGGTAATTTGATAGATGCAAATGTCTAACATATAAAATAAAATATAATTTAAGCCTATGAATTGAAAGACTAGCAAAAGCTGCGTCATTTTATTTTTTCGTCTCGATTTGTTATCACCAAACCCAGATAAAAATATAGAATGACTCATAGTGGTATTTTTGCTGACACTATTACAATTTTAATAATAGGTAGTAATAAGGACTTCGGTTTGAAAACTAATAATAGTTAAAATTAAACAATTCAATTCATATTAGACTCTACTATAAACAAATACTATCGTATCTTGGTCGTACTATCCATAAAGGTTTTATTATTAAAAGAACCGATTTAAAAAATCGAATTTGAAGACATCACTTTTATCAAAAAGCAGGCAACATATTTACGGAGTTTGACATTTGCACTTGTCAAATCATTATCTGGGATTAAAAAACGCACTTTAGTTGCACATTCCAAAGCGTAGATCTCTATGGAGAAGAATGTGCAAGAAACTCCATAGACACTCTTTTCAATCATGTTTTGTAATTACAAATATCTCTGTTACATGTTTCTTGTCGGTATCATGTGAGAACAATGTAAATAAAGTAAAAATAAAAACTAAATATATGTATTAAAATAGCAACTGGCAGCTAAGAGATGACCAGTCTCAAACTCTCAACTGACAGCGCCCGTTCACGAACATGACGCTAATATTAGCACCACTCAGCTCAACCATTTTGAAGGGAACCGAATGATCCAACACATGGCCACCATCAGTGAGACATTTGAGTGAGCATGACAAACTCTCAACTGCCATGCTCATTTATGTCAAACAAGTCCAATAGTACTCGTAACATAAAAAAAAAAAAAATAGCTCCCACATATACACATTTACAAACTTTGAAAAAAATGCTTCTACATTATACAATACTTATAATATTTTACAATTCCAAAAAAAAAAACATTAAAAAAATAATAACAGTAATTTCCAAACTAATCAATTTGTTCACTCCGGTGGTAGTGGAGCTGGACCAGCATTGAGCCAAGCATTTTTATCTTGAATATAATCCTTCAACTTATAATATGCTTGCCTGCATAGTGTGAGTTTAATACAAGATTAAAATTTCGTTTCATTGAGTTCTAATATTTGTGAAGGTATTTTATTATTACATTTCAAACAGTAGCCCATGAAAGAAGAGGCCACTTTAGCCAGTCTGAAACCTGGTTGAACATACGGATATTAGGCCCTTAATACCTATGAAATTGGCGTTTTTTTTAAACTGATTACTTTGAACTGTGGTATCTTCGGATTTACCAACTTGGATTTATATTATAAGTTCAAATAAACTTTTATTAAAAATAACTACGTTATTCTTTTTTAGAAATTAGTGGTCGTTTTTAAGTTCTTCTATTTATTGTCTTTTTTTAAACTGATTACTTTGAACAGTGGTATCTTCGGATTTACCAACTTGGATTTATAATATAAGTTCAAATAAACTTTTATTAAAAATAACTACGTTATTCTTTTTTAGAAATTAGTGGTTTTTTATAAGTTCTATTTATTGTCTTATGTATGGTTTGTGTTTTGTACTTTCTGTAATATCGCTGTATTTATAATCATTTGAGGGTTCCGTACCTCGAAAGGGAAAAACGGAACCCTAATCCTTATAGGATCACTTTGTTGACCATCTGTCTGTCTGTCTGTCATGACCCTTTATCTCGGGAACGCGTGGAGGTATCGAGTTGAAATTAAAACCATATACTCAGGTCCTTTAGGGGTATGTGGAACAGAGAGTAAAGCCCCACATACCTCCGTTGAAAAGGGAGTATCCTCCAACCAGACGAGTGTTATGTCTGGTGGGCTATTGCCCGATAGATGATTTCGGGCTGTTCTATAAGTTCTAATCGCGCGGAGAACTTTGATTGCGCGATGCAGGATTAGTTCTTATGTGACGCCATAGATGTCGCTACATCACTTGCAGCTGTGAAAAATAAAACTTCTAATGTCGCAAAAAACGTATATTTCGACAATCTCAAGGGAATCATAATTCATAGGGTATTTCCTGTTGACCTAGAATCCTGAAATTTGACATAAAGCGAGGTCTTATAGCGTAGTACAAAAATATAATACTTTTTTGCGATTTGGAAAAATCTTCGTAACACAATTCGGAAATTGAAATGTTTTCCAAGGGAAGTTTGTACGGAACCCTCAGTGCGCGAGTCCGACTAGCACTTGCCCAGTTTTTTGTATCTAAAATAATACAATAAAATTGTTCTATACAGTTTGTCAAACATAATTAATGTATGATGTATATCTATGTATGGCACTTGATTTTTTTTTATTTCAGGGTTACCAAGGGTACCATGGGAACCCATGGTAAAAGTTGTTCATAATGATGAGTATTGCCAGCGTTCTCCACATTTTATAGTGTGGAAGAGTAACAACTACTAAAAAAGTCGAGAATTTCTGCCTTAACGAATGGGAGAACATGACAACCCTACGACCCTAACTACCTCTACGTTCCTATGAGTTCTAGTGGTTACGTGTTTTAATTGTACTGAATCAATTATTTTAATGAGCAGTAACCAGTAACTGGGAAGTGGTGGAATTTTTACTCGTCCATTATCGTGGTTGTGGCGGCCCTACTGCGGCATATGATACAGGCATTCCGCATGTGTTGCGAGCATGCGACGGGGACCGGGCTCGCCTCGTGCCGCGCCGCCTTCCGCGCCAGACTGCTCGTCGCCATTACGTTACCCCACACCGCAAATGTACTCAATAATAAAACAACTACTTTATTGTTTCAGTCTCCCCGCTGAATGCTTTCGTTGGAAAATAAGACTTTAGTCGCTCCGTGCTTAATAAAACATAGACTTATGCAGTACGTAGAACACACTGGAACCGTACATAGATCAGGCTATTCGAAGATAAACGAAGTCTTAAATGATACGAGGGTTTGCCTGATTGTCAAAGCTGTTTTTTTTAAGAAACTGGGTACTGATCTACTGATGTAATTCGACTTGAAATTAGGAATGGTTCATCATCATCATCATTTCGTAGACGTCCACAATGACCGGTCCTGTGCGTCTCGCATCCATCGGATTCCCGCGACCCTCACCAGGTCATCGGTCCACCTTGTGGGAGGCCTTCCAACGCTGCGTCTTCCGGTACGTGGTCGCCATTCCAGAACCTTTCGTCCCCATCGACCATCTGTTCTGCGAGCAATGTGCCCTGCCCACTGCCACTTAAGTTTGGCGATTCTTCGGGCTATGTCTGTAACCTTGGTTCTCCTGCGGATATCTTCATTTCTGACGCGATCACGCAAGGAAACTCCGAGCATAGCCCTTTCCATTGCCCTTTGAGTGACTTTAAGGAATGGTTATAAATACATATAAAATAATTCTCATCCACAACATAGCAAGAATACTTAATAATAAAAAAAAAATTATTGCATTAAGCATCGACGGGAGATTGCAATTTTTACGTGGAATACTTATGCATAGGTAGGCAGGCATTGCCTGAATTTACTTTACACATTACAAAACATATTTTGATTTTAATTTATGCCTCATGCTATTTAAGTTATTGTAAAAAATATACGTTGATAAAAATGTTTTGTGCTCCCATAAAATAAGTAATAAAATTAACTACTTATAAAAAAATATTAGGTACTCTAAATTGTAACTAAATCATAACAGTTGAAGCTTTAACAACTCTACTTTTTATGATTGAAAATAACATTTAGGTAGGTACTGTTTTCTTAGAATAAACCCAATTCTAGTAAAACCGCAAATTGGCATTTCATGATGATGATGTAAAAAATGACAGTACCGGTTAATTACACATTTCTGTCTTCACTAACACTAGGTGACACTGAAACGAATACCTAAATATACTTGCGCTGATGAATTTTCAACTCTCGACGCTGAGCCGAACTTTGAAAATCCAACAGTTTGCCTAGTGTGGCTACGTACGATCTTACATGGATGGTCTATGTCTAAGATGACTGAGAAAAAATATTTAAAACAAATTGTATCAGTCCGGTCAATAAAACAAAAAAAAAATAACAAAAAAAACATTTAAAAAAAAATATTTCAATATTATTCCGATATGGTAATTTAAACTACACTTTACAAATTTAGCGAATATGCATGTTGTGCGTTTTGTCAATGTTAGTGTTCTATTTGTATGTTCATTGATAGTCTGGTTACTTATACTGCAAATATTAGTGTTCTGTTTTGTATGTTCATTGATAGACTGGTTACATATAATGCAAATATTGTTTTCATTTAGAATTTAGAAGAAGAAGAATGTATTTATTTGTCAGATTATTGTACAAAGTTGTTATGTCCGTTTTGTATTATAATCATAATATTTTACCGTTTCCGGCGTACAAATATGGTTTGTAAAATTATGGGTCAATACATTATTATTATTTATCATTAGAATTACAAATTATTGAAATTAATTGAGAGATATTAATTATATAAGTCAAAATTTTAATAACGTCGGTCTAGTTCATAATAGGTCATATAATAGGTAATGTCAAATATTTATGTAAATTTTTCAGTCATAAAATCTTCAGTCCAGTAATAACATTTGCAAGAAAGTTAAATAACTTATTTTTAAATGTTTTGAGGTTGAGGGTTTTGAAACCATCAGGTACCTAATTTGTTATACATAGTAATAGACATGCAGTATACATTATTAGAAAATAATTTAATTCTACGCCTAGGGGCATCAAGCAAATTCACTTTACGGCTGGGTCTGGATACAATAATGAACAAATCAAATTCATGTCTGTTTTGATTTACAAAGATACAAATTTCAAAAATTTATAGTGCTGAATGGCAGTATTTTATGTTTTTTAAATAGTAGAACACAACTGTCTGTTAATATAAGTGGGTGCGCTCCGCAAATTGAGCGTACGCATTTTTTCTGAACTCAAAACACTCTTTCAAAGTCAACAGAATTACCCCATAATATAATGCCATAGCGCAAAATTGATGCCACATAGCCATGGTATGCACATAGTGCTGCATTAACACTAGCCACACGTGTTAGTCTATATAAAACGAATACAAATCTATGTATCTTCTTACATAAGTCATCAATATAAGATTTCCAGTTACAGTTTTTGTCAGTTATTATCCCCAAGAATTTTGTAATCGACCTCTTCTATTGTCTCGTTTCCATATTGTATGTTAAGCCGTGGGCGAGTACTTTTATATGTCTGGAATTGTATCATTTTTGTTTTATTAATGTTGATATGGAGATTATTGTGTTCAAGCCACGTAATAATTTTATTTAATGTCATGTTTATTTCATTTTGGTACTCAACAATGTCGTCATTTTCGTTTATAATACTGAGGGTCGTATCGTCAGCGTATAATATGCAGTTGTGGGAAGTTATCATGCATGTTATCTGGAACAGAAATCGTATGTTATAGACTATTATTTTATTTAAATAAAAAAAATATTTGGTTGCGCAGATTCAGATACAATTTAAACAATTGGAACACCATCATAGAATTTTTATAAACGGTTAATATTCTTATTTTCTAAATCGATACTAGATTTTTCCATCCCATGTTCAAAATAAGTTTTATTTCAAAAGCAGTTTTGGTACTACTGTAAAAATTTTGGCAAAAAAATTGTAAATGATGGTGATTGCACTGTGAAACTTTTGTCATTGCTAGGATATTATTTTCATATAGATGTCAAATAAAAGTTTTTGTCATTATTAACTAAATTGTCTTAAATATTGAATATCTTGAGGCAGTCCTCACGGATTTCCACAGGACCACCTTGAACGGCGAAAAAGGCACACTACAGCTTTCTAAGTATACAAACAATTATTCTCTTTATTTGTGATTCATTTACACATTGGCGCACTCGGTCCGCAGGACCGCGATATTGAATGTCGATTCCAAGTTTTAGGAACTTACTAACCTAACCCAGCCTAACCTAAATAGAAAATTTATAGCCAGCAAGAAAAAGTCGGCACTCAAAATTCAAAATTAGTGCTCTGTAGTAGCTTATAAAATTTAACATGCCATTGCTGGTGTTAATATCATTGAGTTGTTTTTTGACTATCTTATTATATTTGCGTAATAGACACCATTTATAAATATATAAAGTTTAGTATTTCTTGATAGTTTTTGAATGTGCCTATTTCTTTCCATAGTAGTGGTTAGAATTTTTTGAAATCTCATACGACGCCTGAAACAATTACAAAATATGTTTGCTATGTATTGTTTGAAGTTGTCTTGCAAAGGCTTATATAACGCCTTTATTATAAACCTAGTGACTCATCGTCAATGGTTTTTGAAAAATAATCTTTCATTGTTTTACCTATCTCATATTGTTTTGCCTATGAGATAATTATGGTACTTAGCCTTTTTTATGAGGTGGGAAATCATCAAATAACTAGAAGTATTAGACTTTTACTGAAAAATACCCACCTGTCTTCCGTTTGTTGTCCGTTGCGTTCTAGGGCCACGGTAACTCCTTCTATCAATCCCGCAACCCTTATTACCGTGCCTATGAAATAATCATACAACTACTATAATTACATGATAATTACCGTATTTTGGATAGATAGTACCTATCCAAAATACGGTGTGAATATATGGAAGTACCATCGATTGCAGCAACCAGTTGCGTTGATGATGTTTTCCAGTAATTTCCTCGTAGTAGGTATTGTCACGTGGTGGTTTTTTTTTGTAGGTTGTTTGTGTAGGATTTTCAGATTCTCAACCGACTCATACAAGCGTGTATAAAAGTGCTACATCCGTGAACCTCGATTTACAAACTAACTTGAACTAACTGTAACTAAGCAAGCCTTTATCTTTGTGTAGTTCAAATAAAAGGTTCAATGGATTTGTACTAAAAATTTATAAAAGGAGATTTTATAAGAAAGTCGAGTATTCGACCAAGACTGCTCCATTTACAATAGAAAAAAATATCTCATAGTTTTATGTAAAACATAATAGAATAGGGGATTACATCAGTCAGGTAGGCAGGAGGATGGCGCCGGCGCTACCTGCGCCTAGAGCGACCAGTGGATTCTAACATAATAAATTAAAATACGTTTTAATAAACAATCCTCTTTATTTATTTAATAATAATAATAGAAGTTATAATATTTATTCTTTATAAATGTAGGTAAGCTTCATAAACCCCACATATAAAAATACAATCTTAAACTTTATACACAAAATATCTGTCATCGGGTGATGACGGCATAATGCACTATGGCGGCGTGAACATTAAGGCACGATGATAGAGGGCTAAGCCCCAGGCGGCGCCAGGCGGGCGTCGGCGACTAGATCACAGGAGTTACGGAGCAGGACTCCGGCGGCACACTCTCATCTGAGCGGAGCCGGAAAGGAGGGAACTGGTGAACACCAGCGCGGTGCGGAGCACGCAGCGAGCGCGCAGCCTGCCGCACTCTGCACCGGCACGAACGCTGACACATGCACGCCGCTAGATACAGGCAGCGATGCTAGCGATGGCCGCTTTTCTTCTTCGTCTCCGAGGAGATACGGCCGGAATAGTTTAAAAGGTTTGCGCGGTGGACAAGGTGCCGTGGGAGGCACATATGCCGGTTGAGGCGCAGGTGGTGGTGTAGGTCGACGTACTGACAGGTCGATAGGCTCGGCAATTTGCATAGGCACAGGAATAGGCACTGGTACTGGTAGAGGCGTGGGCACTTGCACCGGTGTGGGTACGGTCACTGGCGGTGGCGTAGGCAAGCGAGCGCTCTCTGGAGACCCAGCTGCGTACGGCGGAGGTGACGGTGCTGGTTGCGGCGCTCGCCTCAGGAGAGCCGCTCGCAGTGCAGGTTCCGCTTGAAGCCACTTTTGGATCTGACGACGATGTATACCGAACTTTCTGGCTGTGGCACGTTGATTTCCGCGACATTGAGCGTCGCGTCTATACGCTTCGAGAACTTGAAGCTTAAATTGTGGTGGGAAGATACGGCGGGAACCGGCGCGGCCCTCTGAGCGACGGTCTGAAGGCGCGGGGGCCGGGTGCGTGTGGGCGGCGGCCATTCTAAGGAGAATACGTGTGCGCGTGGCGGTTGACGGCGCCGAACTGACTGTGGCAGCTCTCTCGCCTCGGCACGGCGCGGATGTTGGTGGCGCGCCGCTGCCCGTCCAACGTGCGTGAGTGTGCGACGTGAGTCTCGTATACATATAAAACGCTGTTCACACTGTTACTTTTTGTGGACTCTTAATGTTATTTATTTTCATACTAGCTTTGGAAATATGTATAATACTAGGTGAAAAAATTTAAGCAATCGAACCAGTAGGTAAGTACTTTCAATGATTACCTCCTACAAACAAAAAAAACATAAAAACTAAATTTACCTCTTTATAATATTAGTGTAGATTTATTACTACCTATTGCATTTCATATTATACTTTGACGAACGCGCATGATAGCAAATATCACACTTGTAAGCCTGATTGAGTACCTAATCATAAAATTTCTATATAGAATTATTGAGTTACTAGGTATTTAAAAAGAAAGAAAGAAAAAACGTTTATTTGTACCTCACACATACAATAGAATTAGGATACATTAGAATTTAAAAAAAAAATAGGTTAGGGGTTTATTAGATAATTATAGAGAGGTTAAAAGTTGTTCCTAAGATGTAACACGTGTGAAAATGCATTTCAGTTCTGTTACTTTCCCGGACCAGCACATTGTACCAAAAAAATATATAAATAATGCACAATTTATAAAATAAAAAAGTATCATAAAAAATTACATGTGTACGTTGCTTTAGGCAGTAATCTCGCCTCATTCTCGGCGTGAAAAAATGCCGCAAGTGGGAGCCGATAGCACGTAGCGCCACCATTTCTATCTCTTTCGAACTTATAGAATTTCTCATTATAGAAGAAGACAGACAAACGTGCCCTGCCCCGGTCGCTGCCACATCCGTTTACGAAACAAGTTTGCATGCGATGTTGCCACTGTGTGCGCGCGGGCGGCTCACGAGCATCGAGGGGTGCGGGCGGATAGGAATGCGCACGGAACGGCAACGGTGCCGACCGTGGCAGACAGGGTGTCGCCGACTCGCCGCCGTAGACAGGCCGTCGCTCGGCGGCGCTAGCCCCCCTTACACCCGCGCGCACCCGTCCCACCCGCAACGCACATCAACAAGTTATTTCGGCCCAGCCTGTTGCGTTGTTATAAGATCTCAAGTAATATGGTTTCAGCGGGCGGTTACGACGTTTTAGGTTGCGTTTCAAACTTAGCGCCATCGCTGTTTCGAGGAAAGTTGTTTTTTTGTTGAGCGGCCGCCTGCTGCGCCTGCCGCGCTCGCGTCCGGCGACCGTGAAAATAGCGATCCTACTCAAAAAAGGACGGCACAAATAATTTTTAAATTAAAACTTTCTGGAGTATGGAAAAATATGGTGATTGAACGATACCTATTGACTAAACATCATATCACTAATATTTCGAGGTCGAAGGAGAGCCAGAAAATCTGATGTTATTTTTTCTAATTCCTTTTTAAATATTTATTTATACTTCATGTACTACACTAGTGGTACATAGGCCGCGGACTTAATACCTACAACAAGGCATTCTCTACCAGTCAACCTTTGGATTAAAAAAGACAACACTGTGTTAGGTGTGCACAATAAATAAATAACAGATATTTCAAATATAATGTACCTAGTATCATTAAATTCTGGTGAGTAGCAAATATGTTATACGTCATTTGATTTAGGTGAGCTAATTAATTAGATAAGTAGGTACTCAGCTCCTACCTGATAAAATTCTTTTGAAACTGAAGTTTATTAGGTACTACGAGTACCTACTAGTATAATCTGGTCTTAATACCGATACCATTTATCGTTTTTTGAACATCTTTAACCGCTTGCTTTGTAGCAAGTTTTAAAAAAAGTACTTATCCTAGGAAATACTTAGTCTATTTATGTGTTACTGTTATAACCGACACATTTTTGTTACGAAACTAGAAAATGCTAAAATAAAATAAAAATAAAAAAGTATACGTACAAGTGCAAAAGAAAAAAAGCAGAAAAATATATATTTTTTTAAATTCTTGTCTTTATAATATTATATTCTGTACCCTACTATTTATAGAGTTCCTTCTTAGACAATATAGCTGAGATTAGGTGTAGTCAGGTGAGTTCTCAACTTATGGTCCCTTGTTGTGACGGTATCGCTACATAACTTAGATAACGTACGTATCATAACGGTAAAAAATTTAAACTACGTGCGCACTATATTTTTAAATAATATCTACGACTAGGTACGTTCTAGAAGCGGTATAATAACACAATATTAATGCCCTAGAGGCACGTTTTAAATATTAATGAACGGTACCCTTGCCAAGAGATTTTTCGACCAGTCAACAAAGGAAAAAAAAAGAATTCTACACATAGATAGAAACGAGACTAGCTCCTAACGCGTCCAAAATAGCGATACCCGTTTCCGGGTGAATTATACACCGGGCATCATCGTTTCTATGCGAATTACTTATTATTTTTAATAGTCGCAGAGGGGTGGGTTTTTAAGAATCAACTAGGGACATAAGTGGGTGGAAAGTCTGTAGGTACTACTACATAAGTATTGGGCCCACCTGTTCTTCGACATGCTTAACTACGTGGGTTACATAAATAAATAGTGACAAGAGTTGCACAATACAGTACATAATTATGCAGATAAGTAGGTGCAACTCATTAAATCAACATCGACTCATCTAGATAGCGATAGCACAAGATCAAGTATCTTTAGTGCTCACGTCATCGTCGACCGAGCTTAGAGGAAAACTGTGTTTTTTTCCGATGAGTAGGAACTGTGTGCGGATTACCTAAATAAAAAAATGTGATCTGTTGTAAGGAAAGTCTTTGATATTACATCATAGGGTACAAAAAACTGCCCATATTTAACTATGTCAGTTGAAAATTAAACTAATATTATAAATAGATGTGATATATGATTTTTACTCCTTGACGTCCAAACGGCTGAACGGATTTAGATGAAATTTGACAGTTAACACACGGGTAGACCTCCTCCTGGTATAGAACATGGAGATACTTTTTTACCGGGAGTAGGTTCCCTTGGGACAATTTTCTACTTTGACGCGGGCGAAGCCGCTGGCAGAAGCTAATTGGTGATGAGATACAAAGGTTAGTTTCTACAGGGGGCATACCACGGATATCGATATCTATCTATATACGGATATCTATGGGGCATACCATGATATATTAAAATGTCAGTCGTCACCCTATATAGCTCTATCCCTTTAACAGTTCAGTTTAGGTCGTAAAATGGATCGCGTCAAGAGCTCGTGGTAGCACTGCAGGTATTTTGACTCTCTCTTAATAGAATATAATAATATAATATTCCACAACTACCACACAACGCCGTCTAGTCTAAAGCTAAGTAGAGCTTGTGCTATGAGTACTAGACAACTGATAAACATACTTATATATTTCTAAATGCATACATATTCATATTATAGATAAATTACACCCAGACACAGAACAAATGATCGCGCTCATCATACAAACATTTGTCCTGGGTAGGATTCGAACCCACGACCTCTGGCATAGCAGTCAGCAGGGCTACTAACCACCAGACCAACAGGTCAGTCTTTCTACTGTAGATTCTACAGATATAGCCTAGGGAAACTTTCGGGACTAAGATCGTTCTATCTCGAATTCACATCTACATAAAATATAATTTCCACTTTCACAATACGTCGACAACGCTGAAAAATAAATAAGAGAATAGAAATTTGAGGGGTCAGAACAAAATGGTCAAACGTAAGATTTTGTTGAGTTTTTTTCTGGGCCAATAATAGGCATGAGTGAACTTTTTTATATTAATATGTTAATATAAAATAGGCGTAATTCTTTATTTTTGTACTTTTCGTTGTCAAGACTAGTGATGTCCATTTCTGGGAATTTGAAAGCACATTTGGGGTTTTTACCTGGTAAAAGTTTTTTGGACAGCTGCCAATATTCTCAGTAGGTACTGAGTGCTACAATAATTTCATTATACGAGTAAAAGACAATCAAGGAGAATCACAGCACTTTAGAACACTTTAAAAGATAACGTTGTCATTAATATATTGTATTTAATCGCAAGGTGCAAGTCCTTCTATTTCATACATGTTACATTACAATGTGAAGCTGTTATTTGAAGTAATACAGAATTATCATAAATTCAGTCCAGAAGCACCCACAACCACATGCAGGTCTCCTTTTCAATCTTTACGGTGATTTAGTTCATACTTAACCCCAGTCCTAACTCACCCGCTTTTTTATTATTATTTTTTTTTTGTGATGTAACAAAAAAATGACTGTTCTCAGATTTATTCCTTTAACGTGCTATAAGACCTTGCTTTATGCCAAATTTCAGGATTCTGGGGCAACGGGAAGTACCCAATGAATTTTGATTCCCTTGAGAGTGACGAAATATACGTTTTTTGCGACATAAACGGCCATATATATTTTTTCGTTAACTTAGAAGTTTGATTTTTTCACTGCATCAAGGGACCGCAGATTTGAGTATATGGTTTTAATTCCAACTCGATATCTCCATGCGTTCCCGATATAAAGGGTCTTGACAGACAGACAGACAGACGGATAACAAAGTGATCCTATAAGGGTTCCATTTTTTCCTTTTGAGGTACGGAACCCTAATAAATACCTACTTATCAAGTATATGTTTTGATATTTATTTATTTTATTATTTATGTACACACAAATATACAGAAGGAGATAGGTATCTTAATATAAAAATTTGTACAAAGGTACAGTTCTGGTTGATCTTGATCTTTTCCTATAGGTATATTTTTTAACAAAATAACGTACTTACCTATTTAGATTCAGTGCAAATTAGTAAGTAGTTGTTAATGTTTAAGTAATACATACATTCATTCCTTGAATTTTACTTTTTTTTTAAATAAAACTAGTTCTAAAGATCTCTAAGATAAAAAGCATCCTTTCCTTTTGCCATTACAATGCTGCACCAGGGCAACTCATAACAAGACTTGGCACTTCACAAGAGACTAGGCACTTCTTGCAATTTTGACGCTAGGTTCTTAGGAATGGAGCAGAAAAGTCTTTGCCTCTACCAAACGAATAATTACTTCATCTACACTGTGCGATGCACTGCACAATTAGTCCTTTACACAATATAACGCTTAAATGGACTTCTGTCTCCTTGTTAGTTCACTGTCAAGACCCGCAAGTTCTAAGTTTATCCCGCCCGAGGTAATATTTGTAAGCTGATCTGCGCACAATAATAACCCTCCTTGTGAGGAAAATTTGTTGAAAAAAGCCCGAAGAGTTTTATGCGTGACATTATTTGGGTAGGAAATCTATAATACTATATATTATAAAAGGAGAAACTGACTGACATATCAGCCGAAACTACTGGGATTACATAAGAGCGTGAAATTTTGCACAAGGTTTCCTTTTATGACGCAGGCGAGCTCTATGAGACGATTTTCCGAGATTTACCCAAGGGGATAACGGGATGAAACTGGGGTCCAAACTATGCATGGAGAAACTTACTTCCATGTGGGCGAAGCCGCTTGCCGAAGCTAGTCATTAAATAACTTTTCCCGCTCTGGGTGAAGCGAGAGTGTCTGACTTTGACTAGAACCCACCACCCGTGTTCAGTTGCTTTGCACCCCAGGGCCGCGGTGACTCTCGAAGAATCAGAAAGAATCGCAGCCCGTTTGTTTGTGACCTTAGAATTAAGTATGTTTTTCAGGAAATACTCTTACCCTACTTTCAGCTGAAGAGATGAAATGGAAAATGGATAAAATGAAAACCTTAGGTACTATAATACGTAAGTTTTTAGAAATGTTTTTTAGATGTCTTAGTACGATTCTATATCGTTAAAAGATATAAACGGTACGTCGGTACCTAATATTTGTGATGTAATGTGCTTGCTACTTAGAATGTTTCAGATAATTATATTCTGCGAACGTTTGAGGTTTGCAATCAACTAAAAGAACGGTAAGCAAAAACTTGACAGGTGGGTAATAGGTACATATGTATGTATGAAGTTTTTTATGATATGCTTATTAAGAAACATGCTATGGTCGACTCCATTATGTGGTACCCATTGCTCTACCTACTTATCTATGATAGTGAGTGGTTAAAGTAGCTTTCGTAGCAAGGCAAGGTAGATATGTACCTGTCATCAATGGGCAAATATTAGTCATCATTTTTATACTGAAGTAGTTACTATAGGGTTGATGAAACGGCATTAGAAATAAAAAATAAATAAAAAGTTCCATCAATCTTTACTGAGCTACTACTACTACCACCACTTTCTGCCTTTTTTATTGAGGTGGGAAATCGTTTAATGACTTCCCATGCTCTAGGGTGGAACGAGAGGTCAGTTGCCCTTTGCTTTCTAGACCCATGGCCACTCTTTCAACCGTTCTCACAGCCCTAGCAGGCAAAAAAACAGAACTGTCTGACTGACTTCAGATTCTCGATACACATTATTAGCTAGACTTTAGCTTTCCGGATATACTATTAAGATGTGGCTGGCCTTTGAAAACAGGTCCAACATTGGCATAGAATCAATTATTGTGGTCCAGTTTTTATTAAAAATGGTAATGAAGCATTAAATAGCAAAGCATCAAAGATATAATTCTGCCATCCATGGCCAGACAGATATTTTAGCGTCAGATAATGTTACAAAACAGCAACAGGATGGTGACAGTAGAGCAAGAGCCAGCAAACCGGTGTGCGCAAGCGTCGTCGCCGCGCCATCACCGCTCATTCAACTGCGGACCAAATTCGCTTGATTGAAATTAATCCATGCTAATATGAGGCCCCTCCAGGCGACAACCGCTCAGTCCAAAACGAGTTCTACACTCGTTATAAAATATCATCAACGTAATCTCCCGAGTGAGATAAAATTAATCGAATCAATAAAAATAAAACTCGATAGCTATCTATAGGTGGTAGTGTGTTATTATTATTCATAGGAACGATTAAAATATTGCGTCCAGTTTGCAATTTTTAATTTGTGTGGTAAATTATGTTACCAGTTTACCACTACACTGAAATGGAATACTGGATTAGACTGGAACACTGACTTAATTATGCCAAATTTTATAGTGAAGACACGATGCTTTGTGTCTTGTCGTTCAATTTAAGTACCTAATATTGTTGTTGTAAGTACTTGTAAGTACGGTAGGTACCGATAATATTCGTTGACTAACTACCTACAACTGACAGGCAAGGTCATAGTACTCAGTAATTTAATCCACCATGACATCATGGCGTTTGTAAAATATTCCACTGAGCTGGCTTTAGTTTTTGCATGGTGCCACGCCATGCCGCTCACATCACATTTAGACAGGTTAGTTAATTGCGACGTGGACGACGAGTATCAACTTAATGGACACCATAGCAACAACTTTTATGAAGTAGGCTATGTGTAGAACCCTATTTTTTTACATTGAGTTTTACACATTGATCGGTCGAATTTATGCAGCTTTTCAAAGCTCTTACTAGAGGCAAAAGAGTTAGCGAAGGTGAAAGGTTGAACTAATCCAGAAACGATTCCTTACTTTATGTATTTTCCATAACAATTTAATGTAAGCTAATAATGCAGTTGACTGTAACAATATACTTAATGTGAACTTGAACAAAGAGTACAGGCCGTACTGGGTATTGGATTACCTACTTGGAAATAGATTTGAAATCTCAGAAGAACTTCGAAGACGCTGCATGCATTCAAGCAAATATTGAATTCAGATAAATCAAAGTTTTCTACTACATATTTACACGAATAAAACATGCGGCTTTAGAATCCATGTTAACCACGCGCAAATGTTCTTGACATTTTCAGATCTTTTTGTGATCGTTATAATGACTGTATTTTAAAACTAGAATATTTCCTCAAATGTCTTTGAACATTTGAAAGCCCAACGCCAACCCAGAGAGACAAGACAAGCGGTCGCCGCTCATAAAATCAGCTAATCAAACCTACAGACACATCGACGCCGCTGCCTGCTCGCCATACCAATGAGTCTTTCACGATAACGAAATGGTTTATCTACCGTAACAAAATTTTGGATTCTGAACTCTGCGTCAATGCGATACAATACTAACTTGAAAATCATGCTTCGAAGCTATAAAATACTTCAGTCGTAAACCTAATCCCATAGCAATAATGACTTATATCAAATGTGTTGCGTTCAATACTGATTCCTTAGTTGATCTTGTAAGGTATGTTTTCTCGTGGAGTATTTTGCTGGAGTTTGTAGAGATTTAGGTGTCAAGCACACGTGTGTTTCAAGCGTCACCCAAATGGGGACCAGTTAGAGTTCCATAATATATCTCCTGAGATCGTAGCATTGATAACTGTATCAATACCGGCCTCTGTCGGGACTTAATGGGCTGTTTCTTGCTTCGTTAATATCTATGGGACTTGTGAGACACATCCTGTGGAGCGAGTGTTTTAAAACTGTTGGTAGCCTTTCTGGGAGAATGTTTTGCACTGATAGTTCTCTAAAGAAAATTCATCGGGTTGAAAGCATAGGATCTACTTTAAAAGAAGTGCCTATCTACTTTAGAATTCAGATCCTAACAAATTCACAAGTAAGAAAACAATTTCATAAAGAACATCTTGACAATTTCTACAAAAATTAGAAAACATCTTTTCAACATCCGCCTCGATAAAATGTAAAATACACTGGGAAGTGGACATTAAGCGCTCACTCTCATAACAAATGCGCTGCGCGTGCGCCAATCAGTTTACCCTTCCGATTAGAGTCAATAAGCACTAGGCAAACGAGGATTCACTTTTAGCAAATTGTTAATCCGACATTATGTAGGATATGCATTAATAAGGAGCTCTTACGTCAGTAATTTCAAAGTGTTTGGAGCATCATTATAATTTAACCTTCTCTTCGTCTTGCCGGCTTAACCTCGTTAGTCATTTGTTTTATCTTTTTGTTTCGCAAACATAATATGTCGCAGCTTGTCGACGCAAAACGATTGAAAGCCGCGAATGTCCACAAAATTTTGATTAAGATCATTATACTTATATGTAAATAGGTATGTTCATTGACAAAACCATCTCCTTATGTCATGTGCTTGATTTGAACCGTTCGAAGTTATTATCTATAAACTACAAGGTATCGAAGAGGATTATTCCTAAATATCTGGTGATCTCAGTTTGTACTAGCCAAATTCCAAGTTTCTAATATATTACTATATAATTATTCAAGATCCGATTCCAGAAACAAAAGAGATACAGTTTGTTCTCCATGAAACTTTCAGTTCAGTTTATATGGTAGTGCCAAGACCACATTGCGTAGTGGCACAGTTACTCAGTTCTAGAAGCGGTTCATAACCTCCAATATGTTATTGGTGTCTATGATTCAACTTGGGAAATTGAATCAAAATGTTAAATGCATCTTATTTTAGAATATTACTCTATCTCTGTACTGTTTACATTTTCCTTCTGGTGGCAGGATCTGGTTGCGATCATGTATGTATGATTCACCTGCTTATGTAAATTCCATGCAAAGTTCTCCACATATGTTAGGAATAGTGACATGCTTTGTTTTCAATACCTTTCTGCGCAATGCGTTTTGATAAGAGTTAGTTTGAAGAGTGTTATTTTGATGCATGAAATGTTGAAAAGTGATGAAATCGAAAGAAATGCTATTAAGTTTATAATTTGAATAAGTATTAGTTGATTTACAGTGGATGTGAAGATGTGGCGAGACGTTGGTGTTGGTGCGGGGCAACCGGTTTGTGGTGATGTCGGCTCACCTGCGCGCTTCCTCTCGCCGCGCGCCCGACCAGCGACGCCGCCATACACGCCAGGTAGGTGCCTACTTACACAAGGCTGCTCGCCTCATTCACGACCACGTTAGCTTTCTACGACGCATACACGAGGAAAACTGCTTCTTACATAAATTCGTAATAAACACTATGAAAATCGTTTAAATCTTCCACTGTGAGGCAGATACGTGTTTATTTATAAGTACTGTCTACTCTGTATATTAGCAAATCATCGGTTCTGTAAACAGATGTTATCATTGACAGTATTAACACAACTGTTAACAATTTAGCGTTAATTATGATTACGCTTCTGACAGCTGATGCTTAGAGCAGGTCAAACCCTTACTTTTGATTTCAACGTACTATTTTATAACAAATGCAATGCAACAAGTAGATTACTGTAACGTTATTACTAATAGGAGTTTCTGAAACGTTATTAGTACTAAATAAAAGTACGTATATTTAACATCTCAATCTCAATATTTGTGTAGAGTGTTCGAATCTGCTATTGTGTGATAGTATTTGAAAGATATTTTAATGACTGCGCGTAGGACGCTACACTTGGTCGGCGCGGGCGCAATCACGCTTGGCGCCGCCTACAACTTCAGACTAATCATGGTTTATGCTAGACTAGCCGACAGCAACGAACCGTTATCCTCTAGCTGGTGCTGCGACCTATTTAATTTAATTCGTATTTATACACGCATTTATTTACTTGCAACATCTAGGCATTATCTAACTGTCTCAAATAGAGTTCGTTACACTAATAACAAAGGAATAATGTGTAATATTTGTCTCGATTTGTTATGTAGGTTATTCGTATCACAAATAGCAATAGGTATCTAGTACATACAATATCTGTGACTGTGAGTAATATGTTTTACTAACAATAATATTTACCAAAAGAGACATCTTTAGTTCAACCTTAAATAATACAGCCAGATCATTCGATAATACTTGATGCTGCTAGTTATCGATTACAGATCATCGTAAATTAAAGAAGGCAGTACGTACGACAAATGTTTGTGATACAATTTTGCAGTCATTCACCGACACAA
The DNA here is from genome assembly GCA_905147345.3 of Mythimna impura. Classification (NCBI taxonomy): domain Eukaryota; kingdom Metazoa; phylum Arthropoda; class Insecta; order Lepidoptera; family Noctuidae; genus Mythimna; species Mythimna impura. The sequence continues at coordinate 10,470,348 of LR990342.1, read as the reverse complement.
TCACACTGGGCGCGATTGCATCACGTCCAAATATAGCGGTCACGCGTTGATAGAGCGCCAATCACTTCGCCCAAGTAGCAAGCAATGCATCGATTAACGTGGATTTAGTAATGGACAGCATTCATTGCTGAGCAATATTGATCGACTATGTATTGGGGCTATACTGAACAAGTAATCGATGCAATATTTTGATATGACGCAGTACATGTGCATTGACTTATTTTATTGTTATTTGTTATTATTATTGATGATTCTATCATACTAATAGTGATGATGATTGGGGACGTCCTTGAGGCCCCTTCCACCAAACGATAAGATTTCCACTTTCTCAATGTCATGAAAAGTGTTCTGTCTTGATATTATACTAGTAAGTTAGACCCAAGTTAAACTATAACTTTTACGTCCATACAAAGACAATCTTGCGAGTAACTTGTACTTTTACAAGGTCAGATTGAAAACTTTACCTCAATGGCCACAACACAAGATCTTCTAACTTGAGATTGTTCTCTTCTAAGAGCATCCGTTATTTATATCTGCTGATGTGAAGTTCTAAGCTTCAGTTTATCGAATTTTGTAAAGTTGTTAACTGGTCGTATAATATTATGTACCTACTTGTGTGTGATCGAAAGTTACCATAGTACCTATCTGATTGGTATGTACCTTAACCTCTCTTTCCAGCATAAAATATCAAGTTGTAAGGTGATCGTCCAATAAATATTCACTCAATTTCATATTATTATTATTTATAACCAATACAACGGCTCTTTATCACGTCTTCATTTAGTTATTAAAATATTCGGTTTCGTTTCGCACCTGAGTATGAATATTTTATGCCCATGCATTATGACGGCATTCCTTTGTAAAATTGCGATGTTATTAGCTATAAGTTAAATGTACTTAATTAGTGAAATATTCAGTCATATCATGTTCATAAATGAGGAAGTTATTAGGGCTAGCATTTTTATTGATTTCATTAACGAATCCCACTCTTGACTCTTAACATCCGGTAGTACATTTCCGAGTAAACAATCTCATTGTGAGTCAAGCCATGCCGTGTTGTTGGAACGTAAAGAGAATGAGTAGGTACTTATTGTTTTATAGAAATATTGATAACCACGTGTGTATTAGAGTTCATATCACCACGAGTAGGCGCCTACGTGCGGTAATTCGCGTTGCCAATTATTACGCAGCAGCTTTAGGTAAATAAAATATATCTACCAGGGTATGATAGATAAGGAGAGTACCCAGCACTTGACGCACAGTAGGTACGATGCTACACAAAGACAATGAAATAACAATAATTGTGTTTGATGACTAATTTAATTCCATTCGTTAAATTTAAACGACTGGTTTTATGAACACGGGAAATCTGTTCTTCCTGTCATTTAAAGCTGAGATTAAGTACTTAATCCACAAAGTATTTAATGAATAAGTAGGTGCAATATTTTAGGACGAATTACACGAGCATATGTGTAACTAAGTATTATCTGATGTTAAAAAATTGATTTTGGTAAATTGGTCATTGCTCTTATCAACAAGGCTTAGTTTCCTAGTCAATTTTAAGAATATAAACACTGAAATTCTTACCTCCTGACAGTTAACTTTATTTTGTAATTCTCTGTTTCCAGAACGTACCTAGGTGAAAACACTTGCCAAATATCATTTGCCCAAGCAGTTATTCAGTACCTACCTATATTATGGTTCTTTCAGCCTACCTATTCAAAAATGGCAGGTAAATGTAATTCTGTTCTGTCACGCTAATGAACTTGATGCGATGGCGATGCGCTCGGGTGAACGTTGTGCAAGTGTAGCGGCGCGGGTGCGCGTGCGCACGTCACCGATCGACACGCGACGCAGGCGCCATTACCACTCACCAGCTTGACTCAAGCTGGTGCCACGCCATCGCGCCATCGTGCTATCGCCAGTTCACGCCTAGAGGACAAAAGAATGTGAACACGTGCTGATGTGCACACTTAGCAAAGGCAATCTTAGTGAATCTCCCGTGTCTCTAACAATTCTTCAATTAATCAATAAATAATGAGTTCTTATTTTGAAATCATTCCATACCTAATTTACTAATACCTACACAAAGAGAACACGCAAGAATGCAAGCAGAACTAATATTGTTAATTTATGGTTTATGTATTTTAATTAACAGGCAGATATCTTTAGTAAGCCTTGGTTGAGTTAGACCAACGCATTAATTTAAATGTAAATTGCAGTATAGATTATTTTAGTCCACTCGATCTAGATAAATCTGATCTAGATAATGCGTACTATGATTATCTGTCCGAGTTACCTCGGTAGATTTTTGCAGCGATTGTGCAACGGTGACGGTGGCGCCTAGCCAGCCGACGAATCATGGCCATGCGATGCAACAAGCTATTTGTAGATGCGAACTACTCGGCTCCGCTGTCCCAATATTTAGCACCTTCAATCATCGCTGATTATAAATAGCTATAAACGTTTCATTAAACCTTCCACTAAGTAGTGTAAATTACTAAAAATTTATAAACTATATTAATTAAAACGTCACGTCATACTTGTGCACTGTGCAGTAGCGCACCGAGTAGATTACCGTGCCGTATGGCATATACAAAACCGAAGAGTCCAACAGGCGGATGTAGATAACATTTCGCTGCGTTGACATCATTCAACTAAAGTTGCAGAGCCGATATTGTAACTCAAGATAACGGGGGAAAATGTAACCGACAGTAAAAGGAACTGGAATACTAGTGCAATTGCGCACTGTTTGCGTGTGATTGCGTAATGTTTCCTGATGCGTCAATTTTAACTTGCTGATAAATATTGTCAACTCGATGCCCTCACTGGATCAAGCATCATGGACTTAGTATCTATCTATGCTTATCTTTTGTTAATTACATATTTGTATGTAATACTTAGGCACCCATAAAATAGCTCTAATTTATCTTTACTATCCGAACTGTCAGTATTCAGTTTTCCATTTTCTTTTACCTCCATGATTCTAGCTTACCTGCCTATAAAAATTAACGGAGATAACTTTTCATTTAACCTTCTAGAGACATTTTAATATGTTTAGTGTCGTGTTTCGTGCAGTTTTTGGGTGAGGCGGGGTGAGGTAACGGGTGGCGCGACGGGGCCTGAGAGCGTGGCGTGGTCGTCGCTGGCGCGAGGCGCGGTGTTGCCGGTGAGAGGAAACCTGTTTGGTCGGAGAGCTGATGCCGATCGTGGGCGTCTGCCGAGCCCGGCCACACCTAATGCTAATGCCTCTCAGTATAACCATTAAACGTCTAATTGTTTATAATACCGTGAAGAAACACCATGCTAGTCAAGAGTTGCTAGCTGTAGCTCTTACCACTTGATGAACAAAAGACTATCTAAAATGTTGCAAAACAATGAAAAAGCAATAAATTGAGGAATGGCGGCAAAATCTTCACATACATTAGAACAGGTTGTGATTATGTTTAGAACTTAGGCGGGTTCGTTCAAGGTGGCACAAAAAATAAGGTGCCAATAAAGGGACGGAAACCCATTGTTTGACTGTTATTCTGGTATCAGGAATTTCGGGGAAAAAAGCGAAGAAGCTAAGGGTCCATTCTATAGTCGGGCGGCGAGGAATACAATAGAGTCCTTTGTGAGCGCAGGCGCCGATCGGTCTGGCGGCGCGGGCGCACGGAGCCGCGCGCCGCCGCCGCGTCTGGGGTCTACTCCGAAACCGCGCATTCAAATCTTCGGGCCCGACCGATACCCGACCGAAGTTAACATGGTGACCTTACTCTGAATTTGTATCGGACTCGCCGACTTTGATCGGAGTCACGTGACAATTTTCGTGAACGAATGATTAGTGCGGCAAAGTGCGCTAGCTTACTCGTAGTTTACGGTTTTTATTTCTAAATGGTATTTTAAAAGATTCACACTTTTATTTGATCTTAAATAACAAAAATTACTTCCAAAATAGATTGAAAAAGGGTTTAAAATCATAAAAACATTAATATCTCTCAATATAATAAAATATTTTTAAATTTGGCTGTACCACATTTTGTCTTTGCCTAAAAGATTAAGTGCGTTTTTATCTTATTCTTTGTAAACAAATATTTATTTACGTCTGTGAGTTTGCAATTAAGTTTTTTCAAAGGAATTTTAAAGAAAAGGTCCAACCAAGTGTTCTGAAGTGTTCTCCATCCCATTTGCCATAAGTATGTTGTTATTGGTTTGAGACTTTTGAGTGGACGACTATTTGTAAACCCTTGAAATCCTGTCACAGGATTCTAATTAATGGCCCACTTATCCCAGGAGAGGTTCCTCAATCCATTGTTTTTTGTAAACATGAGTCCTACGGGTTACCAAGATTTGTGCTTAGTAGTTAAAGTGTATTGTGAACGTGACGTACAAAATGACGGCCCCAACTTCTAACCAAATGGAAACGCTGCTCAATTTTCTAGAGGAGCACCGCGAGTTGGCTCGCGGTGTTTTGAGAAATGTAGAAGGCAGGCTGCAAGCCCAGCGCCTTTGGAGCGAAATTTATAATAGTCTAAATGCGATGGGTGGTTGCACAAAGACTGTGCAACAGTGGCAACGGGTAAGTTTTGCTATGAATGCATTTTATCCAAATAGTTTTGAAATAGTGTTTTTTTAGATGAGATTGATATCTAAAAAAGATCTTATTTTTAATAGGTATGGACAGATAAAAAATATCTGGCCAAGAAAAATATAGCGGCTATTCGCCGTTCAGCCAGTGCTACTGGAGGTGGACCATCAACAGCTCCAGAGCTCTCCCGATGGGACCAAAAAGTCCTATCTATTATGGGAGATGGTTTTGGAGAGCCCCAAACAACAGCGAGGGTTTCAGCTTTTGAGGAGGTATGTATATTAATTTTTCCAAATGTATTTGATGACTCTTGTCTAAGCAAAATGTTAACAACAAATTATTTTGTAGCAGTCTGAAGATCTACTTCCTTCCCAGCCGCCAGCATCTACCGAACCAGTAGACCATGAGAGCCAAGAGATGAGGGAACTTCATATTATAAATGGTAGGCACATTCTTTTATACATAAATCATGTAAATTCTTTAGAGTGAGGATTCTTGTTCTGACCTTTGATAGTTATAATGTTGTCATGATACTTTAAGCAGTTGAATAGGAAGATAATGCTTAAGATTGTTGTAAATCACTGTAAATTATATAAGGAACCTCTATATGAATAAAACAATTTTTAAGAATATTCACATAAATGATAAATGTAATAATATTATGTTAATTAACACAACCAGTAATAATAAAAGAGGAACTTTTACTCATTTAACTAATTTCTATTAATTATTCAATTTATCTTTCTTTTTACAGAACCTCTACAACCCATAGTCCCGGGAAGTGTGCCAGCAACTCCTCCTATTGAACGACCTCCCACACAGCGCTGTAAGTATGAAATTCAACAATTTAATTTTAACTTTTATTAGCAATATTTTATATTACTTAAATATCTTATAAATTGTGAATAACCCAAAAGTTATTTCTATATAGTTTCAACTTGTCTCATATTATCATAAATGGTAGGGTTGCTATAGTACTAAATCCTCCTGTCCACGGGGTTGAGTAAATGAAGAATCATTAGCAAACTAAAATTTGTGTATTGTGCGAGTGAATAAAATGGCTATTTTTTTCTAGCTACACGTACAAGCCGGGAAAGGAGAGTGCGGCGACGTACTGAGGACTCAGTTAGAAGTCGATTCTTCCGCATTGAGGAACAACGGGTGGCACAAGAAGCGCAGTGGACTAACGAGTTTGCTGGCATACGGGCGGCCCTCACAGAAATATGTGTGATATTGAGGGAAATATCACAAGGACTGCAACATAATAATTAATTAAGCTATTAAATTCTTCACATCACAACTTTCTTTTACTGAATTTGGAAATTTTATTATAATTGCAATACTAATAGAAAAGAAGTCACTAATTTGAAAATCATTTATTTTGAGCATAGCCCATATAGTGTAAGTAGTACTATTACAATTAAAATGTCATGGATACAAAACAAACTTAATAGTATAATCTAAACCTATAGGTAATACAAATAAGCCACTTTAATTATTAAGTACCTGCTAAGGGGATGTATAGGGTCCCTGAGCAAATAAAATTTGGGCTTGATCTAACAAGACAATAAAATATTAATTAGTGACACTTATTTATTTATAAATGCAGCCAGAGGGGCCAGCTATAACTAAATTTTATTCACAAGAAAAACATCTATAACTAATTTTTATTTTATCATATTATAATTTAAGTTTTGGGACCCTTTAGGTACATGAAGACCACCGGCTGTTATTTTTATCTGAAATAAAAAAACATTTATGAATATAATTTATCTCTAAACCAAAATGTTCTACAGTCCTTTACCTATAATATAGTTGCAAAAATTGTAGGTAATATGCTACCTGTGGCTTTGTCCAGGTCGACTGCTTTCTAATTGTTGCACTAATCTTGCTCTTGCCCTTTGGCCACGTCGCAGAGCTTCAGTGGAAGACTGTGCAGCATGTGAAACAATATGTCTACTGGCTTCCATTTGTAAATCATCCCCTGTCAACTCAGGAGCGTCTAATCCAGCATGTATGCACATATTATGCAAAACACAGCAGGCTATTATTATTTTTCCTGCTGTTTCTGGAACATAATGAAGCCCCCTAGCTGCTAGGAGACATCTCCATCTTCCTTTTAATATCCCAAATGTGCGTTCAATGGTGGAGCGTACACGTTTATGTAAAATATTATACCGACCTTCTGGAGAGTCTTCTTGTATATTTTCAAAAGGTATCATCATATACTCTCTTAGAGCATATCCTGAATAACCTGCAAAAAATATATAATGAAATCATTACTCAAAATTACATAAACACAAAATACATAGTACTGAAATGTAAAAGTCATCTAGAATGTACCTAATAAAAATGTAGTATCTTCATTGAGATTCTCCAAATGACTTTTGATCTCACTATTTGCCCAAACAAATGAGTCATGTGTAGCCCCACCATATGAAGCATCCACATTTAGGATATTACAAGCAGTGTCACATATCTGCAAGGAAGAAACCAATCATAGAAAAAATATTAAATAGGCAACATAACATTAATAAGTGTATTGTCAACAGTAAATTACATAGGTATCTACTCACAACTTGTGCATTCAAAGAATGGAAATGCTTGCGGTTGAAGTAACGCTCTTCATCTTGATCCGGTCGCACAATTGCTATATGAGTGCAATCAATACAACCCACCACTCCTGGGATATTGTGAAGTTCATAAAATCTGTGGAACAGTTATATTTAAAAAATAGATCAAAACATCTAAGCTAGTTGCCTACGGCCATAGCTATTCTTAACTTACTTCCTTTTAATAGCATTTCTTTCACCCCGATTCTGAGGAAATTTTATGTACTTTCTTAGTATGGTCGGTGTATTGATTGCAGTTGTTACTTCTCTGATACATCTTGACACGGACTGTTGAGACATTGGTGCTTCCACGTTTTGGGCAACAGAACCCTGATAACTTCCCCGCGCATAGAAGTTAAGTGCTGTGAGCACCTGTAAAATGTAATTGGTAATCAGTAGATACTAACACTAACAATCGCCATACTTAAATTATAGCAGCACTGCTTTTATAAAACAAATTATTTTTCATAAGTGACTACCTACCTTAACCACGGGATCAATTCCACGACTATTCCTTTTTGGGCGCAGAAGAGGCACTATCTCCTCGCAGAGAGTTTGAAATAATTCCCGACTGAGTCTGTAGTTGGCTACAAACTCAATATCGGAAATTATGTTGGGGTCAAAACTCTCCCGTAGGCGACGACGGTTTCTTCTGCGCTCCAAGCATTCTTCTTCCAAACAATCTTCGATTAAAAAAAGTCTTGCTGCCATTTCACTAAAACAACGATTAATATATATCATAGATATAGTTTCACATCAATGACTTTCCATAATATTGTTAGAACATACCTTATTTTAATTATTTTTGCAATTCCGATAATGCTTCCGATGGTCAAAAGGTAACTATTTTGTTATCGTGAATTTTGACGTAAATCTCACGAGAAATCTGCTGTCAAATTCAAAACTTCGGTCGAGTTTCGCGCGTTCAGAGTAAGGTCCGAGACGAGAAACGTCACCTAAAGTTCGATCGGTACGAACGTCGGAACGAATGTATTTCGGAGTAGGAAATGGCCCGAACGATCAACCGAAACATTGATATTTGACGTTCGGAGTAGACCCGCTCAATCCTATACGTATGTACTCGTCGCTCTAGCGGGCGCTTTGTCACGCACGTCCACGATCCTGATATGGCGGCGGGTGCACTAGAACCGGCGCGCGCTTGCATCTGCATACAATACGACACTTTATCCCGCCGCGGCCATCTTCACCCGTCAACCTGTAGAGCAAGCGCAACGCACAACATGATAGAGTGCAGCGCCCTGTACAACCAATTTAATCCGACACACAATGCTAGCTCGTCTTTCACTCAATACCAGAAGCTGAGAATATATTTTAATTAAATGACGCTCCGCTTTCAGGATTAACTCAATAAACGTTACCTACAATAGGTTTGTGGTGATTACGAGAAAATTGTCTTGGACTTTAGTGGTAGGTAATTTTTAATATTAATTCACCTGCGTCCGTTCAGCAATACAAAGCTATAAACAATGTTCCGGGGTTTACATAAACCACGTGATTCAGCTCCGTCGTCACACATCACACCACCAGAACTTGGCCTATGAAATGCGACATGTCTGAGTCAACGAACACGAAGGACGTGCACTGACGCAACTAACTGCGCGGCATACCTTTCTGTTCCTGTCGATTGCGCTTGATAACATACTTTACCGACTAAGAAATTACTTATCATTCTCATGCGTTAGGAATGTGGAATATCTGCGTACCTAGAAGCTGATTACTGTATAACTTCCGACCGCGCACTATGTACAGCAGATGGGTAGCTGGTAGCAGCATGCCTACTGGAAAAAGACGTCATTACAAATATGATGCAGCTCCATATTTATAGGCATTCAAAAACTATTGCAAAACAATAATTGTGAGCATACAATTTCAAACGCTTGTCAATGAATATTTTTAATTGTAATTTTAATAGGAAATGTCTGAAATAACTATGATGCTGTACTGTATTCATTCATCCGGTGCCGGACCATTGCGGCTGACAAGATAAAGCAAATGCTCAGTTAGCCAGAAATAAAGAACAAGATGAAATGTTCAATACGCACCAATAACAAAAAAACAGTGAATGAACGACTACAACAATGGTGCTATTCAAGATGATTCGAGAGCTATCTATCACCTAATAATGCACGGCGAATAGTGTGCTCAACTGGCATAAATACAAAAAAAAATCTAGTTGGCAAGTTGGATGGTTGGTTTTGATCTGATTTTATTCTTTTTATTGCAGAGCAATCGCGAGAACGATTTGCTAGCGGGCAGGCCCATGAGCCGAAGATCGGACAGTATCTAAATACGAATAGAACAAAGTGGGAATGGAGACTTGGGCAGATCGCGCATGAAGTGGGATGACGACGTCAAGGAAGGAAGTGTTGGAGTCCCAACACCGGTAAAATTGTAGCAACGTATGAAGGAAATCCACTATAGCCATATCCGTGACTATAGCTAACGTAACTTGTACCCACAGTCCTACACTGCGTTGGGTGGATACGTTTTAAAGAAGGATGAGAATGAATATGATTATCGATGCGAGATATTTGTTAATTTATTGTACATCGGATGCTGAATTTATAACCAAAAAGTTTACAGGTTCCTCTACTACTACTTTAACTTAGTAAGATATTAAGCTACTAAATAAACCATAAAGGCTTAAACAAAATACAAACAAACAACATTAACTAAGTGTAAAATGAACAAACAACAACTTATCCCACAACTGTACCTGCTCGATCGAGAGCAACCAAATTCAAGGAACCGCGTAATCAGATACTCATGCGGTTATTATTGATACAGAACACTTATTCTCAAGTATACGTTACATACTTTGTCCGTAATTATAAACAGTTCTGTATTATGTACATGGTCTTAATTACAACGTTAGTAACTACTCTAAACTTATATATGAATATTATAGTTAGATATATAAATTGGTCAGGACTGCGCATTCGATAAATTCCAAGAAATGACTGCATGGTGTCGCTTGGCCTTGTGACTATCGCTAGCGTTTTTAATGTTTGTACCTCACAAGCCGTTGTGGTCAGAAGGACAATAAAGTGCTATACGTAAGTACTACTTCAAACATGGGAATTAACGATACATGGATTAAATTGTTTTCTATAGGTATCGTTACAAATAATTATTGTAAAGGTTAGTTAGAAAGTAGTCATAGTCAATGAAATACGTGATAAGGTAAAAGCAATAAGTAAAATTTTACACAAAGTAACAATAAAACTTGTCGCCAATTAGGTCATAAAAATTAAATGATATTTATGCTAACACGTAGTGGGAAGAACTGCCTTTAGGAATAGGTAGTGTAACGTCATAACCTGAACGATGTCTTTTCCTTTATTTATTTTTTTAAGTTTATACCTTGGGGTTCCACATAATATACGACTCCAAAATTTATTTATTTATTACAACACCTTTACAGACAAGTCCAAGGCGATGTTATAACTAACACTTAATATAATTATGTACATGGTTATGATATTTTTAAATAATAAACAATCATAATCCAAAAAGCGAAAGAATCGATCCTTGAACAAACAGAACTCAGTTGAACTCTAGAAGTTCACCATCACCTAAAAATTAGCACACCTTTATTGTATACTAAAAAAGTAATACACAAACTACTAGGATGACATAAGATCTTATGCAAAAGTATGCAAATAGTGTCTCCAACATCATACAAATCAAAATCAAACTATTGTATCTATATTGTAATCTCTGCTGGACTACCTAACGCTCCAGTTCACTATCGGAGATGCACTGAACCACCTAAAGAGTCGCATACAACGAATCAATCTCGATAGGGACCTGACTGCATTACTCTCAATCTGGCAACATATCTGATTACATGATAAGAGAAGAAAAAAGAAAGTTTATTCCTTCGCATCTAGCCATTCTGCCGTCGCGTAGCACCGTTTCAGATGCGTAGACGCTACGCGAACGCCAGCTTGTATTTTGTAGTCCCAGCGTAGCTTTTTCTTAACAGACAGAACGAAGGTAGCAATCATGCAGGCGCGTAGTCGCGTAAGTGGTTACGGCTCCTAGCTACAGCGCGAGCGTAGGAGTTTTACCGTATTCATGTAACTGCGTAGACAGTTAGGCATCGTAGTCACAGCGTAGTAGTTACGGAACTACGCGTCTGCTACAGAGCAAAGGCGTAGCGGCTATGCCGTCGCGTAGCCGCGTAGGCGGTTACGCACCGTAGTAGTTCTGTAGCAGACGCGTATCGGGTTTGCCATTACGTAGCCGCGTAGACGGGTACTCATCATAGTCCCAGCGTAGTAGTACCGTAGTAGACGCGTAGCAGTTATGCCGTCGCGTAGCCGCGTAGGCGGTTACATGTCAAGTCGTAGCGTAGCGTAGCCTGCTGTTGTATAGCGCACAGGGGGGTTACCATGACGTTCAAAGTAAGATTGTTTCATTCTTATTTCAGTATGGGTAAGAGACAGAGCTAATACAGGTTGTCTAGCGCCATCTCTTACCCACACTCGAAATAAGAATGAAACAATCTTACGTCATGGTACAGGTCCAGGTAGCTATTGTGGCGTCCGCGCCGACGTCGTGTAGCATAGCAGACATTGAGACATGTTAAGGCCCTTGCTCCCATTTAGTGCCATAAAACGGTGACTTTCTGAAGCCTACTCCTCGATACCGGCTGGGTGAATAGATTCGAAAAAAAAATTGTTACATATTCATAAATAACATCATCAACATACTTTTACCAAAAAAAAAAAATTAATTACATGATATCTTTTCGATTGTTTTCCCTACTCCTTTCAAACGCTTTTGATCCTTAGAAATATGTGTACCTACACAAAAAAATTGCTGGTTTAGTGTTCTTCAGAACGTACGTAAATCGATCGATCGATCGATTATGTTTAAAAGGGTGTGAGTCTGGAGATACAGGTCTCGAATCTAGTTCAAACTCCAGCTCTCACAAAGATTTTAGCCTTCAGGCAAAATTTATAAAATAAACTTGATACAATGTACCATTATGAGAGAAATAAACGATATTTGTAATTATTAAAATCATTATTAATCAACATTTCGCAAAGAAATTAGTTTTAAAGGTCAGCGGGGCTCTATGCAGGCGCAAGCGCCAGTACGAGCACGTACGAGAGTGAGTGCGTTTAATTCCGGCCTGATGTTCAGGGGATTATACGCTTTAACGGTCGTTCCTAAAACGGATTCGGGGAGTAAAAATCTACTGTTAACTTTGTTTTACAAAGAAAATTATTTCGGTAATAACGAATACTGTTTAGATAGGGGAAGACTTATGGTAGACTGCACTCCCCTCACCTACCTCTTTTGACAATTAACTGAAAATGCTATTTTATTTTGTTTAAATTTTTTTCGCTGTTATTATAGTTTTCTATGTATTTTGATACCTAGGTGCTACGTGTTATAAAGAATGCCAGCTTTTCTCGGTCAGTTGTCTGTACATATCGGTAAGAAAGCGTTGCGTTCCCGCGCACCGCACGGCCTGCAGCTATTCACAAATTGACTTACGGCTGAATCGGAATTGCAGAAACCAAATCACCGTACACTTTAAACTGTACGCAGAATATTCTAAATGTTCCCACCAGATAGCCTACTGTTCTCAATTCCCTAGCAGCCCAAGCGTGGTCGCGCTAGTCCTTGTGTTATTCATCACGCGTTATATTAGTTCATCGGTATGTCCAGTAGCCAGGTACACACATTCTATAATAGTAGGTAGTTGTTTACATTATTGTGCATTTAATTGGCTCACAGAGTCAGACCATACGCCGTATAAGGCAAGTTGCCGAGAATCTAGTCCCACAAGTCGACGTGCGGCGCGGCGGCGGCGGCGGCCGGCCAACCGCTTTCATCATGCCACGATTACTTATGTCAAGCATTATCCTTTTACAAGTCGGTATGCACAATGTTGGCATGACGTGTATGTAGATTGTGCACAACCACTTGGAAATAATCGTCGTACACTCCCATAACTTGAATAAAATCAACTAGTAACACGATCGTGTAGAAAAAAAACCGGTCAAGTGCGAGTCGGACTCGCGCATGAAAACAGTTCAATTCCCGAATTGAATTACGCAGATTTTTCCGAATCACGAAAAAAGTTTTTTTTTGTGACGTAACTACAAATTTACAGTTTTCTAAATTTTTCATAGACTTGTACTATGAGACATTCCTTCCTTCCTTTTCGGTATCACTCTTGACAGTGGTCGTGGTCATCACTTCAGGTGTTGGTGGCAAGCTTCACAACATGCCGCCACTCCTCTCTGATGGCGCCTGAGACTTTGCTTCATACCAAAGTTCAGGATTCTGGGTCAACGGGAAGTACCCTATGAATTTTGATTTCCATGAGAGTGTCGAAATACACGTTTATTGCGACATAAACTGCCGTAACTTTTTTTTCGTTAACTCAGATATTTTTTTTTTTTCACAGCTTCAAGGGACCGCAGACTTGACTATAGATACATAATATGTATCTATAGTCAAGTCTGCGGTCAATACACAACAATAAACAATATTATTGTTTTAATTTCAACTCGATACGTCCACGTGTTCCCGAGATAAAAGGTCTTGACAGACAGATAGACAGGCAGACAGACAGACGGACGGACAACAAAGTGATCCTAAGGGTTCCGTTTTTTCCTTTTGAACCCTAAAAAACAACACATATCTATGATATTCATGACTTAGGTATGCAAGATAGCTTGCTTGTGCTGCATTCAGCAGTATTTTATCTAATAATACGATATGATTGTGTGTTATTATAATAGGCGGCCGTGGTATACTTTTTGTTTCACTTAAAAAGAAAACAAAACCTCATGAACGCATTCCATAGTTCCCGGCCTTCCGACCCCGCCCTCGCATTCCATCGAGATAGTTGAATATAACGATAGTTCACTCAGGGATCAAAACTCGACAAAAAATAAACAGATTGATGTTACCAGAAATATCTCTAAATAGCACCTTCAAGTTCTTGATTGCAAATTAATATTATGTTACCAACGGCTAACCCCTAATAATTATAACATTCCGTTAATTTAGCCAACAGTATTCCATGAGATTAATTTCTATTTTTTTATTGAAGCGAACGAACATCGTTGGAAGTTCGTGTATTCTGTCTTCTCTAAATTATTTTGGTCATGTGTTAGTTTAGATTTTGTATTGAAACATCTGGTTCGCACGACTTTTCTCCCTTCTATATAGCTACCTAAATGCCTTTTGGAATTAATTAGCCAATTAGTTCGTTTCAAGAGGGTGCGATTCCGTTTTAAAGGATGTCGTATCATTTCAGTTTTTGTTGAAATAGTTTTTAACCGACTTCAAAAAGAAGGAGGTTCTATGTTCGGCTGAACGTATTTTTTTTGCAAGCAAAGTACGAGTACCTATATACCTACACAACCGCACACAGTGCACCCGATGAGCCGAGGCATGTGGAAAGATTTCATGGTTCCTAAAAATTCTAAATCTTATTGTTCGTTCACATTATAATTCAGCACGTTGGCTTTGTTACTATAGCTCTGACCTTGTGGTTTGATTTTATAATAAAATGGGTAACGTCCTACAGATGAATTTATAAAAAAGTTTCTAAACTATCCGGACAGGACTGTACTATTACTTAGTCTGTGACAGGACATACGACTTGACCTATTTACTGCAATTGATTTATAAACAGTTACAGATAAAATGGTAAATTAAAAAGTAAGTAGGTACCTACCTAAGTAAAAAAAACAACAGCTAAGTACCTAATTCACTTCATCCCAGAATTCGGAAACTAATCTGTTATCTTCTTCTATATGTAAATTATACATAATAAATCTCTAGAAAAGTTGTTCAGGTACGTCGATAATAGGTATTTCCAATAAAAAAAATAACCAACACTCAACAGAACCCACTCCCAGCATTTTTTGAATTTTTGCCTGTTTACCTGTTTGTAGGTATATAGGTATAATATAGTTGTGCACGCAACACGTAAAATGTAGGTACTAATACAATACATACCTACAATTTGTTTGTGATTTGAAGTATTACTTGCATAGTGTTTATTTCATCGCAATCGGTTTACTCTATCAATAGATATAATTATGAATTTAAAATGTTCAAGAAGTAAAATATTACCTACTACACACGCAATTCAGATGCTCGCAACGCAACGCCATCTAAAGACTCAAAATAGAACTAATGACGATAGTACAACTTCATATTCGATAGATGGCGTTGTGCATTTTACGTAGTTTTCTGAAGAATTCGCCCATGTTTAACCACTTGACAATAATAATTGCTCAAAAGTGGTCGAAAAAAGTTGTGGTTAAATTGGTGTTGGACTGTTGGTTTGGTCTTTAATTTGTTTGAAGTACGAAGTAAAGATTCTATTTGAAATTGAATATGTGCTTTTATTTAATTCGTAAGTTCGTAGAATTACAAGTGATCCGAGCAAGGCACGTCAAACTCAAAACGATGCTCAAAACTCTTCGTCTGAAACGTGTAACGACATCTATGCCGCCACATAGGAACTAAACTACAAAATTCTGCATCGCGGTATTAAAACATCATGTTCTAATATCGCGATGCAGAATTTTGGGCCGAACCAGCAAACAGACAAAATTCGTCTGGTCGGAGGATCCTATCATTTTAAAGGAGATTTGCGGGAATTAAACACTGTTTTGCATACCTCTAACCTGGTAACCCTCGACTATAAAACGCCTTCGTGCAGCTACAATACATCGTGATGCAATCATCACTTCCTCAAGCTCTCGAGTAGCGAGCCATACACCGCCGACTTTAACGGATTTCCTGACCAACCAACATATCAACCTGGTCATACCTAGTCATCACTCTCAGCCATCGCTGATCGCAGCGACTTTGACCAGGCTAGGTACACTACACCTTCGGTCAGTCACATGAAGAGCCATGAACAGGCCTTCCTGGTCGGCGCCAGCAGTCAGCCTTAACGCAATGCTGTACCACGTCCGACGCCCTAGCATAAATGTCAGCACTGTACCACATCAGAGTCACTGGAGAATAACCCATTGCCTGTGCCTCATCCAACAACTGTAGCATAGCAACATCACAAGATATATATATATATGGACGACGCATCAAAAACCGTCGATCTCCGATCTCCGGAGGGGAATCATGTAACGACATCTATGGTGCGGATGTCGGCTGACCGAGTGGAATTATTAACATAATCAAGTTTCTCATTGGATAAAGTTACAAGACTTTATTCATTTTATTTTAAACTAGCAGGCTGACCCGGCGAACTTCGTACCGCCTTAGCGTAGCAATGATGCACTACTTTATTTTGTTGTATATTTTTCAATATTTCTGAGAGATTTTCTTAATATTTTTTTCCGTAAGAACCTTCTCCTAATAATAACAAATACAACAAAAAAAGAATTAGTGAAATCGGTCCAGCCATTCACGCGTGATGCCGTGACCAAGGAAAACGGGTTTCATTTTTATTATATAAATATATATAGATGGAATCGGTATTAGAGTGAGCGCCTTGTATTACCCTCTTCTTATTTTCTATAGGGGTTTATAATGCAGGCAACATTGGGTATTTGACTGAACTCTTTATATAATTGTCATTTGTGTAGTTTGTTGTTGTTGAAAATCACCTTTACTAACATTGTTATGCTTAATTCAACAAAAAAACTAGAGCTACAAAGACCGATAGCTTGTTTTCTATGAAGGTTAAATTACCAATACCTTACCTGTATTTGAGCGCCATCTATTGGTCATCATAGAAACCAAATTCCGTTGCAGATTCATGACCTAACAACAGATAATGCTAAATTGTAAGGATTCAGACTCATTTATATCAAATCTTTTTAGAAAGAAACACATGTTAATTATAATAAAACAGATGTGGGAACTTTCAACAATTTATTATTTATGCCACATCCCAAACTTCTTCGAATGCAGTACATAATTTAGCACAAGTTAAAGCAGCTGACAAAGGATAGTTACTGATTGATATAACTTCTTCTGAGTAATCTACTTCTACTTTACCATGGGCCATAGCACCAATAATCATGACTATAGGCTCATCTTTAGGGACTAACTCTCTACAGTTCTTCACAACTGTAGAACTGAAAGACATGGTCACTTTCCTCACACCAACAGGTAAATGTGATGTGACAGGGTTTTTTATAACCTTGAGCAGCTTCATTGGGCCATCTGAAGCTCTTATTGCAAACTTGTGAAGAAGTTGAACTGGAATTATAAAAATAAATATATTGAAATAAACTGGTAGCAGATAAACTGGTACTTGATTTTCCAAAGACACTACAAGCAAATGAACTTACTATGTTATTTACTACCATTACATCAGTATTTACAGTGAAGTGCCAATACATTCTAACTGACATTTATCGAGAAAATTACATTTCAGCACTTATAATTTAAATGTGTTTCATCAAGTTAAATTGTGGAAACGCCTAACAAAACCAATGTGTCAATTTATAGTATTACCTCGTAACATTTTTGGGACGGGACATTTTTTACTTTAACAGTTAGGAGTTATTGGCGATTCCCTGTCAATTTGTTTTATTAGGAACTTACCCATTAAGCCAGCAAATCTTTTAAAAGTTCGTGGAATTCTAGTTTGTGGGTTTATTTCTATAAGAACATTCTTCTCTGTGTGAATGTAAACTTGCAGTAAGCCGGCTCTGTTCAGAGGAGAGTCCATCAACATTAAAAGTGATTGGTGAGTGATGTCAGGTCTACATGATCCAGGATCTCTGTCATTTTTTCTTAGAATGTTTGCATGATCGTCACAGTTTAGCAGCTCAAAACTATTGCCAGTCTGAAATCAAAACAGAAAGTTCTAATCCACACAAGAAAATATAGTCATGAAGAAAGAACAAGATTGGGTTTTCTTACCTTCACTGTCTCCAGCTGTGCGTTTTCCAATATTACCACGAGACGTTTTTCTTGTTTTTTTATATGTGAAGTGACTAAATGTCTTGGTATCGGGTCAAATTCAAATTCATCATCTTTTGCTCCAAGTTTCCTTTTCTTTCCCATGATTCACAGGGTCTTTATAACAAAAACAACGAACAGAAGTGTAACTGTTTTACAGTTATTGATTATTGGACGAAATAAAGCACAATTTGTTCAGCTTCTTAAGAAATTACAACACATACAAACACATAGATCGATTTTATAGAAATAAGCTAAGCGATAAACGCACGTGTTTTTGACAATCAAATTGACATCAATCAATTGACTTTGCACTGACGTAGTGACTTTGACAGACTTGAGACTTGGACTTATGGCATTTGTCTTTTTTTTTACTTCGCCTTATTTGGGCAGGCTGAAACCTTAGACTATATACCACCTTATCGTTTTAGCAACTTTGTTTTCCATAAGTTTGCGGATACAAAATTTTTTATGCTATCTAGATTGACTACGTCAACCCAAGGATCTTATATACCCTATGGACTAACCGACATCTTGTGTCTGCCTTTTTGCCAAGCTTATCCAAGGTAGCCAGAGCCACTGTAACTGTAATACTTGTTTACTAATAATTGACCCTAAAGGCCAGCGGAAGCGCGAATAACGACATGCGGCTGATGCGCCATGAGTACTATTCTTGATGTTCAAATGACAATATTTAGATACGATTATGATTAAATTTTTAGTCACCATGACTAAATCAATCATGATTGAATTAATCATAATAACTAATCCATTGTTTGAAAAGATTAGTTGATTGACCCAACATAGGCTCTCAAGTAAAAGTCTGACACTATCTCCCCCACCGCCCAAGAGCGGGGGATGTCATAAGATAATTTTCCCACAGAAAAAAAAAAAAAAAAAGTCTTGCGCAAGGATCTTGTATACCCTACGGACTAACTGGATTGAATCAAAACTGATTGATCGAAGCAATATTACAAACTCTAAAATATACTTTATTTTCATTAAATTAAGTTCATATTTTTATTGACAAGCAAATTGGGAAAAATGTACCGAGAAAAGGGTACTGTGTCCCTTTCTTACCTCTATATATATGTAACTAGAGTAACCATTTTTTGCAATACTATTTAATTCATAAGATTTGCTTGGGGTTTAATGAATTAAGCAAATAAATTGTTATTATTTTTATTTATGCAGCATTTTTTCTAATAGATTTTGCAGATTTCTATATATCGACGTTTAAGTACCAGAAACCACCAAATGTCTGTAAAAACCTGAAAAAATAAATATAACTTCTGGTTTAATACTGATTTAGTATATTTTTGTTTTAGTATTCTATGAAATTTAGGAAGTAACCATAAAATAGGCACGTTGGTTTAGTTGGAAGTATTTCCACATTTTAATTTAATACAGTTGTAACAAAAAAAATCATTTCAGAGATTTTACTAAAACATGCGGCACCCTGTATATTGATAAGCATATTGGGAACAGTCGTAACGTACTTAATAATTAATAGTCTTTAAACGTACAAGTCTTTACAATGTATTAATAATATCTTGAACTTCTTTAGAACAGAATTGTCCCGTAGTACGAACTAGTCTATCGATACCCTAGTAGAAAGAGATTTTTTTTTTAGGTTGGAAAATCATCTAATGACAAAACCCCCTCTTGGGTCGAGCGAGAGACAGGGCTTTGAATAACGTTAAAAATTTGGTATCGTTACTTTCATCGTACGAAGGTAACGTTATTATTACAGGTAACGTTATGCGTGGTAACGGTACTTGAGTGAACTTTTACCGGTAAACTGAGTAACATTATAGATCATTTTATCGATAAAAAGTAACGTTACCATGGCCCAAGGTTTGATAACGTTACCAAATGCGTTACTATAAGTACCGTTAAATAACGTTATTTTGTTAAATCTCTTTGTTTCGTCTAGATTAATGCAGTAATTAGTTTGGTCACGTATTCCACAACACTTCCACGATGCAACATTTTTCATTATACATAGAAATTAGGTACATTTATTCTATTAAAATGTCAAAAAGTATACGTGTAAGTTTAAAAGGATACACCGCGCCGCAAGCGTGCATTAAGTAACGATAAAAGTATCGATACTTGTAACATTAATTGGTGACGTTATTTTATAGAGTCGATACCAAAGTATCGTTACCCGTGTTACCGTTAAAATGTTAACTTTATGAAAATAATGTTACTTAACGATACTTATAGTGTGAATTTGGTAACGTTAACAAGCCTTGGCGGGAGATAGTGTCAGACTTTTACTGACTAAAAACCCACTCCTGTTCCTTCTTTGCCTTCATCCCGGAGCCCCGGGCTTTGCTTTCACACTACTCGTGGGGTAGAAAGAGATGACATACCCTTTGGTATCGTACTCTTCGGTGCGTTTTTGACACGGAATAGAAAGAACACTGGAAATAGTAAGTAGGCGTAACAGTGTCGCCGCTAGTTAGTACCGCATTACGCACTCGCTGTTCAAGCGCTCTCATTCGCAAACTAGACTGCGTCAACGTACAATTTAAGTTAAATAATATAAAAATGCCTTATTGTGCCATATTGGACTATAAAAACCATAGTCGGACTTAAAGTCCAACTCATGAAGGTGTATCATACCACCGGTAAGTATTATTTTCGGATTTATATTAATAAAATGAAAAAATAAAATTTCGTCAAACATTGCACAAGATATACAAATAAAAATTGTCCTTAGTGCATGAGAACAAAGTTGATTTTCTTTTCCCGGTTATTAGCCTTTCTGGAATACTCGCTTGTACTACCTATACTTTTGACACTATCCAAATAGTGCGTGACTTTATCGACAAAATCAATCGACATGTATTACGTTGCCTTTTTAAAATAAAAGTATTTAAAAATATGTATGTAAGTCATTTTAGTACATTAATAAAGTTAATAAAATAAAAATTGTAGGATGACATTCGTGATATAATTTTAAATACATCTAGCTAAAGAGTTGATGAGATGATTTCATCTGAGATGATTTCATCTGAGATGATGATAATGATGATAATTGTTATATTTTATTTTCCTTCCTTAACAATTTCAGTTTTCCTAATGTTCCAATTTGTAAAGAGATATGGATCTACAGTGGATCTATGGAGCAAATAAATACCCTTTTTACTACGTTTAAAAATTGCCCTACGAAATATCAATTTCATTATTTTGATACTATATTGATACATTATTGCATACAATATTTTTTTCGCATTATATTATTATGTTTTAAATACTTTTTCATACTATCGATATTATTTCGATCGAATTAGGTTACATCACGATTTGAGTAGCAACCTGCATTCGTGTCAGTGATACGTCATTCAAATACCACCCTTATTTTTACGTAGTTACAGTTCATACTGAACAGTGCCATCTAGCGACGAGTGGCGGTACTTGGTAGTCCAATATGTATTTCTTTCTTATTTTTGTCAATTTGATTTAGAGATTGTTGAAATTAAAGTTGCATTTCGTATAATATTTTTTTTGCATTTCGTTTACGCCCTTATTTTTTTTTAGCCAATTGTATCTTCGGGTTTGCAGTAAGAGTAAATCGTAAATGTATGAGTTTGGCGACACCGGTTCTGGTACAAACATTTTCTCAAGCTACTTCCAGTGTTCTTTCTATTCCGTGGTTTTTGAGGTTGACGTGGTCAATCCAGATAGTAAATAAAATTCTTGGTCTTGTGGAACTTTTAGAGTTGGCAACATTGCCATATCCAGTTGTCAGTGTCAACATATCTCAACGAGTAGCCCTCCTATTATAGCCCCCTCACCCCTTCCCTTTGTTATCGAATTAAATTGATTACTCAGTGTCGCTTTATTATTTTTCTCTTTTCTTTCCAATCAAACTGGATTACATCAATTGAATTTTGCGGAAAAGCTAGTTCAAATACACGCTCTCGTGGTTCTTCATGGCTAACGATAGAGAAGTTCTACGTGAAATATGGGACGGAAAGTTACCAATTTGTTTTCAATTGGCTCAAGAAGAAATTATGGAAATACAACAACCTGATGCATTTTATGTGATGGTCCCTAGACTCAGCTACTTCCCTCTTGTAACAGACAAGGTTGGTTGAAATTATTTACCCGAAAAAAGCATGTTGAACTTCACTATAGTTTTATCTACCGTAAAATTACCGATTGTGATCATTTTCAGATGAAAAGACATTTTCTACGCTACATATCCCAAGAAAACTCTGATAGTGAAATGTGGTTAGATTATAATGGACAGCCACTCAAATGGCATTACCCAATAGGCTTTCTTTATGATTTGTTTTGTGGCAACGACCCTCAACTGCCCTGGCATCTGACTGTGCACTTCACCAAATTCCCTGAAGATGTCCTTCTCCATTGTACTAATAAGTAAGTGTAAACCATTATTACTTACATTTTCTTATAAAGTGTTCAACCCTATAATGTTCATTTAGTTTTGGGTGTTTCAAGAAATATATGCGAATCTGTTTCAGAGATGTTGTGGAAGCTCATTTTATGTCAACTGTGAAAGAGGCTGATGTTCTTAAACACAGAGGACAAGTCATGTCAACAATGCAGAAAAAAGATCATAACCAGTTATGGCTTGGTTTACAAAATGGTAATTACAAACCATAATTATATTGGGTTTTCATTTATTTTTGTACATCTGCTGCTTCTGTATGAGCATATTGTCATGGATTATGCTCTGCTATGCAAATGATGCTTTTTCATGTGTGGCAGAACATATCCACTTGGGAATTATTCTAACTTTATTTATTCTATTTCTTGTAGACAAATTCGACCAGTTTTGGGCAATAAACAGGAGACTGATGGAATCGCATGGAGATAATGAAGGTTTCAAACACATTCCAATAAAGTTATATTCAGATGATGGAACTTGTAGTCAACGTCTAGTCAGCCCCAAGAACAATGATGGCAGTAGGAAGACACTGCAACAAATGGTTGCCGAGCTGTACCCTGACAAACATGATGGTTTGTAGAATTATTTTTTTCTATGAAATGGTTTTATGTGAGAGGCATATATCTCACATGAAGCTATGTTAAATCTGTGTAAAGTAAACAGCATACGCTTTTATAACAAGCTGCCAAAGGCGGTAAAAGAACGTAGCAAGGGAAAATTCAAAACTCATATTAAGTGTGTCCTAACCAAAAAAGCGTATTATAAGGTTAAAGACTATGTCGAAGACATGCTTGTTTGGCAATGACTACTTCTGCACATGTGGTCCCCTGGTAACTCATTATTATTGTGTCTATTAACTGCTCCATCTTTGTTATAATATACATATACATTTTTTTTTAACACATTTTTTTTTTTTCAATATTTTTTGAATTATTTAGACTTCAAATTTGTTAGTAATTTATTTTGTTAACATCTCATTTATTGATAGTTGTAATTATTCATATTTATCTTGCTTGTTTTTATATAGCCTCTTTTTATAATGTGAATGTGAAAACACTTCACATATTCTTAGATTATTTCCTATTACAACTCACTTTTTTTTTATATGATTATTTTTATTGTGCTTTTGGGTACAAAATTGACGTGTCTACACTGTTCTTACATAATATCTATTAATACTGTAATATGAAAATATTGTAATCAACCACTTTTTTTAAAAGAGTAACCAGGGAGTTTCTTGCAGGTTCTTCTCCATAGGAAACAACCAATTTGGAACCGTGCACTAGCTTCTGACGTTTTAAAGTGCCCATACCAATTTCACATAGGTAGGCCTATGTGAAATAAAAATATTTTTGATTTTGTGAATTTCCAAAAAGGACACCTGTGGTCCTAGAATACATAGGCATAGGGCAACTGAAGGCACCAGTAAAAGTCTGATAGGTACACCCTCTTGCTCCAACCTAAAGTGACAGCAGTCATTGGATGTCTTCCCATAAAAATGTGTGAAATTTATTAAGTGCTTATTATCTTTATTTTCAGTAAAACTGAGAACACATGGAATAACAATTCCTGCCGACACCCCACTACAATGGCTCTCTGAGCATATGAGTTATCCAGATAACTTCCTGCATTTGTGTGTATTCTGAAACTGCTAGATATTTCTTTATTTCCAAAGGTAAAGTGTGATTCTTAGTTAACAATGCAATTCAATTAAAGACTATGTAATATTTTAATTGTTTATTGCAAGAAGTCACTTTCAGTGCTTAAAAAAATAGGTACAATTTACACATAGAGAGAACATTTCCTATTTGTTTCTTGCAAAAAAAAAAACATTTAGTTTATTAAGTTGAGGTATTATTTACAGATCATTTATTAGCATGTAAATTAATTGAGATAGATCCCAGTACATAGATAGCAACTTTAACAATTAATAAATACATGATTGTTCCCAAGTGAAGAAAACAGTTATAAAACTAAAATAATTTTTAAAAAGTTTATTTCTAATCGGTCACTTTTTAAAAAAGATATTTACACAAACCAAATGCATTAAAATGCTGCTCTTTTTTTAATAACAACTATTTTGTACAAACAAGGTTTAAAGCTAAATAAATTATTAACTCAACAAATAAAAAATCTGTTGAAAATATCACAAGATTACCCTTATATAAGACAATGATTACAGCTCTATCTTCTGTTTATGCTTTTGAATAATATAAGGAATGTGTCTTGTAAATCGCTTGCAGCCATTGTTAGCAAATATTGGCTGGTCTTCATTTGGCCCATATGTTATAACAGATAATGCTTCCCTGTAAAAGATGTAAATGAAAAACAATGTTATTTTAAGCTTATTGTAAATAAAATATTATTTAATTATGACTGTGTTTTACAATCACACTGAAAAAATGATTGTTGCTTTTATTTAAAATAATTGATATTTTAAAGAAGTACAATGGTTTTTCCAGTAATAATAAAATTCAGAATACTTACGCCATCATTTCCTCAGTAGGATGATATACAGCATGTGAACGAAACTCAGCCAGGGCACACATTTCTACATGTTGCTGCTCCAATGGTAAAAATGGCACATAATGGTCAATCAAATGATTTGCTATAGCAGCTGCCTTTTCAAACCCTCCTGAAATATTTAATAAATTTATTAGCATCATCATTATTGTCTATGCTGAAAATGATAATTACTGAAAGTCATACCAATATAATCTATGACAATACAGACTAATCATTTAAAGACGTGCATCAAAAGTTTATACACAGTTCGAAATATAAAACAAGTTTGTAAAAACCAAATCACCTTGAAAATATGCTGTCCTCCTTATAATTGGCTCAAAATCATGAAATTCAACATCATTCCTTTTAACACCTTGCCCATACAGATCTAACAGTTTTGTTGCTATTTCTTGACCTCCAATATTTGATATGAATATAAAAATACTATCTCTGTATTGAAAAAGAAAATATATTTAATAAACAGTAGTTATAAAAACAGTAGTTTACTCCTTAATACTATTTTATGAGTTAAAACTACTGCAGATCTGCACCTTTATCAGTGGGTATAGATGACAAAATTTGGAGCACATTCTAGGAGAAAAAGTTTAGAAAGTAATTTCATAATATAAAAAAAAATATATATTATAATATTATGTATTCTGTAACTAAGGAATTAAGTCAGTCAATATGAACTTAAAAAATATGTTGAGATTTGACTAGTTTTTTTTTTTTTTTTTTTCTTGTGTGAAAATCATCTAATGACATCCCCCGCTCTTGGGCGGAGCGGGATAGTGCCAGACTTTTACTGACTAAAAACCCACTCTTGTTCCTTCTTTGCCATTTTTTTTCCAGGGCCCCGGGGATCTCTTTCGCATCACCCATGGCCCCAGTAGGCTTTGACCCTGCTGGGCCCCTACGGTTGCTGACATCTCCTTGAGGCGCGGGTGGAACACTACGCGCCGTCGACGACTTGGGCTCGGTCCGGACGGTTACCGGACGATCGGACGGCGAGCCACCCATTGCTCACCGTCCGCAAGCCCGCGCCTACGGTGGCCGGAAATCGGGATCGGAATCCCGGCGGCGGTTGGGGCGTGAGGACCGTTGCCTCACGCGATCGGCCGCCTCCTTTGCTAGCATTACTGCTTCGCAGAAGGAGGCAACTACCTGCCACTCCTCCTCGCTCCGGACCATGGCCTGTACCAAGGCCCGGCGCGAAAGATCGCTGCCACCGATCGCCCCCACGAGGACACGGCGGTGCTCTGCCCAAGCAGGGCACACCTCTACCGTATGCTCCACCGTGTCCTCCGGGCGGTCCACACAATGTTGGCACCCGGGCGTCTCTTCTGCACGAATCCGGTGCAGGAACCTCCCGAACTTACCATTTCCGGTGAGGACCTGCATCATGCGGTAGGTAAGGACGCCGTGAGGTCTTTCCAGCCACTCCTCAAAGAGGGGACTGATAAATCCCCTCTTTGAGGAGTAACTAGTAACTAGTCAAATCTCTGGGCACGCCATAATTATGGCGTGCCCAGAGATTTGACTAGTTGAATTTACACAAACAACACGAAAACAATTTTAATTACATCAAGAACAGTAAACATAAAAAAAAACTACCACCATCTGTCCCACAGAATGAAAAAACCCCATTATATTAAGTATTTTGTCGCCCATATAGACCAACAAGCAGGTTAAGATTGTTAAAAAAAAAAAAATATGGGGTTGTTCAAGACCTAATTGAAAATGGGCTTAGGCCTGCAAATATGCTTACCTATAATCAATACCATCTACAGCATGATGGTGATCAAGCATTGGTTTGATAGTGTCCAACACAGAAGGACACATGTCATGGATTTCATCAAAAATTATGAGTGACCTTGGACATTTTTTTACAATCCTATTTAAAGTTGCCACCAAGTCTTCCTGAAATATTATTTAAATTTAAATAATGATGATATAGTTTACCAGCATTGTTGACTATATTGCTTACTCATCCATATAAATAACTCACTTTTTTCTGCTGCAAGGCAGAACAGTCAAAATCTTTTTTCCCCATAAACAGCTTCACATATTTGCTGTGCATACCTTTAGCATAAAGTGCTTCGGCTATCATAGTAGCTGCATAGTTTTTACCAACACCTGGCCAGCCATGGAGGCTTATAACTAAAGCCTTTTTGTTTCTTTTGTTCTCATCACGTACAGCCTCTTTGTGTGCATGCATAATGTTAACTATTTCATCAACCAAAGGCTGCCCAAACATTCTTAGAGATAATGAAGATTTTAACTCTATAAAAAAAAATCAGTAAATACTAAAGGTAGTATGTATGTGTTGTACTATTGGGAATTAGAAATTAATAACACAATTTAAATAATAAATATGATATCTAGATTAATCAAGATTTCTACTCACTATTTATATCAAAAGGAACATGTTGATCGTTACAACATTCCACATACCGACAATATGTGTTATCTTTTATCGTATTCCATTTGTACCAGCCTGCGGCAATAGCAGAAGTACCAAGTATGGACAATGTTATCAATTCCGACAAGGCACATTGGAATAACACTAATAAAAATGGCAAAACGATGAAATAATATTTGAATAACATTTTGAAGCACGGAGTTTTTGACAGGCGGGAATATTAGGTAAAAGAATTCTAAACACTTTAATTTTACACGGCTTAAATTACTTTGATGTTTTACACCTTGACATTTTAGAGTATTTTTTACCGCTGAGAGCAAATTAATTTTTTAGTTTGTATTAGCTCCTTTTAAAAAAATCAGCAAAAAGTAAAACCAATTTCGAGTAGGTACCTCTACTTCAACTCTTCAACTTCAAGACATGACATTATTGACAAATGACATTATGAATAATTATGCCCCATGTTCCGAATTGCGTCAAAAGCGATTATATCGCGAATCCGACCAAATTTAATAGTCACAAAATAAAAGGGCTATTGAATAACAATTGTGACGTTGCGCGTTGGTCGGATTCGCGATATTATCGCTTTTGACGCAATTCGGAACGCAGGGATGATATGAATGACAGTGACAGCGGTGACAGCACTACAGCCAAATTTTTTTTTCTGTTTACCCCTTAGGGAAGGCTATAGTTTTTTGACCATATCGCCTAGTCTTTCGTCTATGTTTTCTTGCGTAATAAGTCTTCCGTAATAGTTGTTTCTTTTTGTTTTACATTAGAATGCAGATGTAACACATTCTAATGTTTTTTGAAGTATTTGGCAGAAATGTATCGATTCAGCCTTCTCAGCAAACTTCGCTAGAAACTAGAAAGGTAGGTAGAAAACTTCAATGAAATTCTCAGCTCCATTTTACCGAGACCGCGCCTATTTCAATGATTACACATATTATTCCAGTTGCGCAGACACTTGACAAAACTACACCCATTTTACATCACAATATCCACTAGGAATCAATTTGCGAATAATTAAAACAGCCACTGAACTTCACTCGAAGAAATCCCGCCAAAAGCTCCACTATTTGCTCCACTACAGCCGGCAGCCAAAGTACTCTGCCCTGCGTTCAAAAATTACCAGAGTAGGTTAGTCGCTACTCCGTTTAAAAATGATTCGAGTTGCAACCCAGGGTCGTTCTTTTATAACTCGAGTAGCTACCAGAGTTAACCCAACTAACTCTAACTTCGAGCAGGGTAGGTTAAGCGGTAGTAGGTTAAGGTGTAAGCAAACACCTTACAATAATATTTTATACAATATATTTATAAACTTTAAGGGTGTAAGCGTTCATAAATGTAACTTGCTTGACATTGACAGTTGAACTCTACATTTGCGTTCAAAAATGCGAGTGTAGAGAAACTACTCTGTTGTCGTCATTAGAGTTAACTCCAACCTCAAAGAATGCAGTCTCAGTAGGTATATTACAAAGTACTCTGTGGAACGCAGGATTGTGGTGACAGCACCGTCACAGGCCCTACCGTACGTTCCGAGTACGATGAGAACGCTCGAACAGCGTCAATTTAAAAAAAAAAAAGAGTTTAAAACAGGGTATATAAAGGATAAATGCCCAAAAACCATGAATAAAAACAATAAACGCTGTTTGTGCTTTTTATAAACACCGAATAGCGGTTTATTTTATAAGATTTAGTTGAATTTTATTTCACTTCGATAGATTTTTTAACACCCATGTTTTAAGTTCGACTAATACGAATATTTTTTTCTTTTCAACACCTGAAGTTTAGATGCAAGTATTATTAGCAAAATAAATATCTTCTCTTTCGTCTTCTTCTTTTTTGTCTGCTTTCTTCTATCTTCTATGTTATATCTTTATCAATTTTTTAGCACTTTTCTTGCAATTTTTAGCAACAACGCTATAGTACACGACACTTAACTAAACTTGTAAACAAAGTTGATTTCAATCCCAGGATATTTGAGTTGTGTTACAAAAATAGATATTTAAAATCCGAGTAAATATTCTGTAACCGATGCTTTGGGTATTTATTAGGTAGAAACCCATCTCTAGTACTTGCTTACGGTTACTCGGAACGACAGTAGTCTTTGGAACGACTAAATGGCGTGCGCGCGTCAATGATAATAATAATATATCGTGATTCAGAACGTGGTAAATTTTTTTTTTTTTAATTTCTTGACCATGGTTAAAAAGTCCTCCAGAGTAGGAATAATGAGAGACTATCGAGGTACCTAACGATTGACAAGCCTTCGAACGATTTGATTAGGTAATACCTAAAGTTCAATAGACCAACCAAGCGTGGCATGTGGATCCAGCTTTGCTTTACGTTTAGAAATCACCGAGACATTTGACCATTTTTATTATAACTTTGATTTTTTAATAGAAATTAGAATACTCTATGCATTCTAATTTTGGTTTGATTACCTTTCAAATGTCATCAAAGTTTTTTTTGGCGGGATTTCTTCGAGTGAAGTTCAGTGGCCGTTTTAATTATTCGCAAATTGCTTCCTAGTGGATATTGTGATGTAAAATTGGTGTAGTTTTGGATGTGAAATCATTGAAACAGGCCCGATCTCGGTTAAAGGGAGCTGAGAATTTTGTTGTAATTTTGGCTACCTCAGCGAAGTTTTCCGAGAAGGATGACTTGATACATTTGCTGCCAAATACTACAAAAACCTAGTGACAAAAACATTAGTATGTGACTATGTGTACACCCATATTCTAATGGTAATCTATGAATTATTCACACAAAGACAGGGCTTCAAAGACTTAGTATCCAAGCCAAAAACATAAAAAAATCAGGTCATCTAAAAAAAAACTCGAGGCAAATTAAATTGTTGGTCTGTAGACATGAGTCGTATTAGGTAAAAACGATACCTATTCCACCTAATCCTAGTATTT
The DNA here is from genome assembly GCA_905147345.3 of Mythimna impura. Lineage (NCBI taxonomy): Eukaryota > Metazoa > Arthropoda > Insecta > Lepidoptera > Noctuidae > Mythimna > Mythimna impura. The sequence goes on along the minus strand of LR990342.1, from coordinate 10,439,945 downwards.
AAAAATACCTAATCCATTTACCTAATCCGAATATTTTATTCAATATAGCCGCTGCCGCGCTGGCCTGTTACAAATATTGTACCGGTATTATGTAGCGTATCTGGATTAGGTAAGAAATATTAGGCATGGAGTATGGCCGTTTCTGATATATTGTAGAACAATGGATTATATTAATTTTGTTTTTTTTTTTATAGGCTAACGGTACTTAAAGCAATCGTGAATACTCTGGTTTTTAACGTCTAATCTTATATAGTGATCAAAATTACCCTTCATACTTAAAGAGTACGCAGCCTGCACAATGTGTTAATAATGGTACAGCACAGAATCTTAAAATGTCGTCTCTTTGATTATATAATCAAAGTATCGTTATTAGACATTCTCACAGGCTTAGGACTGTCATCTTGTGTAGATTCACACAAAAGGCGTAATACGTAAACAAGCTAAACCAATGGAATTTAATAAATAATGCAATTGTATCAATGGTCACGTAAGCATGATGCACTTGCATAAAAGTTCATCATCATTTCAGCCGAAAGACGTCCAATGTTGGACATAGGCCTCCCCCAAGCGCCGCCACAACGACCGATCCTGTGCATCTCGCATCCACCGCACTCCCACGACCCTCACCAGGTCGTCGGTCCACCTTGTGGGAGGCCTTCCAACGCTGCGTTTTCCGGTGCGCGGTCGCCACTGTAGAACCTTTCGGCCCCATCGACCATCCGTTCTACGAGCAATGTGCCCTGCCCACTGCCACTTTACTTTGGCGATTCTTCGGGCTATGTCGGCGACCTTGGTGGCACAAAAGTTAGGTCAAGGTTAAAGTTCATTGTAGAATTACTCAAACGACATATTTTTTTGTCTTTATTACCGAAAAATGGGTTAACATTAAAACAGGTACCTAGAAACCTCAGCATTACTAGATTAACATGCATTTCACCCATATTATTACGTGAGTCTGATTTTTACACATTTATTTTCAAAAGACGTGAAAGTTTTGTTATTTTTCTTCGAAAGTATTTACAATAGCGCCACATATCAACGACGTATATTCGTGACGACTTATATCGCTAGAGCTCTAACTAGTCCAGTGTAATCTCGCATAGATGGCGCTAGCAGAAGTGCTAATTAAACTTCAAACTTAACACTCACGTTTTAAAGTGCAGAATATCTTCTGTATAGACTGTGTACGAATATTGTGTGCCATACCTAATCCCGACGCTTTGGATTAGGTACGGACTCGCATCGAAAACTACCTAATCCACATACCTGTTCTAATATTTATGCCTCATGTCTATTGGTCTGTGTCTCTGTGATAAAGAATAAGAACGACGCGCGAAAGGCAGCAAGCAAATTAACTATTTACACGAAATCACAGTCCCTGTCCCTTCTAGGAAATCAAGAAATCACATAATGGCAACGACTAAATACAAGGTTGAGTCAGGAGCGCAACTACTAGCTAGACTGATTAAGAAGCCAGTTATCGAAAACTTTTACTCAAATTTATTCCAGCCTGGACTAAAAAATGATGATGTTGTTGAAGTACTTGGTAATCATTCTGCTGCTTTATTGATTGATATGATAAATGAAGCATTAGCACCTAGCAGGTCTAATGAAGAACCAATAGGTGTCTTAGTTTTTAACACAGTTGGACATTTAGACTACAAAAAACTTGTCAATGCATTGAAAAAAAAGATAGTATCATTATTGAATACTTATGGTGATGCTGAATTAGAAACCGTCCTTCATAGAACTCTCAACAATTTGTTTATACTAAATATTTATGATGCTACACAATTTTATACAACTATTCATAATTTGGACAACATATTAGCACATCATCAAAATATTTCATTGCTAATTTTTGATACTCTAACAGCATTCTATTGGTCAGAACAAGGATTAAAAATAACAAAGATGGATTTATATGTAAAAAATGTACTTAGAATGATACAAAAAGTTTCCAAAGAATATAAAGTAATAATAATTTATACAAGACCAGGATATTTTAATTCAAGCAAAGATTCAGGAAATATTGGTGAAGTCAAAATCACAGAAGGCATTAATTTTAAAGTACAGTTAGTAGATAATAATAGCACAGGGGCATATGAAGTAAATGTAAGGACAGTTGATTCATATTATCATAAGAAATATTTATGTAAGTTAGACAATGAAATAAATTGGCAGTGATTATGAATTTTCTGGTATTATTTTTACCCAATTTTAATTATATTAGATAAAAGATTTAGATTACTTAGAAATAATATTAAAACTATCAATATTATTGCTCATTGTGCATTTAACATATTTAATGTGCTTAGATGAGCATCAAATTGTGTCTATAAAATATTATCAGTTCCATTTCATTAGAACTCGTGTTAAGTATATGGAATGTCCTAATATTTTTAATTTCATTTGAAAAAGACTAGTTTTTTACTTACATAACAACACAATTGCTTCAAGTATATAACAATGTATTTTAAAATGAATGATATTCTTTTAATCTAAATTTAAGTCCTAAAACTTTTTACCATAAAAAATATTATTTATCAAATTATTTTGCTCAATCATGTTCTTCATCTAAAATAAAAATGTATGTATAATACTGAAAGAGATCACAAGAGGAGATTCAGAAAATACTATAAAAAGATGCTTATTCACTAGGAATACAACTTATCACATCAGTAAATAAATCACATACAAAAAGGCAGCTAGACTATGACTAAAATAATTAAGATTTTCCCACTTACTTATAGTATGGAAGTATGAGTAACCTGATTCTTGCACTGAAAATGATGCTTCAAACATCACACCTAAATAAGCAAGGTGTATGACAGTAATTATAGAAAATATAGCGTTTGTGAATATAGCAAGTAAACTATTCTTTTTAAACTTGTGATCACATTGTTTACTGCAAGGATTTGCTAAACAACACACCTCCAGGGTTGACGCTACTTTATAGCGTAGATTATACTCAACATATGAGAATGTTCCGATACTGAGAAGAACTGCTGAAAATTGGAAATTTAAACCGTGGAGTAATGATGACACAGTATAAGTAATAAATATGGCTGTAAATTGACCATACGGCTGGCAAGTTTTAAAAACATAGTTTTTCAACCACTGATGCATAGGCATATTCCAATAAATCACCACTTGGACTAGAGATCTTGGCAATTCAATAAAAAATGGTTTGGTGACATGAACCTCAGAGTGACAATCATTTGTGAGTCCAAATCCTGCACTTATCATTGATACAATAGACAGACTTGACACAAAATAGTGTGACATTCTAAAAGCTTGTGCGTCTCTATAAGCTGTTAACCATTTGGGCATTTCATCATCAATGTACCATGGTACAATACAATTAGACAAAACCAAGAATATCATGGACAAAAACAGATTTATCACTATTATTTTAATCCATCTTTTAGACAAGAACTTAACTTCAAGGTATTGATTGTAATTGTGAAATGATATCCATGGGCCTAATATGCAATTAGCTGGACAAAGTATGTACCCTCCAAATTCAACTGGGTTAAGCATTCTTTTGAATAAATCCCTGTCTAGTTCAATAGCTACAGAAATAATCTTCATAGCTGCTATCATCTGGATACCCCTTATTTGTTGCCACATTTTAGGATTCAGTACATAAAGTTCGCATAATAACAAGAATCCAATAACAGTTATAGACATCAAAAGTCCCCTCCATTTTTTTGTAATAAATGATATTAATATAATAAATACATAAGCACCAGTTGTAAGCCCCACAGTCCATATAAATGGGGGTCCAATGTTATGGTATAAAAGAAAGCTTCCAATAACTAAGCTTAAACTATGACGAACGTTATGAGGCAGCGGTACAAACTGTATTATTAGGCGCAGAGTTACGTTAGCGATGATTAAATCCTTGGCAAATCGGAGTCCTTCATATAAAGTGGGTTCACCACACAAAGCTATGTACGTCCAAGCAGTCTCTGTGTATTCCTCATCTTCATCCATGTTTTACCGCCGGTATCAAACCGGTTTCTTTATTTCTTGGTCGGAAAGATTGGGTTACTTTCTCATGATATGATTCTAATAATAATCCCTTTTGTTGTGTATCGATTGCTACACCTTTGAATATAAGATAACAAGTGCTTGATATCTTATATTATTCAAATAATTTCGGCACATTATGTTTCAGTATATTATTACAAAGTGCTCTGTTCAGTCTGTTCTGTGACATTTGTTTTTTTTTTTTTGTATGGCGTTCATGGTTGCACTGTTCGTGCTTATTGCCACTGACAAATATAATAAAATAAAACGTAAGAATCGATTACTCGCGAAACGATAAAATGTTAGAAAGGAAAATTTGGAAAAGGAAAGGAGATTAGTTGTTTTGGATTATTGAATTAAAATTATAGATTACAACAGTAGGTATGGAATATAATATATTTATTGGAAAATTAACGCGACCAGGGGGCTTACCATGACCTCATATGGAAACGTTCAATTCCCAGTGAGTCAATTTCCTTTCATAAGCAGGCCTGCTTCTGAATCGCTAAAAATCGTACCATGACAGTTCTAAAGGTATACCAATCTACGTCTCAAAACAATTTTGATTGTGCTTCTAACTCAGCTTCTAAATAGTAACTTTTTGAAGATCGCTTATTTTGACATTACAGACGCTCAAAAGACGGTCATCTGCTATCAAATACACGTCTAATAGCACGCCATAGTACGAAAAGTCTATACGAAAAAAAAGGTGAACGAATCTTGAACGGATTTCGTAAACGTCACTTAGCAGGCCAGTTACAGGCCTGCTATAACGAAGTCATAGTACAAAAATGCCGGGCAGTTCAACTTCAGTCCTGCTATAACAGGTCATGGTAAGCCCCCAGTTGGTCCAACAAGACGTCCAACTTGGTGCGTCTTTAATACATTAAGCTAAAAACTACATTATATATAATATGTAAGTACATAAATATATATTACCTATACATGAATTATGTATCAAACATTTACATTTTTAAATTTAAATAGCTATATTATTATTTACAAGGAAAAGTAATATGATTTTATAAATATTAAAATTAAACAAGATACATGAGATAGAAGTGGGAAAAGGGACTCGGAGGGAAACAAGACTCTGGAAAAGTAAGGAGTGGTCATAAAGAGGGTAAGCAAAAATAAGGTGGTTCAGCGGGGCTATTGCGTAACTCTGTTGACAGTTCAAGTGATGATCACTTGTTAACAATGTGCATCATTGAACTGTCAAACAGCTAGTTTCGTATTGCCTATCTTCAGTGACCAACAGCAGTGACGTCATTAGCCACTGGTGCCTTTGATAGCCACCGTAACACGTTTTGACAAATGTTATTGTATCGATACTTTTAAAATTGCGATTTTGTAAGCTTTTGAAGCTGTATAATAGTCGATAAAATTTTAGAGTTGTAACAACAGGCACCGTAAATTTTTATAATTCACCACATTTCCACCATAGTTTGTTAGTCACTTGTGTGATACGTAATACCAATTTTATGAAATTGTCAGTTGACAACTAAGTTTAGTGTGCAACGAATGCTAGTTGTCAACTGTTATTGAAAAAGTTAGCCGATAGCCCCCCAGGCCCAAGTCTTCCTTTCGGAATCGGACTCTTGGCCCCAGTAGGCTTCGACCCTGCTGGGCCCCTACAGTTTCCGACATCTCCTTGAGGCGCGCGTGGAACAGTACGCGCCGTCAACGACTTGGACTCGATCCGGACGGTTACCGGACGGTCGGACGGCGAGCTACCCATTGCTCGCCGTCCGCAAGCCCGCGTCTACGGTGGCCAGAAATCGGGATCGGAATCCCGGCGGCGGTTGGGGCGTGAGGACCGTTGCCTCACGCGATCGGCCGCCTCCTTAGCTAGCATTACTGCTTCGTAGAAGGAGGCGACCGCCTGCCACTCCTCCTCGCTCCGGACCATGGCCTGTACCAAGGCCCGGGGCGAGAGATCACCGCCGCCGATCGCCCCTACGAGGACACGGCGTTTATTTATTTCTTTATTGCACACCTCAACTTATTACAGGACAGACATTTATAAAAAATAAGTGTACAATAGGCGGTCTTGTTGCACAGGGCAATTTCTACCAGACAACCTTTGCGTTGCTCTTCCCAAGCGGGGCACACCACCGTGTGCTCCACCGTGTCGTCCGGGCGGTCCACACTATGGTGACACCCGGGCGTTTCTTCCGCACGAATCCGGTGCAGGAACCTCCCGAACTTACCATGTCCGGTGAAGACCTGCGTTATGCGGAAGGTAAGGACGATGTGTTGCCTTTCCAGCCACTCCTCAAAGAGGGGTCTTACCGCCATAATTATAATTTGCGAATATAGCATCGGCTAACCTCTTATATGAAAGCTATAAGATGCAGTCAGATCGTTTCCAATTTGCGACTATAGCATCGGCTAACCTCTCGTGAAAACTCTATATGATGCAGTCAGATCATTTCCAATTTGCGACAAAGGCATCGGATCGGCTAACCTTTCGTGAAAGCTCTATTATGATGTAGTTAAAATGCATGAATTAGCAAAACTATCTTCGGCTAACCTCTCGTAAAAGCTCTATAAAATGCAGTCAAAATGCATGAATTAGCAAAAATGTCTTCGGCTAACCTCTCGTGAAAGCTCTATATGATGCAGTCAAAATGCATGAATTAGCAAAACTGTCTTCGGCTAACCTCTCGTAAAAGCATCATGCATTCAAAATGCATGAATTAGCAAAACTGTCTTTGGCTAACCTCTCGTAAAAGCATCATGCATTCAAAATGCATGAATTAGCAAAACTGTCTTTGGCCAACCTCTTGTGAAAGCTCTATATGATGCAGTCAAAATGCATGAATTAGCAAAACTGTCTTCGGTTAACCTCTCGTAAAAGCATCATGCATTCAAAATGCATGAATTAGCAAAACTGTCTTTAGCTAAACTCTCGTGAAAGCTCTATATGATGCAGTCAAAATTCATGAATTAGCAAAACTGTCTTTGGTTAACCTCTCGTAAAAGCATCATGCATTCAAAATGCATGAATTAGCAAAACTGTCTTTGGCTAACCTCTCGTGAAAGCTCTATATGATGCAGTCAAAATTCATGAATTAGCAAAACCGTCTTTGGCTAACCTCTCGTAAAAGCATCATGCATTCAAAATGCATGAATTAGCAAAACTGTCTTTGGCCAACCTCTTGTGAAAGCTCTATATGATGCAATCAAAATGCATGAATTAGCAAAACTGTCTTCGGTTAACCTCTCGTGAAAGCTCTATATGATGCAGTCAAAATTCATGAATTAGCAAAACCGTCTTTGGCTAACCTCTCGTAAAAGCATCATGCATTCAAAATGCATGAATTAGCAAAACTGTCTTTGGCCAACCTCTTGTGAAAGCTCTATATGATGCAATCAAAATGCATGAATTAGCAAAACTGTCTTCGGTTAACCTCTCGTAAAAGCATCATGCATTCAAAATGCATGAATTAGCAAAACTGTCTTTGGCCAACCTCTTGTGAAAGCTCTATATGATGCAGTCAAAATGCATGAATTAGCAAAACTGTCTTCGGTTAACCTCTCGTAAAAGCATCATGCATTCAAAATGCATGAATTAGCAAAACTGTCTTTAGCTATCCTCTCGTGAAAGCTCTATATGATGCAGTCAAAATTCATGAATTAGCAAAACTGTCTTCGGCTAACCTCTCGTAAAAGCATCATGCATGAATTAGCAAAACTGTCTTTGGCTAACCTCTCGTGAAAGCTTTATAATTATGATGCAGTCAGAATGCATAAATTAGCAAAACTGTCTTCGGCTTACCACCCGCGAAAGCTCTTAAGATGCAGTCAAAACTCAATACGAAGTATTTAACAAACATTCATTTACAATGTAGGTACGAGTACATACAACGTATTTGAATTAAATATTATTGTGTCACTGTTCGTGCCACAGATTAAGGCGACGGCGATAGCTGAATTATCCATACAAACGTAATACCAAAATCATTTGCAGATGGAGCATATTTCCACCATATTATGATGATATTCGGATTAAGACAATATTTATCTAGGTTCCTACATCTTTCTTTTTTTTAAATACTTACCTAAAACGAAATTTAAGCGAATTTCATTTCGCATATTTTTGTAGCGTAAATGGCATGTTTTCATTTTGTTTTTTCTGTATTATAAACAACAATATTTCTAATATTCTTTCCGTAGGAACATAGTTTATATTATCAAGTTAGAAATTATAGAAAAAAAAATGATAAAACATTAAGTTTTCATTCATCTTTTTTGGTATTACGGAACACATCCAAATTTATCCCAAACCAAGAGTTAGTAGTGCTATCGCGGCGACGCGGCAAGCGAGAGTGTGCGTGTGTGCGTCAGTGTCAGTGTGTACGTGATGTCATTACTTCGGTCGCGTTGTAAATTTTACTGTAATATTTCTATTGACTTTCTGTATTCCTTTTACTTTTTTTTGTTTTTTTTTTTGTGATGCAAATTATTTATATGCTTATGAACATCAAAACTAATAAATATACATATATATTCCTTTTACTAAACTTCAAATGCTTAGGTACTTTTTTTTGGGTGAGAAATCATCCAATGATTTCTCGCGCTCTTGGACGGAGCGAAAGAGCGTGTCAGACTTTTACTTACTAAAATCGACTCCTATATTCCCTTTTTGTCTTGCGTTCCAGGGCCCCAGGTTTTCCTTTCAGAAGCGAACCTAGTAGGCTTTTTTATTTTTTAAGGTGGGAAAATCATCTAATGGCAAATCCCGCTCTTGGGCGGAGCGCGAGATAGTGTCAGACTTTTACTCACTAAAAACCCACTCCTATTCCTTCTTTGCCTTCGTCCCAGGGCCCCGGATTTCGCTTTCACACTACCCTTGGCCCCAGATGTCAGCAAATCGTAAGGGCCCAGCAGGGTCGAAGCCTAGCTGGGCCCTTACGATTTGCTGACATCTCCCTGAGGCGCGCGTGGAACAATACGCGCCGTTGACGACTTGGGCTCGGTCCGGACGGGTACCGGACGGTCGGACGGCAAGCTACCCACTGCTCGCCGTCCGCAAGCCCGCGCTTACGGTGGCCGGTAATGGGATCGGAATCCCGGCGGCGGCTAGGGCGTGAAGGCCGTTGCCCCACGCGATGGCCGCCTCCTTTTCTAGCATTACTGCTTCGCAGAAAGTGGCGACCGCCTGCCACTCCTCCTCGCTCCGGACCATGACTTGTACCAAGGCCCGGCGCGAGAAATCGCCGCCGCATCGCCCCTACGAGGACACGGCGTTGCTCTGCCCAAGCGGGGCACACCTCCACCGTGTGCTCTACCGTGTCCTCCGGGCGGTCCACACAGTGGCGACACCCGGGCGTCACTTCTGCACGAATCCGGTGCAGGAACTTCCCGAACTTACTGTGTTCGTTCTTCGTTGAGAACCTGCGTCATGCGGAAGGTTTTTTTTTTTGGGTGGGAAAATCATCTAATGACAAGTCTCGCTCTTGGGTGGAGCGAAATATAGTGTCAGACTTTAACTGATTAAAACCCACCCCTGTTCCTTCGTTGCCTTCGCCCCAGAGCCCGGGTTTCGTTTTCACACTACCCATGGCCCCAGCAGACTTCGACCCTGCTGGGCCCCTACGATTTGCTGACATCTCCCTGAGGCGCGCGTGGAACAATACGTGCCGTCGATGACTTGGGCTTGGTCCAGACGGTTACCGGACGGTCGGATGACCGGACGGACCGGACGGTCGGACGACCGGACGGACCGGACGGAAGCCCACGACCACAATGGCTGGAATTTAGGGTCGGGATTCCGGCGGCTGGGGAGTGCGGGCCGTTCCCGCGTGTGCGTGTGGCTGCCTCCTTCGCTAGTATTACTGTTTCGCAAAAGGAGACGACAACCTGCCATTCCTCCTCGCTCCAAACCATGACCTGTACCAGGGACCGGCGTGAGAGTTCGTTGCCTTGCCGCCGATGGCCTGATTCATTGACTGAACTCATTGACTGATTTCCCACTTATAAAAAAAGCACTCGGTTCCATAACATTTTCTGATTTGTTAGTGTGTGCTAGTTATCCTAATATGTTGAGATATCGGCACGGTAATAAAATTCCCAAAAAACGCATTACTAGTCTGTACATTCACTAACGATTCCCTAAAGTATTCGGCAAAAATAAAGCAAATGATGAACATACCTAATTTTACTAACAATATTGCAATACGCTCACATACACACACAGCTGTGCACTGCGTCAGTCGCTCACTTGTTTTGTCAAACAGAGATAGCTATATTCCGCGATACGCGTCAACTTGCAGTTGCAAGCGGCTTACGCCGGGCTCTTAACCTCTAGTGATGGCTCGATAGTGGTATCGTTGTATTCTAAAAATCATATTTCAAAAAGAACTGCTACACACATTTGATCATTCAATAATTTCTAAGAATTTGATAAAAGTGGGTAGATGTGTGCATATTTTTTTATGTCATAGACTAGTGCTCGACTGCAATCCCACTTGATGGTAAATAGTGAAGGAATCTTTGATGGTGAAGCACACTAGTCTATTAAGAGTCTATTCACTCTAGCCTTGAAGACACCTAAATTATAAACGGGAAGATAGCAGCAGGCAAATTGTTCCAGTTCTTCGACGTACGCGGTTTAACAGAAGAGGCGAAACGCTTAGTCCGGACCTCAGAAGTGTCCAGAAGTGTCAACAATGTAAGGGTGGACACACCATACGTCATTTCATGTTACAAAAAAGTTCGTATTTACTTATCAAAAATAAAGGTTCCATTTTTACCGACTTAGGTACGGGATCCTAATAAAATTACTTGATCTTACAAGAAATAATTAGGCATATTTGATCAAATGATCATTAAATGATTTCTAGTTACCTCAAACATTCAATTGGCTCCATTGGCTCAATCATAGCTTCGTCTCGATTTCTCAGCTTATTTTGTCCTATTTTGTTGATGATAATTAATTTTAACACGATACAATTCGAAAGTATGTGCACAGCGCGCGGCACAAAATAGTACAATGACATTGATTCCACAAAGTGCAGGTACACACAGTTAAAACACAGATTACTAAATATTTTGAAGAATGCTTTCTTCTTTAAAAAATGCGATACAGCGTGTAGTGCAAAGTGCAAACTACATATACATAGTAGGTACATAATGGGGACGAGATTACGAACATCCAGTGACGGATTAAGACTACTTGATGCCCTAAGCAATCTACGCCTGTGGGCCCCCCTATCCGGATGTCAACTAGAATCGGTATTTAAACCTTTACAGCCTAAAAACATTAGTTTTTTGTAAAATAAGGTGATGAGATGTAACGTACCTTAGAAGTGGAGTAGGTGCGGCAACAATAAAAACCAAAGCATAATTTATTTATAAGGGGTTAAAGTATGAAATTGCCGATTTGTACTGAAAAATTAAAATTCGTTTTTTTTTTCATTTAATATATTTATTTAATCAAATATTTGTTTTATTACTGTGGAAGTGATGGTAAAAGAAATGGTGTAGGAATAGTGTTAGACAGCAAATTGAAAGAAAGCGTGATGGAAGTACAAAGGATTAATGATAGGCTCATAGTTGTGAAGATTATGTTAGAGAATGTAATGTTGAATGTAGTTAGTGTGTATGCACCACAAGTAGGATGCGATGAAACGGTGAAAGAGAAGTTTTGGGAGGATTTTGATAGAGCTTTAATGGCCATCTCTGTACATGAGGAATTGATTGTTGGAGGTGACTTTAATGGACATGTAGGAAGAATGAGAGGTGTTTATGAAAGAGTACATGGCGGATGGGGTTTTGGAAGTCCGAACAATGAAGGGGAGACGCTGCTGCAATCCGCTACTGCATTTGACCTGGCAGTAGCCAATACTTGGTTCCAGAAAGGGGACGAACACCTGGTCACGTACAAAAGCGGTAACCACAAGACGCAAATAGATTATTTCCTGGTTAGGCGTAACCAACTAAAGCACGTCAAAGACTGCAAAGTGCTGCCAGGAGAAGACCTAGTCTCACAGCACAGGCTCCTGGTTATGGTGTCAGTAGTGAAGACACATAACAAAAAAAGCAAAGAGCGTCCTCCTCCTAAAATAAAATGGCATATGCTAGAGAAGAGTGACTGTGCGAAGAAATTAAGAGAGCGAGTGGTGGACAAAATGATAGAAATGGGAGACATGAATGATCGAAGTATAAATGAAAGCTGGAATGAGATTGCTGAGTGTATTAGACATGCAGCGAAAGATATTTTGGGAGAGACGAGAGGAAAGGGTACAATAGATAGGGATACATGGTGGTGGTCGATAGATATAAAGAATGTGTTGAAAGAAAAAAAGAGGAAATTTAAGGAATGGCAGCGTATAGATCCGGAAAACACTAGCTTAAAGTCTGCGAAAAAAAGTGAATATGATGCTTTAAAGAAAAAAGCCAAGAAAGCCGTGGCAATAGCGAGAGCAAAAGCACAGGACAAACTATACGACACACTAGATAGTCCGGCAGGCCAGAAAGATCTATACCGGCTTGCTAGAGCAAGAGAGAGAAATGCGAGAGATGTTTGTCAGATAAGATGTATAAGGGATGAAACTGGAATGATTCTATCAGAAGATAGTAAAATCAAAGAGAGGTGGAAGGACTATTTTGAAAGACTGATGAATGAGGAAAACAACTGGAATGGTATTTTAGAGAGCAAACCAGTGAACGTGGGTTTAGTGAGAATGATTAGTATGGATGAAGTCAGAATAGCTGTAAATGGAATGAAGAATGGTAAGGCAATTGGTCCAGACGGAATACCAGTTGAAGTGTGGAAGTTGCTGCGAGTGGATGGATGGGTGTGGTTAGCTTTGTTCTTCAATAAGTTGTTGCGGGAAGAAGCCATACCTGATGAGTGGTGCAACAGTTCCCTGGTGCCCATCTTTAAAAACAAGGGTGATGTGCTTGAATGCAACAATTATAGAGGAATAAAGCTAATGTCACATACTATGAAAGCCTGGGAGAAAGTTATTGAAAGGAGGCTAAGAGAAGAGAGTGAAATTTCACAGAACCAATTCGGTTTCATGCCTGGTCGGGGTACAACGGATGCCATTTTTGCTATACGCCAGCTGTGCGAGAAATACAGAGGTGCGCATAAAAACTTGCACATGGTATTCGTTGACCTCGAAAAGGCATATGACCGGGTACCTCGTGAGGTTCTGTGGTGGGCCCTTAAGGAGAAAGGTGTGCCTGGGAAGTATGTGCAGTTGATCCGAGCGATGTACAGCCAATGCAGTACCCAAGTCCGGTCTACAGTGGGCAACACTGGCAGCTTCAATGTGGCTGTCGGCTTACATCAAGGGTCGGCCCTCAGCCCTTACCTCTTCCTGATGATAATGGACGCTCTGACGTCGGGCATCCAGGAAGAGGCTCCCTGGTGTATGCTGTTTGCCGATGACATTGTGCTGGTTGCCGAGAGTGGCCTAGAGGTCCAGAGCAAATTGGAGGTGTGGTGGCACAGACTGGAGAGTGTTGGCTTAAAATTGAGCAGAACGAAAACCGAGTACTTGTTCTGTGATTTCGGTGGTCTCTCCGGTCCTATGCCTTTAGCTCTCGCTGGAACGCCCATACCAATCTGCTCCGACTTTCGGTACCTCGGGTCGCTTATCCAAGGAGATGGCGAGGTAGACCGAGACGTATCAAATCGGATCAATTCAGGATGGATGAAATGGCGACAGGTCACTGGAACAATTTGTGACCCACGGATGCCCCCCAAGTTGAAGGGTAAAATCTACAAGTCCGTGATAAGACCTGTCATACTGTATGGATCAGAATGTTGGGCTGTGAAAAAGACGGATGAAAAAAGATTGCATGTAGCGGAGATGAGAATGTTGAGATGGATGTGTGGTGTGACGAGAATGGATAAAGTGAGAAATGAGTACATTAGAGGAAGTTTGAAAGTGGCGCCAGTGACTGAAAAGTTGAAAGGGAATCGTTTGTCTTGGTATGGTCATGTAAAGAGGAGAGATGAAACGCATGTTACTAAAAGAGTTATGAGTATACATGTGGATGGGTGGAGAGGGAGAGGGAGGCCAAAGAAAAGATGGATGGATTGTGTGAACAGTGATATGAAAGAAAAGGAAGTTAGTGATAGCATGACGGTTGACAGGATAGAATGGAAGAAAAAAACATGTTGTGCCGACCTCAAATAAGATGGGACAAGGGCAGGAAGATGATGATATTTATTTAATCAAAATAATTACCATTATTATCTATACATTGCTGCCATCTAATAGGAAGTCCATCATGCCTTTGCGATAGGACTCTGGTGATCTAGATTCGACAAACTGTGTGAAAGCATTTTGTACTGCCTCCTGAGAAGAAAACTTTTTATCGCGTAGAAAATTGTCCAAATCACGAAAAAAATGGTAGTCCGTTGGAGCAAGGTCTGGCGAAAACGGAGGGTGACGAATGGTTTCTAATTGCAGTTCCTGTAGAGTTAAAACGGTTTCTCGTGCTGTATGAGGTCTCGCGTTATCATGGAGCAATAATGGTGAAGATTGATTCATAAGTCGGGGCTGTTTCACTGCTAGTTTTGCTATCATTGTTCGGAGTTCGGCACAGTAGACATCTACCGTTATTGCTTGACCAGCGGGGCTATTGCGTAACTCTGTTGACAGTTCAAGTGATGATCACTTGTTAACAATGTGCATCATTGAACTGTCAAACAGCTAGTTTCGTATTGCCTATCTTCAGTGACCAACTGCAGTGACGTCATTAGACACTGGTGCCTTTGATAGCCACCGTAACACGTTTTGACAGATGTTATTGTATCGATACTTTTAAAATTGCGATTGTGTAAGCTTTTGAAGCTGTATAATAGTCGATAAAATTGTAGAGTGGTCACAATAGGCACCGTAAATTTTTATAATTCACCACATTTCCACCGTACTTTGTTAGTCACTTGTGTGATACGTAATACCAATTTTATGAAATTGTCAGTTGACAACTAAGTTTAGTGTGCAACGAATGCTAGTTGTCAACTGTTATTGAAAAAGTTAGCCAATAGCCCCCCAGATCGGAAAAAGCTATAGTGAATAACACCATGCTGAGACCACCAAACAGTTACCTTACTTATTACCTTTTTATTGGTAAGCTTTGCTTTAGGACACTGTTGCGGCGTTTGACTTGGGGTCAGCCATTGCATTTTTCGCTTACGGTTATCGTAAAGAATCCACTTTTCATCACATGTCACAATTCGATCCAATATTCCTTCATTTCTGTATCGATTCAACTAGTCAACATAAGTTTCAACACGCGTTTCATTCTGCAGATCAGTCAAATCATGAGGCACCCATTCTTCATATTTTTTTTATTGTTGGTAAGGTAACGTTAAACCATTCCGCTAATTCCTGGGTAGTTTGGCTCGAATCGGCTTCCACCATTTCTTTCAATTCATTGTTATTCACCTGTGTGGGCGGTCTTCTACGTGGTTCGTTCTTCAAATCAAAGTTTCCATCACGAAAGCGTTTAAACCAAAATCACACGGTGCGTTCATTACCAGTCCCCTCTCCAAACGCAACATTGATATTGCGAGCTGTTTCTGCCGCATTAGTTCCGCGTTGAAACTCGTACTCAAAAATCACTCGAATTTTCGAAGTATCCATATTTCTTGTCTAAGCTGAATAAAAAACAACTGAAAGTCGATAATCGAATGTTGCACATTTTTTAAAAGAAGGACTTCATAGGTACCATGTGAAAAAGTTTAAAAAATCTCAAACCATGAAGGTTTTATGTCAATTCGAAGTACCTATTACAATAAAACGGCAATTTCATACTTTAACCCCCTATTATTACGTATGCATAGAAGCCGGCCGGCACAATTACTCAAAAAACAAAACATTTGATTGACACAGATTTGCAGGGGCGCCAGGGGGGGGCCGCGGGGTAGGGGTGGTTTTGCCCTAAGGACGGATTTTTTTGTGCTTTTTCTGGTGCCCCCCCAGACGTGATGCCCTAGGCAATTGCTTAATTTGATTAAGGGTTAATCCGTCACTGCGAACATCATTACTTTTATCGCAATTCGGAACGCTGGACTGCGCTGGACATGATTTCTTCAGATTTCTTCTTGATAAATGTCATGTGATCGTATCACTGTCAGACATCAGTGTTTTTTTTTTTGTTACTGTATTGGCTTGGATACTAAGGCCCGTATTACAGAACTACAATCAAGACTCAAGCATTACTTAAAACTAGTCTCAGTTGGAGTTTTAATTTTAGAACTTGACTTGAGCAGAGAAACTACAATCAATAATCAACTGAGCAATGTCACTTTAAAATGACATTTTTTACGTATTATACATAGAACAGTGCTTGAGGCTTGACAAAAAAGAGGGGTCTATCAATCAAGGAAAGTGGAATACTCCCGGAAAAAAGCGCCCTTATTGTGTAACAGTTTCCAATTTTGATAATTTTGATGTTTCGATTTCCTAAAGAAATAAAATAACTGAATTTTATAATGTGAAAAAACAAGTACCAACACTAAGAAGCTTGCACAATGAGCTGAAAGATGATATTAGATTTACGGGATGCCTTGAAACACTTAGGAAAATCTTACACAACAATGGATTTGCAGCTTGGAGACACAGATTCTTGAGAACTATTCATGAAAAGAGAATAGAAGGTAAACAAATTATTTACCTTGATGAGACATAATATGTCTCATATTTTTTTACTTTATAGTTCTGATGAACATATTATGTTCATCAGAACTATAAAGTAAAAAATACCATGGCAAGGACCTTCAACAAGTGGTGTCACTAGTAATATATCCTAAGTGCTCAATATTTATCTCTAAAAATACATAATTTGAGGGTAATAATTTATTGAATTTCCGTACTATAGAGTGTTACTGTTTTCTTTATGGCATCGATAGGTCTTGCAAACGAATAAAAATTTAGACGATATTTCACACACAATTTATGTTATTTAAATTTAAAGGTAAGAAAAGCTTTATTTCATAAATAAACTTACTAATATATTATTTCTTGGTTTTATTAATTAACTGTTACATAAACATGCATTGCATATTATTTTCATAAATAATCAAAAGTATCAACTCCGTTTAAGCAGTGTACAATCAGGGTGAACAGCAAGAATATTATATATAGTGAACAGCTTCAGATTTTTTAAATTTTTTGGCCTCCTTTTTGTTGTGCCATTCTGTTTAGTCTGTGGTGACATCTTTCGAAGGTCAAACTTTCCCCTTATATTTACTATACTCTTTGGTCAAACTCTACTCTTGTAGCTGCGAGTACTATTTTATAGCATTTTGCACAGAGTACTTTGGCATTTTGAGCCGGCGGCGGCGGCTTTCAGTATATTACCAAAGTACTCTGTGGCGGCGGCTTTAGGATTTGATATGGCAACTGGAGAATTATTGTCACAGAGTACTTTGGTAATATACTGAAAATTATTGTTCTGGTAACATTGAATGTGAAGTTGCATTGATTGGGATGTTGTATTTTAATAATTTACTGTTTTATTTGGGATAATATCGTCATCAGTGTTTAGAGGAACAAATGTGATACTCATTTTTATATCCGCCGGGTGAAAACTTCGTTATTGTGTATTGAATTACTGTGAACTATCATTGACATTTACTTTTCTCTGAACACGAAGTTAGCGTGTGTAACTGTATTGTAAAAACCAAAGTGAAATGTGCATTCAGTGATAATTGTTTTGAAAAGATGGCTAGTCCGTCACCTCAGAGTAGCCCAATGCCGCCACCGCAGGCGCCGAGCCCGATGGGTCCACCGACTCAGAGTCCGGCTCCTCCTCAGTCTCCGCATAGCCCTTACAACCAGCAACATGTCAACGGACCACCGCCGTCGCATCCGTCGGGTGGCGGTCAGCCTCCGATGCCCAATCACATGTCGCCGTCAGGTCCAGCGCATCCTATAGCGCCGAACTCTAATGGCCCCCCCGGTGTGCCTCAACAGCATCCTGGCATGCCGCCAAGTGGACATCAAATGCCTCCGCATATGGTGGGCCCACATATGCCAGGACCACCGGGTCATCCATTAGGTCCTGGAGGTGCTCACCCACCTGGACCCAATGGTCACCCAGGTGCACCGCAACATCCTAACATGCCAGGGCAAGGTCCACCACATGGATATATGCAGCATCAAATTGGACATATGCCACCAGGACAGGTAAAGGCTTCATCAACAAATATGTTATTTTATAAATAGTGTATAAGGTCTCCACATAGTGTTATTCTACAGTAGTATTGATACAATAATATTGGTGATGCCTATATTTAGATGTGAACTATGATGATTTGAAATGTTTATATTACACTACCTCTCATGTATACTATCAGTGATGGCTTGTGGGCTCTATGGAAATATTTATCTCAATGAATGTAGGTCTTGTCATATTTTTTTATGTGACTCTTAGATATCCTTCTACCACCTCATACCTATAAGAATATATTTTACATAGCTTAAATATGACAATTCATCAACAAAATCGAGCTTTATTTTGTGAATGGATTACAAACTATGCTATTGGAACTAACTGATACAACATTTTATATCAACAAAACACATACTATATTTATAAATATAGCTGCAGTTGGAATGGAATGTCTAATCTGATGGCTGAATAGTGGACTATAGATACTGTTAGACAAGAGTACGATTTCTTTCATCATAGTAGATAATTCTTTTGTCAGTGGTTGTATATCTTTAGCATTAGGAAAAAAGTGTGTGAAATCTTCTCTCATGTATATTGTGTATACTACAGGGGTGTTAAGTTTCCTCTTTACCCAATCAGCAACATTACCAGTGAAGTTATCTGAAAAATAAAAATGAATATTGTAAAATATCAAGCAATTTTAACAAAATTATTTTATAATTTGTACATAATATTACTCACAGTAATAATGCGCAGTTGTGCCATAGAAAAAGTTTCTAGTGTGTTTTTCAACGACTCTATCATGCACAGATGATAGTATATCCAACTGAAAAATATGACACTACTATACTTTTTTAAATCTTACTTTTATAGCTTATACCAGTGGCTCAGCCCGCGTGGAAGTAGTAACCTATATATCCTAAATCACTCAGTAACATAGTGTCATTCCACAGGTGAAAAAAAAATGTAATTGGTGCAGTAGTTTTTGAGTACACAGTACTAAAAAATTCAAATCTTTCCTCTTTATAATATCTGTATAGATAACCATACTTTCGGCCATCAGTCTTTTTAAGGATTTTGTACCATCATCATCTTCCTGCCCTTGTCCCATCTTATTTGGGGTCGGCGCAACACATTTTTTTCTTTCACTCTAACCTGTCAACTGGAGAGAGCAGAGCCCTATTCCTTTTTTTATTGATGATAGGCTTGTGCTTGACCGCTTATCCTCTGTCTGTACTTTTGTCATAAGGTTCTAGTATTCTATTAAGTCATTGAAGCTACAGCCTTGATATTTGCACTATTTATGTATCTTAACTTAAAAAATTCTCAGCTTGAAATTTTAACTAAGAAAAGGTGATGTATATGGACATCATCATATCAGCCAAATGACATCCACTGTTGGACATAGGCCTCCCCCAAGTGTCGCCTTTAAGACTGGTCCTATGTGTCTTGCATCCTTCGGAAATCCCGACCCTCACTTAGGCGATTCTTCAAGCTATATTGTTAACCGTGTTCTCCTGTGGATATCTTCATTTCTGATGTGATCACACAAGGAAATATGGACATGCATTCATGTAACATTTGAGGTCTTTAGTCTGAAATAGCTCTACCTAATCTGAGCATTGTGGATGACGATTCAGTAATCCTATAATCCATACTATTAACATTATAAATGTAAAAGTAAATGTCTAACTATTACGCTTTTACAGTTCAATGACTGAACAAATTTCGTTGGAATTTGGTATGGAGTTAGCTTGAACTCCAAGGAAGGACACAGGCTACTTTTTATCAGGCTTTAACTACACATCCAACATTCATGTGTGCAAACTCGCTGGTAGCAGCTAGTTATCTATATTTTATTAGGGGCTGCTTTTGTAGTAGTCAGATTATATTATTGTAAACTGTGGAATAAATATGGCGATTAGACATGTATTTTCTTTACAAAAACTGATAAACTACCATTTTTATGCCTAAGCAAAACTTACTTGACTATTGAAAAATCATCCCTAAAAATACTAACCAATACAGGGTAATTATTACAGCTTTCATGACCATTTCCATATGGTATTGTTATGAGGTAATCAAAACTTCTCACATTGATGAAAACTAACATTTGAAGAGCAATGCTATTCAAAAACTTGGCCAGCCCTGCTGTTTCTAGCTCAGATAATGCTTTAGGACCAGAGTAAACTGGATCACATTCTTCATTTCTTACTAAGAATAAAAAACATATGTGTAAATATATATAAACAAGGCATAATAGTTGCATTCCATTATGTAGAGTAACACAGTTGGAATGCGTCTATTTTGTATTATAATTATTATAATAATATATATACTTAGTTACTAAACTAACAAACACTTGGAACTATGATAACTGGAATACTTGTATTCCATTCTTCCATGATGAATCAAACTCTGGTTCATCTTTTAGAATAGAATAGAATAGAATAGAATCGTTTATTTCTGAGTACATGGTATATGAAGATCTTAATATTAGACGGAATCACATATACTACCTTAGCCGGTGTAGAAATATTAAGTTAGGTATCTAATTTGCAAATTCACATAGTTCACGCAATATTAAGTAAAATTTTAAAATAATAATAATAATAATAGTGGCAGTTTTAAATGAATATGAGTAACTTTATGGACCACGTATTTTTTTTGCAGACATAATTAAAAAATGACTAATGATTTCAGTGTTAACTATTTTATATAATGTAATATGCGAAAAAAATAAAAATAAAATTATTGAACAATTCTATAATAATGTCAAAAAATATTCATAATATGTCAAAATTTATTACTAATACAATGTCAATATTTATTATTACTGCAATGTCAATATTTATTACTACTACAATGTCAAAATTTATTACTACTAAAATGTCAATATTTATTATTACTGCAATGTCAATATTTATTACTACAACAATGTCAATATTTATTAATAATACAATGTCAATATTTATTACTACTTAATACAATGTCATTAAAAATTACTAATACAATGTCAATATTTATTACTTATTTTCGATTTAAAAATTCATTAACTGAATAGAAACAATTATCCAAAAGCCAAACGAAAATACTTTTCTTGAATTTATTAGTAGGCAACACTCTGATGTATGCAGGTAAATTATTAAAAATTTTGATTGCCATGCAATAAGAATTTCTGCTGTATAAATGTAGTCTTTGTCTAGGTACCATTAATTCGTTTGGATTTTTGTTCTGTACTCTTTTGGAAACGTGCTCATATAATGGGAACAAGTGAGAATATTTCTTTACGAATAAACAAACTTCATAAATGTATAGACAAGGAAGTGGAAGAATTTTTAACGATTTAAATAAAGGTTTGCAATGTTCCAAATAATCAGCTCCATAAACCGCTCTTACACATTTTTTTTGTGCAAGGAAGGCTCTGTTTACGTCTACTGAGTTACCCCATATCACTAGTCCGTAGCGTAGCACTGATGATACATATCCGTGATATGCATTAAGAGCTGTTTCTGTATTGGCTATGCGTCTCAGTTTCCGAAGAGCAAATACAAATTTGTCCAGTCGTGTACAGACTCTTTTCACGTGCTCTTTCCAATTTAATTTTTCATCGATAACGATTCCTAAGAATAAAGTTGATTTTACTGGTTCCAATATTGTATTAGAGTATTGTATATTGGCAGGTTTTATCACGGAATTATTTGTTTGAAACTGTACTAACTTAGTTTTTTCAATGTTAACCTGCAAATTATTACATTCCAGCCATTTTATAGCACATAATAGTTCGTTGTTTGTGTCAATTTCTAATTCATTTCTATTCGAAGATTTTATGGTTAGAGTAGTGTCATCAGCAAATAGTGTACAATCTTGTTTTAGGTTCTTGCAAAGATCATTTATATATATAATAAATAATGGAGGCCCTAATACGCTCCCCTGTGGAACACCACAACTATTAATTTTAACTTCTGAACAATATTCTCTTTTTATATTGTTGTCAATTTTTGATATTACTGTCTTTTGCTGTCGACATGACAAATAACTTTTAAACCAGTCATGTGCCTTGCCTCTTATGCCGTATTTCTCCATTTTGAAAAGTAAGCGACTGTGTTGGACAAAATCAAATGCCTTGCTCATATCTAAAAATATTGATTGTACAGACATTCTGTTATTGAGGGCCTCAGTTATAAGTTTAACTAAGGTAAAACAAGCAAGTGAGGTCGAACTATTTTTCCTAAAACCAAACTGATTATCTGCAAGTATATTATTTTTATTTAAGAACATGATCAATTTTTCATACATTGCTTTTTCAAAAATCTTTGATATGATAGGTATCAATGTAATGGGCCTATAATTGCCCACGTCCGTGGTTTTACCTTTTTTGAATATCGGTTTAACTATGGATTGTTTTAATCTAGTTGGGAATATTCCGGTTTCAAATGATAGATTAATTATATAAGCTAAAGGCGATGCAATTATGTTTTTGCTCAATTTTATAATTTTTGTAGTAATCTCGTCATATCCTGTTGCGTTAGTATCACTCAAAGAGTTAATAATTTTTACTATGTCCTGTTTTATTACCGGTGTCAAAAAAATACTGTTTGGGTTAATAGTAATGTCAATGTTATCATTTATGTTATTATTATTGCTAGTGTTTTTTTGGGTCAGTTCTATAAAATAATTATTGAATTTATTGCATATGTCATTAGGATAAGAAATTGTTTCATTGTTTATTATTAATTCCTTGATGTCATTTTTACAATTTTCGTCATTATTTATATTATTTTTAATAATAGACCATGTCGCCTTACATTTATTTTTAGAATTATCTATATAGTTTTTGTTATTAATCAACTGTGAATGCGATATGCATTTTTTTAGAATTTTAGAATAGGTTAGGTATCTTCTTTTATGATATGATTTGCTTAGGGCATTGTGTTGGTAATTATAGTATAAGGTTCTCTTTTTTATGCATGATAGTTTTATGCCTTTACTGATCCATTTATTTTTTATTGGTTTATTGTACTTTTTAATTATTATTTCTGGGAAGCATAATTTGTAAAATAGAATAAATAAGTCATGAAATATATTAAAAGCAATATCACAGTCTGTTTCTTCATATACTTCATTAAAACTTAAAGCCGATATACAATCAATAAACTTTTTTGTGTTATTTTTGTTGTAATCTCTTTTCACTTCATAGAAGATTTTTTTAATCTCTGTCGGGTGATCAGGCTTGTCAAGAAAGAAAATTTTTACACTTGTCCATGTTATTATACTGACTATTAATTCCTCATACAATTCATTCATATTTTTTTGGCAACCCTCTCCATCCTCATGGTGGAATGGCGACCCTTTCCATCCTCATAGTGGAATGGCGACAGGGATTGTCGCAACCCAGTTCTGGGCATGCTTTAATTATGGCGGTAACTGGGGACCTCTTTGAGGCGTGGCCGGAAAGACCTCACGGCGTCCTCACCTTTCACCAGGCATGGTCAGTTCGGGAGGTTCCTGCACCGGATTCATGCGGAAGAATCGCCCGTGTGTCACCACTGTGTGGACCATCCGGAGGACATGGTGGAGCATACGGTAGAGGTGTGCCCCGTTTGGGCAGAGCACCGCCGTGTCCTCGTGGGGGCGATCGGCGGCAACGATCTCTTGCGCCGGGCCTTGGTACAGGCCATGGTCCAAAGCGAGGACGAGTGGCAGGCGGTCGCCTCCTTTTGCGAAGCAGTAATGCTAGCAAAGGAGGCGGCCGTACGCGCACGTGCGAGGTAACGGCCCTCACGCCCCAGCCGCCGAGATCGCGATCCCGATTTCCGGCCACCGTAGGCGCGGGCTTGCGGACGGCGAGCAATGGGCAGCTCATCGTCCGACCGTCCGGTAACCGTCCGGACCGAGTCCAAGTCATCGACTACGCGCCTCAAGGAGATGTCAGCAAACCGTAGGGGCCCAGCAGGGTCGAAGTCTGCGGGGGCCATTGGTTCGCTTCTGAAAGGAAAATCCGGCCCTGGAATGAAAGGCAACGAAGGAACTAGAAATGGGTTTTAGTAAGTAAAAGTCTGACACGACCTCCTACCGCGGCCAAGGGCGGATGATGTCCCATTTAAAAAAAAAAACCTCTTTATTATTTATCATCACATTTACCTATTTATCTCTAAACAAACAAATTAGATACTTACTTACATCTTTGCTAAAAAACCAATTTCTATCTATGTTTATTCCAACAGTTGATTCGTTTTTGGGACACATTTTTTTTGTAAAATACAATTTTCTATTTTGTGCCCAGTAAATATCCTGCAAAGTGGTGTCAAGTTACATTACATTTGCCACAATCAGATGAAATAAGTTCAGCAACATGAGTAAAATGATTTACCTTGTTTATACTATATTCATATCCATCAGGATTCATGATTGGTAGAATATAGAAATCATAATTTCTTATTAATTGCTCAAGATGTTGTTGGTGTTCTAAAATGTAACTAATAAAGTTGAAAAGGATTGCTGGAGATAGCCAGTCTCTTCCTTCTTCGCCCCCCATAAGAAACACAGCTGTATTCTTTCTTCCCGTAGATATCTTTAACACAGATATTTCTCTTTTCTCGAAAGTTGTTGCTATATGGATTTTTCTTAACATTGAAAACTTTTGCAATTTTAACTCAACCCAAAGCATGAGTCTGTCCCACCTATGAAATTCTGTGGTCAAATTAGGCATATGTGCATAGGGATATGGAGTTTTTGCAGGGATTTTTTCCCCTTTGTTTGCAATCCTATTAAATAATAATATTGTTATTGTAAGTATCATATTTTATTTGTTATTTAATTTATAGTTTTTATGTTTTACTACTTACAAATTTTCTTTTGGTACTTTAACATATTCTATATCATTATCTCTCATCTTATCTTCGAAAAATTTAGTGCAACATCCATCAACAATGATATTCATGGGCAAAGCAGCTTGATTAGTAACTCCATTAAGAAACACTATGTTATCATTTCTTACATAAAGAAAATATAAGAGGGCTCTTTCTCGATAATTAAATGCTGTCACTTCATATAATGAATAATTGTCACTGTGTAATAAACATGTTATTTGTGATACTAACATGCAGAAATGAATAACTAAAACACTCGCCATAATAATATTAGTTGGCGTATGTATCTTATTCAGTAAGGCTATGGCACCAACCACAATGAAAAATATTTAATTTAAGAAGGTAAACAATGTATGCCTATAGACCATCCAGCCAGCTGCAGCATGATCCGATGAAATGCAAATTGTCGCCGTCATAACGCTCATAACTAAGAAATTATTAATTGGACACCACAGGCCCCGATGCCTATGGGAGGAGGACCGCCGCCTGGCAACGGGCCACAAGGCCCGCCGGGCGCTCCGGGCGGCCCGCTGCAGCTGCCGGGCCCTCCGCACGGGCACCCGCAAGCCATGCCGCCCTCCGCACCCGCACATCACGCGCCACACCACGCCATGATGCCCGGCCAGGGCCCGCCGCCGCACGCCGCTTCGCCCGGCTACGGCGCCACCACGTCCCCGGCGGGCGTGCCAGCCGCGGCCCCGCAGGCTGGTGCGCCCCCCCACCCCCCGGCTGCGCAGACGCCGCCGCACGGTCAACCGCCACCGAGCACTTCCTCGGCAAACGGCGCTCCCCCTGCTTCGTCTCCTATGCAGGGTTCACTACCGGCGCCCGGCCCTGATAATTTGCACGCAATTCAACGGACCATTGATTCCATGGAAGAAAAAGGACTACAAGAGGACCCGAGATTTTCGCAGTTGCTAGCTCTAAGGGCGCGGTCAAACCCCCAGGACCCTGGCAAGGGATTGTTCAGCAACAACCAGCTCTGCCAGCTAAAGTAAGCATTGTGCTAACAAAAGATCATTTTCTATTTTCGTGATTTGTTACCGTTCTCATCCATTAAACATCTTGTTTTAGGGCGCAAATAACAGCCTACCGAAGTCTCGCTCGAAACCAGGCGCTGTCGCAACAGATAGCAATGATGGCCGCCGGCAAGCGGACTGGCGAAGCGCCGCCGGAGTGCCCCACACCACCCGCGCAGCCGCCCTACGAGGTGGCGGGCTCCGGAGGCGCTCCGGCGGGCGCCACGGGGGGCAAGGCGGGTGCGGGCGGTGCGGCGGGGGATGCGGCGCGCGGTGGCGGCGGCGCTCCCCCGACACCGCTGCCTATGACCGGTCAGATGGCTCCACCGACGCAGCTAACTCCACCGTTGGTGAATCCGGTAGGTTTCGAACCATCTTGACATTATCTAATTTACCAACCCACATTATCATCGTCTGCTAAGCCTTTTCCTGACTATGTTGGGGTTGGCTTCTAGTCTAACCGGATGTAGCTGAATACTAGTATTTTACATAGAACGACTGCATAATCGGGCGGATAGGGCGATACGATACTGCAGCCGTTACCAACGTCTTACTTGCTATCCGAGGCACGGAAGTTCACGGAACTAAGCTACCAACATTATCTATGGGCTAAAAAAACAAGTACACGATGTAAATTCCGCTCTTTCCCTCCACAGATTTGGTTGCACATAAATTCGTATGTGAGACAATTTTCAGTCTATGCTGTAACTAAACGTGTATAACTCGCTTGCAGCCGATGAGCGGCGGGCCACCGATGCGGGGCCCCGCGCCGCTGCGCCCGCAAGCTCCAGGTTCGCAACCGCAACATCAGGTAACACCGTTTATAGAACTGAGCAACTTTTTATCAAACATCAGAAATAACATGAGAGCAAATTATCAGAAGAAGTGCCCATTAAAGTGTTTACAAGTCATCCCCTGCCGTTTCATCTTTGTAAAAATATACAGCCTGATTATTTAATCAGTCGCAATACAATTTTTTTTTTGATACTCTTTCTTGCAAGTTAATTGTATATTTTGTCGTCATAATTATTTACTTATGGCATGTATATTCAATGACGTCTCTGTTATCAACGCGGTGAAAACTGGAAGTGATCACCGCATGGTAAGAGGCACATTGAATATAATAATATTAAGCTAAAAAAAACAATATCAAGCTTGAAAGGTCTCGACTGGTGAAGTCTACGCTCCGTTAAGCACAAATCCAGATCCAAAACTCCGAGAGCTTCCACAAGTGTCTAGGAAGCTTTTTGGATGAATATAATGAAGGGTGCGTGGAAACTGTCCATACAGTCAGGTCTAAATTTTTCAAGACTCACCGTACAAATAAGAACAAAAGGCTCTCTGATCCGACTCATGAAGAGGAAGCGTGAGAAGATTCTGCAGTCTTCAGACGATACGTCCAGATACCGGCAGCTCAATAGACGGATCTCAAAGTCTCTGAAGCGCAACTTTCGCCGCTTTAATACCGAAAGGATTAAGGACGCGATTGAGCGGAATAAGAGCGGGCTCCGAAGTATTTGCGCGGGATTATCAACAGATTTATACACTTCCTCCTCCTCGTCATAAATGCAGGAAAAGAAAATTTCTGCTATATTTCTGTTTTGATCTCGGGATTTGAGGCATATCCACTTTATTCTTTCGCTGTATGAAATCAGCAGAAGTACTTAAATAACTCTACCTAATTCCGACCTCTTTTTATCATCATTAAATAACAGATGAGGGAATATATTTCTTATACCGGATCTTAGATCAACTGTATTATGTTACATGTTGGCTATATGGAACATCATCAGACGGCTTAGACAATATTCCTAATATTACCAAATGATGCAATATTTCATCTAAAAAACTTTAAATATTTTTCGCAGCCGGGCGTGCCTATACCAGGAGCGAAACAGAATCGTATAACTAGCATGCCCAAGCCAGTAGGTATTGATCCTCTCCAGATCTTAAATGAAAGAGAGAATAGGTAAGTAATTTCAGTTTCATTTTTTTATCAGTATTTAAATCGTCAAGAAGTGATTAATTTACCTATTTTTTTAATAATATTAGGATAGCAGCGCGCATCGCCCATCGCATCGAGATGCTATCAAACCTACCAGCCAATATGCCAGACGATCTCCGCTTACAAGCACAGATCGAGCTCAGGGCTCTTCGAGTTCTCAACTTCCAGAAACAATTACGTTCTGAGGTAAGCCAAGTAACAATAGTTCGGTATATTTGAGCAACACCTTGCATGTCCGATCACGAAAAAAGTTTTTTAAATTTATAAGTGTATTTATTTATTAGGCTCACCAGCAAGTTTTATATTCTTTCATAGATTTAAGAAAGTGGATTATTATTTGTGATTAAAGTGTAGATAGTATTAGGTACGATGCGATGGGATTGACATCGTCGCGTTAGTGTACGAAAATCCCTTAAATAAAAAGGATTAAAAAAAAACAAAGGTTACTAAAAATTACAGAAATACTTCTCTTAAATCTATAGTGTCACAATTTTAACAGATCTATCTATGCCGTACATGTGTTACAACAAGTATAGGTAATATATATACACCGGCAAAATTGGAGCAACACAAAATAACTTAATGATTTTTTAACATGTAATATATCTAATGTTTTCGCTTTATTTGAATTTATTTGTTTATTTTATGAAAGGAAACGCAAAATATGAGATTTATTAGGGTTTATTTAGAGAAAAAGCTGTTACCGTCGTCATTGTGATAGGAAATGAGTTGCAACTAGGGAATCCAAGTCCGCATCATAATCGCGATCCAGCAGGCTTGCGGGATTGAAGTCAGCAGTCCCGCGGTCCTTAAAATAGATCAATGGTAGCCCGCGAAATTCAAATTTTCTAAAGTTTGCATTTTGCAGGTCACAGTGCCACTCTGACCTCCTAAATGCAAAAAACTTAACACAATTTGTATTTCGCAGACGTCAAGAAAGATAATAAAAAATTAAACGTATCATTTTTCGAGAGTACTTTAACTGACATTGATTACGTTCCTTTCCACTTCCGATTTAGGACTCGCACAACATGAAATAGAAATTCAATTATCTTATTTTCCAATTTGTATCTGCAATCGGCATTAACTATAAGCAGATGCGCTGTACGTTATGGCAGTTCGAGTGTACCCTCCAGTGAAGACATCTCTTCATTGGCTATATTTATTTATATAGCTATTAACAATATCCTTTCGCTTTAGCCTTTTAGTGTAGCTTCTGGTTGTCAGGTTAGCAGCCAATTGGTTGGGATGATCTTCGTTCACAGTTCTCATTTCGAGATAGTGGTGTATTTCTGTGTTCGTAATAAACCATGGGACATTGTACAGGTTTCCTAATATCATATTTTGTAGTAGCTGTCGTATATTAGAGTCACTGGCGCTGCCCAGTGACTCTAATATAATTACTACAGCAAATACAAAATTGTACACCATACATACATCCAGACGGGCTTCAAGACGTTTTTGTAAATTAGTAATTTGTTGTCGATAAATAGTTTGCTATTACGGCCCAGTATCCAATACAAGTGGTTATACCGTAATTTAAGCTCTTGTATTTTGGTTTTGATGTGGTGCCGCCACGTTAAGCGTCGATCCAGGTGTAGACCAAGAAATCGTACACTATGTTGGTTAGGAAGTGCGGTATTTTCTAGTTAAACTGGAGGACAGTTTCCTTAGCTCAGTGTAAAAGTAACATGCACAGACTTTGTAGCGCTAGTCTTTATCCTCCATTTTTGGAGCCACTTGGTTACATCGTTCAAATTTCTTTGCAGTTTCTGCGTTGCGATCATAGAATTTTTGTCGCTTGCTAAGATAGCAATATCGTCGGCAAATGTCGCTGTGGTGACATCTTGTTCTCCTGGCAAGTCAAACGTGTATATAATGTACAGTACAGGTCCCAGGATTGACTGAAAGTAAAATTCAGACATAGACTCAGCTTCCTTCACTTGAAAGAGTATCTCTAAGAGGTAAGACTCGAGCAACAAGTAATAGCTGTGAGGCAGGTTATTCTAAATTTTGCTAAAGAGGCCCTTGTGCCAAATCCTGTCGAAGGCCTGTTGGATATCAAGGTAGACTGCAGAGTAATACACTTTCTCCTCCAAAGACTATCTTATTTTATCCACGACTCTGTGGACTTGTTCCACTGTTGAGTGTTTCAGTCTCAAATTAAATTGATGTTCTGGTATGACATAATTTTTCTCCAATATGGGTAGTAGTCGGTGTAGCAACAATTTCTCAAAGACCTTAGACAGAATCGGCAATGCGGCAGTAGGGTTATGGGTCTGTAAGAAGTCACTTCATTAGTTGGTTTTCCCAATTTATGAAAACTCTCTGCTGAGGAGTATAATCTGCCTCTCTGCTTAGCGTTTGTGGATTACGAGAAAGCCTTTGATTCGATCGAGACTTGGGCTGTGCTGCAGTCTCTCCAACGGTGCCAGATTGACTATCGGTACATCGAGGTGCTGAAGTGTTTGTACGAAAACGCCACTATGTCAGTCAGACTGCAGGACCAGACCTCGAAACCTATTCTCCTGCAGCGGGGTGTGAGGCAGGGAGACGTCATTTCTCCGAAACTGTTCACGGCCGCAATGGAAGATGTCTTCAAGGTTCTGGACTGGAGTGGATTGGGCATTAATGTCAATGGCGAGTACATCACTCATCTTCGGTTTGCCGACGACATAGTAGTCATGGCTGAGACTACGGAAGAGCTCAGCACAATGCTCAATGACCTCAGTAGAGCTTCCGAAAGAGTGGGTCTTAAAATGAACATGGACAAAACCAAAGTCATGGTAAATAACCATGTAGCACCCACTCCGATCAAGATCGGAGACTCTGCACTCGAAGTTGTAGACGATTACGTCTACCTTGGACAGACAGTCCAGTTGGGTAGATCTAATTTCGAGAAAGAGGTCAACCGTCGAATCCAACTCGGCTGGGCAGCGTTCGGGAAGCTGCGCGGTATCTTCTCATCCAATATACCACAGTGTCTCAAGACGAAAGTCTATGACCAGTGCGTGTTGCCAGTGATGACATATGGTTCCGAAACGTGGACGCTCACAATGGGCCTCATCAGAAGGCTCAAAGTCACCCAAAGGGCAATGGAAAGGGCTATGCTCGGAGTTTCCTTGCGTGATCGAATCAGAAATGAAGATATCCGCAGGAGAACCAAGGTTGCCGACATAGCGCGAAGAATCGCCAAACTAAAGTGGCAATTGGCAGGGCACATTGCTCGCAGAACGGATGGCCGTTGGGGCCGAAAGGTTCTGGAGTGGCGACCGCGTACCGGAAGACGCAGTGTCGAAAGGCCCCCTACAAGGTGGACCGATGACCTGGTGAAGGTTGCAGGAATCCGATGGATGCGAGACGCGCGGGATCGTTCGTGGTGGCGACGTTTGGGGGAGGCCTATGTCCAGCAGTGGACGTCTATCGGCTGAAATGATGATGATGATGATGCAGGTGCTTTTTTGTCTTTGAGCTCTTTGTTGATCGTCCTCCAGACTTCACGTGTGGTTATTGGATCTGGTGGCGGCGACATTTGCAAGTCCTGATTAATAATGTCATCAATTCTTGAAAGACATTGGTTAGGTAATATACAAATGGATCTGCCTTATTTTGTGATGTACGCGCCCACTGTTGGTTTTTAGAGGAGTATTAGCTATTTGTGGCCTATCATCGTCTTTTGTGAACTTCCATAGTGGATGCGGGGACTGTGAGTGACTCCAGTTGAGATTCGAGACTACGTTTTTTAAACGCTACAAAATGTTTTGTAACATGTTCTTCAAGTCTGTTGCCGCTTTTGTGAAGTTAAGTTTATCTGAGCTTAGTCGACTTTCATGCCAAATCCTTCTGAGATTTTGTTTCTCAAGGATAGCTCTTTTGACTTCCATAGAGTAGTTATCGCGGGTTACGCGAGGTTTTAAGGCAGGGGTATTTATCCAGCAGGCTTCTTGGGTCAGACTTGTGATGTATTTAGTAGCTTTATGAATGTCATCCTGTGTTTTAAGAGCTACTTTAAGCTCAATCTTTTCTTCTAGAAATTTCCGAAATGATATCCAAATTGTATGTTTATTATAGAGCTTTTCTGGGTTCGAGGTGTCAACTAGCATAGTGCTGACAGAATTACGGGAGTGTGGTCGGACGAGCAGCTGGCGTAGCAGGATTCAGTTTTAATGAAGTGCCTGCAATACCCTTTCATAACAAAAAAAATCTAAAAGATTGGGAATATTATCGGCTGGCCAGTAGGTCGGTTCACAGGGGGAAGTAGTTTGTAGATGATTTTTATCTACGCTTATTTTTAATTGGCGTCCTCTAGTGGTCGTTAATCTGGATCCCCAATGCTCATTCTTGGCATTCCAGTCCTCTCCTGCAATAAAACGATGCCCAAGAGTATTGAAGAAGTCAGAAAACATGGATTCACTGATCATATGTTTAGGTGGGCAGTAAGCTGCAAAGACATTGAAATCTCCAGTTTTGTCCTGCACAGCAATGGTAGTAGCTTGGATGTGATTTGTTTTATTACATGGCATTAGGTGGTGCTTGATTGTTTTCTTTATGATCACAGCTGTTCCACCGGGACCAGTACATCGGGGTGGTTTGTGACATAGCATAAATATTCCGAGAATTTTATCAATGATGCACTGATACAGTGGGCCTCAGATATAAATATAAGGAGGATGTCTAGTTTATGTTGGGTGGTACTGATAAGTAACTCTACCTCATGATTATTTGGAGTTAACCCATTGATATTCCAGGTGGCTAGCCATAGTGCGGACATTATATTAGCTTATCAACTAGTTTTACTGTGAGATTCATAACAGTGTCAGTGTTTCTCAGTGCTAAATTTGACCTCATCCTTCAACAAATGGATGAGGTCAAATTTTTCATGGTTTTTTAGCTTTAAAAATTTATTTAGCTGTTGATAAGATAAAAAATTGAAAATAAAATTATTTTCCATGTACAAATTCTACAGAAAAGTCACGGTTTCCAGGGAAAGTTCTTAAATCACTTGTTAATGGGGCTGTGCTGGGTCTAATAAACTGGGTCCCGCGCTTGCGGGATTAGATTCCCTAGTTGGAACCAACCAATGCGTTTATCTTTAATATAGGTACGCACAGAATTATATTTTCAGCGATTTCACCGTCAATTTTGCATTATATTCATTGTAATATAACTAACAGTATGCAAAGTGCAAGCATCTTTCATCCAATATTTTAAGTTCTATTTCATCCATCGGGTTTTTGGTGGCACAAGTGATAATGTGATGACACAAGATCTTAATTGTTCATGTTAGAAGTGCTCCCCTGTCTAACTTGCGACATAATAATAGATTCTGGGTCAAGTCCGCCGCGACACGACGCTAGAGACGGCGGTGAACATCAAAGCCTACAAGCGCACAAAGCGTCAGGGCCTGCGAGAAGCGCGTGCCACCGAGAAACTGGAGAAGCAACAGAAACTGGAGGCCGAGAGGAAGCGGCGCCAAAAACACCAGGAGTTCCTGCAAACCGTGCTGCAACATGGTTAGTTACTATAATTATAACATCACGTCTTTATTCCCCGAAGGTCTAGGCAGTGGAATATGATCCTTACTGTATTCCCACACGATATATCCGTCGTAAGTTCACTGTACCAATGAAATGAACCTATTAACTACTAACCTACAATGAACCTATTTGTTTGTATCATTTCACTAATGCAATAAATTACTCCAGAATCTGTAATGGCATTGGAAAACCCCTTCTTTGCGCTGTGATTTAGTAGATCACAGCGCAAACAAGAGGATTTCCGATGCCATTGTACGATATACTTAGTGTCCTGTGATATAAAGTGTAAAGCGGCTTTGACTTTTTGTGGTTTATTTAGGCTAACATGCGGGTGATCCCTTGTAGGCACGTGAGACTGAGGCATTAAAAATCCGAACACAGAAATACTGTTCAGCTGAAGAAATGAATATGACAAAGTATTGGCGCAGTTTTTTTGGGAGTTTTCGAGCTTACTTTCGAGAACTTAGGTTGCACTTGAATGGTCTTTATGTTATTATGAATAAGGCTTA
Source organism: Mythimna impura (assembly GCA_905147345.3). Classification (NCBI taxonomy): domain Eukaryota; kingdom Metazoa; phylum Arthropoda; class Insecta; order Lepidoptera; family Noctuidae; genus Mythimna; species Mythimna impura. The sequence goes on along the minus strand of LR990342.1, from coordinate 10,405,820 downwards.
TAGTTCAAGCTCTATTCGGGTCTCTTCTCGTTAAGGGACTGCTGTAGTTGTCATAACCAGGGTCAACTATGCTATACTTTTATGTTTATTAGTTTCTGCTACATTTTTCTTATAGAAAGGAGAAACGAGAATCGTAACTCAGTCAACGAGATACCAGGTCTCATTATCATACTAAACACTACTGCTTTATTTTAGCTAAGGACTTCAAGGAGTACCATCGCAACAATATAGCTAAGCTGTCGCGCATGAACAAAGCTATCATGAACCACCACGCCAACGCCGAGCGCGAGCAGAAGAAGGAACAAGAACGTATTGAGAAGGAGCGTATGAGACGGTAAGATGACATTTTAAATGATCACTTATTCTTCTGACGTTGTCAAAGTTATGATAGGATAAAAGTGAACTCACACTTGTCCCAGCCGAACGCTTTAATTCTTTATTCTGGAGTCCTTCCAGATTCGGACGATTCGACGCGGTTAGGTGTGCGGGGTTTCATAGGATTTCTTATAAAGAATTCTAAAATTATTTACTTTCCATTGGTTCGACGCGTTCGGCTGGGATAAGTGAGCGTTTACCTTTAAAGTAAAAAAAAGTAAATAAAGGTATAAAATAAGAGGCTATTCAAGAAATAAGAAAATTGGTCCTTCGATACATACAACTTTACCAAGCACTTACTCTATGTTAAAAACATGAGGTTTACCCTATTTAACCGACTTTAAAAAAGGAGGAGGTTCTGTGTGTATATATTTCTAAATGAAACTAAAGAATTCTTTCTTTGTTCATCGTAGTTTGATGGCGGAAGATGAAGAGGGTTACCGTAAGCTCATTGATCAGAAGAAAGACAAGCGTCTGGCGTTCCTTCTGTCGCAGACTGACGAGTACATCGCCAGCCTCACGGAGATGGTCAAGCAGCACAAGCAGGAGCAACGCAAGAAACAACAGGAAGAGGAGCGCAGGAAAAGGGTTGGTTTTAAAACATGCTGTACAAATGTAGACATACACCACTCTATCTTTATTCTCCTTAGGGACCCACGACAAAACTCTGCATCGCTACTTTTACCCATTTTTCGCATTTACTACGAGGATCTGTATGTATCGTCTGTATGGATTGGGTTCCAGTCAGACTGGATGCTGGTGGATATCATTATTTTACCGGTTATTTTTATGGAGCGACTGCCTATCTGACCTCAACCACCCAGCCTCCAGACATTCACCAGTCATTCACTACAGACATTCCGCAGACATTCATTACAGAGGTCTGCAAATTACAGCTGGGAGCAACGATTTAACATCTGCATACCGACCTCGGCAACCGCTGGTCGTCGCCCCTGCGACTGTTATTATTCTAGCTATGAGCGTCGGCTGGTTAGCCTTCCAATAATAAACAAAATTGAAGACTGGTCTTGTTTTATACTGTGTGAATATTTCCTCTCTAATAGGTTAGGTTGGGACGCCGGACTGGATTCAAAAGAATTTTATAAGTTAAATTGAAATAGTTTATTATGCAAATGCAGAAGTCGAGAAAGAAGAAGCTGTTGGAGGGTGGCGAGATCGATGCTATGGACGACAGTTCGCAGACCTCCGACTCACGCGTTAATGTCATGGATCCCAAGACGGGCGAGGTGAGCTAATACCTTTTTTTTTGAGATTAGAAATCATCAAATAAGGTGGAACGAAAGGGAGTGGCAAACTTTTAGTGACTTAAACCCACTCGTGTTTCCTCAGTTGCCTTTTACGTTCCAGGGCTATGGTAACTCTGTCGGATAATCCTGTAGAATATAATTATACCTTACATTGATTTTTTAATTTCACAGAAATATGTAATAAGAATATTCATAATAGCAATCTCTTGCATTAATTTGTTTATTTGGTAAGACTCTAGCAGCTAATTAGCTAATGCGTGGGTTTCAAATTTCAAATAGCTTGGAAACATGTAATTTGTTCAAAGATATAGGTAACAGTAATATGTTATCAAATACTTGTTAACCTTGTAGATACTGAGGGGAGAAGAAGCGCCGCTGTTGTCCCAACTGAAGGACTGGATGGAGACGCATCCCGGCTGGGAAGTGCTGTCCGACTCCGAGGACTCGGGAGATGACAGCCAAGATGACGATGGTAAGAAAGGTCTCGGAAATTAAATATTTATATTAACTAACTACCTAGGTATACGGCGACAAATCAATCAGATTCGCTTGTGTTCTTTCATAATACCAAATCAAAATCATTTCGCTTTAAAGTGCTAAAACCATATTATCGAAGGGTTCAGCTTAAGTTTTAATCTTTAGAAAGACACAATGTAACCAAAGCAGCACAAAGGATAGTCTGTATTTATTACCAATAGTAATATAAAAAACAACACACATCAATGTGCCGCATTATTGTGTTTGCAGAGAAGAGGCGAGGCCACAGAGACGAGAGGAGTGACAAAGAGAAGACTGATGAAGAGAAGGCGCGTGAAATGATCAAGAAGGCCAAGGTCGAGGACGACGAGTACAAGACAGAAGAACAGACCTACTACAGGTATGATCTCTGTGCAATTCTAGCTAATTGGTCGGTATTTTAGCCGAGAGTCGAAATTATGGAATTATTAATCGTTTAATTATTTTCAGCATTGCCCACACAGTCCACGAGTCTGTCACTGAACAATCTAGTATTTTGGTTAATGGAAAACTAAAGGAATATCAAATCAAGGTACAGTTTGGTACACGTTATTATTATCGACCTTCTAAATTATATTTCGTTTATAGTCACATAATAAAATGTTTTAATTAACTTTTTAGGGCCTGGAATGGCTGGTGTCTCTGTTCAATAACAATCTGAACGGTATTCTGGCAGATGAGATGGGTCTCGGTAAGACTATCCAGACCATTGCGCTGGTCACCTATCTGATGGAGAAGAAGAAAGTGAATGGGCCGTTCCTTATTATTGTGCCACTCAGGTAAGCATAATCAGCCCCTCTCTAGGAGAAGGAATGGGTCGTAATCCACCACGCGGGCCCAGTGCGGTTTGGTGGATGTCACTTGTTTACAAATAGCTCTTCGAATAACACTTGGGTAAGATAAGATGGTTGAAAATGTTTATTTGGACTTTAGTTTATTTAATGTGCTGATGATGATCCTTGTCATTTTCTCCTTCACATAACTCATAAAAAGTCTGTATTTCACGAAGGCTTAGGCGTGTGCTTATATTTCGCCCATTCAACAATGTGTCTTTCTCTCACAAAAATATGATTTTTGATTTTTATGGATTTGATTTAGGTCATACTAATATTTTCGATTGTACCACACATACTTGTCAATTATTATTATTTAGCTATCGAAACTTTGCATTGAATACAGGAAATTTGATGAACTTATTATTTTCAGTACTCTGTCCAACTGGGTGCTCGAGTTCGAGAAGTGGGCGCCCACAGTGTCGGTTGTGTCGTACAAAGGCTCGCCACAGTCGCGCCGCCTCGTGCAGGCACAGATGCGTTCCACTAAGTTCAATGTGCTCCTCACCACCTACGAATACGTCATCAAGGATAAGGCTGTACTGGCTAAGGTAAGTCCGACTGTAATTCAAGGTGGCAGCCAGAAATAAATAAATTTAGTCTCATCTAGTGTCATCGATTTTGGAATCTTATTTCAATCTATAGCCGAACATACTAAACAGTACTGAAACTACAATGATGCCTTTATGTTTTTTGCTCAGGTGCAATGGAAGTACATGATAATTGACGAAGGTCACCGTATGAAGAACCACCACTGCAAGCTGACACAAGTACTGAACACGCACTACATCGCGCCGCATCGCTTGCTGCTGACTGGTACTCCGCTGCAGAACAAGCTGCCCGAACTGTGGGCGCTACTGAACTTCCTTCTGCCGTCCATCTTCAAGAGTTGCTCAACTTTCGAACAGTGGTTCAATGCCCCTTTCGCAACTACAGGTGAAAAGGTGAGCTTTTTTATCCTCAGAACTTGTGTACGTGTTGAACTTTTTAATGTGAGCAGTGTATACTGGAGAAGTCTAGGCGTTTCTTTCAAACGTTGGTAGGTCCAGAATAAATTTTATACAGGACATACCGACAAATCGCACTAAAAAATACTGTCATATCACGAAAACGCGTTTAAATACTTCATGTGTGTTCCTGGTAACTTAATAATGTTACGCATTATTTTGTCATTGATAGAGAAAATCAATCATCAAAATAAGAATGAATAAAACTGCATTTTTATCTCACTACCCGCTTTTTAGGGTTCCGTACCTCAAAAGGAAAAAACGGAACCCTTATAGGATCATTTTGTTGTTCGTCCGTCCGTCTGTCTGTCTGTCTGTTAAGACCCTTTATCTCAGAAACGCGTGGAGGCATCGAGTTGAAATTAAAACCGTATACTCAAGTCTGCGGTCCCTTGAAGCTGTGAAAAAATCAAACTTCTAAATTAATGGAAAAAAAATAAAATCTTTGTAACTCAATTCGGGAATCGGAACAGTTTTCATAGGTAAGTTTGTGCGGAACCCTCAGTGCGCGAGTCCGACTCGCACTTGCCCTGTTTTTTGTATTAACACAGTTTTATAGAGATTACGCGATAGTGATCTCGAATAACATAAATTGCGTATGTTACAAGGTGGAACTGAACGAGGAAGAGACGATCCTTATCATCCGTCGTCTGCACAAAGTCCTGCGTCCGTTCTTGCTGCGAAGGCTCAAGAAGGAGGTGGAGAGCCAGCTGCCCGACAAGGTGGAGTACATCATCAAGTGCGACATGAGCGGCCTTCAGCGAGTGCTGTACAAGTAAGTGGATGCGCGTATTTAAGTCTCGTCTGCTTCTTATATAATTTGTCTATTACCATGTTTAAGTCGCATGTAAGCCCATGAAATCACCTGAGGACGACAATTCCAGTTCGTCTTTGTGTATCTTATTTTCTATCTTTCTACATTATTTCGATCTCTTAAAATGAAAAGCCCCTAAATCAAAATTATAACAGTTCTAACTTCTCATGTCCGAATTCTATTAGTTCCGTTCGCTCATTGTCTGATCAGCAGAAGGGAGCCATTGATGCAAATCCTGTTATAAATCATATTTATAATTTCATAGGCACATGCAGTCAAAGGGAGTCCTGCTAACCGATGGATCAGAAAAAGGCAACAAGGGCAAGGGCGGCGCCAAAGCTCTGATGAACACCATCGTCCAACTGCGGAAACTCTGCAACCATCCCTTCATGTTCCAACACATCGAGGAGAAGTTCTGTGACCACATCGGTACCGGCGGCGGAGTTGTTTCTGGGTGAGTCATGCACTAGTCAGCCGTGTATTGTGTTAGTAATGCTTTTCTTTCGCAATTAGTGTTTTGGTGCATGACAGTGAGTCACTCTCTCTATAGATCATAATAAACCTCTATGCCAAAAAAAGTGGCACTGTTGCTGCTGTGACTGACAGGTCGTTTTATGTGGCAGGTTCGATTCCCGCAGCATAACTAATATGTGCTTAAACATCTTCATTGTTTGTTAGGATATTAGTCTGCTGTATACTCTGCTTCTGGACACTGGGTCGCGAGGGGAAATTACTTGTGAGAGAGGAATTTAGAGCAATCCATGTGTATTTTAGTTTATCATGACTAACTTCATCAAATTTTTTGGGTGGGTAATCATCAAATAACTATTCCCGCTCTGGGTGGAGCGAGAGGGAGTGTAAAACTTTTACTAACTGAAACCCACCTGTCTTTTAGTTGCCCTTTGCTTTCCGGGGCCGCGTTGCTCTTACGTACAATCCGGCTGTCATGGAAACTTAGTGATGGTCTAGCTTTTTATCAGTGAAAGAACAATTTGGAATCCGATCAGAACTACCAGAACCTTTTACAAACAATTTTGATTGTTCCAAACTTTTCCAGTAAAGTTCGAAATTGTTGTTTTTATTCACAGGCCCGACCTATACCGAGCATCTGGTAAATTCGAACTACTTGATCGTATCTTACCGAAGCTCAAGCAAACGGGACACAGAGTATTAGTGTTCTGTCAAATGACCCAGTGCATGACCATCATTGAAGATTACCTTTCATGGAGGGCTTTCCAATATTTGAGGTAAGATTCTGAAACATTTTAGATCAAACCATATAGTGAGTGGCATCCACTCGACGTCAAACAACAAGGTTCACTTCATTTGTTTTTAAGAAACCAATTGAAGTTTATTATTTTTGACATTGTTAACGCTCTCGATAAAATCTGTGACAGAAGATCGATCTCTGTGTAGAAGCTTATAGTATGATACTACTTGTCACAGACTGGACGGTATGACGAAGGCGGAGGACCGCGGAGAACTACTGAAGAAATTCAACGATGTGGGCTCGGAGTATTTCATCTTCTTGCTGTCGACGCGCGCCGGCGGTCTCGGCCTCAATCTGCAGAGCGCTGACACTGTCATCATATTCGATTCCGACTGGAATCCACATCAGGTACAGTATTCATTGAAAACGTCGAAATAGTTTAAATAATACCATGTAAAATACTATTTAATTTTGTTCCTAATTGTAACAGGATCTCCAAGCGCAAGATCGTGCGCATCGTATCGGACAACGTAACGAGGTGCGAGTGCTCAGGTTGATGACCGTCAACTCCGTGGAGGAAAGAATTCTTGCAGCTGCTAGGTAACACTTTCGTATTGCCCAAATAAAAATAATTCACATCAGTTTTCTGGCATGTAGAGGGGGTTTGCCATAATCGCCACGCTTGGCAAGCGGGTTGGCGAAGCATAGCCCAAAGACTCGCGAAACTTAAGTGGCAAGGGCCTGGGCACATTGCTCGCAGAACAGATGGTCGTTGGGGCCGAAAGGTTCTGGAGTGGCGACCTATACCGGAAGACGCAGTGTTGGAAGGCCTCCTACAAGGTGGACCGATGACCTGGTAAGGGTTACGGGAATCCGATGGATGCGAGACGCACAGGACCGTTCATTGTGACGACACTTGGGGGAGGCCTATGTTCAACAATGGACGTTGTTTGGCTGAAATGATGATGATGAGTTTTCTGGTATATTATAAAATTATGTTTTTTCACACCAATCTTGTTCCATTTAAAGGTATAAGCTGAACATGGACGAGAAAGTCATCCAAGCTGGTATGTTCGATCAGAAGTCAACGGGTTCGGAGCGTCAACAGTTCCTTCAGAGTATTTTGCATCAAGATGGAGATGATGAAGAGGTTTGTAAAAATATTTCTGTCAGAAGAAGCATTAGCTTAGCATCACAGGATAGGAATAATTTCACAATGATTTGTTCAATAGATTATTACAATTAATTAATTTGTAGGAAGAGAATGAGCTACCAGATGACGATCTTATAAACGAGATGATTGCGCGGTCAGAGGAAGAACTGGAGATATTCAAACAGATCGACATAGAACGCAAGAAGAGCGAGACCCAGTCCCGACTTATAGAGGAGTCTGAGCTGCCGGACTGGCTCGTCAAACATGAAGATGAGGTCGTTTGCAACAAGGTAAGTCATACTTAGAGCAGGGCCGTTTTAGGTATTTTTCGTACTAGGGACGCCTTATCGTATTCTTTCATTTAAATTTTCCATTATGTCATTAGGGTTATCGTATTCGCCGTTTTTTTTTTTTGCCTAGTCTTTGTTTAATTTTCTTTTTACTATTTATAAGGTTATGCTAACAAGGTAGTTTTAATCATTCACAATTTTTTACCCTGGTGCCCTGAAAAATAGGTTTTTTTTTATCAAAAACCTTCAGGCACCTGTCTTCTATGATGGTGAAATATACTATTTTAGCTTTAGTTATAAGGTATGTTAAAGTTTTAACGTAGTAGTTGATTACTTAGCCATACTTCAATTAGGATCTCAATTTCGACCAAGAACGATATCGCTACCCAAATCGGAAAACGATTAAATCATGATTCTGGGTTTCCTCTGCATTGATGGAAAATAGATATTATTTATATTTTTTCTAATAGTCGTGCGAGAATCACCCATATGAGTACATCTGTGCCAGCCAGAGCTAAAACAAGGTTTTCACGTTTAGGGTCAGGGCTGGAACTACCTGGACGAGGACGAGACCTTAGGACGTGGTTCACGGCAACGCAAAGAGGTCGACTACACGGACTCGCTCACTGAGAAGGAGTGGCTGAAGGCCATCGACGACGAGTTCGAGGAGGAGGAAGAGGAAGATGATGACGACGAAGTTCTGGACAAGAAACGCAAGAAAGGACGAAAGCGACGGTAACATACACGGACTGAACCACACTAATTACTATTAGTGTGGTTCAGTCTTCAAATTCCACTTATTGACCGAAAACGGCTGTTAGCCTACATGTTCTAAATGTTATCTCTAAATACTATAAAAAAAATTCGTTGTCATTCAACTACTACTTAACCATAATAAAAAGAGTGATAAACGAGGAAGGTTTCTGTTTATAATATTTGCACCCGCGCCAGCCAGGAAGCCAGGGCGGGCCGAACTATAAAATTGATTGAACAGATTCAAAATTCCGTTAATATAATGCAAGCTCAGTTTTATACCCATAAAATGCAGTCTTTAAGATATAAATAAACAATGAACTCAATTTTACAGTCGCCAAGAGGAATCTGAAGAAGAAGAAGCACCGAGTTCATCTAAGAAAAAGAGTAAAACAGAAATAAACCAACAGAAAAAGCGATGGAAGAATATTATGAAGAAAGTTATTGATTATGCAGACGAGTAAGTAAACTATAGTGTGTACTAACTTTGTCCTGCGGCTTCGCTCCCGTCAACTGACTACTCTACCCAACTCCACCCTACTTGGTTACCTGCCCTACCCTACATACCCTATGCTACCTACCCTACAATGTTCCCTGTATGCTGGTGAACAAAACAAAAAAAGAATGATTAAAATTGGTCCAGCTGTTCTTAAGCTATAGTGTGACCATGAAAATTTTTTATATTATAATTATAGATTTGATGAATGACATTGTTCCTATTAGCCACACTATCTTTTAGATTCAATAATATTTACAACATACTCAATAATATAATGTTTCAGGGCTGGACGTGTGCTATCTGAGCCGTTTATGAAACTTCCTTCACGCCGCGAGTTGCCAGATTATTATGACGTTATCAAGAAACCCTTGGATATTAAGAAAATTATGAACAGAATTGAAGATGGCAAGGTAAATAGATGTAACTAGGAAGAATGAATGATGTTGCGAAGTTACTGAGCCGCACAAAGTGAATGTTTGAAATACTAATACCTGATTAATATGTACTGATTTTAATAGATATTTATGTTCTTCAACAGTATACCGAAATATCAGACCTCGAACGTGATTTCTTCACGTTATGCGCCAACGCCCAGACTTACAACGAAGAGCAGTCGCTGATATATGAGGACTCGGTGCGCTTGCGCAACGTTTTCGTTGAAGTGCGACGTCGCTACGAGACCGGACAGAACTCGGACGATTCAGACGATAATGAAAAAGGTCAGAATATTGCAACTTGTCAGATATTTCTCTTAGCATTTCGTTTTTAACTTATGTGGCAAATTAAATTATTTTATATGAGAAAGGTTATTAAAATAAAATTCTGTCAACAGATGACGATGATTCAGATGGCGAATCTAACCGATCTGTTAAAATGAAGATCAAGTTGAAGGGTAAGAGCAAGAGCACTCCATCCAGGAAGCGGAAACAAAGAAAGTATGTCTCTGATGACGACGATTATGAGGAGGATTAAACTCAGTGTATCACCCTTATAAGGGTAATTTTTTCAATAGTCGGAAAATATGGCGGTTTGACAGGTTTTACATAAAAATATGTGAAACGACCATATTTATTCTCTAAGTGAAAGTTAGTTGGATGATTGATAAATTGGTCCTAATACTAATAAATGTTTCATCAATCAGTTATTATACAAATATTGGTATAAGCCATTTTAGAATACCAATAAACTAGCCTTCTCTAGACTAAATTCAATTATAATTATCGCAATTTTGACAATTATTAATTAAATATATTTCAATATTTTTATTAGTAGAACCAATCGAGTATTTGTTACATTTAATTTTTACACTACCTACTTTAGCTTTTTATACAGTGTAATATTTTTAACTGGGTGGGTATGGGGAAATTTGAATCCATTTATGAAACAAACAAACTGCCTCTTCAATCACTGACATGAAGTTTTGATTGTCAGCATTTAAAAAAGACATATATATTGCTCATTTTAATATTACTTAATAAAACAGTAGTTATGTTAAAAATGTTATGATACATTTATCATAACATTTTTATCTTTTTTTTATTTTTATTATTTTTTAATGATCATGGTTTCCCCATATCTATTACGGATTTTCCCACTGTCCCTATTAAAAAAACACCTACTTATATAAAGTAAAATATCATCAGAAAGATATAAGGGTTTTCCAAGTAGTGCATTAATTTAGTAACTTTAAGCATATTAATAGGAATAAAATACTTAGTTTGAATTTGAATATTTTATAAGTCAGAAAATAGTGCTTAATGACTTGTAAAGTACTCAAATTCAAAGAAACCTGGTAGGAAAGAGCTAAGCCTGGATGTAACAATGTTTCAACTTTGAACATTTATGATAAGTCTGTCAGGTAAAATAACTGTGAATCTAATTGAATCTTATTACTTGCCTGAATCCGGGTTGCATTAATGTTTACATTTTTATGGCAATGAATATTAAATCTTTCTATTAAAGTATAACATTACCTAAAGTAAGACCTAAATTATTTGACTCTAACACTAATATTTTTACTACTAGACATCAAAACAGTGTTGTTGGAATATAGGTATGTAGGGTTTTATGTATGTGCTTTGGCATTAATAAACAAATTTCTATGTTTGAACAGTGTTTTATTTGGCTTAAATCTTATTTTGTAGCTCCATTTTCATCAGTCTTTTCTGAATGTCTGACTATAGTTCCTTTCCAGTCTGCCCATTTGTAATCAACTCCATGAATAGTTTTCATATGTTTGTTTAAACTGGGACTGTAACTGAACTTTTGCCCACAAGTTGGACATGAGTACGGTTTGTCGCCGGTGTGTACTCTCAAATGCCGCCGAAGGCTACTCTGTGTATAGAAGCCTACGTGACATAGGTCACATTTGAAAGCTCTGTTCCCAGTATGTCTGAAACAGAAGTGGACAATTTTTTATGATTTTTTTTAGTAGAACATCATAAAATAGTTTAAATTACAGTAGGATCTACTGCATGACATGATCATATTTCAGACTGCTTGCCTTTCACTATTTTTTTATTTAAAATTTTAAAATACTATTATAGTATAATATATAATATACTACTACTACTACTACTAGATACTATTTTTTAAAATACTTAACCTTTTCAAATGAATAATTAGATTTTTTTTAGTATGGGTTTTGTATCCACACAAATGACATTGTAATTTCTTTTCTAAACTATGTTTTTTTCTATGATTATGCAACTCTGCAGACGTGACAAATGTATCTCCACAATCTTCGCAGTTATAATTACTTATCTTATAATGTCTATGCATGTGAGCCTTGAGAGATTCCTTAGATTTTAATGATTTACAGCAAATACTGCAAGAGAAACTAGCACTCTCATGGACACGCATATGCTTTTTCATTGAAAATGTGTGTTTAAACTGCTTTCCACATAAACTGCAAGTAAAATATGTGGTTGTACTATGTGTTTTACGATGAGCAGCGAGGCTTGATGACTGTGTAAAACTTTTTCCACATTCACAGCTATATGGTCTCTCTCCATTGTGGGTTCTCATATGACTGACTAGAGTCTGGCTGTGTGGAGTGGAGTATGAGCACAATGTGCAATGGTATCTTCTGTTTGCACCAAATCCTGACACCTTACCAATATGCTTTCTTTTTTCATGCATAGATTCATTATGTTTCAAAAGTGTTATCTTAGTTTTTAAAACTTTGTTACACATACTGCATTTAAAACTATTATTTGCATTTTCATTTTTTTCTGTATTTTCAGTGGCTTTGGGAAAAGGTTCATTGAATTCTGAAAAGTCATTTGGAAATGGACTGGTGTCAGAATTTTCATCATATATTGGTGCATTATTTGTTAAGCCTTTCTCAACTTTGAGAGTGCTTTCTTGTATATGTTCCTTGTAATAAAGTTTTATTCGTTCATTGAGTGTAATGCATTTGAGTCTAAAGCTATTAGCACTGTTTAATTCTCGCAAGCAGTCACCACATATTAGAAACGGCATGAATTTGTCATTAGATAAAGTAACTTGAAAACAAAGATATATTCTGTTTAGAACTTCTTGAGATTCAACACTTTCTGAGAATAGATTGATACTTTCTTTTGCATTATGTAAACAAATTCTACACAATCCTTGAATGTTTATATCAGAAGGCATATTATAGTATTCCATACTTTTGTTTGCTATTGTTCAACACCAACAACCGTTTCAGATATATTGTATACCTATTTAACAAAATATCAACTTTTCGGAATACATGCACGATTGATTTCATTCTTTCAAACAAACTGTCAAATAGGAGTGAGGCGTATTTATCGAAACAGTTAAAAAAAAACAGGTATTTCAAAGTAACAACATGAAACAGGTATCTAAGAACCGAAATAACAGCTCCTACCTGTTTCGCCTGTTCCACAAACAGCCGTAACTTCGATAGATACAAACGAAACAACCTGGAACAGCTATGTGGTACTGTTTCAAATGAAACATGCTCCTTTCTCTTCTGACTTATTATTATAGAAAGAGACAGCATCTGTCAAAGAGAGGTGGAAGGACTATTTTGAAAGACTGATGAATGAGGAAAACAACTGGAATGGGATTTTAGAGAGCAAACCAGTGAACGTGGGTTTAGTGAGAATGATTAGTATGGATGAAGTCAGAATAGCTATAAATGGAATGAAGAATGGTAAGGCAATTGGTCCAGACGGAATACCAGTTGAAGTGTGGAAGTTGCTGCGAGTGGATGGATGGATGTGGTTAGCTTTGTTCTTCAATAAGTTGTTGCAGGAAGAAGCCATACCTGATGAGTGGTGCAACAGTTCCCTGGTGCCCATCTTTAAAAACAAGGGTGATGTGCTTGAATGCAACAATTATAGAGGAATAAAGCTAATGTCACATACTATGAAAGCCTGGGAGAAAGTTATTGAAAGGAGGCTAAGAGAAGAGAGTGAAATTTCACAGAACCAATTCGGTTTTATGCCTGGTCGGGGTACAACGGATGCCATTTTTGCTATACGCCAGCTGTGCGAGAAATACAGAGGTGCGCATAAAAACTTGCACATGGTATTCGTTGACCTCGAAAAGGCATACGACCGGGTACCTCGTGAGGTTCTGTGGTGGGCCCTTAAGGAGAAAGGTGTGCCTGGGAAGTATGTGCAGTTGATCCGAGCGATGTACAGCCAATGCAGTACCCAAGTCCGGTCTGCAGTGGGCAACACTGGCAGCTTCAGTGTGGCTGTCGGCTTACATCAAGGGTCGGCCCTCAGCCCTTACCTCTTCCTGATGATAATGGACGCTCTGACGTCGGGCATCCAGGAAGAGGCTCCCTGGTGTATGCTGTTTGCCGATGACATTGTGCTGGTTGCCGAGAGTGGCCTAGAGGTCCAGAGCAAATTGGAGGTGTGGTGGCACAGACTGGAGAGTGTTGGCTTAAAATTGAGCAGAACGAAAACCGAGTACTTGTTCTGTGATTTCGGTGGTCTCTCCGGTCCTATGCCCTTAGCTCTCGCTGGAACGCCCATACCAATCTGCTCCGACTTTCGGTACCTCGGGTCGCTTATCCAAGGAGATGGCGAGGTAGACCGAGACGTATCGAATCGGATCAATTCAGGATGGATGAAATGGCGACAGGTCACTGGAACAATTTGTGACCCACGGATGCCCCCCAAGTTGAAGGGTAAAATCTACAAGTCCGTGATAAGACCTGTCATACTGTATGGATCAGAATGTTGGGCTGTGAAAAAGACGGATGAAAAAAGATTGCATGTAGCGGAGATGAGAATGTTGAGATGGATGTGTGGTGTGACGAGAATAGATAAAGTGAGAAATGAGTATATTAGAGGAAGTTTGAAAGTGGCGCCAGTGACTGAAAAGTTGAAAGGGAATCGTTTGTCTTGGTATGGTCATGTAAAGAGGAGAGATGAAACGCATGTTACTAAAAGAGTTATGAGTATACATGTGGATGGGTGGAGAGGGAGAGGGAGGCCAAAGAAAAGATGGATGGATTGTGTGAACAGTGATATGAAAGAAAAGGAAGTTAGTGATAGCATGACGGTTGACAGGATAGAATGGAAGAAAAAAACATGTTGTGCCGACCCCAAATAAGATGGGACAAGGGCAGGAAGATGATGATGATGATGAGACAGCATCTGTTCTTTGGAACAAGTTCTTTGCTCCTCTGGTCCATCGTAATAGAAAGAGACAGCATCTGTTCTTTGGAACAAGCTCTTTGCTCCTCTGGTCCATCGTAATAGAAAGAGATAGCATCTGTTCCCTGCATAGATTAAATCTATGGTTCCCTACCTGTCACTGTTCCTTTTCGGATACACATATAAATAATGAACTTACCTTTGAACAAAACTATCGTATAATTTTTATTAGTATATTAATTTAATTTTGTATTAAATATTTATTTGTATTAATTATTGTTTTAACAAGATATATATTCTTGTTAAAAGAATAATTAATAAAAACAATATTGGTGATTTTTTTTTAAACCACCAATATTGTTTTTATACCAATTAATCAACAATTGTAATATTTATCATGTATGTGTATCCAAACTCTCACTCTCTATGGTTGTCGATCCCCGCGTTCCGCATTACGATATTTTCAATGTTAATGCGCCAACAGTCGCTATAAGTTTGTCTAAAAAGTCAAACGACTTGGGTAATCTAATCATCATCATCATCATCATCATCTTCCTGCCCTTGTCCCGTGTTATTTGGGGTCGGCGCAACATGTTCCGAAGGATTGGAACAGCAGTAATGTTTTAAATGCATCATTCATTTGGAACAATTGGAACACTTATACACTCTGGTGACTGAAAAGTTGAAAGGGAATCGTTTGTCTTGGTATGGTCATGTGAAGAGGAGGAATGAAACGCATGTTACCTACTAAAAGAGTTACGAGTTTAAATATGGATGGATGGAGAGCGAGAGGGAGACCAAAGAAAAGGAAGTTAGTGATAGCATGACGAGTGACAGGGAAGAATGGAACAAAAAAACGTGTTGCGCCGACCCCAAATAACACGGGACAAGGGCAGGAAGATGATGATGATGACTTTAAGTGACCTGCAGTCTTTTTAAAATTCAAATTAAAACGCAAATATTGTAAATTTTAATGAACTAAACTAAAAACATCTGCTTTAAATTATTCTCAAATCAAAATTCAATTAAATAAAACTGTTGGTGTATATGGCGCAACGTAACAGATTACGATTCATAACAGTCAGTGTCTGTATCTTTTGACCCGTTGTCCCAAATGTTCCGTTTATATCTTGTGACCCAATGTTTCAATTGTTCCATTTATATCTTTTGAGCCGATTTTCCAAATGTTACATATCACTGTTTCGGAACATTTCAGTGATTCAGATTCAAATGTTCCAATCGCAAAGATGACACACTTTGCCCACTCCTATAATATAGAAAAATAAACCATCAAACGCGACAGGCACGAAGTAGGCGTGTGTAAAGCGCCTATTACACCACTCGATATTCAGAAAGTCTTAGTCTTTCTGAATATCTTATCTTATTCTTCGGGGGATGAACTGCTCGCGTCCGTAGGATCTACTTACGTGTCCCCTGGGTAGTGTCAAACGAGCAGTAAAATACGGTGGTAGGCCATAGTATCGGCTGCCGGCTTAGGAGTTACCACCCACCAGACAAAGCCATGCCGCCAAGCGACTTGTCGTGTTTCGGCGTGATGTCTGGTGAAGCCATATGGTGGAAGATGGGTCTGAGCAGTTGTATTGCGATGTGTACCGTATCGGGTATGATGCGACAGCTGTTGTTGTGTCGGACGTTTGATCGCGGAGGGTAACGGGATCCGAAGCACGGTTATCCGCTGGCCGACCGCAGATAGTTGGGGGCCCAAGTAGTGTGCCAGCCACGCACAAAAGGCTGCCCCGCCAACTGCGAAAAATCCCAGGGTGGCCCCATCGTGCCGGTTGGCGACCGGGTGAGAGGACCCGATGGCGATCCCTGGGGGGGTTCGGGCGTCCCCGCAGTCTCCCGATCAGACCTCCATTGGCGCAGCAACTCTGGTCGCGTTGTTGGATTTACATCGCATCACCTCGCTCAACTGCCATCTTCCACCTACCCTATTCACTCAAAATTATAAAAAATAAAATGAAAGGTACTCATAAAAAGAAAAGTAAGTGTGTACAGCGGATGCACGTCCTCTTACTCCAAGTGCACCTCTCTAACATTCGAGGACTGCACTCCATTATCAATGCGGTCCACCACCACCTTGAGACTGACAAGCCCCACTTACTTTTCCTAACGGAGACGCAGATCAGATGTCCGTCAGATGCGGCGTATCTTGACTACCCGGGATACTCATTGGAGCACCATTTCCTGCAGCGTGCCGGGGTCTGTGTGTACGTCCGCAATGACATCTGCTGTCAGCGTCTCCGTCACCTTGAGGACCCTAATTTCTCAACGTTGTGGTTGTTGGTGGACACCGGTGTGGACAAAATTGTCTATACTTGTGTCTACCGATCGCACAGCGGTGACCAGGAGACGGACTCAACTGTTTGGCCACGTCAGTGAGGCCGCCGATAAGGCTCTGCATCGGCACCCTGATGCGCAGTTTGTCGCTTTGGGGGACTTTAACGCCGTTCACAAAGACTGGCTTTTCCCGTACCAGAGGACCGACCACGCTGGGAGGGAAGCGCGAAACTTTGCAGTATCGATGGGCCTCTCCCAGTTAGTAAAGCAAGCGACAAGGGTGCCTGATGTAGTTGGTCATACTGCCAATTGTCTGGACCTTCTGCTGACCACCGATCCGGACAGCTGTATCGTAACAGTTTTCTCACCACTTGGAACTTCAGATCACTGTCTGGTGAAGTCTGTATCGTCCTTCTCCCCACCTGACTGCGACTCACGCGGTGAACGGCGAATGTGGCGTTACAAGTCAGCAGATTGGGATGAGATGCGGCACTTCTTTGCATCTTATCCTTGGCAGCAGGTCTGCTTCTCTTCTAAAAATCCGTCGAGCTGTGCAGATGCTATATCCGATGTGATACGTCAAGCTATGGAGTATTTCATCCCTTATCGCGACGTACCCATCGGTGGCTCAGCTCACCCATGGTTCAACGACGATTGCGTTCAAGCTGAACAACGTAAGCATTCGGCGTTTCTCGCTTGGGTTGACGCTCGTGACCACAAAGCTCCGGATCTGAGTTCAAAGAAGAGAGCCTTCAACCATGCTGCCAAGTCCTACAAAAAGGCACTAAGGAAGGCTCGCTTCGACCGCATTAACCATATTGGTACAAAGCTCTCTGCGCAGCCGTCCGGTAGCAGAGCATTCTGGTCCCTTGCCAAGTCGGTCGAAGCGAACTTCTGTCGGCCCTCATTGCCTCCGCTGGTTAAACCTGATGGAACACTGGCTCATACAGCGAGAGAGAAAGCGGGTCTCTTTGCATCTCTCTTCGCCCATAATTCTCGTCTTGACACTGGTAGTGCTACTCCACCGACTCTACCTCACTGCGATACTTCGATGCCCGAAGTCCGCATAAGGAACAAATAGGTTCTGAGAGCACTGTGTCGTCTTGACGTGAATAAAGCTAGTGGACCAGATGGTATACCAGCGATTGTTCTCAAGGCTTGTGCACCCGAGTTGTCTCCTGTATTGACACGTTTGTATCGCCTCTCATTTGAGACTGGTATAGTGCCCAAGTCCTGGAAGCTTGCCAACGTGCAACCCGTGCCCAAAAAAGGCAGTCGTACCGATCCTACCAACTATCGGCCGATTTCAGTAACCTCCATACTCTGCAAGATTTGGAGCGTGTATTGAACTCACGCCTCTTGGCATACCTGGAAGGTAACGATCTCCTCAGTGACCGACAGTACGGGTTTCGCCGCAATCGATCTACTGGGGACCTACTAGTTTATGCCACCCACTTGTGGGGCGAGACCCTCGAGAAGAATGGGGAAGCGATTGCTGTTTTCTTAGACGTCTCGAAGGCCTTCGACAGGGTATGGCACGCTAGTCTATTGAGTAAGCTTTCAACGTACGGCATTTCCCCTGGTCTGATTAACTGGGTAAAAGACTTCCTGAGTGAACGTTCTCTCCGAGTTGTTATCGATGGATGCTCATCAGAGCCCATGACGACTAATGCCGGAGTTCCTCAGGGGTCTGTTCTCTCTGCAACTCTCTTCCTGCTGCATATCAACGATCTGCTGATGCCCGGTATCTATGGGTATGCAGATGATAGCACAGTTGTAGAGAGATACCTGCCAGGTGCTCGAGCTAGTAAGGAGCTAATCCGGTCCGAAAGAGAGGCTATGGTAGAGCGTACGAATGTCTCACTTCAGGCAGTCTCCAAGTGGGGTGAAGCCAATCTGGTGGGATTCAACGCCGCCAAAACACAAGCGTGTCTATTCACCGCTAAAAGGAGCCCGTTCACCTTGGCTCCTGTTTTTCAGAATGTATCCCTGGAGTACACCGACCGCCTTCAGCTCTTGGGAGTTGAAATTTCCTCAGACCTTAACTTTGGGCGGTTCATTGAGTCCAAAGCCAAGGTAGCTGCTAGGAAACTCGGCGTACTTGCAAAGGTCCGGCGGTACTTCACACCAGGACAGCTTTTAATGTTATACAAAGCACAGGTCCGTTCGTGTGTAGAGTACTGCAGCCACATATGGGCTGGTGCTGCAAAATGCCACCTGGCAGCTTTGGACTCGGTGGAAAGGCGTGCAAAGAGGCTAATTGGTGATCCAGATCTAGTTAATTCCAATCTACAAAGTCTTGAGCACAGGCGTAGGGTAGCCAGCCTTTCGGTGTTTTACAGAATGCATTTTGGAGAGTGTGCGCAGGAATTGCATGACTTGATTCCACCATCTCATTTCTACCATCGGACAAGCCGACGAACGGCGAGTATCCACCCTTACGTTGTTGAAATCTCTACGGTCCGGACCAAGCGTTTTGCCTCGTCGTTTATACCGCGTACAGCGAGGGACTCGAATAATTTGCCTGCTGCGTCCCGTCCGATTATAATTTGGGTCTCTTCAAGGCTAGAGTGAATAGGCTCTCAATAAATTAGTGCGCCTCACCATCAACGATTGCATTACCACTTACCATCAGGTGGGATCGCAGTCAAGCACTAGTTTATATCAATTAAAAAAAAAAAAAGTCTATGTAGCGTCACACAAAAAAGAGCAACTTACGCCAACGTCGTGTAAAGAAATGCAACAGAACGATGAGATAAATCGATAAACATAGACTAAGACTGTCTGAATATCGAGTGGTGTAATAGGCGCTTTATGTGTTCCGAAAAATTTGAATGTCAGTAAAGTCAAATCTTTATTGCAGAACACAATACAATAAATTATACATTTCAGGATGTCATTTGAATGCTCTAGTTAATTGTGTTTTACCAAATTAGGCATGCAAAATTGTAGTAAATTCAAAAAACATTTTGTTAGTAAGGTACTTAATATGTCAGAGATTAATACTAAATGATAATGTCAACACAGAACAAATACAAAATTTATATAGTCAAATGACAATGTCAGCACAAAATAAAAACTAAATTAAAATAAATACAATAAATCGATTAAGTAAAGTAAATCGGGCTTAAAAAGAAGCAACCTGTCTGAGAGGTATTCACTCACGGTATAGTACGTTTTTTTATGAGTAAATTGTGTAATTGTTTTTTAAATAAGTCAAAATCTTTGCACTCTAGCAAAGATTTACGGAGTTTGTTGTATATTCGTGGAACCATTCCTAATAAACTTTTATGAAATATGGCTTTTTTGTGTGGTCTACCGCTTATCTTGTGTCTAAGTCGCGCGCTGTTATGAGTTCCAAACAAATGACGATTATTTTTAACAAATATCGTCACCTCATATATGTACAGGCAGGATACTGTTAATATACGAAGATTCGTAAAATACGGTTTACAGCTTTCCGTGCTTTGAATGCCGCATATTGACCTAACACACCTTTTTTGAGCCCTAAATACCGTGTCCATATTTGTAGAATTACCCCAATATATGATGCCGTAGCGTAACGTAGCTGTAACATACGCATGATACGCTGTAACCAAGGCTTTAAGATTTACCTCCTTAGCAAGATTGCGTAGAGCATATGAATGTTGACTCAGACGTTTACATAGATTGTAAGTGTGAGTTTTCCAAGTCATATCTCTATCTAGTTCTAGTCCTAAAAATGTTGTAGTACTCGTTTCTGAAATAATTTTGTCTCCATATTTAATGTCAAGTTTTTTATTATTTGTCCTTTGCTCAAATGTCATTATTTTAGTCTTGTCAATGTTTATCCTTAAATTATTCACGCTCATCCATTCTATGAATACCTTGAGACAGTGGTTTATCTCTCTCTCGAGTGTCGTCGCATCATTAATGCCACTAAAGACAACCGTGCTATCATCAGCAAACAAAACTATAGAATGATATGTTTCTCTAGGCATGTCATTAATATATATAATAAATAATAAAGAGCCTAGAATACTTCCTTGAGGTACTCCATATTTATTTTGTCTCTGACTTGATACATACGTACGCTCGGTTTTTGACTTAATACAGACTTTATCTATCTTCGAAACTTGTTTTCTGTTTGATAGGTACGATTTCAAAAGTTTGAGAGCATTACCTCTAACTCCATATCTTTCTAGCTTCTTTAAAAGTATTGAACGATCCACAAAGTCAAATGCTTTACTCATGTCCATGAATAAAGCTGCCACTGGACTTCTGTTATCAATACCCGTTACAATTTTTTCAAAGATATTAAAGATTGCCATATTAATATTCTTTTTCCTTCTAAAGCCGTACTGTTCACCAGCAAAAAGATTGTTTTGTTCAAAAAATGAGTATAAAGAATTGTAAATAACTTTTTCTATTATTTTGGAGAATATTGGTAGCAATGCAATAGGCCGACAATTGGCTGGGTCATGTTTGTTTCCTTTCTTGAAACAGTGGTTTTATAACTGCCAATTTTAACCTATTCGGAAACACACCCAGTTCTAAGCACAGATTTATTATGTGACTAAGTATTGGCGCGATAATATCCGATACAGATTTACAACACATGACATTTTCGACATTAGTTGTGATGTCACCATATCCAGCTGTTTGTATTATTTAACGATTTAATTAAATTTATAATGTCAGAGGGAACTGTGGGTCTTAAAAATAATGAGTCACGATGCATGTCAAATTTTAAATTTTGATTACTAATATTATTAATGTCAGATACAGATTCAATTTCGTCAATAAAATAGTCATTGAAAATTTGGGAAACATCTCTGGGGTCAGTTACATCTTTGGTATTTATTTTAAGTTTTGTTATTCCTTCAAGCGGCTTATTATTTTTGCACTCTTTAACTTTAACACTCGTGACCTGCAGTCTTTTTAAAAATCAAATTAAAACGTAAATAATGTAAATATACTCGTAATTAATGATCTGAACTAAAAATATCTGCTTATAATTATTCTTAAATCAAAATTCAATTAAATAAAACTGTAGTGTTTAAGACGACATTATGATATTCATATAACAGATCACGATTCATAAGAATCAGTGTCTGTATCACTGTTCCGGAACGTTTCAGTGATTCAGATGCAAATGTTCCTATCGCAAATATGAAACATTTTGCCCACTATACCAACCATGTATTTAGTAAGAAAGCTATTTTATTTTTTGATTGTTTCTGTTGTGCTGTGTTATTAGTTCTGTTCCGGTTCGAGGCAGTGTTTATGTTTATTTGATGTCTCGTTTACACGTGGGCTGAGCTTCGATCAATCGCATCCCTAGCCATTATGTAAACGGGGAAACCCCGTTTAAACAACGGCCATTGGCCAAGGCTGGGGCCACGTGTAAACGCACCATGATAGTTCGCTCAGCCCAAGAATATCTATAATATTCTTGGCTCAGCCCCTCCATTAGGCCGTGCGCGCACTGCCCTGCGTTTTTCTAACGCATAATCTGTGAAGTATGGAGTCTCATAGAAGTGCGCGCACTGCCGTGAAATAAACGCATGCGGTAGAATCACCGTTGGCCTCTCGCTGCAAATTTGCGGTGAATCTACCGCAAATATTTTTGTATCGTATAGACACGGTAATATTATCTATACAGTATTCCAACTTCATACAAATGGACGAAACGCGAGCTATACCTACGCGCCTCGATCTCGAGGTGCGCTTGGGATGCAGACAGTCGCGTCTGTGCCGCGATTTTTTCAATAAAAATAAGTTCAAGTACATATTAATATATTTAATATGACGAGTAGGATATATTGCGCTGTTTTTGGTTGCATGAATTCTTCTTTTAAAACCAAACATATAAGTTGTAAAGTAGCTGCAGGTATCTATAACCAAGTAAAAGATATTCCTTTTTCTCCACCTTGTCCATATTTCCCAAAACAATTTTTAATTAAGCTTTAGAATGCGGATTTTTGTACTTTAAAATTTAATAATAAAGCATTTCGTAGGTACGTCTCAGTCGAGGCGCAAATATTTTTCGGTCGCAAATATTGAACACTTCTTATTCAATTCACAAAGTATTTTATTTGTTTATATAAAAAAAAGTATATTTACAATCACAAAAATAAATGGAAACAAAGTAGGCAAATGTAATTAAAATGCTGGAGGCGGGCAGCCACAGTGCGGGCAGCCCTATCGCATGTTTACGTACCGCGCGGCTGTAGGCATTTATTTCAAAGATACGGCCGAGTTACAATACTGTATAGATAATATTACCGTGGTATAGAGATCTAGGAAGCGCCGCGCACTGCCGCGAAACTAACGCACGTTTTAACCGACTTCAAAAAAAAGGAGGAGGTTATCAATTCGGTTGTATTTTTTATCATCATTTTTTTTATGTTTGTTACCTCAGAACTTCGTCGTTTCTGGACCGATTTGCGATATTTTTTTTTCCCATATGAGATATGCTTCCAGATTAGTCCCAATTTTTTAAAAATTCAGTTCTGATGATGGAATCCATGAGGAATCGAGGGTACCTACTCCTCAAAAATTATAGGCCACCTTATAGTGATTTTGGTATTTTCATCGAGAACTTAAGCATTTACAGTAAAAAGTAACATTTGATGAAATGGAACTGATGAAGAAGACCAGAAATGGTCAACGGAACTTCATACTCACATAGATATCACAATGAAGATAGTAAAAAATAGATAGTAAAAAAAAATCAAAGTGTAAAATAACTTCGTCGGAAGTCGGTATTTTTATATTAGTTTTGTTTTGTCTCTTCGATATTTAAGTTATTTTAAAAGTAAAGTTATTTTGCACTGTGGTTTTTTGACATAATTGAGATACATTATTTTTTTATATTTTATTTATTTAGGGCCTCCAAGAAAAGATGTTCACACAAATATAAGTGTTGAATACATTTAAGTTTTAAATTAGCGCACTTCCTCAATTACAGCCTACAGGAGGCCACATGGATAGAGTTTAAACAATTTAAATCCAAAATAAGAATAGGTAGGTATTTTGTTTTATTACGGAGTTTCCGTGACTACTTTCCATAGAAAGAACGAAACGAAACGAAATTCCTCATAGGATCATAGCAGCTGATCATGATCAGCTATTCGCAGCAGGCAATAGGAATTTCGTTCTATATCTTCGATGGTCATGATAATATTTGTATGAAACCTATGAAATTTGGAAGTAGGTACCTATACACTCTCTCTACATAGTTATTGTACTCTGTGCTATACACGTTCTAATAAATCAAAACCGGTCCATAATTGACCGAAAAATTGGACCCCATCATCAGAACTGGATTTTTCCTATAAAGGCAAAAAAAAAATTAGCAAATCGGTCCATAAACGACGGAGTTCTGAGGTAACAAACATAAAAAAAAATGATGATAAAAAATACAACCGAATTGATAACCTCCTCCTTTTTTTTGAAGTCGGTTAAAACGTGCGTTAGTTTCGCGGCAGTGCGCGGCCCTGTGAATGCGTTTATTCTACCGCACGGTAGAATAAACGCACCGCATTCCACCGCAAGGCAGTGCGCGCACGGTCTTAAGTATACTATAGTAGTCTTTGATTAAGGGCCTGTGCACACTTGAGACAAGGCGACGTCGCAGACTTGTCTGCGACAAGACCGTTTTGTCTGCGATACGGCGCACACTCAAGAAAAAAGTCTAGCTGCGTACAGCCGTGTTCCACTAAAAGTGGTGGTTTTAACCCAATTTAGTTGTGAAATATTGGTTTTAATGGCTAGTGGATTTTTCTAGTGCTTTAGTAAAATTAAATTTCTTATTAAAAATGCGATCACTCCTGGTGTAAATCAGCACCATAGAATCCATCAGGCCATGGTCCGGAGCGAGGATGAGTGGCAGGCGGTCGCCTCCTTCTGCGAAGCAGTAATGCTAGCAAGGAGGCGGCCGATCGCGTGAGGCAACGGTCCTCACGCCCCAAACGCCGCCGGGATTCCGATCCCGATTTCCGGCCACCGTATGCGCGGGCTTGCGGACGGCGAGCAATGGGTAGCCCGCCGTCCGGACCGAGCCCAAGTCGTCGACGGCGCGTATTGTTCCACGCGCGCCTCAGGGCGATGTCAGCAAATCGTAGGGGCCCAGCAGGGTCGAAGCCTACTGGGGCCATGGGTAGTGTGAAAACGAATTCCGGGGCCCTGGGACGAAGGCAATGAAGGAACAGGAGTGCGTTTTTAAATAAATAAAATAAAAAAAAAAGTGTAGCACTCGGGGACTGCCGCGGTAAAGCTATTGCATAGCATTTTGTATCAACTTATGCAATTATAATTATTTATTTATTTTATTTATGCAGTATTTCTTTTTCTTTGATATTAATTCAAGTTACACTTTTTGAGCGTGGTGACCGATAAGAAAACAATTTTTTTTCTTTTATTAAATAAATAAACGAGCTTCGTAGAGTCGTACAATACGGTTAGTTGCACGCACACAAACACCGTGTCGAAGACTGCCGAAAAGAAACGACGTTAGACAATGCACGGCCTTCAAGCCACACCTCCGTGCCCGTCGGAGTGGGGAGCGTGAGGTTTTTTTTCGTTACGGAATTTCTGGATTCGGTCCCCGCGCTCAAGGCCCTCTATAGAAGCTATGCAATAGCTTAATAAATAAAATAAAATCTTTTTATTTCAGACATATTTGGTCCATATAGTTACATTTTACATTTTCATTATTATATTATTAATTGATTATATTCTGTATTACTTTGTATTTCATCAATTTAATTTATTGAAGTTATACTTCTTTTGCCGCGATAGAGAAAAATGATGAGAGTGAATTTTTACGATGCGCGCGCACACCGACACCTAAATTCTACATCGTGAAGTTAGTTCTAGGTGGCATGCATGAAAATTGATAACTATGTTCAAGTTGTATATTCTAGTAATTTTATATTTAGAACACGTGTTTCGTAAGAGTACAATTAAACAGTGTGAATAAATAAATATTATTTTGGTGTTTTTATTGATTAATTTTAATATTTATCGTTAATCACTAAGTACTGCATTTTAGTTATTTTTTTTCCATACGCCAAAGAAGTATAACTTATAACGCGTGTACATAAGTACACACACTCTTTTTTATATTTTAATATTATTATGTCATATTGTTATTATATTATTAATTTAATTAAATTTATTTAATTGTCATCATTATATTGTATAATAATTAATTTACCTCTAAACTACACGCAAAACAAACACAAACACAAACGCAAATCTGCGTGCCAACATGTTACAGCGGACCGCCATCGCCCTCCTCTCCCTTTCTATATCCCTATCATCTTTTAAATCCTCGGTGACCACATGGCCGAGGTATTTGAATTCATTCACTCTACGAAGAGCGACAGCGTTAAGCAGCACAGGTGCCACATCCCCCAGTTTACGACCCCTGGCTTGAAATACCATGAGTTCGCTTTTCCGCTCATTGTACATTAGACCGTGTACTCTGGCATACTCCTCACACACGCCTATCAGCTTTCTGAGCGCGGCCACTGATGGGCTGAGCAACACCATATCATCTGCGTAGCTGATACTGTTGATACAGTGACCATCAATCGAGCAACCCACTCCGATGTTGCTCAGCTCAACAATTAGCCCGTTCACGTACAAGTTGAAGAGTGAAGGAGATGTTAACCCCCCTGTCTCCTCCACACTCCAACCTGTACTCATCAGAAAGCTCGCCAAGCTATTTGACCTGATTAGTTTGGTGATCATACCAATATTTAAACATATTAATTAGCTCACCCGGCACACCTGTACTCTTTAATTTACACCAGAGAATATCATACCTAACCAGGTCAAAAGCCTTGGAGAGATCAAGAAAGGCTGCATACACAGGCGTGTTCCTGTCTGTGTACCTAATACCTGACAGTCTGCTTGAGAGACATAACTGCGCATTCTGTCG
This sequence comes from Mythimna impura, assembly GCA_905147345.3. Lineage (NCBI taxonomy): Eukaryota > Metazoa > Arthropoda > Insecta > Lepidoptera > Noctuidae > Mythimna > Mythimna impura. The sequence continues at coordinate 10,379,246 of LR990342.1, read as the reverse complement.
AAAGTCCTGGTCTAAAACCGAACTGTGCGTCGTTTAAATTTAAGTGTTTCTTAAGCTGTCTCTCAAGCAGCCCATCAAGCACCTTGGCTGTGGTTGTAGCCAATGATATCGGGCGGTAGTTGCACTTATCAGAATTATCTCCAGTCTTGTTTTTAATTATAGGCACTACCACCGTCTTCATCAGCTCATTTGGCAGGTAGGAATGCCTAATACAGAGCGTGAAAAGCAGTCCCAGGAGCCTCTGGAGGTGTGGCCCCGCATGCTGAAGTTTTTTCTAGATTCATACATTTCATTATAAAACTTACCACTGTCAGGTCGACCGTAACACACCCAGGTTAAAAACTTTTGCCTAGCCTCCCTGTGAGCGTCACGAACATACTTGTTCCATCCGACAACATGACGACCGCGGCGCCGTCCGCCACTAACCCCACGACCCACATAGCTATCGACGGCAGCCCCCTGTAACGCTGTTACAATGTCACCATAAAGCGCGTCTATCGCTGCCAAGTGATCCTTGCCACTCTCACTACACATGCTATCACAACACTGTTGGAATTCATGAGGGAGTAATTTTAGTCAGTAATAGTCTGACACTATCTCTCGCTCCGCCCAAGAGCGGGATTTGTCATTAGATGATTTTTCCACCTAAAAAAAAAAACTAGAATCCATAAAATATATCAATCTGTTACCGACGAAGATGGTGCAAACAAAAATGATTCGTTTGAAGACGAATTAATACATAGCTGTTATTGAATAATTTGTAGGTATGTTGATTTATCTACTAACGTTAATTTACCCACAAATGGTATAGAGGAAACTAATAACCTATATGCCTACTTGTTTTATTTCGTACAACACAATTTTTTTTAGTGGGATAATTTTTTGTTAGTGGTTTTAAAAGTTGACTGTAGTGGCACGGTAATATTATCTATACAGTATTCCAACTTCATACAACGGACGAAACGCGAGCTATACCTACGCGCCTCGATCTCGAGGTTTTTTTTTTTTTTTTTTTTTTTTTTCGGGTGGGAAAATCATCTAATGACATCCCCCGCTCTTGGGCGGAGCGGGGGATAGTGTCAGACTTTTACTGACTAAAAACCCACTCCTGTTCCTTCTTTGCCATTTTTTTTTTTTTCCAGGGCCCCGGGGATCTCTTTCGCATCACCCATGGCCCCAGTAGGCTTCGACCCTGCTGGGCCCCTACGGTTGCTGACATCTCCTTGAGGCGCGCGTGGAACACTACGCGCCGTCGACGACTTGGGCTCGATCCGGACGGTTACCGGACGATCGGACGGCGAGCCACCCATTGCTCACCGTCCGCAAGCCCGCGCCTACGGTGGCCGGAAATCGGGATCGGAATCCCGGCGGCGGTTGGGGCGTGAGGACCGTTGCCTCTCGCGATCGGCCGCCTCCTTTGCTAGCATTACTGCTTCACAGAAGGAGGCAACTGCCTGCCACTCCTCCTCGCTCCGGACCATGGCCTGTACCAAGGCCCGGCGCGAGAGATCGCTGCCGCCGATCGCCCCCACGAGGACGCGGCGGTGCTCTGCCCAAGCGGGGCACACCTCTACCGTATGCTCCACCGTGTCCTCCGGGCGGTCCACACAATGTTGGCACCCGGGCGTCTCTTCTGCACGAATCCGGTGCAGGAACCTCCCGAACTTACCATGTCCGGTGAGGACCTGCGTCATGCGGTAGGTAAGAACGCCGTGAGGTCTTTCCAGCCACTCCTCAAAGAGAGGACTTATCGCCATAATTATGGCGTGCCCAGCACTGGCTCGATCTCGAGGTGCGCTCGGGATGCACAGTCGCGTCTGTGCCGCTCGATTTTTTCAATAAAAATAAGTTCAAGTACATATTAATATATTTAATATGACGAGTAGGATATATTGTGCTGATTTTGAATGAATGAGAATTCTTCATTTAAAACCAAACATATAAATTGTAAGTAAAGTAGCTGCAGGCAGATACCTATCTATAACCAAGTAAAAGATATTCCTTTTTCTCCACCTTGTCCATGTTTCCCAAAACAATTTTTAATTAAGCTTTAGAATGCGGATTTTTGTACTTTAAAATTTAATAATAAAGCATTTCGTCGGTACCTACGTCTCAGTCGAGGCGCAAATATTGAACACTTCCTATTCAAAGTATATTTACAATCACAAAACTAAATGGAAACACAAAGTAGGTAAATGTAATTAAAATGCTGGAGGCGGTCAGCCATAGTGCGGGCAGCCCTATCGCATGTTTATGTACCGCGCGGCTGTAGGCATTTATTTCAAAGATACGGCCGAGTTACAATACTGTATAGATAATATTACCGTGGTAGTGGTGAATTAGTGTAACTCTTGGCAACAATGGACGTCTCAAAGCAGTCTTGTCGCAGACAAGCCTGCGACGTTGTAGACAAGTCTGTCTGTCTTAAGACAGTCTTGTCTCAAATGTGAGCAGACCCTTAAGAGATTTCAAGCAATGATTGGCTAATTCACGGTCCGCTCCCTTTCTACTCCGCCCAGTTCCGAGCCAGTAGTAACGCACCCTTAAAAGTTGGGTATACAGGTGGAAATTTTGTGCATATGAGTGGAAAGTTTGAAATAAAAATACATTGTTAAAGCGCACAGGCATATATTGTTATTAGAGCCTACGCTTCCTGTTGAGCCTGAAGCCTCTTGATGTAGGATGCCTTCTTCTGCTTGATCCTGTTTTTCCTTTCGGCCAGGGTCAGCTTGCGCTTGTTCCAGCGCTTCTGCTTGCCAGCATCCTTCGCCTTGGCTTCCTTCTTTGTGTGGGACGGGTCTGCACGGATCAATTCATGCGCTTTCTTGTAAGTGGCCTCAATCTAAAAAAAAAAAGTTATTGATTAATAAATTAAGCCAACATACAGTATAATGTGAGTGCTACATCAAAAAGCTGTAGCAATATTTTAGTACTTAAAATATTATGGAATATTTTAGGTGTGGAAAAACATTGCAATAATTTTGTCCAATTTCGACACTGTTGCAAGTATATAGAAAAGAACAGTAATTTGGTTGGACGTTTATGTAAATATTATGTTGTTTTAAGCAATAGAATCCTTCCAAGCATCCGTAACTACTCTCCTTGCCTCTTTCCTGATATGGATAGATAGATCTATGATCTCTTTTAGTTAATTAGAGCATCATACTTATGAAAAACCTGTTTTGTTTTAAAATGAAGTGTTTCAATAGGCTTCTTTATATATGGAGTGTTATACTTACAGAATCAGCAGCGACACCAAGTTTGATGTATTTGCTAAACTGTCTTTTGAAAGAATCTTCATCATCTGCTTCAAGACTGCGCATGTATTCAGCCACATGTAGACCAAAGATGTGTGCTCTGTAAAATGGTTTATTTTTTAAATTATATATTATGTTCACAATCTGCAACAGTATAGTTGTCTTTCAGATAAGCACTTTTTGTATTTTTATTTATTCCTACACAATGTTAGATTAGAGATCTGAAGAATGATCACAAGACCCTTAAGAGGGTCCTTTTCCACTTTTCGTAAACATCGAGCATGGTTAAAAAAGCAAGCAATAAGCTTAAAAGCTTGTTGCTTCATGTTACGCAATCCAACGCGATGTTTGATGAAGAGGCAATGCAAAAAAAAAAGAGAGATAACGCATGAAAACTCTGTTGGCATTCGGTCATTTTGTGATTTACTTGAATATTTCACAAAATTTGTTCCAGGAAATACATGTTTTTTTTAAACCCTTAAGTTTTTCAGAAAAATTTTCGTCATTCAGAATCTCGATTAAATGTGCAAGGCTTCTTCTATTGATGTACTTTTTTATATTTTTGTTATACAAGTGCATTATGGAGGGCCAAAAATCTATATAAGCCTAGACAATATCTAGAGAAAGATGTGTAATAAAATCACAATCATGTAAGAGCGGTTGTATGAAAATGTACCTCGAAAAATGGCCTTATTCATTTAAACAATAACCAGTAAACTTGGGATTCTGAAAGTTAAAAACCAAACTGTGACAGTGAAATGAACATGATTTCATATTTATTTTTTCGCAAGCAGGTTTTATATTAGACACACATCTCACATTCAACCTTAGGAGTACAGCCTCAGTGATTTGATTATTGGCTTCACTTGCCAATACCATGCGATTTAGAGATTTCATTTTTGTAATTTTTTTTTTACATTCATCATCATTTCAGCCGAAAGACGTCCACTGTTGGACTTAGGCCTCACCTAAGTGTCGTTTTTTCACAATTTACATGAAGTCAATGTTTTTAAGACCGGTTTCAAAAAGTTTGAAATGAACTTGTTATCACAACCAATAATCTTAAATTTTACTGTTGCTCCAATAACGCTGTCTAAACAATAGATATACCATAATTCAGAGGATGAATGGAGCTACATTATTCAAAGTAATATATATTTTATATTTCGGTAATAAAGGAAAAAAGGATAAGCTCACCTGTGTACTTCAGCATTGAATTTCTTTGCTTCAGCATCATATCCTGGGAACCTCTTGATTGAGTGAGGAACATTTAGGCCACCGTCAACTGCACCCTTCATGGCTCCGAACACACGAGCACCAGTGGTGGTGCGTGCCAGACCCACATCAAGGTAACATCTAAGATAAATAGAGTAAATAATTAAATAAAAATGCATTTAGAAAAAAATAATATTGTGTGACAAAAGAATGAAATCAGAGAATTACAAAACAACATTTTTTTTTGTCAGACCGCCCGTAATTACTTCATCATAAAAAAAGGATTATTGGTCAACATAAATTAGAAGAAGTAGAATGTTTGCTTGCCCAATTAATTAATAAATTATTGATAGTTCTAATGTCCTGTAAATATTTATTATTACCTGAAAGCGCCTGGGCCATTGTCAACAGGTTCTACATTGTATTCATCACCTGTCACTTCAGTAGCGCCACTGTATAGGGTGTCAAGGCCAAGCCTCTGGAGCAGTCTTCTTGCGAGCAACAAACCAGTGCAGTAAGCAGCAGCATAGTTTGTCAACCCAACCTATAAATTATTAATAATTATATTAATCATTTTAATTATTTAAAGGTCACAACAATGATTATTAAAAAGAATCAGTATTGAACCGTATAACAACAGGGTTGTATGAGTTTGTACGTCTCTTCAGACCGCCCGTTCAAAATCATCATTGAGATTTTCATAAATAATATAGTAGATGCAGTACCAGTCATGCAGTCTGCAGACCATTTAACTGACCTTGTCTAAGACAGGATTGTCATGTATCTCTATCCTACTTGGGTAAAATATAATAAACTTTGCTTCAATTTAGCTAATTTATCTATTACTGGTAAGATGCCTTACCTTGACGCCGTAGCGTGGCAGTTCGTGGGAGTAAGCAGCACACACAATGTGGTCACCCTCAATACGGGAGTAAGCCACTTGGCAGGTCACGTCCTTGTTGGACAGACGGACGATCAGGCGGTACTTGGGAGTGTTGTATTTATTCTTGTCCTGTTATAAAAATTACTAAAATTAAATCTTAGACAAATGAAAGTAACGTACAATAAAATAATAAATATAACAGTAACTTACTTGAACAGTCAGGCGTTTACGGGCATAGTAGTCGGTCTTTCCCTCACGACGCCTCTTGAATTTAACTTGGTACCTCTTGAAGTACTGCTTGTTCTTCACAACTTTCACGAAAGCCTAAAACAATGCTTTGATTCATTCAACTGAGCCTGACAAATAAACACAGGTGTGCGTCTAGTTTTAGGTTATCAGAGACACTATATAATCAATAGTGCTACAGTCTAAAACAAAATCAAAGTTGTAATTCACATAAAACATGGAAATACACATCAATCTTGCTTCTCCTGCAGCATCAGATGACGCGCATGTGTCGGTGTTTCATCATTTAGGTTAGAAATTAAAACAATTATGTGAAAATAACAGTCATTGTCATTGAAAAGACTATAAATGAGTAAATGAGCTACGATAATACTAATACAATCTGCTTGGGGTATAATGTTATTGGCCCAATGATCAAGTAGCGTGAACTCCTTTCTTACATGGCAGAGTTATCAACTTATATTTTCACAATCACAAATCAAAATATCAGTAAGGTTTCATAATACACGCAAGATTTAACCGCACTAAGAACCATTGTAAATATTTAAGCACCAAAGCTCACCATTTTTATTTATTCCTAAATTTATTTAGGAATCGGGCGTCCGAGTAAGGACACCACCGGAAAAAGAAACTTTTTTAATAGATGACAACTGACATTTTATGTTATGTTGCCAGCTCTTGTAATTCAAGAGGGGTAAATCATCAAGTTTTATACTCTCTGGATTGATCACGTCAACCTCAAAAATGTACCCATAGATTAAAGGGCCTATTACACTACGCTTTTTTCAGCACACATTATTCAGACTGTCTTAGGACCGTATTACAGAACCTTACTCAAGTACTACTTAAACTGCGTTCAACCGATTACTGCTTGAGCGAAGAATCTCGACTTAGGCGTTCAGTTTATTTTAGAACTATCCTCAAATTCAAATCAAACGAAACTACGCTTGAGTAGAGATTTTGATCTCTGATTTAAATCCACAATTTCCATGAGATTCTATGCTCAAGCGTGGTCTCGACTACACTTGCGAAAACAAAGATCAAATCTCGCCTCAAGCAGAGATTCTGAGCTGATTGTAATTTTAAAATAAGGACACATTGAGTGGAGCTCACTCAAGCACTGTTCTGTAATACGTTAAAAATGACATTTTAAAGTGACACTGCTCAGGTGATTATTGATTGTAGTTTCTCTGCTCAAGTCAAGTTCTAAAATGAAAACTCCAACTGAGACTCGTTTTAAGTAATGCTTGAGTCTTGATTGTAGTTCTATAATACGGGCCTTAGAGTTTACGTAGACAGCTGGCTATTACACCAGACTGAATAACGCGCGCTTATTTATTCGGACGCAGGACGTCGACGTTGACGGTTTTCATTGCACCTGCAATTTCGAAACCACAAAAGATTGCCGTAGCACTTACTACAACTAATTTGACTGCTAATTTAAATTATATGTACTATCTTTTGTCCACGGCTTTGCCCGCGTACATAAAATACAGCTATGTCACTCAGGAATAAAGCAGTTTTGAGTACTTTCAGAGATTCCCTCCTATAAACAAAAAAATAAACTTTACCTCTTTATAGGATGTATATTATTAGTGTAGGTTTTAATTTCTTTTTAAACGTCGTTAAGCTCGCTTTTTTATCGTAATTTTACACTTCGAATAAAACTGTGAGTACTGGCCGTCCAGTACAAAGTGACACTGCATGTCGTTAACTTAGTTACTAAAAAAAACAACTGTGTCAAATAAAAGGAATGTAACAAGATCATGTATATTTTTTTTATCATTAAAAAAATCCCTCACAAATTGGTAGCAGAGCGTGGTTATCTTAGAAAGTATGAAAAATGGCATCAACGAGTTACCTTATTATAGAACCGTTGACGAAGAAAAATTACGATACGTGGTGTTTGCAAGCACAAGCGGTACTAATAAAAAATGAGTACTGGGATATTGTAAGCGGCGAGAAAACGCTACCACCAGCTACGGATGCGGCAGCGAGATCGGCGTTCAAAAAAGAGGACTTGAAGGCAAGGGCTTTTTTTTTTAATTTTTTTTTTTTTTTTCGGGTGGGAAAATCATCTAATGACATCCCCCGCTCTTGGGCGGAGCGGGAGATAGTGTCAGACTTTTACTGACTAAAAACCCACTCCTGTTCCTTCTTTGCCATTTTTTTCCAGGGCCCCGGGGGTCACTTTCGCATCACCCATGGCCCCAGTAGGCCTCGACCCTGCTGGGCCCCTACGGTTGCTGACATCTCCTTGAGGCACGCGTGGAACACTACGCGCCGTCGACGACTTGGGCTCGGTCCGGATAGTCACCGGACGATCGGACGGCGAGCCACCCATTGCTCGCCGTCCGCAAGCCTACGGTGGCCGGAAATCGGGATCGGAATCCCGGCGGCGGTTGGGGCGTGAGGACCGTTGCCTCACGCGATCGGCCGCCTCCTTTGCTAGCATTACTGCTTCGCAGAAGGAGGCGACCGCCTGCCACTCCTCCTCGCTCCGGACCATGGCCTGTACCAAGGCCCGGCGCGATCGCCCCCACGAGGACACGGCGGTGCTCTGCCCAAGCGGGGCACACCTCTACCGTATGCTCCACCGTGTCCTCCGGGCGGTCCACACAATGGTGGCACCCGGGCGTCTCTTCTGCACGAATCCGGTGCAGGAACCTCCCGAACTTACCATGTCCGGTGAGGACCTGCGTCATGCGGTAGGTAAGGACGCCGTGAGGTCTTTCCAGACACTCCTCAAAGAGGGGACTTATCGCCATAATTATGGCGTGCCCAGCACTGGGTTGCAACTGTCGCTGTCGCCATTCCACCATGAGATCTCGCCGGAAGTCTTCCCGCCATGCCGCGACATGGCGCGGCAGCGGAGTTTCGCCCCGGCGTTGCATCTCCATGCGCAGATCGTGCATGCGTGCAAGGTCTTTTGCCTGCAAATCCCACGGTGGTTGGCCAGCAAGGAGGCTCGCTGCTTCGCGGGAAATCGTGCGATATCCCCGCACCATCCGAATGGCCATGACCCTCTGGCATGCGTTCAGCTTGGCCGCCGGTCGCTTTCGCAGCGACGGCGCCCATACCGGCGCCCCATAAAGGGCCATGGACCTAACGATTCCTGCGTAGAGCCTCCGGCAGGAGGCGTCTGGACCCCCTAGGTTAGGCAGAAGCCGCTTAAGAGCAGCCCCAGTCTGATCCAGTTTGGGAGCCAGACGTCGGAAGTGCTCCTCGGAATTCCATCGGCTGTCGAGGACGAGTCCCAGGTACTTCATCGTCGACCCGACGCCGATGTGAACTCCTCCTACCTTGAAGGCAAGGGCTGAAATCCTACTTTTATTGTCACCGTCAGAACTAAAACAAGTTAAAAACTGCGAGACATCCAAAGCTGTATGGGACAAATTAAAATCTATATACCAAAGTACTGGGCCTGCACGGAAAGCTACTTTAGTAAAACAGTTTTAAAGCGAATGACCACAGGAGAAGATATACATGACCACATAAATGATTTTATGGATATTGTGGACAAACTCGCAGATATGGATATTAAGGTACCTCCAGAACTGCTTAGTATAATGCTCCTCTACAGTTTGCCAAAAACTTTTGAGAACTTTAGGATAGCTATCGAATCTCGAGACACCCTGCCTAATCCTGAAGATCTAAGAGTAAAGATTCTGGAAGAATACCAAGCAAGGAGTGGAAATGAACAGCCTGAAAGCTCAGAAGCATATTATACCAAGAAAAACAGGAACAGGTTATATTGCAAAAGCTGTAAAAAGAAGAGCCACACTACCGACAAATGTTGGGGTAAGAAGAAAAACACAAATGAAAAAGACAACGGAAATAAATATAGTTATAACGTTTATCTGAGCACCGCAAATTCAGATGCTAATAAAAATGTCTGGTGTCTAGAAAGCGGCTGCTTATCACACATATGCGGTGATAAGTCAATATTTTCTAATATGACCCCTGAAAATGGTACCCTAAAGTTGGCATCAGACAAATGTACTAGTAGAATTCAAGGCAAAGGAAAAGTTACAATCAGTACTAACAAAGGCACGGCTACGATTTCCATGACACCCTGTATGTTCCCGATATATCAGTAAACCTTTTATCAGTCGCTAAGATTACGGCCAGAGGAAATAAGGTTGTTTTTGAGAAAGAGAAAGCCTATGTCGTACAAAAAACCGGTGAAAAGACACTGACTGCTCAAAAGAGAAATGGGATTTACTACTTTGAATCTGTATAAAAAGAAACTGCAAATTATACATCAAAAACTGACAGTGACATTATGGAAGGACATCGAAAACTAGGCCATATAAACGAAAGAGACTTGAAAAAGATGGCTAAAGATAACCTTATGTATGGTTTAAACTTAAACGATGAAGACATGGAAACATGTCAAACCTGCATAAAAGGCAAATTGACCAGATTACCGTTTATAAGACATAATGATCTGTATACAACCGATCACCTGGAAATAATCCATAGTGACGTTTGTGGACCTTTTGAATGTGATACACTAGCAGGATCAAAGTACTATGTTACTTTCATAGATGACTATAGTCGCTATTGCCACGTCTATTTTATTAAAAGAAAGAGTGATGTATTCAAGGTTTTCAAAGAGTATAAAAACGAAGTTGAGACGTTCCATAACAAAAAGATAAAGAACCTGCAGACCGACAATGGTACAGAATACCGCAACAAGGAATTCGATCATTTTCTCAAATCGCATGGCATCCAAAGAAGGTTGACCACAGTTTACACCCCTAAACAAAATGGGATTAGCGAGAGGAAGAACAGATCCTTATTAGACAAAGCTAGATGTCTGTTAATAGAGGCCAATGCACCTAAAAAGCTCTGGTCGGAAGCGGTAGCAACCGTAAACTACCTTATAAATCGCAGTCCTTCCGAAGCACTGAATGGTGAAACTCCATTCAAGAAATGGTTAGGCCGAATACCATGTCGTCACCGGAAAGCCAATACTACTTAAGCGCCATTTTGACCAAAATGAGTTATATATATCGTTGGATTGGATTTTTTTTACTGCGTCGATTAGTCGGGATTTCGTAATAATCTGAGCATTTTTTTGGCGCTTAAGCACTGCAAAAGTATGGTATTTATCATAATTTTGATGTTTTATTAAATACTTACGTAATGCAACTTATGATTATATTTTAGTTGTTGTCAGTTAAGTATTTTTCTATACTGACATCAGCCACTTTAACTTTGTTCAGCAACTGAAAATATTGTAGTTTGAGTCATTGATGTCGCTTTAGTATTTTTTGCCGACCGTAAATATGAGTTGATATGTAGCTAAGTAAATTTGCTTTACGTAAGAATTGATGAGCATGGCGCGTTAGTATATTTTGTCTTCGCAGTTTTCTGAGAGGGACCGGTTTAAGTAACTTTGCTTTTCATACCTAAGTATTTGAGTGTCTATTTAGAATGTTTTACATTCAATGAAATCGAATAATTATTATATTAAGCATGGATTATTTTACTCGACAAAATATTAATAGTTTGTTTAGCATTTAAATGTGTGAAACACGTACAAAAAATATTCAGTTATGTCTTTTGAAATAAAATTTTGTTTTGATTACGATTCGTTGAGTACTTATAATTTATATTTCGCGCGCGAGTTGTAGGCGGTTCAGTCGATGAGTCGACCTTGCTTTTGCTTGGATCCCCGCAGCGACAAAAGAGTGACGCGTGTATGAAGTTCCCGCAGCAAACAGTTAACAAGTTAGGGGGCTGAGTCACCCGCGTCCGTAGGAGAATACCCATACACGTGGTCCCCGGGTGGTGCTAATCAGGTGACATTAATTGGTGGTAGGTTTCGACCGACGGCTTGTGACCACCCACTGGGCATCGTACCGGAACACGGCTAGGCCGTTTGGCGGTACGACTTTGCCTAGTAGCCAATTCAGAGGAGTTGGGTCGAAGTGGCGGTTCTAATGTATGCAGACCAGCCGGACCCGCGCTGGTATTGAAGTATCGGGAGACTAGTCGCGGAGGGTAGCGGGATCCGAGGCACGGTGCACCGCAGGCCGACGCAGTTAGTTGGGGGCCCAAGTAATGTGCTAGCCACACATGAAAGGCTGCCCCGCCAACTGATGAAAAATCCAGGAATGCACCATCGTGCTGGTTGGCGACCAGATGAGAGGGCCCGATGGTCATTTCCGGGGGGGGCTCGGGCGTCCCCGCAGTCTCCAGACTAGTACCCCAATGATGCTGTCCTGCCAGTGCGTGACTGAAGGTTAGCAGCATGGGACTTCATTTCACCTCCTTCTCCTCTCCTACCTCACTCGTAATATGCCAGGGTTGAAAAAGAGAAAAGTAAAACAGCGGCTGCACTCCCTCTAACTTAAAGTGCACCTTAGCAATATTAGAGGTCTGCACTCCAATCTCGCAGCAGTTCATCATCACCTGGAGACTGAAAAACCTTTCCTCTTTTTTCTTTCGGAGACGCAGATAAGAAGTCCGTCAGACGTGTCGTACCTGTCTTACCCAGGGTTTACAATGGAGCACAGTTTTTAATCACACGCTGGTGTGTGTTTATACGCCAGGGACGACATCTGCTATCGGCGTCTCCGCAACCTTGAAGATTCCAGGTTCTCAACGCTTTGGGCTCTGGCGGACACAGGCATGGATAAAATTATCTATGCTTGTCTCCCGTTCGCACAGTGGTGATCAAGAGACGACCAGGCTCACACAGTACCTTAGTGAGGCGGCGGATGCGGCTCAGCAGAGGTACCCTTCCACACAACTAGTGTTACTGGGGGATTTTAATGCCCACCATCAGGAGTGGCTTTTCCCATACCAGTGCACAGATCATGCTGGTCGAGAGACGCGAAAGCTTGCGCTAGCGTTAAATCTCACCCAGCTGGTCCAGGGAGTTACGAGGGTGCCGGATGTTGATTCGCACACGGCCAACTGCTTGGACCTTCTGCTGACAACAGATCCAGACCACTATTCAGTGTCGATATCATCACCGTTAGGTAGTTCCGACCACTGTCTGGTGAAATCTATATCAGTCTACTCTCCGCCCGATCCCTGCCCTAGAGGCACCAGGCGGGTTTGGCGATATAGGTCAGCAGATTGGGATGGCATGCGATCTTTCTTCGCATGTTATCCTTGGCAGCCTACTTGCTTTTCTTCGGATGATCCATCATCATGCGCAGATGCTGTGACAGATGTGTTGCGGTGGGGGATAGAGTACTATATTCCATTCTCTGACGTAACAATGTCTGACCAGGCTCGCCCTTGGTTTGGTGCGGAGTATGATCGTGCTAACGCACTTAAGCACATCGCATTCCAGGCATGGGCCGACGCTCGTATTCACAAGGCGAGTGACGTGAGTCAGAAGAAGAGAGCCAAGCTAGAAGCTATCAACAGAGCTGCCAAGTCTTGCAAGAAGGTGATGCGGAGGTCTCGGTTCGACCACATTAGCCGCTTCGGGAATAAACTTGCTTCATACCCTGCTGGTAGTAAGGCGTTTTGGTCCCTGGCTAAGTCGGTTGAATTGAACTTCTGCCGTCCCTCACTACCGCCACTGCTAAAACCCGACGGGTCGCTGGCCCATACCGCTGAGGAGAAAGCAAACTTGTTTGCCTCACTCTTCGCGGAATCTTCGCGTCTAGATCCTGGTGACACGCGGCCCCCTGTTAATCCTGATGGTTGCGAAACGAGTATGTCGAATATTCGCATCCATCAGAAGGACGTCCGTAGGGTGCTGCGTAACCTTGACGTGAACAAGGCTAGCGGTCCAGACGGGATACCGGCAATTGTTCTGAGAACGTGTGCGCCTGAACTGTCTCCGATACGTACAGCCCGTGCCCAAAAAGGGTAGTCGGGCTGATCCAGCTAATTACAGGCCAATCTCAGTAACGTCCATTCTCTGTAAGACTATGGAACGTGTACTCAACACTAAGCTCCTGGCATACCTAGAAGCTGATGACATCCTAAGTGACCGACAATACGGCTTTCGCCAAAATCGGTCAACTGGTGATCTTCTAGCGTATGCCATCCACATCTGGAGTGAGACCATCGAGAAACACGGGGAAGCGCTTGCCGTCTCCCTCGATATCTCGAAGGCTTTCGATAGGGTCTGGCACGAAAGCCTTATTAGTAAGCTTCCTTCTTTCGGTTTACCTGCTGGTTTGTGTGTTTGGATTGCAGACTTCCTGAGTGACCGGTCCATCCGAGTGGTCATCGATGGCTGCTCGTCCGGTCAAATGACCATTAATGCCGGGGACCCTCAGGGGTAAGTGCTCTCGGCACCATTGTTCTTGCTGCACATAAATGATCTGCTTAAGCCCGGTACCTTTGGGTATGCAGACGACAGCACTGTTGCTGAGAGTTACATATCCAGCGCGCAAGCTAGTGGATCACAGATCCAGTCTCTCCGAGAGGCTATGGTCGAGCGCTTGGACTTGTCCTTGGAGGCAGTCTCTGAATGGGGCGATGCTAATTTGGTCAAGTTCAATGCTGCTAAAACTCAGGCGTGTCTATTTTCCGCTAAAAGGAGCCAATTCAGCCCTGCTCCAACTTTCCGGGGCGTAACCGTGCCGATAACAGACCATCTTGATCTTCTTGGTGTCACGCTGACGTCAACTCTCAACTTTGGGCCATACATCGAAGCAAAGGCTCAACTGGCAGCAAAAAAGCTGGGAATCCTCGCGAAGGTCAGACAGTACTTCACGCCGGAACAGCTGCTAAAACTTTGTCAAGCGCAAGTTCGATCGTGTATGGAGTACTGCTCTCATCTTTGGGATGGACCTGCCCGATACCAGCTTGATGCACTTGAGGCAATTGAGAGGCGAGCCAGGAGGATCATTGGCAGTGATGCACTCGTTGAGTCGAGGCTTCAAAGTCTTGAGCATCGACGCGATATATGATACACAGGTATTCAAAATCTACTAGACCTAATCAATTTGATCTCTTCGAAAATTGCGCCAAACTGTTACCCAATACATAATATTGTATTTAGATGTGTTGCGTTTATTATTCGTAGTGTGTTGCGTGACTTTTGCTATAAGCAATTAAGTTTTAAGACTGACAAGAAAACTGTCAACAATTTTTTTTAAATTTTTCATTAAAAGTGATTACTAAGCAAGCTGTATTTATTTATATTTTCCTTTTTCTACCAATATTGTAAAAAGATGCAGTCGAATTCAATTTAGGAATTACAATAGTATTCTCATTTATTTTATTCGCCGCTAGTACCATTGTTAGCACTTACTTATTGTTGTCTATGTCCGATAAGAATAATATATTTAAATTTAAATGATATATCTTTTACATAAGTCTTTTTGGCATAACAATGGTATCAACTTTTAATGCTATACACCGTTTTTCTGTACGGTCCTAAGACATTATTATAACGTTTAAGTGCTTTTATCCTGAGACTACATCAACCCGTAATGCGTGTTAGTACTTTTTCCTTTCATACATTTCAAAGGACTTGACTTGTCAGTACTTTTCGACAACCGCATTTAAAAATCACTATGAAGATAAGTACTTTCTCCATAAGAAGAGTACAGAGCATATGTACTTAAGTGACAGCTATCTCCTGAATTGCATTAAATATGCAGAATATCTCGATTCCAGTACGTAGATGATAGTGTCACAATTATTTTTTGCCTTTACTGTATTTCGATTACTAAATTAGAAAAAAAGTTAGACATGGTTTTGTAAAAAAAAAAACTTAAAATGTCTCTATTGTAAAATGGCCTTTTGGCGTTTAAGTAGTATTGGCTTTCCGGTGACGATGTGGACATCATCTTTACGTGTATGGCAGAAAGACCTTTGTTTTGAAAAAGATCAAACAAGGCAAACTGACCCAAAATGCCAAAGAAGGCGTATTCATGGGGTATTCCCTGACCTCAAAGGCTTATAGAGTGTGTAGCCACCCTACAGCACATCACTGTTACCACGCTGGAAGCATGCAGTCAACCCACGTGTGAGCCTACCTGATTCCACAGTTGCTCGACCCAAAAGCATTCCCACGCTACGCGCTCATTGTTGAGCCTTGGTACCTGCTACCCCAGCTGCCCCAACAAAAGCATTGCGCGCCCGAACCGCGCTCATTGTTTTGTAGATACTAAGTTACTATTGGTTAAGTTTTAGCAGGTAATATTGTAAACTAGTATAAAAGGAGGTGCATGGTGGAAATATACACATTCTGTTTTGGAGTCAAGTGTACATATACCCGAAGACGATAATATAGTGATAAGCTATGTTGTATATATATGATATATGCTATGTATATATTATGAAGTAGGTATCCTGACTATTTAGAGGAATACCTGACTGAAATCATGGTTGAAGAAAGTAAACAAGAAGATTTAACTTTGTACAATAAAACAATGAGTATGCTAAAAGACATAAAAAAACAATCCAAAAGGGAAAGTTTGTCACCTCATTAAAGCTTTATACGGACTCAAATAGGCAGGGAGGCAATGGTACAAGAAACTCGACTCACAGAGTTAAAGAACATTGGTTTCAAGGCATCAGAAGCTGACCCATGTCTATACTTACTCTAGAAAAGAGAAGTTAAAATCATAATGATTATCTATGTCGACGATTTATTAATTGCCTATTCGTGTCCTAAAAAGCTCCAAGAAATAAAAGACCTGTTAAATACGAAATTTCAGTTAAAAGACTTGGGTACACATAAACGGCTAATAGGCATAGACGTTACCTCTAAGGGAGACGAAATCAAACTGAACCAGGAGAAGTTCATAGAAGACACTCTCAAAAAATTCAAAATAGAAGATTGCAAAGTCACGTCTACACCCATAGAACCAGGTCTTAGACTAGAAAAATGCGCAAGGGAGGAAAGCAATGATCTGCCCTACAAAAATTTGATTGGCACACTCATGTACTTGGCGGTGGCAACTCGACCCGATATAATGTTTGCCATAAGCTATCTCTCCCAGTTTAATGACTGTTACGGAGAAGAGCACTTCAAGTGTGCAAAACGAGTGCTACGATATTTAAAGGGAACAAAAAGCGTTGGTCTTAGATTTCGTAAAACACGCCAAGAATTACATGGCATGGCTGACGCAGATTTGGGCGCATGCAAGCTTGACCGAAAGTCCTTTTCGGGGTATTGCTTTAAATATGCTGGAATGGCCATAAGCTGGATGTCGAAAAAGCAAAAGTCTGTGGCCTTATCGACTGCCGAAGCAGAGTATGTCGCCTTGACAGAAGCTGCGAAAGAGGTTATTCATTTGAAAAGTTTATTCAAAGATCTTGGGGCCAGTTATGACACCATAAACATATTAAATGAAAACCAAGCTGCCCTCAAGTTAAGTCAGAACATAATGATCACTTCCAAGTCAAAACACATTAACTTAAAAATGCATTTCATTCGAAACTGCATAATGGACGGAGCAATAAAGGTCAGTTATCTGCGAACTGAAGATATGGAGGCAGATATCTTAACCAAAGCTCTAGCTGGGCCGCGACTGTTGAAATTGCGGAGCGGCTTAGGAGTTTCCTGAACTCCTGATGACTACGACGATGCTGTGAAGAGGAGTGTGAGTACTGGCCATCCAGTACAAAGTGACACTGCATGTCGTTACCTTAGTTACTAAAAAAAACAACTGTGTCAAATAAAAGGAATGTAAAAAGATCATGTATATTTTATCATTAAAAAAATCCCTCACAAAAACACTTTTTTAAATTTTTTATTCAAATAATCTTTATGATTTTTTTGCCATAAATATACGAGTAGCATCTTGCGGTACAACTCTAGATAGGGTATAATATTTATTTTACCCCAAGGAAAGATCCTTGGGGTAAAATAAATATTATAAATAAGCTATTCGTAAATTAGAATACTGAGTACGCAGATGGCGCCACTCTGATCATTGATTTAACAAAATGTGGCCGCTATCCCACTGGCGTTTTACGAGCGTTAACGCTTCAATGTCTGCGTAGCGACAACGTTGCGCAGACGCGTCGTCAACGTCGCACACATACTGCGATTTGATATGTACGCAAGAAACTTGCGACGTTAACGTCGCGTCTATGCAACGTTGGCGCTGCGCAGACGTTGGAGAAGCGCCAAAACTCGTAAAAGTCCAGTGGGATGGGGACTTAAAGGTGCACTGCAGTTTCCACTTTTAACAATACTTTTTAAAATGAAAGCACCGAAAATAATCAGATCAAAGTCTGAAATATCGTTAAATTACTTGGCATGTAATGTTTTTAAATGAACACTTATTAAAAGATGCATAGAACTGATTAAATTATTACAATATTTTTAGGTTATTCCTGACCAGAAAACATAACAAAAATGTATTACAAACACAAGAAACTCATAATATCATGTAACTATAATTATACTGTACCTATCATTTAATTTCTAGTACTATGCAGTGTAGTAGGAAGCACTTTACTAGTGGGAGAGACTTGTAAATAATAAAGGAAAAATTATAAAGCAGGCGAATATGAAACTGGACTACTGACTACTGATGATGAGATACAATTATACTAAACCAAACTGCATTATGTTTAAGAAAACAAATAACTGTATGTTATTGGTTTTGGTTTTCGCATGTTTGTATAGAGTTCTTATTTTTTTAATATTATGTTATCGGCTAGCTACAAATTACCCCTTGTTGCAGACTCTTATCTTAGTATAGTTAGCAAATGTTATTAAATAAATTATTACTAGGCCAATAACACTCCATTCTGGTGGTGACCTCATGAACTAATTAGTTTTGGGATATAAATTGTAGAGGTTAGTGATTGGAATCGAGAGCGTGTGAAGCCTAAAGGTTTATTACACTACCCAATTTTTAGGAAACCAATTTAGTATCAGTTAGAAAGAAAAGTTGTTAGAAAAAAAAATTAGTGTAGTGTGATCACTGATCAGTAATCACACTACACTAAATTGAATTCTAAATCGTACAGACGATGCATTCGTGAAGAAGGTTCGTACTGGGATTTATGTTTCGAATTTTCGTTCGATGACTCCGTATTTATCAATACAACATAAGACTGGGCTTGCTCTAGCAGTAACGGTGGGAATCATGGACTTAAAATTGAAAGCGTGGGGTAAAACGATATTTTTTATTGAAAAAAAGCGGTTCAATATGGAACTAGAGCACGTTTAGGAACTCGAGACTTGATACCAAGCAATTCGATCACTTGTTATATTCACGTTAGTGAAAAAGCTCTTTAAATAAAGATAAAAGAGAAATGGTATTCAAATATATTAAAAAAGAAGACAGATAATAGTTCTAAATCGTAGCGTCACGATTACACTGTCCTTACTCGTAGACCATTTAGGAAGTAGCGTGGTCAGGGGGGCTTTTGGCTAACTTTTTCAATAACAGTTGACAACTAGCATTCGTTGCACACTAAACTTAGTTGTCAACTGACAATTTAAAAAAATTGGTATTACGTATCACACAAGTGACTAAAAAACTACGATGGAAATGTGGTGAATTATAAAAAAATACGGTGCCTATTGTGACCACTCTAAAATTTTATCGACTATTATACTGCTTCAAAAGCTTACACAATCGCAATTTTAAAAGTATCGATACAATAACATCTGTCAAACGTGTTACGGTGGTTATCACAGGCACCAGTGGCTAATGACGTCACTGCAGTTGGTCACTGAAGATAGGCAATACGAAACTAGCTGTTTGACAGTTCAATGATGCACTTTGTTAACAAGTGATCATCACTTGAACTGTCAACAGAGTTACGCAATAGCCCCGCAGGACTACCAATTTTGCACTAAGGGCGCAAAATCACCAATAAAACTAATCGCGTTTCAGCTTTTGGCTCGCATAATCGCGTTTAGCCGCTGTCATTAGTGTCACTTGTCTGTATTTTTCTTTTGTTGTATTTTTACAAGTGACACTAATGACAGCGGCTAAACGCGATTATGCGAGCTAAACGTTATAACGCGATTAGTTTGATTAGTGAATTCTGCCCTTAATCGGATCTAATCTGTTCTAACTGCGATTACACCTTCCGATTTCCTAAAAATTGGATAGTGTGATAAGCCTTTTAGGACACTCCGATACAACATAAAATAGTGAACATCCTTAGAACACAGAAACGATGCCTCCGCAACAGACTTCACGATTGTGTCTTGTATCACAAAATGTTGGATATTAATCAGATTACATTCGAATGAATCTCTGTATTTACTAGTTGTACTATACTAGTATGAGTACTTTATTTAAAAAAACAGCTTCTATTATTTCACCTTTTTAAGTATCGCAGTGTTTTCTATTTACAAAAAACTATGTTTTTAAAGTAATAAGTATTTTAGTTTTTATATAATTAGACCAAGTTTAATAAATGTTAAAAAAATAATATAAAAACCTTTACCAGTTCTTTTATTTAGTGTGGTAATCCTTAGTTAACGTCAAATAATTAAATTCTTCGTTATGGCTTCCTCTTATTCATATCCTGAATTATTTTTGGCGGGTTTTATATTTACCTTGCCATTTTTATATGAAAAAAGTAATCTATTTCGATATTATTTGAAATTTTTTCTGTACTACGCTTATGTGTTAATAACATGTACTGTGCTCTTGCCTGTAGTGTTAATATATCCTCGCGACGTAACAAACCTAATGTAAGATATCGATTTAATTATTATTTCGTGTTCTTCTTCTTCTTTTCGTGTCGATGTACTACAACTAAATTTTATCTGACCAGTATTTGGCAACCTCTACGGCTCTGTTGTTGACCTCGTATTAGTCTTTGCCTCGTATAGATCCTGAAAACTGCAGTTGGTTGTGCAGGATGGACAGCATAGCAGATGACGCATGTCCTGTACAGCGGCTCCACACTGGCACTGTGTTAGAGATGGATCGAGGAAATAATTTGGCCAAATTATTTTTACAGAGATTATTTCGTGTTGCCTATTATCTAACACTATTCAAGAATATCGTTTAAGATTTTTTAATGTAATTTCTTTATTCACAGAGTTGCTTCCAGATTTTGTCGCTATGCCTCACATATAGTAGGTATAGAATGGGAATTGCGGGGCATGGAACATTGGAATACTGAACAATGCTACATTGTCATATCTAATCATCAAAGTTCTTTAGACATATTAGGTATATGCATTTCTACAACAATTTTTACCTAATTTCAACTAAATGCTACGTTTTTCGATAATAATTTTCTTGTATTATTAGGTATGTTTGAAATGTGGCCTCGCATGAAACGCTGCACTGTGGTGGCAAAGAGACCTTTAATGTTCACTGGTGCTTTTGGATTTGGTGCCTGGCTGTCTGGTCTTGTATTCATTGACCGGTTAAGAACGGAGAAAGCTCGCCAACTTATGAAGGATGCAACTGCCAAAGTCATTAAAGAAAAAGTATGTTTTTCTACAGACTCGCTTATTCTTTATTTAATCTTAAAAAAGTTTAATGTATTATATTTAAATATAATATAATTTTTTTAGACAAAACTGTGGATATTTCCTGAAGGGGCAAGATACAACAAAGGCAGTATACAATCTTTTAAGAAAGGTGCATTTTATTTAGCTATTGATGCTCAGATACCAATAATGCCAGTTGTCTTTAGTCAATACTATTTCTTAGACAGTGAGACTAAGACATTTGAACCAGGTATGTTAATCTAATGCATTGATCACGAACAAATGTTATTTCAATCTCAATTTTTTTTAAAGATTTAATTATTAGGCTTAAATATTTTGTATTTATTAATTACAGGAAAGGTGGTCATCACTACATTGCCTCCCATATCCACTAGTGGAATGACATTTAATGATGTTGAAACTTTGTCTGAAATGGCCCGCCAACAAATGATTGATGTTTTCCATGAGAGTTCCAAAGATCTAGTAATGCAAAAGAAAATTGCAATTTAAACATTTTCCTAACCCACCTTACATTCCATTGGTCTAAATGGTATCTAAAAGTATTTCCTAGAATCTCATCCTAGATAACTAAGCGCTATTTGAATTTATTTGAACACAATAATTTTGTTATTTTGTGACTGTTTAAAATTGTTAGAATGTGAGGTATTTGGAATTTGTCAAAACATGGACACAAATATTAACACACAAGGGCCATGTTGTGATATTTGACACAAGACAAGTGCCAATCATTCACTTTATGTAAGTACTCCAAGAAGCCATATGTTAATTAATTTTAGGAAACCATTGTTCCTTTTTAATGTTTTATCTAGTCACATTTTTCGTTTAGTCAAATGTATTGTTGAAGGTACTTTATTTATAATAGGATTATTTCCTATGCCTTTACTAGTCATAATTAAGTATTTATAAGTTATACCTACCTACTCACCATTAGGTTGACTGATACAACCCCAAAATGTTTGATCTTCCTTTTTGCTCTTTAGAATGTTTTAATCTAAGGTAGTATTTATATGCTAAGTTATTAATATTGTAATGTAGTAAGTAAGCCACCAATCAAATAATAAATTAATTTTAGTTAGAATTAGCGTCTGCCAGCGGCTTCGCCTCCGTGACTATCGGTTAATATTGTGGATGCGAAGTCGAAGCCAGATTAAAAGTAGCCTATGTCCTTCCTTGAGGTTTAAGCTTACCCTGGAAATCAGTTCAGTAGTTTAACCGTGAAAGTGTAACAGACAGACAGTTACTTTCACATTTGTAATACTTGTATGGAAATATGGATTTAATTAGTCTTTAGAAAGAAGAAGAAAGAAGCTTTTCTTTTTCACAAATACGAAGACGACATAGGTCTTAGGGAGTATTCATATAAAAAGCAGACAGTAAGCGCCACCAGCGCAAGCGCTTGGTGCTTGCACAGGTAGACAACACGTATTTTTTGCCGAAACGGTAAAATTTAAGCGCCTATTACACTACGCGTTATTCAGCACAATATATATAGACTGTCTTATTTTTCATTCAGAGTAAGACAGTCTGACCCTTATTACACTACGCTACATAGACTAAGACTGTCTGAATCATATCGAGTGGTGTAAGGACCAACGCTGCGTAAAGCGGGCTCTCGCACGGGCGCCTGTCACGTGACGTCGCGCATGTGTCGTGTGCGGCGATCCCTGTAGCGGAAACCGGATTATTACCTGCGCAGTGTAGCTAGTTAAACTTTAACGGTGTGCATGTAGTCGTGTCGATGGAGAACTTTAATGTATAAAAAAGGGCGCGGCTGCTGCGACGAGTGCCCGCGCAGCGAGCCGCGACGTGTGCGTACGCGCAGCGGAATGTTGTTGAATTTAAAGATTTTAATTATGCAGATATTTAGTGTATGACGTCGTATAATTGTGTATGGTAAAAAAAAATTTGTGCACGCAACCATTGGTGTGCGTACGCGCAGCGGAATGTTGTTGAAATTAAAGATTTTAATTATGCAGATATTTAGTGTATGACGTCGTATAATTGTGTATGGTAAAAAAAAATTTGTGCACGCAACCATTGTGGAGAAATTCACCAAAAACTGATTCCGCTGGGCGAACGTTGTCCTGGCGGAACTTTTTTTAATCCATAGACTTTAGAAGAAAAGAGATTTGTCCAAAAATTAGTGTGTATTTGTGTGTAATTGTGTATGTATGAATAAAACTAGTGCATGCATAAACTTCGGAGAAATTCAAGTTTCCGCTACGCGAACGTTTGGACATTAGCTAGTTTTCATATAAAGCGCTTACATAGAGAGCTGTAGATTTTTACATACGTTGTTTTGAATTTGTTTATATTTGTTTAAAAAACAGATTTAGAAAAAATCGTAGGGCTTAAAAGATAAAAATATAAACGTAAAATACGCTTATTAGGTCTTAGTTCTTAAAGTATGCACTTTGGGGTCTAGATTTTCACGTTTATACAAACCTTGTAAGTGTCTGCAACATGTTGCCAAGTATCAATGATGTTCCGTTAGTAAATAAAGAGTTATAGGACAAATTTACCATGAACAGATCACTGTTTACAAAGCAGTCAAATATCACGACGTTCTGAAGGAATTGCATGGTAATATGTATGTCAATAATTAGTGTATTCATTCAACTATTCTTATGCAAAATTTCATGTCATTAAATTCAGTAATTAAAGAAAAACAATTATAATACTGACGAAGCATCGAAAACCTACATAACCCGACCAAGTTCGGATGGCTACCAAAAAGCGGCCGTGCCATATATCTAAGAAACGTTCTTAACCTTCCAATATAGTATTTATTAATATGGTACAGTTACGTACACAAGCGTTAGGAAAAAATAAAACAATTGCATTTCTTGAATGAAAAATATTTTTTTAATAATAACGCCACTATCTACGATAAAAACAAATCTTCAATTAACAAGTACTTCTCTATTTAAATATCCGCGTACAAAAATATTTTTAATTACATATAATACTTAATTATGTAATTATAATAACGTTAGCAAACGCTTGCAATGACAGCAATAGACTTAAATGTGTTTTAACTAAAATAGATTATGAACTAGCTTTTGCCCGCGACTTCGTTCGCGTGGATGACGAAACTTAGGGTAAGTATAATATTTCGAGCTTCAATAAAAATTAAAATCACATCACATAACTAACCTATTCAGTTGTTTAGATTTGATCAACATTAAAAAAGTGCTTGCAAGTTCAACAGCAAACGAATACGCGCGAAAACATATTGCCCTCTCTTTTCTTCAAGGATGACAGTACCGTTTCAAGCGGGAAGCCGCCTATCGCTCGTTGCGCGCAGCGCGTTGTCTATTTTTTCACACAAGAATATTTTTGATCAATTCATAACTACAATACTTAGACTATTTAACTAAAGGATTAAGCGTACCGAACTTCGAACAAAATAATTCTGCATATTTTGGTGGGGTGCGGGGGAACACGCTCACATACATAAGAAAAAAAAATCGATTCAAGAAGTAGTTTTTTTTAAGTTATTAGATTGTTTGATCCACTAAAGTTGCAAAGGGGAACGCTCGTGCATGCCTAGTCTATTGTTTAAATAGTGTAATAAGCTACAATATGATAAATATTTACCTAAACAGTAGTACATACTTACATGTGGTAAATATTTAATTTCCCTAAGGGGTCTAGGTATAGTTAGAATCCTGATCCGTGAAATCTTCAATAGAAATTAGCTGTATGAATTTTATTTGTCTTAAATAATATATTTAGATTATATCTCAAGTCTCAAGCGCATACTTAAATAAAGTACCTACGTAAATAGTATCTACTTTCTGTCATAGTCAAATACATTTAAAAAAGTAGGTGTACAAAAATAAATGACCTATAAATTATATCGAAACAACAATTGTGTTATCACCTATACCAATTCAATACCGGTATTATACTGTAAATTTTGGGATGTTACCTAAATATATTGCACGGCCGCTTTTTTGTAGCCATCCGAACTTGGTCGGGTTATGTAGGTTTTCGATGCTTCTTCAGAATTATAATTGTTTTTCTTTAATTACTGAATTTAATGATATGAAATTTTGCATAAGAATAGTTGAATGAATACACTAATTATTGACATACATATTACCATGCAATTCCTTCAGAACGTCGTGATATTTGACTGCTTTGTAAACAGTGATCTGTTCATGGTAAATTTGCCCTATAACTCTTTAGTTACTAAAGGAACATCATTGATACTTGGCAACATGTTGCAGACACTTACAAGGTTTGTATAAACGTGAAAATCTAGACCCCAAAGTGCATACTATAAGAACTAAGACCTAATAAGCGTATTTTACGTTTATATTTTTATCTTTTAAGCCCTACGATTTTTTCTAAATCTGTTTTTTAAACAAATATAAACAAATTCAAAACAACGTATGTAAAAATCTACAGCTCTCTATGTAAGCGCTTTATATGAAAACTAGCTAATGTCCAAACGTTCGCGTAGCGGAAACTTGAATTTCTCCGAAGTTTATGCATGCACTAGTTTTATTCATACATACACAATTACACACAAATACACACTAATTTTTGGACACATCTCTTTTCTTCTAAAGTCTATGGATTAAAAAAAGTTCCGCCAGGACAACGTTCGCCCAGCGGAATCAGTTTTTGGTGAATTTCTCCACAATGGTTGCGTGCACAAATTTTTTTTTACCATACACAATTATACGACGTCATACACTAAATATCTGCATAATTAAAATCTTTAAATTCAACAACATTCCGCTGCGCGTACGCACACAGCCGCGACGGAGTACTTTTGTACCGCGCGGGCGCCAGCTTAACGCAGCGTCGGCCCTAATAGGCGCTTAAGCGCGGATATGAATTGGCTGGTATGAGTTAGTTTTGTCAGACTTGCGAAAGTTGCCACCATCCCACGTTTTACACAATACTCCCTGTGCTATACATATCCTTGCATATTATAAAACAAAGTCCACCGTGTCTGGCTTTATAAACGCGATAACCTCAAAAACTACTGAACAGATTTTCACGCAATTTTCACCAATAGACAGAATGATTCTTGAGGAAAGATTATGTGTGTAATACATGCATGTTATAGTAGAGAAAAGTCGACAATTTCAAAGATTTGTAACAGCCATGCGAAGCTGGAGCGGGTTGCTAGTATGACCTGCTCACACTATCCTTGCATAAAAGTACAATGTACACCAGCAAGAAGATAGTTTGTGCAAAAAGAACACAATAAATTATTATATGAATTTATTGTGGTTGTATGATAACTGCGCGATGTAGGTACCTACCAAATTTTTGCGCAAAGCACTTTGATTACTGGCACTAAATAAATATTGTATTCTGCCGTAAGAAAAATTACTTAAAATTTTGCCTAAACATTAAGTTTGGGTATGATGTTATAATGAAACAAATTTATAGAATCTTAGATAAATATTTATTTGGGCTGTGTTTGTAATGATAGGTACGATACAATAACTGTTTTGTAAGGTGAGGTTGTGAGTTAGTATTTCACATAGTTTCACCTAACACGAAGCTTATAATCTTAATGCAATTTAAATAAGTTGTATTTAACACCAATTTTATGTGTGACCATATTTTAAAATAAATTTAATGCGACAAAAATGATATTCGTGGTATAAATTAGTAGGTACTTTGGGATTTTAGCAACGATATCTAATTAAGTATTGCGATGGAAGAATATCGCTGGAAACTAATTAGTGGCTCTTACTCAGCGCGAAGGTTACAATGCGGGAAACTGATAAAATATAATTATCAGCCATGTCTAGAAAGAGTGAAGCTGCTGTGCTGCTCATTTTACCTGATGTCAACTTATAATTAATCCTATACAGAGCAGGAATCAAAAAGGATAAAATTATTATATAATTATTATTGCGTTATTTTGATATTTTAAATCTTCGCATGTACCTACTATCATCTACTTAGGTATTCGTTTACACTCTGTGCTTAAAATAGACTACAATCAAATCCATGTAAATATGTGTTACACATAATAATGATACAAAATTCGTTATGTAATCTAGTTATCAATAGCCTGTCACAGGTATTATTCTAGTAAAATTGTTTGCAACAAGATACTTAACATGTGATGAAATAGTACTTGTGCGAGAAAATAATAATAATTGCACATAATAAAATAAGCAGTACATTCTACCCTATTCCAAAATGCGTAGGCTACAATATACAAAAGTATTTAATGTATTTTTACATTATTAATAAATAATGATATTTTGATGTATGTGCTATGAACCCGATCGCGCCACGCCAGAACAGAGTCTTAGTGGATGCGTGAACACGCCTGCTTCAGCTTGTCCTGAAATAGCTGGAACAGGGGCGCGTACACCGCAAATCCAACGGTACTTAGTGTTTTCGCGTCGCAATAGACTTGTCGATCGACTCCACAACCAAACGAATGCGGCAATCACCGAAAACGTTCGAAGTCGCGCGCACAGACTAGGCAGGGATGTCGAGCGCAGCGGTCAGTGTCGCAGCCGCCGCTGCCTGCAGACTTCATGTCCGTGTCTTTCGTACCGTAGGCGTGAGCTTACGGACGGCAAGCAATGGGTAACCGTTCGAACCGAGCCAGAGTCGTCGACGGCGCGTAGTGTTCCACGCGCGCCTCAAGGAGATGTCAGCAAAACTGTAGGAGCCCAGCAGGGTTGAAGCCTACTGGGATCATGGGTTGTGCGAAAGAGAACCCTGAGGCTCTGGAACGAAGGCAAAGAAGGAACATAGCAGTAGGTTTTAGTCAGGAGTTTTTGTGGAGTCGACTCGAGCACGCGTCGTCTACGGTCCGATCTTTCCTCTGAAACTTGGAATTTATACTTGTTACGTCTTGTCACAACTTACAATGCTTTATGATCAAGCTCGACGCATAGATCGCACCAGTAGTCGCTGGATACAGGGGAAAATACTTCGGATACCCAGATAGCCTCCATGATATATGATATGATCAGTAACACCAAGGCCCTGCTGGCTGTCTTGAGGAGCTGGGGTGGATGGATCGAATGACACATTTGTCCCAACCGTACGCAAAATACGCGCTTTAGTCGTGGCCACCAGCCCGTAACACAATACAATAGATCGCACCACGCTTAAGCTGCGTTATCGCGACGTGGTTACGATACGGTTGCTATTCGTTGGCTGAGTGTGCGACGTCGCGCCGAAAGAATTCGTGCTCATACATATAACCAAATAAAAATGCAAACCGATAATGTAAGCCAAGGTTACAAATAATTGTAATAATTCAAACCAGAATCATCGCTTGATTAAACGTACAAATACGCTGCAAATTACTTGGCTACGAACCATTAGACTCAAATGTCAGCCCCCTAGCCAAGTCACAAACGATAAACGTAAACTCTCAGTAGTCTTTAATAGATTTTCAACTTTACTATATTGGATATAAAGATGAAAATCTATTGAAGATTACATAGTGTTTTCGTTCGTTCCGGTCGCTAACGCTCAGTAGTCTTTAATAGATTTTCAACTTTATGCTCTTAGGTATAAAGTTGAAAATCTATTGGAGATTACTAAGCGTTCACGTTTATCGTTTGCAACTTGGCTAGGGGGGCAGCCCCCCTAGCCAAGTCACAAACGATAAACGTAAACTCTCAGTAGTCTTTAATAGATTTTCAACTTTATGTTATTGGACATAAAGTTGAAAATCTATTGAAGATTACATAGTGTTTTCGTTCGTTCCGGTCGCTAACGCTTAGTAGTCTTTAATAGATTTTCAACTTTATGCTCTTAGGTATAAAGTTGAAAATCTATTGGAGATTACTAAGCGTTCACGTTTATCGTTTGCAACTTGGCTAGGGGGGCAGGTGTTACAGAATTTTCTATATCGCCAATCTTTTTATCGATTTACAATTATGTACACCTTGTCTATAAAATGTATGTATGTATTCAAACACTCTTCATAGCTTTCAGATTTCTTAAATATACAGTAACTATAGTAATTCTGCAACATTTCGGTTTTCTATTAATCATTCCAACCCTCACCCCAGCCTTCATTCTCATCGACATTTTCATCTGGAATAAATTCTAATTTGCTGCTTACATTTTGCGTACCGCTATTTTGAGCAATATTTACAATGGTCGGTTTCTCTATTACAGGAGTCATATCAGCAAAAAAATCGAATTCATCTGCATTCTTTTTGGAATCGTATTTTTGATTTTTTATGTCTAGCTCAGATATATCTAAGATATTCTTTTTTGCTTCGATTGCAGCTTTTTGTAGTAATGTCGTTCTTGATTCGGAAACAACTTTCATACTTGTGATTGAGGTAGAAGTACTTTTTTCATCTATAGTCTTGACTAACTTTTCTTGTGTACTATCTACATCTAAAATTGGAGATGCGCTTTTCGTTGTTATATGGCGATTATTTTCCCAGTCACTCCAATCATCTTCACTGTCTCCTCTGTTTGTATGTAATTCTGTTGCAATAATCTCATCATCGATGGCTTCCCCACCAACTGGGGAAGGTCTTTCATTTAAAGTTAAAGACTTATCAAAAGAAATTAGTTCGTTTCTATCGTTACTTTCATAGATTTCTCCAGAACACGGCAAATCTCGGAAAGACTTACTTGGTAGAAATACGCTAGTTTCAGTTGCTGGAGTGGCTACTGGTAACAAAGGCTTTGTTTTTGAATTTGGTCTGCCATCTGAGAAAAATTTCGATCTCTTTCCTCCTATTACAGTGCTAGCTCCTAGTATTGGTACCAATTCACTTAAACATATTAGTGTAGCTGACACTAAACTATCATCTATATCCTTGATGCCCAAGAGTAACTGCAACAAAGGTGAACATAAGTACAGATAATTCTACAAAAATATTAGTGCAGCCAGTATTTCATTTGGGAGATATGTATACTCTTCATCTAGTATTTATAATGCATGGAACTACTGGATTTATTTCCTTTCATAATAAATAGACAAAATAACCTCTGGAAGGATGTGTTGAGAGAGCTCTTCGTGTGAGAATACATGAACAAATTTGGAAAAGTGTCTCAAAAGAAGCATCCTGATTTGACTGTCTCTCACTCCAAATAACTGCATTAATCTGGGTTTAATATGTTCTTTGAAGACACCAAGACTGAAAAAACCTGCTACTTCTCCATTTGGTGTGCGTTCTGGAAATTTAATATAATTATATACACTTTATAGATTGTAGATAGTTAAATTGCAATAACCCTATAATATAATAAAATTAATCTCAGCATTGTCTGAATAATGAAGATGTATAATAGATAGTAATAATAGTTTAAAAAACTAAAAAACACGCTTTTAGCACGCACTAAAAATTACAAAAAATAGCCAATCCGCCATGTTGGATTTAAGTCACGTGACTATTTTTTTTTTTTCGTATTCCTGACAGCAAACCCTTTCATTTGATACCCATATCATGGGAGTGCATTTCAAATAGCCAGTCCGCCATATTGGATTTAAGTCACGTGACTATTTTTTTCGTATTCCTGACAGCAAACCCTTTCATTTGGTACCCATATCATGGGGGTGCATTTCAAATAGCCTGTCCGCCATATTGGATTTAAGTCACGTGACTATTTTTTCATTTTCCTGACAGCAAACCCTTTCATTTGATACCCATATCATGGGAGTGGATTTCAAACAGCCAGTCCGCCATCTTTGGGAGGCCGCCATATTGGATTTGTAATGACGTTTCTTAGCTAGTCATGTATTGACATCAGAACTCAGAGCGCGTGCAAAATTTCATCCTAATCGAAGACCGGGAAGTGGGTCAAATTAAGATTCCAAGATGTTCTTACATACATAGTTAGTTACAAGTGAAGCTAATAAAAGCGTGTTAAAAAGTACAGATCATTACCATTTTTAGGTTTAAGAATAAAAGGAATAACGTCTCTTCTTGCTGTTTGGTCTAACATTGTAAGCCTCGAGAGCAAAAGACCTCCTAGTTGCTTTGCCACAGTTTCTTCATCATAACATTTAAGATTGTCCAAAATATTAGAAAAAAACTGGTTCTTTTCCTCTTCTGAATTCAAAGGTAGAAAATTGAGAAATTTATAGATAGAAATAAATTCATGATTAAAAAAATTATGTAGCAGTATTTCAGATAAGTTTGGCCTTTCGGAAGGATTTTGATGCTGCAAATAGTCTCTACAATATTTCTTGAATTCTCTCAAGTGTGGAACTTCATCTGAAAATAAAGCAAATAATTACACATAAATAACAAAAAGAAATAAAGATGGTATGAAAACGCAGATGTATTAATATACCTACCATCTTTGCAGTCTTTGAAAACATCGTCGACCAATACAGCAAATGCATATTGATCCACTTTCGTAGTAATCTCATAAGAATCTTCATTTGGATCAACTGCTTTATCGTACCTAAAATATGACGATGATGTTAGATGTGCATAAATGTAATTGTAGGAACAAAATTTCCTTTTTAGGGTTCCGTGCCTCAAAAGGAAAAAACGGAACCTTTATAAGATCACTTTGTTGTCCGTCTGTGTGTCAAGACCCTCTATCTCGGGAACGCGTGGAGGTATCGAGTTAAAGTTAAAACCATATACTAAGGTCTGCGGTCCCTTGAAGCTGTGAAAAATCAAACCTCTAAGTTAACGAAAAAAAAAAGATACAGCCGTTTATGTCGCAAAAAACGACACTCTCAAAGGAACCAAAATTCATAGGGTACTTCCCGTTGACCCAGAATCCTGAAATTTGGCATAAAGCAAGGTCATATCTATAAAAATCTTCGAGACTCCATTCCGGGGAATTAAACCGTTTGCATAGATAAGTTACATGTACAGAACCTTCAGTGCGCGAGTCCGACTCGCACTTGCCCCGTTTTTATTATTTCCATTTTATTTATTAAGAACTGGAATGTCAAATGCGTGAAGCGATATGAAAGAAAAAGAAGTTAGTTATCGGGTGACAGGACAGAATGGAAGAAAAAAAACTTGTTGCGCTGACCCCAAATAAAACGGGACAAGGGCAGATGATATTACATTCCAGCTCTTTCCATCGCTGCATGAATCATGCATTGTGTAGCTTTCTGTCATCGCAAGAATTTATAAGGGCCATTTATCTATTACGTAAAACGATTTTGTCTTACACGGGAGTGGAAGGGAGTCTTGATATAAAAAAATACACAAAGTTAAGATTTGAAAAATCACGATGTGCGCTCGGATGCGTATAGGTAAACTATTTCCATGGCAACGTCACTACGCTTCACACTGATCCGGTTTTGAAAAAAAGTGGACATTCGATATAAATTACATTTTGGTGTCGTCGGAAAAAATTTATTCGATAGGTTTATGTATGAGTTACAACAATTGTTCTACGACTTAAAAATTGGTATGACGAAAATAAATATTTCAGAAAAAAATGTATGAAAGTATTAAACCTTTTTATTTTTTTTTCAGTGAAAACCGCGCTGACATAAAGATCTAACCTCAAAAATTGTAAAGAACTAGTGTTACATGATATTAAAAAAAAAATAAACCGTCTCTGGACCCGCGCGGCTTTACCTGCAAAGGGAGTTAAAAATTTTAATATTTTTGCACCGAGTTTCTTCTAATTACATAAGTTTTTATTAGTACTAATGCGATAATTTAACATTATTTTGACATATCAAAATATGCCTACAAGGTATATTAATAAAAAATCTTTTTTCAAAAAAAAAAAAAAAAACTAAAAGGATCAAAATAACTTTAATTTCGGAAGTCGGTGTTAAATAAGAAACAAAAAATACCGAGAAACACCTACTTCCGAAATTAAAGTTATTTTGATCCTTTTATTATTATTTTTTAGTGGTCGGTTCTTTTTTGTTAAAAAAAAATTATTTTACACTTTTTAGTTACGATACACTTCTTATATATAACCAGAGTGCGGAAAAATAGGAAAGCGCGGGAATCGTCGAATTTGGCGGGCGTGATTTTTCTGGCGGTTTTGTAAAAAATAATTTAAAATCGAGATTAGTTGTGTAAATTTGTGTAGATATTGCTTAGAATAGTTATTTTATTATTTGTGTATATTAGTCTTCGTATTTAGGGTAAGTTTTTTTTTTTACTTTCTTTTCTTTGTCCAATGGACAAAGAACCACCCGATCCGGGGGGCACAGTCCCCTCGGTAGGGTGTAATGTTATAATCAATGAGTCCAGTATGGACACAGACTCGTCCATAACAAGATCAGAGCGAAAAAGGACTAGGGCTCCACGCAAAATGTGCAAACATTGCAACAAAAGAAGGAGACATGGTAAATCTACAGCAGATACCAACATAGATACAACCTGCCATTGTGAAAATGACTCGGTAATTACTAAAACTGCAAACAACCAGTCATTACGAACAACAGCTGCTACAAATCATCTGGAAACCACTCCACGTCCTGTGGATGGCCCCCAGACTGGTATATCTTCAAATTCGGATCTCCCCCAGAAGGCGCCACAGGTTGCTAGGGCTTTGTACGAATCCTCAGACTTATCTCCATATGTGGTTCACATCCAAAAAATATTTGACATGACAACGAATTCAGGTCAAACATTACACCCAATCACTTTAGGGCACTTTTTAAAAAAACGAAGGTTCAACAACATTATTAATGGCTCAATAAAACGTATTGGTCGCAATAGAATTTCTATAAGCTTCTCACAATACCAAGATGCAAACTCTTTTTTAAATGACCCTTGTTTGACCAAGGAGAAATTGAAGGCATTTGTTCCATCTTTTAACGTGTGCCGTATGGGAATTATTAAAGGCGTCCCTACCGAATGGTCTCCCGACGAAATTATTGAAAATATTTCTGTCCCTACTGGATGCGGGAAAGTTATTAAAGTTAGGCGTCTTAATTATAAAGTTCACGAACCGACCCCTGTTTGGAAACCATCTCAAACAGTCGTGTTGACCTTTGACGGGCAAATTTTACCGAAACGTGTGTTTTGTTGTTACAATTCTATGCCAGTAGAATTGTATACATTCCCAACTATACAATGCTTCAATTGTTGTCGTTTCGGTCATACGAAGGTACAATGTAGGTCGAACCCTCTGTGCTTCAAGTGTGGGGAGAAACATTCTGCTGACACTTGTAGCATTCAAGACGAAGAAGGTAAATGCTGTCATTGCGGTGGCATTCATTACGCCATCAATAAAAAGTGTCCAGAGTTTGAGAGACAGAAAGCAATCAAGCACTATATGGCCCATAGTTGCGTATCGTATGCCGAAGCATCGCAGCTACATCCTCCAGTGTCAAAACTATATGCAGACGTGGTAACTTCAGCTCCTTCACTTGCCAATAATAAACCTATTTTACGCTCTTCACCCCATTCACCTAACACATCACACAAAAAAACTGTTTTCTCAAAACCTCGGGATCCCCCAAAAACAACTAAGGGGTATGACCGGGCAGCTCACCAAAAACTTATTAATAATGAAGTTTCGATGACAGGTAATGGTGTTGCATTGCAAAATAAAACAAATAATGAAAGTCAAATTTTAAATATAATTATTATGTTAATCAATACTTTATCTAAAAATAATATTATTGAACCGTCCATCGTTGCCACTGTAATTGATACGCTGTCTAATTTATCTAAACTTAATCATAATGGATCCAAGTCTATCCAAGATTGTTCAGTGGAACAGTCGCAGCATAGTGAATAAAAAATCTGATTTGTGTTATATATTGAATAAATACGATCCCTTTGCAGTCGCTCTCTGTGAGACATGGCTTAAACCAGGGTTCTCATTTAGAATTCCTGGCTATGCATGTCTAAGAACAGACAGAAGCGATGGGTATGGCGGCGTCGCCATACTTGTAAAAAATAACTTGTCCTTTCAATCTTTCCCTCTTCCCCGTCTCAGTGACGATATATCTGCCGTTGCTGCCATTGTAAATAAAATCTGTTTAGTATGTATATATTATTCTCGTCCTACTGTGAATATCCTTTCTGAAATTAATAATCTTTTATCAGTCTTACCTAAACCATTTTTGGTAATGGGCGATTTTAATACCCAACACCAATCTTGGGGAAGTTCTAATACCAATTACTATGGAGAGAAACTATTAGAAATCTTAGACTCTAATAATTTGTGTATTTTAAACACATGTCTCCCAACACGCCTAACAGATCCAGTTGAAGGAATAAGTGCTCCTGATCTCTCGATATGTACACCTGAGCTAGCATCAGCATTATCCTGGTCTCCTCTACCGTTATCTTATGGCAGTGATCATTTCCCATTAATAATTTCTTTTCCACATAAAAAGCCAGAGGTTTGCAGTCCCACACCACGATTAAAGTACAGACTTCAAAATGCAGACTGGGATAAATATAAAAATGGTGTAGAAGAGAGAGTTCTTACTTTATCTGATTCCTTACAACATGATCCTCAGTTATTGGCTGATCAATTTACAAGGATTTTAATAGAGGTAGCAGATAATACTTTCCCTATAAAAAATGGCACTACAGGCAAAATTCCCTCACCACCATGGTGGGATGCTGATTGCACTCAGGCTGTTAAAAAAAGAAAAAAGGCACAAAAAGACTACTGTCATAATATGACTCAGCTCAATTATGAGCTATACCTAGAAGCTGCTCGTGCAACCCGTACACTCCTTAAGAAAAAGAAATTCGAAGGTTGGCAAAAATTTTGCGAATCTATCTCTCCAGCAGTTAATGTTTCCATAGTATGGCGAAATATTAAACGATTCAGGTCAGCATTCAGTGACACAACAGCCTCAAAACTGCCATTAGAGTTAGCCAATGAGTTCATGGATCATTTAGCTCCTTCTTCAGTCCCTGAACAGAGATCTTTGATGCATTCTCCTTATGTTCCTATTTCTGATTCTGACTTGAATTCTCTCTTCACACTAAGTGAGTTGAAAGGAGTCCTTTCACATGTTAAGGATTCAGCTCCTGGTGAAGATGGTATACCATATTCATTTTTAGCTAATCTTTCCGACTCTGTTCTTTTAATATATTTAAATCTTATCAATGCAGCCTTAATATCTGGCAACATCCCATCAAGTTGGAAGTCTCAAATAATTATTCCTGTTCTAAAACCGAATAAACCTGCTTCTAATGCTACTTCGTATCGACCAATTGCACTTTCGACGGTTTTAGCTAAGATTGTCGAACACCTTATTAAAAATCGTTTGGAGTGGTTCTTGGAAAGCAAAAACTTGCTTGGTAAATCACAGTTTGGTTTTAGAAAAGGCAAAAGTACTATTGACAACCTTAGTGTATTCATAACTGATATTCGCCTAGCCTTTTCTTCCAATAACTCTGTAATTGCTGCCTTTTTGGATATTAGCTCAGCCTACGATAATGTTCTTGTATCAGTCCTGGAACAAAAATTGAAATCATTACAAATTCCAACAATGCTGTCTAATTTCATAATTAACATGCTTTCAGAGAGATCTTTAAATCTAGATGTTGAAGGGCATAAATTTACCCGTTTAGTATGGAAAGGTCTCCCTCAGGGTTCTGTACTTAGTCCACTTCTCTATAATATTTACACTTATGATTTAGAATCTTCTCTAAATGGGTCCGTACAAGTCCTTCAATATGCAGATGATTTACTTCTCTATGTATCAGGTAATTCTGTTTCAAATATTTGTTCTTCCTTAACTTCTTCTTTATGTTTACTGAAGACTTGGTTGGACGCCAACGGCCTACACCTGTCGATTGATAAAAGCAACATTGTCTTATTTACTAGAATGCGTAAGCCTCCTGTAGTTACAGTGAAGTATAATAATTTTCCTATAATAGTTAAAAAGCAAGTAAAATTTTTAGGCCTAATTTTAGACACTCGTCTTACTGGTTTACCACACTGTGATTATATAGCTGCTAAATGTGAACGAAATATCAACATTATTAGATGTCTTTCTGGTGTCTGGTGGGGAGCACATCCATTTTCATTAAAATTACTTTACAACACATTAATTAGAAGTGTATTGGACTATGGTACCTTTTTGCTGGAACCTGCTAATGTTGCTGGCCTTAAGAAACTGGACAGTGTTCAATCCAAGGCACTTAGAGTAGTTTCAGGTGCAATGAAAAGCAGTCCTATTAATTGTCTTCAGGTGGAATGTGGAGAACCTCCACTTCATTTGCGACGTCAATTTTTGGCTGATAGATACATGGCTCGTTGTTTGCAATTCACACACCATCCTTTGCTATATAAACTTTCTACTCTCTCTAAAGAAGTAACCTCGTCCACTTACTGGAGACACAAAGTGACTCCGTGTTTAGTTAAAAGCTTTAGAAAATACAATTTAATTGAAGCGCCTTGCCACCAATCTCAATTTCTTCCTATATTTCATTGTAATTTCAGTTCATTAGTTATGTCACCAAATATTCAGTATAACCTCAACATTTACCGAGATGATGTATGTCCTAACGATAGCTTCAAATTCACTATGGATAAAGACTGGAAGGGTTATCAGCTCCTGTTTACAGATGCTTCGAAGCACGGAAGAGACTCATGTGTGGGAGTAGGTGTATACCACTCCCAATATAATATTGTACAAAAAATAAAGCTCCCGCCCGAATCATCTGTATTTACGGGAGAATGTTACGGTCTATTCAAAGCTGTCGAATATATACTTGTTATGGGCTTGCGGAAAACACTTATTTTAACTGATGCAAAGAGTGCCTTACAATCCTTGGCCAGATTTCCTTTCTATAGTCAAAATCCTTTTATTATATTTGAAACACGTGAACTCCTCAACAAGTGCTCTCATAAGGGGTACTTGGTGCATTTTGCGTGGATTCCCTCTCATTGTGGCATTTTAGGTAATGAGAAAGCAGACCAATTAGCTAATGATGCCGTTTTGTGTGGAGATGTTTTTCCTTACAAAAATTGCTCTCAAGATCTGGCTGCTCTGCCCAAAGTTTATCTACAGGAATCCTGGGGTCAGCTTTGGTCGGAGCAATCTCTGAAAGGGAAATTTTATCGTTTTATTCAGCCATCTATTCCTGTTAAACCTTGGTTTAGCAAGTTTAAACTAAGCAAAAAGATTTCAACGATAATCATACGTATGAGATTGGGTCATGTGTGCACTCCTGCTCACCTTGCCAGACTCGGCATTGTGCAGAGCCCTGTGTGTGAATGTGGTGCTGAGGTGGGAGATCTGAACCACCTTATTTTTGCTTGCCCCCGTTATGACCACTCCTTACTTTTCCAGAGCCTTGTTTCCCTCCGAGTTCCTCTTCCCACTTCTATCTCATGTATCTTATTTAATTTTAATTTTAATATTTACAAAATCATAGCACTTTTCCTTGTAAATAATGATATAGCTATTTAATTAATGTAAAAATGAAAACGCTTGATACATATTTGTACCATTATTTATTATGTAGTTTAGTTTTTAGGTTAATTTAGAGACGCACCAATTGGGCTTCTTGTTGGATCAGCTGGTTGCGTTAATTTTCTATTTTAATATTATTCCATATATAATGTTATTTGTAATTTATTATTTTAATTAATTATTCCAGTAACAACTAATCTCCTTTCCTTTTCCAAATCCTTGTAACATTTAATCATTTCGCGAGTAATCGATTCTTACGTTTTGTTATCATAAAATATTGTCAGTGGCAATAAGCACGAACAGTGCAACGCCATAAAAAAAAAAAAAAAAAAAAAAAACCAGAGTGCCTATTTTTCATGACAATTCCAATTAACCCTAACACTGCTAGGCTACATTGTTTTATTATGAAGTTCCTGTGTCTACCTTCCACCTTCCGGCTCCATCATCAGATCAGTTCGATAGTACCTTATAGCCAAACTGCATTTCATGACAATTCTTATAAGCCCAAACACGGCTAGGATACTTTGATTAATTACAAAGTTCCGGTGCCTATCTTCCGGCTCCATCATCATCATCAGGTCACTTCGATGATACCATTTTCAACATAACTATTCAGAACCATTTATTTATTTGTATTGTCATAGTCGCTTAACTATCTTCATTGTGATATCTATGTGAGTATGAAGTTCCGTTGGCCATTTGTGGTCTTCTTCATCAGTTCTAGTTCATCAAATGTTACTTTTTGACTGTAAGTGCTTAAGTTCTCGATGAAAATACCAAAATCACTACATGGTTGCCTATAATATTTGAGGAGTTTTCTCGATTCTTCATGGATTCAATCATCGGAACTGGATTCTGAAAAAAATGGCACCAATCGGAAAGCATATCCTCTAAGAGGAAAAAAAAATTTGCAAATTGGTCCATAAACGACGGAGTTCTGAGGTAACACACATAAAAAAAAAAACAACCGAATTGATAACCTCCTCCTTTTTTTTGAAGTCGGTTAAAAAATGGTGGTTTAAAATTATTCATTTATAATAAAAAAATCTCTTTCTTTTTCCAGCGTTCCTTTCCCCAAAAAGGTCGACAACTGATGATACATCCGCTAGGCCGGTAGCAACTTGCACCTACATTGATGACTGATTGTGTAGGCAGGTAGCAAGTTGCGTTTAGACTGGTGGGTGGCTCATCCGTTAGGTAGGTACTTATGTAGCAACTTGTACCTTAACTGATGACTCATCCACTTTGTAGGTAGCACAAGCGCTTAGGCAAGTCCTGTTTTTATTACTGTATCATTTGACTAAGGTATATAAATAAAAAATAAATAATTTTGGTTCAAAGTTTTTTGTTTTAAAATATACAGGATGTTTGGTGCATCGTGTGCCAAATTGAAATGGTCGACGCGAGGGGTCATCTGCTATCCTTTCAGATCCTTAAAGACTTCTCATGCCCTGTGGATTTTTTTTCATCGAATTTTTATTGTTTTATGAAAATAAGGCCGAAATTTTTCTTTCAAATACAAATTTAAAAAAATATATAAGGCGTAGACTCTGAATTTTAATTTTATTTAGATGTCTATTGTGTTAGAGTACATTTAAATTTAAAATTAGTGACATTAGCTATCTAGTTTTTTTTAAATTTACTTGCTAAGTTTTGGACTTAAATTAAAGCTGTCCATGTTACAGCTATTTA
The DNA here is from genome assembly GCA_905147345.3 of Mythimna impura. NCBI lineage: Eukaryota > Metazoa > Arthropoda > Insecta > Lepidoptera > Noctuidae > Mythimna > Mythimna impura. The sequence goes on along the minus strand of LR990342.1, from coordinate 10,339,260 downwards.
CATGGCTATAAAAAAAAACCAAAAGCGACCGGAATCTTCCAACTTGATCAAAAATTCTCTAGTTTATCCTCTTGCTAGTGATGTGCCACATGCCATAAATTTTTTTTTATAACTGTGAATTCGCTAGAATTGTGAATCGAGTCACATAAGACTAATATTCAAAATTACGATTTAAAAAATATTTTTGCTTAAATGATACCTGAAAAACCTATTAAAAATGTTATCTCACTATAGGGATTTTGTCACTATATTAACAAAATCCCTACTCGGTTATCACCAGAAGATTCTGAGGCGTTATTTGTAGTTTCGTAGATATAATTAATTTTTAAGTGGAGAGCAGCATCAAGAAATCAAAAGACGTTTATAAAAGTAGCTGCAGTCTTCTACATCGTGGCCTCATAATATTTCTGTGAGCCTAGAAGAAGTATTCCAGCGAGAACCCGATGAAAACATTGAAGTCACTTCTGAAGCAATAGAAATTTCTGCAGACCATACAAGTGTTCTTCCATTGCAGCCTAGGACTTCTATTAGTGAGGGAAGAACCATTGAAGTTCGAATTAGAAAAGCATTCAGAGATTTGAGTGACAAACAAAGAAAAAAGAGACGGTTCAGGTCCTTGAGCGAAATTTCAGAAGAGGAACTGGTTTATAACCTACTTTCTAATTTGAAGTGAAATGTTAAGAAGGATCTTGCTCTTATCAACGACCACCTCGTAAAGAAGCTTAATGAAGTTCCAGATGTTAAAAATTTTATGTTTGGAAAGCAAAAAAGAAGTATGATTAAGGAAAATCTACGTTATACCTGCGAAGCGCAGTAATCATCAGTAAAGGTATAAGCAGCTAGATAAGTAGTAGTTGCTACCTGCCTAGCGGATGCATAATCAGTTGTCGACCTTTTTGGGAGTGGGAAAGCTGGAAAAAGAAATGAGAGATTGTTTTATTTTTAAATTATTAAATAAATGTTTAAATTTGTTTTTAATGTTTTTTGTAGGCATAAGTATTTTGATATGCCAAAATAATGTAAAATTATCGAATTAGTGCTAATAAAAACTTACTTAATTAGAAGAAACTGTACAAAAATATTGAAATTTTGAACACCCTTTGCAGACAAAGCCGCGCGTGTCCAGAGACGGTTTATTTTTTTTAATATCATGTAACACTAGTTCTTTACAATTTTTGAGTTTAAATCTTTAGGTCAGCGCGGTTTTCCGTGAAAAAAATTATTAAAGATTTGCTTTCATACCTTTTTTCTGAAAATTTTTTTTCATAAAATACCATTTTTTAAGAAAAGTCGTAAAACAATTGTTGTTACTCATACAAACACCTGTTGAATGAAATTTTTTCCGACGCCAAAATGTCATTTTTTATCCAATGGCCACTTTTTTCAAAACCGGACTAGTGTCCGCTTCCAGTCCCTACTTGTGAACTAGAAGTTACTTGTATGCATAAACGATACACTTGTAAACATTCCTAAAAATTGTTACTTTTAAAAACAAACAAATACCAACACCAACCAAACAAATAATATTCATTTTTTTCTTACGTAATAATTATTAAACAAGGAAGGGTCGGCCTATTTTAATTTTTTCTTTTTTAAGGGGGGAGGGGGTCATGAACTAGTAAAAATCTTCTTACGTATTTAATGAATAGCCTTTAACTGGATATAAATCAACTATTTGGTCCTTTTATTGATGAACTAGTTGCTGCCAGCAGCTTTGCCCATGTGATAGTAAAAAAATATTTAAAGGGAACATACTCTCTGGATAAAAAGTATTGTATGTGCTATTCTATCACATGGTCTACCCGTGTACCAATTTTCATTGAGAAGCCGTTTGAGCCTGAAGAAGTAACCAACATGCACACACACCAACTTTCGCCTTTATAATATTTGTTGCGATTTAATATCAAATTAGTTTAGAGTATTTAACAACAGATTTATTGACTAATTCTACCTGTGAATCCTGGCATGTCTTAAATAAGCTGCTGTCAATTCAGTAAAGGGGCACAGGTAGTGTAATCCCCCCAGTTTCCATTGTCCATCTCCAGTAACATATATTGCCGACACACTCACATTATTATGGGACATTCCAGCCTACAAATCATATATCAGTATATAAATCTAATAGAAAGCAAAGATTGATAACTTTAAATTACAAGACTTCACTTTCTAAATTATACAAATAATTACAATTAAATAATGTATAAAATTGGAAGAAATTATCTAAATTATATTGCAAACCATATCAAAATCAATTGAGTGGTTGGAAAGAAATATATTTGCAAAAACAATGAATTTATTTTATACTATATTTTAATAGTGATAGTAAAGTATAATTTATGAACTCAATTAATGAAAACATTCTACTGGTAGCCATAGATTTAAAACAAATTATATACCAACCTGTTCATGAATAAACACTAAAGCTCTTAAGATGTTGTTGAGTCCTATGCATATCTGGAGAGGTGTCAAGGATGGCAAAATGTGTGACAGTGGCTGCACAAATTCAGTGGCTAAATGCAGAGTAGAACGCTGTTGCCAAGCGGAAATGTATCGTACAATGCATGGATGACGGTATTTCAGGAGATTCTAAAAAAGTAATTAAATTTTTTATCGACTGTAACCATCAATAAAAACAATGTTTTGTTACTATTTGAATACTTACATTCGAAAACTTTTCTAGTGGTGTGGATATTGACCAAAGTGGACCAACCGCAGTTTCTCCCTTGAAAACAGAAACTGAGCCGTCTCCTTTTAGGCTGAAATATCTGCAACTATCCTTAATTGTAGCCTGATAGTGGCACCAAAAATCGGTTATCTCAATTGCTTTTTCTTCGATTTCTAGGCCACTTAATTGTGAACTGTCGTTACCCATCATTTAGGATTTTAACTATCAATCATTTCAAGTTTCAATTACTACATACGAATCAAAACTTTTTAATTCATAATTAAGTCCAGAGAAACATGGAAACAACAATTAAGACGAAACGTTCAACGACGTGACATCGGTGACATTTCGAAACTCGCAGAAACTCGTCAAAAGTGACAGTATCACAGATGATAGAGTGATACTACGTATGACAGTCTTACAAAAAACTTTTTAGAAAAAAAAAATAACCGACTTCACTAAAAAAAAACACTAAAAGGATCAAAATAACTTTAATTTCGGATGTCGGTGTTTCTCGGTATTGTTTGTTTCTTATTTAACACCGACTTCCGAAATTAAAGTTATTTTGATCCTTTTAGTGTTTTTTTTTTAGTGAAGTCGGTTATTTTTTTTTTCTAAAAAGTTTTTATTTCACACTTTTTAGTTGCGATACACTTATAAACAGAGTGCCTATTTCTAATGACAATTCCAATTAACCCAAATACTGCTAGGTTACATTGTTTTATTATAAAGTTGCTGTGCCTACCTTCCTCCTTCCGGCTCCATCATCAGATCAGTTCGATAGTACCTTATAGCCAAAGAGCATCTCACGACAATTCTAATAAGCCCAAACACGGCTAGGATACATTGATTAATTACGGAGTTCCTGTGCCTACCTTCCGGCTCCATCATCAGATCAGTTCGATAGTACCTTATAGCCAAAGTGCATCTCATGACAATTCTAATGAGTCCAAACACGGCTAGGTTACATTGATTAATTACGGAGTTCCAGTGCCTACCTTCCGGCTCCATCATCATCATCAGATCACTTCGATGATACCATTTTCAACGTAACTATTCAGAATCATTCATTTATTTGTATTGTCATAGTCGCTTAACTATATCTTCAATGTGATATCTATTTGAGTATGAAGTTCCGTTGACCATTTCTGGTCTTCTTCATCAGTTCCACTTCATCAAATGTTACTTTTTGACTGTAAATGCTTAAGTTCTTGATGAAAATACTAAAATTACCATAGGGTTGCCTATAATTTTTGAGGAGTTCCCTCGATTCCTCATGGATTCCATCATCAGAACTGGATTTTGAAAAAAATGGGACCAATCTGGAAGCATATCCTATAAAGGGAAAAAAAAATTTTGCAAATCGGTCCATAAACGACGGAGTTCTGAGGTAACAAACATAAAAAAAAAAAAAAAAAAATGATGATAAAAAAAAAAAAAATACAACCGAATTGATAACCTCCTCCTTTTTTTTGAAGTTAAAAATACTTTGTGGTGACCGGTGACATGATATAAATTTCTTATCGAATTTCTTGACTCAGCTAATGAGGCTTTTAAGTTAAGCCGTCACAATCAAAATGTAAGTATACAAATAATTTTAGCCCGGTAATATCAACCTTTATATAACTAAATTCATTTGTATTCTTTCAGTTGCTCTTTGTGTTCCAGGGTCATGGTAACTCTTTCGTAATCTCGTAGCTCTTGCAGGTCCATCGATCCCAGTGGGTCCTGTTTATTTTACTGACATTTAATTGAGGCCCGCGTGGAACACAACGCGTCTTGCATCGCGTTTCCGCAATCCCATGCTTAAAATGACTGAGAATCGCCCTGCATATGAGTCCCAGCATCCTGGGCGTCTCCTGCAGTGGTTGGGAAGTACGGATGCCCTTTCCTTTACTTCCTTTGCTCGTAGATAATACAGGTATTTCTGTGTCGCAGAAGAAGGTATATCTGCTTCCCATTCCCTCTCGCTTCGGACCAAGGGCTTGATCCAGAGCCAGACGAGAAAGGTCACCGCCAGCGCTCACCTTCATGGAGACACAGCGACGTCCCACCCAAACGGAGCAGAATTCCACCGAGGTCTTACCTTTGAATCCAAAACCTACTTAACGAAGCACCTATTCTCAGTGAAACCCTGCATCTGGTGGAAGGTAAGGACACCGCGCACCGTGGCACCTCTGGCCATTCTTTAAAGAGGGATAAATTCTGTGGATACTTTGACAGTCAAGGAATTTCAGTACTAGAATTCTACCTACCTATCTACCCTACCTACCTACCCTACTAACCTACATACCTACCTACACCTTTTTTGCTTTTAAAACTTCCCTATACGCTGGTGAACAAAAAAGGATTATTAAAATTAGGATTATCGCTTACCATCAGGTGAGATGGTGGTCAAACGCGAGCCTATCATTAATAATAATATTTTTTTTTTAAAAGTCGGACCACCCTTATCACATATGGATATGAAAAATAGTTTACGTCCTATTGTCAGACCTACTGAAAATATACACATAAGAATCGGTCAAACAGTTTCGGAGGACTATTGTTACAAACACTGTGACACGAAAATTTTATATATTAGATGTCCTGTCGTGCTCACCTTGTCACAAAGTGTGGTGTGGGAGGCGATTTGTCGTCATTTATGCTACTATAGAGAATCGGCGATGAGAAAACGATAATGGCGACTATATGCCTATTAAGCTATTTCAGAGATAAGCTGTTTAAAATATCCAAATAACAAATGAATAGCCCTATAATAAAAATTATTACCATTCTAAGGCATAATAATTTTTTGAGCGCCAACTATGCCGAACGTGTTGTGTTCTCCAGCGCGAAACTACAAATGTGTAACGAACACTACTATAATTTTTTTCGCTGTTTTTTAAATAAACTAAGGCCCCTATTGAAATCAAAATCGAAGGTTACGGTTTAAGGCAGTAGTAGGTACACACAAAACAAAACAATGCATTTTTAAAATGTATTTTTATTGGCGCTCTCAAAATTAATAATTAATTATGGCCGCCATATTGGTTTATGGTTGGTTAGTTCCGGGAAATACCCTGACTGTCTTGGCTATTAAGAGGGTCCTCTTTCACTTACGTATCGTCAACATCGAACATGGTTTAAAAGTTTGTTACTTCATCTAACCTAATCCAATGCGATGTTTGATGAAAAGGCAACGCGAAAAAAAGAGAGATAACGCCTGAAATCTCTGTTAGCATTCGGTAATTCCGTGATTTACTCGAATATTTTACAAAACTTGTTCCAGTAAATACGTTTTTTTTTTTAAACTTACTTTAAGTTTTTGAAAAAAATTGTCGTCATTCAGAATCTTGATTAAACTTGCAAGGCTTCTATTGTTATACTTTTTTGACTTTTTAAATTGATGAGTAAATTATGAAGTGTCAAAATTCATGCCAAATAGCAAATTTCTAGAGGTCTTGAATTTCACAAATTTATAAAGTAATTTCAATAGAAGCCTAGATAATATCCACAAGATACTGTGTTTCCAAAATATCTATAATAGAAATCCCGGCATGGATCTTGAGCACTGACTTTTACTTCCGCAGAAGTAAAATATCAGGGTCTCTTTGGTGATATGAAGTGAGACTCATGAGCTGGGAGCGTCAGTAATTGGCTCGCCGCGCATAGCATCATAGACGACACTCGTGATTGGTTCCCTGGGCTTGCTGCACGTACAGTGACCCAGCAAAAGTGCTTAGATACCTTAACGCCTATTTTCCCTTGCACGTTAGAGTTCAAGTTTTCGAAAATTAAACTAGATGGCGTTGGTTTCTTCACAGCTAAGTGGCGAGCAAAGGCAATCTCACAAAGTATAAACTTGACTTTTAGTTTAACAAATAATAGACACATGCGTCATCATTGTCGTCAACAACTGATTGTAGTTCATAATTTCATCGTTCAAATTAGAGTCAAGTTGACCAAGCGGTTTAGCATGTGCAGATAGATGCGTAAATCAATGAGCTATGAGTTCAAATCTCACGTAGTACTCACACTTTTTGTAAGTAACAAAAGAAGTTGGAAGGAATATTATATCAAAGCTAACAAGTGGATATTTATTTGTAATATAATATTCAAGTGGGTAGTTACTCAGCAAAACGAAAACAATGCAGGTAAACAGTTGCCAAAAGGCACTATTAAAAAATTATATGTTTATTTCTTACAATTTCTTAATCAAATTTAACAATCACCGTTTATTAATCACCGAATAAGATTATAATATTATATATAATTTATTATTGAGGCCATAGCTTAAGTATTCGTTTCCAAAACTGGAAAGAGGATTGAAGCTTATGTAACCTTAACAAAAACAAACAAAAGACTTGGACCTGTACCATGACGTTTAAAGTAAGATTGTTTCATTCTTATTTCCAGTGTGGGTAAGAGATGGTGCTAGACAACCTGTATAGCTCTGTCTCTTACCCACACTGAAATAAGAATGAAACAATCTTACTTTGAACGTTATGGTAACCCCCCATATAATTTTATCACAAAGGTCAAAAGGATTAAAAATGTAGGCTAAAAACTATAAAATTGCACAACAACACATCAAGTGTTCATAACTTTTTTAAGTTGTTTTAAATACGGATATTAAGGTAAACACACATAACAAGGTCTCCAGTTAACACAGAGAATAAGTATATATATAGCATAGTGGTTCGTCGACCGACGTCCGTTTTCTTCGTACTCCCATAACATTGTTTGATGCTGCAACATGTTTATTAGTTTTAGTCTGCCAGCTCTTTGATGGTGTTTCAAAGAACCCTCTTCTTCAAATCATCATATCCATAGAACAACTGTTTTTCTCTGCAACAATAAAACAGAAATATATAATATCCAATAATGTTTATTATATAGGAGTTTTTTTGTTTAAAAGCGTTAAAAAAATTACTTACGTTTACACCGGTCTCTCTGGCTACTTCTGACAAGTTTTTACCTTGATTATGCATAGCAATTATTTGAGTTCTTTTTACTAAATCTATATAACAATGCATATTTACTCATTTTGGTAAAATAAGTTACAATACACCTGGTTAAAAATAAAATTGAACGAAAGGCGCTGGAACGAGATAATCGAAATTAACTTAGCGAACAACCAATTGAGCTTAGTCATAACTCATTGGTCTAAGTATTATTTATACTACCTACTAGTTATTTTTTATAAGTAAATCCATATTCAACCTACCCTCTCAAGTTTGAAAACGATCAGATATTCAATTTTAATATCTTCATCTCTTTAAAAGAAATTATAAATTATTTCAATGTTTGACGAAACAAAAAGAAAGTACAAAAATAAGCATTAATTAAGCATTAATCATTTGAAGCACAGCGGCGCCATCTATTAACAGTATAATGTAATGTTGTCGATAGCAACATTTCAATCTGGTTTTACGCTAGATGGCGTCATTTCTCGCTTCACACGATTTTTTCTGTAGTACCTATGGACTTTTGCTTTTGGCCGTGCCTAACGACGACGAGTACACTTCCGTCCGTGCCATTAAATTGACTCGTGATTTTTAATCTATCGATTTTATGCCGAAACCTATAATAACGTCACAATCGCGTACGAGCGGTTGTACGATAAAACTTTTTACAAAAAAAAAAAAAAATACTACCGACTTCAATGTAAAAAAAACACTGAAAAGTGCAAAATAACCTATGAGGAGTTCTGTTCCATATCTTCGAAGTTCATGATCAGATCATAACAATATTTCTATGGGACCAACATGGAAGCATAACATTTCAAAAAAAAAAAAATCGCTCCACAATTGACCGAGAAATCGGTGAACATACATAAAATAATAAAAAAAAAAAACATATACATCAGCCGAACATAGAACCTTCTTTTTTTTAAGTCGGTTAAAAAACAGTGAAAATGTCAAGTTATGAAGGAGTTAGATGCCTGGTCCAGATACGGCCAGAGGTTGACAATGCCGTGGACAAGATTATTATTTATACTAAAAATCTTAATAATTACTAGAAATATAAAGTTCGGTAAAATAATATTAAACAATAAGTGCGTTTCCTTGGTTCCTGCAACCACCATTTTGAAGTTTTTTTTTTTCAATTATTTCTTGACCATGGATACAAAGTCCTTCAGGCGGATAATAAAAATAAAGATTGCATAGAATTTTCAATTTAATAATCGACATCATGTTTTTTAACACCATTTATTATATCAATATTATGCATTTGGTCCATTGATAAAAATGCATACAAAATACAATTATTTTTCTTATATTATTGAAAAAAATATTAATTGCATCGTTTAAAATGTTTTGGGTGTTTTGGCGGGATTTCTTGAGTGAAGTTCAGTGGCTGTATGGTCTTAAGACCTTAGCCTATCCAAATGGGGCGTTAAGTGGCGGCAAAAAGTGTTACATTTTGCCACGTATCATTTGAATTGCGACTATTTGCTTCAGTTTGTGACTATTTGCTATTATTAATATTCGCTTTCATAATGAACTCTGCACTCGCTTTTCCCGACGTCCCCAGCCTGCCTATGGATTCATCTGCTATGTACGACAATGACCCCGGCCGCTCTATCTTGGACTCTGTTTCTACTTCTTTGAATAACTCCAGCGTCCGACAAATGGAAACCGACTCGTATGTCGACCCGCAGAAGCTAACGCTGCCGCTGTGTTAATTTTATTGTGCTTTAAATATTACTCAAATGAGACGACATTCTTTGGAAGTTGCTGAAATCCGTGATCTGTGATACAAGAATGGATTTATTCACGACAGGTATGAATAACAAACATAAACAGAACAAAAAGACAGGGCAGTAATTAGAAGCCAATTATTTTACCGAATGTCCCGCGGCTGTCTCATTTAAAACATTAAATATGCTGGACGTAAAATCATACGTCATGCAATCATACTTATTTATTTGATGGTTTCGGATGAACTGCCACATAAACGGAAAGTGTTTTTTTTTCTTTCTAAAAAGTCAAGCCTTTAAAAAAGAAAAAACAATGTCGAATGATCTACAGTTATATTTACTATACTCTTTGATCGATGGTTCGCAAAATTAATTAAAAAGAACACAGAACTCCCTGGTAATTCTGAATACGACCCTGTTGCATCCTGCACTTAGTGACATCTAGTGTGAGATATAATAGTTACAAAATAAAATCGACAGAACGAGCGAATTCATTAAACCCAAGCGAACGCCGTCTTTCTATTGTCTCTCTGGCAGATGGCAAAAAAAGAAATGGGCGGAGTCTAATACCCCGCACCCCGCAAAGTGTCACGCGTTGTTTCTTAGGGATATATAATTACAACATCTCCTTTTGCTACTTGCTCCGTGGTTTCGACAATCAAAAATAAGGTTCTTGATGGTTCCTTCTTGGGATTCACCACAGGGATTCACAACATGGGCATTTGTATTATACTTGTTATAATGGCAAGTCTAGCTAGAAAAATGTGCTCTGTGGTTGTTGGTAACCATTTGGCAACACTGGTCACAGTTGTCATTGTCACTGTCAGTCAGGCAGGTCTGTCAAATGGATTTTTAAGTAATTTTTAGGTGCTACCTATAGCAAAAATGGCATCGAGTTTACTTAAAAAAGCTATCTTTTCCAATCCTGCCACTGTGCGGAAGACAGTTGGAATAATTTGCAATGCCACACGAAACCGTAAGAATAATAAATACCCATACTGTTCGTGTTTATCTTAATTATTATCCTGTGTTGTGACTGTTACGTCATTTCATTTTAGATTGGAATTATCAATACATGCCCGGTCCGTATCCTAAGACCCTAGCGGAGCGCGAGGCTGCGGCAAAAAAATATGGCATGACTATTGAGGAGTATCAACCATATCCTGAACAAATGGGCTATGGTGATTACCCAAAACTGCCTGATATTGGAGAGGATTCTAGAGATCCACACTACCCATATGATAATCCAGAATTGAAGAGAAACTTTAATGAACCTGTGAGTCTTAAAATTTTCAATTAATTGATACTGCTAGCTTAGGCCTAGATCTTTAAATGATGTATATTTATTTTCAGATAAATGCCAGGATGGAAATATTTGGTGGTGACCGTTATGATCCAGCTATGAAGAGAAGGTTCTCATTGACTCACCAGTGGGCATGGTTTTTGGGTGTTGTAGGAGGATCTTTTGCATTATTCTTCTTTTTGGAAGATTATAAAATTGGAAGGCCTGTTACAGCTAAGCAATACCCATCAGCTGGACCTCATTATTTATTTGAAGCTAAGTAGAACAGAAGCTTTCGTTCAGGTCTGGAAATATAAAACTATTATTTATAAAATTAGTTGAAATAAAACTATTTGAGTTTAATTATTTTCGTTTTTGTCCTTCACATTTTTAACTTAAAGAAAACTACCTTTTTACCCGACTGCGCGACGCAAAGGAGGGTAATGTGTTTATCAGTCTATGTATGTATGTTTGTTTCTATGTGGCGTTCTAGAGACCAAATGCGTAGGCCGATTTTGATAATTCTTACGTCAATCGATTCGTCTTAACCTTGCGAGTGTCACTAAAGACATGACAGTAATCAAAATTCACCACAGCTACAACCAGACGCCATATTGTCAAAATGAAAAAAAAAAAGTCGAACTATGTCAAGTGGGGTATCGTTGAATAGGTATTTTAAAATCATCTTTAGGTTCCTTTTATTTAATAATTATAATTATTTTCTAAAATATTTCTTTTCCTATAAAATGCCCAATCTGTCTAAAGTTTCAATAAAATTTAATGCAACAAATATTGCATTAAATAAATGCTGCACTTGTTCACATCTATTGTTCTACTGTAAAAAGTATAGGTTCCATCTTAAATTGGATAAGATCCACGTAAAAGGGTTTATATCCATACTAGCTTCTGCCAGTGGCTTCGCCTGCTTGAAAGTAGGTTTCTCTGTGCAATCGTTGGACCCCTGTTTCGGGGGTGAATTTTAGAAAATCCCATTAGTGCTCGCTTATGTCAGAAAAGGAAACCTTTTGCATAATTTCAGACTCCTAGGCCCTGTAGTTTCAGCTGTACGGTGATATGTCAGTCAGTCAGTTTCTCCTTTTATCTTAATATATAAAATTCTCGTGTCACGGTGTTCGAACTTGAACTCCTCCGAAACGGCTCGACCGATTCTCATGAAATTTTGTGAGCATATTGAGTAGGTCTGAGAATCGGCCAACATCTATTTTTTTTTTTTTTATTTATATGGCAGAACAACGTTTGCCGGCTCAGCTAGTATATATATATATAGATAGATTACTTTATGGATTTGGATGTAAAAACGCAGGTGATGTATGATACAACTATTTTAGCATGGGTATTTTATTTCTACTTGTAAAAAAGGATTAGAGAGTGGCTTTAATTCATAAACATTAGCACATGGCCACACATACAACTTAGAATATGGTTTTTTTCTAATGTGAGAAAAAAATACATACAAGTAATATGCATAACATATGACAGACAGTTCAGTTATGCTGTTTTATGAAAAGATCTCGGAAGATATGAACTAACATAATTACAATTTAAGATTTTATTTATAAATACTAGTAAAATATTCATCTTCCAAGTCGTAGAGATCAGCTGCTATGTCGTCACGGAGAGACATTAGTTTCTGGTCACATTCTTGTTGTTTTGTACGGAATAGTTTCGAATTTTGTGTTATAGCTTCATTGACTGATGGGAAATCATTCAGTATTAAATACTGTTTTATATCTGATACCAGCTTCATCAAGGATTCACCAGCTCTCACTAAAATAGATAATAACTAGTTAAATTTTGTGAAATCTAATAATATAATATATTCTTTTTTTTGTTTTGTTGGTGACTAAACTTTGAGGATTCCTGGGTATTAACCGTAATATTTAAACAGACTGATGAGATTATTTATAATTATTTATGTGCGAAAAACATGACCTTTCTTGGAAGTCCGATAAAAATTTAATTTGAAATCCTAGGCATGAAGAGAAGAAGAAGATTTATTTAAATCAATATTTGAGTTTTCTTAAATATATTTCATCACTTAGATTATCAAAAAAACATTGGATACAAAGTTTTTGGTTTATCAAAACAATTGGCTCGTTATACAACTTATTACTGTTGTTTGTTACTTCTAGTCAAAAAGCCACTGCATCACTGATGGTAGGTGGCTTGCAGTCAAACACTAGTATAAATCAATTTAAAAAAAAAAGTGAGTAACTGCTGATGTAGCGTCTGCACATTGTTATTTTTATGTTGTAGATATTAAAACAAAAATCTAAATAAATAATATGGGTACTACTTATTACAAGTACTAAATATCAAGATATATAAGAGAAAGGACAGAATGGAAAAAAAAATGTGCTACAACCACCTCAAGAGACAGGATAAGGGCCAGGTGATGAAGCACTTAGCTAAAATACTGGACAAGTTAAAATATGGCGTCATAAAATTCCTCCGCATCGCTGTCGACTGGAAGTGTGCCCAAAAGGCTGGCGGCATTGCCACGTTGTATGGCAATGCTTAATCTCTGACCGAGGTAAAAGCCAGCCCTTGGGTCACGCGAAGTGTCAAGTCTGGACAAGTTAATTAATGATGAAAATTCATCATTGACTAACTCAATAGGTCTTCTTGAGCAATTAATATTGTAAACAGTATTTAATAAGACAATAAGCCTCATGACAGGTATTATAATTATAAATATTGATATTAGATAAAATTACCTATGTTGGCAGCTCTGACTTGCATTTCAAATGTATCTTGTTCAATCTGTGTCATTCTATTGAGTTGAGTTTCATTTTCAAGTTTTGCAAGCTTAATGATTTCTGAAAATAGAAACAAACCAAATATTTGCAGGCAAGTTTTTTGGTAATAAACTCAGCATGATAGGTCATTTTTTTTATTTTATTTCATCTACTTCTGAACATGAATATTTGGTTATATTAGGACTCATTATTCCCAATTTGGAGATTGCAATATTTGGTTTCCATGTCTATCCCTAGAATCATACATAAATGCCAGAGATCATTGACCCTGCTTAGGCTGCTTATTTACAAAATAACAACAGAATATTTACTGTGAACTCTGATATTTCTTGAATGTATTCAGGGTTTGTACAAATAGTTACGACATCAAATGAAATTTCAAATAGATATCTCCCTTATATGTATCAGAGACCACAATCCATAGTATCAGCAACATAGTATTTTAAATACCACCAGTATTTTTGTGCTTTACTATCTATTGCACCTTAGGGTGTGTGTGAGTAACACATATCTTATCATTTTGTGGGGCTGGCCCTAGGCTGGCACTTCGACCCTTCAAGAGTAACACATATACTGTTTTTAGGCGCATACGTGAGAATCCCGTAGGTATTTATGGTAAAATATATTTTAACATGTGTTAGGTATGTTTCTAGGGATGCTTGGTTCATCCTTTAATTCTTTATTGTACACAAAAACATAACATAATATATTGACATACAAACAGTTCATGTACAAAGGCGAGCTTAACTCAGCAATGAGTTTTCTCCCAGCAAACCTTTGAATTGTAGAGAGAGAACATATTCGAGGGTAGGAAGAACATATTCGAGGGTAGGATCATCAGTAATTACAAGTAAATCCCTCTCCAATGTTTCTTGCCAAAAGGTATTGACTCAATCGACAGATATTTTATTATCTATCTAAATGAAGTGCTAAAAGAACAAGAGCAAATGCTGTGTTAAGTTTATTTACCATCAAAGTTCTCTAACATACTCTTGACATCTTCTTTTAAGCGGGTTGTATATGATTTTAACAGTGCTTCCTTATTTTGGGGCAAATTTCTTTGCATTTTCAATTTGATATATTTCGCAGGGCAGAGTTCTAAGCCCAATCCAATGATGGCCCAATCCAAGTAAATCAACAGTAAAGTAAACTCAAACTTGACTCAAACTCTATGCAACAGTACCTACCTAAAATTTTTTTTTTTTTGACAATGACATTGACATTGTGCTCTGCGTTCAAAAATAACCAGAGTAGGGTAGGGTCTTTACTTTAACCTTTCAAAAATGCTTCGAGTTAAAAAAAAAATATAACCGACTTCAAAGTAAAAAAAAAACACTGAAAAGAGCAAAATAACTTTAATTTCGGAAGTCGGTGTTAAATAACGAAGAGACAAAACTATTATAGAAACACCGAGCAACCCAGAGTCGTTCTTTTATAACTCGAGTAGCTACCCTAGAGTTAACCTAACTACAAACTCCGTAACTCTCGAATTTAATACACGAACCGCAACGCGAAATCGGTTTTTGCTGTTACTTGAAATAACTCCGAGCAGGGTAGGTTGGTGTAAGCGGCAGGAACAATATTACCAAAGTACTCTGTGGGCAGGAATGACAGTTGCTTGGCAATTACAGTAGAACTCTACGTTTTTTTTTTTTTTCGTTCCTTGTGGAACAGGCTAAGGTCAGAGACCATGCTACCTAGTCATCAGTTTTTGTTTCTTTTTGTTTTACATTAGAATGCAGGTGTAACACATTCTAATGTTTTTTGAAGTATTTGGCAGCAAATGTATCGATTCAGCCTTCTCAGCAAACTTCGCTGAGGTAGCTAAAACTACAATAAAATTCTCAGCTCCATTTTACCGAGACCGCGCCTATTTCAATGATTCCACATATTATTCCAGTTGCGCAGACACTTGGGATACAAAACAACACCAATTTTACATCACAATATCCACTAGGAATCAATTTGCGAATAATTAAAACAGCCACTGAACTTCACTCGAAGAAATCCCGCCAAAACTCCCGACAGTTGCTTGCTTGGCATTGACAGTTTTTTTTTTCTTTTTACCCCTTAGGGAAGGCTATAGTTCTTCGACCATATCGCCTAGTCTTTCGTGTATGTTTTCTTGCGTAATAAGTCTTCCGAAATAGTTGTTTCTTTTGGTTTTACATTAGAATGCAGGTGTAACACATTCTAATGTTTTTTGAAGTATTTGGCAGCAAATGTATCGATTCAGCCTTCTCAGCAAACTTCGCTGAGGTAGCTAAAACTACAATAAAATTCTCAGCTCCATTTTACCGAGACCGCGCCTGTTTCAATGATTCTACATATTATTCCAGTTGCGCAGACGCTTTAGATACAAATCTACACTAATTTAACATCACAATATCCACTAGGAATCAATTTGCGAATAATTAAAACAGCCACTGAACTTCACTCGAAGAAATCCCGCCAAAAACTCTCATAGAAATAAATAGAAGTGATAGCTTTTTTTTGGGGATTTTATGACCTGTAACTGAGACCTTTAGGCCAAATTTTTATTTTCATTGAATAGTTGTTTACCGTTAGAATACAGGTAATAAATTCTAGTGTTTGATGTAACAATAAAAATTCAGAGTCAACTTTACAATAAAATTCTCAGCTCCATTTTACCAAGATCGCGCCTGTTTCAACGATTTCATATATTGCCTAGTTTTGCAGACACTTGAGATACAAAAGTACGCCAATTCAAAATGTTCACTAGGAACCAATTTGCAAATAAATAATTAAAACAGCCATTGAACTTCACTTCAAAAAAATCCCACTGAAAAGATTCTCAAAACTGACACCTAACGAATCGGCGTCAGTGCTGCCAACTCGATATTTTTCGAATGTATCTACTGTCCCTAGGTCTCTCGAACCTGTAATTTTTTTATTTCGGTTTTATTCAGCTTTACCTTTATGGTGTATATTAATGTGCGTACTACAAAAACGCTAATTATCAGTGCTTATTGCTTTTTGAAATCGAATAATATCAATATAATCGAAAGTTTAAGTATCGCGTACGCGGTAGTGGCGAGAGTGAAAAACGGGGCGGAACTACCGATTTCACGAGTGTTTGCCACACACCAAGCAGGCCACCGCAGTAGGGTCACGGTTTTATTTAAACTTTACAATAAGTTATGGCATTAAAAACAATGTTTTTTTCTCAAAGTGTTTTCCAGGTAATAAATCGGATCTGGTAGTTTCGATATTTTTCGGCGCGATTCGTATTCAAACTAATATCCAAAATACCGTTTCCGATTGTGTACGTTGAGTTTTATGATGTAAACAATATATTTTAGCTGTTTCGGCTTTCCTATTCATAAGATTAAAAAAGTACCGATTGCATGGAAGCATGCTAACGGGCAGCCTATGCCCAAGAATATAGGCAGTCGAGTCGAGCTGATCGTGGGATATTTCCTTCACTCTCAGTCTCGGGTGGAGCGAGTTAAGGGCGTGTCAGACTTTTACTGGCTAAATTCACACCTTTTTTTTCAGATGGGTAAATCATCCAATGACATCCCCAGCTCTTAGGCGGAGCGTCAAGGCGAGCGCGACTTTTACTGACTAAAAACCCTGACTCTGTTCCTTCGTTGCCTTTCATACCAGGGCCGAGTCTTCGTTTCAGAAGCAGACCCTTGGCCCCAGTAGGCTTCGGCCTTGTTGTGCCCCTACGGTTTGCTGACATCTCCTTGAGGCGCGCGTGGAACAGTACGCGCCATCGACGACTTGGGCTCGGTCCGGACGGTTACCGGACGGTCGGACGGCGAGCTACCCATTGCTCGTCGTCCGCAAGCCCGCGCCTGCGGTGGCCGGAAATCGGGATCGGAGTCCTGGCGGCTGGGGCGTAGGGCCGCTCCCTCGCGCGTGTACGTGTGGCCTTCTTCTTTGCTAGCATTACTGCTTCGCAGAAGGAGGTGACCGCCTGCCACTCCTCCTCACTTCGGACCATATTATAGCCTGTACCAAGGCCCAAGCGAGGCACACCCTCTCATCGTGTCCATACAGTGGTGGCACCTGGGTGTTACTTCCGCACAAATCCGCTGCAGGAACTTCTCGAACTGACCATGTTCGGTGAGAACCTGCGTCATATGGAAGGTGAGGACGCAGTGAGGTCTTTCCAGCCACTCC
The DNA here is from genome assembly GCA_905147345.3 of Mythimna impura. Taxonomy (NCBI): domain Eukaryota; kingdom Metazoa; phylum Arthropoda; class Insecta; order Lepidoptera; family Noctuidae; genus Mythimna; species Mythimna impura. The sequence continues at coordinate 10,321,696 of LR990342.1, read as the reverse complement.
TCAAAGAGGGGACTTACCGCCATAATTATGGCGTGCCCAACTAAAATCACACCTGTGTCCTTCAGTTGCCGTTTGCGCTCTAGGATAACGAGTTTCCTTTTCACAAATTCCCCATGGCCCAAGCGGGTATCGGCCCTGCTGGGCCTCCACGGTTTTACTGACATCCTTATGAAACCTATGCGCCGTCAAGGGCTCGGACTCGGGCACGGTCTGGACAGTAACCGGACGGTAAGCTACCCATTGCTCATTGCCCGCAAGCCTACGCCTACGGTGGCCGAGGATCGCCCTGCGACTTCTAGAGACGCCCGGGACGTCACTTATCGCGGCGGCTGAGGCATGAGGTTGTCCTTTCTGCACCGCTAGCATTACTGCTCTACAGAAGAAGGCGACCACATCCCCTATCTTGCTTCGGAACATGGCCTAAACCAGGAACCTGCGCGAGAGGTCGTTACCACCGATCGCCTCCACGAGGACATGGCAGTGGTGCGCCCAAGCAGGGCATACTTCCACCGTGTTCTCGGGGCGGTCTGCACAATGGTGACACCCTTGGCGTTTCTTCTAACTGAATCCGGAACAGGAATCTCCTAAACTTACCATCTCCGCTAAGGATCGTAACCTGGACCTGTTTCATGTGGAAGGTGAGGACGCCGCAGCGTCTCTCCAGCTATTCCTCAAAGAGAGGACTTACCGCCGTGATTGTGGCGTACTTGTGTAAGAGAAAGAAAAAAGCCTCGCTGATACGCCTTCGCCCATGCCTAGATTAGTCTACACTACGCGTCTGCCATCCAGTTTTCAGACCTCCCATCCTTCGCGTCATCAAAAATAAGCAAACCAAAGACCTCCCCACCTGTAGTGCTTAAGTAATACTTCAATGGCCCCTAAGGTTATCATTTTAACATTACTATATATATCCCAATGAAATCCCGTCAAATTTTGGTCAACCGTTTCGAAAATGTATCCCGTATTTTGAAATCTCATTCCCACGGGAAAATAAAAAGTAGTATAACATCAGTTATTCAGGTCCGATCGTGTGTGGAGTACTGCAGTCACATATGGGCTGGTGCTGCAAAATGCCATCTAGCAGCTTTGGACTCAGTGGAAAGGCGTGCGAAGAGGCTAATTGGGGATCCAGATTTGGTTAAGTCCAATCTACAAAGCCTCGAGCACAGGCGCAGGGTAGCCAGCCTATCGGTATTCTACAGGTTGCATTTTGGAGAGTGTGCGCGGGAATTGCATGACTTGATTCCGCCATCTCATTTCTACCATCGGACAACCCGACGTACGGCGAGTATCCACCCTTACGTTGTTGAAACTTCAACGGTCCGGACTAAGCGTTTCGCTTCGTCGTTTATACCGCGTACATCGAAGGACTGGAACAATTTGCCTGCTGCGGTCTTCCCGTCCAACTATAATTTAGGTGTCTTCAAGGCTAGAGTGAATAGGCTCTTAATAAACTAGTGCGCCTCACCATCAATGATTGCATCACTGCTTACCATCAGGTGGGATCGCAGTCAAGCACTGGTTTATATCAATTAAAAAAAAAAAAAAAAAAGTACCACGGATATCGAGTACCTAAGAGTCCCGTTAAAATCGGTTCAGGTAGTTTCGAACAGACAGATAATTTTTTTTTAAATTATATTTTTGCTATAGGTGTCGAATATACTTTCTGCATATAGTAAAAAAAAATGTTATTTTGATATTACAAACGGACAGTCATACAGGGTGGATTTTTGAGACGGGTCGTTGACCGTTATAGTTACAGGGTAACGTTCCTAGGAGACTATCCATAACTTTTTAAGATACTCTGCATACACTGATTTTGCAAAAGATTTACAGTCGGCAAAAAAAAAAATGGTAAAACTACTACTTAGGTATTTATATTTCGATGGGATGGGAGAAAAAAAAACTATTTATATTACAAACATGTAATCTCCCATACACAAGATACCCAGACCCGGAATAACAACCTGTAAGTCCTTCGATTAACAATGTAACGTCATGCTCTTGATCGAAGTGAAGGCATACAAATATTGATTTAATTCCGTACGAGAATCGAACCCGCGACACGCAGCGCATCTTCCTAGTTGTCAAACATTATCAGTAGATACCTTTAAATCTGTATGAATGTTATAAAAAACTTTTTACAAAAAAAAATATAACCGACTTCAATGTAAAAAACACTGAAAAGCGCAAAATAACTTTAATTTCGGAAGTCGGTGTTTCTATAATAGTTTTGTCTCATATTTAACACCGACTTCCGAAATTAAAGTTATTTTGCGCTTTTCAGTGTTTTTTACATTGAAGTCGGTTATATTTTTTTTTGTAAAAAGTTTTTTATTTTTCACTTTTTAGTTATGGTACCAACACTAAAAAGTACCCCTCAGCCATACTTAAATACCTTATAGCCAGAGTGCATCTTATGACAATTCTAATAATACCAAACACGGTTAGATTAAATTAATTTATTACAGAGTTCCGGTGCCTAATTTCAGGCTTCATCATCAGATCAGTTCGATATATTGCCCCTCTTCTTTCAGTCAGTCATCGACTACACGTATAAACAAAGCAATTTTACTTGTTACGACAGTTCTGCTGTGATCCCATGAGGAGTTCTGTTCCATATCTACGAAGTTCATGATCTGATCATAACAATGTTTCTATGGGACCAACTTGGAAGCATAACCTTTCAATCAAAAAAAAAAATTTCAAAATCGGTTCACAATTGACCGAGAAATCGGTGAACATACATAAAAAAATAAAATAAAAAACATACATTCAACCGAACATATAACCTCCTCCTTTTTGAAGTCGGTTAAAAAATCTAAACTTTTCGAGGCAAGTTTTTAATTTTCTATTCGCTCTTGATCCTCCGTTCTTTTAATTCTGAAGCTTTTCTGCATATTTCGACATTATGATATTGTTAATTCATAATCGCATTGGGTTTCTGTAATAATAGCTTGTAATAAATAAATATTGATGTGCTCAAAATTTTCAAGGACTTTGGAACAAAAAAACATATGCAGGGATGTGGTATTTTTATTTGGTTAAATTTTTGAAAATGATTTTAAAGAAGAGTAAATCAGTTTCATTATTTAGCTTGTTTCGAAAATCTAGCATATTCTTTTAGACGAAGAGCGTTAATATTGATGAATCCAGTACTGTCTTCAGGTGAGAATCCTCCGGCAACATCCATCGACACTAGATCTTTGTTATACAAACTCGCCGAGCTCTTTCTTGCTAATATGGTAACTGTAATAAAAAGTTAATTCGTCACTAGGTACCTATATCAAAATAAAGAATTAAACAAGTATAGATTGTAACTTACCATTTCCCTTATATATTTGGACTGTAACCATTCCATTCACAATTTCTTGAGACCACTCTAAGCATTTTCGCGTGTAGGCGGCTTCGGGTGAAAACCAAAATCCGTTGTAAACGAAATCAGCCATTTTCTCCTGAAGATATTTCTTTACTCTGTGATATAATAAGTAAATGTTTTAGTTTCTCTTCATTTTCTATTTTAAATGTTATTTAGACAGGTAGGTATAATATTTTACCTTAAAACTTCTTTGTCCAGAGCGTAGGCCTCTAGATCTACATGGGCCGCGTGAAGAACTGTTCCCGCAGGGGTCTCGTATAGCCCCCGGGACTGTAGAAACAAGTAGGTACATGATTTCAGGTTTATTGAATGTTATCAATGTAAAATGTATGTTAGCCTCTCGAAAAATTAGTAGCGCAAGAACACAGTCACGGAAAAATAAAGTGTGACCAAGAGAGAATAAAAAGTAAAAATACTTATTGACATCAAGTAGATACCTTTAATCCTAGGAATCGATTTTCCACAATGTCGATTCGTCCAACTCCGTGCTGGCCCCCCAACTTGTTCAGGGTTTCCACTATAGCAAGTGGATCGGTCAACACAAGAGACTTCTCGTGCCCACTGGGAATGCGAACGGAGACGGGTAATCCTGTTGAATTATACATAGTCGATACACTTCTTTGTCTCTTTGAATGAGAAGTAGATACCTACTTGTTCTAATGATGTTCACTCACCCTTTTCAAAATTGATATCAATCGCACTAGGATAGTCTTCAGCTTGTCTTAAATCTCGAGTAATTTTGAAAATGCCATTTGGAGGAATTGCCCCAGGATCCTCAAGTACGCCGGATTCGTAACTGGATTAGTGCAAGTAAAGCAATCTTTAAAATTATCTGAACAGGTTATTTTAATTTCTATGTAGTTAGAAAGCGTAAAGGGTCTTGCCGTACCTCAATTGAAAAATTGCCCCCGATAGGAACCTATAAGTTACAATATAACCTATGTTATACGTGGGACATTCAGTAAGTTTTGAGAAACTAAAAAACTAACTTCTATGGATAAAATATTTTTATTAAATCTTTTCAAAGAACTACCAGCCACCAGCCTCTATACAAAGTTTCATACGTCTGAATCAATTTTCGAAAAAAAAATTCCAATCCGCCGCAGACACTTTAACGGCCTTCTCGAACGCTGCTAGCGCGTCTTCCGGCGATGAAAACTGTATCTCTTTCAGCAGATTTTTTTATTTTAGGGAATAAAAAGAAGTCACACGGTGCCAGATAAGGACTGTAAGGAGGGTGCCCCAAGACTCTGACCGATGTGGTGTCCAGGAAGTCTCTCGTTTTGAGCGCTGAGTGCGCGGGCGCGTTGTCATGGTGAAGCAGTACCCCGCGGAGCCGGTGTTCGGTCGCTTGTTGCTCATGGTATACCATTCGGCGTTGATGAAGAAACTAGCACTTTCACTAGCGCTTCTCGATCGCTTTACTTTCGTAAGCGTTGGTTCGTTTTGAAACAGCCAAACTGTCGACTCACGCTTTGTTTCTGGATCGTATTGATACTCGTAAATCCAGGATTCGTCACCTGTCACAATGTCGTAAACGCGCCGAGACGACCCTGGTTCAAATTTTTTAATCATATCACGGCACCACTCCACACGGGCCTGCTTCTGAGCTTCGGTGAGGTTGTGCGAAACCCAGCGGCAAACTATCCTCCTCACGTGAAGGTGCTTGTGTAGAATCTTGTGAACGCTTCCCGAACCAATCTGCAGTGTACAGTGTACTGAATCTCTTCGTATGTAATTCGCCTGTTTTCTTGAATTAAATTTTTTACTTCCAGTACACTTTCTTCCGTGACAGCGGTCGTAGGACGACCACTCCTTTGTTAATCCCCCAAAGTAAGGCGACCGCGCTTGAACTCGCTATACCAGCGGTAGATGGTTGCTTTGAAGGTCCTTCATCCATATGTATGTGTATAATTTGAAGTCGATCAAATGCCACATTTAAAATCGTAGAAAATCATCACACGAAAATGTTCTCGATGCAGATACATTTTTTAAATGAGACATCACAGAGTACTTTGGTAATATACAGGTGAGACATTATACTTTGATTTGGCCCTCGAAAAAATGTGGAGGAAAATTCAAAATTCGAACAATGGTATTTTTACTTTTTTATAACCGAAGTTTTTAAAATAATTACAGCGACGCTAAACATATGCAAAATTTTCCGAAGGACAAGACATCAAAAGAGCAAAGTGGCCAGTGCCATAAACATACAAACTTTTTTCCGCAAAACTGAATGGCCTGGTATTGTAGAGGGCCCAGTTGTAGAGGGTACTAAAAGTAGTTGATCGAGTAGAAATTAGCTTAATCTTAGTTAATTGTGGAGTTATTTGAAAGAAAGTGTCTAGAGTCGAATTTTTTCAGTGATATATCATCAGTGATAGTTGATTTTAGAGCTAATAAAATAAAATTCCAATTCCAATGTTTATGGTACATTCTTCAGTTTATTTTATAGCAATTTTCTATGAGCCAAGCTATTTATACTGTAATTGATTTTAGTCCTACTAATTCAATTACCACTTTGAAAAAAGTCTATTTATGAAAATATAAATAAAATTGAAGTGTTTGTTTGTAATATCAAAATGTAGTTTTTTTTACTAAATGCTATTTGACACCTAAAACAAAAATGCAATTTTTAATATGTTTGTCTGTCTGTCTATGTGTTTCGGTTAATCTCCAAAAGGGCTGAACCGATTTTGACTGGACTTTCACTGACGGATAGGTGATGTTACAAAGAGTAACATATGCTACTTTTCTTTTTCCCGCGGTAACAGGATTTTAAACTATGGGCGGGATACGTCTTCGAAACGATTGAACAATATTTCACAGTACTTCCACTGGGATATAGCTAAACTTACTCATTATGTGAGTAGGTAACTTTTATTTTCCCACTTCAGGGACTTCTTTCCCAGAGGGACGGACACGTATCGGTATATATAGGTTCCTATCGGAGACTATTTTGCTATGAGAGTGCGGCTAAACTGTTAATATTTTTTTTACCTAATGTGCATAATATTCTCGTCAGTTGACCAAGGTTCCTTAGGAGTTGCTGACACGGGGATGTTTTCCTGTTTTGCGAATTCGATTAGGTCACTGCGACCTTGGAACCTTTCGAAGAACTCTGGAAGCCGCCAAGGCGCCATCACCTGGATAAAGCAATTTGTAAGACAAACATTTGCCGTATATTGTTAAATTTTAAATCTAAGGATGCCTTCAAATTAGCCGCAAAGTGCCGCGAGACGGCAGCGCTGCTTTGATATTCCATAAAAATAAAAAACGCGCGACTGCTGGCTGTGCTACACCCGCGCTGCACGCTACTTTGTTATTTACATGGAATAACAAAGCAGCGCGTGTATATTTGTAGGCGTCCTTAACTTATACTTCATTCGCCATAAGATTAGACATTTAAACAAACCTTTTTTACTGTCCGTTCAACCGATTTTGACTTTTATTGCGTTGGTAGCATGACAAATGGCAGGTGCAGTAAAAAGTGGAATCCTATGCCTACGGAATAGTAGTCAAAATCGGTTGAAAGGACAGGAAAAAAGGTTTGTATAAATGTCTAATCATATTAATTAGGGTTGTAACGGAACTTCCGCCTACGCCTCCGCAAAATTTATGCGGAGTTATAACGGAGTTTTATTTACGTCATATTCATAGAACAATAGCGCGCGAGCAGTGATGCTCGATGACGACTCAGCCGTCCAGTCGCGCGTTGTGTGTAAAATGGTCAAGAATCAGCTTGTGCGTGGTGGGAACGCGGTCAGGGTTGGGCCGGGCGTATGTCAATTTGACATGACAGGAAACAACCTGACGAATTCCTTGGATTCGTAGGTTAAAGTTAGTACTTTAACATTTGTAAAAAACAAGTTAATTAATAGATAATTTAATAAATTCCGAAAAATGCCGAAATATCTATTCAATACCTTGACACCACATAACTCATAAACTAGATGTGATACGAAAGTGATTATACCTATTAATTTTTTTTAACATTCAACATACAATTTTACCTCTGCCTCCACCTACGTTAATGGATGCAGAGGGCATCCGCGGAGGCGAAACTCGTTGCCTCCGCCTCCGCTAAGACAACCTCCGTTACAACCCTAAATCATATTACGAATGGAGTATAGTTTTATTTGACGTATTCTTATTTACCTTTCCTTCGGGCCACAGTGAGTAAACACTGAGCTCAAATCTGACTTGATCGTTGCCCTTGCCAGTGGCCCCATGAGAAATGTATTTAGCTCCAAGTTTTTTTGCAGCATTCACAAGGCCTACTGAAATACAAGGTCGTGCGAGAGAAGTTCCCAAGTAATATCGACTTTCGTAAACCAGACCCATCTGTACTGCAGGCAGCATATAGTTGGAAACGAATTCTTTACGCAGGTCTTCTACTATTACCTAAAAAAAAATTATCTTTATGTTAAAGGCTTATAGCGATGAAATATGCAAATTGACTTACAATGTAAATACTTACGTCTTTGGCTCCAACTGCCACAGCCTTCTCCTTAGCTTTTTTGAAATCTTCATTTTGGCCAACATCGGCCATATAGCATACCACTTCATAGTTTTTTTGGATTAACCTGGAAAAAAAATATGTTACTAACCTGACATACTGACGAGTTGTCATTTTTCACTTATACACCCCTATTTTTCAATTGGTACAAAAAATGGTGCTCTATAAGGATAGAGCGAAAAATATGAAGAGTAACGGGTACGGACCCGTTACTGATCATATATTTTTGTAGTCAAAAGTAAAAAAAAAACGAAATCTCAAAATTGTCCACGAAAATTTGTCATAATTGGTAAATTCATAATAGAATCAATCATTTATAACAATAAATTGCAACTAGAAAATACTAAAAAGTGTTTCTCACTTTTGATCGTCATTTATTCATTCATAATCAATGAGCCTGTACAATATTTCCTTAAATTGAGTGACATTTTGGGATATAAAAAAACGCTAATAACTTTGCTGTTTATGAATATTATTTATTGAGACCTTACATAAATAATAACAAGACCTTTTCTAATAAGCCCTCTAAGTATTTGTACTAATTAAAAATGTTCCCAATTTACTTAATTTTTTTAATTTACTTAAGTAGGTACCTATTTTACTTTCAAAATGTAATTTTCTTTATTGTAACTGATTTAATTTTAATGTCTTTTTATATCGTTTCAAATCTTTAAGTACCTTGAATCTTAAGTTGAATCATTATGGCACCACCTTAATTTATGTATCTAAAATTATGTACTTATAGGAGGTGCACAGTGCTGATGTCTGAAATACAGATTTTATTATCTAGGCCCTACCACGAACTCTTATCGCGATTCATTTGACGACCTAAACTGAACTGCCCTTCGTGCGTATAGGGCTAATATTATTACGTAATTGCGCGTTTTTACGTAAAATCACCAAAAAAAGAGTAATAAAAATAAGTTTTTCTGGATTTTTCTAGGAAAAACGACGATAAGTATAGAGAAAACTTTCGGCCGAATTTTCGTACAGTTCAGTGTTCAGTTCAGTGTATAAAACGACAAATAAGCGTTTTTCAAGGTCACTCAAATTGAACAGACATAAGTTCAATCGGTGCTCGAGGGGATACAATAATTTGCTTTTACCAACAAGATTATAAGGGATGAAGTTACTAGCTCCATATCCCTCTTTCTTGTTCGCACGCTTGACTCATGGTAAGGCCCCAAACACCAGAGGCGTAGTGTAGACTAATTTACACGTGGGCGAAATAAATTTGAAAACAAGACAGCGACTGTCGCAACCTACTGTTCGATTATATCGTCGCTTATCATCAGATGAAAAAGTGGTCAAACGCGAGTCTATCAATTATAAAAAAAACCCTCGCTCTAAAAGAGGCCTCTTTGGGTGCGAGGCCGCTTCGCCAACGCTTAGCTACGCCACTGACAGACTCAGACTGATGTTCCGCACTAGCTCATAATTTAAGTGGCAATTTCAAAATGTCTATTATAATTTTGATGTATTGCGTTTTTTAGAAACAATATTTCAGTACCAATAAATATTACTAAAAAGAGTACTTAAATATTTATTGGTACTGTAACCGGGGCAGTTAGTTTTAACACTGAACGGGTTGCTACATCTAGATCTAGAATTCTAGATAAAGGAAGGAAGGATCTGGAAGGATCATAGGAGCTTACATTGACTTCCCGAAATGTTTTTTTTTTTGTATGATTTTATTTAAAAATATATAAGTATGTAATTTATATGTTTTTAATGAATAAAGGAAATAATAATAATAAATAATATTCCAAAACTATCATACAACGCCACAGAATATAGAGAACACTAGAAGTAGCTTGAGAAAATGTTTGTACCAGAACCGGTGTCGCCAAACTCATACATTTACGATTTACTCTTACTGCAAACCGGAAGATACGATTGGCTAAAAAAAAAATAAGGGCGTAAACGAAATGCAAAAAAAATATTATACGAAATGCAACTTTAATATCAACAGCTTATAAATCAAATTGGCAAAAACAAGAAAGAAATACATATTGGACTACCAAGTACCGCCACTCGTCGCTAGATGGCACTGTTCAGTATGAACTGTAACTAAGTAAAAATAAGGGTGGTATTTGAATGGCGTATCACTGACACGAATGCAGGTTGCTACTCAAATAGTGATGTAACCTAATTCGATCGAAATAATATTGATAGTACGAAAACGTCTTTAAAACATATAATGCGAAAAAAATATTGTATGCGGTAATGTGATAGTATCAAAATAATGAAATTGATATTTCGTAGGGCAGTTTTTAAACGTATTAAAAAGGGTATTTTTTGCTCCCGGTAGCGTAGATCCATATCTCTTTACAAATTGGAACATTAGAAAAACAGAAATTATTAAGGAAGGAAAATAAAATCTAACAATTATCGTCAACTGCTGTATTGTACTCTTACCTAACTCTTCAGGTAGATGTATTTAAAATTATATCACGAATATCAACCTACAATTTTTATTTTATTAATGTAATAATTATCTGTATTATAATTACTTACATACATATTTTTAAATACTTTTATTTTAAAAAGGCAACGTAATACATGTCGATTGATTTTGTCGATAAAGTCACGCACTATTTGGATAGCGTCAAAAGTATAAGTAGACAAGCGAATATTCCAGAAAGGCTAATAACCGGGAAAAGAAAATCAACTTTGTAGTCATGAAATTAAAGACAATTTTTGTTTGTATATCTTGTGCAATGTTTGACGAAATTTTATTTTTTCATTTTATTAAAATAAATCTGAAAATAATACTTCTCGTTGGTATGATACACCTCCATGAGTTGGACTTTTAGTCCGACTATGGTTTTTACAGTCCAATATGGCACAATAAGGCATTTTAATATTATTAAACTTAAATTGTACGTTGACGCAGTCTAGTTTGCGAATGAGAGCGCTTGAACAGCGAGTGCGTAATGCGGTACTGACTAGCGGCGACACTGTCACGCCTACTTACTATTTCCAGTGTTCTCTATATTCCGTGTACAACGCCGTCTAGTCCCAAGCTAAGTAGAGCTTGTGTTCTGAGTACTAGACAACTGATAAACTACTTATATATTTTTAAATACATACATATTATAAATTACACCCAGACACAGAATAAATGATCGTGCTCATAACACAAACATTTGTCCTGGGTGGGAATCGAACCGAAAACCTCTGGCATAGCCGTCAGGACCACTAACCACTTGACCAACAGGCCAGTCAAATACCTTCACTGTTGTAACAAGGCGACACACGATAAGGTAAGGGTGCACTTTTGAATCAAAAAGATTAAAAAAAAGGTAGGATAAACTTTACCATTTTAGGATGCAGCTAGTATCCAGCCCACCAGAATAGGCAAGAATGACAAGATCTTTCGCCATGATGTTTACTGAGCGACTGTTTGCAGACAGTCGATAAACTGCAAGCAACGATGAACTATCAAGAATGGGCTGATAACCCTGAGGTCAACACAATAGTGAAGTGTCGCTTTGTGATATTTGATCGGACACATTTTAATTAAGTACGTTGAACGTAAAAAGTTCCGTTTTCCCATAATGCTGCTGTGCATGTTGTATAGCGTTTGTTGCAGTGCTTTCCGAATTCGCAAACTTAGCATAAACTATGAACAAGCTTCAATATCCCATACACGATCGCATCCCTTGCGGCAGTTGCCTGCCAACATCCGCACACGACTCATTGTATCGATCGGTACTTATCTGTACTATGACATTTCTATAAGGAAACTTTATTGTTTACCAAGCAACTACTTGGTAGAGTTTCTTCAAAGTAATTCCCAGAAAAGTTGTATAGTATGATCTCATCACTCACACAATAAGTGATATCTTGTGGATATTGCTCCCATGACTTTGTTAGTCACATGATTATTTTTCTTCCCAATTAAATGATTACAAAATAAAAACATTGCCGACTTATCTACTATAGGTATTACTAGGTACTTATTTTTTTATTATTAGATTTGTATGCCCAATCCCCTAGCTACCATTTTCAGGTTGTGGATAACTTTGATACTCTTTGCATCAAACCTACTGCCTCAGCGGCAAAGTTCATTATAAGACTGACATGCTCAAGGACACATGTTCTGATGACGCCATTTAAAGTTTTTCTTAAAGAATATAACTAAACAAATGACTGTCAAGTGCAGCTAAGCTATGGGATTTGTCATTATTCAACAAGGTTTAAGATCAATAAAAAATCGTTATTACAGATGATTAAATAATTTAATGAAATTGTTAACAATTAAATACTGATATTTAAATTTATGGTTAAACTGGCTATTAATACGAATATTTTCTACATAATTGCACAATCCGTCATTAACACACAATTCATGAAAATTGGTAGATTTAACATTTTTAAGGCTACAGTGGCCAGAAACAGATGGGGGACTTGTAATGCTTGATCAGTGAACTACATCGAGTTATAGATAGATATTATTATTATGAAATGTAATTGTAATCCCCTATCTAGACCAATACTACATATTATCTTATGAATACATTGTAAATCACCAATACGTTAAACGTACATAACATAGTTCAGAAAACTTGAAGAGGTAAACATTAAATCAAAATATCAAGAGTAACATGTAAGACTGTCTAACAACTACATAATATCGAGATAGTTTGGAATGTATCAATGTAAACGCATCTGATAATATTAGATAAATATTAGTAAACACGCAGAATAATATCAAAGATAAAAATATAAGATGATGGGTAAATGTCTAGCGTGTCACAAACTACTTGTAGTGCTTCGACCATGCGACACCGACAGTCGTGGTTTGGACAGGGACAATCGAAGGTGCAAGTTATAAGAGCAATCGAATCCTGTCAACAAATTATATCTACGGTTAATACTCATTAAGATTCTAGCATTTGGCATTAAATTAACTGCACAACGGTTTTCGGAAGCGAAATTTACATCTAGTACACACATAATGATAAAAGACATTGTACCTTACATAGTATAGCAGACAATTTAGTTTTTAAACTATGCCTACAATTTCCTCAAATCGTTATCTCAATAGAAATTTTAAATGTACCATAATTTAACCATAGCATGTCGTCTGAATCAGTCTATATGAATAGTACGCAAACCCATGCCATGCAATGTATAACATTCCTATAAACAACAAAATAATACAATTGAAAATCTTAAAAACTAATAATTCTGATTGATTTAGTTTTTTTTTAAATAAAATTCAACAATATAAACATTTCGAACATTCTGTTGTACAACAAAACGTAATAGTATGATAAAACATAATTACAAAGCACATTTGCACTTATTTTGATCTTAAAATTTATTTAAAATACTAAGTTATTATAGTACACGCAATTTGTATCCCAAAACAACCTTTCTGACATCGTAGATAAAGGTACTTCTAAATTGTAAGTAAAAGCAGTAAATAAAATTATGTGGCCCTTATATCAAATTAAGTTTAGCCATTAGTAATTGCATAGTTATAATATGCTTATATCACAATAAATGGTTGAAGTACGGCAACACCATGCTAATGTTGATGTAACAAATATAAACAATTTATGTTATTTTAAACACAAAAGGGGCCTAAGCGTTTGCTAATTTTTACTTCGACAACTAAAAACAAGTTTAGGCGATATTAACTTTGTAAGTTTCATATGTACGTCAATAGCCGATTCGTGAAATGTCGGTGTTTAGGCGGTTAGAGAGCTGAGGTCTGACAGGAAGTTGTCTGGAGTCAGTATGTGCGAGGAGCCAATGATCACCTCCCAGTTCTTAAGCGCGGCGGTCACCTCGTATGCGCAGCGGATTTCAGAGAAACAAACACCTGAAGTAGAAAAAAAAACAAATTTACCGTACGGTACATACCATAGACTCTTTCTTGGGTAGTCTATTGCAGGTTTTCCTAACCTGGGGCCGCGGAAGAACAAGCTAGACATATAAAAAATATCTTTTCTTACAATTATTCTACTTTCTATAGAAATCTTAATATGTCTGGATGTTTTTGCAAAAAGGTCCATGACGATTGTCGTTGACTTTCGGAAGTGCCCACCGTAAAAAAAGGTTCGAACAGGCGGCTCTGTTGAAAAGAGATTTGAAGAAAGGCTACTCGAAGTCGGAGAAAAAATGTCCACACCAATATAAATGGGCCAGTCTACGCTATAAAATTTATTCTATTTAATCAATTTTGTTATAGAGATAGATTGGACCCTGGAATGGGACATATGATACTTTTGATGCCGGGAATACGTTCTCTTGGGATAAACAGCCAAGCCGCTGTCAGAAACTACTTAATAATATATGCCATTTTTTAACTACATAATATATATATATGTAGTTGAAAAATAGCATGACAAATATTCAGATTCTCACCTCCGACAACAAAGACGATGAGACGCGGCACGTTCTTGATGGTCTGCTGTGCCTTGTCCTTGTGCCAGTGTCCATAGCGCACACTGGAATACAAACAAGTATTGTAAGTTATGACATAATTGGTGTTGACCACCACCAAAAAAATTGCAATGTTGATCAACTTTAACTTCCATATTTACCTAGTTGGTGCCTGATATCCAGAGGTTTGTGCACGTCCAGCCAAGAACGGGAAGTGACGTTGGTCCAGTTTATCTTCAATGGCGTCTTCCATAATATCCTAAAACAACAAGAAGAAAAATTATTCTCTTAATTCCTTGCAGCGATTGTTTTTTTTTTTTTTTTTGTAATACATTAATGAGTGCAACCTACTTTGATGACAGGTGTCCATCTTGACATTTGGTATGTTTGCTCTGTGATCCTTTCCTTCCTGGGTACTTGATATTGTTTCTTTCGGTTCCCCTGTATAATGAACATTACATGGTTACTTTAATTGAAAATATTTAATTAGGAAAACTTAACTAGTCTTCATAATTGAAGCGACTATGATACAAGACAATATTTTATCGAAAATAATTTAGATGAATAGTTTATCTTTGGGTACATCAATGGGATTAGGGGAACAATCAATCACAAGACATCATATAAAAACAACACAACAGTAAACAAAAACCATGCTACATGCAAAAAATACATAAATATATCTATATATAATAAATATACATCAACAACGACATTGAGTCCCAGGTTGGCGAGGTTGAGCAGCGTCTGCTTGTCGGACGGCTCCAGCTGCGCGTGCGTCACCAGCTTGTTGAGGTTCTCGTCCGAGATGCCGTTCTTGGACATGATGTACAGCGCGATGATCCGCATCTTGTTGAAGTTTATCACTGCCTGAAAGTAGGCAAAAAGGAAAGGATGTTTTCACTATATATATAAAAAAAATCAAGACCAATGTTTTTATTCCTAAATTATTACCCTAGGCTGATAATATTTTTGTTTTACCTGATAATAATTATGGCGAAAAACCTTAACGACTCTCGAGTTAGGCACAGCCATCTTTATTGCTAAAAATCTTTCGTAGGATAAGTATAAAAAAGTATGTATAGTAAGACTTGAAGCATACCTGGTCAAGTAACACGGGTACAATACTCCTCATGTGATCTTTGATCTTCTCGCCCTCAGCATCGGTGCCCATAGCTAGGTCCTGTTGGAATCAAAAAGAGAATTTTCTTGAAAGTTGTTGTAAACTTTCAAGATTTTTAAGTCCAGGGCTACATGTTAATGTAGATGTTAATGTTAAGAGCGTTAGCTCTTCAGCGCTTATTCGTGCTGTCTTAATGTTGTCTGGTTCAATGTACTAATACAAACTTTTTGCTCAAAATGATATCAATTTTCTGTAAGGTTTGATGCAAAGAATATATGTATAATGTTAAGCATATGCCATCAAAGACCTTATAATTACCTGACTTGGCGAGATCAAGAATATTCAACCTGGTATAGGTTGAATATTCTTGATCTCGCCAACCTAACTTGTTCAATAGGTTTTTCAAACCATCCAGGGACCCACTCAAATTTCATCCAAATCAGTCAAGTCGTTTAGGAGTTAGGGGACAAACCAAAGACATTAAATATATACTACCAATAGACAGGACATAGCGAACAAAATCGTGCTCCGATACTTATTACCTAGTGGTCATAAGTCGCTCAGTCTAGTATGACGCCCCTACACGTCAAGTCGTGTTTGTATCCGCTCTATGCATTAAAAGAAAATCATTTTCTGAGAAAATATGCCGAACTGCGCATTACGCTAAATCTTGTTATGATAAAATGACTAGACCTAACTTCGGTTTATTTTCGTAAATATTTTTGGTATTTACGAAGTAATTAATTAAAATTCAATAATTTTGAGAAATAGTTCTAGAACATTTGCTGGTTTTGTGATAACGCCATCTCTTGCTGAAAAGCTAACCTTACCTTTATCACACACTGAGGCTCTACCACGAGCTCATAATGTGATCCATTTTACGACCTAAACCAAACTATTAAAGGGATGGAGTTATATAGGGTGTATAGCTCCATCACTCTTTTTCTCTCGTACGACTGACATTTTAACATTATCATGGTAAGGCCACCTACCGAGCGATAGTTAAATAATTATAAATTTTGACAAATTTAATTCGCGTGTTTCCTATTCAAAGCCAGATGGCGTCACTGAGACATAGGATGACAGTTTTTCTTAAGACATTTGTTCTGATAGCCGCTATTGTATCTCTTTAAATCTCTTTGGGACAAACACACGTACAGAAGAATTATAAATATATAAAGATATAGTTTGGGGTTCAGTGAGACACCTAAATAATGCAAATAAAACAATTGTAGTAGTACAAACTGGCAGATGAGCGAGAGAAATAAGGTCCCTTTTGTACGCCATAATTACGGAACCCTAAAGAAAAACTTACCTGTTCAACTTTGCAGAGTTTGTCGACATAGCCTTGGTAAGACTTCATGCAGTCCTCAGCCAGGCGCAGATGAGTGGCATACTTGGACAACTCCTTCTGGTACTGAGGCATCTTTTTGATCATCTGGGATAGATCTCGCATGGACTGCTTATCACCTACAAAATCATTAATGAATTCATACAGACCCTTTTAAAGAAGAAATAATTCGTTATTAAAGCGAATTGTCCGCTCCGAAACTGTACAGTAAAATATCTTGCGTTTCTACTATTGTATCAAACAATATTTTGGACATTTTAAATTCTTTGATACAGAGTGCATCATTGCAAAATATCAAAATTAAATAATCAATTTTGGTAGAATTTATTTAGTCAGTCACCTCCACCCATTCTTTTTGACTCAGAGAATTTCTTCAAGTTCTTAGTAACCGAAGTAGACACGACAGCAATGTGTTGATGTCGGAGTTCCACCCACAGCTCGTCATTCTCATCTAGTAACACTTCCTTCATGTTGCCTGAGGAGTCATATCTGGAATTCGAGAGAGAAGCATCTTTAGAAACAGCTTTTGAACTGAAATAGACGATCATCTATTTCAGTTCAAAAGCTGTTTCTAGCTTAAAGCTTTCCAAGAGGGATAAGATGGTTTGAATTTTATGTTTCGTGGTTAGTCTTCTTTAAAAGATAAATAACGAACTGCAGCCTGTAAAGGATATGTCATGTCATGATATTACCACTCCTATATTATATAGGACAACAGTTTAACCAAGACACTACCTGAGGCAGCTCGCTATCGTCACTACACCCCTCTCGCGTGTCTAGTCGCAGTCTCAGTAGCTACTCTTACAGTTTCTATATTAAAAAGCCACGAAAAGTAGAGAAAAATAATAATAGAAAAACAAACTCACTTATAAACGTCATTTTCGATAGGCAAGAGATCGTAAGCCATGGCTTGCAGGGTGAGCTCATGCAATAGCGGCGACACGCAGTCGAAACCGCGGTCAATCACCAGCAACTGGGAGCGAGCTTTCTCGGGACCTTCGCCCATAGTCGGCTCATCAGCCTACAGAAAAAAAAAATAGTGTTAGTTTATGTAATCAGTATGGGGTACATTTAGCTTTATAAAGCAACACACCACAGCTGGCCAAGCCGCGGCGGTTTCACCCGACGGGTTATTACCGTCAGGCTAGCCCCGGTACGATAGACGCAAAACAAGCCCGGCGGGTTATTCCGCCGGGTAAAACCACCGGCGCCGGCGGAATTGGTGTGTGTACCTTTGTCACAAGCAAACTTTGTGTTGTTAATCATAATTTCAATCAGTCTTATTTCACTGACATACAGGTTACATGACGCACTATCGTGGTGTAATGACCTGCATATGACTCATCAATCACTTTTGATCATTTTAACTATGGCTAGTTTTTTGAAGTTCAGGATTGTTTTGAATTTAGTATTGATTTAATTTACCTTGTAAGCATCAAGCTTCTGTTGGATCAGCTGGGCCAGCTCCACATTGCGTTCCCAGTCACTGCAAACAAATGACGATGTTTTAGTTTAAGATACATTCTTGTATGATTATGTTATGATCTCATATCTAAAGGCTTCAATACACCAAAAGTAAAGCTGGTAGTAATGTTATAAGTACATTGTGTCTTTTTATTATGTTTGTAAAAGGTTAATCTCTGGAAGTACTGATTAACAGTGAAATTTACACTATACTTAAAGGTCATAGGCTAAGTGGTTACTTTTTGTATGGCCAAGGTGATAGGACCGAACCTGCGGCAAAAAGCTAATCAGTAAAAATGCTGTCATTTCAGTCTCAACACCAACCTGCGGTATCGCACAGAAGGGTACTCTCCGAGAGTAGCGCACAGCGTGGCGATCTGTTCGGCGATGCGTTCCATGTTAGCGTTGCGAGTCTGCGCCAGCGCCGGGTTGTACATGCACTGAAACGTCTCGGGAGAGTCCAAGGAGAATACCTGACAATGTAAAGTTAAACATTAAATATTGACTGTGAGGTACATCAAAAAGGTGCATCCAGCTTAACAGGTGATATGGGTGTACCTTGGTCTGACTATTCATGTTAATTGTAAAAGAATGATATTTTTTAAAGTAAGGTAGGTTCTTACTGACCTGGCTTTCATAAGGCAAGAAAGCAATGTTAATTTCTTTCAATGTTTTAATTTTCCTTGCTGCTGAAGACTTGCAGAGTTCATTGAACAGTTCCTCAGGGCATACTAATTAGTGGCAGCGTGTAACAAGTGTTAGATATTAGTTTTAAGGACGAACTCTATCAGTTTTAGTACTAGACTAAAGAAGAATCCAGGTGATACTCCCGGAAATGGAGCTATTTATAAATTGTTGCATTATTTAGGTTTTAGTTTTTGAAATAATACTATGAGTTCCACTTTAGTCTGATTGAGTCTCCTTTCTGAAGAAACAATAACAATAATAATTTGACAAACCTGCTGTTCATAAGGAATGAAAGCAATGTTGATTTCCTTTAATGTTTTGATATATTTAGCTACAGGACTACGTGATAATTCGTCAAATCGAGCATCAGGACAAGCTGTAAAAATAGAAATCAAATTGCAAATAAAAATGAAAGCATACAAAAATAAAAAAGCAAGCTAAAAGAAAAAATATTTGTTTTTTCTTATTATATCATAATATATTATTAAAATATGATCACCTATATTCCTTACTTCATTTTATTTACCCTGTAATGGAAATTGGTGATCACAGATCATATTTTAAATTTGCCCATAGAAATGAGTAGCTTGTTTTAAGACAATTAGATCAACTTTAAAAAAAGAAGAATGTCCTATAATAATTTTGGTAATGTTGATTGACATTCGTAAATCTGATTGATTTCTTATTTCTCATGATAATATATCACATACATAAAAATAATTTAGTAATTAGTAGCATTTTTGTACAGCACTATGATTTTATATAGAATTTTAGACAAAGAATAACTTGCATTTAGTTATATCAGTCTCTAAATTTTATAAAGTACAATGTTTCCTACCTTCAGTGAAGAACACATGAGCAGCACGGTACATAATGCGGTTTCCCACAGAGAAGTCGTTGATGAGGGCATGCACTGACTTCTCAGAAGGTGTGATGAGGTAGATACCATCCATGGTGCACAGCGGCTCCCTCTTCTTGTGGATGTCTTCTACCACTGGAATATTTTAAATATTGTTTTCAATATTAATATTTGATTTATGCCATTGTTTGGATGTGTACAGTTGGACCTAACTGAAATGCTAATGAAGAAAAATTGTTTATTTGTTTTTGGGCTTATAAAATTTGCAGGTTTGTTCAAAAGAGTTACTGTCACCCTGGAATGCAAAGAGCAATTTTATTGATGAAACATTGCAGGTTTTTGTCAGTAAAAGACTGACACTTTTTCGCTCCACCTAGAGTGGGACAAGTTACTTGGTAATTTCCTACTTCCCTAAGATATAGAAAAATTATGTCTACTGCAGCTGGCAACCTCCAGTAGGTTGCTTTTCATCATTCTTCATTTCACAAGTAAATACCGAAATTAAAGTTGCCCATTATAGCTCAATAGAATTTTAAACATTGATCACAGAAAATTCTTAAGAGAAGTAAGACTAACATTACAGCAGCATCTACAACAATTATGTAATAGCAGACACAGATTCCAAGATATCCAATAAATAACATTGATAGAAGTAATTATACTTACAGGTAATTCCCTCTGCAGAGATGTCATGCATTTTGCAACAGGCTGACACCATGCGCATTGACAGCTGATCCACCACCAAAACACGCCATTCTATTTTATCCTTTCCTTTTGACCGATACCGGATCACCTCATTCATAATCTCTGTAAAGAGCATTTTACCATAATAAGGTTCATTATCATAGTTAGTGATAGCATGACGAGTGACAGGGCAGTATGGAAGAAAAAAATGTGTTGCGCCGACCCCAAATAACACGGGACAAGGGCAGGAAGATGATGAAGGTTCATTATCATAAAATAAGAATTTGTAACCAGTACCCAAGGCATCTACTAAATATATATCATTGCAACCTTTGTTGGTGGGTGTATCTGTCTGCCCCAGTTTCTGTTTTCAGGACTTCATCATTTGTGGTTTCCCCAAAATAATTAAAACTAGGATACAAGTTATAACAGTAATAATGATTATAACATGTTAACTATGTCGATTTTTAAATATAACATAGATTTTTATTGAAAAGGTCATGAGTCATTAAAATAATTGCATCAGAATACTCGAACAAGAAGTGCCTGAAAAACAATACATTCAGGTTCCACACTGTTCGTAGCCGCTTCGTGACGTATGAAGCACCCCACCCCCCAGCTCAAGTGACACAAGAAAATCAATAATATGTGCTAAGCTTTTCAGTCTCTTCACGTAACTTTTTTACACATAGTGTAATACTTTAACAAATTTAATAATGTTCTACCGATTTTATACCTATTCTATAAACACGATTTATTTTCTTTGTCTGATTCTAGTAGTTTCAGGAACCCATTGTTTATATGCATATTGGCTATTTTATGAATGTAGGGTATAGCCAAAACATTTTTGATAAGG
The DNA here is from genome assembly GCA_905147345.3 of Mythimna impura. Classification (NCBI taxonomy): domain Eukaryota; kingdom Metazoa; phylum Arthropoda; class Insecta; order Lepidoptera; family Noctuidae; genus Mythimna; species Mythimna impura. Next base: position 10,300,375 of record LR990342.1, on the reverse strand, counting down.
TCAGCGCCAGGCAAATTCAGATAAAAATATCAAAATAATTCAACCAAAACACATAAAACTATTAGTCATCGATAAGTTGATAACTCTTGATAGAATGATATCATTGAAAAATACACAATAAGCATGAAAAATATACTCTAACACATATTGAATATTTATCTTTCAAAATCAACCGTAATAAGTAGTTTTATGCGATGAAATACTGATAAAAACACATATTTTTAAACTCACTTTGCCCGACAAGTGCTTTGAGAGCCATCTTGAACCGTAGACTAAAGAGAAATGTGGGAACTGTCAAAGAAGGAAAGTCGAAGAATCGCGCGCTCTATTACACGAACTAAATTAATGGTTTTAGGCCCCCCATTTTTTGGATTAGCAATAATTTTTGACATAAAAATCTTCTTGAACATACCTATTTTGCGTCTTTTCTTACCTCCGTATTGCTTTTATTTAGAGATTTTATGAACATTTGACATATCAATATGAATAACGATGATCGCGTCAGCCAATCAAATGTATGTTCAAGAGCGAGTCAAGCAAGAGCCATTGAAGCTATTTGTCTATGGCTTTAAATGTCAACTAATGTGTTCGAATTGTTTGACAGAATCATTATGTATTTTATTATGTAAAAGATAAAGTACTGTGTTGATTCTCAAATCGAACATAACTACTTTACTAATGTGGAATAAGCAGTATTATGCTAACATTTTTGATACATGTATGGTAATAATTTGATACAGATGTACTTACTTGCTTCAGATGCGCGCGCATTTTGATAACATGAATGATAAGGAGGCGGGTCAATAAAGAAGTTATAGAGACAGAACATATTGCTATTTCATTCTTCCACCAGCAGAACGGAAAACAGAATGGAAACGTCAATTCATGATTCAGTTTTTTCTGTGTTGGTATCGGATGTGGGTGTGTTGATGGTTAGCGATTCAGTGTAATTATCACGTGCGCGTGAATTTTAAAAATCCATAACATATATAGGGTACAGAATCGGTAAAAACACAGTTAAGGTAAATATCACAGAATTTTTAACAAAGTGTATTTTAGTTTAGTTACAAATGTTTATAAAAGGTATACTATTGCATTGAACAAACACAATGTTTCAAAATAATGGGATTAAAATTTTTAATATACCCTCAAATAAAAAATAAAAAGTTGGTTTGTTTTGTAATCAATAATCAAGTTACGAGGTGTTTCAAAACATGGTGAAGACAGGTAGATTTTAATGTATCTACCTAAATACTTTATTAGTAACAGAAAGTGCTGTGTTCTTGCCTACCTAATAATTATGCGGTATTTATCAGCTATTTTGAACTTTCTATTTCCTATATTATTGGAAAAATATTTTTCCATTTTGATGTAAAAATGCCTAATTTTTGTTAATACATGAGTAAAACGTAATAATATTCCTACGATTATTTCTAGATATTCTTAGTTGAAATTAGCGATATTTTAGATAAAAAATTTAAAAAATCGCTCCAGAATGCAAGATTTTTCAAGTCTCCTATAAATAAAAATCGCAACACGCAGGTGAAGAAAATAGATTCCAAATGTGCATTGCTGAAGTTACTGAATTTAGCATTTCAATTTTTATCTTATTGTACCTATGTACCGCTGCAGCGCTGCTATTTTCAATGATTAACATAGTTCTCTTTTTATCGGCAGCTGGTGAAAGTGTTGTGTGGTCAAAGAGTCCAATGCTTGAAGCGCTTGATCAGACAAGGTGTTCGGTGTACAGTGAAATGTAAAGCGATGTATGTATCGTCCGGGACTTTTACGAGTGTTTGTTTTTGAGAAGTGATTGTGGTCAAGATGAGGAGTGGTGATCAGCTGGTGGTGATCTCGTACCCCTGCCGCGCCGAGGGCTGGCTCGACCGATGTGGTAAGTACAAACTCAGTGTAATGTGTACAAAGTTTACGTTCAGTTACGCCTGCTATTTTTACCGTGAAATTATTCGCAAGTTATTTGGGGCGCTTTACGTAAGTGCTCAATCAGTGACATGTATCATATATGCAAGTGAGTAAGGTCGAGTGCTTTGCCAACTACATACACCTGTCTCAAATTTGATGGAAATTATTAGGATAATCAAAATCTTAAACTTACATTTAAATCACTGCTTACCACCAGGTGGGATCGCAGTCAAGCACAACTTAATCGTAAGGGTGCCTTCAAATTAGCCGCAAGGTGCCGCGCGACGGCAACGCGGCTGCAGCGCTGCTTTGTTATTCCATGTAAATTAATAAAGTAGCGTGCCGCGCGACTGCAGCGCGTGTGTAGCGCAGCAGTCGCGCGTTTTTTACTTATATCGCGCCGTTGCGCGGCACTTTGTGGATAATTTGGAGACTCGCCCAGGACCAAAAAACTGCAATTTCAGAAAAATATTTTCTCTATCTTATCTCTAACAAAAATGAGACGTTTGGAAACCGAATTTATCAATGAAAACGTTTCAAAGATGACTAATAATCAGGAACTATTGCGTGAATTGATTTTGATTTGTGGCCGAGATGTTGTGATTGTGTTTAATTTGTCATATTGCACAACAGTGGGTGTCGAGCGTCCCACAGCCACAGGCCACAGTCATGTCGCCGCCATCCGGCAATTATGTATTGACTTGACGCGAACCTACAAATAATAATTGTTTAAGTCTTAAATTGAACCACGTGCGCAATGCTTAGTCATTCTGATCATCTGAAGAGATTGAGTAAGCGTTGAAATTAAAATGATCTTAATTGATTTGAGTCTTCGAAGTATTGTATCAGTATCTTTGCTCATTATTCGTATCAACAGAACACTACAGTTAGGTAAATGACTAGAAAAGAAATATCCATCTAGAAAGGTTCTTAGCTATGCTAAGTGTTCAAACAAAGCTTTTTGCTAGCTACATCCAGTTGCAGTCACTCTTGCGTCAATCAAAAAACTTTCTTGATGCTAAAACACTGCTAGCTGCCTTTCTTTTTTAGAACAGGCTTTGTTAAGAAGCAAAACCTACCTAGTTCGTATTCCAAAGTAGTAGGTAATTGGAAAGCAGATACAATTCCAATTTTAACCTGTGAGCCTGAGTTTATGTTTGCACTTGTACGTAGATATCTATCAATATTTCAGTTCCGCAATTAGCACTCTTCTATCGTTACCCGTTACTAAAGGTTAACGTCTCTTCCACTCACTGACAAGTTAGTATTTACTACTCTCTGTGAGTACTATAATAAAATAATCGCCAGAGTAATTAATACAATGACGGACTTTATCGTCAAGAGAGTAGCAGGTCGTTCGCGTATGGCCCACTTACAGTGAAAACTATACGCCGCTCTGCGGTTTCTATCGAGTTTCGGTCCATCAGGCTGGGACCAATTGACTCACTTTCTAGTCTCAATTAAGGGACTGTGGTATCCGTGAGAATGATTAGCGCGAAGTGTCAAGGAAAAAATGGGATAAGTAGCTTTGAACTTAGATGTGAACACGGTTGAATTAGGTAGATGGATACCTATACGTGGTGAGCACAAGTAGGCCTTTTTCTTTATGTAGGTAATTTATTTCATGATCATTGCTCTCAAAACGAGTCTAATGTGTTAGAATCCAAAAATTTGAAGTCATTAACCTGCAGCACTTAGCCTGCATGGTGGATTACGGCCCATTCCCTTTCATAGAGCAGAGGCCAGAGTCCAGGTACAGGAAACATTATAAGGCTGATTATGCTATTTATTTATGCGTTTGGTTTCTGAAATTTTTAAAATAACCTCTATGTTTGATATATTACATCATACTCTGGCCTAGATTTTAGAGTTCGCTCTAGTCATCTAGTGCAAGTGGCGTTATAACTTTCAATGATGCGTGTTTTGCTCTCATGGAAGCTCCGATTAATCTCGCTGTCTAAGTTCCCACAATGTGTTAAAGCGCTCATAAATATTGATCTACCATACATAATCGTTCATTGAGTCTTGAATTGCTGGTTTTATTGATTAGATCGAAGATATTTCACATAAAATCCAGTTCATTCGAACAAATAATGCATTACACGGACCAGTGAGCATCTAGTGATAGACAGACATGTTTGTGAAGCCAAGTGGATCATTATTGCATATTTTCTTACATCATTACAATACATACTGAATACTAAATTATTTACATTATTCAGTGATATGCTAATAAAATATTCAATTCATCATTATTTTTACGCATTTGCACACAAAAGTTTATTAATATAGCCTAGTACCAAAGAGACATTGTCTAGTACACTACTACTAGACTAGTTGTGTAGTATTAGAGACTGCTAGACAAAATAGGTTTATTTTGGAAACAACTTCGATGGTCTATCTGTCTCTCTAAAGATCTAAGTCAAGCATACCTAATTATAGGACAAACCTTAAGGGCAGAATTCACCAATAAAACTAATCGCGTTTCAACGTTTGGCTCACATAATCGCGTTTAGCCGCTGTCGCTAGTGCCACTTGTAAAAAGAAAAGCCCGTCGCATCCTGCCCTCTAGAGTGAATTTGTGTAGGTAGGCATTGGCTCTATATGCTATAAAAGTACTTAAAAACAAAAAAAAATAAAAAAAATAAGTAATTAGTTTTTCTATTGCTGGATTTTGGATGCTGTACTCGGAAGATATTGGGAATAGACTTTTGAAGGACCGTTTACTAACCTTCACTGATCTGTAGTGAAAACATGGTTAACTATTGACACGTGTAGCAGGAAGAGTTTCTAGTGTTGTTAAATTAGTCATGTAAAATGTAAGCCAACGTTTTCCCTTTGTTCTGCAGTAATTGGCTTCCAATCTGAATGATTGTTATGCCTATGCCTCATACATAAATGCACCTTTAATAACTATAAAAATTTTATATGTAATATAATATTCAAAATCTCTGAGTCGCTATGGGAATACCAAGAATTTCGTTTTTATAAAATACATTATGTTTTTTTTTTAATAATTTGATACGACACGAAGGTATGTATACTATGGGCATTTGTGAGTCTACAAAGAGTGATAATTATATGTTTCAAAAACTCTTTGTTTACGAAATTAGAAATCCATCAAAGTTGATGGATTAAAATGAGAAAAGCTGTGCGAGAATAGCAGTTCTACTATTCACGCTCGCTTTTCTCCCTGAATGCTGCGAAAGAAGAAATTAAAAGCATAATTTCAATTTCTAGGTAAATGGTAGTTGGAAACCCAAACATGAAACACTACTCGTTGTTGCAGATTTGTCTATCTACTTTGACATTAAAAACTAACTAAATCAATCGTGATAATACATCAGTATTTACTGTTAATTTAAGAGGTCATCGATGTCCAGTCAATTGTATTCAACAAAATAATATTTTCATTTTTTATGCGCTACGAGCTAAGTGCTACGCCGCGGCTACGCGCTTGTTCTCAGGTAGGTAGTAGGTACCTATCTACTCCCTTTACATTGTGGATTGTGATCCTTCTTACCGCAATGTCAGTGTTACATTCAAAAACCACAAGTTTCGTGGTAACTTGCTTCTCTGATATATGCATTGTTATATTACTCATTTTTAATTTACATACCAAAACTGGAAATATTGCGCTATGACGGGTAGTATTGTATTCAAAATGACGATGTTGTCAATTTCGGTGAAATCTTTTAAAAATAGAATACGTTGGTTTTTACTTGCCTTTTTCACAACAACAGGATATTTAAAAGTTTTATTTATTAACAACAGCTGCACACATTAAAGTTTGGTTTGGTTTGTACCTATATATATAGGTAGGTAGGTATGTCGCCAGATGATTTTAAACTCCGTAAGATTTATAATACATCTTGCAACGTATAAAACTCTTAATATTTTCTGATTAGATCATATCGAAAACAATAAAACTCACCAAAGTTTTATACCTTACAATCTATCAATGTTTTATCCTCACAAAAGATTTTATAATTTGATGAGATTTATTGTGAACTAGCTTTTGCCCGCGGCTTCGCCCGCATACATAAAATATAGCCTATTTCACTCAGGAATAAAGCAGCTGTCTATCGATGAAAAGATTTTCGCAATCGGACTTTCAGACATTACAAAGATTACAAACAAAACACACTTTCAGAGATTACAAACAAAAAAAGATACTTTACCTCTTTATAATATAAATGTAGATTAACGGATTCTACAATCACAAAATAGTATAGTATAGCATAGAACAAACCGTGACATATAGATATATTTTTTTTTTACTTTTTTAATTAAGTACGTAGTCGTTACCAAAATAAAAATTTTACACAAGGAGCTATGTATGCGTTAGTATAATTTAACTATACATATGCCTATAATATCCCATCAATCACTTGCACGTCTGGACGCGGATGCGGATGCGAGGACCATTCACCTTGATCATTGGTCTAATCTATTTGAATTGGTTCTGCTCCGGTTTTTCGATTATTTACATCACATAGCGTCAAATCTTATTTTAACTACTTGGCAGACGAATAATACCTAATAATTTTACGGTAGCATAATAATAAAGTAGCTTTGCTGTGCCTTAATCAAATTAATGCCTATTACCGACCTATTCAGTCAGGCCATATATAATGTTGAAATTGTGGACGAGTGATGTCATACCGTGCCCTTCGCAGCTTGTTTGTTTGTGACTACCCACCATGCTAAGATTAATAACAGGTTTTGTTTAGGCGAGAAATGGTTAGTTTAAATTAAATTAATCTTTTATTATAAAAACTAAAGCCAAGTACATGACATGGCATTGTTTGACAAAACGACAGGTTCAATGACCACGCTGAAAACTGACTACAGAGCGCTAGTCAAGTGCGACTTTTTTGTTGCGTCTACATTCGCAACATTCCTAATTTTATTACAGTGTTTTCGAAGTTAATAGCTAACTTCTTACGTTAGGTACTTAGGGTAGAGCTAACTTAATGAATCTACCGAAATCAATGACCTAAATACAACTAACACGCATTCGTACCGAGAATTACCTAAACGAAACCACGTCATGTTTGTATGAAGCAGATAAATCAGGGACTTGCAAGTTAGGTGTAATTTTAGGGTCTTCGCCTCAAAGAAAAAAAAACATAACCACCCTTATCCATTGACATTTTGGAAATAAATATAATAGGCGTTCTCTTTTATTTGTATGTTTGTGCAAATAAACTGTTTTTCTTTCTTTTTTCTTTTTCTTCTTTCTTTCTAAATCAATTTTCTACCAAATTCTAAAAGGAAACCTCTGACTAAACTCAGTGCTAATGTAATAAACCGTTTCGTAAAACAATTAGCGGTCATTAGCTTTTAAGCGTGAGAAAAAGTCGCAAGTTTATCTGATAATATCTAATGTAAAGCTGTATTTATCTCAGATTACATCTCTGCTTAATGTCTAGATTTCGACCTGACCGGTAAGTGAGTCGTGTATGTTTAAAAGCTGATTATAATCCAATGGCTATAAGATTATCACGAATATCGGCGATTACAATCAGTGTCATTTTGAATTAATGTCATCTTCATGCAAATGATGTAGAGATCGTCATTATTTTATTCCATCGGTACTGCATACTTATGGAACAGTGACAACAATATGGTAGTTCCGTCCTGTTGGCGACCAGTAATACATTCTCAGCGTGACGAGAGAAGCTCCGTTATTTTAATACTGACTTGGATAGAGACCGGGCACGTTCCGCGCATGCGAATGACATTCGGTAGAAAGTAAACTCTCGTAGGCACATCGCCTTGACGCGATGAGCCATAGTCCTCGATACTACACCTCACTTTACGCCAACCAGAACAGCAGAGAGCATTGTTTTATTCTTCAAAGTGACATCTCAGTCTCGTGAAATTTTACCACCGACTTTCTACAACACGCCTCCCGTAAAATAAAAATAAAATAAAAGAAACTGAAGTATTTTCGCGTTTGATGTATTTTCACACAGTTTACGACACAATTAACTAATGATCATACCGTTTTGCTAATTGCTCGGCTTTGTTTGCGTTAGAAAGTTGTTAATAATGTGTCAGCTTCCAAATTCTCATGCGTGTCATTCCAAATTTTATTTGGTTTTAATTGTTGTACTGTATCTAAAGCACTATAATTAAACAATTACATTATAGCAGTTTTCCCCGAAACGTTGTAATTTGGTAGGTTGTCCTAGGGTGAGTGGTAACAATCTAATGAATGTTCTGGTGTAGGGGCCTTTTCGAATCGCGGGGTAATTACTATCCACCCCAGGGCGACGTTTCAAGGGGCCCTCAGGAGTTTTGGGAATAAATCACTGCTAACTCGGCTTAGCTGATCACGCTATCGGAATCCCAACGAAATTGATTCTCCTTAACGTCACTGATGAAGTTACTACTTGGGACGGTGCCGTGCAGTTATGAAGGTCTCATGACATAGCAAAATACAATTGTTTGAATTGAAAGTCTTAGGAAAAGATATTTTTTGTAGGTCATATAGACATTTATGCTAGACATTTATATCTATTTGACCTACTTTTCATGCCGTGTCATTTATTATTTTATGACTATTAGCTCCTTGTGTCGAATTTATTTTCATTTCTTTCCTTTATAAAGTAACAAGCTTGACAAATCACACAAATGTGTTGTGTAAAACGTAGAGTATTTAACTTTAAAGGTATTCCGGGGCTTGGTTATGTCTCATGTTTGGGCACGCCAAAAGGACAGTTCATCTGTGTCCACACCCGCCTTGCATCACCTACAAACAGTCGAGTATTGCGCAAACCGGCAATTCCCGGTAACACTAAGCCAAGCTGAGTAAACAAACCATTATTATTGGCTTTTCTAATCCTCATTCAGTTTAAATACCTGTAAGCAAGAGGTTTAAGACTTGAGTGTTCAAATCAAACAGCTTACAAAATAATGCCAGTGCATTTATATACGTTGAGTTTAGATTGTGACAAAGCAGGTCATTGTTAGCCGTTGTAAGTATTCACCAGGATTATTGAGTCTTAAATCAAGGTTATAGCAATGAGCCAATTCAGGAAAGGATGATCCTTTCCTGAATTGGCTCTTTACCGCGTTTTTGTATACCTACAGGAGTATTTAAATACTAGCTCTGATTGATCTTAATTGATAAATTTCATGTACCAGATTCGGTAGTACGTAGGTATATAAGTGTTTGTAATGTCCTTACCAGTTGTTCAATCCAAAGACAATCGCATTTCTATTGTATTATTAGTACTTATCTACCTTTCAATAGTCTTTTTTGTGGGCCCAACTTTTCCATTACGTGATGTGCCCAATTCGAAGCGTAATCGCCTCAAGGTGTAATTACATGTTACATAGGTTATTGGTCGCGTACAGTTGATTACGTATTGAAATAAATGGTTTGTTTATCTAAAATAAAAATATTGAACTTCTGATACTCCAGCCTGAAAAATGCACCGGCTGAACTTAGCTGGTGGGCGTTGATTGGTCCTCGTCGCATTGTTAAGAGTCGCCAACTCGAGCGTAAATAGAACGCTATTAAGAAAATAGAACGCACAAGAAAAGTATCACTTCAGCCACATTAATGATAATGATAAATGAGAAGTACAGGCCTATCATTCAATTAGAGGAATAGTGAGGTCATGGAGTATCCTCCTACGGTCATAGCTTATCAACAGAACTGGACCGGTGTCGGCGGCCAGGCAGCCAGCTACGTTAATGTGACAACAGCAACCCGTTTCTAATTGTGATTTTACGTGTCAGCTGGACATTTAGCCTTAATCTGATGGATATCATCACAGCCGTCCAATAAATTGAGTTAATCAGCTATCACTGAATAATTGAGGACTGTTTTACACTAGTGTTTAAAGTAATCCGTGAATTATATAACCGCATTGAAAAACCAATACAAATTTGCGATTACTTAATATAATAGAATTTATGTAAATTATATTCTTTGAATATCTTAAACAACAATGCTTTCTTAATAACAATGTGCTAAAAAGACCAATAAAAATGTTTACTAATTAAATAAAAGCTGTTTTAACATAATTTCGATAATGTATTATGTAAATAAAATCAAACTAGGTATCTTTTTTAAATAATAAAGCCATAAAAATGTATCTATTTCTAAACGTATCCTCATTATATGTAAATATAATTGTCTACGCATTCAATTTATAGTTGCATTGAATAGAGGTACATCATACATGCCAATAAAGTGGTTGGTGATGACTGTCGAAATTGCATTTGCAGATCGCTGTCGTTGGGGCCGCAGACAGGTGGATAAGAAAGATATATTCTTGAACACGTATTACGTCACGTAGATGCGTACACAACCCAAAACATGTTTATAAAAGTTGTCGTGAAAACGCAACAAACTCTTGGTAGGCTGGTGGTCGTGCCGGCTCTTGATATATTTTTACTTTCACACTTTCAATCACGATAAGGCGTGCGACAAGTTTTATTTCTTCGTTGGTCGTCGAAACCGACTGTTTTCCGTGCCAAAGATTTCGTAAACTGCAGTTTTGTAAAGAATTTTTATGTTGCCTCGCGTAACGTATTATTTGCCCTTGTCAGTGACGTAGATGTGTGGATATTGCGATTGAGAAAAGTTTCATATGTTATGCAATATTTAAGGTATGCGAAGATAGTTTAAAGTTGGAGCTCGTGAAGTCAAAAGTTCCGCATTTTTTTACGGCTTGAGTTTTATTGAGAAGCGGATAGCGGCAGGTTAGCTTGATTGAGATGTCGAATTCCAACGATGCAATTTTAATTCAAAAAACCTGTATGACAAATTTTGCCGACTGGAAACACACACTGTAATTTTCCGGCACAGAACTATGTCCAATTAGTGTCACAGAATAGGTTTCCAATTTCTATAATCCTAGAGATCTATTTCAAAGCTCAATGTGCGGTGATCGAAACCGAAGAATGCGCTGTTGATCAATGCAACGTGACTTCGTGCCACTAGATAGCATATCGAGTTTCTTTCACATTTGTTTTTGTTCGAATATTATATAAGTTGTCATTTTGGAGATCAGTGACAATATATACCTATTTACTAATACTTTAAGAACAATAACCAGAAAATAGAAAACTCTCTAAGTTTGCACACCTGTGCTTTTTAAAACTTGATTCCAAGGACCAGTTTCACAGTTGGTATGTACATATGTGGCCGGTGAGACAAAAAAAATAATAAATAAATCGTGTGTAATTTGGTTCACAAAAATCCATAGATACTGAAAAATTCTATAGTACCTATTTAACTCTTCATTCTTTTAAAATTGCTAAGCTTTACTCAAACTTTTCCACATGTGTCTTGATAATAAAGTCATTTGTTTACACAGCTAACGACGTATAAATTTAAAAAAAATATGCACTTAAGTTATATAACCATGTTACGAGTAGCTCTTTCATAATTTAATTACACACCTGTACCAGATCCGTCAGATAATATTGATTGTAACTGTTATGCTCGTATAAACTATGTAATTAAAATTATAATATAATAACATTATTCCAGTTTTGTAATTAGTTATATTGTTTGCTTCAAACAGATTAAGAAAGAAGTGTAAAATGTAAAATTGCATAGTTATCGATTTACCGATACGTCCTTCCTTTCGGGAGTTACGAATCAATGTGATCCTTATATTTTTATGTGCATAGATATATTATATCTTCTGTATTAAGTTTTCAGTACATAATTTTAATAATAATAACCTATATTGACCATAAGATCCATATGAGCATATAAAAAAAAAACAATAAATTACTTTAAAAAAAACTCACGCACAAAACATAACATTAAAACATTTAAAAAGTCAATTAAATTGAAAAAAATAATCTATATATATAAAAGGGGAAACTGACTGACTGACATATCAACGCACAGCCGAAACTACTGGGATTAGGAGCGTGAAATTCAGCACAAGGTTTCCTTTTATTACCCGACTACGGAGGGTTATGATTTTGACAGGCTATGTATGTATGTGAGTTTGTTCATCTGTTCCCACATAGCTCCTAATCTACTTATCGGAACTCGACGTATGAGGTATCGTTAGAACCGTCTTAATTGTCCGCTGAACATAGGTTACGTGACGTGTCACATATAGTGATATGGCGCCCTCTAGCGGACAAAAAGTAATGTGTAAAAAATAAAAATGGAGATAAATACGGCGTGTTTGGTATCATTTGAAAGGGCTTTACTTGTACATTTCCAAAATATTGTTCAAATTTAAAGTGACGCCCTCTAGCGGACAAAAAGTCATGTGTTAAAAAAAAATGTTAAGATAAATACACCGTGTTTGATATCATTTGAAAGGGCTTCACTGGCACTTATCAAAATATATTATCAAAATTCAATGTGGCGCCCTCTGGTGGAAAAAAATAATTTATCATTATTAATTAGAAATTTTAAATTTAGCTTTTGCAAATGGTATAGAAGCACAGTGATTTAACACCAAAATAATTTAAATAAAAAAAAAAGTAAAAAAACTAAAACCCGACTACGACAAAAAAAACGACGAAACTAAAAGTATGAAACAAGATTTCCAGGATGCTGAAATAAACAAGGTAAAAAGAAAAGCCGTAGTCACACGTTATTAAAGTGTTTCGGTTGTTACCAATAACGTGTGACTGCGGCTTTTCTTTTTACCTTGTTTATTTCAGCATTCTGGAAATCTTGTTTCATACTTTTAGTTTCGTCGTTTTTTTTGTCGTAGTCGGGTTTTAGTTTTTTTACTTTTTTTTTTGACGTTGGCGAGCTCTAAGGAAGGATTTTCCAAAATTCCCTCCCTAAGGGGATGAGGGGGGGTCTAAAGTTTGTATGGAGAAACCTACATTCACGCGAGTGAAGCCGCGGGCAGAAGCTAGTCAGACATAAATTAGATTAAAAAAAAAAAAATCAGTCTAAACTTATAGTCTTACTTATCATAAAAAGTTAGTACTATTACGCGTACACATCCCACGGACACGCACTTATGTAAAAGTTGTGAATAGCTTCAGGCTATGGATAGTTAGCTGTCAGTACCATGATTCAATGATTTCTATTGTAACAGGTTGGTTGGCCCAAAATGCCAAAGGTTGTATCAACATACTGAATTAGATGTCTGTATGTCAATATTGAATAACGCCTGGCCTCCACAATGCGTAAAATCAATAGGTACGCCTGTAAAGGTGCAAAACAATAATAAGCTTTCTGTCATCATCGATATTCCAAAGTACATTACATTTCCATTTCCAGGCCGCAATTCCGATAATTCCGGCTGCGCGGTTTGCAGATAATTAATGTATCGAAAATGGTTCGGCACGTCATTTAAGCTCTAATTTAAATTCAATATTAAAGCTGGCACCTTATTTATTTATTCATTTATGTACACATAAACACTTAAAAACGAAAAGGTCAAATACAGATAGAAAAGCACAAAGGTGATGTACTGCTTATTTCACACACAACAACATTTTTCAGCGTTTTGCAAAAATTTTCTTCTAAGTTATATCGCAATGGTGTTCAAATTTCTTCGGAATAAAGGTCCATTTTTATCTCTCCGTTCTTCCAGTAGACCGGCGACAGGAGAGTTAGATGAGAGATCTAAACACAGTGTGTACAAATACGTTCAGAAACTTAAAATAGACTATATTAACTAAATCATATAATACTTAATACATATTAAGTGACAGTAAATAAATGTACACATAGATAAAATACATAAAAGAAATTATAAATATAAATGTATTATCTATAATAATCCTTTCATGTTATAAGATAAATTCCCTCTTCGCTTCTGTCTGTCTGTGTATGCATGCGATAAAATCAAAAATTACTGTACGGATTTTCATGCAGATAAGCAATAGACAGAGTGATTCATGAGAAAATTTTGAGTGTACCTATACATGCATATTATAGAAGTGAAAAACCGGGAATATCAAAAATTTCTAACACTCGTGAAAATCTGGGGTGGGTCGCTGGTAATAAAGTAACTTTACGGACTGGTAGAGAGATAATGTCCTTTGACTAGTTTTTTGAAGACATATATTTTTAGCGTCACGGATCTGGAGAACTGGGTTTTATGGGATAGGAATTTCAGGCAGGGCGAGTGAACGAAAAACGATTGCGCAAGTAGCCAGAGTATGCTATGCATGCAGGGTTAAAAAGGATGTTGTACAGGAGACATAATATCCGAGTATTCCTACGAAGACGGATAGGAGCCACTTGAGATCCTTGCGGAACTGGGAGACATAGTCGTATTTTCTTAGGCCAAATATAAAACGAATGCAAAAACTATTAAAATTACTTCAAAGCTCCACAACACCTTTTGATAGTTTGCGGTAAATTATTTATGTACTAGTTTCTCCCTGCGGTTTCGCCCGCTTGAAAGTAGAAAATTATCCCAAGGGGACATACTCTCGGGATAAAAAATATCCTATGAGCTATTCCAGCACATGGTTTGTACGTGACCCTTTCATACAAAGCCGTTTAACCATTTGAACATGAAGGAATAACAAACGCACACACATACATACGAACTTTCGCCGTCATAATTTTAGTGTGATCAAAGTGCAATGAGCAAAGTGGCTTCGTTCGTTCGTCATTTGCACTGTTTTGAAAATGAAAAATTTATTTCGATAAGTTTATTGACCAGCGGATCGAATCTGGCCGGACCACTTTAGTATTACTGTTACTTATTAGATTCAGCTTTATTTTTTACCTATAATTTATACAAATTCATGTCTGACAGACTTCGTTTTTCACTGACGAGAGGATGCCTGGGATGCGATCAAGCGCAACCGTTGTTGCTAGAACAGTATCTCGTGTTACTGTGAGAACTCGTCACAGTGACACTACGCGCCCTCATCTGCGTGGGAGGCTGGCCGCACTCAACTCATATTAATTTCACATTTACCTTACAATTACACCTTGTTTTGATTCTCAGATTTTGATTTATATTAATAATTATACGCCACACAACGGATTGAACGTAATATCCATTCATAATGTGCGTTTTTATTTCAGTTTACGATGTAGAAATGTTTAAAAGGTTTCGTGACATGGGTTCATAATGTTACGTGGCCGAATATGTTACTGACCTTACGACCGTAATTATGAAGTTTAAATCCAGTGCGTATTGTATAAAACTTCGCTTTTTGTACTATAAAAATCGTAGAAACCGATGTTTCATTTTGTAGGTGTTTGGTGTTTTACATAGTAAAATTAGGTGCACAAGTAATTCCGTCCGACAGCCTGCATGCATGTAGCATTCGAAAATGATTAGGCGAAGTTTAACGGGAATTGTACTGTTATTATTGTCACGCAATGGTAAAAGGATCTGGAACAGCTAAGCTACGTGACCAAGCGTGGGGAAAACCTAGTTCTTGCCTAGTTCACTTAATATTTCGTTAAAATTTGAAGCCGTAGTTTTTTTTTTTTTTAAACCAAGATTTATGGACCCATCGAGACAGCTTTAGTATTTATGAATAGTATGATTTCACAGGTTGCATGGCATGACATCATCCTGTGAATATTTTAGACGTCATTAAAGTCCTCCTCGGGCTCTTTGCAGCACGTCACGGGGGACGCCCTTGCATAAATCCCAGACAACAAGCCTCTTTCGCTTCTCGCCCTCCGACCCTCTGCGACGCTGCGGCGCATTGTGCAGGGGGCAGCGACCGTCATGTAGGAAGCTCTCCCTCGTCGCCATGACAACGCCGCTTCCCGCGAATATTGACAGACGCGAAGTAGACAGAGCGAAACAACCCTCACCCGCCGTTGTGTCACACGCGTCTGCCTACAATGATATATTTTTACAAGAATTAAAGTCCCCACAATAATGACGTGCTCATTACTGATAAGGTGTCTTTTCCATTGTGTGATTCGCAGTGGGGAGTTTATTGCCTCCATTTCAAGTGTTAATGCATCTGCCATACTTGCAAACATAATTTTAACAAGGGTTAACTCGGTGAATGCTTGAAATTAATTTGTTTTGAGGTTGCTGAATATAAATACCTAAGTAACATTTAAATGACCAGTGGAAGGTATTCTGGGGAACTAAAAACGTCCATCATATACATTTGGGCCGACAGCACAAGCCATAATCATTTTGAGCATATTATGATCAAAAGAAACGAACGGATGAATTTTATTACGGGACCCATAATTTATAATCCATGTTGAGAGCTTCGGGTTACTTCCTGATTGCGTATTTTGTTGCAATCGTTGAGACAGGATTTTAAATAGAAAAAAATAAATATTTCAAAACCCTTTACAATCCTGCCTGAATTGTATATGTACATACGGTGTATTTTTAAATGTAACCGTTTATTTCAGTGACATTTACACGAATATGCTGCGTTGAGTACAATGAATGACGCATTGATGCATCTTGCACTCAGACCAACAAAAATGGTCTGAGATCTTGCATTAGAAATTCTTTGAGCTATGAGCGTAGAACTTAATGATATGTAATAGAAATCTATTAATTCGTTCTACAGCCGATAGCTGCGCACGCTGACATTTACTTTGCATTGATTTTAGAATCTAATATTCATAGACTTGGGACATATTGACATTAGCTTTTTGCGTAAAATCACAAACAAGTTAGACAGCGAGGGGTTGTCGACCTTGCGGTATTGATTTGGCAATAAATTCACAATGAAATAGATTCGGAGATATAATGTAACTTGTTAATGTGTGATTTATAAACATAGTGTTGAATGTAACGATATGGTCGTCCCACTGAGCCCTTGACACGGATATTGAAATGCAACTCAAAGTCAGTGGACTGGATTGTAAATAAACCGCTGCGTCAGCGATGACTACTCAATATGGACGCGACGACTGTATTGGCGAGCAGCTGGCTTACATACAAACTAAGAAGTCAAATAACTTGAGAGTAAATGTGTTTACGGATGTGCTTTGATACCATTTAGAAGGAAACTACGATTTCGGGACTTTTCGTAGCAAGGTCTACGCCACCGCTACGACCGCTACGGGTGGCTCTACGATTTCGTAGGGAGAACAAATTCGGGATTTGGTGGTGTGTTGGTTTTTCTTGAATGTAAAATAATTAAAAAGGAATTGAAAATATTTGCGCGTCTCTGAGTTTATTGATTCTCAAACCACGTTTTATTGCTGCTAAAGTTCAGTAAATAATAAAATAGAAACGACCTAAGTGTTACGTACCCATATATTATTATTGTTCAGTAATCTGATTGGTTTGGGACCAATTTTGGTTCAAACTAAAAGAAATGTAGACCACGTAACATTGAAATGGATTAAGTTATTAAAAGGCAAGTGTTTCTGTAGAATAAAAGTAATATTTTCTATATAAATGCGATAGGTACCTACATAAAGTATACTGGCTATGTACAAACACGTTGGTTTGTCCGATGTTATTTAAATATTGGAAGACGTTCGGCATTGAGCGTATGTTATCGTAGGTACGGAGAATATATTAGTGTAGGTACTAAAATCATAGCCTTTGCGAAGGTCTGCTCTAGAGCTATTTCAATTTACGAGGCAGACGATCTCAGCATAAATTGGAATAGGCTTACTATGCATTATGGCGCTATGAGTCTGGGCTGGGTATGTGAGCTTAATCTGCGTCGTTCCGGTTAATCGCTGAGTGCAGGCGGCGCGGGCGGTGTCCATCCTAGCGTGTAACGTAATTTCTCTCCGGAGGGATTGCCGGATGCCGCCCCAGCGCTCATCCCTCCCTGTATACATACCATTTTCATCAAATGAAAATTCAAATTTTATGAATTGTAATAAAATGTGCGTCTGCTTTTCCTTTTTGTTATACGTGGCTGGATTCCGTTTACGAGTTCACCTTTATTAAACTGGTAGGTTTATTACCTAAATATAATAAACTGCAGTTATTAATATTGTCAGCTAGACCTTACTGATTTTGTAATAGGTTATTTTAGTCTCTGCGGGTTGACAAGAACTTGTATGCGTTTACGTTTTCCTGGTAGTAATATGTACCTACTTCGAGTAATTATGACTCCAAGAACATTGTGCAATAGAAACACATTGGATCGAAATCAAAGTGGGACCTATGATAGTAGAAATTGGTTTTGATTGTTACCTATATTACATAATCATATGTGGCCTATTCATTCATCTCCAGGCGGAAATATAATGTGTGTGGGATGGTTGTCCTACAGCTTGAGGCTATTAATGTTTCGGCTTATAATTGTGGTACTGTTACATTAGCGATTTCCCTCAGTTATTTATGACTTCAATGCGGGAAGATAAAACTTTTATCTAACTATTTTTCTTGTCTGTCACGATTTAGCGAAACGTGAAATTGTGTAAATCCAATTACGCAGGTACTAGGTAGGTATATATAAATAATTGGCTAAATTGAATTAAAACTAATCGTACCATTCCTTTTTATTAATTAGGACAGTATACCGTGACTTGCAGTTTGCGTAATTTCATTACCATTATGTATTGAAATGCTCCAATAACAGCCCAACCCGTTGAGTTTTTGTGAAACTATATTGAAAAATGCCCACTATGCCCAGTGTTCCACATAGCAAAAGGGCTTTGTAACGCAATCTGTTGAATAGACTTACATTCAACTTCCGCGTGGATCGCTAAAAATAAAGAATAAATGAGGCAAACTGTAATAAATGTGTGGCTCGATAGAACATAATAGAGAATATAATGCATAATAAATATCTTGAATATAAGCTTAGGTTTATAGTTCGTAAGTCGTAAAAGCTGGTGTTAATTAAACAGGTGTGTTGATATGCTATTGTTGCTATATTTAGTAGTGGACGACTTGTTGTCTGACACGTTTAACATCGCGGTCTCTTATACTAACGAGGTCGGTAGGATTTCTATATAAACATCATGTCGTTCGTCAGAAACCTAAGATAAGGAAAATCATCTTGACTACGAGCTGATTTTCGATGTGTGTTTAAAGGAAAACAACTTAATTAAATTATCTTCGCTAAATTTAGGAACGATAAGGAATGTCAGGATTTTCCGGCCTTTGGATAATGAAATACGTAAATAGAAGCTTTTATCTTTTTATTCAAGCTTTCATTGAATAAAAGCTCTACAACAATTCGAAGCTAAATAAGAATCGATTTATTAAATCAATTTGGCGATGTTTTTTTCTCAATGGCATAATGACTGTACCTGCAAATTTATTCATAAATATTCATGGATACTCTTCTGTCTTAATATCTTTATACCAAACGTTGTGTTATTAGGTACCATACCGCAAATGTCGAAACGTCCGCCCGGGGTCATCAAAGGCTGCCTCACACTAATTTGAATAGAGACACTGTTTATGAATTCAAAACAGTTTATTGCGTGACGCCCACAAAGGATGCATGCATAGTCTTTATATATTATTGTTCATCCGTTATGTGAAGGACAATTTGTCGACTGCCTATAGAAAAATAGCGAGCCATCCATACATGTACAGATTTGGCCATCAATTTGCATCTATCTCAATAAATAGCAATTAGTTCTTAAATTTTCGAAGATACCTTCTACACGTGTTTGAAACGATCTTGTTTTATGCTATCAACATGTGAAGATATCGAACAATGTAGCCAATGTTAAACGCTCCACATTTTCCGAGAATAATGACCTAACTATTCAACGAGCATTACACATATCAATGAACAAGAGTGTTCAAAAATCGCAAGCTCTACTGGCTTTGCTACCAAAATCGGTCGTGACGATGTGCAAAATAAATACGCGCTAACGGTACATGTTGTTAGTGAGTGATGTACGCAAAACTGGAGTTTGTGAAGGATGGGTGAGGACGAGGAAGGACGGGCCATGTCCTGCCGCTGCGATACCCGGCCGGACGTGTGGGGCACCTCTAATAGAGTGACCTCATCGTAACGGTTGCGCATTCTAACCGTGAGCAATGAGCATGTTTTGGCAGCTGATCCACCTGTTATTTGAACTCATACATACATAATTGTATAACAAAGTTTTGTAAGTAACATAAAGGTGTATTTATCTACATACATGCTGAATGTAAACTACGAACACGGTATTTGCTAATGGTATAGTCTTGTAGAGTGTGTTGTGACTAAAAGCTTTAGTTTTGCGATGTGTCTTGTGTGAAACATCCAATCCGATATATTAGAACTTGCTAAAAAGAGCGTGTCTAAACTTGTTCGAAGTTGTACAATCCTAACTTTGATCAGAATCAATTACATATTGTGAATCTTTTTAAATTCTGTAACTAAACTGGTATCTACACACAGAGCACAAATAGAAAAAGCAATAACTTATCTTTTATAGAAAACTCTAGGGAAATCATTTTCGCACATGGCGAGAAAAAATAGAAATAGAACAGGCACAATAATAAATCAAAACTAGGAAAAGATGTTTATTTATGACTAGCTTCTGCCAGCGGCTTCGCACGCGTGAGAGTAGGTTTCTCCATCCAAATTTTCAACCCTCGTTTACTCCCCTCAGGGCATGAATTTAGGAAAATTCTCTCTTAGTGCTCGCCTACGTCATAAAAAGACGGATTATGCAATATTTCACGTTCCTAGTCCCAGTAGTTCCGACTGTGCGTTGATATGTCGCAGTCAGTCAGTTTCTCCTTTTATATATATATTTTTTTATAGATTTATCTGATCTAATAATCACACCAATATTATAAAGGCGAATGTTTGTGAATGTGTTTGTATGTTGGTTACTTCTTCACGCTCGAACGGCTGAATGGATTTGGATGAAATTCGGCACACGGGTAGACGATGTCCTGGAATAGCTTATAGGATACTTTTTATTCCGGGCGTATGATCCTTGGGACAATATTCTGCTTTCACGCGGGCAGTAAGTAAGTAGTTAGTAGTTGTAAGTAGTATACAATAGTAAATAATATAAATATAAGTATACTATAGTAAATATAAGATCAAAATAATCTTATTCAAAGTCTAGAATAGCCAGTAGAAAAGAGACCTGACTAAGACTGGTATGAACTTCTGCAAGAATTAATTTTAACGTGAGAAGCTCTTGACACACATCTTATGAGCTCATGCTTACTGAGTCACAAGCCATTTACCTGAAGGTCAATAACACGTTTTAATAAATTTATCAAAGTGCACGGAAATATCGTCGTCCCCTTGTTTTGTGTTTGCGTCATTATTATTTAGGCCAATCCTTACTGTTTTGTCTTGGGCATTAGTATACAAATATCACAGACGCAATCACATCATAAAGAGAGGAGGAACAGGTATTTTCGTAAGAGCAGGATTGCAATTTACAGATATATCAGACATAGCAAAACAATCCGTTTCAGGCATCTTTGAATGCTGCGCTGTAGAAATAATAGCTTATAAAATTATTATTATTTGTATTTATAGAATTCCAAAAAATAACTATGAAGTGTTTTATGATAAATTAGATTATATTTTAAATAAAGTCAGTTTATTTTCGAATAAAAAAATCGTCTTGTGTGGCGATTTTAATATTGATGTTTTGAAAAGGAACAAAACTACACGAGAACTTGAATATTTTCTTATGAAGTTCAATTTAAGACTAGCGCTTTGTACTCCCACTAGGTTAAAAAGTCAAACCTGTATTGACAATTTTGCTCACAATTATCGGCAAAAATGTAAAGCTGAAGTTGTAGATCTAATTCTTTCGGATCATACATCTCAGATACTGAAAGTACCAATACACAAAACTTGCAAATTAAAATATTGGAAAACAAAAAAGCAGGACATATGTATGGAAAATTTAATTAATTTTAAAAAGCATCTCAGCTGTCTATCTTTTAAGGAAGTATATGAAGCTAAGGATGCAAACAAAGCTTTTGATCATTTCATGGATGATTTCCTACTTTTATACAGATTATGTTTTCCAGAGAAAATCATAACCATTAAAACGAGCAAGAAAACGAAATGGATATCACATGGAATAAAAACATGCAGTATTAAGCAAAGACAATTACTTTGGGCCTATCGATTGAATTCAAATTCAAAAAATAAATTAGTCCTAAAAAACTATACCAAACTTTATAGGAAAATTATTTCCTTAACACAAAAAGCACAAAATAATCATTTCATAAGTATTGCTCCAAATAAATCAAAAGCTACCTGGCAAATTATAAATAAATCCAAATTCTGTCTGCCATCGGAGCCTGTAATGTGCATGAAAAGAGATAATTTGACATTTACAAACCCCTTGGACATTGCAAACGAATTCAACGATTATTTTATTGACACAATTGAGAATAATATTAAAGCTGACATTACATTAATTAATACAAATATAATTAATCAATCATTAAATTCTCTATTTATGCAACCTGTAACAATTGACAACATAATGCAAATAATTTGTAGTCTTAAAAACACAAATACTGTAGGATATGATGGAGTCTCCACAAAAGTGCTCAAGTTTACTAAAGAACTAGTAGCACCTCCATTAGTTCATATAATTAATTTGTGCATTGTTGATGGTGTTTTCCCTAATAAGCTCAAAAAAGTAATAATAAAACCATTATATAAAAAAGATGATAAAACCAATTTTAAAAATTATAGACCCATAGCAAAGATACCAATTATCTCTAAAATTTTTGAAAAAGTAATCTATAACTCTTTATATCCCTACTTCGAAAAATACAAATTATTTTGCACAGAACAAAAGGGTTTTCGTAAAAACACTACCATTAATATGGCACTGTTTGATTTGCTAGCTAACATCATGCCGTCCGTAGATATAAGAAATCCAGTCTGTGCAATTTATACTGACATGAGCAAGGCTTTTGACTATGTAGACCATAAGATTTTGTTGCACAAATTAAATAGCTATGGTATAAGAGGGAACGTCCTAAAACTAATAAAATCATATCTGAGCAATAGGCTTCAATGCACGGAAATTTCTAGGATATGTCCTAAAACTAACTTAGAAACCATACATGTATCAAAGCCGAAACATTTAAAATATGGCGTCCCACAAGGTAGTGTATTGGGTCCGCCATTTTTTTTGGTATATATAAATGACCTCCCGAAAGCAATAAATAACAAAATGGTTCTTTTTGCAGATGATAGTACAGCTATAATAAAATCTACTAATTCAAATAATTATAATATTGACATTAATACCTGCTTAAGTGACATTATAAATTGGTTAGACAATAATAACTTGGTTATAAACCTGAGCAAAACAAAAGTCATGCATTTTTATCAGCGACGAGAAAACCCAAACGTTTGCATTTCTTACAAGGGCTATGATATTGAACAAACTACGATGGCTAAGTTCTTAGGTATCATAATTGATAGCCAACTTACATGGAAGCCTCATGTAGAAGAGCTATGTAAGAAACTTAGCAAATCCGCATATGCTCTTTTTCAACTATCCAAGAAAGTTAACAGACAGGCTCTTTTAACAGCGTACCATGGACTGGTTGCGTCTGTTTTGCGCTATGGAATTATTTTTTGGGGGCAGTCTAATGATAGGGAGCTGGTGTTTAGGATGCAAAAGCGATGCATCAGGTCAATGTGCGGTCTTAAGACAACAGATAGCTGTGTTCCCTATTTTAAATCGTTAAAATTTTTAACTTTTCCTTGTTTATATATATTGGAAACAGCTTTGTTTGTGAAAAGTAACCTTCATCTATTTAAGAGAATTTCAGAGGTCAAGAAAAATCCAATGCGGAGTCAATACATTAATCAATTATGTCAGGTTAAATGTAAAACCGCACTAATGCAAAAAAGTTTTTTTGGTATTGCCCCACGCATATATAATAAAGTTCCTAACTTTATAAAAAATATGACAAGAACAGAATTTAAAAGGGCGCTAAATGAATTTTTAATTATGAAAACTTATTACACGATTGACGATTTTCTTAATGACGATTCACTAATTGATTGACATACTGCTACTCTGTTTGACATTATTATTTTGATCCTGTTTGACTTACTTTTTATTTCCGTTTGACATTATTATTTTGATCCTGGTCGACTTACTTTTTATTACCATTTGACATTATATAATATTATTTTAACTTTTATTACTATGACCTTTATTATGCCGAAATTTTTAACATAAATATATTCTTTTAAAAATGCAACGGAATTCAAAAAAATGTAAAATTTGCATGCCAATGTGATGGCAAAATATGGCGGACTCTG
Organism: Mythimna impura; assembly: GCA_905147345.3. NCBI lineage: Eukaryota > Metazoa > Arthropoda > Insecta > Lepidoptera > Noctuidae > Mythimna > Mythimna impura. The sequence continues at coordinate 10,276,339 of LR990342.1, read as the reverse complement.
TTATAAAAAAAAACACCTATGTACTAGCTATACCCATGTTTGCAAAATAAATGATTATTATTATTATTATTATTATCGATATAGACGAATTGTGAGAGTTGCTACATAATAGTTCGATTCCCGGACAAGACAAATTTAATATACCTATTATATTAAATTTATCTTGTCCGGGAATCGAACTTGCTACAGGCAGCTTATCGCTCAAGAAACCACTGTAAAAATTTTGGTCAAGTAAGTAAATACATTTCACTTTGTAGCTAGTATGTTTTTTGTGTTTACATATGCACTACTATCAATTACTTTAGAAAATAATATCAATAAGATATTATTTTTTATATTTACTACGCTACGGTTTGAAGAACGTACTCAACGCTTAGTGCACTGCCATCTAGCAGCTAGTAAGTAAACTATTACAAATGAAAGTTAACATCAAGTCGGTTTTGCAAGTGTGCCACTAGATGGAGCTGTACAAGGTATTGTGTTAACGTTACTTCTACTCGACGAAAGATGGCGCTAGCGTGCAAGGACGCTGTCAGAGCTTTTCGTTTTCGGTTTTTTTTTTGTTAAATTTCCTTTACTTTTTATTATTGTTTTGATTAGGAAAGTCAATATAAATTAATGTCTTTTAAATTGAAATGACCCAGTTTGAAAGCGTACTGTTTGAAATATTTAACAAACTAAAAGCATAGGCAATTCTATTATTTTTGAATGGTTGACAATATTATAAAATAGTGTACCTATCTTTATAACATTAAATAGAATAGTATGAATTTAATATTCACAAATACTTTTTTTTAGGAAAGGCTTGACTTCTAACAACCATTAACAAATCCATCTCTGAATGTGTAGGTATCACATGTACCTAATGTGGTTACCACATGTGAATGTGAACAGCTTCATGGTTCTAAATGAAAACATGAAATAATGGAACATCACATCATACCTATTATAATAGCTCTAGCGCTTTTGTTTGCTCGGTCAACGACATCATGATTAAAATTTGATTTGTAAAGCATCTATTTAGTCCCTGTGGGTGTTATTGTTCGTACTAATTGGCACAGGATTGAGGAACTCTGCGAGAATGTTATTCGTACTGCGCCAGACGCCTACGTTCATTTATATGTTTGGCGTGAAATATTCTCTGATTTCATCCCAAGATAGCGGTAATTCTAAAATATTGGTGTTATTTGTGAAGTCGGAACAATAAATAAAGTTGGAGCAATATTTATTCTGGCAAGTAAGTAAGTACCTCTTGCGGACCGGTCACTGATCTTGAGTCTTGACATCAACACAACATTTTACAAGTTAGTGATGGATGAGTGATGCTGATGAATGACACATTATAAGGTAACACTGGAACAATAAAACTTCCAAGCTTAATAAGTTTCGAATAGCTGGATAGGTTTCTTTTTTAGTTTTCTTATTTGCCACGAACATCGACATTATTTATAAAGGATCTAAAGAAGGTTAAAAGTTCCATAGAAACCTATCGGGCAAGCTTTTTACTAGGTACCTATCATCACATAGGCAGATCTTATTGGATCCGCATTGTAACACATCGAGCGATGCGACCTCATTGGTGTCACAAGATGACACTACCATTAGCTATGTGATACGTACTTAGCCTGGCTCATGTCTACGTGAGATGCCTTTCCTTTTGATAGAAAATTGTGATGTATTGAAATTGAGGCTGAAGACGACGTAAACAAGCAATATGTATTCATTCAAGTCCTGCGTTCCTGGGTAAGAGCCAAGTTTACTATGTAAGTTAATGTATTGAATAATGACGAAGTATCATGTGAAGAAGACAGTGTCACGTTTTTAGATAAACTTGCTTCTGCCAGCGGTTTCGCCCGCGTGATAGTAGGAAATTATCCCAAGGGAATATATCTACTCCCAGAATAAAAAGTCCTACCTACGTGCTATTCCAGGTCATGGGTTACACGTGTACCAAGTTTCATCGAAATCCGTTTTGCTGTTCAAACGTGAAGAAGTAACAAATATGCACGCTCGTAAACTTTCCCCTTTTAAATATTTATAATGTGATGCAAAAAATTAGCGTTTTGAAAAAGCTTTGAATGATCACCTATTTTTTGCTTATTTGTTGCAGAATAGCAATTTGGAAAACCCGTTTCTATTGCGAAAATCAGTACTTTCTACAAAGGAGCTGATTATTGAAATCTAACTAAAAGTAATTTTCATTATCTTGAGAGCTAGATCTAATATACCAGGCCACTCAAAAAGTTTTGCGAAAAAATGTTTATATATCCACTGGCCACTTGTAATTATTTTGAAAACTTTGGTTATTTAAAAGTAAAAATACCATTGTTCGAATTTTGAATTTCCCTCCACATTTTTTCAAATTATCGTGTCTCATTTAAAAATGGATCTCCATCGAGAACATTTTCGTGCGATGATTTTCTACGATTTTAAATGTGGCCTAAAACCTGATGAGTCATTTGATCGGCTTCAAATTGCTTTTATGGATGGAAGACCTTCAAAAACAACCATCTACCGCTGGTATAGCAAGTTCAAGCGCGGTCGCCTTACTTTGGGGGATGAACAAAGGAGTGGTCGTCCTACGACGGCTGTCACGGAAGAAAGAGTGCTGGCAGTAAAAAATGTAATTCAAGAAAACAGGCGAATTACATACGAAGAGATTCAGCATACACTGCAGATTGGTTCGGGAAGCGTTCATAAGATTCTACACGAGCACCTTCACCACCGTGTGTGGAGGATAGTTTGCCGCTGGGTGCCGCATAACCGAAGCTCATAAGCAGCAGGCTTGGTTCTGAGCTTCGATTGTGCGGAGTGGTGTCGTGATATGATTCAAAAATTTGAGGCAGGCTCGTCTCGGCGCGTTTACCACATTGTGACAGGTGACGAATCCTGGATTTATCAATACGATCCAGAAACAAAGCGTCAGTCGACAGTTTGGCTGTTTCAAAACGAACCAGCGCCTACGAAAGTGAAGCGATCGAGAAGGGCAGGGAAAATTTTGATCACTAGTTTCTTCACTTTGACCGGGTATCTGATTACAATTCCATTACGAGACCAGAGCAGCAGCAACGCCGAATGGTATACCACAAAATGCCTGCCAGAAGTTTTGTCTACAATAAGCAATAAGCGACCGAACACCGGGCTCCGCGGGATACTGCTTCACCATGACAACGCGTCCGCACACTCAGCGCTCAAAACGAGGGACTTCCTGGAAACCACACCGGTCAGTCTTTGGACACCCTCCTTACACTCCTGATCTGGCACCGTGTAACTTCTTTTTATTCTCTAAAATAAAAAATCTGCTGAAAGGGATTATTTTTTTCGGGTGGGAAAATCATCTAATGACATCCCCCGCTCTTGGGCGGAGTGAGAGATAGTGTCAGACTTTTACTGACTAAAAACCCACTCCTGTTCCTTCTTTGCCATTGTTCCAGGGTCCCGGGGATTTCTTTCGCATCACCCATGGCCCCAGTAGGCCGACCCTGCTGGGCCCCTACGGTTGCTGACATCTTCTTGAGACGCGCGTGGAACATTATGTGCCGTCGACGACTTGGGCTCGGTCCGGATGATTACCGGACGGTCGGACGGCGAGCTACCCATTGCTCGCCGTCCGCAAGCTCGCGCCTACGGTGACCGGAAATCGGGATTGGAATCCCGGCGGCTGGAGCGCGGGGGCCATTGCCCCCTTTGCTAGTATTACTGCTTCGTAGAAGGAGGCGACCGCCTGCCACTCCTCCGCGCTGCGGACCATGGCCTGTACCAAGGCCCGGCGCGAGAGATCGCTGCCGCCGATCACCCCCACGAGAACACGGCGGTGCTCTGCCCAGGCGAAGCATACCTCCATCGTGTCCTCCGGGCGGTCCACACAATGGTGGCACCCGGGCGTTTCTTCCGCACGAATCCGGTGCAGGAACCTCCCAAACTTACCATGTCCGCTGAGGACCTGCGTCATGCGGAAGGTAAGGACGCCGTGTTGTCTTTCCAGCCACTCCTCAAAGAGGGGATATACCGCCATAATTTTGGCGTGCCCAAGCTGAAAGGGATACACAGTTTTCATCGCCGGAAGTCGCGCTAGCAGCGTTCGAGAAGGCCGTGGAAGAGGTGTCTGGGGAAAAATGGAAAAAAGGTTTCGAAAATTGGTTCAGACGCATGAAACTTTGTATAGAGGCTGATGGAGAGTTCTTTGAAAAGATTTAATAAAAATATTTTATCCATAGAAGTTAATTTTTTAGTTTCTCAAAACTTTCTGAGATTCCCACGTAAATGAATTTGCAAAAAAAAAAACAGCTCGTCTTATATGTATTTATCGCAAACAACCATAATGAGTATGAATGCTCAATGGCGGATATGAACTTAATGCACTGACGGATGCGCTGATAGGTTAATTACTTGTGTTCTGACAAACCAGAAAGAACAAAGATGTCATGAATTGACCATGACCCCTTTATGCTTAGTCATCATTACTTCCACTGGAATCAATCAAATCTAAAGTTATGTCTGGTTATTTTTGGCTTTAGGTAGATCTTTTAATCCAGGATTTCTTTACGATCCGTTCCGAATCCAGTTGACTTCCTTTAAAGGGACCTGATGAAACAACGATCAGCATTTTTTTTTGGGAAAAAATAGTAGATTGCTTTGTGTTGGTTGGTCTTTTTTTTGAGGTTGGAAATGATCCAATGACTTCTCCCGCTGTAGGGTGGAGCGAGATGGCGTGTCAGACTTTTATTGACTAAAATCTACCTGTATCCTTCAGTTGCCTTTTGCGTTCTAGGCGGTTTCCCTTTCTGAAAGTCCGCATGACCCGGTAGGTCAATATTTTCTTTCCCGCTGTAAATATTTTCAGGGCATCTTGCGACAAAAATAAAAGTTTTGTCTAACGTTTTCTTCCTTTAGGTTTAACCTAGATTGACCCACAGATCTAAAAATTGTAAGGTTTAACCTACATAAATAGACTCACAAATCAATAAAATTCTAATGACTCCTTTTAAGTTCTGTCTACGATCTTGGTCTGACCGCGCGGCCTGACGTAATGTTTTGTGGTGGTTGATGTCAGAATAGAAGAATTAACGATATTGACAAAAATAATGGGCAACGATGAGGTCATAACTAATTTTAGTGCTTTTGAGGTTTTTTGGATGATTTACTAATTTCTTGTTGGTACCTTAGGTAGTACACTGGGCTGCGGGATAGTTCGAAAGAGTTACTGTGGCTTTGGGACGCAAAGGCAACTGAAGAAACACGGCAGGTTTTTAGACAGTAGGTACCTATAAGTTCTGAAACTACACTAACTTCCACCAGTGCAGTGAAATATAAGTTAAGTCTAACCTAATTAATAACTTAGATGTATAAGTAATAAGTGAGCAGTGGTGGACGAGTAGTAACGGCACCGACTTACGAGTTGTAGGTTGCGGGTTCAAACCCAGCCAGGCGCATTACTTTGTGTAATTTATTTCATCACCACTGCTCTCAAAACGGTGAAGGAAAACATCGTGAGGAAACCGGCATGTCCTAGAACCAAAAATTCAAAGATATGTGACATCCACCAACCCGCACTGGGACCGCGTGGTGGATTACGGCCCATGCCCTCTCCTAGAGAGGAGGCCCTGAGTCCCAACAGTGGGAACATTATAAGGCCGACTATGCTATACTATGCTATTCTATGTTTATTTGTTTTCATATTTTATGTAACATTATATAAATGACTTGTAAGAATCCCTTACCAATAAATTACTATGACTATGACTATGAATATGCTATAAGTATTAAGTGACCGTAGACTTTTTTAATATTTGAATATGAGTTTCTTTTAAGAAGTGGAAACGCTAAGATGTAATAATTGAAATAAATAAATTGAATAATTAAATTAAAGCTTCCTATTATCGTTAAGCTCTTCGATTTATGGAGCTTATTAAAAAAGTCTCTTTGTAATTTAAACAGAGGGTGACCAACAGAATATGAAATGTCCGGAACTATTTACTTAGGTCACCTACTGTAAACTTCAATATTGACGGAGCAATGACGAGTAACCATCTGCTTTGGAGTTCTCGGCAAACAATCGCTTCCCGTGTGAAACGTTACATCTATGATCAGTTACTAAGCAACATTGTATCAATAGATAATATCATATTTTTTAATTAATGCTTCGTTTAAATGTGGTACCGTAAACTATACTGCTGCTCATTTCTTTGAACTTGCTTTAATGAAGAGCTGTTGATCCGCCAGAGTAGCAAAAAGGTCGACATAGCAGAATAAGCAATCCGAAGTGGTAATGGGTCAGTGATATTAGCAGTACGAGTAGGATCGATGTCGGTTGTGGTAGACGTGTTCGCCAGTGAGGATCGTGAATTGCGAAAAAGTACGTAGGACGCCCTCAGGCTAGGTCTAGCGACGACTTGCGCAGGGTGGCTGGTAGTAGCTGCAAGAGAGTCTCGGAGAACCGAGAAGTATATCGATTATGAGGTTCATGCTAACCTACGCTGCTGGACAGGCAGATAATGACGATGAGTGAAGAGATACGCTCAAGTATAAAGTGATAAGGGTCAAACGGACCGACGACCTGGTGAGGGTCGCGGGAATCTGATGGATGCAAGATGCACAGGACCAGTCGTTGTGGCGACAATTAGAGGTGGCTTATGTTCAGCAGTGAACTGTGTCTCTTTCGGTTGAAATGATGATGGTGATGATGATGAAGGACCCAAAGACTGTGGGCCGGATTCGGAAGTGAGTAATTGGAGTTGAGAAAGCGTCAAAACCCTGCTCGAATGCCAAAAGAAAGGTTTTTAGACTGAACTGAATAGAAAGTGAATAGGCTCTTAATAAACTAGTGCGCCTCACCATCAATGATTGCATCACTGCTTACCATCAGGTGGGATCGCAGTCAAGCGCTGGCTTATAAAAATTAAAAAAAAAGGACTCTCCTTTAATATTTTAACTCAGGAATAAGAGGCTACCCTCCTAGAGGGCTGTGGGATTGTTCGAAACAGTTACCGCGGCCCTGGAACGCAAAAGGCGACTGAAGCAACACAGGTGGGTTTTAGTTAGTAAAAGTCTAAGACTTCCTCTCGCTCCACCCAGAGCAGGAGAGGTTATTGGATGATTTCCCACCTAAACTGTTAGTAGAAATTTGTTTTCAAATACCTATCTAATTTGAAAAGCTCCCTCTTTCTGTAAAAGCTCTTCAGTAGTTCGTTAAATAACATATTTATTGGTTTAACGGTACAGGCTGCAGTTCGATACTATCTATACCATTTTATTATAATGTCAATTCGCGAGAACAACTTTCATTAAAGAAACGTCTCATTTGCATTGAAACTAATTATGAGAGCGATTTCAAAAACTCTTCTGTATCTGCGCCGAATGAATGTCAACGAAAAATATGATTGTACGATTAGTAAATATAAGAGTGTGAACTGTAATTGTACAATAACGCTTCAGTAATCGTCGCGGCCTGTAATGGCCCAAGATAAGGGACCTTTGACTTTTCAATTAAGCTCTATTAAGCAACACAATACAATTTCCTTGCACAATTGCTATAAACGCTCAGTGTGAAATTGCTTACACACTGCATGTTCATTTGTTTGTACTATTTTTATCTCGGCTTAACAGGCATCGGCTGTTGTCTCTACTCGTTGGATCCCAAGCGGTTAAATGCAAATATATCAGAACCGAACCGGTCCACCGCTCGAAATCAACGATAAGGTAACGCTTATGTGCCAACTAGCAATACAGTGCTATTATAAAAAAACTTTTTGACACTCTCTGAATTAATAGACGCGAGTATGGGGACCGTAGCGACCCCTTTAATAGTTGTACAGAATAAAAATAACATGTATCTGCCTGCTATTGTAAATCTTTGGATTCAAAAAAGCGGTATAATGATGTTGTGCCCCCGTGTGATCCCTAGCCCTAGCCGATTGTGAAGCTAGGTGCGCAAACTAGTTTGAATAGTGTTGACAACTACGCTTTGGTTAGGCGCGTTCGATTCAAATCCTTTGTTGCGTGTTTAATAGTTGATATGAATTCATGAATATCAAATGGGATTTGTTTGTGAGTTGAAATTGGTGTCCCTCACGAGTGGTAACGGTTCGTACGACGGCAGTGACGAGCGACGTCGGGCGACCAGCTGCGAACAGATGAGCGGGTCTGGGTGAGCCGGCGCCCTCCGCGCAGGCGCAGCCGCCGCGCAGCGCGCAGTCGGTGCGAGCGCGACCCGCCACGCGCACCTCTGTCCCGCGTACCAGCGAAACGAATACAGTCGAAACATTCGAATGAAACGGTCAACTGTCCATTGTCAAATTGAAAAGTGACAGCTTTATGTCCAGTGTCAAGTTCAGTGTTTGCGTTCGGTAGGAGTTTTCTAGCATTCGATTGTTCATGTTTACTACTGTCGGTGTCTCATGTTCACATGCAATTTTACGAATTTACCTTATTTGAAAGTATTTAAGAAGAAAATATTTTGTATGTTCATGCGCTCAATTTATCGGATTGTTTACCTACTTCGTCTGGTTTGGTGTTGACTTGTTCGTGTGCTTATTGATCATGGCAACATTCTCGTGTTTACCTTCTTGCTTCGTTAGTGCTTCTGTGTTCAGATTCTAGTAGCTTTTACTGGAAACTATATTATCATTAAGTTACAAATAAATTAAATTCTATGAAATCCTGTGAGACGGCACGTAACCTACTTAGGTAGACATGAATTTATGTGACATTGAGGAAAAAGTTTTTTCCGTTAAATGTTTACTCATTGCAATGTAGAGATTAATCATGAAATTCTAGTAAATTGCTACAAATATATTGATACACTAAATAAGGTTAGTAAGTACCTAAGACATAGAAACTATGTAAAAAATATCCTTGTGTTACTAAGTCAACATTACGATCCTTCCCTTTATGTTCTGTACTTAACTCGTAAGCACCGATAGAGCAATGTATGTTAGTCTAAGTCTGAATTAGACCGAATAGTGTTCTTAGAGATAGTTTTATTACAAGTAAAGAGACCAATATTAATTTGCTTTAATGTATTCTTAACAACACCCAATAATTAAACAACAAAAAGCTCTGGCTTACGACTATTGCTACGCCAAGCCCGAGGGGCACTGCTCTGATAGTGCGAGTCTATAAAATATCGATATCCGTTGCTAGGAGCCAGGCAATGCCAACAATAAACCTGGTTTATAATCCCCAATAGTGGCCCAGTGGGTGCAACTCTCACCGCTATTTACCATGCAACATCTAGAGGTGGCCCCGCATCGCGCGTCAAACCTCTCGGGAGCTTTTCCAAAGAGGCCACGATTGTCTACGACTAGGCCAACTTTCCTTGACAACATTTCGAATTTCGAATAGCGAAATGCTAAATTTTTATATTTACATGTTCATTATTAAAACGATGCGCGAATAACTATAAAATAGAAAGTGAATACCATTTCATTGATATTGGGTAAATGGGTAGTCTGGCGAAAATAAATAGTTGGTGATTAATTAATGGTTTAGAAAAGTTGTATTGCGTGTTAAGGCATCAATTTTAAACAGGATTATTTTCTTACAAGAATCATAAATCTCAAGTTATTCTATTATATAAAGTCAAGTGATTGGGTACTTTCTACCTCTAGAACATTTAGTAGAGTTTCATGAAAAACCTGTAGATACACTTATGCAATCGTTTTTAGAAAATGTTAACTTAAAATAAGTCGTTGTTGCAGTTAAACACAATATTGTCACCTAAGAGAGAAAATATCATAAACGTGAAAGAGGTAATTTTACAAGAGAAAGAAAAAATTACGGCCTGTAAATTTTATTACAAAGCTCATTTACATTATGTCAATACATATTAGTTTGCAATTTAGATACGTTTTCAGATACATTCAAGTTGTATATTCAAGTTATCATCGCAAAAATGTCAACCGCTACGGGCGAGCTTTTCTTAAGAACTTGCGAATTTACGAGTACCATCATGAATTGTTATTAGTAAAACATTAAATACAGGTTTATGTGTGATACATGCATTCTGTGGATGCATTTCTTTCTAAATTATAAATATAATAAAATAAAAATTACCAAAATTACATTCCTTTTCCGAGTATGATGACATTGATGACGTTAAAAAGCAATCCACAAATAAAGTAGTTGAAGTCATGGCTAAAACATGAAATCTTCGTGATATGATTGTTTTTAGTCATCTAAATACATAAAATATAACAAACATTTAAAAATATTAAAAATTCTATCCCACCGGTATCGGGTACAAGCTAACGCGTTTCAGCTGCATAGAAAGGAACCTCCTAACAATACGAGCCGTGTCCAGAAGTAACGCTTTCTGAATAAAGCTTTTGATCCAGCTGCCTTACGAGAGTCTCCTAAGATGTTGGTCAAGGCTCGTGACTATTAATCCATTTTCTGATTCTTTTTATTATTGTTAAGTACTACTTACTTCGGACGGAACACATCCAGGTCGTCCCGTCACCCCCTTCGTGGTCTACCGCGGCCCCGTGTCAGCTCGTCGCGATATGGTAGTCTACAAAAACAATCAAAACAATCGGCACAGCTTTATACTTGATATAAATGGCTTAATTCGCTTATAAACTTTACTACTTTACTGTTTGTCTCCTAGCATTAGTGCTTAAGTGTAGGAATATGGCGATTTTATGAGTTTACTACACCCACATACTTTGTTTTTCTATGCATTAACTTGTTACTTGATGCATCGTTCGAGGTACTCTTAAAATCCAGTATTTTTATGGTTATTCAGATGTAACAGGTGCTTTAGGAATATATATTCTAGTATGTCCACAGTTTGCAAGGAAACTAAAATATAAGTATAACATAATATCAATGTTTAACTTAACACTGGCATATAACATTTAAAAGTGTAGTTTTTCTGTGTTTTACTTCAAATTACGTCACATAAGTTGGCAAGTGGTGCTAGGAGCTGTAAAACTTTCGCAGTGTTCTAACATGCGGAGTAACGTTAAATGTAACAAGGAATATTGAAAATAATTTCTAGTTTCACATTACATAATAAAAGGCTCGTCTACAAAAAATGAAAATATTTTTACACTTTTCTCTTGTCTACGTCCCGGCAAAACGTTATTATCAGTTAAGTGCATTTCGATGTAATTAGTTACTGACCGAGCTTTTTAGTACTAATAGTACTAAAAAGCTCGGTCCGGGCCTAGTAATACTTTTCCGCAACTACATAAGATCAACGACTTCAGATGCATGCTTTCTTGGAGCGCAGGCGCGAAGTTACGTCTATATTATAAAAGCGTTTATTCTCCATTATTCCATAGGGTGATTTATTTAATGATAGATGTGGAGCATTTCCTCTTGGTATCAGACGCGTGCGCAGGTACTCGCATCGAGTAAAATGGTTGGTTATTTTCGTTCATTGACCGTGGTTAACTGATGTTTTTGTCGCCCACCGCATCGAGCCTCAGGATTGTAGCATTTGTAGCTTGTGGCACGTGCCCACGAGCACCACGCGGCTGCGCTGCCGCGCGACGCCCATATATAACTGCTCTACTTTTTCTAACATGTAAATCTAAACTAATATGATGAGGTAAAACTATTACTACTTAGTTCTGTAAATACTGTTTTCTTCTTGAGTTGGGACAACATCAAATAACTCCTCTCGCTCTGGGAGGGGCGAGAGGGAGTGTCAGAGGTTTACTGACTGGAACCCACGTATGTTCCTTCAGTTGCCCTTTGCGTTCCAGAGCCACGGTAACTGTTTTGAATAATTCCGCAGCCCATACTAGGCTAGTTAACCTGTAATCGGAAACTGAGACTAGTTATCATTTATACCTTTAAAAAATCTATCTGTCCTATTGCTGGGCAAAGTCCTCCTTCTCTCTTTTCCACACGCGTCTGACTTCGGCCATTACGGGTCAGCCCTATGAGTTGAGAGCCAAGTTCATCTCTCCACCTTCGTCATGGTCTGCCGCGATGTCGCCTGGCATTTAATCGGACTCAATCAATGGCTTTTAGCCCACAACTCATTGGATATGTGGCAGGTATGTCAAGCCCAATCCTCTTAAGAAAATAATAATAATTATGTGTTGGTCTATTTGTTTACCATAGATCCGATGATGTGATGAATATTCTGTCATTGATATAAGACTGATATCGCTGAGTTTTTTAGGCTTTTTATCTCGGAAAATGGTCGGTTCCTGTGAGACAGGTCACGGAAGCGAATGTGCGTGAAAACGCTAGTCAAATTATAATCTGACAGTTTCTTTTTACTTACATTTCAAAAAATTAAAATATCATTTGATTTGATTTTTTTTTTCTGGTATCAAGAAAATGCCAATGTTTTAATAAATAAATAAACATTTTAAATAATTTGATTAGTATGGTAATTGTTTGTAGATTAAAATTTAACTGTCCGTGAAGTGTTCCTATTTGTTATCTACAAATTCTACGCTAATTAAAATCAAAGCAGCCGAGTAAAAGTCACTGTTCACAGGCACAAGATAAATACGTTGATTATAAGTAATTAGTCTATGCAAAGCTGTACAGTCTCAATAGTTTTGACCTAGTTTGTTATAACAGCTTTTAATGGATTTTGTACTTATTCAAACTTCTAGTTATGGCGACCGAATTATCTGTTACTAGCTTCTGCCAGCCAAGTGAATGTAGGTTTCTCGATACAAACTTTGAAGCCCCGTTTCATTCCCTTAGAGGACGAATTTTGGAAAATCTCTTAGTGCTCGCCTACGTCATAAAAGGAAACCTTGCGCAAAATTTCACGCTCCTAGGCCTTGTAGTTTCGGCTGTGCGTTGTTATGTCAGTCAGTCAGTTTCCCCTTTTATATATATAGATGAATGTGCTGGCGAAGATGTCACCGGGATATTGTAACAATCGTAAGTTTATAATAAATCGCGTACGATTTTTTCTTGTCGCTATGAGACGAATATATTGTAATCTATTAGAAATATAGTAGAGATTTATTGTGTTTAAAAATGAACTGCTTTCAATATGTGAAGAATTTATACTCGTCTTCTACTTTTCGAGTTGATGGTTAACTTTTTAAATATTTTCAGCCCAATAGGTGGTTACGCCAATATCGACGTTACTGAAGGTCATTAGATCCTGAAAGTTAATCATTTAGCAAGATGTATTACAATGTGACGGCGGTTACAGTATTCCGGTGACATAGGTATTTTCTTCAGTTTTGTATTTCGTGATTACTTTAGTGAGCCGGTGCTTGTGGACTTTTTTCCGGAGTGTTCAGTACCGCAGTGGTCACGACGTCGCATCTCTTATTATCTTGCCGCTATAACAATTTTCAACGTTGGTAGGTACTTACAAAATAATTGCATTTTCTAAGCACGACTCACAAGTTGCAGGCGTTGACCCTTTATTCACTTACTGGCGTTTGTTTAATGGAAGGAAATATGGTATTTATTACGCTCTTAAGTGACGTTCAGTTTGAGTGCAGAGATAATTTAGTTTTCCGTTTATTCAAATTCTTGTAAATAATTCCTGAATTAAATAGCTTTATCGTAGGTTATACGGTTTGTACGTCGTGGGTTCAAACCCAGGCAAGCGCTTTGGTTTTTGTAATTTATTTTATCACCACTACTCTCAAAACGGTAAGGGAAAACATCGTGAGGTAACGGCATCCGGCATGTTCTAGAACCAAAACTTTGAAGATATGTGACATACACCAAAACGCATTGGGTTTGCGTGGTGAATTACGGCCTATTCCCTCTCTTAACCTTTTGAGTGCGTAATTAGAGACACAATAGAAAGACAATGGCGCGTTAACGCCGGCGTTAATGCGGGGATCAACAGCTTAAAGAGGAGGCCTGAGTCCCAGCAAAGGGAAGATTATAAGGCTGACAAATTCTTGACTAATAATCTTGTAGAAATTCGGGTTAATTCTACGAATTGTTCTATTGGGTCCAAAGGTACGGATTTCAATGTACAACATTAAACGACTCCCGAAACACAAGCCGCCAGATAAAGGCAGTTAGATTAAATAATAATACCCTAACAGCTGACAATTAATTTGGACCAGGGCTTCAATTGATCCCAAACTAGTTGGATATACGGGTTACATACAACACAGTACACTCTCACTCCTCTTTGTTCCAGTTTAAATAAAACCTCTATTACTCATGGATAGTAAATATAAAACGCTACTAGCTCTTGTCCATGGCTTGGTTCGCGTAGTCCATTCCTTATTAATCATGCATTTTTCTGATGTAAAAAGTAGCCTATGGAACTCCTGTGCTGGGTAGAGTGAGAACAAGTGTCAGACTTTTACTTACTAAAAGTCATCAACGTTTCTTCAGTTACCCTATGCGTTCCAGGGCTGCGGGAACAATCCCGCAAACTTCGTAGGGTTTATGATACCCAGCTTTATGTCAATAGAAGAATTCTCGTAATCTAGTCAGAAAACCCAGTAGGAGTTTTTTAACGTACTCTATGGCGTAAAAGTAAACATTCGCGTATGTCAAATCGAAAGAAAAAAGATTTTCCCAGACGGCGCTTATTTAATTTGAGTACCTACCAATTTTACATTCTGTCAAAAAATTTGCATTTGAACTATGGCCACGGTCGGTTGTAGAAAACTCCTAGAGAGATTACCTATTGTAAATAAACAATTTAGGGAGAATTGCTTCATAATATTAGTTTAGATGCAGCTTACTCGATATCAACTTAAATACTAAAGCGATACTTCGAAATAAATCCGCAATTTAAATCTAACACATAAAGTATGCAGAACAACTAGCCGCCGAGATCTAACACAAGGAATTTCCCTGGAGGGAAGGAAACGAAACCGGTCAACAGTTTCAAACTAGCCACGAACGAATTACAATCTTAAATTATAAATCTTTAAAAGACTGTACACATTACGGTCATTTAAATACTACTTACAGTAGCCATGTAAGTGTATAAAATGAAGTTTTGGAGCGGACGTGCCGCCAAATAATTCGATCGTAACGGCTCCCTCGACGCGATACCGTAACGTACTGGACCTGTGTCATATCTACAACCAGTCTCAAACACATCCGGCAACTTTAACACAAGCCTCTTTGTATAAATTACCTATTTAAATACGATTGGAAATAAAACTATGAGCTCCTTTGATATCTTCCATTGATTGATATCTGGGTTGTTGAACTTTTTTACCGACAGTTGCTTGTCGCCTCGAAAAAGAATGTACGAGTAAATATTACTTATTTACGGTATTTTTTAACTGCCCCTCTTTTTACTCCTGTTTTGTGGGAGGATTCACAAACACAAACTCACATGTAACACAAGACACCTAGACCTGGAACAACTATCTGTAGGCCGTACAAATATTTGTACCGTACGGGAATCGAACCTACGATCGCTAGATCACGGATATCTATGGTTAAAATACAGGCTTAAAATTAATAAAGCAAAAGGGTTTTAAATTGGACTAGCGTCTGCCCGCGGCGTCACTTGCTTGGAAGTAGGTTACTCCATACAAACTTTGGACCCACGTTTCATCCCGTTAGGGGGTGAATTTTGAAAAATCCTCTCTTACTGCTCGCATACGTCATAAAAGGAACCCTTGTAGTAAATTTCACACTCCTAGTTTCAGTAGTTTTGGCTGTGCGTTGATATGTCAGTCAGTCAGTTTCTCCTTTTATATATATAGATAATATAATAATATTTTACTTTAATTTTATTTGCGTGACAGACTGGACGAAATACACCTTAGTCAATTTTTTTTTGATCAATTGTCCATCTGCGAGTTTAAATATAGGATCAAGTACTGACCAATTGTCTTGTTTCAATATAGGATCAAAGGCTACCATTTCATTTCAATACTATTTGTTAACGGTTATTGTAATGTTATCAGAGTTCGTGAGACGTGTAGTGTGCATGCTATGCATATGTTCATTGTTTGGTTTCATGACGCGTTGCCGTGCTCAGCTGACCCACATAACATGCGCTCCATTTGAAGCTGTTTCGACCATTAACAACAGTGACGCGTTTTCGATTAGTGTGGTCACTAAAATTAATCAGTCAAACAGGAATTATATGATTGCTCATATCATATAATATATTATGTTGTTACCCTTATGTAAACTGGTACAGTTTATGTCCATAGTAGCTATATTTATGAAATTTACTTATTATGTAATACGGTCATGGATCACTAATTTATATTGAGTATTTGTTCTGGAATAATTGTCTAGAATTATGTATATCAAATATCAATGTACACCCAGTAGTCTAATATTGCATATCAGTATGTGGTCGTAAAAAATAAAATAGTAACGCGAAACGATCCGAAAAATTCTCAAGCGCGTGTTTATACAGCTGCAGACACCAACAGTATTAAAATAGTTTAGATGTTTTCTTAAGGTTGAACAATGAGTGTGACATAATGTGCTTATAAGGCTAGTCAGCTTACCAGTGTGAACGTGACCTTGGGATGAAACCAACAGTTTTTTATTGTGTCGCCGTAAAGTGATGGTGGTGATCAGCAATGCCAGATTGGCGATACAACGTGCTCTCGACCAACGAGGCGTTCATCGATACTGAAGGAGCGCCCATGCGGGACCCACTCGCCGCTAGCTACCCGCGCCGCGCTGACCGCAGCAGGCCTCCTCATACCTGCCCCTACACCACCATATTCCTGGGAGCTCGATCGCATCACGCTCCCTACAGATTACCAGCTCTGCAAAGCGATCATATAGATCCCTATGCAGACGTCTACTCTGTAGACAGATCGTCCAACCTCACTGACACATCCAGTTTTGCTCGCTATGAAGATTGCCGCCCACAGATCGAAGAGACCTTGTCAGAAACTGAAGACCAGGTTTACGCTGATGAAAATTCAGCAGAAAATGTAACGCTACAAGTCCAGAAAGTGCCATACACGTCAAGCGTGTTTTATATTACTGCAAAAACTGACACGGCACGCAAAGACGTAGTGCAAAGCAATGATGTCTTTCTTGTGGAAGACTCCGATTCGGACGCATTGTCATCGTGTACTTGCGACAGTTTTGAACGATGTGAGTTTGATTGTAGAGACTTTGAGCCTTTCTCGGACACGTGCTGTTGCGATCCATTGAGTGACGGTGTTTGTAGTCGCAGTCCTAAAGATGTCGACTCTCCAGAACACTTTTGTGATAGAGTGGCGGAAGAGGACGGTGTGTCAAACCGAAGTGATATGGACGGTCTGGACCTGGCTCTGTTTGAACCGGCACAAACTGAGTCCGAAGAATGCAGCGAAGGGCCCGCACGAAACACCGCTGTATCCGCTTCAGCTACATTGTGCGGGATTTTGTACTCGCTCCCTGACAACAGCATTGGTAAGTGACGTGTAGACTAATTTATTCGCAGCTAAATGCAGGCATCCCGGAACCGCTGTTGTGATAACGCTCAATTATAGTGATTAGGAGCACGGCGAATAGAGCAGCCGCGTTGTACTACCGTGTGGTCTGCGTCAATCCGACTCGTATCCGATACGAACAACGGTGTGCGGGAAATTACTATCGCATCAATCACTGGCAGCATTGTCATACTTGTAGTGACAACTGAGCCAACTATCGGCAAGCAAGCATAATAGACCGTAAAGGTACTTATCATAACACACGCAACGTTACCTACATACTCGTACCTCGCAGGTTTTGTTCTTGATCTTGATCAAAAGCCTGTCTATTTAATACTAGATATAACATTGTTGATACGAGTAGACCTTCATTAGTATACAAATCGATATTTCAATTGAATGAGATAGGCGAAAAAATAGTTACGAAAAAGTTACCTCTCACGAAGTTATCTCTCGTTACGAAAAGGTATCACGGATGTTGCGCCTAGTCGCAGGGGAAGAAAAAAAAATTAAAACTGTTAGCTTTCTGTAATGCGGAAGCCAACGAAGCTTTTATATTGTACACACTAGCGCCAGCTACAAATTGCGTACCGTTAGTCGCAAGTTTCTAATTACCGGTAGCGATAGAGGGCGATTGTTGCCTCATGCAAATCCGATGGATACCGGAGCAGATAAGCAAAGATACAGAGAGATACACAGCTAGGCAAACATATGGTGTAAGTCAATGCTCTGTATTTTTCCCGTTGAAAGCACACGCGGTGGAGAAAATGTAACGGACACTTAACGTGGTTTGGGTCGAAAGCGGCATTTGAAGAATTAATGATTTGATCCTTATTCATTCATACTTTCAATAGTAAAATGAAGAGCAGGAGAGCGATGTAGGTACTAAAAGGGGTATAATAATTACAAAATGAAATTATTCGCTATAAACGAATACAATAACAGCTCGTCTATAGTTAACCATTTTATAGAGCCCATAAATATTGTAAGCGTAGGTACTCATTGAAGTAATTATTTCCGTGTGAACAAAATTTTTGTAATGTCAGTCGTTAAAAACAGCATGCTCCATTAAAATGTTCCAATGGATTTTTAATTGGGTCCAATTGTGCTTGACAATCGGACAGGTAAAGAAACAAATATTCTGGTTTTGTATTTGACTTTTTGACTCGCTTTGGAATACTTTTTTGATATAGACAGGCTTGTTGAATGCTTTTCTTTCAATTTCAATTTCAACTTCAATAGCCCTTGTACCTATCCTGAAGACTCCTTTGTTATTTGACTTTTTGATGTTGATTTCTATATTTATATTTCTTGATATCATTTGGGTTATAAAATGTCCCGGAGTTCAGTGTGCCTTTTGGCAAAGGCCTCCTCTATCTCCTTCCACTGTACTCTGTCCTTTGCAACTCTTCGCCAGTTTGGACCTGCTGTAAGTTTAAGTTCGTCCTCCCATCTTTTGCGTGGTCGACCTTTATTTCTTTTACCGTTTCTCGGGTACCTTCACCTTCTGTCAGGACTTTGCTCCATTTGTCTTGGGGACTCCGTAGCATATGACCCGCCCATCTCCACTTCAGTTGGTCTATCTTAGTGAGGATGTCTGTCACTCCTGTCCTAGCTCTTATGGCTGAGTTCCTTTCTCTGCCAAGTTTTCTAATCTCCAGCATGCTTCTCTCCATAGCTCTCTGACAGTGTTCCAGCATATTTCTGTGGTGTTTGGAGAGTGCCCAAGTTTCGCAACCATAAGTAAGGCAGGGGTGAATGCAGGTGTTAAAGACTTTGCGCTTAATTTTACAGCTGAGATCTGTTGCTTTCATAATCTCTTTCAGTGACCAATATCTTTTCTATCCGTTAGCTATTCTTCGCTTGATTTCTTTGGTAGTTAAATCAGTTAAAAGGATCATTTGTCCCAGATATAAATACTCTGCCACATATTCCAGAGGTTGGTAGTTAATTTTTATTCCGTGTGGGACCGAATTTGATATAAGCTTGGTTCTGCTTGTATTCATTGCCATCCCGACCTTCTCACTTTCTTTGTTTAGCTTTTGTATCATTTCTTGCAGCTTGTGAGGATTTTCTTCGAACAGGACTATGTCGTCTGCAAATCTGAGATGGTTTAGTCTCCTACCATCTATGTTTAGGCCAAAATCGTCCCATTTAAGTTTTCTGAATATGTTTTCGAGCACCGCCGAGAATTATTTGGGGGACAGTCGGTCACCTTGCCTGACACCTCTTTTGATTTTGATTTTGAAATTTTCTCCTAATGTTTCCATTTTTGTATTCTTGCTGTACAATTTGCTTTTCTTTACCGTCTGGATATTCATAATGTAGCATTGTTAAAAATCTTGAAAAAATATACTCGAATTCAAAACATAGCGTAGACGACGAATTGACGACGCGACTGAATTTACTGGGTTAGAACAAAATATATATTAGGTATGTTATTTTTGATAATAGAACATTCGGAATGGTCAATTTTAGTTCTTATGTCTAAACTTTAACTTATAACGACAATATAAAACAATCAAAACTAATATAAGGCAAATCTTGAGATTTATGTAAAATGATATTGCAAGCTATTACAGTTCCATCATAATTTACGAAAACTTTTTACGAATCTGTCATGCTATCAACAGTCTAATGCTTAAGTTAAGATGAATGAGTAGCAATAAAACGCAGTCGTTAAACTTCAAGGTTATCACGATCAGAAAACTTACAGACAGACGTATTTTTGTGAATTGTACGAATAAGGAATGGTATTTTTGTGACATTGTTATGGAGTGGCAAATGGCAAACATTCATAACAAACGTCATTGCGTTCATTGTTAAAACAGCTTAAGTCGCGGGACGTGGGCTACCATATAAACAAGTATTTTACAATACGTGAGAAAGTTAAGGGGTCATTGCTGTTAAAGTTTTATGAGAGTTTGTCGCGGTTGTAACATAAAGATCCTTCGACTTTACTTCTAAATAACGGTTTGGACTTGTATTTACACACCGTCGTTTGAAAATATAACCTAAATTTATAGGTACCTATACATTGCAAAAAAAATGTAATCTTGGTAATTTTACAGTATTTGAAGTCCCATAAGTTAGGGTGTGACTTGTAGTGCTATTCATTATAATCGATGATAATTTAGATGTCAACTATTCTAAAAATAAGCATTTTCTAAATTCTCTACCTGAATCAACAATCCTAATAACCGGAGTCAACTTTTGATTGTGAAAGTTGGCAGCAGTTAATTTGTGTATAACACACAAAACGACTTCTGTGTTGTCCATGCATTCATGTTTACAATTTTTCTCAGTTTCTCCAGCTTCAAAAACATGCCCACCATGGGAGCGATCACCTCTGCGTCATAATGCTTGCGTACCCAAAAGGCCAAAACGAGGAAACTTGTGTTGATTTACACTGCATTGTGCAAACATGCCCGCTAAAAACTGCAAAGTATTATTATAATATCAAAGGAACGCTTCCAGCGGATTTAGTCGGAAAGTGATTCATGGTGTTTATGTGTCTATTGTTGTTGAACTTGATTTATGAACTAATTTCGCGACGTGTGTTGATATAATTTGATTACTGATTTGTGTTTTTGTTTCTTCTTTACTATTTTATTGCAAAGCTTTTTCGTCTTTTTTATTTTTTTACTGGCGCTTGCTCTAGTTATAATCAGTTCCCTAAAATTTCAGGAGCACGCTTGCTGATTATAAGTATCTAGAATTAGATTTACCGACTTCTTGTCGAACTATATGTCAAGTTGTCAGTCGGTGCGACATATTGACATCATAATTACAGGAGATTATCAATTATGTATGTGCAGTAGCACTCACTCAGTGCTATAAACGTCAATAATTACTTCATGTTGGTTTCCGGCGACTCGTCAACTTTATCCAGTCGCCACTAGACACCGCGATACCCAAGAATGTTGCCGGTCCCGTACAACTTGTTATAAACCAATCAGAGCTCATGTCAAGCTTCAATACGACAAGCAATCTTATCTTAATACTCTATGCAAATATTATTCTAACATTCGTACTGTTTAATTACAACACTTCTGCAATATATACAAGATATTAGAGACTTACTTCACCAGCTAAATGAGTCGTACGTCTGTCCGAGTTATGATCGTCATCAGCCATAAATCGAGCCTGCTATAAGATGGGGGCGATTAAATTCAATAACAAGCCTCGGTACTAGCACTAAATCCCGCTCAGTTATAACCTCACATGCTCTTTCAAGTTTCTTATATGGAATCCGAAGACTATAACGTCAATAATCTCGCTAGACTCGATCAGGGACTGGGTGCGCATCCTTGTCCAGTTATGTATGTGATGCAATCGTTTGCTTATACTTTCTAATGAGCTTGCCCTTCCTGTAAGCCGCTTCTTGAAGGAAGCCACTTGCGCATGCATTTAGCACTTCGCGTGCAATGCAATGTGAGGCAAGCACAGGATTTAACATTTCACTACACGAGGGTTTGATTAAAATACAAGTTTTGCAACATTTAGATGTCTGAATGTCGAAAGTTTTAGTCTTATTTTCAATACGAACATGTATTTAAATGTCGGTCAGTTTGCGAATAATTCTATAATTCGCTTGACAGTCACCTGCATTTTGAATATGAATAATTAATAGCTTGTTTATTATATTCGCCGTGATAAGCGAACAGAGTGCGAACTTAATTATTAAATTAAACATGCATATGTAAATCACTTGGGTATTATAATAAATATGAAAAGACATTGTACACTAATGAATAAAAATAACATAAATTCTAAAATGTAACTAAGAAAACAGAACGAAATAAATGCATATATAAAGATGAATATGTGTTACAGCAACTTATGAGGTAGCTTGATAATGAGATCGTAACAAAAATGGAACACACCAAACACACATTTTTTACGTTTCGATAATAGAAAAAGAAATGCCAGGACGGTCACCTACTACCGTAGTTGCAATTTCGCGTAATAACCAGCAATTTATATGAGAAACTCCCAGACAATACGGATACGGAATTGAGTTTACGGTATCTAATTATGTCATAATGATTATATGCGGTTGTATATTTTGGAGTAACCAGGGAGTATGCAGTTACTTGAGTTCGTCCGACTTTGCTACTGGGCTTTTATTTTACATAATATGTAACATTATTAACGTAGGCTTGGCGGCATACTTCAATATATACACTGAAGTTAATAAACATAATAAAAAGATCATTACAAAATGTACATCATAGGCATAAGACAAGCTAACAGCTAATTTAAAATTAAAAGAAACTAATCGCTTCGTGCCTTAACTAAATTTTTGCGCAGGTATATGTTGATGCATGTTTATACATTAGTATGTATGAACACGCATGAACAATTTCCAAACATAATAATAATAATAACGTCTTGAGAACTATTTTTGTCTCAATCTTGGTCCTGTTGGCACGTCGTATGCAAAGGAGAAAGTCTATTAGGAAAGCGGATCCTGGCATCAGGCCAATAAACATAAGTTGCGTAAGAAGGATTGCCGAGACTCGACAAGGATTAATAGATAAACCCCTTTCAAAAGTTTAGTAAGTTATAGTATTTTCTTTATCGACATAGCCTATTGCTGCAGTTCACTTGACATATGCCGAGTGTTTTCCTAATACAGACATATTTCAAGTTATGGCAATAGGTACATACGTAATCGGAGGCGTGTATATGACTCAGATAACTTAGTCTAGTTTAACCATTGAGTTTGCCATTGCGTTCAAGGTAGGGCGTTCGTGGATGTCTATTTACTTATTGATAAAGGAAACACCTTTCAAATATTTATCAATCTTGGCTTAAAGTTCACAACTGAGTTCGTGTTTCCCAAGAACGAACGTTACTTACATTTGTTTAAAGGGAGTTTTATGACCCGCTGCATCCTTTCAACTGCCGAGAATAAAAATGAACAACGATTCTTTGGAAATGCAATGCCTAAAAATGAAGACATCTTCAATATCGATTCCGAATACCGGTATATTGTTCGCTTCGATTGCATAAATATGTCTATTGGTTTTTTCATCCATCCAAGGGGCATTGTCTCTATTGTTTGTTGAGTGACGTGACGCGTGGTTGTGAAATGAAATAATTTGATGCATGATTGAGACTAATTTGAACAATTTTTCATTTCAACGCAATCATGTGACCTTCATATCTACATGTAGCATTGCGTAATTTTACCATTATGGTGAAGGTGTGCGTAAATTTTAGATGACGATGGTATATACTCATAAAATAATGATTATAATCACATCTCTGATAATGTCATGTATCCATATATCAAATATTGACCGTTGATGGTTTGTTAAAGCATCTAATATTAGTTTCCACGAACTAGTGCGATACGCACGAATGTGTTTTCATAACATTCATGTGCTTGTCGGTATAATGATGGATATGATATCTTGTTTTAATACCATGTTTAAAAGATAATCCAGTCTCTAATTATTTACTGCTACGTAGTTATCTCCAAAATAACCTTAGAAATTAACCGTTATGCATGGCTAGATTGACCATTCAATTGATAACCATGTATAAATCAAGGACTCGGTTCTATTACCATAACACGGTTTAAGTAAAATTATCAATCTCTTGATAATACAGAGTCTTAGGGTTGGTAACAATCAATCTTAGCATCATTTGGAGTTAGAGAACGAACCTGACTCTATAATGTTTAGAAACCGCCGTGTTAGAAAAATGTGTACGATTGTGGAATTGAGTGAAGTCGTTCGTCTTTTAGATATCTTGTTCAGTGTAAAAGCGCTTTAAATAACTGCTATCTGCTGATAATTTGCAACTCGTCGAGAGACAAATATTCTCGATAATCATGGGAACGGACTATGAAGCATATGATGTAGTAACGAAGTATATCGCATCGAATTTCCATACTACTAAGAATCGGAATGCGTTTAGTAAACGAATTAGGAGTACCGATATCCATCGTCGTACAACAATTTATGGTGTTTTGGTACGTGAGATAAATACCCTCGTGATTTATTTCCATATCATAAATATGTTCAAATGTTGCTGCGTATAGTTGATTTAAGCACCGTCTGGTATTTATTTGATATGGCATAACTGTTGAATATGTTAAGAGCCTTTCACCAAGCATCCAGATTCGGCTGTCTTACTGTTAACGAAGATTTATTTCTCTACTAGAAATAATAACTACTAACTAGAACCGGTTTGGTAAAAGGAATGGAAGGATTGAGAATAATTTTGAATTGCATTCATAAGATTTTTTTCTGCATTGCGAATTTTCTGAATAGTTTTCAATGAACGGGCGGCAGCTGTGGTGTTTGGGGCACGCGTCGGTCGGTCGATTGGAGCGGCCGGCGCGGGCGCACCTGTACCAGTGCGCTGGGGCCACTCGCCCGACTGGTCCAGTTTCCCCAGCTCACTTCAACGCTGACGTCACCTTCACGTATACTTAAAAAACTTTCAAAGAGATAGTGACTAACTAAAAGTCAAGGCCGAGTGATACATTGATTGTTTGTTTGTATTGCACCTGCACTATGAGTTGCTTACTCACAACCAAACAACTGGCCCAGTTTCTTTAAGTTGTCTTGAACGTTATTATGGAGATTTTAATTAGGTATTTTGATCATATCTCTGTTACTCACGTTTTTCTTGTGTTACACGTCGTAACATAAGTTTGTAGGTCGTAACGTAGGTAACTTTAGCTGTCGTGTGCGCGTCATGTATGTACGCTCATTTCGGAACGTGGTCTCCATTCAAGAACCAGTTTATATCTAAACATTTGTTATATCTAAACAAATGTATGTATTCAACTTAAAACAACGAGCAAAGAATACAAAACTGTTAATTCATTCATTTGAGTTACGTTTACGGTGCGTTGCTCAAATGTCGGATTTAGTCTCACGAAAGTAACATTAAATTATGCACGGTATTTGAAGTACTACAACGGCTTTAATCTACATAATACTGGTATTAATTGTATGCTTAGACTTACAAATTTCATGTTTAGCGTACATTACATGCAATAGAGTATTCAAAATTTTATTAGAAAATGTATTCTTATTCTTTACTTCACAAAGAATAAGAACATATTTTCTAATAAAAATAGCTGCCCGAGGAAACTAAATAATCCGGACAAAGCTTTTAAAATGACATGAGATAAACGACGCCAGGCCTAAACAGTCGGCTATAAATATATTAAAAAGTCAACTTCGTATAAATGCACTGAAGACGGATGATCAATGATTTTTAAATGGGCATTGAAATAATTCTGTGCGCATCTGCAACCCCTCCGTACAGCCGACAAAAGTGTTATTCATGCATTGAATGTAAAGGCGGGAGAGTTCGTGACTTGTGTCAACTGTACCGTACGGCTCAATTCTAAGTGAAGACAACGTTCGCGTGTGCAGCACATAGCAATATGAATAGTTTATTCATGTGATTATAATTGATTTCTTCTTATATGAATGGCTGTACTCAGTCTCGCGGAAGAAGTGACCTCTTTTTATCTTTGTTCTATGTTTCATTCATACGCTTCTATATTTCATTTAGTGAGCAGACAAAATATAATAGGTTGTCGAGTGTGTGGCCATATGTATTACTATAACGTGATTCTTCGAACACTCCGCGAAGTTTGCATAACGGCTGCATGATCGGGAAGTATATGTTCGCTTGTTGCTTTATGGGTTTTCGTGAAATTTATGTATTCTATCAATTTATATTATTCGCATAATACGAAGGAAGTCCGAGTACAAGTTCTTGGAAGCTCGCATGAGTGACGCGTGCGCAAACAAATGCGTTTCCGGTGCAGACAGAGTACCTACTCGTTCATGGAGAAAGTTGTCAAGTCTTCTTTCTTAACAATGCTCTAGCATTTTGCCATTACATCATGTCTCCGGCTTTTTTTGGATGATTAGTCGATGTAGGAAGAGATTATGAAACTAATATCGGAGTTCTTCATAGAAAATCGACGTGATTGATGTTCGCCAACATTACTTACGTTCGATCTTACAGTTGGTTTTGCGGGAAGTTAATCGTTTATCCTAAAATAATGAGCTTTTTATGGTAGAGAGATCGATACTTTCTTCCGATGACTTTGTTTATGTTCTTCTTATCCAGCTTTTTCTTTCTAAAGAATGAACTTTTAATCTTTCTTTAAGAACACATTTCCACATTTCTTTGGCCATAAATTTACTGTTTGTACCATTTGTAGCTAAAAAGTTTGGTGAATGCGTTTTTTCATTCCCAATTGCCAGAAACAACAGCAACAAACAAGATTCAAACTTGATGCACATGCTGATTCTGGGCAGGCCAGATTTTAAAACAGGAGTATAAAGTTTTTTGTAGGTACCTATGCTCTAATCTACGAAGACTTGATACGATCGTTATAAATATGGATGTGACTAACTAAAGGAGAATTGGCTACACACAAAGAGCATAGATGGAGAGCCTGATACAAAATATGAACAATAAGTAATATGCGTACAAGTTAATGTTCCAACCCGATGCGTGTGAAATAGCCACCGTCAACGGACACGCCGCCGTTGTCAGCTAAGCGTTCATCACGGTGACAATGGACACGACTTATGAAATGTGAACCACAATCTAATTCGCCTTTATTTTTGAGGGAAACAAAGGAATTTACAATACCCAGATCTTATTACTAGCACGACCAGGGAACATGCCTGCTATGAGGAAATCCTTGAAGGTGGAATTAAGGGTAATTCAAACCTTTGTGTGATTGTGATTTTCGTGCTCGGCTCGATCAGTTTATTGCTCTCTCGCGTGATGTGTATGTTGCAGCTAATCAGCTTTGAGGTCGTAGGGTTTCCGCTGCAAATAATGCCAGTTATCCAACGCCACATCTGTTACATCAACCGTGCAATTGTGGGAACTGTTGCATACGTTTGTAATTATCACAGTATTGTTAGACTATGGTTTCTTTCTAGGTAATAAGAGCACCTACGCAACCTATATGCACTTTATGATGATAATAAAGTAGGTATATTGAACCGCTATTATTTTACAACTACATACTATAACTATGTACTTAAACATACACATTCTTCCTATAACTTTTCATGTTATTTATACGTAAGATTGATTATACAACGTGTTTGATTTAGTGGGATAGATCTGAAACACATTTCTCATGGATATGAATTGTGTTGTGTCTGTCATTGACTTAATAGTGACTGCGGTCGATGTTGATGTTATGTTTATACCACAGAAGACCGTTAACACAATAATATTGAAATACTTAGTTGACTTTTAACGTCGGTATCATAGTCGGTATAATCTGATCTACTTTCTCGACACCGCGTGAAGGGCTCGAAAGTCAGTCGCGCGAGATGTCGACATGTAGCGCCTACGCACTTCAGAAATTATCACCAGCTATGCACTCACGTATTGTGTTATAAATTATTCCCAATTTATTCCAGAGAATGCCTTTCTGTGAATGAGAGAATTATTTAGAGTAGGTACGTGTATCAATGTCGGATAGGACAATCGTGCTAGCTCGAAATGACTACATGAACAGTGGATGCTTTGGTATAGTTGTTCTATCTCACAAAGGCCAGTTGGTCTTGAATGTGCACGTACATTTGGAGCGGTGGATGTCATATAAAACAGGTTACTCACACAGAAACAATGTGTATCTGAACCACACACATCCAAGACCAACCGGCCTTCGTGAAATAATACAACTGTACCTAACAATCTTCAGCTAAAACGTAAAAATTACACAACTCTTAACAGTCAGCAAATTATCAGCTCCTCAATCGTTTATACTCAAAAGATTCCAAACAACTTTTATTATTCGAAACACCTTCGTAATTGTATTCAGCTCACGATGTAACGCATGAAATTCGACACAAACGGTGCCCATGCGCAGGCACAGGCGTGGCGTTCACATGCCTACGTAATCGTCTGTCAAAACGCTCACATTTTAACGCCCAGCATTATATTATACGAAGATTAACTCCTACGCGACAATCTGCTTGACGGGAAGCTTAAAATTGTGCCCAATGCACGCATGATAAAGATATAAAGGCGAATCTCATGCGTTAGGACTTGAAGACGTTCCTTAGAACATGACGTGAATGACATACAAATATGATTAATGAAAATGTAAGTATGCCGACGTCGTGAAAAGACCGTGTTTGAATTAAACTCCGTGGAATTGTTACTAATGAGTGATGTCACGTAATAAAAGTTTAGTTTTCTTTGCCATTGTTGTTGAAGTCCAATAAAAATATGTTCTTGCTCAACCTGTTCGCTCTGCGGTAACAAGATTCGCCTCTTTCCAGAGAACTTGATGCTATTTTAAAGGCTGGATGCATTAAAAATCAGTAAGCTCTTTTAACATGAGGGCGGCATGAATATTATGGTTTTACATACAAGAAGAAAATTGCATACTATTATGATTCCCACGTTCCTAGTCCAGTCTACGTTAATAGTGAGTTTTTATGTGAGTACTAGATACTATATGTGTGCTTGTACCTACATATACTTATGAGGGGTGATATAATTACGTGTATAACGTAGATCCGTGTGTGCTAACGTATAATTTATAATTGTGCCCGCTTGGCGTAGCCTCAAAAGGGCGACGACCTTTACAGCCGGTCGACAACTGACCTTTAGGTCTACTAAGGGCAGGAAACCTAGATGCAGGAATCCTCATTTTTTCTAAAGTTGTGGTCAAGTTTCACGCCGGGTAATCTCAAAAAAATATCTACTTGTCTATTGAACTGTAATTCCTTAATAATTAAATAGCTAGTTTACATTTTTATGATTGCAGACACCAATTACTCCTATAAGGAGTAAAGGTAGTAGTGTGAATTTTTTTTTTTGAAACCCATGTTTTAAAAAAAGTTTCACGAAACGTAACCGATATAAAAGTTTCGTCTATTTGACAGGTTTTTGTGTGTGTTGCCCGGCCAAACAAATAATAATCTAGATTAGAAATAGAAGTCAAATCTTAATGCTATTTATATTTTGGGCACATCATAATTGTGGTATGTGAAGTTGCTGGAAAGATGTCACGGCGTCCTCACCTTCTGCATGATGCAGGTCCTCACCGGATATGGTAAGTTCGACAGGTTCCTGCACCTGATTCGTGCGGAAGAAACGCCCGGGTGTTACCATTGTGTGGATCGCCCGGAGGATATGGTGGGGCATAAGGTAGAAATGGACCCCGCTTGGGCAGAGCACCGTCGTGTCCTCGTGGAGGCGATCGGCGACAACGACCTCTCGCGTCGGGCCCTGGTACAGGCCATGGTTCGGAGCGAGGAGAAATGGCAGGCGGCCGCCTCCTTCTGCGAAGCAGTAATGCTAGCGAAGGAGGTGGCCGCACGCGTGGGGGTATGGCCCTCACGCCCCAGCCACCGGGATCCCGACCCTGTTTACCAGCCACCGTAAGTGTGGGTTTGCGGACGGCGAGCAATGGGTAGCTCGCCGTCCGGCCGTCTGGTATCCGTCTGGACCGAGCCCGAGTCGTCGACGGCGCGTAGTGTTCCATGCGCACCTCAAGGAGATGTCAGCAAAACCGTAGGGGCCCAGTAGGGTCGAAGCCTACTGGGGCCATGGGTTCGCTTCTGGAAGGAAAACCCGGGGCCCTGGAATAATGCAAAGCAACGAAGGAACATACGAGCGAGTTTTAGTCAGTAAAAGTTTGACACGCCCTCCCACTCCGGCCAAGTGCGCGAGATGTAATTGGATTATTTCCCACCTAAAAAAAAGATCTGAAATTTCATAACCATAACATCACTTATTTAGAACGACCAATGTGGTGGCTCTTCATAATCTCATAATGACTATGAATTATATTTCCTTGCTAATATTATTTTTTTGTATATCTCCAAAATTTTCAAAATGATTCTAGATCATCAATCACACTTTTAATGACAGAAATTGAAATCGCGATGCCAATCACTCTTTTGAGATATTTTACTCAGTGTGTTCATTTTCGCAACTTATTTTCAACAGGTACTTGTATTCAATCATAAATGTTACAAAGTTAATGAGGTTGATGTGTTAAAAACCTGCGTCAGTGTTTGACCTGACATTTAATCTTCATTGAGTAACAAACGGAACGATATACCTAGCAAATTAAATTAATGTTATAACGTAATACCTTGTTAAGTGTTACATGTTAATTCTGTTACGTTTAATTAGTTATTGTGATTGTTTTTTGTTTTTTTGCAATCATTGTTTTCGTGGTTGAGTTGGTAATATGAACTATAACGTTTTTCTTTTTACTTTAAATAAACCAGTGCTTGACTGCGATTCCACCTGATAGTAAGCAGTGATGCAATCATTGATGGTGAGGCGCACTAGTTTATTAAGAGCCTATTCAATCTAGCCTTGAAGACACCTAAATTATAGTTAGACGGGAAGACCACAGCAGGCAAATTATTCCAGTACCTCGATGTACGCGGTATAAACGACGAAGCGAAACGCTTAGTCCGAACCGTTGAAGTTTCAACAACGTAAGGGGTGGATACCCGCCATACGTCGGGTTGTCCGATAGTAGAAAGGAGATGGCGGAATCAAGTCATGCAATTCCCGCGCACACTCTCCAAAATGCAACCTGTAAAATACCGAAAGGCTGGCTACCCTGCGCCTGTGCTCGAGGCTTACACACAGAAAAGATGCTTTCATCTTTTCTGTAGCGTTACACGTCTCTATCGTAGTCGTCCCCATCAGCTTCCAGGAATCTACTGCAGGTATATTATTATAACTGATTATAATTACTGTTTCATTGTTAAAAACAAATTCATGTGATTCGGCAACACACTCGAAAAAACTATATGCCGATTGCCGTACTAAAATTTGTCTGCGGCTTTGCCCGTGTAGGTACATAAAATATAGTCTATGTCACTCAGGAATAAGGCAGCTTTCTATCGGTGAAAAAATTTTAGCAATCGGACCAGTACTTTCAGAAATTACCACCTCCTACAAACAAAAAAAAACCTGGGCAAGTGCGAGTCGGATTCGCGCACTGAGGGTTCCGTACAAACTCACATAAAAAAAACAGCTCAATTTCCGAATCAAGTCTCAAAGATTTTTACGAATCGCAAAAAAGTTTTTTTTTGTGACGTAACTACAAATTCACAGTTTTCAGATTTTTTCCTATACCTACTTATGCTATGAGACCTTACTTCATGCCAAATTTCAGCATTTCTAGGACGGGAAGTACCCAATGAATTTTGATTACCTTGAGAATGTCGAAATAAACGTATTTTTTTTAATAATGAGCAAAGGCTCGCGTTTGACCACCATCTCACCTCTTTTTGTCAATTTACCTATGAAAACAGTTCAATTCCCAAATTGAGTTTCGAAGACTTTTCCGAATCTAAAAAAAAGTTTTTTTTTGTGACGTAAGTACAAATTTACAGTTTTCAGATTTTTCCTATACTTGTGCTATGAGACCTTGCTTCATGGCAAATTTTAGGATTGAGTGTCGAAAAAAACGTTTTTTGCGGCATAACAGCCGTATCTTTTTTTTCGTTAACTTACAAGTTTGATTTTTTCACAGCTTCAAAGGACCGCAAACTTGAGTAAGCATAAGCATAATCAGCCTTTTAATGTTCCCACTGTTGGAACTCAGGCCTCCTCTCTCTAGGAGAGGGATGGGCCGTAATCCACCACGCGGGCCCAGTGCGGATTGGTGAATGTCACATGTCTTCGAATTTTTGGTTCTAGGACATGCCGGTTTCCTCACGATGTTTTCCTTCACCGTTTTGAGAGCAGTGGTGATGAAATAAATTACACAAAGTAATGCGCCTGGCTGGGTTTGAACCCGCGACCTACAACTCGTAAGTCGGGGCCGTTACCACTCGACCACCACTGCTGACTTGAGTATATAGTTTTAATTTCACCTCGATACCTCCACGCGTTCCCGAGATAAAGGGTCTTGACAGACAGACAGACAAACAGACGGATGGACAACAAAGTGATCCTATAAGGGTTCCGTATTTTCCTTTTGAGGTACGGAACCTTAAAAACAAAAAAAAAACTATCTTTACCTCTTTATAATATTAAGTATAAGTATAGATTTAGCAAAACATTTTAATAGTATATTGTTACCCTAGGGGTGAAAGTAATTTATTTAGTCTCCAGAAGAGGATAGTTCGAGAGACTAAATATGTCTTTAGCTCGAGATAAATACTGTGCTTTTCATTATGAATACAAGGAAAGTAAATGTAAGAACACTAGTCGTCGTACGATTTTAGGTATATTTTGTTTTTAATTAAGACGGTAAAAGGATTTCCACTACTGCTCTATCCCTTTTTATGAAATCAGGCCTTACATCCATAATTGAATATAATGAACTCATCGTGTTAATACAAAACTCTGCTATACGGAAGTATAAACAAAACACTATAATTCGAAAAAACAAATGAAGATCGGATTGCTGCTTCCCGCCTATTTTGTTTTCTTTTCTGTAGTCGGTCAGCTATTTAGCCATTATTTTTCATTTTCACCTTTGGAAAAATGGTAAATATACAGAAAAAGATACATTGTTATAAAAAAAATTATAGAGGTGCTGTGGGAATATTTATTTTAAAGAAATAGTTGAAAGTAAGTTATAATAGTCATTTAAAAAATTATGTCCTTAATTTAAAACTTATCTTTATGTTATTTCAATTCGTCATCGCGCTGTAATTCAGTGGCTGTATAGGAAATCAGTTAAAAGCGATTTTCTCTAGGGCTAAAAAATATTACTTTCAACTCGCTCCCCGGGCAACTTAAGATCTACTTTCCGAGCATGAGTAGTGAAAACCAATTTTCGTCCATGCATTTCTTCGCCAAATTACTTACGCTAGACAGTTATCTGTATTTCAGTAATTCAGATGACATGCTGAAATAAAATTACCTCCACACTTATGAAACGATGTATACAGTTGAAAGCCTCAAAGTCATACTGTACTACACTAAAATAAACATCACCAGAGATTTGATAGC
This sequence comes from Mythimna impura, assembly GCA_905147345.3. Taxonomy (NCBI): domain Eukaryota; kingdom Metazoa; phylum Arthropoda; class Insecta; order Lepidoptera; family Noctuidae; genus Mythimna; species Mythimna impura. Next base: position 10,243,058 of record LR990342.1, on the reverse strand, counting down.
TAAACGAGGGTTGCACAAATTTAACAATGGTGAAAAAAGACGTCACAAAATAGTAATAGCATTAACATTAAAGTTACGGATAAAGCATCACAATGATGACAAATAATGTCATTTTTTGACAAAACTTTGACGTTTTACGTGCTGGTAAAATATTAGTTGTTAATGTTAGTGTTAAAATTGACGGAAACTGTTCCGTAGCTCTTGGTGCAACTCACTCTTAACATTTAAAGTAGAAGTAACTTAGTAGTCTTAGATACCAGATTAATAATTGCTAGAGACACTTCACTCACCTCCCTTCAACCTGATTGTGGTTTCAACGAGCTCAGGCACCAAGGTTAACCAGTTTAATCAATTATCTATTCCTCAAATCTTAATGACATATTTATAAAATAAATTAAGCACAAGTACACCTCCGTGAGAAACAATTAATGTTAAATTCACTCGTTGCTTTGCAATGTATTTACATAACAAGTTAGCCATTATCATGCTGTTATGAAGATAAATAGAATAATAAGAAGTCAGTTAACACTGAAATGAGGCAGCATTGTGTCTGAATCTGCCTTATGTTTGAGATTTGACAAGATTACATAAAGGAGGTACTGACGGTACTGTAGAAGTAGGCAATAATGTTGTTTGGTTGGAATGGGAGCACTGTTATGCAATTATTCTAATTGTTTAAACTTGTATTGATTTATTTACTGAAAGCTTTTATTTGCGGATTGCTTCGGTTGCACAACCGTGCGTGCAGATGAAAATATTGCTGAACAATAGGTAGTAAAGTATTCGCAATGTTAGAAGTTGATCAATCTACCGAGGCGGCATCGGTAGCTATCCGTTTATCTATCTGTCGTGGTGTCGGTATGTTTATAAATAAACAGCGGGCAACATGTTGCGTCGGTCGTGAGGTTCGCTTGTTTATTTCAAGTTCATTGTTGTGCGCCATCTCGCGTGAAGGCGCACCGCCACCGCCGCCTGCGCCCGCGCAGCCGTGCCGCCCTCCCACGCAACCAACCAAACCCTTTCAACAAATACTGAAAATATTTTAACACGAACTTAAAAGCTTCCTCTTATTGGAAAGGGGGTCATTATTCCGTTAATATGCTGTACATTGTCTATAAAAATCAACTTCTGCTTACTGTTTACAGTGCGACGCATAAGGCTAAACAGAGAAGGGAATAATAAACTGGAAAGTGGATTCTGTTGTTTAGTCGAAACGTAATGATACTGTGCAGACGCTCGCAGTTTACATGTTTATCCACTAAAGTGTATTGTTTTATGCATCGTATATATTTTAATGCAGTCCTACTTACAAGTACTTTTTTGCTTTGAACCGTTTTATTGTCTTCCAAAAGTTCGGTTAGCAGAACCGAGTCTGGGTTGTATTATGTTATTATAAGGCAACGTTGTACCCAGACAAGTCTTTCTTGTTCGTTGACGAGTCGCGAACTGCGCTCGCTTTGGCTTGAATCATTGCCTTCGGCTGGCGCTAACTAGGTGCCACCGGCATTACCACACTGACTGGTAATCAGGGCTATCTCCAATCTAAGATACGATCGCCGGATACGCCTACCTATGTGAAAGGTACACCGGCAGAATTATGAGTTATGTGTGTTGAATTCATTAGGACATAATAAAAAATAATTTGCATCGAAATGCAATGTCACGCTATACGTAATACAGAAGGAGAGCTTATTAATGATGTAAGTTTAATTAGGTATTATGTAAAACATAACATATTATTAAAAACTAGCAGGTACCCGCGACTTCGTCCGCGTCAGCCTTGTCATTTGGTTACAATTCTTTTTAAGAAGTTTTTTTGCGTGGCACCTTAATTATTTTTCTAGAATAAAAGTAGCCTTAGTTACTCCTTATAACATCAGCTAGCTTATGTGTTTAGTCCCGTTAAAAGCGGTTTAGGCGTTTCGGAGATTAGCTGGAACAAATAGAAAGAAATTAAAAAAATAATTAATTATTTCAGAGCTTCATATTGCATTTGGTTACATATAAGTATCGAAAATACTTTCATAAGTACATTTAGTAAAAAAATATTTTGATGTTAAAAACAGACACTTCAATTTTATTTCTATGTATTCTTCGATGCTTCGATAGCTATTTAATATTGTTCTCAAACAATGGTTTGGAAATATTTAGTTTATTACTGTGGGGTTTTCCCTGTCCTAGCTCGTAGCCATATCATGGAGAAGGCGAAGCGTGCGTGACTTAGACGGAGATAGTGATTTTGATAGCCGCCGGCTATTTTCGAAGCACGACGGGCTTTTAAAGGCGATTCTAGGTTTACGCTCATTAACTATAAGTATTCTGTGGCAGCTTTGAGGAATTCTTGAAAGAAATAAGAGATACGATAATGTTTGGCTTTGGAATTGTGGGCTTTAATTATATTTAAGCATCTAGAGGTTTATAGGGGCTGAAGGACCTTCGCTACCGAAACTAAAAAGTTTAAAACGTACGCTACGTGTAAATATAATTGGGGTCTGTTAAGTTTGAAACTTTTACGCAACACAAAGCGCATTAACATTTCGTTCAATGATAACAAGTGAAATTAATGTTAATTAAGAACATTATGCACCTTTTGTAATGCAGGTGTGATTTTAAATACTTTTCGTTTCACACATGCGTGTATTTCGGTTACTTCGGCAACGTTGTATGACCAATATTTTTCTTATAGATTCGTATCAATATTTTCTAATGAGTTAACGACAAGATAATTACTTGTAGGTATCTTCATAACGATTATTTATAAAATGAAATAACAAATAGAGCATTATATCATAAATATAATACCGAAATATTTCTAAACAGAGTTATCAATCAATTTTTTAAACAATAAATAAACCAGTTTTGTATATATGCAACAAACCAGTCAGCTCAATAAGAAACAGATACATGAAATCAATAATTAATCCATCCATATTATCCGTCTTCGTTTTTATAATAATTTTATTCATAAAAGCGCAGATAACCAATAGATCAATTAATTTAATTCATACAATAGAAAACATAGATAATAGCGCTATTAAAAGTTTAAGGTCTATGGCTGATAAATGTGCTTTCTACACGATTAATTATTCTCGCGTATTCAATACGACTTGCCGACTTGCTTCCAGCGCTGGTTCGCGTAGGTGTGCTTTGCACGATTATCACAAAAATTCACTACGTTGCCGTGGGTGAGTAACAGTACCAACGTAAAGCTAGTACAGCATAGCATATTCAGCCTTTTTAATGTTCCCACTGCTGGGACTCAGGCCTCCTCTCTCTAGGAGAGGGAATGGGCCGTAATCCACCACGCGGGCCCAGTGCGGGTTGGTGGATGTCTTCGAATTTTTGGTTCTAGGACATGCCGGTTTCCTCACGATGTTTTCCTTCACCGTTTTGAGAGCAGTGGTGATGAAATAAATTACACAAAGTAATGCGCCTCGCTGGGTTTGAACCCGCGACCTACAATTCGTAAGTCGGGGCCATTACCACTCGGCCACCACTGCTCCCTGCTGTAGGAATAGTAAGCTAGTACAGACTAGCTTACTATTCCTACGTTACATCTTACATAAAAGTAAGCGTATTGGCATCTCAGAGTAAACGAAAAATCTAGCGGCAGCTGTTTATCATTCTGTACAAGTTGAGTAAGCCTCGAAAGGAAACGATTTACGATCATGCATATGTCGGCTACTGGACTAGCTACATAAATATGGTATTACTACTGGCTTGCGCAGTAATGATGGTGGATTTTAGGTCACATACTCCGTTTCATCCTTTAGGATGAGAGTATTAAAAATGGCATTACTAGCTTTAAAAGCTTTGTTTACACCGGCCAAGCACTATTGCTCTTCTAGCCCATCGCTGGTTACTATATCAGTACCGTTTGCTATGCTGCCTTTAGACTAGGTAGTCTATAGGTAAGTACCTATCCTGTAAACTAAACTTAATAATTTCAGTATTATGTAGTATGTTGATATCGTTTACTAGCTCGCGTGCTTCATGAGAAAATAGACGCAAAACGATTGATATTACGAGCATAATACAGCACCGTATAGCGTTAGCGGCAACTACCTATATGAGTCACTCCGAAACCGAACACTTATAGCAATAACCCAAAGAGAGTAAAATTTATTTGTTACACAGTTTTACTGCCGTAGACGGTACTGTACATTGCGTGAATCAATTTCAGCCAGTTATTTATAGGTATTTGAACTTAATTTAGGTTTTTCTAGTGCAACAATAAAGCTTTTAAATATTTTGAAGAATAGCCAAATTTAAGTGGCAGTGGGCACATTGCTCGCAGAACAGATGGTCGATGGGAACGGAAGGTTCTGGAGTGGAGATAGGCGACCACGTACCAGAAGACGCAGCGTTGGAAGGCCTCCCAAAAGGTGGACCGATGATCTTTTGAGGGTCGTGGGAATCCGATGATTGCGAGAAGATACTTGGGTGTGGCCTATGTCCAACAGTGGACGTCTTTCAGCTGAAATGATGATGATGATGAAGGACTTCCTACGCAATAAAATATATTGCGTAGGAAGTACAAGACTTTTGAAGAATACTCATCACGTGCACTTGCTCTGACTTTTAAACCCTATTTCCGGACAAAGTACTTAATATCTAAGCATGAAATTAATATCCTTGTCCCTTTTGATTATCGTGCACTGAATCGACGTTCCCTATGAGTCATTATTTAATAGTTTAAATGGAACGCATTAATCCATGTGGAGGCAGCGTCGCACCACCGCTGGCTTTTATTAGCTGAACAAGTGCTTCAATTACTGTCTTTGTCCTGTTTAAAATCGACTGCAGGATTTTTTTGTATGAGATATTTTTAGATAGCAGATACAATGGCAGAAAAATACAGCAGTTATTTTCAGATCGCGGATCTTAATTGGCTTGGGGAAAAGAGCTTTTAGAAACAATGTTGGACGGTTATAAGCTCACGGTCATTTGTGATGACCTTCAACATATATTTTTGCTCATTTACAAGTCTATCTAATTAAGTAGTTAGTACTCATTAATCATCGGTAAAGTAATTGATGTCGGGTTCCTATTCTCTTCAAGAGCTCTGACAGCCAATTGAGCGAAAGCGTCCGTTGTTCATATTCACAAGTGATGACTTTGCAGCTGCATATCCACAAATAGTTTTTAGCGCAGAGCATCATTACCTTATGTGGCCTGGAGGGGCACGGCCATCTCATGTTTGTGTTTCTCGCGCCGTTTGTTTACCTCGTAAGGAAGAGCAGTGTGAACGAGGCATAGCCCCATTGAAATCCCTATAATCAGATTGTTTTAAAATACTGCCTTTGTTTTGAGGTTCCTTTGCGCTTATATTTAGTACTGTGACTAATCACATGTGGGCACGCTATTATAAAGTACTGATTAACATCGCGTTGAAAGGTCTATAACAAAATATGTATGAGACGTAGACTCTGTAATTGTTGAGTCGTGCCGCAGATAAGATATTGGTCCATCATCAGTCAGGTTGACTTGTTTTTCTACTCTGTCTGCAATCGATGCCGTAATATATTGCATAAACTACTTAGTTGTCGACGAGTTGCATCGTGATTATTTAAATTGTGAACTAAACCTTTTTATAACTTAAAGATAACGAGGCAGCTTGTTAGTCTCGTCTTATATTGTGAGTGTATCTGATTAGAGAGGCTAATTACTTATTTGGTAATGATACATAACATCTCTTTTGTATACATATAATTTACTTTAAAACAGCCTGTGGTCTCACAAGAGAGTTTTACCAGATAGATATAACTTCACAATCAGTATTCTTCATCAACAGATCAGTCACGAGAGCTTTCCGTACAGTCGATGACAACAGACATTAGTCTTCTTCTCATCTGCAGTAAAATTAATTTCCATGTACCGTCACGTTACGCCACAGCTCGGCGCGCCGCGTGCATGTAATTCAGATCTTTCCAATTTTATCTGATAGATAGACGAACGGCCCACTTTCCATAAAATCTCGCGGTATCGTCGTATACGGTAATTAAAAACTGTCTGTACACGATATTCTTATAGAAGTATATAATTTACATACCTATGCCACAAAACTCACGTAATCTTATAGTATTTGTGGCATGTAATGTAATGTTTACAATTAAATAAGGTAGAGTACCTTTCTCTTCGTATTACAGTACTATAACGTAACGTAAGTGGTTTTGTTATTGAATTATTATGTTTATTGCTTTTATACGGTTCTATTATATGTTTATGTTGTTGTTATGGTGAACTAAGTTTGGTCGTAAATCCGAAGAGAGCTATATAAATAATAATCCTTAGCTAAAATAAACTCTCTTTTTTTCAAAAACATATGTTAGATAATGTGCACCTACCTATTAGTTTATAAGGTATGTTTTATGTTCAAGTAAGAACCAATATTTTTCATCATTATTTTATGGCTTTGGTTAAATATAAGTTTAGAATTATTTACGCACCGATCTCTCAAATCTCTCCTGGACACTTGAATAATTTCTCCACTTTTTCATTGTATTTTAACATGAAGCTAAGGTTGTAAAAGAAGCTACGCAAAAATAAGTTTTTCAACTTTTGTTATATTATTCATAACTTTCACTCGAGCTGAAATGTAAGTTATCTTTAGTTTCTTTGTTGAACTGAAGCTAAAGTGCCTATTAGTTATGGAGATAAATCACTAATTCTTTTACCTTCTGAAAAATAAAGATGAGGTATAGGTAATAATTAAGTATAATAATAACTTTATTTCGGATCAATTAATCCATATAGTGTTAGTAACATAAAATTGCTTCTAAACTAGTGTTACTATTTATCACTCTCTGTACCAACTTCTTTAAAATCGGAGAGCTAAAGCTTTCTACTAAAGATTTTAGGATGCTGCTTCCACTATCCCTTACCGTCCCCAGCATCGAAGCTGTTTTTTGCGTATGATCGCATAAAAATCGTCTGTACGAGCTTGCGCAAACATCTCCGACGCACTGCAGAAACGAGGTAGCATTTTTATACTGGATGCGCAGGACCTCCAGCGATCTTTTCGAATATTTGACCCATATATTACCCGTGAACATAATCTGCTATAGCTAAGTGACCAACAGATGGTATCGCTAATGTCATCATCGACCACCACATGTTATGAAATATTTGTGTTATTGCTAATTGATTTGTCGGGTGCCCAAATGAGGACAGCGTTTATTGCTAATGCTAAATCTAATCAAACGGAATATGATGGAGTAAAACGTCTGGCCAGAAATAAAATGTCGCAACTGAACTGAATGCTGCAAGACCAGTAATTTAAAAAACGAATTGTAATAGTCTTTTGTTCGTGCATCAGCGTGACACGTGACACAATGCTGACATCAGACCAAAGCAAACTGTCATGCTTTTTGATGTAATTTACTAGTTCCTACAGTTTCCTTGTGTTTGTCACTAGATGGGGCATCAAGCGCGGTGGCGGGCGCGGCCGTGGGGGTGCCTCTGTCCTGGGAGCCGTTCTACTGTGTGCTGCAGCAGGACCGGCGCATCCTCACTGCCTACACCAGCGAAGAGCTAGCTGTAAGTACTTACCTACCTTTTGATAATATACTCTACCCAGGTATCTCCTTCATCCCTCCTGGGATTCTAGATAAGGCGGCATCAGCAATACGATTGTTGAAATGCCAAAATGTTTGGAACTGACGAACTGGAATTTACGCACGTCAATCCCATAAATTCTGAACTTAATTTAATCTTCTGATTCATGCCACTAATACCCTTCTTCCAGTTCACCACAACATGAGCTATCCTCGTAAACCTCGATACGAAAGAAGAATTATAGAATAGGTACTTGTATGTTAACATATTTATGATGATTGCATTTGGCATAAACATGATTGAGGCTATAAAGCGTTCATTGCTTCCAGTACAATTATTTTCATCGATATATTACCGCGTGTTCACTGAAACGGAACAATCAGTCACATAATATAGGTACATTGAGGAATTTAATTAATTATTTTTCAAGTATCGAAAGTTCGAGTTGTATGTCTAAAGGTCGTTGGAAATACTGTTTACTCTGTTATTGAAGAAATGCGTAACACTGACAGGACACAAGCCTCCTCTCCATGGGGATGGGATCAAGGTCCAGCAATCCTTTTTGGTACAGTAGTGAGGCGCACGCTGTTTTTTAAATATCGATTGCCTTGATGATCTGTCGTCAAATAAATGTTTCTTTCTTTACCACGAGGGCCCAATTAGTTTCATTTTCAGTGGCTAACATAACTGTTTACACACTCTATTTCACAAACGCATACCCTATGAGTAGTAGGTCTGAAAAACTAAACAATTCCTCGTATAAAGGACGTTCTAATTTTTTTCTACTTTTGCCAGTTTTAATGTCGATTTTATGTAGACAAATCGTGTAGTTTGGCATTCCGTATGGGTCAGTAGGTAGTGCCAACACGAAGGTTTTATTTATTACCGTATAATCATAGAAAACCGGATGCGGTGATGTTACTAAATTCGAGTGCAATAGAGCATGACTATTGTCGAACACGTTTAGGTTTTTGTATTTGGCACGTAGATCCTTTTATGTCGCCACATTGTATTAGACATTTTGCATACTTTATGCTAATCCTTTGAACGATTAGAGGGCTGAAACATTAATAAATGACCGTAGTGCCAATTCGTTTTGTTGCATAATATCATACCGAACGGGATTAAAAAAGAATAGCGCACATTCATTCATTTTATTCTGTACAAAGATTTAAACTCACATACACAAGACTCCCAGACAGGCCCTGTAAATATTTGTACCGTGCTGGAATCGAGCCCGTGACACGCAAACCAGTCGCTTAACCACTGCGTTAACATTATAGCAGTAAGTTTGATTTTTTTTAGTACGCCTCAATTACTTAACCTAAAATTGAGAACGTTACGAAGATTTTCTCTCAGACAAAGTTTCCTTAGTAATCGCTGTAATAGTTTATTATCACTTACCAAAAAAAGAGTGATTCTCGTTATACATAATGATGGTCACTTTCTTACATACACCTACAAGTTGCTTTATTATGTTCGGGATTGCGATTTATCTGTCGGTTCGTTTGTTCCGCTTTCCTAATCTTGTGAAAATTGCTTTTTTGTTACATTTGATGATTTTTAAAGTGATGGAGTCTTTAGAGCGAGTCATTTGATTGCTTAAATCACATTTGATGAGACGATGCCAATCACGAAAGCGCTGAAATCATGCTCCTGAAAGCAGATTCTAATATATAACATTGCTGGAAAATGCTAGGTAAATAATGATGAGAGGTGTAAGAAGTTAATTTTCTCGTTATTTATCGAATTTAATTCTAAAGATACGTCATGTACTTGGGCGCCAGAAGGGGGTTTTCAATTTATTATTAAAAATATATCAGAAAGATTAGATTTTTAGTGTATCCGAGGTGAAGCGGTAAAATTTCCAGCCGAGTTTCGGTCACTCTCGCGTCCTTTAGTTGTCAAGTTAGTTCTATATCTGTATGAGACGATATGCTGGAGTTGCACCTTTCTGAAAATAGTTCTGCCGGCGCCCATGACCATATTAAACAAACAAGTTTAAAACACAAAGTACAGATGCAGTTACTTAATGCATTAGCATTAGAAATAGCTCAATTTGACTGTTGATCTCATTGTGGTGGGCGATGGCGTGCGCTTGGCTCGCGTGCGCTAGAGTGGCTCATCGAGCCATCGGGCAGTAAGGGAACATTCCCGACCATTATGCTTACATATTTATATACAGGGCTGGCAATGGCTGCCATTAACACGTAATAATATTTTGTAGACCATTAAAACAAAGAAAAAAGAAGTTCCATTTTTTATTGTTCAATTACTCGCATTAGAAAAAGTCGAATGAATAGGAATATAGAGCTTTAAATATTGTAGTTTATAATTGACTAGGTACACTGTGTTATTGTTGATGAGTTGATGACTATATATTATTTTTGCTTTTCTATCTTACGCAATAGATGCATCACTGATTCCGATAGTACTTACAGGTTTAACTAATTTTGATTCAGGGGTTTTATTTTACTGTATCACACTTTGCAATAAATTGTAGATTTATAATTTTAATAATAATGGTATTGTAGGTACAGAAAAAATAATGTTTGTACACACGTGTAAGAGTACATAAAGTAGTACCTTCTAATGTCACGAGGAAGCATTATACTGCTATTGGATCCAATTAAATTCGATCTTTCTCATGTTTTTTGAAAAGTCGAAGCAACCCTAATTAGATAAGTGAAAGTCGATTTTAATTTGAAACTCATCGATATTGATACCAATACGATATGTTCGACAGCGCAGCCTAGCATTATTTTGTTTTTGATTACACTCATTATGGTAACTATGGGACCGACGTTACGTCATTCTGTGGGAAATTAGATTAAGTGTTGTAACAGAGAACGCGATTTGTACGCGTTTGAAACGGGCACGAGAACACATGAACCGTTTTAATGATGATACACACAATGAGGTGATTTTTTCCATTTACATTTTTGGCTTAATTGTAGGCCTCGGACAGATTTATAGTAATTTGAGGTACATTAATAAAGTCATAACCAGTGAGTTGATGGATTAATAGTTTGCTGTTACACATTATTTTCATCTTTTAGAGTTAAATATTAATCTCTTCGTCGTACTCGTATGTTTATTGTACTTGCTCTGAACGAATATTTAAAGTTACAGTAATCCTTAAGAAAATAAAGCCTGTTAATACATTTTACGGCCTATTCTTTCGGGGATTACAAGCTATATTATAACGACATAAAAACGGGTTAAATCTTGTATGAATAATAATTATTAAGTAAAATACCCAGTAGGTACATTTTCATGTAAGCAGGCAAACGTTACGGAATTCACGCCCAAGCCGAAGGCGAGGCCGTTGTGGAGACGAGAAACTGCAATTACAATTGCTAACGTGTATGAATCGACTTTTTTTAACACACTCGAAAAAAGAATATGTAAAAGTTCATAAAAATAATATTTATTAATAAAAATACTTCTTTTCAATGGATACTGACAGGAATTTAAGACTTTTCCGCACTAGTGTGAAATACATCAAATCGAGCCTAAAATTGGCAAAGGTAGGCAGCTGATTTTCGAATAAGTATAGTTTTGAAAAATAATTAATTAACTTACTTAATAATATCAAACCTATTTATTAGAATAGAACCACAATATTTTTGTCGTGCGTCGCTTGCGCATTGAGTACAAACAGACAGTTGCGGCGTGGGCGTACGGCCGGCACTCGGCATAAATCAAAATTATGCGTTGCACGCCTAAGAGCGGCTTTTTGCCGCAGCCGCATAAGACGAATGAACTCTGCAGTTAAAGTTTTGTTTGAACCGCAGTTTTATGGCCTATTTGGTACTTGTTAGACACTTTGTGGTGAATTGAAATGAAGATGTTACTTTCCTAAGGTGGTGACTGCTTTGTGTACATTGTGTTTTGACATGATGTGTTGGGTAAGCGAATTAATAACAAAAAAATATAGGTAATTATCCGAAGGCATAGAGATTAAGAACTGAATAAATCAATATTAAAGCTGTTTTAACCTGCTTTATCTGAATCAGGTTTATCTAACGTTATGATGATAATTTAAATATCGTAAATTTCTTTATGAACTTGACCACATCAATTGCTAGGCCAAATAAAAACTCAGTAAAAGCAAATCATTCCGCTACTGTATTTTTAATCAATTAGCGTCATAAGATAGCCATATAATTATCTATACAGTATTTGCCCTGGTGAACCTTAACGTTATTCAAACTCACACGATGAGAGCACCAAACACGCGAATCATGACTCATATAATGAGTTTCTTGTCCCAAAAATTTACATTCCTCTCAGCCATGTTTTGGGCGAGGTTATTTAAGCCTTTGAACTTTATGACTAAATGCTTAGAATATAGAAAAGTACGTCCTACGTTGGGTTATTAATCAAAGGCAGGATGTCTTCAAACAATGAGGACGGAAACGTGGAGTGCCTGGATTCCGCTTCTCACGGAGACGCATCGCTTTCTAGCTGAATCATGAAGTACTCCAGATGCGTTGTGTCATCTATTCTAGTAGGCGTTATTAGGGTCTCATCTCGTCTATTTAGATAAGTAGGTGTTCATCTGCTACTTTAGATTTGTATTATAAATGAGAAGGGAACTGCAGTTTTACTTACAACATCTTCAGTTGATTCGAATTATTGTCAATTTGACATGAATTCCAAACAAATGACTGTGAAATTGATTCAATTTGTAAATGTCAACTTGACGCTAGTATGATTCTAATTAGATTTGAATTCAGAATTCGTTGTTTTGTTTTGTTATGGACGATAAACAGCTGTATTCGGTGTAATGTGCTCATTATTAAATTTATTTCATAAGGTTTCTGAGGCCGGATAAAATATACAAGGTAAAGAAAGAAGAAATGCTGACGTATCCTTTTATAACACAATTTAGTTATTTTTATTATGAATCTGTCGTGAATATCAAAGACGTGTCAGGCGCAAGATTAAAATAATGTTATGGCGTTGACGGGTTGTTAGTTAATCATTTACGATCACGATCACCATAATAACAGCTTCCTTTGCGTTTTCTTTACCGTCGGTTTTTCTCGAAGACTCTGGCAAGTTACGCTGATCAATTTTTTTTAAATATGTCGGATATTTAATGCTGAGATTACCTCCAGTATTGTTATTTTAACATATAACATGAGACTACGCAAATAGCACATCGCAAGCTTGAAGATTATCTATTTTTATGTAATGTAATTCATAAAATGCGATTAAAACTTGTATAGACTACATCAACTTAAGCAAAAACCATCTTATTGCCACATGAGGTCAAATGGAGGGTACTCGTCGTTAAACCTGCAGGCTGCAGCATCTGAGTTATGATGCATATAGCGGAACAAGGAACACATGCATTTTCCACAAGTAGTCAAACAGCTGTTGTATACTCTAACAATAGTCAATGGTATAGGAAAAGTGGACAGCGATAAGGAGAATTAACATTAAAAAGCTATTTAAGTCGTTTTCACCTGCAATTTCTTTTATGTACTTGTGTATTATATTGTGTATTAAATCACTGATTGTGACTTGTATTGTTGCACGCGGCCGGCCAGTCGTTCCCCGGGTTTTATGTGGACAAGGTAAGATGTGTGCCTCGGCTTTTTACGACCCCTGCTCTCCTTTGTCATCTGATTCATGGATGTCATTTAATAAGTGAAAATATTCCCTTTCGTTTACTGTGTTTAAAAATTTTCCTGGTTTTAGTTTGAATTTTAGACCATCAGAGTTGTTATTTGTTATACCCTTTCTATCAGAACAATTTGCATGATCTGAATAGCTAAAGCGTTAATCCCAAAGTTCCTATATGTATTTGTTGTTGGTGTTTCTATGTAATGTTATAGCAAAATTGTTAAGAGTAGCATTTATTTATTTTTGCTATTACAGCTTTCAAAGATAAATATTAGGCTTAGGTCCTTTGCCAAAGGACCTAAGCGATTGTGTACACCGTAGAACACAATCAATGCCACATATGTACAAGCACTTTCTACACCAAGTAATGACTAATCAAGCTCACGTTAATGCCATAACACTCAAGTTTACGATAATTGATGTTTACTATTAATATCTTTATGTCTTTTCAAAACACTCTTGTTCTATAAAGCTTTTACAACGTCCAAACTCTTTGTCCCTATTCTGGGAAGTACTTTTGGATTATGATGGCGATGTAAATGGAACCACATTGGGTGATGTCATGGACTTATAAAGGCCATGTGCGCGCCGGACCATGGAGGGATACGGACTACTGTTTATTTTTATATAAAGCGTAGATATATTTAGAAGTTTTTGCCCTAATTGATTCGTGAACACGTTGCAAGACTCGACCAGCTGGAATCGACTTTGTTTTTTTTTTCTATGTTAAGTTAGAAGTAATTTTAAGTTACTGACGTCAGTTTTAAACTGTTTCTGAATCAGAGAGATTGGAAGCCGGTTAAATAAATTTTGCTAATTGACCATAATTTAAGTACCTTTCAGTAAATTTCAGATAGAATATGTACCTACATTGTAAGCGTATATGCAGAGATTGTACCCAACTCTATCTGATGTAATAATTTATATTGTATGTTCAAGGGAGTTGAGGCAAGGACAGATCATTCCCAGGCGACTGGTGGAACACAAGCCGGCCAGCTCTCACGTTGAATTGACCTTTCGAACAATTGGTAAATGTTTTACCATTAAACTGAAGTAGGTAATCGGGTTATCGAGTACTTAATCGCGTGGCTTATAAAATCGTGCGTAATTGGTGTTTGTACCTGAGGCCTGACCATCGACACCCGTTACCATTATATGTGGTCCACTCCGAGATATGATCGCTACGAAATAACCCATTACGTAGTATACGCACTGCCCAATTAAAAAAATGTTCCAAGGATGAAATATTGCTTTTAAAACTATTTTAATTTTATAAGAAATATAGCAGGCTTAACGTTTATAAAAAAAAATGGATTTGGAACGAATGGCATAGACGTGTTTGTTAGTTGTTATTACACACCGTACAATTATCACATTGGTTTAATGAAACAAAGCCCATTCAACTCGTTTGATTGTTCTGTAATTAATACAGTCTATAGACATGGAACGTAACCTTTAAAAGTTTACATAACAGCAATACCTATCGGAAAATAAGCAAAATGTCCTTTATCGCGTTAGTTTTCATTTGTTTTTCTTTTTGCTGAACAAATAGTGTTTTATTTAAATTCCAAGTTAATAAGTAAAGCTAGACCGACAAGTCTGATTGGTAATAAAACAACAAGAGCAGTGAATTGTAGGCACAACGGTCTGGTACAGTCGCGTAGACTCACTTGTTCCTTGAATATCGAGTAACAAACGCTCTCAATTAATACCATACTGGTGCCACAGTCGGAGCTATTTACGTATTCCGTTGGGTACAGAGATTAACAACAGTGTTTTGATAAAGTGTGAGACTTGTATTGAATAGCTGTTGGATCCTTTCTAACTAGTTTGTCGTTTAGTGTTGATTTTGATCTTGAGTCAACTTTAACATTTCATATAATGCTATATTTTGTGTCACAAAATAATTCTGTTTTAGAAGAATAGAATAGAATAGAATAGAATAGAATAGAATAGAATAGAATAGAATAGAATAGAATAGAATAGAATAGAATAGAATAGAATAGAATAGAATAGAATAGAATAGAATAGAATAGAATAGAATAGAATAGAATAGAATAGAATAGAATAGAATAGAATAGAATAGAATAGAATAGAATAGAATAGAATAGAATAGAATATAACTCTAATGCACACCAATACCGTTTTAATGTGGTATATCTATTACCTTCTCTCTCCTAGAGAGGAGGCCTGAGTCCCAACAGTGGGAACATTATAAGGCCGACTATGCTATGCTATATCTATTACTAGTGATGATCCGCCCCGGCTTCGCATGTATTTCTATGTCACAAAGTGATAAAGTAGCATTCTATTGGTGAAAGAGTTTTTTAAATTAGTCCAGTACTTTTTTAAGTTTAGTCATTACAAATCTTTCCTCTTTACGATTTTAGTGTAGATATATTAAACCATTTGCGTTTTTTGCTTTTTCTATCAGTGAAAACCGCATCAAAGCCATTTGCTTGGTTTCGGAGCAGTAAACGAATAAACGGACAGACGCAGAAGCGCCTTTGTTTTAAATATATATATATAGAAACAGTGAAATAAAAAGCTGTATATCATAAATAGAAAGCTTGAAATAAAAAAGCTTTAGGAATAAGTATAATATGTATTATCACACTAATATTACAAAAGCGAATGTTTGTGAGTGTGAGTGTGTGTGTTTGTTACTTCTTCACACTCGAACGGCTGAAAGGATTTGGCACTTGGGTAGACCATGTCCTGGAATATCATATAGGAAAGGTTTTATCCTGGGAGTATGTTCCCTTGGAACAATTTTCTACTTTCACGCAAGCGAAACCGCTAGCAACAGCCAGTTTATATTAATAATCTTCGCAAGCCGCAGGAAATAGGTAATTTATAATATTTAAATGGTTTTGTAATAAACTACCTAATTACGAGTGCTGTAGTTGAAGTGATTGATTGACCGCGCCGAATTCGGCACACGTAATCTCGTGTTTTTTCTTCAGTTGAAATATTTTTGGTAATAACAAAGCTACATCGTAATAATCTGATTGGTATTTGGGAATTGATAAAAGTAATTTAAAAATACTTTACTCATGTCGTCATGAAAAGTTGGCAGAGCAAGAAGATGAGTGAATGATACAAACTGGATTTGTATTTGATTAAATGTATGTAGGCGCCTGCGGCGTTAGGGCTGTTTGCTTACGCGTGCGGCCGCCTCTTACGCTAGCATTACTCCTTCGCAGAAGTAGGCTTCCACCTGATATTCCTACTCGCTCCAGACCATGGCCTGAACCTGGGCCCGGCGCGAGAGGTCGTTGCTGCCGATCGCCCCCATGAGGACACGGTGGTGCTTTGCTCAAGGGGGCACACCTCTACCGTATGCTTCACCGTGAGCGTTAGAGGACTAAAGACAATAATTCGTTGTACAATTTTTTAGACATCAGACACAGATAATTTCTGTAATTGAGTGGTTCTGCTGACAATTCTCGAATTATATGTGCATGCGATAATGCTTACCTTTTCTCAATCCAACTTTTAACTTAAACTTTCGGGCATTTTGGCGTTTTTTTTCTTAATTTCATGTTGTGCTATAATACCAAGTTAACACAAAGCTTCAGAATCCGAACTGCTTTACTCGCTAGTCGATCAGCACCAACGAGCCGCGAGTAAAACCGACGTTCTTTAAAACCGCGGTATAGGCTCGTACGTCGATCACCCACTTAACATACCATGATTCCGCCGTGCCTCGGAAAGAACGTTGGTTCCGGCTGTCAGTTGTAGATCTTGGACAGTCGATGCGGATAGTCGGAAGCCAGTAAATCTGACACCAGACTTGCCAAGGGGTCTCGTGATACACAATTACTAGTGTGAAGTATTGGTATACAGCTGCACCCGGTTAGACTTTTTTATTTATTTATCATTCATACAAAAGAATACAGGATTATCTACATTAAATAGCAACCAAAAACCACTAAGGTTTAAACTTGGGCTATCATGTGCTATCTGACTGGCTGCCGACCCCTACATATTTGGTAAAAAGGTTAAGCGATCAGATTTATTTAGTTTACTTACTATTAATTTTAAGCTCCTACTGTAATTTGTTATGGTGTACAATAGAGAGTATATCTATCTATCTATTTTGAAGTAAAATAGGTAGATAAGAAATCAAAGTAAAAAAAAAAAAACGTTTTTCTTTTAAGCAGAAAACAGATGTAGATAGCTGTACTCTACAGTTACAGATGGAATACTTTTCTTAAACGATGTCACGTTTGCAATTCTAAGTCGAGTTTCCTCGTCAATAAACGTATGGATTGGCATCTGAAATATGGCCGATGCGTTCTATCGCATAGCCGGGCACACGTGCACGTTATGCAATGAGTACATCTACATGGTAGGTACACGGTGGGTACACGTCGGGTACATTGTAGTCTCGTCCTGTCCATCGTCGCCTCGTTTGCATACAGGCGCGACGCTTGACGCGCCGATGTGCGAACAGCTTTATGTCAAGGAATTTTGTATTTTCTGCATGATTTGTATGTAAAAGGATTTCTTTGGACTTTGCTGCTTTGAACTGTCTGTTTGTTGACTTTATGTTTGTTGGAACCTACGGGAGTAGTTATAAAGTTATGTTGGTTCAAGCAAGAAGTTTAAACTTGCTTTATTTAGTGTGAAGTGAAATCAATATTTCGAGTTGTACTCGGTTTTATGCTCCCATTCTAAATAAACCTAATGCTATTAAATAATTTATTATTATGGCAGTTTCATTCACTCTTATTATAACCCCTTAAATGGTAATAGTGGAAACTGCTAATATAAGCTTGAAGACATTACAAGTTCATAAAACATGCGAACCTCAATAACGTCATTTTATAAATAACCTCTAACCCCTCATGCAAACCTGGTACATCTCAAAATGGCCACAAACTGCTATAAAGTATGAATATAACATAAAAGACAGCTTTTTCAAAATAAAATTAATGATAAATTATTCTATTACGCTCCTTCTTAAGAAATTTTAATGATTCTAGATAAATTGAATTTATTTTATATAGTTTCAAATGTTTTATACAGGGTATAACTGCAATTAGTGGTCATATTTTAGATACTCCTTCTCCCCATAGATAGACATTAACAACTTTCTTCACGGAAGTTTTGATCAACTGATGATAATTTTTGTAAATATAAATTCAGGCATTCAGGGTTCGGGCATTGACATTCGTAACTCTGTTTTATTTGTCTTATACGTAAAACTATTGTAGAATGTACCTATCTAACATTTACCTCATGTGTTATTTAATAAACTACTCAAAATGTTTTCTTATTTATTGTTGTAAACTAGTGCTTGACTGCGATCCCACTTGATGATGAGCAGTGATGCAATCGTTGGTGGTGAGGCGCACTTTAGTTTATTAAGAGCCTATTCACTCTAGCCTTGAAGCTACCTAAATTATAATCGGGCAGGAAGGACGCAGCAGGCAGGATTTCAGATAAAGTTCCTTTTCCAAAATCTGATCTATTTGGTGCTACGCGCGCTACGAAAATAACGCTTACCGTTACCAGTTCTGTGTGAATAACTGCATCAGTTTGGACTTTTTAAGTCCATTGAAATTGTTGAAGTTAATGAATAAAGACAATATTTATAACCACTATTAATATTTTAGTAAAGTTATTTATTACCTAAGTTCGTAAGGTTATTGAAAGAAGCAAAATTAAATGTTAGTGGTATACCTTGACCAGGCTGGTGAACCGTTATCTTAATACCTATTTATATATTTATTACATAAATAGGTATAGTAGTTATGTCAAGAATGAGAATGTGAAGATTACGTTACGCAGTAAATAATTACACTGGCAACACTCATCACAATGAATAACTTTTACTATGTGACCAACATTGAAATCGAGAAAAAATCAATTGTCTTATACATTTGTGTTTAACTCGACAAAATGTACTGAATTGCCGATTGTTTTCCCATAGTATAAGTTGTTCATAATGATGAGTATTCTTTTGTTTATAAACATTGATGTATTATCAATGTTTATAAAACGTTGCCCCAATATAGGAATTACTCCTGTGTCGTGGGTGCTCTCATAAACAGGTAAACTCATTTACACAAGACAGCCAGACCCGGAACACCTATCTGTAGGCTATACATATATTTGTTCCGTGCAGGGACCGAAGCCGCTACCCGCAGCGCTGCAGCCAATCGCTCAATCACAGCGCTAACCGTGCCGTCAAGTATTGTTAGTGCTTTCATTTATTGTTTTAATGTAATCTCCACATTGTCAATTCCACATTATTGTTTTAATGTCATCTCCACATTATTGTTTTAATGTCATCTCCACATTATTGATACTACTATCTATATTCATTCCGTTCCGTATGGTGTTCGGACGTTAAGAATAACACCATCCCATCTCTTCCCGAGGGTGTCGTAAGAGGCGACTAAGGGACATACCAGAGAATGGGCAGCAGCATCCTCTGTACATTACAACAACCAAACTGCGATCGCCAACCCGTCTGCCAAGCGTGGCGATTATGGCAACCCCCCCCCAACATGAAAAACAGAAACAAAAAATGGCCCCTAGTGCCCGGCAGCCCGTCTACCCTTGACTCCGGTAGCGGTCAAGGCCACGACGAGGCAAAGGGTGCGAAGAATCTCCGGATGAGATTTGGCTACCCATCTATGAAACGACTCGACCTGGCAACTTTTAACACGCGTACACTGAGGACTGACGAGAAGATCACCGAACTGGAGGAGGAATTGAGCAGGTTGCGATGGAGTATTGTGGGATTGTCTGAAGTCCGAAGACAGGGGGAGGATACGATAATTCTCAAATCCGGTAACCTGCTCTATTTCCGGGAGGGTGACCAGCAGTCCCAGGGTGGTGTCGGGTTTATAGTCCACAAGTCCCTTGTGAACAATGTGGTGAGGATCGAGAGTGTGTCGACCAGGGTGGCGTACCTTATACTCAGAATATCATCAAGATATTCGCTGAAGGTCATACAGGTCTACGCCCCGACCTCGACACATCCCGACGACGAAGTAGAATCCATGTATGAGGATATATCAAGAGCCATGCATGGTTCTAAGACTCACTTCACCGTGGTCATGGGGGACTTTAACGCGAAACTGGGCAAACGAGACGGTGACGAGCTGCGAGTGGGGCAATTTGGATTTGGACGTCGGAATCACCGGGGACACCTACTGGCTAGCTTTATGGAGAAGGAGGACCTCTATATGATGAATTCCTTCTTCAAAAAGCGTGAGCATAGAAGGTGGACCTGGCAAAGTCCTGACGGTGCAACTAGAAATGAGATTGACTTCATCCTGTCGACAAAAAAGCAAATATTCAATGATGTCTCTGTGATCAACGCGGTGAAAACTGGAAGTGATCACCGCGTCGTAAGAGGCACATTGAATATTAACATTAAGCTCGAAAGGTCTCGACTGATGAGGTCTACGCTCCGTCCAGCACAGATCCAGATCCAAAACCCCGAGAGCTTTCAGCTCGAACTCCACAATCGTTTCGAGTGCCTAGGAAGCTCCGTGGATGAATATAACGATGGGTTCGTGGAGACTGTCCATACGGTCGGGTCTAAGTTTTTCAAGACTCACCGTACAAATAAAAACAAGAAGCTCTCCGATCCGACCCTCGAGCTAATGAAGAAGAGGCGTGAGATGATTCTGCAGTCTTCAGACGATGCGTGCATATACCGGCAGCTCAATAGACAAATCTCGAAGTCCCTGAAACGTGACCTTCGCCGCTTTAATACCGCAAGGATTAAGGATGCGATTGAGCGGAATAAGGGCTCTAAAGTATTTGCACGAGATCTGTCTATTGGGCAAAGCCAGCTCACGAAACTGAAGACCGACGATGGCAGAGTCATATCCGCCAAATCGGAGCTTCTGGGAGAGATCGAGGCTTTTTATGGACAGTTATACACGTCTATCGCTAAACCCGCTGTAAATCTAGTGAACGACCCAAGAGCTAGATTGACTCGACACTATACCGAAGATATCCCGGACGTCAGCCTGTACGAGATTAGGATGGCTCTGAAGCAGCTGAAAAACAACAAGGCGTCGGGTGAGGACGGAATTACGGCCGAACTCCTGAAGGCGGGTGGAAAACCGGTCCTTAAGGCCCTTCAGAAGCTATTTGATTCCGTCATACTCGAGGGAAAAACGCCACAGGCGTGGAGCAGAGGCGTGGTGGTACTCTTCTTTAAGAAGGGCGATAATGCCCTGCTTAAGAATTATAGGCCCATCTCGCTTCTGAGCCATGTCTACAAGCTGTTTTCCAGAGTCATCACGAATCGTCTCGCGCGCAGGTTCGACGACTTCCAGCCTCCCGAACAAGCCGGATTTCGTAAAGGCTTCAGCACCGTGGACCACATACATACGCTGCGGCAGGTTATACAGAAGACTGAGGAGTATAATCAGCCTCTCTGCTTAGCGTTTGTGGACTACGAGAAAGCCTTTGATTCGATTGAAACTTGGGCTGTACTGCAGTCTCTCCAACGGTGCCAAATTGACTATCGGTATATCGAAGTGCTGAAGTGTTTGTACAAAAACGCCACTATGTCAGTCCGACTACAAGACCAGACCTCGAAACCTATCCTCTTGCAGCGGGGTGTGAGGCAGGGAGACGTTATTTCTCCGAAACTGTTCACGGCAGCAATGGAGGATGTCTTCAAGGTTTTGGAATGGAGAGGGCTAGGCATTAATGTCAATGGCGAGTACATCACTCACCTTCGGTTTGCCGACGACATAGTAGTCATGGCTGAGACTACGGAGGAGCTCAGTATAATGCTTGGTGACCTCAGTAGAGCTTCCGAAAGAGTGGGACTTAAAATGAACATGGACAAAACCAAAGTCATGGTAAACAGCCATGTAGCACCCACTCCTATCAAGGTCGGGGACTCTACACTCGAAGTTGTAGACGAATACGTTTACCTGGGACAGACGGTCCAGTTGGGAAGGTCTAACTTCGAGAAAGAGATCAATCGTCGAATCCGACTCGGCTGGGCAGCGTTCGGGAAGCTGCGCGGTGTCTTCTCGTCCAATATACCACAGTGTCTCAAGACGAAAGTCTATGACCAGTGCGTGTTGCCAGTGATGACATATGGCTCCGAAACGTGGTCGCTTACAATGGGCCTCATTAGAAGGCTTAAAGTCACCCAAAGGGCAATGGAGAGGGCTATGCTCGGAGTTTCCTTGCGTGATCGAATCAGGAATGAGGATATCCGCAGGAGAACCAAGGTTGCCGACATAGCACGAAGAATCGCCAAACTAAAGTGGCAATGGGCAGGGCACATTGCTCGCAGAACAGATGGCCGTTGGGGCCGAAAGGTTCTGGAATGGCGACCACGTACCGGAAGACGTAGCGTTGGAAGGCCTCCTACAAGGTGGACCGATGACTTGGTAACGATTGCGGGAGTCCGATGGATGCGAGACGCACAGGACCGTTCGTTGTGGCGACGCTTGGGGGAGGCCTATGTCCAGCAGTGGACGTCTTTCGGCTGAAATGATGATGATGATGATGATGATATTCATTAAAATCACTTCGATCGTAAATCAAGCTTAATTAATTATGTGTAAATATGTTTCAACTGTACAGGGATTAATTAGGATGATTGAGTATCTGAAGCCTTAATCAATTCATCGTATATTTAGGACAGTTATTATTATACATTTTGTTTGATACCTACTTGTATGGGTAGGCTATCGAGAAAGATCTACCTAATATAATCTAGTCTATGACAAGCAAGAGAGATCAGACAGCAAATGCTCTCAATTGACTTCATCCATGGCAACGGTTTTGATTAAACTTTCTTAGTTCTTCCTCCATTTTAAAAGGCCATGTTTATAAAACCATTTGTGATAATTACGTCCTAATCAAGCTAATTCAAAGCGGTGGCTCACAATTTATTTAGCTTCATATCAAAGGGCGGCCTCTCGACTGCGTTTCTAATTTCATACTCGTACAGCTTTCTCTGACCTATTTTTAGGTGTCTATTACAAGGTGCAATGTCCGCTAGTTTCATGTTACATGTCATACATTACGTACCCCAGATCTGATGTTCAGAAAAAACTTAAGCTAGAACTTACACTGCGCACACGTGTGCCACGTAGGGCATGCATTACACGATAGGTTTTGCTGTCAGTTTTGCCACAGTCGCTTGCAAGACCGTGTAATGGACGCCGTACGCCGTCTTCATAGGCGTCCATCATTACACGGTCATGCAAGCGTCAATCAAAACCATCAATCATGAATGATGTTTGAATGACGGAATTTTATCGCCATACGTTTTTCGTCATGCAAACGTCAGTCATTACACGGTAGGTTTTTCATCAGTCAAAATATTTGACTGTGGCAAAACTGATAGCAAAACCTATCGTGTAATGGAGCCATACATTTTATATGGAAACTAGACTTGTATAGCTACACTAGATCCACGCCACGCGACGTCGTTCTACGTACAAATCAGGCGTGGTCCACGTGTGTGTCGGTCTAATGTAGGTATTTCTAACTTTAACCTTCTTAGGTAGCTAGCTGCTGCCAGCGGCTTCGCCTGCGTAATGGAGGTATCTCCTTCCAAATTTGGACCTCCTTTTCATTCGCGGGGTGAATTTTGGACAATCCTTTCTTATTCTTTGTATAAGTCATAAAAGAAACCTCTGTGCCAAATTTCAGCTTTCTAGGCTCAAGGGAACTGGGCGTTGATGAGTCAGTGAGTGAGTCAGGACTTTGCCTATTAGGTATATACAGACTAGCTGACCCAACAGACGTTGTACTATCAAAAGTAAAGTGGTTTATATTAAGGATTGATAGATTTGAAAAGTTGATTCGAATTGGTCCAGTCCTTCTCGAGTTTTGCGAGCAACATTCATTTTTATTCATAAACGAGTAGATAAATTGGTTCTTTTTTACTAAGTAAGCTTGGATCAGTTTTAGATAGTCTCAATATAAGCATATATGGAGTTTTTTTCCGACACTGCATGGTTCTCAAGGTCGATTTTCGAATTTAGAATTTGGAGATAAACACTTATCGATGCCTACTTTACTACCAAAGACAGGTTTTCACGCTAAATTACATATATCAGAGTTTAACATACACTGACTACTAAACTTCAAATACGTAACTCAGTAACCATCAACTGACTAAAAGTGCTCTATACGCCTCTGTTTACCACTTCAGGGAATGGGGCGTGATGTCAGATATATAGTTCACAATATTATTTACAAAATAATATTATAACTGTATATTATTATGATAATTTTCATGGCTACATTAAAGTGAATTGTGTGATTGTTCCAAAGTTCGAGACCGATTGAAATATTTATGAACTTAGACAGTGATCAATTTGCTTTATTCAAAGCGTTTAATTTGAATTGCATTATTATATAATATTTACTAAGTCAAAACCAGTGCTGAATGTAACCAAAAGCTCGCAGTTAACATGGAGTCACGAATTCCGAATGCACAAATGTTGTTTGTTTGTTTTAATCAGAAATCAGAAACGTTTATTTTAAATAGACTATTTACAGGCACTTTTGAATTGTCAAAATGTCGGTCGGTCAAAAAAGTGGAGCTAAATTGCACGTTCCAAAGCGTAGATCTCTATCGAGAAGAACGTGCAAGAAACTCCATGGACACTCTTTTAAATCATATTATGAGTTACATTAATCTTGGTTACATATTTCTTGTCACTTCTATTTTGTGCACAATGTAGATAAATAACGAAAAAAATAAAAAATAGAAATTGAAATAAGCTACTGGCAGCTAAGAGATGACCAGTCTCACCTGACGGCGCCCGTTCACGAGCATGATACGTGCATCAGTCCCACTCAGCTCAACAATTTTGAAAGGAATTGAATGACCCAATAACACGTGCCACCATCAGCGAGACATTAGAGTGAGTATGACAAGTTTTATGTAGGTTAAACAAGGAATATCTGTCTTCACATTCGGTTCTCAGAACAGTTCTCTCGACAAGGAGGAAGTCTCTTAATTTGGTCACGTTAGCTTTGTGAACATCGTGAAATTATGTTGCTCATTCGCGTTTTTATTAGCTGTCTGATGCCCCAGCTTGCTTTGTACGTCTGTTGTTTTATACGAGCAGTGAGTGGCCACAAACTATTAACTGGAAAAGCTATTTATCGCTCGATTTGGACCTAGATTAAAGCTAACGGGAAGAGCGGTGTAGTAGATAACTTGTTGAAACATTATGCTGGCTTGGATGTTAGTGTAGTGACGGTAACGGGTCGTTTGTATTGTAGGTCGAGTTTTGAAAAAAATTGATAATGGTTTAAAGGCTTGTCGTTTGGGCCCGTTTCTGAATTTAATATATTTAGTATGAATAGTACTAGCTGCTGCCAGCGGCTTTGCCCGCGTGAAAGTAGACAATTATCCCAAGGGAACATATTCCTGAGACAAAAAGTCTCCTCGTATCCTATGTGCTAATTTGGGATATGGTCTACCCGTGTACCAAGTTTCATCAAAATCCGTTCAGCCGTTTGATTGTGATAAAGTAACAAACATACCTACACACATACACACTCATAAACCTTTTCCTTTATAAAATAATATTAGTATGATTTGGAGTTATGAATGTGTCAAACATTTTCCCCAAGATACAGACTAACGTCTAGTTTGGGGATCACTGTTCTAACAGACATGTATACGCCCGGGTGTCACCATTGTGTGGACCACCCGGAGGACACGGTGGAGCACACGGTGGAGGTGTGTCCCGCTTGGGCAGAGCAACGCCGTGTCCTCGTGGGGGCTATCGGTGGCGGCGATCTCTCGCGCCGGGCCTTGGTACAGGCCATGGTCCGGAGCGAGGAGGAGTGGCAGGCGGTCGCCTCCTTCTGCGAAGCAGTAATGCTAGCAAAGGAGGCGGCCGATCGCGTGAGGCAACGGTCCTCACGCCCCAATCGCCGCCGGGATTCTGATCCCGATTTCCGGCCATCGTAGGCGCGGGCTTGCGGACGGCGAGCAATGGGTGGCTCGCCTTCCGACCGTCCGGTAACCGTCCGGACCGAGCCCAAGTCGTCGACGGCGCGTGCTGTTCCACGCGCGCCTCAAGGAGATGTCAGCAACTGTAGGGGCCTAGCAGGGTCGAAGCCTACTGGGGCCAAGGGTCTGATTCTGAAAGGAAGACTCGGCCCTGGTACGAAAGGCAATGAAGGAACAGGAGTGGGTTTTTAGTCAGTAAAAGTCTGACACTATCTCCCGCCCCGCCCAAGGGCGGGGGATGTCATAAGATGATTTTCCCACCGAAAAAAAAAAAATAACAGACATGTATATGTACCTACTTGATATTAATAAACTATTAAACAAAACAGAACCTTGACAGATTTTCGGATTAAAGTAGACTTTGCGAAATATTCGGGTTTGGATTGGCCGAAAGAGTTACTGAGGCCATGGAACGCAAAAGGCAACTGAAGTAAAGTGGGTTCTGACACTCCCTCTTGCTCCACGCAAAGCGGGAGGAGTTAATTAATGATTTCCCATCACAAAAAAATGGATAAATGAAAAATTATATTTATTTTGCAAATAGGTTTTTTAAAAACACTTTTCCACGTCAATTTTTTTGTCAATTTAAAATAGATGAAGCCGATGTTTCCTAGCTGACTGCCCTCAGAAGAAACACCGAAATAAACTCAGGGGTCAAAGGAAAGTGAAAGTTAAAATGGAGGTCACTGTCACTTATGGCTATGTGACAGTCTACTTCATTCTGTCAGTTCCAAGTCCCATGTTAATTAACGCCTAGGTAGGTTACTGTGCCTATGTATGGAAGTGCCATATTTCATGATGAGTTAACATTTCACGTTCCCTAGATATTTCAAAGTTAACGCTACACGCCTTTTTTTAAGTTCAATAGTACTTAATTGTTATGATGATTATATTTTATTGGAAGATACCTTGGGGATTGTGTTCGGTGATATCATAATATCTGACATTTGTAACTTAATTGCTAGTGTATAGCATTTTAAAGGGAACTTTGTTTATCAGTTACTACCTTAAGCTAGAACTACACCACAGTATAGAACAGTACGGAAAGTACCTACAAATGTTCGAAACGGCTCACTCACACAAACATACGCATCGACGAGACTCCTAAGCGGCTTTCGCTACTGACAGGACCATAGATATCCGTGGACAGGACCGCGAGAAACGCTTAGGAGTCTCGTCGATGCGTATGTTTGTGTGAGTGTGCCGTTTCGAATATTTGTAGGTAGTTTCCGTACTGTTCCATATATCTATACTGTGACTACATTGCGAACACGTGTGCCACACACGCCGATCTGGGCGCGTCGGTCTCCATACATTTTATATGGAAACTAGACTTGTAGAGCTACACTTGATCCACGCCGCGCTACGCCACGCGACGTCGTTACAAATCAGGCGTGGTCCACGTATGCGTCGGTCTAATGTAGTTCTAGCTTTATTCTGTCTTCTTGGTTCTTCAATATCGTCCTTAGGAATTGGCAAGAAGTGGCTCAGGGCTTTAAGCCTCTTCTATTCTCGAACAATGGTTCCTCCCTCAACCTCCCTCCATTACTTATGGAGGGAGGCCTTTATCCAGACAGTACAGGCTAGATATAATACTTATAATATATAGGGTGACTGGCAATTAGTGTACGATACTTAAACATGTGATTGTGCTCATGATAGCCAACAACTTTTACTATGGGAACAAACCTGAAATCGCGAAAAAAAAATCAGCTGTTCAGTACATTTATGTTTGCCTAATGCACTGAACAGCTGATATTTTTTTCGCGATTTCGGCTTTGCTCCCATAATAAAAATTGTTTATTATCATGAGCACAATCACGTGTTTAAGTATCGTACGTACACTAATTGCCAGTCACCCTATATAGGTATATATCATTAGCATGATAGCATCCGCTTATCCGCGTGAAATACTCGTAAGTCCTTCTTCTCATTATAAATGAAAGCCAGGACAGCTCATATCCTGGATAAAAGCCTGTGTTAAACAGGCTTTTATCCAGCGCGTCAACGCGCCGTCGACGAGTTGGTCTTGGTCCGGACGGTTACCGGACGGTCGGACAGCGAGCTCGCTGGGCGGCTGAGGCGTGAGGGCCGTTGTCTCGCGCGTGCTGCCGCCTCCTTTACTAGCATTACTGCTTCGCAGAAGGAGGCGACCGCCTGCCACTCCTCCTCGCTTCGGACCATTGCCTGTACCAAGGCCCGGCGCGAGAGATAGTTGATGCCGATCGCCCCCCACAAGGGCACGGTGGTGCTCTGCCCAAGCGGGGCACACCTCTACCGTATGCTCCACCGTGTCCTCTGGGCGGTCCACACAGTGGTGTCATCCGGGCGATTCTTCCGCACGAATCCGGTGCAGGAACCTCCCGAACTGACCATGTCCGGTGAGAACCTGCGTCATGCGGAAGGTGAGGACGCCGTGAGGTCTTTCCAGTCACTCCCCAAAGAGGGGTCAAAAGTTTTTAAAGTTTTTACTTACCGCTATAATTATGGTGTACCCATCTCTGTAATTAGTTGAGATAATAATTCAACTTCAAATATTTAAAATAAAAAGATTTCATCTAGTTTTCTATAAAAATATAGTACTCGTATGTCCCATAGATAATTGTTTGCTAGTATCATAGCAAGTGTCCTAGTTTATCGTGTCCTCGTTTGGCATCATCATTCTCGTTCATTAATCTACCAGTGGTATTTAATTACTCATGCATGCTTGTCAGTTGTGAGCACTCTTATAAGCAATAATGGAGTTATAAAAACCTGGCTAAGTATGTACTTTTTCTATCCACGTTATATGTTGATGGTTTCTTAGGTTAAGTTCTGGTCATCACAAGCTCTTCCTAAATATTCGATTATAAAATGTGGATTAAATAATAATTATTTATTTGTTTCAAAGAGTATTGTTCATTGAGTCCAAAGCCAAGGTAGCTGCTAGAAA
This sequence comes from Mythimna impura, assembly GCA_905147345.3. Taxonomy (NCBI): domain Eukaryota; kingdom Metazoa; phylum Arthropoda; class Insecta; order Lepidoptera; family Noctuidae; genus Mythimna; species Mythimna impura. Next base: position 10,213,944 of record LR990342.1, on the reverse strand, counting down.
ACTAGGCGTTCTTGCAAAGGTCCGACGGTACTTTACACCGGGACAGCTTCTAATGTTATACAAAGCACAGGTCCGATCGTGTGTTGAGTACTGCAGTCACATATGGGCTGGTGCTGCAAAATGCCATCTAACAGCTTTGGACTCAGTGGAAAGGCGTACAAAGAGGCTAATTGGGGATCCAGATTTGGTTAAGTCCAATCTACAAAGCCTCGAGCACAGGCGCAGGGTAGCCAGCCTATCGGTGTTTTACAGGTTGCATTTTGGAGAGTGTGCGTGGGAATTGCATGACTTGATTCCGCCATCTCCTTTCTACCATCGGACAACCCGACGTACGGCGAGTATTCACCCTTACGTTGTTGAAACTTCAACGGTCCAGATTAAGCGTTTCGCTTCGTCGTTTATACCGCGTACATCGAAGGACTGGAACAATTTGCCTGCTGCGGTCTTCCCGTCCAACTATAATTTTAGTGCCTTCAAGGTAAGAGTGAATAGGTTCTTAATAAACTAGTGCGCCTCACCATCAATGATTGCATCACTGCTTACCATCAGGTGGGATCGCAGTCAAGCACTGGTTTATATCAACAGACGTCGAGCAATGGTTAGCTCGCGGTCCGGCAGTCCGGTAATCGACCGGACCGAGCCCCAGTCGTCGACAGCGCGTAGTGATCCACGCGCTCATAAAAGAGATGTCAGCAAACCGTAGGGGCCCAGGACCGCTAGCACCGCAGGGGTTTTCAGAAAATGAAACCTGTAGTCCTAGAACGCAAAGGGTAACTGAAGGGACACAGTGTAGTTTTAGTTAGTAAAAGTCTGACTCGCCTTACCGTTCCACCCAGAACGGGAGAAGTCATTGGATGATTTCCCAACTTAAAGACTTCCGAAAATAAAGTAATTTTATATTTTTTTAAATGATCTTTTCTCTACCAGTGGTTCACATTTAACTAAATATAACGATATCAGTTATTCTATACCAGTTTGTTTGTTAACCGGACGTGTTGTGTCTGGCTCGTGGTGTTTACGACATGTGTTGTCAGACAAAACAATAACAAATGCGATGCGTAACCGAACCCGTCGATATTACATTTACAATTCTATAGTAGTTTTTAGAGTAATGTTAAAGCTCCCACAGATAACTTTGGAGCTTCAATATGATTCTTTCTATATTTTTCACATGTGTACGTAAATATAATATTTTTCATGAAAAAGTGTAGTTGCAAGTTCAAGACAATGATTGTCTTACCGTCGTGACGAGCCAGTCTATTGCAGCCTTTACAAATTATGGCGCATTAATTACAACTGTACAAACCAGTTCATTTTTTAAGAATACTTTTATGACTTGATAAAATTCTTAATGTACGTTTAACGTGAAGATCGGCTACTTATCTACCCACGCCAGCTGTAAGTGTCACCATAGGAAAATTTAATAGTGTTGTGCTATCCTCGGAGCCTTGTCGCAACTTGTCAACTTATACCCAAGCACTATCGTGATACTCGGAACTGTTATTTCTGTCATTCGCTTGGAAAGGTGATACGGTCGGAGATACTGTCTCTTGTTGTACAAATACATACAAGTTAATTAAGTACGGTGTTCCCACGTTAGTGTTTTGCTACTGGACTATCTTGAATGTTACTAATTGAAAGTCGAAAGCTGTTATTTCAGCTGTTTTCAATACAGTTTTTTAGGTAACCTACTAAATATAATTGATTACAACTATTGCAGAAAATACGAAATTAATAGGCGTATAATATTATTTCACAACGTTTTCATAATCCTAAATAAAAACCTTTGTAAATGTTCTGCCAGTTTTAAAGTAAATTTTAGCACAAGTTATTAATAAATCCGTTTGCATGTTTAAATGCGGCCAAGACACCAAGTGATCATATCACACAGTATCATTAGAGAGGTACAGCAAGGACATTGAGCGACTTAGTATCAGGTGGCAATCAGCGTCACGCTCCAAGTATTCACTCCGTTCACATGACGTATGTCATACGCGGGGAATAATGGGAAATAAACGCGTGCTTCGGATTCTTCAACCGCCGCGCCGCTCGGGTGTTAGGTACACCTATTGTATGGCATTTGTTCTTACATACTTCCATGCATTATGCACCGATATTGTGCAATATTATGTTACGATGTCGAGTCGAAGCATTGTGATTATAACCTTTTTTCTATCGTTACCTCATTTATTGTGCAGGATTTATTAGTCATTAGTAAGGTGCAATTAGCGATTAATAAATGATAAAGAGAATTTTCCAGATTTGCAATGCTGGCGTTAATGAAGAGTCATGAGTGAATGGAGGCGAGTGTGTTAATGAAGAATTATGAATAGTGAGTTTGAGTGAAATATGTTATTGTGCTTCAGAATTTGTTAATTACGAGGTTCATTATCTGAAACAATAGTCCATATCAAACATCGGATTTCAGGACGTTTAATACTAAAATCCGTTAGGTAATATATTTTTTTAATAGTTTGAAATGGAATCAGATTTTGTGTTTTTAATAGCCTATATTGTGTCCCACTGTTGAACAAAGGCCTCCCCTATCTCCTTCCAAACCTCTCTGTCTAGGGCGATCTCTGGCCAATCATCATGTTCTCGGAATCAGATATTTTCACAATATTCCAATTCTCCAGTTGTGTTTGAAACTAGTCTATTTATCACAGTCATAATACATTCATAAGAGCTGCATAACATTTCCCACGCCCTACTATAGATCTTTTCAAAACAGTGTAATCAACGGTAACAACAAGTTTGTAATCAATCTAATCAAGTTAAGCTTTGTAAGCAGTTCTCAGTAGCGTACCGTACAGTTGAACATTATCTCAATGGGTGAGATGATCTCGAGGCGAAAGGACCCGTATAAGGCATCGAAATAATCCGGTAACATCGATATAGTGCAGTGGTGCAGTTACGTTCCCACGATACCCATTCCAATATCCGATTGGCTCACCTACATTGTACCTAATTACTTTTATATTACTGCGCATTATAGGCCAGCAAATTATACATCGTAGTCATTTGCTCGGCTACTTAATTAGATAATTAATTATCGTACGTTGAGCCTACGGTTATTCATAACATCTCTTGTAGTGACTGAGTGCGTGCGTGTTTTAAATAAACATGTACTGAAGGGATCCGAGATAATAAAAATATTTATTCGCGTTATTATAGTGTAGGATTTATTCCTACGAAATAACTCTTTTATATTAAAATTTAAAAAAAAATCGAGCCATCCGTCTGACAGCCTTTCTAAGGACGCTTTCAATTTATACGTTTTTTGACGGCCTGTTGCGGTGGCGATGCGGTGCATTAGTCGTACTGCGTACGGACGATCGTATTTTTCATACAAAGCACTCGGCGCGGCGCCGGTACCGTCACAGAATAAGTACCGCGAATGGTCCGACATGAAACGTCTAAATTGAAAGTGCTCTAAATCTCTATTTTAATATTCTTTATTTCAAACTCGAGTGTGTTTTTCTTATACTATATAAAATAATGTTTCATTAGTTTTAAATCCTCTAAAGAGGTAGGTTACCGATACGATGGGGATCTCTACATTCCCCGAGTCTTACACTCTCTCTAGCTCCATTCTAAGCCAGGAATTTTAAGATGATTTGCCACCTCAATAAAAAAAGTCTATGTATTAATGATTTAATTGAAATTAGGTATCACCATTTGGTCTAAGGTTTCAGTCAGTTGTTTTGTTCGGTAGGTGCTTACCATACACATAGTGGGCTCTATCAAGGTATATGAACATATCTCATATAGAGCCTTTTCTTCTTTAGATAATATATATAAAAAATCTAAAAGTCACAGATCCATGCGGTTTGGTCCTCATAAATGCGAGCCTTTATTCAAAAGTGCTAAGATCTTTTCTCCACGCAGCTTATTTTTATATCACTAGTATATCCTGACATGTAGGTAGCTACAAGACAGTTTCATTCACCGTGACTTACGCGAAATCCGTCGTACGGCAGGATCTCCTAAAATAACTTAGCAAAAAAACAGCGATAATGCTTAGCGATGACGGGATGTTGACCCGTTACTCACAGCGATAGAATATGCTTTAGACTGGTGACATCCTCAGGAACACACGCAGTTACAAGCATGCTTTTTATATGTTTGCTTAGAGATCCGCGTGTTAGTTTAGGATTTGAATAATCAAATGTTTTCACATCAGTTAAGTGTCTGAGATAGTTCAAGGTTTAAACTAAAAAATCCCCAGTTAAAAACAAATTGACATGGGCTATTATTATGTTTATGTCAATTTGTTTTTGATTTTAGGAGATTTTTTTTTGAGTTTTCGATTAGAATTAATGATTCTTTGATTGGATAGTGTTTTGGGTTCAACTCCGTATCTCTTGTTATTAGAAACGATTTTTTACATTCATTTCCGTGATTACGTTTTATTATTTTTGTATGGTTATTTATATTTTCTTCATTGAAAATTCCGAAAGGTAACGTTAAAATTCTTTAAAAAAAATACCATATCCCACCCAACGTATCCTTCGGTTATCTGTATTGCACCGATAAGCTCTTTAAGCTTGATTTACAAATCCCTTCTCACAACATTGCCTTATTTAAAGCAGTATTTATTCTTCATAACGTATCATTATCAGTAAGCAGCTGCTACTTCGTGCCTACAAAGTAAATGTGAGTCGTTCATTCAACGGTGCGCGTGATTACAAACCAAACTACTGCATTTATTTATCTGGTTGCTGTATTGACTTAATAATATAAGTACTGTTTAGGTAGGTACAGTTTGCTAGTCTAAAAGTCATTCAAAAGGCAATGCAGAGGGCTATGCTCAGAATTACCTTGTATGATCGAATTAGAGATGAAGATATCCGCATGAAGACCAAAATTACCGACATCGCCCGTAGAATCGTCAAAAAGCGAGGGCAGGGCACATTGCTCGCTGAACAGATTATCGATGGGGCCATAGGGTTCTGGAGTGGCAATCATGTACCGGAAGACAGAGACACCCACATAGTGGACAGATGTCCTGATTAGAGTTGCGCAAATCTGATGGATGCGAGACGCACAGGATAGGCCGTTTGTGGTTACACTTGCGGAAAGCTGTACAACATGATGATAATTATGTACAGTATGTGATTAACCAGCTTTAAATATGGCACATCGAGGATTGGAAAAACATTTTTTGTAGAAACATTTTTACATGGGTGTGGATGTCAAAGACGATACTTTGACATTCATAACCATGTGAAAATCTTTTCTAAATTTCGAGCCGTCGTGTTAACACCCGTGTGCACCATCCATTTGTATTTCTTATTTTATTTCCTATTTCGCTTACCATTTGATTTTGCATCGCATCCGATTTTATTTCATTGCAATGGATTTTGATTAGCTTAATTTTAGCATTTGCATACAGGTGTAGTGCTCTAGACAATAACTTCCTTTATATTTGCATCAGTAGCCAAATATACCTAATTAGCAAAATTTTTCTATAGAAGGGTAACTGTCGATCAAAGAGATAGTATATTTAATGACTTTTTTAATTTTCACGAAGTAGAAAATCGTAATTTTTACACTCCTATACTTAAACTTTCAACTACCTACGTCGGATTTAAACATTCCAGAATAAGAAACTAACATTTTTTTTTGTTTTGGCAGACCAATAATAACGGGGAATACTCCTCAAGAAGTCTTCCTCGCGTGAGGCTTGACAACGGAGCAAACGTTGGCACTGCCGGCGTCAGACTCCGCTGTTGGGCTGCACCACCCTCGATAACAGAGGAAGAAGTTGAAGAAGAAATAGAAGAAGATGCAGTCTCATTACGAGCAATGCCTGTTCAAGGTTTGTAATTTCATGTTTTATTAGTATTTTAGTTTAGCGCCATCTAGCGTCAAGTGGCAACAACTTGATGTTAAAGTACTCTATCGGCCAGATATAAGACATGTTTCTACTCGATACTAGATGGCGCTGTAATAGTTTCAAGTTCTGTAAATAGATGTCGCTACACTACTATTCGTTCATTTCCATCGGAACTTCAGAAAACTACACAAAACTTTTTCGAGTATGGAAATAGGTTACAACAATTATCAGACCTGGCGCTGGGTGCAGTATCCAAAATACGAGGACCACATTCTGTTAATTGTTTTTTTAATTAGTTATACCTACTCTTTAACCAAGAACCAAGGTTTCAGACATAGCCCGAAGAATCGCCAAACTTAAATGGCAGGGCACATTGCTCGCAGAACAGGTGGTCGATGGGGACGAAAGGTTCTGGAATGGCGACCACGTACCTGAAGACGCAGCGTTGGAAGGCCTCCCACAAGGTGGACCGATGACCTGGTGAGGGTCGCGGGAATCCGATGGATGCGAGACGCACAGGACCGGTCATTGTGGCGACATTTGGGGGAGTCCTATGTCCAACAGTGGACGTCTTTCGGCTGAAATGATGATGATGATGATGATGACTCTTTAACAATTAAGTCCTCGTACCCCTACCCCATAATCAACGAATAATTAAAAAAATAACTTACCTAGTGCTATAATTTTGACCTGTATATGACTTTAAATTTTTATGAATTTTTGCGTTTTTCGTTTCTGCTCCTATAATATTTTGTTAGGTATATGTTTTTGCGTAGTATACCCGGCTTGGATCTCAACTCCCATTGCAAGTTACGACTTAAAAATACAGATTTTTGAATTCATCATTTTTGGGTCATAACTTGCAATTAGTTGCAATGTTTCAGAGTCACGTGACTACTTGTTTCGGTTATTATGAGAAGAAGACCTACCTCGATCCGATCTTCTTCCACGATCCTTGAAGTGCATAACCACACGGATCTGGTTACGACATCGGTTTTCAACAAAAAAAAAAAATACGTACATAACACAGCGGAGGCCTAAAGAAATATGAACCAAGACATGTGTTGGTAAAATCAATATACGTTACTACGTTACTCAGACCAATAAAAAAGTAGTAGTACTTTTTTATTGGTCTCAGATCCGTTGTGGCCCATTCTGTAGACAAATCCGTTGGCAGATTGTAGTCCTCATGCTCATATTTTGCCTGCACTCTATTTACTAGAACAATAGCCTTTGTTTTTGTGTTTTTTGTTTATTAAATGCCACTTCAATGCCACTTCAGTTATAGCGATAGAAATGAGGAAAAGTTTTAAACTGAAATCAAAATCACTTCAAAAACTAACTAGTAATAGGTACAAATGGACAATTATTTATGAACAACATCGAGTTAAAAAAGTTAAAGATGAAGTTTGGATTTTCTAAGTTTTTAATGAAAGGTCGGTTATGAAACATGATAACTTTCGCTTCTGAACTTTCAGGAAATTGTTAATTGGATGAAGTAGGGCAAATGTATTAACATACCTATTTACCCGCTAGCTTCCGCGAAACCAAACGAAGTACCACAAAACTGGCATTAATCATGTATAACAATAACAAGTTTTCACTTCATTAGTAAGCGTTCACTCAGAGTGACGTTTCGAGCAGTGGCACCAACAGTGGGCACCAACCTAACGCAAGAAGGGCGCGCACCGTGACGCTAGCGCACCCGCCCGTCAGGCGACTCCAATCGATTCTTCCAAATGTTTCACGCCCCTGCTGCATACTTGTCACTTTTTTTATGACTCCTAAAATTAGTGAGAATATTAGCTTCTTCAACGAATTCCTTATCTTCGTTGCGTAGTGTCTTGTGAAACAGCCAGTCCTCGAGATTTTTTGTTGGTGGTATTGTCTCACCTTTTGGACGACGGACGCTCAGTTAAATCCTTTTTTTTCTAGACTTTTTCCACAGTTTTATTGTTTTGACTTTCATTGCAGCACGACTTAAAAGCAACAACAGTTAACAACAGGTGGGATAGCAGTCAAGCACTAGTTTGTATCAATAAAAAAATTAAAAAACTGCATCTGACGTGGACGAGGAAAACTTTGAATTTGATTGTTCTCATTTAGGAAACATAGCTTTGTTATATTTATGGCAATGCCTAACCAAGATATAATACTAAGAACTTGATAGGTACGAATAGAAACTTAAAGATACGAACCAGGAAGGAAATAATGGTTCTGGAGTGGCCACCGCGTACTGAAATACGAAGCGCTAGAAGGTCTTCCACAATGTGGTTCGATGACCTTGTAAAGGCTGCGAGAATTAGAGGCACATAAGACCGGTCATTGGGGAAGCCTATGTCCAGCAGTGGACGTCCTTCAGCCTTCAAATGATGATGATGAAGAAGAACTAGAAATTAAGATCGATCGCGAACGGTTGCTTAAAAAACGGGTACCGTAGAAGTGGTTCCACTTCAAACCAGAAATAAAAAAATGCCCAACTAAAAACTTGTAAAGCCACTTGACAAATAGTTGCCATAATAATTTATGAAGTTTAATAATACATACATATGTTTTTCCACTGCGCGGCCGTATTGCGATTGGACACGCGACAGAGCGTTCGGTGTCCCTTCGGGCGTCTGGCGCAATCGAGCTAAAATGGGCACAATTAGGGCCCCAGCAGTTTTTAATTGACATCGGTCCCTCGACTCGTGTGGGCTGCCCGTTGCCCCACCCTGTTACTATCAATCTCCGAGTTGATACGCAAATATGTACAGGAGTACTACTACAGCACTTGATTTTATCTGGCTGTAACATGAAACAAAACAAAAGGGGTTGAATTTGGTGGCATACACAAATATCAGAAAATATTTTAATATTTCTGTGTTGGCATAGCTTGGGTTTCTTTCACAGAAATGTGGTTTCTGTATTTTACGGTTGCTACGGGCTGAATATTAGATTACCCTGTGCGATATGACCGCCTATTGTACTTAAACTTATTTAAAAAATGTTTTTTCTTTGTTAAGTTAATAATAATTATTATGAGCCGCACGGGTTGATCATCCAAGTTAAGCAACGCTTGCCGAGGTCGGTCAGTGGATAGGCATTAATTTCATACTGAGCCTCCCGGCCTTGGAAATTACGTTATTTGAAGACCTTAAGACAGTCTTTACAGTTATTCAGAAGATAAGAGATTCTGACACTGGTGTCAATACTTCTTAGCAAGACTATAATAGTCTTGTATTTATTTATTTGGAACATAGGCGGACTTCATGCAACAAGGCATTCTCTACCAGTTTAACCTTTGGGTTAAAAGAAACTCCAATGTGGTAGGTGTGAACAATAAATAAATACTAGATATTTCAGATGTTAACAATAGATGGTAGGTTCTTAGAACTAGAAATTAGTTGCCTATTAAGGCATTGCAATTTAGATGATCACAAATAATTTAAAAAATTGAGTTACGAAGATTTTTCCGATTCGCAAAAAAAGTTTTTTTTTTTTGTGACGTACACATTTACTACAAATTTACAGTTTTCAGATTTTTCCCTATACTTGTGCTATGAGATCTTGCTACATGCCAAATTTCAGGATTCTAGGAAGTACCCTATGAATTTTGATTTCTTTGAGAGTGTCGAAATATACTTTTATTGCGACATAAACGACCGTATCTTTTTTTTTTCTTTAACTCAGAAGTTTGATCTCTTAATTTCAAATCGATACCTCCACGCGTTCCCGAGATAAAGGGTCTTGACAGATAGACAGACTGACAAACGGACAACAAAGTGATCCTATAGGAAAAAAGAATATACATTCTAAATTTTACAGTTCAGCAGTTTACATTATCTATTTTAAAACATTATTTTTAGTCTATGTGAAACCTGAATATAGTTTGTTCAAAACCAGTAATTGAATCGATTCCAATAATTTTTACATAATATATACCTAATATAATATTTTTTCTCAAGAATATTTAAAAAAGGTCACAAGTTGGACACCATCGACACTAAGTACAACACAGGTCACGGCAGCGGCGGTCACCGCACAGCTGGGTGCGAAAGCAAAACAACCCCTCAGCCACCCGGATGGCCCGGTGACTATGTATTTGTGCGGATAATCAGGTAGCGTAACAAGCTTATAACTTTGTGATTTTTCATGATACAGTTATGAAATTTTTTACGTCGATTCTATACATAAAAGTATTAGACTCGTGTTTCGGGTTTTGCGTAAACTAAAACTAAGGTTGTATTAATTATCATTATTCAAATATTTTATATTATCTATTATATTATTTATCATTTTCATACATTTTATATTATCTATTATATTATTTATCAATAAGCATACATTTTCTATTATATTATACTATTCTAATGATTTATATCACATCTACATAACCACCACCAATTATTAACTCAAAATAATTATAATAATTAAGACGAAGACCAAACTAAGGTTGAGAGGACTTCAAGTGTCGTGTATTCGTGTTACCCAGTTTCTGAGCTGTAGAAATTAGATAGAGGTCACTCTAATATACAGTTAAATCCGCTTAGATTTAAAGCCGAACCCAACATAGTTGGGAAAAAGCTAGATGATAGGTTTTTGCTACAATTAATGCATGTATAATAAATAATGGAGCGTAGTCTTCAGAAAGCGTAGCTCTATCTGTACATAGCCTCAACATTATTTTCAAAACATCACGTTTCTAGATATCTCAAATTGAAATATGTACTTATGTTATTTAAATAACTACTGTATGTTCACTTTATTAACATGTAACCTGTCCGTATTAATTTATTCTATAAAACAATGAACATAATGTTGAATTTTGTATAGCGTAAGAAAAACTCTATTAATTATTATCCTTTTGACCGCCAGTCAAATTAAATGACAAAGCAAAATGTGTCCAGCACGCCATCGTCACGACTACATGACAGACTTAACCGCTAATAAATCTTATAAGAAATCGTTTTTCTTATTTGTGTTATTAAAGCATGAAATCGCCGAGTTTTCATTCCATTTGCTTTTTTTGATGTAACGGCCATAAGATTATATAACCAGTTGTGGAATATTATATTATTATTATTATAACCAGCAGCACCAACTTTTGGTCAGCATAGAGTCATATAGACGAAATCGTTGGTAGAAGTTTTAACAGATTTTGAAGGTGTTATAAAGATCGTTTTTTTTTTGTAGGTGGGAAATTCATCCAATAACATCCCCGCTCTGGAGCGGAGCGAGAGGGCGTGTCAGACTTTTACTGACTAAAAACCCACTCCTGTTCCATTTTTGCCTTCGTCCCCAAGGCCGAGTTTTCCGAGTTTCAGTAGGCTTCGACCCTGTTGGGCCCCTACGGTTTGCTGACATCTGCACGTGGCGCACGTGGAACAGTACGCCCCGTCGACGAGTTGGGCTCGGTCCGGACGGTTATCGGACGATCGGACGGCGAGCTACCCATTGCTCGCTGTCCGCAAGCCCGCGCCTACGGTGGGTTATAAAGATGGTGCTGTTGACTTTGAAAATATTTTATTACTATGACCTTGTTATCGAACCATGGTGATAGCCTAAACCTGTTATGGCTATTTAATCTCTAACTTATGCCCTAATCTGGGCAATTGAAGGACACGGGTGGGGTTTAGTCAGTAAAACTCTGATACGCCCTCGCGTTCTACTCTAGAGCGGAAGAAGTCGATGATTACCAATCTCAAAAAAAAAAAATGAATAAAGGCCATGCCTTGTTCTGAATACATAATTCCACTGTCTAACGGAAATCTCATAAAGCACTCACTGACTTACAAAATATATTCAACCTAATATTTAGTTTAACTAATGATTTAACTAAACTCGACTTCCTAGACCAAAATACGATTCCTGAAAATAAGTCTTTGAAGCTCGTATCCAAAATAGAACGCAGCGCGACAATACAAAAGCACGAACCATCAGTCAGCTTTCATATTTTCGAGAAGAACTTAAAATACGAACTGTTTAACCTGTCGCACGACACGACACGAACTTTGTCGGTAAGCGAACACGGGTCGATTGACGACTCCGAAATAGCGGACGTTAACGAAAAAGAAATTCTAATTTCGAACGCGAGTTTAATTTTTTTTTTCGTTTTCGTCATATTTTTGGTGGTTGGAAAACTAACCGCGGCAGTCTTAGCACTTAGTGTAGAAAAAAACCATTGATCTTTCGATGTAATTTGTTACCCTTTTTGGAGACTTCCTGATTAAGGAAATGCTTGTTTGTTTGACTTTTTTTTAAGTTTGCGATGAACCGTTTGAAGATGTCACTGGCATTGGAAATTTATTGGCTAAAGTGCAGTGTGCCTTGACTCACAATGTGTTTAAATTCGGTGTTAATTACTAAGAATGAAGATAATTTGATAACCATTTCGGTTAATTGTTATTTAACGACCTGAAGTGATTAATTTCGGTCAACTTCGTGATTCTTTGTCTCATTTCTTGGGGACTGTTGCACTGTCCAGTGACTAACAGAAACACAAATTTTATTAGGATTTTTTTTTTGAAATTACGAGTTCGATGCCTCGTTTACCTAAATAAAATGTAGCGTGAGTCAGTAGGACTTGATAGGGAAGTAAAGGCGGCTTACACATCAGTTCCTACGAACTGACGCTTGTCCTGAATATTAATTCGTATTCAACACATTGTCTGTCTATAAGGACCGGCTGGTTTCCGAATAAAAACTGAATTCTTAATAGAACTGGCGTCAGTTTGCCGATCAAGTTGTTAATACCAGTGTTTCGAAAGTACTGAACAAGAAATTTCAAGTTTTTCCGTCGACTACTCTGTATTTATAAGCCAGTAAATCACTAGCTTATAGTTGCTAAAGTGTTTAGCAAAAACTTCGGAACGTTAAATAAGTATATAACTTACGAGATATACTGGATTAGTTTAATTTTTCTGTGATAGTATCTAGCATCAATATTTCATGTAGCTCAGTTGCAATTTCAGTTGTATTAATGTATATTCATTTCACCATTTCATTGATTATAAGGTGAAATGAATATATAATGTCCTGTTTACTTTATGTGTATATTTACGACGGTTTACATATAGGTATATCTCGGGCAGGAAAACTTACCGAAAACAATTCCATACATACCTACAGTTCGTGGAACAATACCAACCTACATAAACCATACATAAATATTATTGGCTTGATGTCCTGTAACACAGGGCTTTTAACAAAAACCTACTTCAGGCACTAGTCCTTAAAATGGTGGGATGTAGTTTTAGCATTAGTTACAAAAAAATAGAAATATAGTGAACAGAGAATTGAATTGAAGGGTTCAATTTTCAGACTAGATTAATAAAATATGCTAAACTGCTGACGATTCACGTCAGCATTTTCTTCGGTTTACATAGTTTTGCCTTTAATGAACGTAACTGGCTAAGGGAAAATACTCTCAAAGACCACTAAAATCTGAAATATTTTTTCAAACTATACTTATACATCATCTTTATGCTAGACATTTTATAAAATTTGCAGACTACTAATTGACAACCCACTTAATTAATTTTGTAATAAACTCAACCAAAACATTCAATAATTAAAATGGTAACAGAATATAAAAAACTGAAAAGTTTAAATCGACTTGAAAGGTGTGTCCTTAGTCCTCGCCCTCACTACCAGACAAACGTTATTGAACTTTCATGAAAGGGTTACAGCTCAGTTAGTCTACACCCTGTGGAATCGTCTATGGCTGTGTGTGCGTTGTGAGCAATACGTGATTCATGTGCTCCATATAAGGCACCGTAGAAGACCATCAATATTTTTAAGTGTCTATAGAGTTATCCTTACTCTATGACTATGTGATGGTCACTATTTCTAAATATATTGTACTGTAATATAATAGTGACTCTCTGCACGTGTTGGTTTCGACTGTAAGTGCAGAGAGTACCTGTCACAAACAAATAAATAAATACAGAGAATATTAGTCTATTTTTATATATTAGTAATGATCGCCCACCGCTTTGTAAAGGTCGTGAACTTGATTTTCCGGTCATGTGACTTGTCATTATAATAGTTTAAACCACAAAAACAATTAATTCAAACACCATGTTAGTAAAGAAAACTATATGTATGCATAAGTGTAAATTGATAATTTTAATAACTGATGACCGAGTTGCATATCGATGCACATTTTAATACGATCGTAAAGCACGATACAGACATGCAGTCGGCATGGGCATGGCATGTAGGCGGGGAGTCTGCGACATTAACGAATATCATCCACAACGTTTTCAACCCTGCCAAATATAGCTCGCGGCGTTTTGGATGCAACCAGTGATTCATTATAATATTTCCAATATTGGACGCGATGCATTTCCAGTGTCCGTTGATATCAGCCGGCGACAGAACTGATATAGCTACTGTCTATTGTCTCTTGTAATGAATTGTTAGGGCTGCCACGTTCGTGTCATAGACAGACGGTCGCGCGCTACGCTGGCTCTTGTGAAAAAGTCCGATGATCGATGATGAAGAATAGACTTTTCAGATGCATTGTCTTTCTTCTATTTAAAATAGGTGTGAAATGTAAGAGCAAAGTGAATAAACACCTCATAATAACGCATTGTAGTTAAACTTAATCGCTGTGTGAAATATTAAGCAGTAAACATAAAAATAAAGGAAAGTAAACAAACGCAGTTAAGTAATTAACCATAATTATGTGTGCTTTCTCTGGGACGCGCATACGACAATAGAGTCATTTCGCTGAAAAATCGTGTGCGGTTCGGATTTTAATTGTTAATAAGCGGAAAATTATATACGTTGATTGTGACTTGTGAGTGACGCCCCTACTTTTCTCTGAGTCAATGGCGGCAGACGCGAGGCTTACTCGGCGTCCCGCCAGTGTGCGTCGCCGCTTCCGACTCGCCACACTGCGGAGCCGAACACCGATCGGTTTTTTTAAACTTTGAAAACTATCGGGCGCGATTTTCTTCTATCAAAAAAATTTTACCGCACAACGTGCTTTTGTGATTGAAAGTAAAGTTCAGTGCGTGGAAATTTATTAGAAGTTATAAAATCTGATAGTGATAGTGCTATTGTGCTGTGTTTTGTGATTCGATCAGCTGTTTTGGAATTAACGTCATAAGGTTTCTGTTGTTCTGTGTAAACATTTGCAAGAAATTGGTTTTGGGTTACTAGTATTTCGGAATAGTTTGAAATAAATTTTATTGCTAGCAATACGACACGACACTGGATATACGAAAGAATTTGACGATTACTTATAGTTTAACCAAGATAATATGTATGATGTTTAACTGATTGTAACTGATAGCCCATTGACAAAACAATCATATTGACAGCTGCCATTAAATTCCGATTGGAGGCTCCACAGGGTATTTAGGAATGCATTAATTATAACGGATTTTATTCACAAGGCAGAATTGAGATATAACTTTATTATGAACTTCAGCTGCCTATAGCCTATTGCTGATTATAGTTATTTTGTCTACTTTACGCAATTCATACTTAATATTATAAATATGAAAGTAACTCTGTTTGTCACGCTTTCACGGTTAAAGTACTGAACCGATTTTGATGAAATTTAGTATAAGGTAAGTTTGAACCCCAAGGAAGGACATAGGCTGCTTTTTATCTGGCTTCGACATCGATTTCGCGGCCGCAATAATCGACATTCATACAGACGGAGTCGCGGACATCAAGATTAGTTAGATTAATTTGAATCTTATACCTTAGTACTACATGCCTTCTTGGTAGATATTATCTTGAGATACACGCGTAGGCGTTAGATTGATTATTATTTACTACTAAATCAATGTACGATCGACAACAAAAGTTTTAACACTAAATTTGCGGATAAATGACTGATCAATGGAACCGATCTCACAAGCCTGGTGACCAGTATTTTGTGGGCTATTTGGTCGTGGACTCTCATCAAAAAATTCTAATGATATATAGGAATTTATCTCATCGCTTGACCGACTAGGTTCCACTGTACAACCTAGACATTCCTACACGTCTCGAATGTATGAATTTCTGCCACCGTCTTCGCCCGCGTGAAAGTAGAAAATAACTTCAAGAAGGATATAAAGCAAATCTGTGACCTGCTCTATCTGTGTGCCAAGCTTTATTCAAATCTGTAAAACCGTTTGAGCGTGAAGGAGTAACAAACATACAAATATACTCACTCGCATACTTTCGCTTTTATTATAATATAATATAGTGTGCTGTTAAGATATCAGGCATTCAGATGGCTATATTAATTTCCTTTATATATAATACATTATTTATTTATTACAGCTTGGAGGACTTACAGCTTATTAAAAAGAAAAACAATCTTAGACGACAGCTAATCAAATTATTTACATTTCCCTATAAAAAGTAAAATAACAATAACTGGAGCATTTTTCATCCAAAGATTGACTGGTAGAGAATGCCTTGTTGCATTAAATCGGCACAAAGTTTAAGGTTGTTTTTAATACTTAATAATTTAATGCAACCTTCACACGTTGCTTAGCTGAATAAAAAAGGACCACGGATCAGCATCCGCTGGCAACACATGCGTAGGAGTCTGTCAACTACGTTCTCACAGTTTGTCTTGTCTTAATTGATTATAAGTACTATAATTATGTTTATAATAAATAATACGCGGCAATGTTAGAAGCAGGGTCATTACGAAGAGGCCTCAGGCTCAACAGATATATAACTGACGATGTTAAAGCTATGAGTAAATGTTATAAAACATCTATGGATTAATCTAGGTATCCAATATCTAGATAAGCTTTTCATTCAAGTGCTTAGTTTACGATGTATCAATACTGAAGCCTACCATGAGCTCTTAAGAGGGTCCTTTTTCACTCGCCTATCGTCAACATCGAGCATGGTTTAAAAGCTTGTTACTTCGTCTAACGCAATCCAACGCTATGTTTGACGAAAAGGCAACTCGAATAAAAAAAAGTAAAACTAAAACCCGACTACGACAAAAAAAAGACGCTGAAAAAGTATGAAACAAGATTTTCAAGATGCTGAAATAAACAAAGTAACTGGAAAAACAAGAATAGAACAAAAAGAAAAGCCGTAGTCACACGCTATTAAAGTGTTTCGATTATTACCTACCTATAACGTGTGACTACGGCTTTTCTTTTTGTTCTATTCTTGTTTTTCCAGTTACTTTGTTTATTTCAGCATCTTGAAAATCTTGTTTCATACTTTTTCAGCGTCTTTTTTTTGTCGTAGTCGGGTTTTAGTTTTTTACTTTTTTTTATTTGATAGATTTTGGTGTTAAATCA
Source organism: Mythimna impura (assembly GCA_905147345.3). Taxonomy (NCBI): domain Eukaryota; kingdom Metazoa; phylum Arthropoda; class Insecta; order Lepidoptera; family Noctuidae; genus Mythimna; species Mythimna impura. The sequence continues at coordinate 10,196,847 of LR990342.1, read as the reverse complement.
CTGTGCTTCTATACTATTTATTTTGGTATGAACAAGTGAAGTCCTTTCAAATGATACCAAAACGACGTATTTATCTTATTTTTTTTAACACAATACTTTTTGTCTACTAGAGGGCGCCACATTGAATTTTGATGATATTTTTTTATAAGTACCAGTGAAGCCTTTTCAAATTATATGAAACACGGTATTTTTTTTTTTTAAGGTGGGAAATCATCCAAATGACTTCTCGCGTTCTGGGTGGAGCGCGAGGGCGTGTCAGACTTTTACTGACTAAAACCACACCTGTATCCTTCAATACACACACACACACACACACACACACACACAAACACGGAAACGACGACGACGGACGGATTTTCAAGATGCTGAAATAGACAAGGTAACTGGAAAAACAAGAATAGAACAAAAAGAAAAGCCGTAGTCACACGTTATTAAAGTGTTTCGATTATTACCTACCTATAACGTGTGACTACGGCTTTTCTTTTTGTTCTATTCTTGTTTTTCCAGTTACCTTGTCTATTTCAGCATCTTGAAAATCTTGTTTCATACTTTTTCAGCGTCATTTTTTTTTTGTCGTAGTCGGGTTTTAGTTTTTTACTTTTTTTTTATGAACAATCGCGTAACCCTAGCTGACATCTCTTTAAGGCACGACGGCGAGTTACACATTACTGGCTGTCCGCAAACCCAAAATTTTTGGTATAACGCAATCGGCATAGGATTTCTTAAAGAAAGTGACTATGAAACGTCTCGAAAAAAGGTGGCTGACGTGCCGACTCCAAATAATTAATAACTTAAGGCCTGTTTATTCTTACTGGAATTGTAAATATTAATGTAATAATAACGATACCCGGTATAATTCTTATTCTGTTTTTAAACCACTGAAATGCCAAGTGAACGTAAACAGTAAGCAATCCTAGCAGTGTTGTAAAATAACGTCCTAATATAGTACTTTATGAGTGTAAACAGCACACGTACCTAAGTATACAAAACCATAATTTACAGGTTGACATTATTATGCGATATAAGTTTCTGGCGAAATTAAAGTAATTATTTTCATATTAATGACACGTGTACAATTACAAACTTAGAAAGTGAACCTAGCGGCTCTCGCTAAATGTACAAGTTTACCTTAATGACTGACCCGAGCCTACCGTCATTATCATTACGCACATTGGAAGTCTATGTACATAGATGTCAAAGTGTTTTACATACTAACCCGTGAGAATTCAACGTATTTCTGAGATTTTGTTTTTTGCATTCATCTGGGTAGTGCTCTAGAACGCAAGTGAAAAGTTAAAAGCATTTAGATATTCTGATAAAATTCATTACAGATGAGTCAGGCTCGCGACTGGGAATTCCGTATTCAATATTTGACTTTATAAGCAGTTTATTGTAATATTAGCTGGGGATATATTCAACCTCATTAAAGCTATGAGCTTCATGTAAGATTTAATTTAAACTGTAGAAGATGGACAGCCGTTAATAAATCTAAGCAAAGACAGGCCTTTGCGTGTTAGAGGTGTATCAGCCACTTTAAATCGTTATTCAAGCAAATAGAAGAATGATCATAATCACTGTGTCACTAATTGTTCGAGATAGCACATTAACGCGATACCGTGAAATGATTAAATTCTAAACATTCCACCTTTGCTTGTAACTGTTACAGCATAATAATTATCGATTTTATAGTTTACGTAACGTGCCACTATGATAGTAAGGTATTGCATAAAAATACCGTGCGGTGCTACCTGTCGTGTCAAACTCGATCAGAACAGCCGTTAATTGATCAGTGCGCATGAGCAGTGCTCCTTGTAAAAGTGTTATAATGACCACTTCCTGACGTGTGTGATGCAATTAACAGTAACTGTGACGATTCGTTCCGACTCGTTCTACGAGACTTCACGAAACTACGACTATGATCATGACGAGCATCAATAACAACCACGAAACATCTGAGCATCGATAAGGCTGCCTAACGAATAATGTTATATTTTTCATGAATTGATCTCAATTCCGTTACTGATTCTAACTATTCGTAGATAACTTTTCGTAGCCGATACTGAAATATTTCTACTTAGAATCCATTATACTATATTACATTCTAAACGTTATCTGAATGTCAAAAGGGGTTGAAATAGTCTGCGTGATTTTGGCAAATGAAGCACTTAATGTCATTAATCGTTTATTGGCTTGATACGCAAGTTTCTATCGAGACGTATACGCAGCTCGCAAGTAAACGGAGATGTGATCACGCGAGGGGAAATTACTGTCGATGTGGACGTGTCCACTTTCTGATGTGATAGATAAATGCTAAATGATTTGTGACAGTTACGACTGATTGCTCACTATATTGGAGTTATTGCCATTTAATCGGCAAGAAACTCCACTGTTTATGGGTAATTAGTTGGAAACGTATGGTTGATGGCAAGTTGCACGAAAGTTGTCGAAGTGTTTGCAGTAGATGAATAAATTAATTGTAGTGAGGTAAATAAATATTATAATGATGGACGTAAAAGTGAAAGGTATGCAAATTAACTTAATTGCATAAAAAACGCGTATATATATTTTTTATTTGGCCCATAATGTTTAAAAGACATTGTGTCTTTTAGATTCAACTATTGTTTTTAAATTTTTCTTGCACACTTCTCAGAACCTTGGATTTTATTGTAATTGTCAGACATCTTTGTGCAAAAGATAAAAAATAATTAGTTTTTTTATTAAACTATCTGAATAACAGATTGTATTACGAGATAACTGATTCATTCCATTGTTTCACATAATCTCGAGAAGTTTTTCAGTAGCAAATTGTTTTTTGTTTCAATGTAGAGCGAGTTTGATGATTATTTATATATCTGAGGGATCAAAAAAGTAAGAAGTGTACCTTATTATTATATATTTAGCTATATTATTGTACTGTTGTTTTACATAACATACAACAACAAGAAGCCGTGACAAAGTAGAATTATCGCATAAACTAACCGCAGTGAATTGTAGCAGTCATACTAATAAGATTAGGTTTTAAAATGTAAGTTTTAAGTTATCAATTTATCTTTCAGAGTTTGCAATATTTCTCATTTTGCAAAATTATTAATGTAAATAACAAAACGGGGAATCAGATTATTGACAAACATTTCAATTTACAGCTTTACGAGTTATATAATAAACTTAATGAGTAGGTACTAAAAGTTATTGAGGTACCTAGCCCTTATTTTTTGCTAGGCATGTAAATAACTTAATTTATTTAAAAAACATATCTCCATAGGAAGAATCTCTTTCGGTACTCGATATAATGCTAACTATGCACTGTGACCGCTGGGCCAGTCTTCTTTTAGTGGGTGCCTAAAGACAGACGCAGTTTTCGAAGCTGGCTCAGGAAAATTTCGGGAGACGACCTGTATTTGTATTGTTAAGGCTGGTACGAGCCGGTACCGGAAAATAATTCCTGGTAGGACTTGGGAGAGCCCTTTGACCAGTTGTGGAACGGCTAATACAAAAATAAACAAAAAATACAAATTGCATTACACGTAAAGAACAAAGTTATGCGCGCTTTAGTTAACTAAAGCACTTAACTACAGTAAAATCATAACGAATAAACGTGTACCTATAAAGGTAAACAAGGCCTCATTTGCGGTCAATTTATTCACTTCAGGAAGCATAAATGATCTTAATTCAGTAAATTTAAATTTCCTTATTTACTTAAATGTTAAATCACAACAAAGTAGTGATGTTTATTGGCACTGAATGGTAGTAATTACTGGTGTTTATCACGGTAATTTAAGGTGACACTTTTTGTAAGAATTTTTTGTACTGCGTTTTATTTTTTGTTAAATGTGGTTTGGATAAGAAATTGATTGAAGTGGCATCAAATGCATGTCTAGAGCGAATGGTCCAGATGATTCAGGTAGTAGACCGAATCTGCCGAAACGATCAAGCATAGATTGGCTTAGGACCGCAGTCTATCAAAATGTGCGTTAGCCTCATTCTCATAATTTCTACTTCCCTTCTAAATGATATTTTTCTAACTCTTTCGCTATTATTTTTGGACTGTTTTGTCTCAGTGCTTTTGGTGGTTTCTTTTATAGACTTCGCTTTCAGAAGTTGCAATAATTGGTTCTGTAACTGTTGTGAAGAAACGTAGCTTCGTCTTCACTCTCCAAGTTCTCTATTTATTTTGCCTAATGACGTACGGATAGCGTCATCAGCTGGTTACCCCCCTTTTTCTGAGATATTTTAATGTGAGAGGGGTACCCAATTGATGCAGCTGCTTGTACGTGACTTTTAGAACTAAATTTCTTTAAAAAGGGAAAAGAAAAACTCATTCCATTACTATATCGATCTATGACGCAACGATATCTCTTGATCTAAAAGCCTTATCATAATCAGCGGCACTCATGCGCAGCTTGTCAAACCGCAATTTCCCCAGCACAGTGAAACTTATGTCTTTAGCGAAAGTTGACTCGATACGTTATTAACATTGTGGTAACATTTTCCCTTCCATTATATAAGTTAACATTAATGGCGCCTGGGCTATAGAGCCAATGGTCGTCGAGGCCGTTGTGCTAAAACGTAAATACGTAATAAGATTACCTGTGATGTGACATTAATAGCATTGAACCGTAATTAATTGTTAATGCAATTAAATGGGAAAGTATTGATATACAAAATCAGGTGCACACACACACAAAGTAGAAACAAGTATGTAGAAACTTAAATTTAAAAAGAAACAAACAATAATATTGTGTTTCTCACGGCTGCACCAAATAGGTCCTGTTCAGCAAGTGCAGTAGTTGCTTGACGCTGGTTTCCAACTGATAAGTTTTGAGTGTGAAAGTGGATGGTTGTTAAGGTAGGGGAAGAGCAGAGAAACAATGGTTGGATTATGTTAAAGTGATATGACTTAAAATGAGATAATTTTTGTGTTTCTGGTAAATAGAGATGGCGGCATATACGTGCTGCGCCAACTTCAAATAGGTACATTGGGATAAAGACCGGAGGCCGGAGGTTTTTATCAGGTGGCATGTAATAATAACTCCTCCCACTCTGCATGGAGCAAGAGGAAGTATCAGGCTTTTAATGACTATAACCCACCAGTGTCCCTTCAGTTGCCCTTTGCGTTCCAGGGCTGCGATAACTCTTTCGAAAAATCGCGTAGCCCAAGAACGTGAGGATATTGAGACAAATACATAGTTGTGTATCTTATTTTGGCAAGAATATTCTAATGCTACAAGACATAAAATTGCTGATTCATGATTATCATCGCCAAAGATACAAGAAAATCAATATCGGATGAGTGCTTACGTAATGCGTAGACTGACCAGGAAATAGATGTTACAATTTATTATATCCATTGTCAACTCTGTAATGTGCATTAGACGTAGGATATTATGCCTAGCGAGCTGGTGAAAGCAAACACTTGGATAAGATTGTTTTCAATTAAAGTGAGATCACGTTCATAATTAATTTTATTGCCTCTATTGAGCTGTCTGCCTGATAGCTATCTAAATTGATCCTTAGCTTTAATTTGTAGTTGCATTGGTAGGCCGGCTGGAAGAATACTATCTTGATACTTCATCTACAACAGGGAATGTAACCTTTAACTGATTAACACAGAGTTATAGCTAGTTCATCATTTCAGTCAGAAGACGTCCACTGGTGGACATAGACCCCCTTCAAGTGACGCCACAATGACCGTTCCTGTGCGTCTCGCATTCACCATATTCCCGGGACTCTCACCAGGTCATCGCTCCACCTTGTAAGAGGCCTTCCAATGTTGCGTCTTCCGTTCCTGCGGTATAGGTCGTTACTTTGCCGAATTTAAAGCTGTAAATGGTTCTTGGCATTGAGGCTGTCGAATACTAATCAACATGCTTGTCCAGTCCATCAGATAAATCATTGCCTTGTACAAACAGTAATTTCCAATGACTTTTAACTACTGTTCGCTTTAGTCACTGCGAAATTCGCTAGCTTAGCAAATTGAACCCTTTCCAATATTGTCTGGGGGAGACCCCCATGCAATTCATTAGGTAGTCACATTATTTGCCACCCCTAGAGGGTGACCTAGGCCCCCAAAGTTTAATCCTGTGAGGGCCGTGAGGGGACGCACTCTGAATCCATTTGTGCAGTCGATATGCTTAGATGAGCATCAACTGCAATGGGTGCAGCTCGTAATTTGTACATAGTACATACATATTCATGAGTAAGGGGTCCTTGTCCCCTATTGACGAGATTAAGGAGATTTTTTTGGCCATTAAAATTGATCCGCCTCTATTTTTCTTTTATAATACACGATCGTTTTCATACGCAGTGTCCATGTTTTAAGAAGCCCTAGAATTTTTTTATATTGAATTACTTGTGCAAAGTTTCTCAGAATATGTCTTTGAAGAAATAATTCAATTGACACGTTCTTGTGTACGATACCCTTCTCAAAATGTAGGTATGCTTATTCTGATTGGGTATAAGAAATGTTTATTAAATAATTAAAACTAGTTCACTTTAATACTTAGATCTAATCGTGCTAAATCATCGCTAAATGGCAACAGATAACGATGCCAAGGTCTCGACCATCATCGATTCAATGCCGATAGTTTGTATGTCTTCTCCACACAATCAACTCTTCCATATAAGGAGCAGTGTATTTGTTGAAGGGAGCTTAGCTTACTTTGGAGTTATAAGTGTTTGTTGAAACGGATTGTAAGGCGTGGATGGTAACTGATTTGTTTTAGTGTTACAAGTTGCAAACAAGAACGTTTCTTAGTCCTTGTCTTGCGATTAACATTAAGTGGTTGTTGAATAGATTTTCAAAATAGGACAGGCTTGAGTGTAATGTTCTTATTGTGAACAATAATGTGCATTGATCGCTTTGTTACACCTAACAAAGTGATCAATTTACTCGTACGTTATTCGTAATCGTTTGTAACTCGTCAGCCACGAACGATTGTTTTATTTTACGGGTTTAATTAGCTAGAGGCCCTGCTACAAGCTCTTAACGCGATTTGATGTTTGACGACCTAAAGTGAACTATTAAAGAGATGGAGCTATATAGGGTGTATAATTCTATCTCTCTTTCTCGCTCGCAAGCCTGACACGTCATGGTAAAGCTCCGGATAAGTTTGTAGGGACTATTTTTATAATTTTGGTTTAATCTGGCGGTACTACGGTTCAGGCAATGGTGGATGGAAAACCCTAACGTGCATTTTGCACTAGCTGCCCACACGCTTTCATCAGCATCTTTGTTTACTGCTCCGCTCCTATTGGTCGTAGCATGTTATATAGCTTCCTCAATAAATGGGCTATCCAACACTAAAATACTTATCGTTTTTATAGAATCTCTCCTTTCGCAGGTCTACTGGAATAAATTTCTTTTAGAAATAAGCAGTACCTTTGTACATTTTGTTTTTATTACTTACTGTATCTTCTTCCAATATAATGTGTGTACAAAAATGATAAAATAAATAAATAAATACTTTTTCAATTCGACAAACTCTTCAGCTTTATAATATTCATTAGTATAGATTGCATAATCTGATCTCTCCAATATGGATCCTCTGGAGGTAGGAAGGTATTTAGAAGGACATATATTAATATTCCTCAAGTAAACTTATCTACTGTAATAGATTTTAATATACGTAGCTGCGTCGTAAGTCTTGACCGCGGCGGCAATAGACTAAACGTGATTGACATATAGATAACGGAGTTGCGTGAATGACTTGATCGTGAATAAGTTATCACTTGCATTATTTATAGTTGTATTGCTTCGGTGTAAAGATTGGAAGGCCACCCAGTAGAAACAGTATTCTGGACCCTTGTTCTACTTCTTTTCGTACCAATCAGCAGGAGAATATCTTTTGCCATTTTGAGAAAGCGTAGGATTTGTATTATGGATCCCCTTGTTCTTCGGTAAGAGTTGCAAGAGAAAATTTCTTGACATAGTGAGAAAACGCAGGACTTGTGTTATAGATTCTTATACTTCGTAAAGAATGCCACTAAAAAATCTCGTGCCTTAGCGAGAAAGCATAGAACTTGGATTATCGATCACCTTGTTCTTAGTTCCGAGTTGTAAGAGAAAATCTCTTGTAATCGTGAGCAAGCTTAGCCAGTCAGCAAAATTAGTAAAGGGGTTGTCAATATAGGGTGCACCGGATGTCACTTGAGGAGGCTCTTTGTAATCAACCCTCCTTTTTTGTTCTGGTTAGAAATTATCTATTGCAGAAAATAAGAATATAAGATTTTAGTTAACATATACCTACTTTTAAACATGTACATAAAATTGAAAATATCACACATTTGTACTTAAGATGAAGTGACTCACAAACTTGCCCGCAGTACAAATAATATTGATACAAGGATATTATTTTTATTGAATAAGCAGCTAATCCATATTTCCATGCAAATATTATAAATGCAAAAGTAACTTTGTCCGTCTGTTTGTTTATTTGTTTTTACCTCTGTCCATCCTGTTAAGATGCTGAAATTATCACACGGTTAGACCATAATAGACATAGGAGACTTTTAATCTCGGGAACTTACGTCCCCATAGTACAATTGTCACGCGGGCGAAACCAGAAGGTAGTTTCATCATCATCATCATCATTTCAGCTGAAAGACGTCCACTGCTGGACATAGGCCTCCCCCAAGTGTCGCCACAATGAACGGTCCTGTAAGGTCCGTTCCTGTCGGTCGGTAAGGTAGTTTAATTTATATAAATATTGCTCATAAACTCATGATGTAGTGTAAATCTCAGCACGTGTTTTACAAATTGATCGTCTGTAAAAGAGGTCCGCAATCCACATCCGAGCCGCTGCATCAATGAATTCTCTTTGCGCTGCTTGTATGTCATTAATTTCTTGAATTTGATCCTTATTGAGCGACACTGTCGATTATTGATTTTTCAAAAACCCTATATGACGTTCTTTTAGTTTTCTTCAAAATCAGGTTTAAGACTCCTTTCAAGTGTTTTTTATCCGTGGTTTTTTACTATTGCTCATCGTCATATTCCTCATTTCGGATTTGATCATCTAAGCCCACTTCATAAATTCATTTTATTTAAAAAAAGTTTTATTTTTGTCTTTTTTTAGGGTTCCGTACGCAAAACGGAACCCTTATAGGATCACTTGGTTGTCCGTCTGTCTGTCTGTCAAGACCCTTTATCTCAAAAACGCGAGGAGGTATTGAGTTGAAATTAAAACCATATACTCAAGTCTGCGGTTCCTTGAAGCTGTGAAAAATATCAAACTTCGTTCTAAGTTAACGAGAAAAAAAAAATACGGCCGTTTGTTTCGCAAAAAAGTATATTTCGATACTTTCAAAGGAATCAAAATTCATAGAGTACTCTCCGTTGACCCAGAATCCTGGATTTTGGTAAAAAGCAAGGTCTTATAGCAAAGGTGTAGGAATAAATCTGAAAACAGTGAATTTGTTGTTGTAACAAAAAAAAAATTGCTATCGGTAAAATCTTCGAAACTCCATTCGGGAATTGAACTATTCACATAGGTAAGTTTGTATGGAACACTCAGTGCGAGAGTCCGACTCGCACTTGCCCAGTTTTTTGAGGGTAAATCACAGGAAAATCACTAAATAATTTCTTCATATCTGAGTGTCCATATCTAAATATGCTGTCATTAGTACTTCATTTTATGACAAACAATCTATTAGTAAATAGAACGTCACTATCGGACCATAACTACCTAACACACCCATGATGCACATTATAATTACCAAATGAATGCAATTTCAACTACTGTCACAGTAGCGTGCCAGATAAGATACTCTTGTTTTCCGGGTCGTCACATTTAAAGATAAAACTGACGGTTGATTTCATTTACATTAATTAAGTATTGTCGATAGAATCCATACTTGTTTTTTACTTGACGGTAGAGTTGTCCAATATGTTCGTAAGTCTATTAAGGGTGTGACTTGTGACGTCATAAACAGAATCGTCGCGCTATGGGACTTTACAGAAACTCTGATCAATTTGTTATGAATCTTATGGGAAATTGTGTAGTACCTCTTGTGAGTCATCGTCGCCTAGTACAAACCTGCTAGTGTCGTCGTTGCGTCGAATATTGAAACGTATTTATGAGGTACTCTTTGTAAGCAAGATGGATACTATGGTGTCAGTGTAGGCGGCATATAAATGTCTTCGGATCATCTACTATAGGTACTATAGTACACACCGTAGAAAATAGAGGCAGGAAACAAACGAACTTAACACTTTGTCCGTTGGAACATTTTTTTAACAGATAAGATGTTTCAGAGATTACCTTCTACATCCAAACTTACAGACCTCTTCATAATATTAGTGTAGATTAGTTCAGTACAGTTACAGAATGGCTCCTAAAATTATACCCTAGCGCAAACAGGTTCAATGGTAGTAAACGGAATATGGCTGAACTCTGTGTAACTGTCGAAAATAAAGCGTTAAATCATTTCTCCTGTTCGTACGTGGAGTTGGCGAGGTGCCAGCATCCGCTCAGCAAGGATGTTCAAGTCGGGATGTTATGATCAGCGTTTGTAACTTGACGTCATGCGCGAATCCCTCTGTTTGTCAGATTTTAGTCGAACGAAGGTTATCTTCTCTGTTTTGGTGGACTAAATACGCTTCTAAGGCCCTACCACGAGCTCTTGACGGCCCGTTCACGACCTTGCCGCTATGAGCGGTAGCTAAGCGTGGGGCGACGAGCGGTAAGATCAAATGTATGAAAATGTTTGAAGCATGCCACGAGACGCCCTGCTCACGGCGCCGCTGGCCGCCATGACCGAAGTCGTGCACAGGCCGTAACGCAATCTAGTTGAAGACCTAAACTGAACTCTTAAAGGGATGGCGCTATATAGGGTGTATAGTTTCATTTCTCTTTCTCGTTCGCACGCCTGACATTTTAACACGTCATGGTAAGACCCCTGAGTCCCTTTTTAATTTAATCTTGTTGACTAATACAATTGTTGGTAATAATTATATCTCCGAGACTATGGAGAAGCCATCAAAAATTTGGTAAGATTTTTATTTTACGATTCTTTAGCTAAAGCCATATAGTTCCGGCGTCTAACTTTATATGGGTAGCATTATTAGCCTATAAAATGCTTCCTTCATTTAACATGTATTTTTAGTAGTCTACTTCGTATATCGCTGTAGGTGGTCGTCTCCATTATATTAAATGAATCTCTAATAACTATGTGTAAATGATAGGATACAAAGCATATAGGTCATGACCATGTAGTCTGTTGTCTTTCAGTCAAATTCGCCATTAAAATTATACCGCGAGCATAAAGTACGCAACCCTGAAGTTTCAATGTCAAATGTGTTAATTTTTATAACAATAACTAGTTACATTAAGGTACGGTTACACTGACAAGAATATTAGCCAATTTCCACGTCGTCAGTTGAAAACTTTACTCATATTTTCGCCGATTTTCTTTCAAATCTCATAGAGCTTTTTTTTTTGAGGTGAGAAATCATCCAATGACTTCTCCCGCCCTAGGAAGGGGCGGAAGGCCGTGTTAGACTTATACTGACTAAAATCACACCTGTGTCCTTTAGTTGTCCTGTGTTCTAGAACCAGGGGTGTGCTTTTCAGAAAATCTTTGCGGCCCTTGCGGGCATCGGACCTGCTGAGCCCCTGCGGTTTGCTAACATCTCTGAGGAGTGCGTGGAATACGTGTGTGATATGAGCTTAGAAGTAGTTAAGTCTTTATCAGTAGTCGGTCATTCCAGTATACAATATGTTAGAGTAAAGGCGTCTTTCTTTTGATTAATTGCGTTAATTTATTAGAGTCCAAGAATAGATGTAGGTAGGAACCATTTGTCTTGAAATAAATTCGATTATGAAGTGGATTTTCCATTACGTACTGTCTATTAGGTACCTAGTTCAGAGAACGTTTTAAATAAATCCAGGCGATAGGGCAACGACCACATCAATTGCAAATACAATTTACCTACAAAAGTAATTGGGCAAGAATGTAGCAAGTTCTCTGAAACAGTTTCTGCATCTATTTTCATTCATTGATAGTATCAAATGTTAGAAGTAACCGTATTCTTTTGATTACAGCCCTAATTCTGTTTTACGGCTATGGCTAAAGTAAACAATGGCGTTGGCGCGGCGCCATCTGCCGGAGATTTGCGCGAACATCTGATGACTAAGACTAATACAAGGTTATTGCAGGGATATGACGCTGATAGTGGTAATTACTTGCATTAGCAACGATAGCAGACAGGTAACGTTATTATCTGCTCTGCCAACTATTTATGTAGGACGTGATATATTGTATCCTCCTGTCAAATCTCGCTGATGCGATTGGTAATGTCCGACTCCATGTTGATGAGTGTGTCCAGTGTTTCAAGTTTCCTTCCTTGAAATTCTGGTCCACGATTCAACTCCATCATCAGACCAGCTCCATGGTACTTACCATATTAATGCATTGTCAATTAAGTTACATAGATATGCATTGTCAATTAAGTTACATATATATATACATTTCAGCTCAATCAGTTAAGGGTAACTGTTTCAAAATCCAAGATTAGCTCTAAACTAACAAATATACATACAAACATTGTAAGTTACTTAAATAAAAGCTTGTAAAAATGTCTGTAAGCTTCTGTACAGAACTGTTCATCGTTTAATGTTCTCTCATCACATCATCATCATCATCTCAGCCGAAAGATGTCCACTGCTGGACATAGGCCTCCCCCAAGTGTCGCCACAATGAACGGTCCTGTGCGTCTCGCATCCATCGGACTCCCGCAACCGTTACCAAGTCATCGGTCCACCTTGTCGGAGGCCTTCCAACGCTACGTCTTCCGGTACGTGGTCGCCATTCCAGAACCTTTCGGCCCCAACGGCCATCCGTTCTGCGAGCAATGTGCCCGGCCCATTGCCACTTTAGTTTGGCGATTTAATGTTCTCTATGTTAATGTATTCTATGTGTTCAGAGTGCTTAGAGCGAGTTGTTTGTACGTTAACGCGATCAAAACGTTTACCGCGTTTGGCTTTCTTATTGGTTAAGAGCCTGGAGCGGGCCAATCAGAACGCCGAACGTCATAAACGTGTTGATCGCGTTAACGTTAAACAACTCGCACTCAGCCCACTGTACGCTGAGTTCGAGTTGAAATGTTTACCGCGGTTGGGTCTGATTGGTTAAGAGCTTGGAGCGGGCCAATCCGATCACCGAACGTAAACTAATAGTAATAAACGGGTCGATCGTGTTAACGCAAAACAAATTCGCACTAAACACTTGAGTTTTTATAACTGCCGAGGCTGTTATTTCGCTACATATAAAATACAATTGGAATTGCATCTACAAACAATTCAAATGACAACGTAGTGAAGGTTGTAGTAATGAGATTGTTTACAGGTTATTTACAAACATCGACATTCATTTCATTGTCCGATTCAGTAGTGATAGTAAGCAGATTTAGGTTAGAAGGTACATCATCACGATTTGTTTCTTTGTTCTAGTGTAGAGATTTAAAACATGAAAGATTTGTAGGATTCATTGGCAAACTTTAAATCGTCAAACATTTGAGATTCAAAATCAGATATACCTACTTTGAATTTATCAGAGGTTTTGCTAACTTAAGTATATGGTAGGCTAAAAGTTCCTATCCATTACATACCTGGATACTTTTCACATATCTCTATGGATACACTTTGTCCACCAGTAGTTTTAGTCTATTAGTATATGGATACATATTCAGAGACATATAGGTACTCAGTCAGAGAGAGAGACGGGAATGAGTAACTATTTCTAGTTTAACGCCCACATACAGGGTGTTTGCTCAACTTTTATTCCACGTATAAAATCATTTAATGTTTCAATATTAAAACCAAAAATAACTTTGCAATAATTTTAAATTTGGGATGCATTTCCAAGGATTGAGTAGGATGCTTTCAACGTCAATATACGATGATGAAACGTTTTAATAAGAGTCTATTATTAGTAAAGCGTTTGTTGAGAGATGGAGTGCCTAGTGTGGGATGGATGGGCAGCACTGCATCCAGCGCAGGCAGGATTTGTTATAACCACATAATAATCAGCACTATAAATAGGTATAAATATTTAAACGTGAGTACGTTTATAGGCTATTCATAAATTGGCTACGCGAACCGATAAAATTGAACGCTTACGAACTTATTGTTTTGAAAACGTACCCACTTGATTTTATGTTATACTTTCATATGTTTATAGATTAGAAGCTGCTACGCGGTAGGTTATCGGATGAAAACATGATATTAGAGTCGTGGGTTCAATCATGGACTAGTTGAATGTGTTTTCAAATACACTGATAAGGTATCAATGCGTTTCTGAACATGTTATTATAACTATGGATATAGAGTAGATCCTGATTTCTTTTTAAACTTTATTTGGATAATTTGAAATTCATAGGAGTTCATTCACCATTGCGATAAAGTTGGTAATAAACGATAGTTTCAAGGAAGTTAACAGGCAACTTGTAAAACATTTACCGTTTCCGTAGCGAGCTGTTAATGTGGGTAGTCTGTGAAAGTTGGGACGTAAAGTTGTTTGAAATGCTTCGGAGACTTGATTGTTCTGTGGTTCCTGCAGTTTTCAGCCACTATAACTTTATTTAAATAGTTGCTAACTATTTAACTCACTAGGTGGTGAAAACGAAGTGGTTATTAAGGAAAAACTATTATTTATTTCTCAAATCTTTAAGTGCTTCAGCTACGTAGCGCGTTTACTGGTAATACCAGTCATTTACGCAACTGCGCTAAGAAAATAAGACTTTCCCTCTACGTCACATAAAGTAGGTACTTCCACAACCACATGGATTACTCACAACATTAAAATTACTGGCTGATGCAGACCCCTCACAAACCGCAGTACACCAGTATACAGTTGACTCATCTGCAATAGTTAGCAGCATTGTATGCAAACAGCGAAGTGACGTCTGCTATTTTCGGTACAATGGCGAATTAAGACAAAGAGCCAATGATTTGTTATGGTATTGCACTGAGCTTGGTCATGCCTCACCAAGGAAGTTGAGACACAACAGTTAAGTAACCTACTCGGTAATTTTTCTACTTTTTTTAGAGTTCCGTACCTAAGTCGGCAAAAACAGAACTTATAGGATCACTTTATTGTCCGTCTGTCCATCTGTCAAGACTATTTTTGCTCAAGAACACGCGGAGGTAAGAAAGTAAATTTGATATTAATATCAAATACTCAGGTCTGCAACTCCAAGCAGCAGTGAAAAAAAACAAACTTCAAATTCATCGCTATCTCGTCTTTTTTGCTCCGTTTAGGCACATATTTTGGTATTCGCTAGGAAATCAAAACCTATAGCGTACTTCCTGTTGATTTAGAATTCTGAAATTTGGCACGAAGCAAGGTCTCATAGCAAAAGTATAGGAAAAAATCTGAAAACTGAAAATTTTTATTTACACAAGTTTAGATAAGTACAAACAAAAATACGATTTTCGCATTTCTTGCGATGCGGAACAATTTTCGAGAATTGGTAAGCTTGTACGGAACCCTTGGTGCGCGATTCCGGCTCGCTCTTGATCGGTTTTTTAACTTAGATACTCCAAGGTGCTGGCCTAATTCCGTAAGCAAAGAAAAATATGTCAATTAGGTTTTTTTAAACAGATTTTGTAATTTCGTTTTGCAAATGTGAGCCGTGTGCATCTGAACAGATGAAGTGGACAATAGCTGTGACAGAGGCGATTTTTGAATAAAATTGGTTTGTACGTCACATCCATTCAACTGTATTGTGTTCTCACCATTGTTGTTTCAGTAACAATCATTGGTAAACAAATTCTTTTGATTGTTTGTTTAATGTTAAAACACCACTAATTATATATCATTTTTGTCAAAGGTTTTCGCAGTCTATTGTTAATGTGGACTTGAAAAGCGCGTACATTAATTCTGTGAACGACGTGACGATTACATCTCATCAGAGTTTTTAATTAGGATTTGTTCTTGGCCGGAGTCCAGGGGCTGCGGAGCGTGTCTACACGCGTCCTCATTTACTTAATTGTAAAACAAATACAACTATTTGCGGCACTTTTTAAAACGCGATGGAACGTGCTGTTTCTTTTAAATAGATGAGTTATATAGTTAATTATCATCGGAACCCGATTATAATGCAAAGTGTGCACCTGTGATTTTATTGTTTAAAGTGTCACGAACAGTTATTTGATCCAGTTCAATGCGCTCCTCAAATCGCTCGAGCTGGCCTCGTTATAAGTACAGAAGTAAGCCCTGTAATATATTGTTTATGCACTGAAGTAGTTATGTACTATCTTGATTTGAAAGACATTTTATTTTAATTCATGATATCACAGACATCACGGTAGCTTAGAATAAGTTTCGACAAAAGATTAATAAGCGACACCTGTAGGTAAGTATTTATTTCTTTGTATTGTTGTTACCGTGTTTAAAACAGGACATAAGTGTCTAATTAGTTTCCTTTGACGTTGAATTCCGTTAGTATAAAGTGCGTTAATCGTCAGGGGACCTCACTAATGCCGTCGCTCTTTATGGAATGCCAGGAGCCGTTATTCGTCCTGATAACTTGTCATAAGTGCCCCAACTAGGGAATTTCGGGTGTGACCTCACAGGAAAACCATGCGTTAACGTATGACTAATTTAATTTAAGGCCAGATTCTTTAAAGTAACATTTAGTAAGTTAAGTAAAAAGAAAACTTTCGAATAATGTATTTAATTGTTATAAAAACAGAACGATATCATTTGTATAAACATAACACGCTCTGAAAGATTAATGAAGACATATGAAATTAGAGGTAGGTATCATTGTTACATTACCCGTAATTAAATAATAAGACGTCTAATTACTCGTCAGTCGCGACTCGATCTAGCAATTAAGAAATCAGCCAATTTCAGGATTGAACCGTGCAGCTATGTTGCTGAATTTCTTGCGTATCTATAAGCGCATTACTTATTGATTTATTTTTAAATGATATAAACTAGTGCTTGTCTGCGATCCCACCTGATGGTAAGCAGTAAAGCAATCGTTGGTGGTGAATCGCACTAGTTTATTAAGGGCGGAATTCACCTATAAAACTAATCGCGTTTTAACGTTTGGCTCGCATAATCGCGTTTAGCCGCTGTCACTAGTGTCACTTGTAAAAATACAACAAAAGAAAAATACAGACAAGTGACACTAGTGACAGCGGCTAAACGCGATTATGCAAGCCAAACGTTAAAATGCGATTAGTTTTATTGGTAAATTCCGCCCTATGAGCCTATTCACTGTAGTCTTAATGAATTGTTTGATTGACTCAATAGTAAATACGTACCTATATAAATCAAGTGTGAATAATTATTATGACGGGCTCTATTAACGATTATGATTAGGTTAACGGATTATGAATCAATGCAGCTTTTCAGCGGCAATATCAAAATGTCATCGAGACATGTTCCCTAGTAAGAGATTAGCTAATTATTTAAGTGTCATTTCAACTAAGATACTCGTATTATACTATCTTACTTACTACTTATCTATGTAGGTATGTACCTCAAGTGCTAGAGTTTATTTATTGGACATATGTATTTGTAAAAAAAATATTTATAATTAACCTTTTGAGTGCGTAATTAGAGACACAATAGTAAAACAATGGCGCGTGAACGCCGGCGTTAATGCGGGGATCAACAGCTTAAATAAAATTTTGTCGTCAATCAGCAGTCTGATATAGACAAATCGTCTTTTAAAGTGAAATGACTGCGTAACATCATATAATGATGCGGAGAGAGCAGAGGCACTTGAGGGCAGCGCCCCTATCTTCATTCATATCGTTATCTCGTTACATCGTCTCGTGTCGTAATGCTAGTGATTTACACGCCAATTGTCGGCGTCTATTCACTCGACCCTTGAACTCGCTTGCAATTTACAACAGAATCCTCATGGCTCCAACTCTAAAATTATATTTTTACCACCAGCAATGAACAATCGATAAAAATAAAGCTTAAAGTGCAAGTTTAGTGAGCGGTGTTTAGTAATAAAAAGTGTATTTAAAAATTATGTAAAATGAGTTTACAAAGGGAAAAACGTACAAAGTTTAATATGTGGAAAGCAATTATACATAGGAAGAGGAAATACAGTGAAGTTTTACCATGTGATCGAGAGTCGTACTCCGCTCTAGCGGCAATGCAGGGAGGTAGTTCTGCGACGCTACCGCCATCTCTTGACGCACTGAGAGCATGTAAGTATTTTTGCTACTCGACGCTAGATGGCAGCACTGATTGTTTAATTGACAGTTGGTGTTTTTGTAATTATCTCAAAATCAGTTTGGAAGTTTAAAGTGCAAAAATATTAGTCAAAGTTATTCAAATATTATGTACAATACTTGAAAATCAACAACGATGACATTGTGTGCATTTTTTGTGGAGACGCGTAACGGCATGGCCAATGCCTCCTCTCGGACTTCAATTGTGGGAAAATATGATTCATACCATTGTGTTTACTACACCAACCGCGTCAAACGTTGCCGCTCTCTGAATGAGGTCAATCTTTGTTACATTTCTGGCGACTCTACGTTCGTGACCCACGGTTTTACAACAAACGGAACCGTTCCGACAACCGACAAAGCTGAAGCATTACTATCTTTTATTATCTTTAAGATCTCTTAGAAAACAGTTTTTGCTTATTTCGTAACTTAAAAATAATACCTACCAGAGTGGCGAAATATTTTGCATGCAGATTTATAAATTATCATCATCATCATTTCTGTCGAAAGACGTTCACTGCTGGACATAGCGCCTCCCCCACATGCCGCCACAATAATCGATCCAGTGCGTCTCGCATCTATCGGACTCCCGTGAGTCTCACCAGGTTATCGGTCCACCTTGTGGGAGGCGTTCTAACGCTGCGTCTTCCGGTACATGGTCGCTACTCCAGAACAAGTTCTGCGAGCAATTTGCCCTGTTCACTGCTACCTAAGCATGGCGATTTTTCGGGTTATGTCGGTAACCTTGGTGTTCTGCGAATAAATCGTATCTTTTTAATTTACAAGCCAGTTGTCCTTAAGAAAAGATCCGCGAATAATACCCAGCTTACTTGTCTCATACCTCATCCATATTCGGAAACAATTGTCATTGTTCCGAGTAAAAATCATGAAAGGACATCAGTTGGCAATGCGAGGAGGTAATCTTTAGGTACCACTCAACAATGCGCTGACTATAAAGAAACTGACACTCATAGTGAAGAACGTGGCCCACGCAGACAATATGGCTCCCACGGCACGGTTTCCATGACTTTACGTAAATCTGCTAATTACTGCGCATTTAGACATAACAATGATATGTTTCCTCACTTTAATATAAATAAAACGGCCATAATGGAAAATATTATTATTAAGCCCAGAAATAACCATTTGAAAGGCCGAAATAATGTAAAAATGATGTGACGAATACGTTTAAATCTACCTAGGCTTCATTCAGTAGGTAAGTATCGGAGGTAGTGGAAATGTGTAAAATGTAAATGAATACAGAGGAAACATCAATCATCAGCGACATTTACATGCATTTCAAATCGAAGGTCATGCAATTCGTCATGTTTCAGTCCGTTGTTGAATTGTTTGTGCTATTTTTATTGTTATCTTTTGAACCAAGAGTGCTACTACCCGTTACTCTATCTCTATTTTTTTATATTTTAACCTATTGAGTAGCGTAATTAGAGACACAATAGAAAGATAATGACGTTCGAATGCCGGCGTTCGCTCGGGGTTTAATGAATTTCCTCTGTGAAACGTTCATGGTTATTAAGTTCAATAATATACATCATACATGCTTAGTCAGCCTTATAATGTTGCCGCTGCTGGTTTTCAGGCATCCTCTATAAGAGATGGAATGGGTCATAAACTACCACGCGGGATCAGTACGGGTTGGTGGATGTCACATGTCTACAATATTTTTGTTCTAGGACAAACCAGTTTCTTACGACAGAAATGAAATAAATTACATAAAGTAATGCGCTTGCTCGGGTTTGAACCTACGACTTACAACTCGTAACTCGGGGCTGTTACGACTGGGCCACCTTTGCTCCATATGTACATACATATTATGTTCGTGCATTTGTTTGTACACATGTGTGACTGAATGTCGCTCACGCAAGCTTCAGGTCGGAGTCACTGTACAGGTTTGACCCACATACTTAGTCAGGCCATCGTCTCCGGCACGACTGCCTCCTTCGGGACATCAAACACAGCTACACACATATTCTCGAATGTATTTATGCATATCTGAATCAACAATAACCGGCATAATGGGTCCCTTCAATGGTTTGCATATATTAGTTTATGAGGCCAACATTTTCTAGTGCATCCGGTCTTATTAGACGCATTACGGTCCGTTCTTGATTATTATGATTTTGGGACATTCGGAAGTCATTTGTAATTAGAGAATAATTACAGTTTTGGCTACACCCTTCACTGTTACCTAATGTTGTGCTTCAAGTTAAATTATAGGCTCGCGATTCACACGAGTCGCTTTCTACTCTTGTCGGTATTCTGTTAATCAAGTCTTTTCCAGTGTAATTGTGAATACGCTTACAACGAATTTGCTGAAAATCTTAATTCACGGGTGAATAATTCTCGAGTTTCCATCTGGATTCGATGAGAAATTAGCAAAAATTCATTGCGGCTATGTTCCCCGAGTGTGTCACGGATTATGAGAGCGACTCCTGCTATTGTGTTCAAATTGTGTCAAATTAACGCATCCGTTTTCTAAGAACTGACTCATGACGAATTAATAATGTAGTGCTACGAACTCAGTGTTTTATCTTTTTGCGGCCATATTATGAGCTTCGCACAAAGGGCTTTCTCTGAATAGGGTTTTCTACGTGCATTACACTTTATCTTTTACCTTGTTTACTGCATTGTCATAGTCATGTTTCTTTCACAGACCGTAATGTCGAATCGTGAATTCATGTGACTTTGTATTTGCAAATAGCAAATACAAAAACTCCGTCTTAACTGCTCTTGATCTTCGGATATCCATTTTTTGAGATCAAGTTAATTATCCGTATATGTCAAGCTCGTTTATGCGACAACCTCCTACTGTGGATGTAGAAGCGAGAGCTGTAAACACAAAAAAAAAAAAAACTAGTTACGCTCTGAAGGCCGTCATTACAAAATTCTCCATAGTTTTTATTCGACTAAACTCTCAGAAGCAATTCCAATTGCGTTCTTTCGATGAATACGGAAAGCCGATCTCACTGTGCCCGTATACTTGAGGAAAGAGTTAAGTGCGTTTCGTGCCCATTCGTGCCCCTGCTCCATTTTATTTCACTTCTTTATATGGCGTTGTTCCAGTTTTTAAAGGTTATCTACCTTTAACAAGTCGTACGTAATCTTAACACGCTGTTTGATTTAATGTTTGCCATTAAAGGGACGACGATCTGTTAGACGATCAAATGCTGGCATGATTGGCAGGCAGACAGACATCAGGTCTTAATTGAAAAGCTGTTTTGTTGTTTTAAAACGCCTGTTCAAGTGAGTAGGTTAGCAATCTGTAAAGACGTCAATATCTGCGATTGCTCAAGTCACTGTTTGTAGTTCTCAAACGTTTCAGAAACTGCGGGAATGTTTAAAAGACTTACCGTGGCCCCAGAATGCAAAAGGTGACTGTAGGCGAGTTTTAGGGTCTAGAGTACTTTTGTAAGAGTCTGACACGCCCTCTCGCTGAAATTGAAATTTGTCATTTGATGATTTCCTACCACAAAAAAATGTTTTGTAGTACCTAATTAAGTTTCTTAGAAACCAGTTCCTTTGTTTGTGCTACTTAAAATGACCTAATATTTACTACCTAGACTATTTACTCCTCAAAAAATTACGAGATTGTTTTCAGAGGTCAGATCAAGTCAGATGCTATCAACATGATTATGCTGTCGACAGTGTTTTGTTTTATTTATGTATTATAGGGGCCGCGACATATGGGAGACGCTGGGTACCTTCGTCGCAGCTGGGGGTAACAGGATGCGAATATACGATTAGCGATCTTTTTCTCTTGCATTTTAAATTACTGCACCGTACTACGCTTACAGAACACAGCTTCCGGCTGTTAAGAAGGTTTTATTTATCGTGACATCCAATGAATTTGATGTATCCTCTGGAAAAAGCATGTTAAATCACGATAGTAAGATTTATTTTGAGTTATGAAACTGATAGGTATTAGCTCTAGTCTGACCTACTAAATAAATTGAGAATTGATGTGGGATTAGTTACCGGGTAGAGTGTGGGTAGACTGGTAGACATGATTGTATCCTCGTCCTATACATAGTGTGCCTGAGTGGTGTCTCGAAGCAAATTATATAACTTTTCATTATGGCGATGAAAACAATGAATCAGCGGCGTGCTCGTTAGTGACTCACCTCCCCACCCCACCTCATTGTGGAGGCCATATCGCACTTTATCCTTGCCTTTTTTCTCAACAAAGATAATCTCGTATTCAGCCTCCGTGTTTACCCTTAAGTACCGGTATTTGTAGTGTTTGCATGTGAGCAACTAATTGTAAATGCCTGAGAGAGCAGACTCTAATTGACATACTCTAGCGTAGACTGACTACCGACTTCATTCCGACTATAAACTTTTAATTAGGCACATTGCTAAATGCTGCGAGTATGTTTATCAAAATTTTTGATGAAATATTGTAATAGGCTCACCGTTTTATGTATTAAAACACTTTCTAAAACATTTAAATACTAAGCTTTCACTAATTGTGTAATCATTTTGTTACAGGTAAGTGTCGATTGCTTTATTAATTAATCGGGGCTGTATACGGTAAGTACTGCGTGCCTTTTATTAGTTTATCTTATATTCACGCTTTCTAAACAAAGGTCTTAACGGTCTTGTCTCGCACACCATTGGTGCAAATTCAGTTAAGTTTTAATTTGGTGACTGACCGCTCGCTAATTACCTCGTTGCTTCCATCAAGATGTGTTATCTTTTAATTCAACTATTTAACGCTGC
This sequence comes from Mythimna impura, assembly GCA_905147345.3. NCBI lineage: Eukaryota > Metazoa > Arthropoda > Insecta > Lepidoptera > Noctuidae > Mythimna > Mythimna impura. The sequence goes on along the minus strand of LR990342.1, from coordinate 10,173,907 downwards.
TTTGCTCTGATACTTGCTAATTCTATTTCTGATCATATCAAGTAAATCGTTAAGAATTAATTTACGATTATCTGATTCTTTATGGCATCCTAAATGGCATTTATGTAATACAGTTCATATTGCGTTGTATCTATAAGCTCTTACCGTTCGCTATTAAAAACAAATTAAGTACATTTTGTTAAGAATTTTATGTAATTCTACTTTAAAAATGATAATTTCATGACGCTCTGTTAATAAAAGAGAATATATTGTATAACGGATGCAATAAAGTGCAGTAATTTACTGGTGTAATTAAAGCTCTTTTGTATCGTATGTCGCGTTAGTCCGAGGCCGTCCGGTCCGGCTGCTCACCGGTCGCCGGATACTGTCGGCTTGTGAAAACAAGAGCAACTTAGGGTATCACACGGTCGACTCGTTCAGGCTCTCAAGCTGACGGCCCAAGTTTCGACCGCAAACAAGATATCTGGTTGACGTGCGTAATTGGGTCTGTGAAAATCTTGTACGCTCGCAGATTTAACTTGATGGCCCTAGACGACGGCTCAGAACACTAAGCAATCAGTCATCTTTGTCATTATGCATGAATTCCAACAAGAAATGTCGGAATTCATGCATAATGACTTCAATGTTGAGAAGTTGACTCTTGGTCACTCAGGATTTCTCTGCTAGTCTTTATTGAACTCATAACCATGATCTACTTTTTCAAAATATTCCTAAACAATTATGAGGCCTTTTATCAATCTTCTGTCCTTAACCCAATTCATATCAAATCGAAGTAGCATGGTTTTTTTATACAGATCCATTAACTCTATCTGCCGTCATTTCGATATCATCTTCTTCGTCGTCGTAACGACAAAGAAGTGTAATGGTTCTCTTTTCAACATGATTCTCGTGAAACTTTCTCTCTTGTTAAATCATTCCTTCTTCTTTTAGCGTATTGATAGCAATTACATATATACATCAGACTAATATTATAAAGGCGAAAGTTTGTATGTAGGTAGGTATTTTTGTATTATAGGACATGGTTTTATCCCAGGAATGTGTCCCTATAGGTTAAATTTCTACTTTCGCACCCACGGCCGTGCAAAAGTAGAAAATTATCCGGGGTGACTGGTATTATTGGCTGGGCCAAAGAAGAAATAACTTAAAAAAATATAAATGTTTTTAAGTTTTGGAGGTAAGCGGAACAGAGTGTAAAGTTCCGCAGACCTCCGTTGAAAAGGGCGGATCCTCCGACCAGACGGGTGTTATGTCTGGTGGGCAACTGCCCGATAGATGATTTCGGGCTGTTCTATTAATGTTCCAATCGCACGGAGTGCAGGATTAGTTATTATGTGACGCCATAGATGTTGCTACAAAGTTATTATTCTTTCGCCCAGTATTCTCCATGAATTCTTTTGATTTTTAAGATTCTGATTGATCCGCCTTTATTTAGGACTTTCAAATATTTTAAATGGCACACACTGTCTACTATGACGAGTATGTCACACCTTTACCCTTGCCTCATCTCACTGCTCACACCGTATCCCAAGGATGTTTACAATACAAAGTTATTTTTGTTTCTGTTGATATCAGTCGTGTGTTGTACCGTGTCGTCACTCACACCGTTATTGAATCAGCCGAGTTAATCAACAGCCACTGTTAGTTTGTATTGATTTATAAACCTGTTGTGATTATGTCATGATGACCCGCCGGTGACAATTTGTTAGCACCGTTCTCGAACGGTGTTATGTTTGATCGAAACTATCTGCGTAGTTGTAGACTGTCAATGGAATTTTGTTTGCATTTCAATGCTTAGACTTAGTATAATTTTTAAATGTTAAAGAAACCTGTTTTATAGTTACGTATTTATAAATATATATATTTTATTTTGTTACCTTGTTTGTATGTATGTATACTTGTTGAGGTCAAATCTTGGAAATGAATTTTAAAACAGCTAGGTACCCCTATTGAGCTGTTTTGCAGATATGTTTAGTTTAGATGCACGGTTTGTAAGCTAAGTGACACTCTAAATCCAATATGACGGACTCCTGAAGATGGTCGACTAGATATTTTTTCCGCACCCCCCCATGTTGTAGGTGTCAATTAAAAGGGTTTGTTGGCAAAAATCAGAAAAATAAAATTACGTCTCAATAAACCCAATAAGCCGGTATAATATTTTTAATAAATTAATTTTATTTAAGTTATTCATTCAAATGTCACCTTCACTGTCATTCGACGCAATAGCTTTTTTCTAATTATAATACATAAATTTTATGTATTAATTATGCGAGGCACAAAACATAATGCTAAGCTCTTATGGCTGACTCCGTACATTTATTCCTAGAATTGTTATACAGTCGATATTTAAAATTTTCTCTATAAGCCATAGTGCATGCACATTAACGATTCTGTACGCATAAGGAGTGTGGGAGTCTTGGAACAGTTCGTACTAAAGCTCACATTTATATGGAGAGTTTAGATACAAATACGCATTTTGTACGGGCCGTTAAATGGTTCTCAGTAAAACCAGTACAATTTCCATTAACTTGATGCTTTTCGAAAAACGTTTGTTAAGAAATAGCTTATGGTATTATGGTTACCTTCACTAACCATAATCGCTAAATTGTAAATTGTTTTCAATAATCATCACTAAGGACATTTTTTTATCCATCTTGTCCGTTTCTTATTCCAAAATCTTCAACTTTTACTAAGAAAGTGTAAATCACACCTTTTCCTTCAAAACCAATAGTTCCATGCTACGGCGATTTGGCCCGATTTTAAAACTCCTGTGCCAAAAATATTATTCCCACATTCAACGGCAATGCAGATGTGCCATTTTACGCATACAAATTGGGACACAGCCGGGTACGTAGTACCTACGAGCTCATATGCCGAATATTTTGAAACTTTAAACTTTCACGAAAAGCATTCGCTTTTTCTGGATAACCGTTTCGCTCATATAGCTCTTACGTTGATTCTTTTTCTACATAAGTATGTTGACTGTAATTATATGAGTAATCATGCATGTAAAACAATTTACTAAAAATGTATCGGCCTGAAAAAGTGATGTGGCGTGCTGCCATCATGACATGATCGTCAATATCTTTTAATTTTGTTTTTAAATTGAGCATTGAATTGTAGATGCGGCGACCATCTTTTTTGTGCGGAATCATCAAAACCCCCAAGCGAACGCCGGCGTTCGCTCTCTCATTGTCTTTCTATTGTGTCTCTAATTACGGTATTCGAAAGGATTAAAGTCCGATTAAGTCGTTATCACTATTTATCTATTAGTTCTTATCTGTAGACGTGGTTATTCACGAGCGTAAAAACTCGCAAGATACTTTGAAGACGTGACTCAATGATCTCGGCCCTCACGGTGTACGGACGGACGGCTGTAGGTACCTAATCTTGTCTTGTTCATGCATTTCCCTTTTTCGTGTAGTACACACACGGCACAAAGCCCGCCTTTCACAACGTTTGGGCTCTAATTTTAGCCCAAGATGTATGTTTACTTATTTCTTCCGGCGATAGCTGTAAATATTCTTAGTATAGACAATACATAAATCACCCTGAAAATGCTTGATCATTTACATTCTTGTGTTAATTAAGATAGCTGTAAAATGAGAAAATAAATCGTGAATAAGTATTGCGTAACGGCTCCACTTTAGCGCTATCTGCAATGTATTGCTCAATTATTATTGCATGCAGATAAGGGGCTACTGTACTACTGAGTATATGTCATGTCGTATCGATATTTACATACGATGGGCTCCAACTGTTCTGTCGTATTCGTATCGCTGCGCAAACGAGAGTTAAAGAAAACTGCCGTCAAATTATCGTTGTTACGAGTTCGTGCGACCCCGTTTCGGTACTATCAGTGTCAATTTGTGTAAGTGAAGTTTCAATTATGTATAAGTAAATGACACGTTCAACGTACACACAGTCCATGTTTGCTTGCACTGTTGTGTTGTGTAGTATTATTTCGAGCCATGTTTAACATATCTGAATGGTTTGTCTGACTACACTTCCAGTGAAGCGTATTTAATTTCAAAAGTAATAAATAAAAGTGCTTTAAGTGTGTCAAGCAAGGCGTGTTCTATAATAATTATAAACTTGTACGCTCGTACTGAGGCTACAGCGCATTCGCTGAGTAGGTGCTCAAATTTTGCATTTTAAGGCTGGTGCATACTTGCATCCCTTGAATTCGTAATTCGAATTTAGGATTTAAAATAAAATAAAATTTAAAAATGGACCAGTTGTTATGCTAAGCTAGGTTGTCACATTATGTAAGCTGTTTATATCAAGAGCGTTCAGTTCAGTAAACTGACACCTGTTTTATTAGCTTATGCACATGACCTTACAACGGCTTAATGTTAGGTTTCTACTAACCGCAGGGGGTAAACATAATGTGATGGTAATAATACCTATCAATATTATGTCTATTAGAGAAAATATTATATCTGTATGACCAACTAGGAATCATTTATAAAATAAACTTCGAAGTTCTGACGCGATATGATAATACTTATCGTATATGACAAGTTTTTTGTGAAACTGATGATGAACTGTGATGCGAATAGGGTTGCTTAGTACTACTACGGGCATATTTACGTAATTTCAAGTAGGTAGGTATGGTAAGTATAAAAAATTCCTTATAAAATGTTGGATCTTACTTTCAAAGTTTTAAAAACAAAATAGTATTAAGGTAATTTTGATGATTAATTCATAATTTTCCGTAAAGCGAATGATTCAATTTATCGTTTTAGTTTCCGCTACAAATGCCATTAACCGTATAGTTATAGTAAATAAACAACAGTATCCTCAATCCTCATTGGAATGATCACATGCCAGCCCTGGTAGTGGTGGGTGCACACCGAGCGGTCGTTGGTTGGTTGGTAAACAGTCGGCATCGGTCCGTGTCGCGTGCACGTCGCGCCTCGCTTATCCGACATTGTGCGAGGTGCGTCCACACTGTTGTGCTTGTGCCTTGTGCCCGGTGTGCCACCACAATGCGCAGGAACTCTGCGGTCTGCTCCCAATGAACCTCCGTACCATTGTGCTTGTTTTGTGGAATCATTACGTGCTTTTGTCAAGTGTTACACCTCGTGGTTTTGTTCAGTGACCAGTTTCAAGCAGTTTGTATGTCACCTACACTTCTATGGTGTGTACTGTTAACTTAATTTTACCTCAATGATCCATCGAATGACTACATGCAATTTTCAAGACTAACCAGTCAAGTTTACCCAACTTATATAACTGCGATAAGAAATTCGAAACCACTCTGAACTTTACGCAGCTTACGTTTTCGAAAGCGTCTGACGGATCGTCTTTCTTGCAAATAAGTTTCATCTTCATATAACATGTCAGGTTTCATAAATTATAAGGTCACGCGATATGTTGACAGTGGCCCTGTAGAGCAGTGTTCTGTAATAAATCAATTAATCACTCAGTATATTGATTGCCTCCAGTGGCCCAGGCGTATCACACGTCGGTGGGTCGCACCGTGCAAGAGGAGCCTAAATATAGCTGGCAAGAGTGTGGCGGTCATAACAGTCACCCTTTGCGGCGACATCTACATACATAGATGCAACACGTTTAATTAGCGTGTCAACGTTTAATTTATGGTACAATTTGTATCTTTCTGTAACAGATCTTGTCATCTATTTGGCATACAGACAGGTTGAACCCAAACAATTTGAGAAGGACCGTCACGTTAAATTTGTGATGCCGTTAACTTACCTGCTCTGATACTGATACCTGTGTAAAGTTTGTCTATAAGTGAAGCTTAAGCAAGTTTTACGATCTGACGTCTTGTAACTTTCGTCTGTTTACTCTCTAAAGTTTCCAAAGGGGCTATCTGTATATGTATCATCAATTCACTACAGTTTGTTTTTAACTTTTTCGCCTCATCGTAACATTACATTTATCGTTCTATGATTGCTGGTTATGTTAGTTAAAAATGATAACTACCTTTTCTTATGGAAATGAATTAGTTATGGTGTCAGAAACCGATTGAACTAATCGGGTTTCAAATATTGAAGATATTTCGATAAATCTCCTGATCTAGTAGCGTGACCGACCGCGGACACTTCGCGGTTCGATTGCCATCAGTGAAGAAAGGTTTAGATACACACGAAAGATTTGATATAAAATATTTTTGACTAAAGTATTCGTATTTTGATCTTCACGTAATACCAACTGTTTGATAAAAAAACATTTTGTAATACCTTTCGGTTTCACTATTAATCTTAGCGAATATTTGAATGGTGTTTAAAAAAAAAAGTATGGTTGCATCTGTCGTGCCGGGTGTTCTAAAATCACGCTTTGCACATGTCGTGTGTCGGGCGTACAACGACCACGTCTTGAGGCCCGTATTCCGCTACCTGCCTCGCCACGTATTGTTCTCTTCCCTCCTCGTGGTCTTAATGGACCTTCTTACCCTGTTTTGTTCTACGAACCACAATAAAGCGTTGTTTTGTTCTCAAGTACGCCATCGTAGCTGCACTTGATTAGTAGAATGTTAAGTTTAGCTTGCGGCATCGTCATCGCCGGCTATTTATAGTTTATTACTTCTCGCTTACTTAATAAAGCACAACTCCTTTTGAGTAATCAATGCAATTACATACTGCAAATCAAATGCGTGTGTTGTCATGGGGTTGCAGGAGGTTGCAAACATTAACGGAATATAAAGTTATGTATTCGCGATACAGGCGTACAGGTAAACGATTCATAATAGTCCAATGAGCTGTTTTGTCAATCGCACCACGTCTTTTACCCACACCGTGCATCCACGTTGAATGCAAAGAGAATCCGATTTGGGCCTGTACATATGCGATGGAATTTTAATCGCTGTTTTCATAATAGAAATTTATTTCGGAGACCGCTGTTTAACAAAAAAATATTTTACGAAGGTCGCTTACAAATAAAATTCCGTAATTCACCGCTGGAATCCTTAAATGTTTGAGTACGGAAGATAAAAGCTGCGGTCCACATTAATTTCTTTGAGCAAAGCGAACGCGTAATACGGAATGTTTGGAAAAAGTTAATAGCGTTATGAGTAAAGAGTCCCCTAGCGTATCGTCACTAGCTTATAAATCGCGGTCGTGGTCTCCGGCGACAGATAAGTGCGTGCTTATCGTCACTGAACCGAATTCCCCGAGAAGCCGATAACATGCCGTGAGAACACGCATTCGAGGGATAATCCTGGATTTTTGGGGAGCATTTAAGGCCAATAACTGTAACTCAAGTTGATTACGATAGAAGCTTTCCTTTGATTTAAGGGCGTGCGCTGCAATGTCATGTTGTATAAAGTTTTATTACAATTTAAACGTTTTATCGTCATTTTGGTACTATCACATACCTATTCAAATAGGCCGATAAGGATACGTTACTATCGTAAGGTTATCTCGACACAAGCCAGAATGCTACGACTATTTCATATGGTTTGAAAGTAGAGGGGGTTTTCACTTACGTGTAAGTCATTGCATTGAGCTTGATGTGTAATGAAGTGTGTTGGTCACCCGAGCTCGGTAATCATGGGCAATGAAATTACATCTGATTACTTACGCAGAATAGAGTTGCAATGTTAAGGACAATATGTATAGCTGAAACAACGGTACATGTTGGACATCCCAACCAAATGCACAAAACGTTTTGGAAACACATTCATTGTGCGTACAGCTAAGGAGTGACGGTTACAACCTGGGGATCTTTAAGTCAAGAGTTAATAGGTTACTTCTAGGCAACCGTGATTTATCGACGACCACTACGCACAGTATCGCTTACCGTCAGGTGAGTTAATGGTCAAGCGCGAGCCTATCAATAGAAAATAAAATACAAGAATACTGTGGTAATTTAACAATACAAAGTAAACATATGTTTGGAGGAAATACCTTTGCTCAGCAACCGGAAATAAGAGGCAATTAAAAGCATTATAAAGTACGATTATTAAGCCTATAAAAGCTTTGTATCTTAACATCTTTACATTAAAAGTGTAGCAGCAAACGGTACTTGTTGTACATTTTCGCAACGCAGGAGACTTAAGTGGTCAGTTGTCAGATAGGATCGCGGTCATTCCCCTGGAGTTCCGGCACCTGCGTATTCACCGGATATTGACATCCACTCATGGTGTCAATCGTGCTATTATTCACAAATATCGTTGCATTATCCTTGAATTATTAGGTTTTAAGGGCTATGAATAAAATACAAATAAGAATAATATATATAGTCCAAAATATAATAATTGTTGTGTTTTCTTATGTTTAGAAACATATTTATTTGAATTTGTTTTGTAGCAATTTTTGTTTGTATAAACTCTCGTTTTATGACTTTTCCTAAATCAACTTTAAGATTTTTTTTATGGTTTACTTAGTTAAAAAGATTACTGCAAACAGTTTTAGACTTTACAACTAGAAAGTCGACTTTTATTTCCGTTAGTGATTGATTTATTAGCGATAAAATGATGTGAATCGAGAACATATCGAATACGCTGGAGTCCGTTGATAAATATTGATAGTACCCTTAAAGCTAATGTTTACTGACATCAGCGGGTTGAGGGAAAGTGTCCAGTACTTTATATTCGCTTTCCCAAGTCATTTGCTACTGGACTGCTACTGAGAACAAACTTAATTAGTCATTTAAAGAATTGGCCATTTAGAGAATTGGCCATTCCGAGAATTAGTCTTTTAGAGAATTGACCATTCAGAGAATTAGGCTTTTTGAGAATTGGACATTTTGAGAACTAGTCCTTTTGCGACTCAGTTGCCATTTTGAGAATTAGGCCTTTTACGCCTAAACTTTAAATATCATATTTTCGAACGACTTTACTTCGCCGAACGTGTAATTATTCTTTATTGCCAATTTACCGCAAACCTTTGTTTACTTGTTGCACGCTTAACCTTTTACAAGACGATATTTGGTAGTTTACAGCATAGGGCCTATTTTACAACGATTGTGCAAGTAGGAAACGGTACAAAACGTGCAAAGTCTTATAGAAATTTCGTATACACGTTTAGTGATAGTCACGAATTCAATCTTGTTTGGGAACGTTCTATAATGAGAGTAATTCTTGTAATTACGTGGGAAACATGGAAATAATCTACATAAAATTATAACGCATTGTATTATTTCAGAGTTTTTACGGCATACTTTGTTTTTGTAACGGTTATACAAGAGCTTTCACTTTTTGAAAATTTCGAATGCGCTTAAAGCTTATTACGTGAAGGTACATTTACTTATAACAAGATTTCATTGATATTATTAAGTTTGCGAGGGAATTGTAAATGTGGAGAAATCTCACATTGTATAGGCGTACTGTGTGTTCTTGTAGTGCAGCTCACTAAGGTCTGTCAATTACGAGACTCGAGTCGCACTTTATGACCGCATGTGGAACTTGTCGGAATACTTACCCGTGTGCCACTTAAAGTGAAATTCTTTGACTTACCGAAATCTGTGAAACGTTGACAGCTTGCAATATTGTAACTATAAATAAATACTATAGAATAGGTGACATAAATGTTTTAAAACATGCAATAGTTGAGACTTACGAGCTAAACAACGCTAATCTTGTTCTAGACTAGTGTTGCCAGGTCCGATTGGATAAAAATCGGGACAAATGGTAAAATAAATCGGGATTTAGGGCTTTAGATTGGGACATATTTTTTAATAAAGTTTTTTATTGAGGTGGGAAATCATCCAATAACTTCTCGCGTTCTAGGATGGAACGAGAGAGCGTGTCAGACTTTTACTGACTAAAACCTAGTCATCTGCCCTTTGCGTTTCAGGGCCACGGTCACTGTTCCAATCGTTCCCGCAGCCCTAGCATACATGGACCCTACTAGGCCCCTTTAGTTTTGCTGGAATCTCTTTGAGGAGCGTGTGCAACACGACGCGCCATCGAGTCAGGTCTGGTCCTTATTGAATGGGCGAACGATGAACCTATGCCTACTGTGGCCAGAAATTGCTGTGCGACTCCCGGCGTCCGTGACATCTCCTTCGGGGACGACTGGGGCGTGCCGCGTGAGGGTATCCGTTCCTTCACGGTTACGGTCAACTCCTTCGCTCGCATTATTGCTTCGGGAAAGGAGACGACTGCTTCCCATTCCCTCTCGCTCTGGACCATAGCCAGAACTAGGGTCCGGCGCGAGAGGTCGCTGCTCCAAACGCCTCCACGAGGACACGACGGTGCTCCACCCAAGCAGAGCACACTTCCACCGTAAGCTCAACCGTGTTAATAAAGACAAACACGAAAAAAAAAATGAAATTATGAATGATTACCGCTGTTTTAAAAGTTTAAATATTAAAATTGTACTGATGGTTACTTTTGACTGCATATGAATGGAATGGAGATGTGAGACGTGAACGTTAAGATTACAAGATCGCCAAAAATCGATGCATTGGAGATGTGGTGTTCGAGAAGGATGTTGAAAATCATGGCATGGCATGGCAAACGACGACGTCGCGCCGCGGCCTGTCCATCATCAACAACCACGACCACTGTGACAAGAGTGCCCAACTAAGAAGTCGAATGGAATGGATGAATGAAGATCGATTAATTGAGTCACAGATTACTTATAATTATGTGGATTGAGTGAAGCAGAAGACATTGTGATGAGTGAGAGAGAGACAACTAGCCAGTGATGAGCTGTGTTTCATTTTGAACACACTTGACATAGTGATGCGAATGTGATTCAGGTTAATTTATAGTAATAATAATGGCTTTATTTTTATTTTTTATTTATCGGGACATTTAGCGCCCCGATCAGGTGCAAATCGGGACGTTTCCCCAGATCCTGGCAACACTATTCTAGACACTGTTTTAATGGCAACTACGAGTAACAAATTGGTGTCCTGCGGGTATTCCGTTCAAGAAATATTACTAGATACTACCTCATGTAATCATCACGCTGCCAGTAGAATGGTTTCATCCGAGTTATGTTTAGATTAGAACATGAACACAAACATGCTGCGCTGGCGCAATCTTGAATGTTGAGTTGCAGTAGATTATAATATTTGAAATGCCAGTCATAAATCCCAGACGCTGCATTCACACGTATATGAAAAGTAAATACCATAGAATTTATGTGTGTATATTAAAATTTTCCCACAAAAGAAAAACAGAAATAGGAAAAAAGATGAGTATAATATACACCTACATACATACAATTATCGCGTGCAGGCTCCAGAAATTTTTCACTCGATTGTGTCGGAAGCGGATCTCATTCATAAAGAATCTTGCAGTTTACTAAATCCATTACATATATCTAAACATGATCATCTGTGTTTGCTATACGTAAAGCTTTGCTGTTAGTACCGGATTCTACACCTAAAGAGGGATGTGGAATATCGAATAAGTTCCTAATTTTATATCTAATGTAATACCGGATTAACTTGAAGCCTAAACTAATCCTAAAATAATTTCAGAGCTCGTCCTGTTATTGGAAATCTTGATAAATGTACACTTTGCGCTTTGTACAACATAATTGCTTGTTTATTTTAAAATTCCGAACGCGCCGTATCCTCGGTCATTAGTACATTGCTCTGTAACTAAGCTTGGTTTAGTTCTAGGAAACCATCCTGATGGAACATTATGCGAATCGACAATGATGCTGGTTTATGATGCTATATTGTTACAATGTTAACTATGCGTGTTCATTACACTAAGCTGTGATGTAAGCTCATTCGTAAATCTGGGCTGTGTACTGCATTGTCTTCATTTGCGTTTCTTATATATTTATTATTCTTTTAATGCGTTCAAGTTCAGTTGATAAGAGTTTAAAAAGGACTAAGTGAGACTTCCTCATTTTTTTATATGTTATTACAACAGTAACGTTCTCATTAATAGATACACTTGCTACATCCGCTAGCTCGTCTTGTGACACTTTCTTAATTGTTGTTAGTCTACTTTGATAAATGGACGGTACTGTACCATTCTGCATTCTGTGGGAGTCGTTCATTCCAGTCGAGTCTATTTCATTGAGCTATTTATCCAGCGTAAGGCCGTCTAAATTGAGAGGTGCGATGTGATACACGAATGTTCCAATATCATTGCGAAGGCAGATACAGTTTCATCGATTCCGGGAGCAGCCGATCGGGATCAACGCTGGCGTTCGTCCAAACAACAGTTTATAGCTGACACTGTTTACAGAGCCGAGCCGTCACCTAAATATGTTCCCGACTTTACAAACTTTTATCTGAACCGAAACGCGTTGTTCAACTCGTGCCGGATGCGGAAATGCTAACTGCAATCAGCATAGAATTGGTGCGCGATACATTTCTAATCGGAATTGTGTATCATCGTCATTATCATCGCTTGTTTTTTTTTTGTTTTCATATAATAATGTACATTGTAAATATTATGTAATCTTAAAACTATGGCAAGTATGGCAACAAAACAATATTACTGTATAGGAAGGGTCCAATCAGAATTTTGAGAATTTTTTGGAGGGATTTTGGAGAGTTTTTGATTTAGAATATCTGACTGAAAATCCTTTAAAAAAAATATAAACGTTGAAACTGACTACTTACACTAATATTTCAATTTCGAGATCATATCGTCGTTCGTTCAACATTTTTAAATTCAAACATCAAAAGTGTAGTGTTTATGTAAAATTTTCCCCTTAGCAATAAGGATGATCTCATTATTATATGTATGTCAGTGTAAACACATAGACACAGTAGCTTGTATGGTAGGTATGTACTGCAACGGTAATGCGTCGCCGGCGTTCGGCGTGCGTGCTTAATCTCTTCCATTGAGCATTTGTAAGGCGGCTGCATTCTTTTTACCCTACTACCCTGATTGACTCTTCTAGCGTATATTCATGGATGTTGGAGTAACGCGTTTTATTTCAATGTTATGCATTTAAATTCGTATTTATAAGACCGATTGCATGTTTATAGTTGTTTAAAGTTGTTTTGGAATCTTCTTTCTTAATTTTATTTCTTGGTCCAATTACATAATTCGATACGAGTGGAATTTATACCGCTGCATCATTTTTTCACACTCGTTTAATTATGTAGGTACATCATTATTCTGTATTTGTGTCTGGAACGCATCAGTTTCACTTACGTTTGCTGAAGTATTTACGCATGCAGTTATTCAGTACATTTGCACGGCTTCGTCGGCGGTTGGTCTGCGCACACGCACACTCCCTCGGCATTCTATTGGCACACTTCTCTCCAACGAAAGTTTGTTATTTATTCCACTTTTTGCGCTTTACTTGCCACTGGCTTCTTCATTGATCCAGTGTTCTAATAAGCAGTTTAATTTAATAATTGATTTGATGCCACGCGCCATGTATTTTGTACCGTGTTGGCTACTTATCAAAGTCTTTAATATTGTACATTTAGATTTTTATGAAATCAAATGCCTTTTTATTTGCAATACTTACATTGTTATTCTATTCTGTTTAATGCTATTTACAATGTAATTTCTACGGCTATAATATGTATTGTGTCGCAAAATAACCTTCTGCCATTTAAAAGGTGTATTCATCGATTCAATAAATAGCTTTGTATTTATTTCATTTAAAGTGGATGTTTACTTGCATTTTGGACAAATTGCGATCCTTTTCGAGATGTCATTGAATATAGAAGGGCTTGTGTTGGTTGCGCAAGAGTCGCCGGCGTGCCAAGTTCAGCCGCCCACCTCCGCAGCTCCGCCCAAACACGCTCCTACGCAGCATCGGTAAGCTGGTCTTAGCATCCATTAGGATTTGTGATTGTAACGATCAACAACAGATAACTGGTAATGTTCGACAATTGTATGTCTATCTCAAATATGGAGCCGATCGATTATATACAAGAGTAGGGTCGGTAAACAACAGACTCGTAGGAAGGTTAAAAAAGATAAACAAAATTGAATGATTTGATTTTGTGACTCAACTGAACGCCGTCTTTCTTGAAATGGCATACATTATCTATGAGAATTCACTAATGAAGTGATGACGATACGATGAGTGATGACACATTTATACAGATTACAAAAGTTTTAACGTCGTGCCTGCCAATGAGACTTTCAGCATGGTATGTATCTCCTTTTTCTGCAAACGACCATTTTCCCTCATGCACTAAAGCTTCTTTCAAAAACAGCTGTTCTCAAAGCTACACCTGCATTCACGATTAATGTTACCGTTTATTTTTATCGAGTGCATCTCACTCACATGCATCTCGCACGACAAGATATCGCGTGTCCGTGAACCAGCGATACAAGATGTGTAGTATAGCAACGTAAGCGTAACATTGTTTTGTACTCAAGGCCGTCGTCTTGAGCTACTGACATACCTTCAGTTTAAAGTGTTGCCATGGGAAAAATTTGCTTCTTACTTTTTATGCGCAAACTGATCGAGGAATTTAAAAAAATGCAGTGCAATAGCTGCTTATTATCCTGTGCGTGTTGTAAACGACTGGGAGATGTTACTGGATTTGCGTCCTGTCACGACTACCAATTGAGATCTTCAAATTCCAATTGCACGTGATTTCTCGTAGTGAAGCTTAACTTGTAGACAGTATTGGTGTTCGCTGGAGCGTATCCTACCTTGTAAAGTGGAACTTAGTCTATTGTTCAAATGGCGGAACGGTTTGACAATAATCAGATTTAGTTGTATTTATGAGTTAGTTCTTCAAACTACTTAGCATTTGACCGCAAAACGATAACATGCAGATGGCATTTGCACTACATATTTTTTATTATATAAAATTAGAAGGCCGGAGTGTTTAAAGATAAATACAATTAGAATTATTATTATCTAACAATTAGGTTGTTGCAGTTTGGTGTGGTATTTTAATAATACAGTTGTGATGGCCATGGTAGTCATTGGCGAGATAACAGAGTTTTAAATTGGAACTGCAGAGAGGCGTTCACACCACCACATTTTGTATATGAGGAAAAAGAAGTAGCTATACAAACATCAGCGATTACGCTCAAATACGATGTTTAAATACATAATTATGTTAGTAGTGTTAGTATTTAGGAGGATTTACTTTTTATGTTTCTGTTTGTGTCTACCTTACAAAATATGACAGCAGGTTTCAACGGTTTTACATTTCACAGGACGATCATGAAGCATGAGCCCTTAAAATTATTTTTTCCTGGAGTTATAAATGTAGGGTATCGTAGAACCGGTGTGTCGTTGAGCGTACCACCTGCTACGGGGTTGCTTTATGATACGAGATTAACTGTACTGCAGAGAAGATTTATACTGTTATATTTAAAATAATAATAAGACTACACGATAGAGGGCACATCAGGACTGTTCAATTTTATTTAGTTCTTCAAACTTGATTCGGAAAAGACATTTGAAGATGGTTTTCGTCTATTTTCATTAGGAAACAGGCGAGGTTTATTGTTTATAGGCTCTTTTCCACAGTAAATATTGGATTGCAAAAGATCATCACAGGATAGCTAAGGTGCCTATGTTAACTAAAGCAGTAGTTTATATACATATATAACGTTATGGAAGAAAAATAATGTTTACTTTTACAAAACGTTGATAACCCTGGTGTCTAGTTACATTTGATTCATGTTCAACTTAAACAAGTTGAGGTTATACAAAGATATAAATGTGTGTGTACAGTGTGTATTGTCTTGCTTCTGTATTCTACGACAGGGTGGAAGCCCTCCTTAAATATGCGGCCGACATTCCAGTCGGTCTCTCTGTTTACCCGTCGTCGTCTAGCGGGCTTAAAATAATTACACAAGTGCGTTGGCGCAATTCACCCTTTAGAGTTCCTTGCTCTCGAGTTTACCTTCCACCTTGGGCCTGGCTACTTGACATTTTCTTTCGCGCAAGAGTAAAAGTGTTCCAAACTTTTAACAGGTTTCTTAAAAGTGGAGTTTGAGTGGCGACGACTTTACTTTCACTTTCGATTTTATCCATATACCTTTTATAGATAGGTATATCTAATATTATTGATCCGGTTTCCTTAAAATGTATCTATTAACGTCATTAACATTAATTTCTCTTTCATTCAGTGTAGTGTTTCCTTAATCCGTCTAGCTAGTACAATCGTTTTTATGTATTTCTTGTCCCATTTCAACGATTTGTTTTTAATAAAATTGCACCCTTAGCCCTATGATAATACCTTGGGATATCCTTGATTTAGCTGCGCCATGTTGATTACTGGAGTAGATTCGAATTTTAAACTGTGAATAGTAAATAAACGGTTGGCAGTGGAGGGCTCAGGCGTGCGCGCGCGCCGTTCTTGCTTGTCTTCGCGCCTCACCGAGTCGCCGCTTGGTTCAGTGTGTTGCTATCTGTCAATGGAGACAGTCACGCGGCGTTCTGTGCTACTCTATAATTACGCTGTAGTACGAAAGTCGGGCGATTCCGTGTGTATGTGTATCAGGCCCATAACCTTACCAGTCCGCGAACGGAACTCTGTGTTGTGTTTGAAGTTTCTTAACACCATTGTGACGTGTACATTTATTTCTGGGTAAATTCTATTTTAGTGGTGATGTTCTTCGTGTGATTAAACAGCTTCGTTATTTATTACATGGCTACCACAGATTAATTAGCATTTATATTAGTATTCGCTCCTCGTTTAGTTGTACTGAAAGTTAGAGAGACTATCTATAAGCTAATCGACGATAAAGGTGATGAAAATATGGTATCATGGCTGACATACAAGGTTACACACGACTTTGTCGTTAAGAAACGGAGTTTAATACGTAGTTCACTTAGAATGAAATATGAAACGATTCGCTATGAATCACTTATAGAAGCTTTATAATGATGTGTAAGATATGAGTGAAGAAGATGTAATAACTTCCTAGCTTCAGTGATTCTACCACAAGGTAGAAACTTAAAATTTCCTAACCTTTAACTTGCCACTCGCTTCCCATACTCAATTTGCTAAAAACAACGAAAAGACAATGTGGACTTGTATTTTCCATTGAAAATGTATGTATATGGTTATTCAGTACAAAAACAAAACATGTCGTACACTCATACACATACGCTCGTCGAACAAAATAAATATCAGAAAAAATGTAAACTATTCAATGATTAGCAGACAGTAGCGAGTGGGACAATGCCGGCATTGTAGTGTGGCCGACATAATGAGCGAGATTAATAAGTCAGTTCACGAGTTCACCGCGCGTACGCCGCTCTACTTGCTCCAATCGCCATATCCGTCGCAAATCGACCGTTTCCTCCGACCATCTTCGAGTTGACTCGCTATTATAAACATGATTTATACCTGACCCATCATTAGTTAACATGTCAACGATTGTCGCTAGCGGATGCATTTTATTTGCTCCAGCACTATTTATAACCAGCTCTATAAGAATGGAGACTTAACAGGTCTCACTTAGAGGATTAACCGATGCTATTCTTGTGTCAGCTCTGTTGTTCATGCGTGACTTGTCATACAGTTTTCTAAAATTAACTCCTGAAAATAAAGTATCGTCAGTTCTTATAATCTTTTCGCACATACTGCAATACTTGAGTAATCAAATCAAAAGTTTCTTTATCTGGATAATGAAAATGACAAGGTTGTCGTTTATGACATACTAAAGTGTATAATTTTAGTGTTGGCAGTATGATTTAACCCGGTTGGCGTTTTCGTGTTGATAATCTGAAAATGATTTAGGTGGCAGTGGTGGCACACGCGATGTTGAGGCCAGTGGTCGGAGCCCTGGCGTACTTTATCTTGGGAAAATCTCGGTCTCGTACGGAAAATATTGGCTTTGTGCCAGTCCTCGTCCTCACGCGCGTTTCCATTATTGTACCGACTCTGTGTTACGGTTACGCTAGGCTTGATTAACTGCACTATGCCAAATGGGTTTCTGTTTATAAAGTTTATTTTTGCTTTTAGTAAATTCGTCTTTAATGAGCTCATTAACGACTTATGTAACTTTTCAAGATTGCTGTTATGTTTCTGTCATGGCTACGGAATCTTTTTATCCATTGTGAAATTTTAATTGAATGGAAACATTACTATAATGGTATTAAATAAAATATCCAGTCGTTCCGGGTGGTCTGGCACCTTGAGACGGCCTTCGGAACAATGGGAAATTGGTAGCATTGTTTACACTAGGGAGCCCCTTGGCGAGGGCCGATCGGCAAAAATAGCCACGTGCTCTCGTGTATAACAACCAACTGCTAGCCGTGTTTATATAATGTACGAAATAAGTGTGAAAGCAGAGGAACACCAATTATTTCTAACATCAAATAAATACTCATGAAAGTTCACTGCTTGATTCCGTAATTTTCTCGGCAGCACGATTCAACTCGTCAACGGCTCCCACGTAGAACTTTCCACAACACAATAGGTCGTTGAAGATTTCACTGTTTTTGTCAACGCATCAACTTGCCGCAATCCAGTGTTAATTAAAATCAGTCGTAATAGTCTCTTCCTTGATTCAGGTTCCACATTTTGTTTCACTAATTGTTATGTAAAGACCTCGAGCTCCCACACGCCTAAGTATCTACTGCAATGCGTTCGTGCAAGCTTTGTCATGTATATGTCTTTTTTTCACTTTTTCACTATCACGTCCGGATTCTTGCGTAAACATAATCCTGCTGTGAATATCATACGATATTCAGTTCCTATATAAATATAACTGCAAGTTGCATGATAGAGCTTATTCTCCTCCGCTTATTGTATTTTCAATGCTAATTACATTAACAATGATTTCGGGTTATATGTTTTTTGATAGTCTGTGTTCATTTTTATTTAGATTGAAAGATTTAGCAATACTTCTTAATATTACTTGCAAATCATTATTATTAATAACTCGGTCAACTATTTTTTCTTAAATTATGATTTATGTAGACCGTAATATAATAACAAAACTGTAATCCATTCTGTCCACATTATTTGACTACAAGTTTCATTATTTCGTAAATCTTAATGCTCGTCTAATTAACACCTTGGTAGGTTGTCATGAAATATTGAGATTGAAGCTTTATGGTTAATTCAGCAATTAGTTCCGTCATTAACATTGTTTAAGTAATGGTCAGGGCTGCGAGTACTGAGGAAATATCGGATTGCGCTGTTTTGCGGGTAATGCTGTTGTACGAAAAGGGTGTATTGTATTTTTAGTTAACGATGAGCCGGCCGTACTAAAAAGTTACGACACTAAAAACTGAAACATCACACACGGACAGTCGCAGGCATACGTGAATAGGTCCACGGCGCCACAAAGATGTGCTCCTTTGTTCGTCTGCCATTCATTAGCCGAATGTGGCATGGTCTCCATTCTTGGGGAGTGCGTTGAACTGTCATGTTTCCTGCGTGTCCGCATGTAACGTGTTTTACGGGTTGACGCGCGTTTTGGTACGTTCCGATGTTGCAATCGCTCACCATGTCGAGATTCAACAAATTGAGATAAGAAAACTCCTTTTTGTTTCTTATTCATCTTTATGCACAATACTCGGAACTGAGAATGTAATTTATACGTTCTCAAAATAAAATGATGGTTTATTCAGTAGTGTTGAGAACTGGAAATAACGCATGTCTAATCCTTTAGTAATGGCGTGAACTTTGATTCTATAGGCTCGTCTAACCGTGACTGTCGTGGTTACTCGTGATGTAAAGAGCCCAAAAGTAAGCAAACAATTTTCAGATAACAGACGTGAAATGACTCGTAAATATTTATTTAGTTCTCATTGCAATAATGATGACGAAGTTGCAGTTACTTTTTCTTTTGTGACTCCGAAAATTCTCACCAGTTATGATGGCGTACTAGATATGGCTCCGTAGAATTGATGATGATGATCAGAGGTCGGAGTAAGTAGATTGATTTAAGGTCGTTGACGTCAAACGTAGAGGATAATATGGATATGCCTCCAAAATACCGGAACTTCATATTTATTGTGATATTTGTTCCGGAATTTTGAAATTAGCACGAATTTTGTTTTTAAGGTGAAAAACGTATTAATAATATCAATCTACGCTGCCAGTGTTAGCTAATGGTGAAAGAAATCAGTATTTTATTTTATACAAAAATACCTTGGAATAGTTACACCGTATTTTGTCCCTTACTGTTGAATTAGAAATGACGCTTGACAGTATGAGACAAAACTTAGACAGGGCCTTTTGTTTCTTTATCTCAGGTTCATCTATGTTCACAACGCATTGACCACACGCAACGACCAATCAGAAGCAAGTATCCTGTATGTATTGTATTCATATAATAAACGACTTTGTTAGCCTATCTGTATGTTTTTTATTTTATTCCATAATTCCAATCCCGGAACTTTTTCCGGTACTTCCCGCACATTATGGATAAAATGGCATGTCCATACGTATATTATAATATCTTGACGCAAGTATATAAAATTAATCTACCTACTCCGACCTCTGATGATGATACCTCAATGCATAGCGTTATCGAGCAAAATTATTTAAAAATAATATGCTGTTTATTTGCATGTAGACCATTCGAGCAGTAGATCACTGAGTTCTTACGATTGCAGAGTCCTTCGCGATAAAGAATGATAAGGAAACGACAATGTGAAATAAACAGTGTTATCTAAAAAGGTGTGCAGTTTACACGGAACATTCAACGCTACACCGACCAATCGCAAGACCCTGAAGATACAAAAAGTGACGTAATACATGAAATCAATTAATCAGTGGAAGGTTAAATGTGTTAAGAAAAGTGCAAAAATATAGTGAATGAAAAATAACGAGCAGTTCCGTGTTTCAAACGTGGTGAAGTTTAACACTAGTGCGTGGTTCAGGACATGAGTGACGATGAGTACAGAGAGGCGCCTCTCCCGGAGTTTCCACTCATGCCTGAAGGGTTCCTCCACGGAGGAGGCTGCAGACGATGAGGAAACCTGCTACCACTCCCTCGGAGGCAGGCACTCTTTAAACAGGACACAGCCACAAGTCTATATCGAGGATTTGACTAGTATATCCTTGGCAGATTTCGAAGCGCAGGATGAAAACGGTATGTATTACAAATTAATATGAGTTTTTGCTGGAATCGGCTGTCAGGCAGTATTCTATCACGCTGGCAATATTTTACCAATCCATTTTTTAGTTCCCTCTTTTAAATTCCATAAAAGATCGTGACACATGTTACAGTGTTGGGGTATTTTTAGCCCTTTGTGGTGGTTAACTTCTGAATGGACACCATTTTATTGAAGGGTCTTTAATTTACGTCGATAAGTGTCAACGTAAATTAAAGACCCTTCAATAATAATTAACGACTCATTTGTTAACTAGGTACTTACCTACAAATAAATTATCGAAAACTAATTTATGTATCCGCCGTAAGCGTTACCGTAAATTCGAATTGCCAGTTATCAACAAATTAACATTATCCAACCGAATAACATTTTAGCTACACGTGCTTAATATTTTGAGGTGCTTAATTATTATTTAATTTGTTTCTAGTAATCAACAGCTTAATGATACCGCAATATTCCGATAGTTTGTATTTAACTTGGTTATATTGAGGGATTCTCTATATTAAATTGATATTTAATGATATTTTTTTATAGGTTTTTTAAAAACACTTTTACACGTCAATTTTTTTCGTCACTTTATTGTGCAAGCATCTGTCAGTATTTGCGTAGTTCAACTCAGGACTACTAAGGAGTTCAACAAAGATATTAATTTAGCTTAATGGGCCTTTTGGAACATTTTTCCAATCTCGATGGGTACTGCTGTAATACTTTCAAACGTCCAATCAAAATAATTTTCCTAGATTTTGCCCAGATAACTGTAACGAATATCCCATAATACTTCTGTAGCTATACATATAACAAAAAGGTATTCCTATGACAACTGGGACGTACCTAATGTGCTCGCTGACCCACAAAGGGGCCTGACATATAAAGATCACAGAATTTATTAATTAACGGACTTGTTATCCGGGCTTACCCGTAAGCGACATCATCATTATATTTTAAACTAGTAACCCGCCCTACCTTCGCACGGCTGTTACAAATATTTGAAATTCTCTTGTCTAGTGTAGTTTTTGAGTTTATCGCGTCCATACAGACAGACAAACGTAGTGGGGACTTTTGTAACATGTAAGAACTAGTGACCCACCTCGGCTTTGCTTGGGTGCAAATAATCTACAAGAAGCTTTCGCATTTACTACTCTTTCAATTATTAGTGAAAACCGCATCAAAATCCGTTGCGTGGTTTAGGAGGAGTTAGCGGATAAACAGACGTAGAAAGCGATTTTGTTTTATACTATGTAAAGATTTCGACGACTATAATTTTATGAACTGTCGTCAGATTAATAATCACCGGTGTTTATGTTTCTCCCCATCGTAATAAATGGGTGATGTGTGACTTCTCTCGGGAGATTTGTTAGCCGTATATGTTCAGTATTTCTCGATTTAGTTTAACAAACAAATCATCCTGTTTGTTTCTTTTATTTTTGTTAGGTGAGCTGACTTTCGGTTTTCCGGATGTGTTCGTTTTAATTTGTTTGAGATAGACGTGTTGTAAATATAATGGAATGACGATCTCGCTTCAAACTTACCAAGACGATAAACGTCAAGTTTCAAAAATCCTTATACATACTTAATCTTAAAAAATTAAGTCCCTCACCGCATCTGTTTGTTCGCAATAAACTCAAAAACTACTGAACGGATTTTCATGCAGTTTTCACCAATAGACGAAGTGATTCATGAGGAAGGTTCAATTGTACAACAAATTTATATTATAGTAGAAAAAAACTATGAATTTAAATATTTGTAACATCCGTTTGAAGCCGGGCGGGTCGTTACTTGCTAGTCCATGCTATCTATACTAATATAAAAAAAATGTATTTAGTTTGTAATTAATAAACTAAAACAAAATCTGAAAGTTTTTTTTTTTTTAAATCGGTTTCTACTGGGCCAATTTAAAAAAAAACTAAACTTATAACTACCTATGTTATATTTATTATTTTCTGATGTTGTACACTGACAACCCTAAATCCATCTTCTTTCTTTCAGTCCATCCAAAGGTTGTCTGTAAGAAATTGCCCTGTGCGATAAGACCGCCCATTGTACACTTATTTTTAATTATGTTTGTCCTGTATTTTTGTTTATGTGGTGTACAATAAAGAATATAATAAATAAATAAATAAATAAATAAATATGTATAAATAGTAAGATCATGTGTTTAAATATCAGAAACGACATTTTGTTCCAAGAAACTTAGATTTTATTGATTAATTGAAGAAAAACGAGCTAAACTAGATAATATTGGCGCCGACACTCGTCAGCAGGTGGTGAGCATTAAAATCTCTAATCACACCACACTACATCTACGTTGTAGCTTTTACAATTCTGTATAAGTCCTTCCAATCCCTCAGGCGATAAAAAAGATTATGAATACCTTAGGTGACAGGGTGGTCTTTGCTAAACAAAGTCTAGTATGAATTTTATCTTTAATCTATATTTATATATAAAAGGGGAAATTGACTGACTGACGTATCAACGCACAGCCGAAACTACTGGGACTTGGAACATGCATTTTTGCACAAGGCTTCCTTTTATGACGTAGGCGAGCACTAAGAATGGGTTTTAGAAAATTCAATTTTTAAGGAGGTGAAAATGGGAAAATTCGTTTATATGCAAAATTTTATTCCTTGGGCCCCCATATACTTGAAACTTAGCATAAATAGCAACCCAAGTAAATATAAAAGGTTTTTATTACTCATTTCTCAAAACTATCCTTGTAAGACGATTTAGGGGGTGTTTAAGGTTGTATGGAAAATCTTATTTCTTGGGTTAATAAACTTGAAACCTGGCTCAAATTCTAATCAAAATGACAACGATTAAAGACTGTTATTATTATTTTTTCAAAACTACCATCAAAATACAGTTAAAGTAAAAGTCAAAGTCAAAACGTTTATTGCAAACCAAGTGTACAATGTTGTCATTTCATAGATTATTTTAGTGCTTATGACTTAGCAGCCTTTAGTTTGAAGGTAGTTAAAGTTTTTATGAAAACATTCCCGCGAACAAAATCGCTGGCTTGTGTAACCAAGAAACTTTACATATGTACATAGATTAATGAGATGAGAAGACTTTTTTTACTCGCTCTCCTTCATTGGAACCAGTATTTTAACCGGTCCTTTAAAGTAAGTTGTAATGTTACATAAGGTTACTACAATCTGTTATTATGTAAATCATACGTCCTTTTTATGGTAAATGTATTTTAAGTGTTTCCGTCGTATATGCCTATGGCTAGGTATGTAATTACATACATGGCTATGTATCAGGCGTATATGGAGAGATGGGCTACAGGATATATGCTGAGAATGTATAGTGAAGAGAAGATTTGGGCTGGATATGATATAATGTCATATTATGGCAATCGGATATTACAGCTTCTACAATTGAAAATACGTAGGTATGTTATTTTATAATTTGTTAAATGTAATTCTTATTAGCTCTTGTAAACAAATATAAAGTTTTTGGAGTTGATAATCAATAGAAAAAAATGTGTGACATAAACTCTGACGTCAAAATCCATCACGGCTATGCAGCTGCCATGGGAAATATTGTTGATCGAAGGTAAATAGCGTCTTCGCGAGTGTGATAGATTTATTTGTTTTTTAAAATCAATTTTGATTTTGATTCCACTTAGTATCTACTCTATTTTTGTTTATAATTTTACCTATAAACCACAATAGATAGGTTTTAAGTATTTCTGGGCATATGCTATACTAGCATTTGCCCGCGGCTTTGCCCGCGTACATAAAACATAGCATAGGTCATTCAGGAATAAAGCAGCTCTATATCGGTGAAAAAATGTTAGCAATCGGACCAGTATTTTCAGAGATTACCACCTCCTACAAACAAAAAAAAACATAAAAACAAACTTTACGTCTTTATAATATACTAGCTTTTACCCGGAGCTTCGCCCGCGAGCATAAAATATAGCCTATGTCACTCAGGAGTAAAGCAGCTTTCTAACGGTGAAAAAAAATTTAGCAATCGGACCAATACTTCCAAAGATCACTACAAACAAAAAAAACAAACTTTACCTCTTTATAATATTAGTGTAGATTGCGGGGTACACTCACAAGCTAGTAGATCAAATAAATGTATTTGTTTTAGCATGCGATATTAATATTTTTAATATACGAGTACCTTCTACTTTTGGACCTATTTTTAGCAATTAATCAGCTATAGATCGACTTCTGTGATTCTCATTATTCCATGCGATAAGGGAAACCAGTAAGCATGATGGTAATTGCTGACTGACTGGGTAATGATAGACTACACAAACATACTTCAAGACTTGAAGTATGTTTAGTTAAGTATTACCATTCACACAGGTAAGTTTACGTATCCCTGCAGATGGTTTGCGATGTTTTACGATATGTGTGTTATAAAACAGAGATTGGAATTGGTAGTGTTTTTACCTCAAGTTGGAACAAGCATAGTGTAGATCTATAATATATCCTCTAAAATCCTGGAATCATAAATATGACGATTAAACCCACGGATTTATGAAATAGCAAATTAGGTACTTATAGAACTTTGAATACATTTTAACATGATTTTAACCAAATTATTGTATTGAAGAATCGTATTACGGTGTTAAATTTGTGTACTAAAACCTATATTAAAACAAAACTCATACACCTACCATAATGTTATCTTTTTTAACCCAAAGGTTGACTGGTAGAGAATGCCTTGTTGCATTAAGTCAGCCTATGTACCGCTACTGTACATGAAGTTTAAATAAATACACAAATAAAATTAAACATTTCTAGAATGGAACTGAATCGTGTTTTTAGAACATGATTTATTACAAATGTATTCAAAGCGCAATAAGTAGTTTGCAATTTCATAAAACCCAGGATGTAATTGTCTTGTTTTTGATTGCGGGAATTTGAAAAGGTATTATACACTCCATGATACTTACTCCGTCGAACTTTATGTAAATATACTCTACCTACTTTGGAATAGATAAGAGATTGGTATAATAAAATAAATAAAGAAGAATAAGGAAGACCAGAATTATTTTCTATGTGAATTCCTCAACACCATGTGTGTCAACTTTCAGTCAAAGAAAGACAGATGTTCTAACATACCCATAACGCGTTGGGTACAGGTAAATAGCCCCGTACCTAGCATATAAGGAAGGTATTACGTTCGTTTACGGCATATTACAGGCGGGTGATCTAACTGTCAGGCTGACCGCTAACCGCAGATTGTGAATGCTATAAGTAAAACCGTACCCAACTTCATACGTGTGTTATTTATATTTAACTCTTTGATAGGAACAACATTGGTGTTGCAATTTTCTATATGTGTATTGTTAAACTAAAAAGTCGATGAATGAGCGCATCCCTATTGTCGCTGCGTCTGATCGTCCCCGCACTAGCATCTTTGACAGTAGAACAGAGAATCGCGCGCTCTTTTCCCGGTGTTATACTTTTGAAGTTGTAATTAAATGTTTTATATGATAAAACTGCGTTTATT
This sequence comes from Mythimna impura, assembly GCA_905147345.3. Lineage (NCBI taxonomy): Eukaryota > Metazoa > Arthropoda > Insecta > Lepidoptera > Noctuidae > Mythimna > Mythimna impura. The sequence continues at coordinate 10,147,532 of LR990342.1, read as the reverse complement.
TCTAATAGTATATAGGGATAAGGGTTGCCAGGTATTCCGATTTAGGAGTGACGTCCCGCAAACAGCTGGTTTATTTAAATGTCTCGCCGGTACATTTATATTTGCCGTGTTATGATATTTTTGAATTAGACAATAAAGCAGAACAATCAAAAATAAATCTTGGACTGAATTTGCGTTTTTTATCGTCCCTTTGAACACGGGAAAAGGAACAGTTGTTCAAAAAATCCACAATTTTGTAAAATATGAAAACAATGATAAAATTCTTAATATTTTCTCATGTTTTCGCAGTGTATACTTTTCAAAAACTATGGACTGATTGACGAAACGAGTGCATGTTTCGTCAATCAGTCCATAGTTTTTGAAAAGTATACCAGACATATCTCGAATAAACCCTATTGGTTTATTCGAGATATGTCTAATGCCCAAGAAGCTATAGATAGATTACTGAAATAACCAAAAGATAAATAATATTTTGCGAAGAATCTGAGGCTAATAAAACAAACAGAAAGTTAGTTGTTTAAGTTTTTCGCTTTAAAACTGATAGACTTGAAGTGTTTACTGGAAATGTTTGCCAAGTTATCTAATGTTTAAAGTTATTAGATATACCTATTTATACGAGTACATTCCTATCTATATATCATACAACACAAAAATAAATTCTACATATGTTTGTCTGACTTTGAAACTAACCAACGATGTGCCCCTAACCGATTTCATTACAAAGGCAATAATGCGAAGATGGTTTTAGACCAATAGAACAAAATACATATAAAAAATTCAAATTTCCTTTTTTTCTAGCACTTAAATAAACTGTATTGATGAAATACCTGACGAAGCATGACATGATCTGGATAAATCTTATAAAATCTATGAAAACTCTCTTTAAATTCATAAAAATATCGTCACTCGATATTGTTAACAAAACAATCAACGCTAACTCTATTGCAAACGTTATTCGCAAAAAATATCAAGGTGATAACATCAAAGATACGATCTTGACATTGATTCGCAGTAATATTCGCGTGTTCGCTTACTATGACTCACTATAACACCAGATAGGTACATAACGTCTGACTTCTTACTTCTTACGTGGGTAGCATGACGTATTATGTACTTAGCGCCAATTCATAGCATCTCACATGAGTTTCAATGTATTTCCATAACAATAGAGGTCAAATTCCCATGTATGTTGCCTTGATATCATCTGTTTTAAAGGAAGTGTTGATAGGTCCATCCATGTGGTCGTTGTTTTCCTTATGTGTGTTATCTTATCTTGTATACTACAGTTTTTCTCATTGTGTTCATCACAAGTGTGCTTTATCTTTTTATCTCTGCAGACTTTGAACAAATAACCTGATCTTAGCTGCATATGACTCTCTAGAATTGTCTATAAATTAAATATTCATCTTCCTATCTCGGATCTGGTTGAAATCATCGATGTATTTAGCAACAATTACAGACTAACAATGTGTGAACATCGCTTCTGAATGCCGAAACACAAATGGTAGTCACACAACCGGATCTCAACGAAATTCTGTATTTTAATAGAGTTTTAATAGTAGCGAATCTAAAATATATTCTAAGCACGTCTGATTAAAACATTTTCGTTTTAATCAGACGTGTTTAGAGTCACGTGTTTACGTTTAACCCACGTCAAAGTTTGAAGTTGAATCAAGTCGTGCGCGGGCGCCGCACCTGTGCTTGCCGTGCGCGCATAACGCCGCACATCCGTTTCCTGTGTTCCTGCCTGTACAATCCTTGCCAGTACCAGTCACGGCTTCCGCCCCAAATTATAGTATTATCAAGGTTAAATAAACAATAGATTCATTATCAAAGGGATGTGTTTGGAGGGTTCACTGTGTATTTTTTTAAATATAATGGTCTGTTCACTTTACAATTTTCTATATTATTTACTAGTCGGATTACCTTTCTGCTCGGAGTCGGTTAATTTAAGAACAGAAAAAAACTTTTTTCAAAAAAAAAAAAAACCAACCGACTTCAATGTAAAAAAAAACACTGCAAAAAGTGCATAATAACTTATAAAAAGTTTTTTATTTTACACTTTTTAGCTGTGGTACCACCACTAAAAAGTACCCCTCAGCCAAACTTAAATATTGTGCAAGTTCTGTAGTAAGGTATGGTATCGTACTATACCTATAGAATTTAATATTTAATAGAATTATTAAGATATTGCATGACAATTCCAATAAGCCAAGCCATGGCTAGGGTACATTTTTTTATTACGGAGTTTTCGTGCCTAACATCTATCATAAGATTAGCTCGATGGTACCTTATAGCCAGAGTGCATCTCATGACAAATCTAATAATCTTAAACACGGTTAGGTTACATTGGTTTATTATAGAGTTCCGGTGCCTACCTTCCGGCTTCATCATCAGATCAGTTTGATATATCCCCTCCCTCTCTTCTTTCAGTCAGTCATCGACTACACGTATAAACAAAACCAATTTTACTTGTTACGACAGTTCTGCTGTGATTCTATGAGGAGCTCCGTTCCATATCTTCGAATTTCATGATCAGATCATAACAATATTTCTATGGGATCAACTTGGAAGCAAAACCTTTCAACCAAAAAAATGATTTTCAAAATCGGTCCACAATTGACCGAGAAATCGGTGAACATACATTAAAAAAAATACATTCAGTCAGCCGAACATAGAACCTCCTCCTTTTAGAAGTCGGTTAATAAAATCGACCTCAAACAAAGACGGTAATTCAAACTTTTCACATTTGCAAATCCGAGCTGCCACTCAAAAAGATATAATCTACATCACACTTCCATTTATACAACTGTGGTCTACCTTTTATCGTAGAAAAATCGTGTTCAATTCCCAATAAGTAATATTTTATCATACAAAAAGGGACTCCACTACTTGTCTGAATGAAGTCACGTAGAATCAAGATATTTCGTTAATTATTAGCATCCGCCGAGTGCGTCGACATCGATATTGTCAATCCTGTATTATCTCCGACATGTTGCAGGGGCTGGTTTTTGTGAGATGTCCATTACGGGCGAGTGGAAACTTTGTGAGCCAAGAGCCAACATACCGCAGTGGCCCTTTGTCGTGCGACTACATACGCATGAGGTTTAGAAGCCAGGAAATAGGTGCACGTGCTAATTGTCACCACAAACAGCTGTAGCACGAATACCTCGGGTTTACTTTCTGAGTTACAAATTCACAATCATCCTTTTTCTCATTACGGTGCATCACGATAAGGTTCGGAGTAGCGTCTCGCCTCATCGTGCCATGTTCAATTGTAAGTAAATTGTGACAATTAAACCGTTCGTTTCGCTCAACCGCGTTCGGTGTAGACGCGCATGAGATCACTCGTGAGCTCATCAAAATATCACAATTATCATACTTATCGATGTTCATCTATTGTCATTATCATAACATTGATGTTTTGCGCTCCTAAACTGCATCAATATGTAGTGCAGAAACTACAATTCCAAGCTTAACGTAAGAAATGCGTATAGTTACTTGACAATGCAATAAACCTATTGACTTACATGTCAATGGTGCGAATTAACAGTACGTACATATGTACCATTACAAGTATGCAAGTCCATTGTTCACTGGTACTATAGTAACCTGCTTTCTCCAGTGTATGTTTGTACAATTATTTTGCAGTTGTTCTGTCACAGAGGTGATAAAGAAAACATAATACACAACTATAGTATTTAACTCCATACAAAATTTCGCTAAAATTTTTACTAAATTTCACTTAATTAAGGTAGATATCTATGGATTACAACAGTTCAAAAGCTCTTACGAATTTAACATTAAAACAAAAAAATACGCAGTTTCTCAACATCGGAATGTCCGTTTTGTTTTCCAGAAATTAATAAAGGAAACGAACAATTTCCGTCGCGAATATTGTTAAGAAAAGATATCTAATTCTTTGTACGAGTGAGTAAAACACAAGTTCGCCGTTGGTCAGAAATGTTTTGATTTGTCCCGTACATTGCACTCTCGTCTTCTATTAATATCGCCTTCTTGGCAAGCCGCTAGTTTTTGATATGAACAGCGTTTGTCAAACGTCATTCATAAAAGAACATTATTTTAGTAATTGTGCGTTCGGAGTTTTTTATGCAGTTTGATTTATAGCTGCAGTGAATAAAGGAGATCATACGTTTATTTGATTTAAAATGTGTGCTTATGCGTTGTTGAAAGCTCAGTAAAAGCTCCACACTTTCTGTGAAACATCACAATTAACAACTTTGTTTTTAAATTTTTAGGTACGCAACATCAAGCTACTAGATTTTCGGTAAACTAAATAACCTATACTCCATCTGTTTAGGCAATTAACTAAATGTAAACAATCTTGACATGTCTTTTATCTAAAAGTTGTCTAAAAATGTTATCTAAAAATGTTTACAATTTGTTATTTACCTATATGTTTGGTAATTAACTAAATTTAAATAATCTTTGTATGTCTTTTATACGTTTTTTTTAACAAAAAGACATATCAAGATTGTTTACGTTTAGTTAATTACCAAAACAAATGGAGTATAATAAAACACTTTCCTCATAGAACTATGTCGTAAATTCATAATTTTCAAGCTTTATTACGCCTGTTGTAAAACCCTATAGTTTCAAGGATAATTTAGCTATGAAATAATGATCATAATTGACCTGTTTGTGCGCGACGTGTAACGTTCAGTTCGTTATTTTTCATTTGAAATAGTGATTGAATACTAAAAAAATATAGTGCGGAATAAGCCAGTACAATAACCATAGCAGTCTACTGTTATCGCATGTGAAAAGTATGCCGTACGCAGGAAATGATAGTTTCTATGTAAATTAGTACATATTTTGCAATACCAGCCAACCGATATGTACCAACACTCATTTTAATCTACATAACAATTTTCCTATTAAATGTGGTTCCTATTAACTGTGTTAACATAATTATAGTGTGGAGTTGGAAAGTTATAAATCGTTTTTGCGACGGTTTCTTGTGTTATAATGGGTCAAAGTATGCATCTACTGTATTTATGATAAGTACCTGTATGTATTTTATTTGAAACATGTATTTTAAATTTAAAATTTTATTGTTTCAGGTAAGTTTTACAACCACTATACACGCAAATTACTGGTAGCGCCCTCTACGTTAAGGTAAAGTAACTGTGTTGCTGTTCTGCTACTTGGCGCCAGATGGCAGTGGTAGTGCTACTTCACAAACTGGCGCTACATTTCAACGATGTTGTTTCAATAGAGGCCCTTAATATGTTCAGAACTGTATGAATTATTCAATCTATATTTACATTTTATATTTCGTAGAGTTTTTATAAACAGTAAAGAAATATTTCATTAATAATAATTTCGAATACCTATATCAATAGATAACTGGTAATCAATATATTTTGCATAAAATCTCATCGACGTCCTCCAATAACGCATTATTTATAGAAATATGTGGGTTTGTAACGTCTTTACCTTGATGTAAACTAAGAACAATACCATCAAGAACCAGTTTAGTAGGTTCATGACCGACGCGATCGCCTCTCGCATAATGCCGAGCCTGGTCGTGATTTATTCATGTACTTGTGCCCTGCGGCAAATAAAAACTGGCCAAGAAAGGAACCGCACTTTATTACCACCTTTATTAGACCTACATGCTCTTTTATAAAAAGCTCATTATGCATATTTTGAAGCGGAACTAGAGGTCAAATTTTGCTGGTCGAAAACAAAAGTAGGTACGTCGTAGCGTGTATGGCCAGAATGCGGAAACGAATAAAATTATTTAAATATCTAACCTTGAATATGTTTTCTATATTATAAACACTACTTTATAAAAAGATTACCGGATTACTTTCTATTGTTAGGTGTATAAAGGTTACGTTATTTTTCGTAGCACTTAGCGCTACGAACTGTCGTAGGCCAAAAGCTCCATTCATAATAATCTATAAGGTGAATTATTTTGTAAAAATGCTCAAACACGTTTTTATTATGGTTCAATAACAATAACAAAATTTTAATAACGTTAGATTTTCTATTTATTAAAGGATATGCACGTGTATGCGATTCATTGTTCTCGTATTTACTTTCCATAACACCGATAAATTACATATATTTAGTCTATAGGCCATTGTATTATTTTTGCATATTTGTAATTTTATTATCTTTATGATATTCTATTAAGATGTGAGATATAAATGGTAAACGAATAATATTGTGATTAAAAATTTAGAATCGCAAAAAAATGCGTAGCCTAGATCCATGTAGAAAAGAGAATTGATCGAAAATAATAATTTGTAATGTTGTCTGTATTGTTTATCATATCATATACTTAAAGCTTGCTTTTTTTTATAAAAGTATTAGCAACATTATTAATTGATTTTTTTTTATATAATAATAACAACAATTATACGTAACCTGAAATGCGAACATCATAAAAGAAAAAGTCACGCATTCAATGCGGTCATAAAGACGTTTGAATACTTTGAATAGAGGAGAACTTCTTCATTTTAACCACTCCGTTGAATCAGTGAGTAACGTTGGTAGTGTACACTCCCGAAGATACCCGAACCCCGCCGGAGATTGCCGAAGGCTTCAAACATGGCGGCGGAGGTGCGCTTGACGCTTGTCAACAAAGTTACTCGACTTCGAGCGCCTGATCGGTCGCGTGCTTTCGTGTTCCGTTCTAAAACCGCGAATTATAAGTGCATTTTGTGTCAAAAAGTGTGAAAGTGAATAAAACAAGCTATTTTTGTTTGAAAATTGTGCTTAATTGTTTTATTGTTATTTCGTTTAAATAAAAAGTGGTATGTAAACGTGTTTGAAGGAATGTTGGAGTATTGAAAGTCGTAGAATGCCATATCGTGTGATTGCAATGATTATTGTGATTTTTTTTCAGTAGTTGAAAGTAGAATAATAGCGTTAAAAAATTGTATTTTAAAAATGTCAGCACTCTTACTTATATAAAATCATGGTCACTTATAAAATAAAAAATAATATCACAAACTTTTATGCCTGTACTTAGAACGTTGTAAATATTATGATCTAATCGATTATTTAATATATTATCGCAGTTGCATAGTTTCTTAGGTGACTTTCACCCAAACACAGCACGGTGCCGGTCGTAGATGCTAACTTATTAGCATACTGGTACCGGTAGCCCGTGGTAATATGTTCCCTCTAACTAATGGCCTGCACACACTGTTTTCCGGGACGACACTGTTCCTTAATTATTTATTCTACCCTAAAGCCTCGCACGTGCTTAACTTGTTGCATAAAAACGAACCCTCACGTTTCGTGATGCATTGTCAGCAAACAATAGGACATATATCTTAAAATAATTTGACGGATTCTTTGAACAGCTTTACAATGGTTAAACACCACTTTTTTGTCGAAACTAATTTAAGAACGTGTCCTTTGACAATTTGCTTTCAAATGTAGAGAGATCAGTTTGTACTTCTTGAATTTCCAAAGAGAATATAAATAGCTATTCTGATAAGACTCATTCATATTTCTTAAGATCAGACAAAAATATCGAATTCAATAAACCGACTCCTGTCACATATCTCAAGTATTTCACTTGTAAATAGAGGAAACATTCATTTCGTCGATCCCTAGATGCGTCAGTAAATAAATTCACGACTATGTCTTATATGAAGATGGTTTTAGATCCCCGGACGGCAAACATTCCAAGTGTTTAATTTATGTCTGGACCATCGAAGCTCTACGAGTTCTCGGGCTCCACCGAAGGAAGGGTAACTGATGGTCAGGTCGTGCGTGGGTATCTGCGTCAACCCGAGGGACAAATGTGCGTGTGTGGACAGCTATTACATAGACCATTTAGGAAAAAATGCGCGAAACGTGACACCCACATCAAAGTCACGTTCTGAATTGACTTTCGAGATAGTTGTAACACCCTGAAGGATAATGTTGTCTTTTTGTACATTGTATTGAATTATAGGTAATATAATAAGCTTTTAGCTGGATGGAATCGATAAAATTCAAATCGACTTTTGATCTTAACATTCTTGTCCGTGAGTTATCAGAAAGTTGTGTTGAATAGAGACATAAATTACACAGTGGATCCTTTAATCTTTCGATCCTTCTCTATTCCCACTCCACTGCACTTCCTTTGATAAGATAAATGCGTTGTATATAGAGAGTTAATCCGTCTCCAGGCGTTGTGCATAAATTCAGTAGCCGCTCTACGGCTTGATAAATCCTCGTCTGAGGCGAGTTCGCAGCTCACCGCTCCATCTTATCCTTTAAAGCTTTTAGATAACAGTTTCAGACACGCCATGGTATTACTCAAAATTCTTTAATGTCTTTATAGCCTTTGTTTAGAACTGGTATTGTTTTTTTGTCACTCGGAAAATCTTTGCCGAAATATCAAATCTATTATTTTCTGTACCTTTGCAATAATCCCATGACCTCGTTTGTATTTTATTTAGATTTTTGTTGCGTAACAATTGCATTGAAACACAGAGCATTTCCATTTTAGTTGGCATTTGATTATATTTTGGAACGCAGGCGTATGATTGACGGATAAAAATAATAACAAGCGTGAATAAATTCATTCAAATATGCGTGTAGGATGTTATAAGACTAAAAAAACGTGTAGGCGTGTGTAATCCTGTTTACCTATGCACCCACGTCGGATCTTAGTGGACTTTCTAAACGGCGGGATGTTGTCTCGACGAACTGTAGTTTGAAAAAGTGCGTTCATATGAGTCACATCGAGTCCCATCGAGGTCTGGGTCACATTCCAGGGCAGCCGGCGCGGGCGCACTAAACCGGACCCACGCGACTACATGCGTTCCTTTTTCTCTTTTACCTTTCCGTTTACGTAATACCTTCTTTGAAGCACCAAACTGCAACGGTCCAATTAAATAAGCCGTATCGCGAAATCACGTTTCTCCTTTTAAAAAAAGAATGCAAAATCTTTAAGGAAACTCGTAGTACTACGATATGATGTAACAGGTATTTGGTTACCAAAATATATTATTTCAAAGTGTTGTGTGGATCACATATGTATGAGTCAGTAAAAGTTCGCTGTGGGCCTCGAACCCCCATCACAAAGGGGGCGGTTTTCGTTAACCATCTGCCGAGGCAGGTGTCCTTTTACATACTAAGCAGGTGATTTGAATTCGCTTTCCTTACTCTTAAGTTATTTTTTTACAACTTTTTAAGTGTTATGTGAGCGAAGTACGATTGAATTCAATTTATAAGGCCTGTCGTTTCCGGTGTCGGAAATCACCGAGAACTTGACACAGGATAAATCTTTAGGATTGAATGTTAATAGAATTTATGATCATCTAAACAAATTACTTTATTTTAATACTTCTGAAAGTTGTTTGATGAATAGAGTTATACAGGCACGGTCGTTCCCCCGATTTCTGATATAAGCATTTGAAGTTGAGTATTTCTCAATCTGTACTTTAGCCTGAAAACCTGTCAAAAACTGACGACGGTCTTAACACAAAATTCTCAATTCTGAAACCTGCTCTTTGAATTTATATTTCTGCTTAAATTAAAAATGACTGGAAGAATGAAGTATAAAACGGTATAAGTATAAAATGAATGATGAAAACAAAAAAAAAAAAGATCAATGATTAATCAATGTTACGAAAATCATCATTACATTTTAATCGTCATGTAAATAATAATAAAAAATAACCAGACCTTAGAGAGATCAAAAAAATTACCAGACCCAAGACATTTGAAGGCTGCAATCATAATTTTGTCTTCGGTAATTATGACTTACAATACCCTCGAATAATTTGCAATTATGATAATCTCCACCCACTAAGTTTAATTTTAATAGCAATAACTTTTAAACAGTTTTACGAGGTCCTTTTTATATTACAAGTTTAAAACATTGTTTAAGAACAACAAAGTCCAAGTGCTGCAAAGTTTCTAACACGTTAAGCTTTCATACAACTAAATCAGCAATCAACTTTATCGAAAACATGTACATATCTTCTGTACATATATAAAAGTATAAACTGACTGACTGACATATCAACGCACAGCCGAAACTGCTGGCTGGGACTAGGAGTGTGAAATTTTTCACAAGGCTTCCTTTTATGACGTAGGCGAGCACTGAGAGAATGTTTTGCAAAAGTCAAACCCCTTCTTCATCCCCTGATGAAACGGAGGTCCAAAGTTTGTAAGGACAAATCTACTTTCACGCGAGCGACGCCGCTAGCAGAAGCTAGTTTATGATAAATTAATGAAGTTATTGATAAAATAAGTGATTTTTTAAATTAATTTGCATATTTTTATTAAGATTTTCTTATTGATAGCGTAGGTACTAATCCAAGCGGTTTTGTAAACCAGATTTTGTTTATCCAGCCATAAGCTGCCGAACCGGTACAATTTAATGATCTAATTACACTTAAAGCTTCATTAACTACTATTTATTATGTTGAACTAATATTTTTTGTTTAAATAACGTTCGCTTTTGATTTTTCTCTCACGATAAGAATGTGAATCATCACCGCAACCAGTGCCAGTATGTAAATACTTAAAATTTGACATTCCTATTCTATTTTAATAAGTAAATATATCTTAGCGAAAGTTTGAAAGCAAGTACTGGTCTCTTAAATCATTTAATAGTAAATTAGCATTTACTTCTAATGAAATATTTATATATTATTTAACTTCACTCTTAGTTTGTTTTTGTTAATAATCACCATGTACGACCTTTTGAATATAAAGAATATGTACAACTCTGATCCCCAAGATACAGACTAACGTCTAGTTTGGGGATCACTGTTCTAACAGACATGTATAATGTACTTGATATTAATAAACTATTTAATTATAAAGAATTAGTTAAATATTATAACATAAATATGTCAAATTTAAGTAATGTTCATTTTAACAATTATAATACGAACCAAATAGGACAGCTTTTTTGTATGAAATAACCTAACATTGGGAAGCAAAGGATTCGGTGTGTGACATAGGAACCAGACGCATATAGATACTTTCCAAAACTTTCCATATGATTAAGAGATGGACTACATGTTAGAAGAGCGGAACATTTAAAATAAATAGTGGATTCAGTGTGTAACAGTGCATTTAATGTGTAAATTATTGCCTATTGTTTCTGTTGGTACAGTTCATTTGATGCGATTGCATTAGAACACTAGGTCGTGTTTACACAGACTTTGTGCGTTGAAAGTTACGTAATATAAAGAAAATAGTAAATACTCGAACAACATAATAAAATAAACTTTGTAAAAATTTAGCCATCAAAAATTTGTAAACTATTAATTTATTACACGCATGGAAATATCCATGATTAAAAGTAGCAACCACAATAACGCTGATCACCTGTCTTGGATACACCTTTTTCATATCTGTTTCAAACATCATTAAACCAAAAAATAAAATTTTGCACCTTAGGCAAAAGGATTACAAGTCAACCTACGCAGGTTTTCAATTTATAAACTGAAAATAAAAATTAATATTATAATATAGAAATTCGATATCAAAGCCTGTAGGTAGATACCTATTATATTATAGAGCCATAATATCGAACTGACCCCGACCACTGACCAATAACAGACCGAAAAAACATTTGACAGGAAATCGGGTTATCTCATTGACAACTAAAATGCTTTACGCTTCCTCCCAATGTTTATGACTTAATTTAATTATGATCGTGACTCGTTGTTTACTGGCCACCCGTATTACTATCAAGGCATTAATAATAACTATATGCTTTGTTCATCTAAGTTTAGTTCATTATCCTTTCGATAGGTTTATATTCAAGTGGGCATAGACTTGTGACTCTGTGACTCACTTGACCCCGTGCGAATTACTTCGGCAATCGGCACTTTTGTGTGTTGAATCATGTCGATCAACGCTTAAACGCCGGCGCCGGAAGAAACCGTTACTAGCGATGCAATTATTGTTTGCACTGATGCGATTGATTCCAATTGAAACATCACTCGACAGCTTGATTATTTCTCTTTTTTCAACACTGCAGAATGTAACCCAGAACGAATATTAGATAAAGAAAATTCAGTGAACATTGACGGAGGGAAATCGTCCATTATAGATGATAAGTGCTCTGTCAGAATTCGGCTTCTTAATTAGATTTTTTGTCGACATTCTGCAGACGGCAGCTGGAATAAAGATTTTCTAATTATCATAATCGACTGATAAGTACGAGAAATATACTTGAAGCATTAAGCAATTATATTGTCATTAGCAATGTCCTAATTATTATTGTAGTGAACGTTAATTATTATTTACTATAGGAACATGATGGATTAACAAAATTTTATGATTCATTAAGATAGCGCAAGTAAATATGAATAATTTAGACTGTCTAATGAAGGTATTACTTCATTAAAATGTACATATTTAGAACAGCTGGTTTTTGATATTTCCTTTGTTGATGTAGAAACGCAAAAACCTCTTCTATTTAACATACAAATAGGGCTATATTATGATATTGACCTTTTAACTACCATTCTAATTTGTCTTCGATAGGTGTCATTGAGAGCGGGTAAGAACAAGTTGCTGCTTACAAAACAAATATATTAATTTATATTGAGCACGTTATCGTAGTCTTTTGCGTCCATTTTCGTTGCTTCTTTCTATTTTATCTTATCATTTGCTAATTGAAGCAGTTGTTTTAAGATAAAAGAGGACTTAAAATAGTTTGATAAAATCTAAATCGAATGAAAAACTATACCAGTATGTAGTTCCGAAAGTATCCAGTCCCAGAGAAACGACTTTTGTCTTGAATGGCGCAATGCAATTAATCAAAAGAGAACATTACAGAATGTTTAGGACGTGTAACAAAATATATGTACATAAATGACATAGGTTGCCTAACTTCATGTTAGTATGTAGATGAACCTGCATGTTCTGCAGTGGTTCTATTCCGCGATTATGCGGATTCCGAGTCGCTTGCAATCGGACTTGGGTTGCTGCATTTAAATAAGTAGCAACATTAAGTGCCGTCATACTGGCTGATCGTGACCTTGCGTCGGTGAATGTTGGGCTATCTACTGTGCAACCATTCCTCGGCGCAATTCTATCTACCATTTGATTTAGTTTTATATTGTTTACTCCTGTCTTTAAAATCGTGATAAAAACAGCCATTTTTCTAATTCTGTTTCCGCATATCTATGCACGACATCTTAGCTTATTCATCGACTTATTTTCGGAATTGCATTTCAAACTGTTTCCTGTTTAGTTCTTATGCATTAACCTCATATTCTTCTTTCTATCTGTCGTTTCGGAATCCAAGAAACTTTGGTGAAATCTTTGACAACGAATGTAAATATTTGGCTCTATGCATTCATTGTTCAAACAACGTCTGGCGTGGCGTAGAAAATCGTTATTGCACAACGCAGCCGTGATTACCTTCGGAACACGTTCCGTTGCCTAGCCACCTTTGTTTGCATCGCCTCCAATCTTTCCCGCTCGTGTCACCTTTGAACTTCCTCGGAACAATTTTCTCTCTATTATTTTATTAGCTTCAGTAGTACCGCCTACATATTTCTGTACCTCTATATTTGGATTGGATGTTGCTAGGGATTACTTAGCAAACAGATCTTCGTGATGTAGTGAGTCAATATTGTGTTACTTACAAAGACATGCACGAAGATTATGGTTTAAGTTATTTCGAAATGTAAGCGGTTGTTTACCCGCGCGGTAGTATCAAACGTAGCTTCTTCCATATACGTAGTAAAAATTTGGAGAGCATGAACGGTAGTGTTGTTAGAACAAATTGCACTTGGTACTTAGTAGTGACGCTCTTGCCCTCGTTTCGTCGTTTTGTCGAGGTGCGCTGTAACTAAGAGCTTTTAACGTGACCCACCGCCTGCCCTATATCCCGCGGCTGTGATGTCACGTCACGTCATATTTGACAAATGGGGACATATTTCGAATACATTTTAGGACTTGGGCTTTTACGAAAATGTAATAGAGAAAATTGTATTTGGCGAAGGCAGATTCTCCTTTTGACAGAACGTGAAAAGATTTTATTGAGTTTAGTGAAGGAATTGAAGAGCGGTTCGTTTTTTATCTAGTTTATTAGATCTGCAGAAAAAAGTATTGACACGCGAAATTACATTACTGAAAATGAAACATTCATGAAAAACGAATCTAATAAAAAGAAAATGTTAATCGAAACTTAACCTTAGCACTTGTACTGCAAACCGAAGCTGCACATATAAACAGAAAGTGGACTAACCGGTTTCTATTTATTACAACAATACAAATACGTTCGAACAATATTTGTACTGCTGCTCCAAAATATTGAACGCCACAGATAACTGTACTCTTGGGCAAGTTGGTACAGCCACGTGTATGTCAGTTGAACTCTGCTGATATACAGTTCATTCGTGAAACAGTCTTTTACTCTTAAGTAACGGGACGCTGCTTTTTGCTCGGTTTTCTGCAGTACGCTTATGGAAGTGATTAAGGAGAATACTTTTAGTTGGTTGGGAATATTTTTTTCAATGTTGGATATATTGACAACTTCTAACGTTATAAAATATGCCTAGTTTTTGTCTCCAATAATTGATTTGTGGAACTAATCTGAAAAGACGTTTAGAACCTATTTGTTTTTGTCCAATTACTGTCTTTCAAAACCAACTTGTTGACCCCAATAGACTTGTTGGAAGATAGCTTGATGCATGGGCACGTTCATATTATAAGAAACTTGTTCAACTTAGCTCGTGTCTGGTTGAATTACGAGCAGGGCAACCGTTCCCAGTTCAAAACGGTACCTTATATCAGTTATTAATATATCAGGCTTCTACTGTATCTCTATCTACTAACTTAGTACGCTTTGCTCAATTATTTGTTTATTAGGGACATTTATTGTAGATCGTAAATTATTAAAATTGATTGGAATTTGAAAATAAAGTAGGTACATATTTATTGTATGTGTCTTGGTTGAATGAAATAATTTATTGTTTACTAATAGTAGCTATGCTTAGTATTCAGAGGTTTTGACTATGATGCAAAGGGGAGGATTCCATAAGTTGGTCAACTAATCCTCCTTAGTTGTACTTAAAAGTATTTTATAATGATGATATTTAAAACATGAAGTTAATACAACTTTCCCACAGAGCAGAGAAGCGATAAACATAAAATCATGTTATTTATCTCTTACTCGCATTACATAACATCGCATTTCCTATGCTGCAATATAAATCGACCTTAATTTACCATAATTTTTTTTCTACTCTTTGGTTAAGAAACTTACTTTTTAGATGTATCGATAGAGCCGCATCTCTACTCCCAAATTAATTGGAATTACATTATAGACGCGACACATTGACAAGTGGAGACCCTTTTCATCGAGGACACTTGATTGATAGGCTTGATCGACTTTCTCCATCAGATTGACGTAATATCGCTGCCATCCTCTGAATTGGGTAATTTGCTTTGAACAGAAACTTGATATCTATTGAAGTTTTGCTCTACTTAACCCTTCTATTAAAGAGCTTTCAAACTTAATGATGATTATCAGAAAGTTCTCTTTGACCGCGGTTTGACCGTGAAATTATATATTCAATAGCAGTATTCAATGTGGCCCTATTTGAGATATTCCAAATGGTTAATAACATTAATTTAACTACGATACTACGCCTAGCTATAAACTCACACGTCGATGTCCGGTCGACAAACCTGTATCTATTGCTAGAAATCTTGTCGACCGACCCAAGGAAGTATCGGAGTCCATCCGCACTGTTCGATGTCTCCTAGCAACGAACTCGGAGACAACTTTTATTCATACGTTTGTGCCGTTCACACACTTACTACAGCGTTCAGCCCCATCTATGTTATTGATAATTGCGTCAATAATTATTTCTGTCGAAAAAACCGGATTTTTTTAAACGCTTGAAAGAACTTCTTTTTGTAAAAGGTAAGATGAATTTACGCTTGTACGATGCAATCAAATAGATATAACTCGTGTGTAGTATTGAAAAGAGTGTCGCGCTTATAGACTTTGGTTTAACATTGTAATCCTTTACCATATTTCTAAGGAAGTCTTTGAATAGGTACCTAATGCAATTCTAAAACAATTAAATACTCGGTACGTGTTTCATTATCGTCATCATCATTTCAGCAGAAAGACGTCCACTGTTGGACATACGGCATTGCCGTTGGTACGTGTTTGTTTAGGAGTAATTACCATTTCACTCTGAGTTATGATTATTAGAACTATTAACCAGATACTGTACCGTTGTCACCGGATACCATTTCTAGTTTTGACACCATTCGCCTTCCGGGATTTGTGCACTTAGACGCAGTAATTAAATCTGGCTTGTGTTCCGTGTTCTGGCTTTACCGCAACTACATTTTATTCTTAGCTAGCGAATATAACTGCGATTAACATAATTCTGCGGCCATTCAATCCACTATCGACTTACCTCCTGCACAGAAATAATTTATAGCTTTAACGCAACGTAAATATTACCACGTCATAAAATGCATCAAAATAATTCTGTATTGCAATATCTTTACATATTATAAAACAAAGTTCCCTTACCACGTCTGTCTGTATGATCGCAATAAACTCAAAAGCTACTGAATGGGTATTGATAAAATTTTCACTAATAGACAGAGTGATTTATAAGGAAGGTTTATATGTATTATACAGGCATATTATAGTAGAGAATAGCCGAGAATTTCAAGGTTTCTAAAACACGTGCGTAGCTGGGGCGGATCTCTAGTTTCCGTATAACATGAAACTGTCAAAAACATTTGGGAGATTTTCATTGGGAAAAACCCGCGGAGTTAATTCAGTACAGCATAATTTGCATGGATAATAAATTGAAGGCGTTCATACTAATGATTACTGCAAATTGCAATAATTGCCTGCAATTTATTTTATAGAACACTTATCAACCGTCGAGTTACAAAATATAAATATTAAGTAAAGAATAACTTGGGTTTACTTTGTAGACAAAATTTATACTTAGATTGAGGGCACAATTGAACAATTGGCTGCTGCGCTGCATGTTGCGGGTTTGATTCCCTCTCGTAACAAATATTTGTATAATAATAATATTCACACAACTATCACACAACGCCGTCTAGTCCCAAGCTAAGCAGAGCTTGTGTTATGAGTACTAAACTACTGATAAACATACTTAAATATTTCTAAATACATACATTATAGATAAATTACACCCAGACACAGAACAAATGATTGTGCTTATCACACAAACATTTGTCCTGGGTGGGAAACGAACCTAAAACCTCCGGCATAGCAGTCAGGGCCACTAACCACTAGACCAACAGGCCAGTCACATACATGGGCTACATCTAGTTGTTCCGGGTCTGGCTGGCTTGTATTTGTTATTTTTCATGTTACTAAACGCATCCATGACACAGATGAAATTCCTAATATGGGTAACATAATAATTTCGACGTTGTATTCGTAATTTTGAAAGGCATACACTGTTGGCTAGACATATTAGGTCTCTCGCAAAAATTTCGAGCAATGATATTCACCTTGGATTAATAAGTGTTTTATTGCCAGGGAGGACTTAACCATATTATTAAGGCGTTGTTCAGGTCATAGGCCTCTCAATAAATTCGGTTTTATGATGAAAAAGTTAACATCACCTGTTTGTTGTACTTACATGGAAGACGAGGACACATTTCATATTTTAATGATATGTGTTCGGAATCAATCGCTCAGAACATAAATTTAGGCGCGCACAACATTAACTTATCAAACCCTGTTTCAGATAAAATAACTCCTATAATTAAGTTATTTCTCACTTATGTTTTTCGTTATTGTGCTCTTGTGTATGATCTCAAAGAGCATAATAATATTTTGATTGCGAAAGAGTAACGGTTCTGTGGTTTTATGGTATTCGTTGCATTCGCCGGGCATGCGGTTGGAATAGCTTGCGAAAGCCCGAGAAAACTTTTGCAACCGCTTTAGTTTCATGCGTCTGGCGCCGGCTGGCACTAATCATTGTCTGAAATGTCTTAACCACATACATAAGGACAGTTTTCGAGATTCTTCTCAGCACATTGATCTTCTAGATCGTTGTTATTAACCGTAGTGTTACCAACACACATATCCTTGTTGTAATTTGATTGAACTCTTGTTTAGTTGATTAAGGCTGATTCTAAATCACAAATTAACTCGTTCTTATATTGTCATAGCAATTGGCAATCCAAACTATCAACTAGTTGAATCTTTAGTCCATTTATGTCACGAATGAGGTTTCTTTTTCTCGTATAGGTGTGGGCAGCGAATAAGAGTGTTACCCAATTGATGCTGCTGCCTGTACCATCTTGTCTAAATACGATAGATTTAGGCGATACCGAAAAATTAATTTTGAATAAATTAACGAGTAGACTTTACTTACGTCCCAGTTATTATTCCTATCATATAATCCTCGTAAATGTATGTTCATGTATATTTACTTAATACTGTTGTTTCCTCCATTATTTTGATTATTCCCCTTATTCTGTTCTATAAACAGTACCTACATACATACCTATCCTAATTAAGATACTATTTATGTTCGCTAATTAAGGAAAACTATTAATTCATTCGTTATGCTTCCAAGAATGACCCAACGGTCATTCTACCGCAGTACAGGTACTGCGGTTATTTTGTGATATCTATACTAATATTATTAAACTGAAGAGTTTGTTTCTTTAAACGTGCTAATGTCAGGAACTTCTGATTCAAATCGTAAAATTATTTTAGTATTGGATAGCTCATTTATCAAGGAAGGCCTAAAGGCGACTAATAGGAGCGGAGCATTATATCCAAAGACAGCGGATGAAACCGCGGGGGACATAAATACAATGGATTTTATAGTAATGGTACCAACCAATGCTTAGCTTTATTAAAATTCAGGTATTGTTTGAACATTTTCCATTCTTTTTGATTGATTTATTTTGATTTGAAATTATTTTCACTAACATTTATATTAAATGTAAATATGTAACCATCATTGATTTAGCTTCACTTTTTTGACTGACCGACATTTTGACAATTCAAAAATGCCTGTAATTGGTCTATTTGAAATAAACGTTTCTGATTTCTAATTTCTATTGTGTCCAACGTATTCGATTAGCTATGCCGTCTTGTTTTGTTCTAGGATCCGTATCTATTTTCTGTACAGTAATGGAGATAGTACTGCCAGCCAATTGGCATCGACTCTGTTCCCCGTTACGATAGTTACTTGACCTTTAAAACCCTTAATGTGCTTTGTATCTGTAATGGCTAACAAATTACTTTCAACGGTTCGTCTTACAATATTCCCATAGGGACAATGATAAAAAAGGAATATGTATCTATGTGTCCATTTATTATTCCTTCGCACAAGTGACGAGCAAATTGCTCAGCTAAGTTGCGTGTTGTATGTATAATTCGCAAGGACTGCGTGAGAAAAACGCCCTGGTCGCCATATTGGACGTTTTATTTTCGTATCCATATTTCACACTCCGGAGATCACCGCGTGTTACATGTTATGATTAAGTATTTATATAAAGATTGTTTGTTGTGTTCTTTTGTGTTGCTGTAACTTTGTGCTTGCCTTTCAAGTTAATTGATCGATGTTGATTTTATATTCTAAAGCTTGTTTAACGATAAATTGTACAACTTCAACACTGAATTTTATACTTTTGGAAACAACAACAAACTTGTAATCTTATGCTAAGATACACCTTTCTTGATGCATAATTATTATCGTGGTACCTTCACAGGCTTTACGTAAGCAGATATTCCACTTTCCTCCGAGTTGAAAGACCGAGGGACACTCATAGTTACAAAGTTGCGCAGCCCTGCGCCTGCGCTGCCTTGAATCATGATTGTCCGCGCGCGTTAGTCACGCCACTGCTCGACCACTTTCAGCGAAGGCTCATATTTCCATTCCTCACCGTTTATTTTTATTTAACATAGTTTTATGCGGTCCTGGTAGCGTTTTACGAATAGTTCACATCGCTAAGGTTAAGAACTGTTCAATAATTATAAAAGGCTTTATATGGTTAGGTCATTTAAATTACTGCTTGATTAGTTTACGATATAAACTACAATATACTATTCTATTTCAAATGACGGTATAGCTATAATGTTACCTTTTTCTATCATTACGCTATCTCATTGATAGAATTCGTTATCAACTTAAACCTCTGATAAATGAAACAGTGTTGATTGTGAAATTTCGTTTGGGTTAGCTAATTTTCTCACTGGTCCCACGTCGCGTCCCAGTCTGTCGCTCAAATGAAATGATTGAAATACTTGGAATTATTAAATCTGTGAAGGGAGCGTGTGTTTGTTTAGGTTCGCGTCTCCGCAAAGCTGTAGGGGAGATTGTTATATGTAAAGTATTTCATATCGTGCATATACGAACGTGTGGCTCTTCTTGACGTCGCTTTATGAGTTAAACTAAGTTCCAGGCAGAGATGCCAAGTTATGAAATGTTACATATTATTTTATTACATATTCACCTACTTCTAAACCATCTTGATGTAGTAACATGTTATAAGCAGATATTTCAGATTGCAGCAATAAATTACTTCAAGCTCTATTACTAAAGACATTAATTTACATACGAATGGTATTCTCAATGAAGCATCATTGGATGGGAAGTATCTCATGTATCGTAAGTCCCGATATCTACTCTTGTTTAATTCTTACATCAGCGTAGATAATCGCGCGGATAGTAAACTTGTTTTATTCAGTAAGCTACTGTGGTGCAAGCACCACAATGAAGCAGCTATGTACATTCGTTCCGCAAGCTTCGCTTTCGTCGTGCGATCAGAAGCTCAGATCTCATTCGCTCCTCGCTCCTCGCCTGTGTTCACGACATCCGGTATTTTATTTTGCGTTTCTTTGAACACGGTACAACGAACTTGACGCAGCCTCGTATGGGCTACAATTATGACCATGTTATTCAGATTTTGTACGAATATTATAAATTATGCCTTTTTCACGCGCTCGTAGTTTGTCGTAAACTTTTTGTTTACTGTTGAGGTTTTATTTGTCTGCAAACTTGAGCGATGGGCTGCAGGTATTCCGGGATTATTAAAGTGTGCTTAGTTCAGCAGCGCTTAAACTTGCAGCCATTAGCACGTCGTGACTATGATTGCACAAATTACTATCGTGATGGCTGAGACCTACTTAATGTAGGAAACCTGTAATTATGAAAAATTGAGTTTCTTTGATTAGGGAAGCAAAAATTGTAAGTGACATCATTAGATGCACTGTAGCTACGCGGAAATGAGTCTGACCTGGAAAGCCATAATGAAAAACGACCACCTTAAAGTTATTTACGAGTTTGCATAAATCATAGTCTATATGCCCTTTAGAGTTGTAACAAAATGTTCGGTACACACGCGTGCGTTAATTAAATTAAACTGATTCGTATGCCGTAAGCTAATTGCGAGTACGTATGGGCTAGGGTGGCTCTAAATATATTCGCACGACACTCACCACTCACCACTCCTCAGCACAAACACAAACGAACGCACATGTTGCCCTAATAATATTCCTATTTTCGCTCACGCGCTAACGGCCGTCCATACAATTACTTACATGTCACGTTATGGGGAATTGCGCCGTCTGTACATCATTGTTAATAAATACGCTGTGTTTGAACTTCCGTCATATTCCATGTGTTTTAGTTGTCAAGGAATGTTACAATAAGTACAGGTGTAAAATTTGTCTGGCCTCCTTCCATTTACTCGATACAACCTTCTCATTGGTTGCTGTTAGTGCATAATCTTATCGCTAGTTGATAAAACAAAACAGTTTTACGATCAATACTTGTTTTGTATATATATGTACATACATGTACCTCACCCACTTATGAATCAGTTCTCTTTGCCTTATCACACTTGCCGCTAATCATTGTCGGTTATTTGTTAGTTTCACAATATACACGAAAAATGTTTAGTATCTATTATGACTTTGTACGGCCTTGCAATACTCCAACATTTACGTCCTTGTTTTGTAGAACGAGTCATTTCAAGTGATCTAAAACAGTGAGTAATCAAAAGTGCATTCTGGGTTTCAATTAACAGTTGCAAAGTGTGAAATGAAAGCAGAAAAAGGATTACTAGAAGAGGAGAAGTGAAACGAAAGGCGGCGGCGATGCGGCGACAGAACTTAGTGGAGGCCAATAGGCGTTAACGCAGCGTGCATCCGCCGCGCGCGCGCCTGTCGCCATGTCCAGTGCGCTGTCCCCCAGCGCCTCCGATGGCGGCGACGAGCCGGCGCGACGACGCTCCGTCTTCTACGTGCCATTGTTTGAGAGCTTCGACAATTATTTGCCCTTGACGCCAGAAGAAAAAGAAGCTCTAATATCTGGCGAAAATATAGATAGCGTCTCTACAAAAACTAAAAGGAGGAATGCGTCAGACGGCGGCAGATTGCGAATCCCATCTCGGGGTGATTCATCCTTTACGGAAAGTGAAAGTGACATGAGTGCGTTTAGTCCAGAAAGACGGTTTCGTCGGCCTTTGTCATCAACGGCGAGCTCTAGCGAGGCGCTGACGAGATTGGGTCATCGCGATCTGACGAGTCCGAGGCTTGTCGCCCAGAGCACTCTCATGAAAAATACCAAGCCGAGATTACGAAGCACGACGTCGTGTGAACCTCGTTACGACCGGATATTTTCTCCGATTGGCGGATCAATTTCATCAAACAAACTGAATAGTTCCACTACGAACATTGGTAGCAAAATACCCTCGAAAAACTCTATAATGAATTCGAATTTGTCATTGATACCTGATTCGCCAAAGCTTTTGTCTCCAGCGAAGGAGAAATCCAAAACACTTCCGCAAAATCTCAATGTGCCATCGCCTATTAGAGGCAGCAGTAGTTCTACGTCTATATTTAGAACACCTAGGATAACTGTTACTCCTGAAAGTCCTAATAAAAGTGCTGGAAAAATATCTGGACTGAATTTTATTCGAAGATCTCGAAGCACAAAATTGTCCCGGAGCAATTCCTTATTGCGCAGCATTACTGCGAGACATATTGAAGAGGGGCTCGACGAGCATGCCGCTGTAGTGACGGACTTGACTGAAAATTATGATAACTTTGTAGATAGTAATGGAGGCGAATCAGAAGTGATTTGTGCTCTAATTAAGAAAAACGAAGCTCAGATGGCCAACAGCCCTATGAGCTTACGACGAGCGTACCTAGACGTGGACGACGATGTAGCAGTACATTCTGGTAAGATATTTGCCTTCACAAACATCATTGTTCATTGCAACCTTGAGTAAATTGTAATTTACTTCCCATCGGCTCTATTCGTTGACCATAATTTATGCCATAGAAACTACACATCGTTGCGTAAAGTGAAATATGGAGGTGTGCGCCTGTTTGACATTGATCGTCAAATAATAACTAGCATTGAATGAATAACCAAGATCCTTTCTAAAATGAATTAGCTACGATTACAACATTATGAGTCAGTTTCAAGCAAGTTTAACACATAGTACTCTAAACTGTGTGTAGAGTTATTTCAGTAGCTATTAATTATTAGGTATTCATTTAAAAATTTAAATGGATACATATTATTTTGTTGGTACTACTGTTCAGAGTTAGCACAGTGAATTTGATGTTTTAGAAACAATGGCACCTAACGTGATGTACATAGTGGGTATATTGATCGATCACCTAACACCGTACCGACTGGAGCACTTAGTGGACAATGCCAGACACTTGAGAGGAGAAAGCGTTTGAAAGCCCTTACTAAGCGAGTACCTAATACGGATGACTTAACACTTTCGAACTATCCTACCAGTGTGGAGTATTTACCACTAGACTCTGTTCAGAACGCCACACAATGCCCTCTAATTACATGGCAAGGATCTGAAGCGAATGCCTTTAGCGAACGATATATCATGTCTTAAAGTTGGCATTACGAAAAGTGGAAGTCATCTTGTTATTCCAAGCCCATTATATCTAACTGACTGTCGCTATAAACAATGGTTTATTCAAATTGTACTTTACTACAACGTTGATCGTACTTGATTTGTGGTTTTAACTGGAACTGGAAATAATAGAATAAATCCGAGGAATACGAAATTTATTCATGTTTTAATTATTCCAAGGTTAGGTAAACATAAGTAATATGATTAGTATGATACATTGTCGGAATATACATATGTCTGAATTTAATCCTATAAAATATTATGATATGTGCAGTCCTTTTTTAAATTCCCGTAGGTGTGAGAATTCTAATAATAGATTGACAATGATGATGATGGTAGAGCGAACAATGCTTATTTACACGTAAATCACCGCTATACTGTACTTTTTCCTTAACAATGTTACCTAAGTACATTATTCTGCTTAGGTGCAAAAAGATTGTATGGAATCCCATGACACTGTAGCGTACATTCCCCCTGTGTTATCATCCTATTAATATGTCAAAGGTTTGCTACGAATGCACGGAGTTTTTTCCGGTTTTGATATGAAATTATTTATTTATTTGGTTTTTTTTTATAAATTCATAGATAAAAATACATTGTGAATATGAGTGAAATGGAATTGCTTATTTGAATAGAACTTCCAGCAGACAGAGACAATGCCAAAGAATCTTCTTTGGCATTATATCTATATCCTTAAAAGAAATGTAATCATGACCTAACTACTATGTAAAAACAGGAGAACAAGAGTATGTGAATTCTTAAACTAAAGTATCAAACTAAACCCACACACATAATTTAAATGTATTAAACTCTTGTATAACTATAAAGGTACAAAATATATATACATATAAGCACATACTACAATTATAAATTGCTATCAGTTTTTTTTTTTAGTACATACCTACATATTAATATTATATTTAGTCAAGGTTATTTTTGTTGTTTCTCTGTTGGATATTTACCAAAAATACATAATTATACTTCAATACTAATATTATAAAAAGGAAAAAAAATATTTTGGTTTGTGATGAGTACATTCAAAAACTATTGATTTAAAAAATTATATTTTCTACTTAGAGGTGGGCATAGTCGCTGGAATAAGCTAGTTTTTTTTTAATATATAGACCACGTTATTTCCTAGACTAAGTTTTTGCTGTTTGTGTCACATCAAAATCTTATTTTGCCTCTGATCTTAATAGGTCACTTGTCTAACTTGTGAACACCGTAAACAAAAGACTATATTACCGTTACTATTAAATATTCACCTCGCATCTTTAGCTCAAAACCGCTGCGCTACAAAATCAGAGTCGGTCGCTCCTTCAAAACAATGAACCGACATAAGTAAATGTTAAGTAACACAAACAAAAAAATGTCGCTAATGTACCGTCACTATCGCAACGTCGCGTTGCACTTCCTCGTGGTCTGTTATCGTAGCCGTCTCCTTATCAAAGTACGCATAATGATTGCGCAGAGAACACCGCAGGTCTTTTTAAATAAATGCTCCTAAATGGAACGGACCGCGACAAGTCCCTGCCAAGTCTTTGTCGTAATTTAAAAAAAGAACATCGATTCTCAAAGTAACCAGTGCTAAATTACGTCTAAGACCTCTAGACAACAATACATTTTAGCCATGAATACATTGAAAACTGTGACTTAGTGCCATTTAGTAACATCGCTTCGCGACACTGCTGAATATATTTACTTCTTTTCAAACAGTTTTTCGCTTGACCTGCACTGTATTTGACACAGTAGCAGTAGGTAACTAACAGTGTTCCTAATATCGGCACCTTTGTTGTTGCTGCCGGTTAGTAAACCGCAGGTCTTTAAATAAATGCTGCTAAATGGAACGGACCGCGACAAGTCCCTGCGAAGTCTTGGTCGTAATTTAAAAGAACATCGATTCTTAATGTAATCAGTGCTACATTACGTCCAAGACCTCTAGATAACAATACATTTTAACCATGAATACCTACATTGAAAACTGTGACTTAGTGCCATTTAGTAACATCGCTTCGCGTCACTGCTGAATTTATTTACTTCTTTTTAATCGGGCTTTTCGCTTGATTTGCACTGTATTTTTGACACAGTAGCAGTAGGTAACTAAGTGTTCCTAATATCGGCACATTTGTTGTTAATGCCGGTTAGTAAACAGGGGCTGTAACTCATAACATAACACAGTGTACCACATAAACTGAGGTAATAACGATAATGGCTTCGAACGAACATCTGTTGCTTCACACGTCAAAGTCATTGACATTACAGGTTTTGCAGGCTATTGCTTACCCAGCTTTCCCACATATATGTACTACAAAATTGACTTCGTAAACAATAGTTTTGTGGCACGAATCAAAACAAACATGAAACTTTATCCATAAAAAGCCATTACATTTAATAGTGACCACAAATATTTATCGTAAACATTTATTGTCGATATGAAGACTGAGTCCATTGGACTATCGTGTTTCCAAGAATTTAATATTTATGTACGAATTAAAGTCGATGGTTTTTATAAACGTAACATTCGTTCACAGAAATAGAGGCCCTGCCACGAGCTCTTAAGAGGATCCTTTTCCACTCGCCTATCGTCAATATTGAGCATGGTTTCAAAGCTTGTTACTTCATCTAACGCAATCCAAAGCGAAGTTTGACGAAAAGGCAACGCGAAAAAAGAGAGATAACGCCTGAAAACTCTGTTAGCCTTCGGTAATTCCGTGATTCACTAGAATATTTTACAAAACTTATTCCAGGAAATACGTGTTTTTTTTAAACCCTTAAAAGTTTTTGAAAAAAATTGTCGTCATTTAGAATCTTGATTAAATTTGCAAGCCTTCTATTGTTTTACTTTTATGACTTTTTAAATTTTTGATTAAATTATGAAGTGTCAAGTTCATGCAAAATAGCAGATTTTCAGAGGTCTTTACTGGATTACTTTTACACAAAGTTATAAACTGATATCTTGTGGTACTGTGTTTCCAAAATATCTAATGAAAAATGTGTAATAACGTCATAATCGCGTAAGAGCGGTTGTATGAAAAACAATGAAAATGTATGTCGAGTTGCATCCCCTTAACGCTATCCATTTGACGACCTAAACGGAACTGTTAAAGGGATGGAGCTATATAGGGTGTATAGCTCTATCCTTCTTTCTCGCTCGCACGCCTGACTTTTTAACACGTCATGGTAAGGCCCTGAGGTCTAATTCAAGTTATAAGGCTGTACACAAATACAGATTGCTGAATGCTTAATACATATTTTGGACGCGGTCGCCATAATGATTTGTAGCTTAAACTTTTTTGTCATACATTTGCCGACGCATGCACAGCGGTCACGGGCGGCGTGCGCGCAACTTCCGGCGGAAACCACGCCGTACATGTACATGGCTACTGCTGTGTAGTTGATATCAAATTACATATCTATCTGTAATGTAATGTGTCGCCGTAATATGAAACTCTGCGAATATTACATGTCCATTGGCAATACAGTTCTAGTAATTTTCTTGCAAGGTTGACGGTAAATCAGTGTCAATTGTGTTGTTCGATCAAACGGTTATGAGGCTGTATTTGTTTTATCAATTTTTTAACTGTGTTGGTACTGTTTTGCCCTTTTTATGCCCTTTTGTAAAAATATAAAGTCCATAATAGTTTCTGACTTCAATTTTCTTTAATTTCAGACACCTCATATGAAAAAGCATGTCGACGCGGCTCAGCGCCGAGCACGCCGGTGCCGGGTGCGCAAGCGCAGCACAGTCCCTCCCGCCTCGCCTCCTTCTTCTTCTCCAAGCGATCCTTCAGGAGCAACCCCCTCAAGAGAACCAAGTCGGCGACCAAACTCGAGAGGGAACGGGCCTTGGCCGCCGCACCCACGCATCCACCTACACATGCCTTGCGGACGTCAAGGTTGGTATAATGTGCATGTTATTAAGTGTTGAACTTCTAATTTAAATCTTAGAACCGGGTGAAGGAGTTTGGTTCCAGTTTGCCTAGATGAGACCGTTGTGTCAGTGCTTATCAGTGTGCTTACACGTTTATGACGTTCGGCGCTCCGATTGGCTCACTCCAAGCTTTTAACCAATCAGAGAACCAAACGCGGTATACGTTTCGATCGCGTTAACGTTAACTCGCAGCTGGTACTTAGAAGTGTACTCCGTACGTGGCTAAAATAATAACAGCCGTATAGTTCCATCTCCAAGGTTAAGCAATGCTTACCAAGGTCGGTCTATGGAAGAGTGACTATCTTAACATGCCTCCTTGCCTCTAAAAGCACGTTAAGCCGTTCGTCGTGACTATCATTTCTGGACCTTTGACATTTGTTATGGATAGTCAAGAGGGCAGGAAAACTAACAACAGTCTTGCCAAGGAGTACCTATCGTATTTACCAATTATTTGGTGGTAGAGGTCCATGGGAGGTCCAGGAGCAGCGGTGGCCGAGTGGTAACGGCCCTGACTTACGAGTTGTAGGTCGCGGGTTCAAACCCAGCCAGGCGCATTACTTTGTGTAATTTATTTCATCACCACTGCTCTCAAAACGGTGAAGGAAAACATCGTGAGGAAACCGGCATGTCCTAGAACCAAAAATTCGAAGATATGTGA
Organism: Mythimna impura; assembly: GCA_905147345.3. NCBI lineage: Eukaryota > Metazoa > Arthropoda > Insecta > Lepidoptera > Noctuidae > Mythimna > Mythimna impura. Next base: position 10,119,060 of record LR990342.1, on the reverse strand, counting down.
CATTCACCAATCCGCAATGGGCCCGCGTGGTGGATTACGGCCCATTCCCTCTCCTAGAGAGAGGAGGCCTGAGTCCCAGCAGTGGGAACATTAAAAGGCTGATTATGCTTATAGAGGCCTTATTCTGCAGCACCCAGTTAGACTGAAAACCGAACTCGACATAGTTGAGAAAATACTAGGAAGATTGGTTATAATTGATTAGATTTAACAAAAGATAAAAGTTAATACAAGACATAATAAGTAGTCTTAAGTTTAGACAATGAATTGATCCGAGCCGTGTTCGCGTTTTGTTATTTATCTTTGAAGAAAGTGTTCTCAGGAACATTTCATTTTTATTCTCCCACAGAACAGCTGTCACAGTTTGTTGATCCCCCCCCCCCATCTACCAAGTTTATTGAAGTCTATAAAATGTCGTTATTGCAGCGGATTACTAGAAACGTATTGCTGCTAACAATAACTTGTTTTACGACGCAAATAAAATAATCTGTGTAGTACGAAACATCCCTCTTCTCACCTCATAACTTACTTTATGGTAGAAATATCAGTCGTATTTGCGTCAAGAGTGGTCGTAAAGCACAGCCCAAAACACTTATTGCGAAATCGTATTCCATAAAGTTACGCAGTTCTTGTCCTCTCTAATCTTTAGTCGGTTAAGTTTATATCGAAGCATCATTTGGCGTAATGTTTCGCTATACTATTGTCACGAGTATCTATCAAAACATTATGTTATGTATGAAAATATGTCTAAAGATTTAGGTCATTAATATTAGGTACTAGCTGCCGCCCGCGGTTCCGCTCCCGGGGAATTAGTATTTTCCACCTTTAAAAGGCGATTCCCATACAAAATTACCAATTTTAAAATTTTCAATTATTCTTTTTTCTATTTTTAGGGATCCGTACCTCAAAAGGAAAAAACGGAACCCTTTTAAGATCACTTTGTTATCCGTCCGTCTGTCTGTCAAGACCCTTTATCTCGATAACGCGTGAAGATATCGAGTTGAAACTAAAACCATATACATCTGCAGTCCCTTGAAGCTGTGAAAAAATCAAACTTCTGAGTTAACGAAAAAAAAAGATACGGTCGTTTATGTCGCAAAAATCGTATATTTCGACACTCTCAAGGGAATCAAAATTCATAGGGTATTTCCCGTTGACCTAAAATCCTGAAATTTGGCATGAAGCAAGGTCCCATAGCACAAGTATAGGAAAAAATCTAAAAACTGTAAATTTGTAGTAGCGTCACAAAAAAAAAAAACATTTTTGGCGATTCGAAAAAATCTTCGAAACTCAATTCGGGAATGGAACTGTTTTCATAGGTAAGTTTGTACGGAACCCTCAGTGCGCGAGTCCGACTCGCACTTGCCCGGTTTTTTTTATTTCTTTTAAACCACTCCTGTATTAGAACGAACAAAATCAAAAATTAATATTAAAATTGGTCAAGCCGTGTTGGAGTTTTAGCGAGACTAACGAACTGCTGTGCGTTGATTGATTAATTTGCATTATATACATAATACATATATATAGATTTAATACGTGTTTTATTCCTCATCAATATAGCTTACTATATCTATAATATTTAGAAATTTAGCTCGCCTAGTCACCACTTTCTTCGTATGCATAATCGCAAAGTTTGCTGTGTCGTAAAAGTTTCGAAATTCAGCGTTTATGGAGCAACGACGTGTGCTCGACTATATAGTCAGCAAATTGGATAGCAAAACGAGGCTTGTCGTATATCCTGACGCAAATTACTCCGTAAAACAACTGTCAAGTGTATTTAGCGTTATATCGTGACTATAAAACGTTATCCAGGTTGTATGGTGTCGTATTTCAATGTGTAGGAGTGTCGCCCCGCCCCGTCTGCCCCACGGCTATTTACCAAATGTTCTTAATTACTTCCCTCCCAACGCAAACACGACAACTTCATCGAGACCTAATTAAATAGTGTTACTTGTGGCGGCCAATTAACGCCTGCTTTAAATCGACCCATGGTTATTGAAGCTTTCATTTAACAGATGGAAAGGCTCACGTAATGTAAACGTTTACATAAACAATGTAGGTCGTAAACTGTAAAGGAATAGCACTTCCTGGATTGGACTTCGTTTATAAATGGATTAAAAAGGAACGGTTTTCGAACACAACTCCTAATCTTAAGTTCAAACCAAAGCATGTATAGAAATAAACGGTAGAGTAAGCGCAAGATATCATTTACCATTCCTTTTGAAATAGTCTTCGCAAATTCTATGGACATTTATGGGAGACCGAAATCAGTCGTTCGATGTTTGCTTAAGTAATCCCTTTGAAGAGCAACGCTTTAACGGTAATTTAATCTGTTTTCTTCCAGATCTCACGAAAGCCTCCTGTCTGCACATTCACCCGCCGTTTCCACCATGGATTTGGGACCACCTAATCAAGTGCGTATTCAATATTTATTAAATCCATTTAATCGAAATCCTTTTAATGAAAGTTGTTATTTTTGAGACCATGATCTGTTGATAACAAAGAGATTTAAAGTATATTTAATGTCTTTGGTTGATAACAACTTAAGGAAACAGAGAAAGGGAAATTGGTGCAGGCCATATTTCTTGGCATTATCTTGACTTATCTACACTATAGTAGCTTTATGCTGGGGTCGGTATCCCGGCCACAGTAAATAACACGTAAAATATTTCAGCTTTCACATCCATACTTTGTTATTTAATATGCCACATGCCAACGTCATGCTTTGAGTAGAACTTTCGTAAGTTCGGACTCAACATGTTATCCAACCTTCATGCTCCTGTTTAGGCAATCTTCAATTGAATTGAAACCTTCCTAATGTATTTAGATATTTTCTGCATTAAGAGAACACTTTATGAACTGTAATTGATGTTTATATTTCTCGTTTCCAGGTAGAAATCCGATCTCTTCACTCATCAGTGCTGGGCAGGCCACATTGTTTCGCGCTCAGTGCAGAGAGTCGAGCGCCTCGCTACTTCGCCTGTGCCTCACGAAAGGAGAGGGACCGCTGGATATACAGGTAGATGTCCTATCAGCCATATAAATCACAGTATAGAAATAATTATGATGGAGAGGAATAATAAGTGAATGAATATGAAAAGAGGCAACAGAGAAAAGCTGAATAGTTTTTGTAACAAATGATTAAATGATGAATACCTAGTAGGTTTTTTTTTTTGTGGGAAAATCATCTTATGACAAATCCCGCTCTTGGGCGGAGCGAGAGATAGTGTCAGACTTTTACTGACTAAAAACCCACTCCTGTTCTTTCGTTGCCTTCGTCCCAGGGCCCCGGTTTCGTTTTCACACTACCCATGGCCCCAGTAGGCTTCGATCCTGCTGGGCCCCTACGATTTGCTGACATCTCCCTGAGGCGCGCGCGGAACAATACGCGCCGTCGACGACTTGGGCTCGGTCCGGATGGTTACCGGACGGTCGGACGGCGGGCCACCCATAGCCCGCCGTCCGCAAGCCCGTGCCTACGGTGGCCGGAAATCATGATCGGAATCCCGGCGGCGGTTGAGGCGTGAGGACCGTTGCCGTTGCCTCACACGGTCGGCCGCCTCCTTTGCTAGCATTACTGCTTCGCAGAAGGAGGCGACCGCCTGCCACTCCTCCTCGCTCCGGACCATGGCCTGTACCAAGGCCCGGCGCGAGAGATCGCCGCCGCCGATCGCCCCCACGAGGACACGGCGTTGCTCTTCCCAAGCGGGGCACACCTCCACCGTGTGCTCCACCGTGTCCTCCGGGCGGTCCACGCAGTGGCGACACCCGGGCGTCGCTTCCGCACGAATCCGGTGCAGGAACTTCCCAAACTTCCCGTGTTCGGTGAGAACCTGCGTCATGCGGAAGGTGAGGACGCCGTGAGGTATTTCCAACCACGCCTCAAAGAAGGGACTTACCGCCATAATTGTGGCGTGCCCAATGAATACCTAGTAGGTGAGAAAATCTTGAGACTGATGGAGATGTATGCACACACCCCTCTGGGTTTATCTAGTTCTCCTTCTTTGTTCTCCGAACGCATTCCAAAAAGAGATCGCTTGACGATCTCTTTTTGGAATGCGTTCGGTCATTTCTTCTATATGGTAAAGGCTTCCTTTTATGATGTAGACGAGCACTAAAAGAGGATTTTCCAAAATTCGCCCCCCAAGGGAATGAAACGAGACCTCAAAGTTTGTATGGAAAAACCCACTTTCAAGCGAGTGAAACCGCTTGCAGAAGCTAGTATTATATAATGACCATCTTAGTAACATAGTCTATAGTAACGATTCGGTTCCATTTGCATAAAACTGCTCCCATCAACTCCCTATTAAGTAGGTCGTCGATGTCGTTATCAATCAATATCGTGTACAAAGTAAACATATCAATACTTTCTTTGTAACGTCAGCTGGCATTCTTTGAACGTGTAGGCAGCGTTCCTAAGTACCACTCACGGGGCTACAGGTTAATTGGTGAGCTATCAGTAGCTATATTGATATAACTTAGTAAGTAGCTGTGTATATGATTTCATTAAGGAAGATCAAGTGCTCTTGTTATAAGTATTTTTTTAATAGCCTGTACTGTCCCACTGCTGGGCAAAGGCTTCCCCCAACTTTTTCCAGGTATTCTTTGCTCGAGCCACCTCGAACCAGTCCTTGCGGTAGGCATCTAGGTCGTCTCGCCACCTCTTCCCAGGTCGACCTCGGCGGCGTCGTCCATCTTCAGGTACCCACTTTGTGGAGACTCTTGCCCACCGGTCAGAGTGCATGCGGCTGATGTGACCCGCCCAATCCCATTTTAGCCTGACAGCCATTTTTCCGACGTCCATAATTTCCGTCTTTTGACGCAGCGTGGTTTTCCTCTGTCGGCCCTCTTGACACCCAGAATGCTGCGCTCCATTGCTCGTTGGCAAACCCCAAGGCGAAACTTTTGTTATAAGTATACCATAACATAATTAGTCTATAGTAAGTATTCTGGACACAGGCATCTACTTTGTTAGTGGGACGGAATAAACCGTAATCCACCACGCGGACCTAGTGTGAGTTAGTAGATTTCACATTTCTTCGAAGTTCTGGTTTTAGGACATGGTTTCTTCTGCTTCTTTTCTTTTTTGATGGGAGATCATCGAATGACTCCTACCGCTCTGGGTGGAGTGAGAGAGAATGTCAAACTTTTACTCGCTAAAACCCACCTGTGTTCCTTCCCTTGTTCCTTGTGTTCTAGGGTCTCGGTAACTTTTTTCGAACAATCCCGCAACCCTTTTCACGATGCTAAAAGCAAAATTTTGACATAACTACATACTTAATTTGTATCAGTTATGTTTTTAGTTGGTATCTTTCGATTTTAATGCCTTTATGTGTGAAGATGTAAGTAGAACCGAAGGTTAAAGAAATGTCATAACTTATAATGAGACAGATAAATGTTAACACTCATTAGAAAAAGATACGGAAGGTTAAGTGTTATCGTAAACATGTGTGCCCTTTGTTGTTATTGTTTCTAAGATTTTTGTGTATGATTCTACGAATTATTTCTTGTTCGGTTACTATGAATGTAGTTGTAAGAGTAAGATAAGACCAACCAAATGCACATCCATTTTTTTAAACACATTGCTGTACATTAATAATTACTTCTATATTATCGTTTGTGCGTTCACAAACGTTTAAACTCTCACATACACACGACACCCAGACCCGGAACTACAGGCTACTAGCCAACTATACGTAGGCTATACACATATTTGTTCCGAGCGATTAAACCCGCTACACGCGGAGCAGCAGCTTTCGCCCAACCACTGCGCTTACCGTGCCGTAGGTGTGTAGATGACGATTAATAGCGAAGTATGAAAGGAGACATGTAGTGCAGAACACGCATAAAGGCGACAGAATGAATGACCCATGTTGTTCAACCTTAAATATCAGTAGTCGTAAAAGTAAAGCCGACATTTTTCCGCTTTATTACAAAGGGCTATGGGCGAATAGTGATCGCCCGGGGACTTTCGAATACTTTTTAAGAACGGACTTCCTAAAGCAGAGGCCCTATCTCGAGCTCATGCCTCGGACATGTTTGCGGAAGCGCGCACCGACTGTTTTCACTCCACCATGCGCAAGCGGTGCACGCAGGGTGCGGGGCAGCTCCAATACAGTTCTGGCGATGATTGCCGGCAGATTTGATTGCCCTTATATCGAACATTGCTGTAGCAGACATGTTGCTGGCCATGTCCGATAGTGTAAAATGTGTATTAATCACAAAACAGAACACACACACATAAAGATGTGTGTGTGTTCTGTTTTGTAATTGTTGTATGGGTGCTAAGTTGCCTGAAATAAATGCTTTTTTTTATAACGCGATACATTTGACGACCTAAACTAAATTGTTAAAGGGATGGAGCTATATAGCGTGTACAGCTCCATCCCTCTTCGCTCGCACGCTTGACATTTTAACACGTCATGGTAAGGTCCAGAACTCGAGTTTATTCTTATTTGACCTCCAAAGGAGGTCAAATAAGAATAAACTCGAGTACTTTATTTATATTTATTTATATAAACTCGAGTACTTTACTCGAGTTTATATAAATAAATATAAATAAATTTTATTTTTTATTTATATTTTCTTTATTTATATTTATTTATATAAACTCGAGTACTTTACTCGAGTACTTTATTCAATATGTTTCGTTATACAATGTTTTTTTGTTTATTTGCCAGCTTGCGGCAAGCGGCGCGACCGGAGGAGTTGCGCACGCGCCGGTGTGAGCGGACCGTCAAGCTGTGGCTGCTGGAGGCCAAGGCTATACCACCCAAGAAGAGATACTACTGCGAGATCCTGCTCGACGATACGTTATATGCTAGGTAACTTATATATATATACAATTTTAAATGTTGTATTGTTATATTAAGAGTTTCATTGAGTTACACTGACTGCGGGGTCCACAGAAAATGTTAAACTAAACATGATTACCTACTTATGCTGTTGATTTCAAACTAACCAACTAACCAAACCAATCACTAATCAAACCACCAAACCACCAATCTACCAACTGGATAAACTTGCCTTGTAACATCTTATATCAAATATGAGCCTCGTTCTAAAGGGCAACTGTGACACTTTGTATCGAAGTTCTTTCCCATATCGAATTGCCTAACAGTAATTTTAACTACCTACTGGAAATACTGAAACTAACCATTTTAATGTAATAATTGCTAGTGCCCAACAATTTATTTTTTTATTATTCGAACTTTCTCTGTATACTCTAGTCAAGCATATTAACGCAGCATGCACAATCGTTCGGCGACGGCATAGGTATCGTCATGCATAGCGTAAAATAAACCTATAATTACTTGTCTAAGTCTATCGCGACTTCATCTGCATATGCAATGCAAATATTCCTAGGTCATAAGAAAGTGTTTACGTGACCCTTGCTTGTTTTCTTTTCCTTATAATCACCTAACCAGTCTTACAGCGCATAGCTAGCTAAGTCTAGCTTTGCAAACAACTTTCTTTTTTTAGTAGAAATGTGTTTACGTTTGTTGATATTTTTATATATAATTTCTCTCAAAATAATACCCAGCCACATAGACATTCTCGAGGCCTACCTGAAGGACAGGTTTATCATCTACCCTGGTCACGAGGGAGAGTGGAGACGGCGAGAGATGTCGTGCGGTGTTCCGCAGGGGTCGGTACTAGGGTCGCCCTTGTGGAACATCGGGTACGACTACGTGTTGCGCGGCGACCTCCCCAACGGGGTCAGCGTGGTCTGTTACGCAGACGACACGCTGGTCCTGGCGCAGGGGGAGTCGCACCAGGCGGCGGCCGAACTAGCGACACGCGGGGTTGCGACAGTCGTGGACAGGATCCAGGAGTTGGGACTCGAAGTGGCACTGCACAAGTCCGAGGCCATGTGTTTTCATGGCCCTCGGAACGCGCCACCACCGGGTTCCCAAATAACGGTAGGAGCTGGGGTTCGCATCGAAGTCGGGTCGACGATGAAGTACCTAGGACTTGTCCTCGATAGTCGGTGGAACTTTGTGGAGCACTTTCGACGTCTGACTCCCAAACTGCAACGGACCGGGGCTGCCCTAAAGCGGCTCCTGCCCAACCTTGGGGGTCCAGACGCCTCCTGCCGGAGGCTCTACGCGGGAATTGTTCGGTCCATGGCCCTTTACGGGGCGCCGGTGTGGGCGCCGTCGCTGCAAAAGCGACCGGCGGCCATGCTGAAAGCTTGCCAGAGGGTCATGGCCATCCGGATGATACGGGGATACCGCACGATTTCCCGCGAAGCGGCGAGCCTCCTTGCTGGCCTGCCACCATCGGATTTGAAGGCAACAGTCCTTGCATGCTTGCACGATTTGCGCGTGGAGATGCAACGCCGGGGCGAAACTCCGCTGCTACGCCGGGGCGAAACTCCGCTGCTGCGCCAAGTCGCGGCATGGCGGACAGAGTTCCGGCGGGATCTCATGGTGGAATGGCGACGGCGACTGTCGCAACCCAGTGCTGGGCACGCCACAATCATGGCGGTAACTCCCCTCTTTGAGGAGTGGCTGGAGCGGCAACACGGCGTCCTCACCTACCGCATGACGCAGGTCCTCACCGGACATGGCAAGTTCGGGAGGTTCCTGTATCGGATTCAGGCGGAAGCAACGCCCGAGTGTCATCACTGTGCGGACCACCCAGAGGACACGGTGGAGCATACGGTGGAGGTGTGCCCCGCTTGGGCGGAGCACCGCCGTATCCTCGTGGAGGCAATTGGCGGCAGCGACCTTTCGCGTCGGGCCCTGGTTCAGGCTATGGTCCGAAGCGAGGAGGAATGGCAGGCGGTCGCCTCCTTCTGCGAAGCAGTAATGCTAGCGAAGGAGGAGGCTGCACGCGTGAGGGAACGAAGGCCCTCACGCCCTAGCCGCCGTAATTCCGACCCCGACTACTAGCCACGGTAGATACGGGCTTGCGGACGTCGAGCACTGGGTAGCTCGCCGTCCGGCTGTTCGGTAATTAACCGCACCGAGCCCAGTCGTCAACAGCGCGTAGTGATCCTCGCGCTCCTCAAAGAGATGTCAGCAAACTGTAGGGGCCCAGCAGGGCCAATGCCCGGTAGCTAGGACCGCGGAGAATTTCTGAAAGGGAAACCCGTAGTCCTAGAACGCAAAGGGTAATTGAAGGATACAGGTGTGGTTTTAGTCAGTAAAAGTCTGACACGCCCTCCCGCTCCACCCAGAGCGCGAGAAGTCATTTTGATGATTTCCCACCTTAAAAAAAAAAAAAAAAAAGCCACATAGACATTAGGCCTGATGAGACTCTCTTTGATAATAGTAAATGGTTAATTTTACTTTAAGTAAAAGTAGCTGTGAAAATGTATTTCGTTGAACTCATGGACTTTAGTTATTGTAAAGGAGAACGGGCGATTAAATTTGTCTCTGTAGCTGCTTCGCATGCTCATGTCAGAATGTTGACAAAAATAAAGCTATTATTTATATTCTAATATTACAAACAACTATATTTCCTTTCAAATGGCATATACCATACATTGATAGTACTTCTTCTCCTTTACATTATGTAACCGACCATTTTTTATAGCATTAAGAACGTACTCATAGTGTAAATAGACAATATCATAATTGATTTGTTTTTTTTTTTTATTATTGCAGGTCATCATCAAAGCTGAAGACGGAGCTGTGCTTCTGGGGCGAGGTGTACGAGTTCGCTAGCCTGCCCGCCGTTCGCGCCATACACGTCAACGTGTACCGAGAACCGGAGCGGCGCTCGAGAAAGAGAGACAAGCATGCGCTTGTTGGTCAGTCTCCTTTGTTTTTTCCTTTGTATTTTTTTTATTTTTGTTTTTTTCCTTTGTTTTATTGTCTTCTTTGTTTTTTTTTGGTGTTGGTCACCCATCCATGGTTTAACCTTAAAGATTGACCATCGGCCCATGCCGCTGTTATTATGATTATCACACTAATAATATAAAGGCGAAAGTTTATTGAGTGTGTGTGTGCATGTTAGTTACTTCTTCACGCTCGGACGGCTGAACGGATATCGATAGTACTTGGTACACGAGTCCCTAAATAGAACATAGGATACTTTTATCCCGGGAGTATCTTTTGGGATAATTTTCTAGTATCACGCGAGCGAAGCCGCTGGCAGCAACTAGTTATACTTATAATAAAGACCTATTATAAGTAAGTATAACTAGTTGCTGTCAGCCGTATATAAATTGCCGTTTTTTAAAACGGGTTGCTTTAAATTGTTTTATCTTTGGATTGACTTGGAATTATAAGTTCAAATTAACTTTATACTAAAGGTACGTTATTATTTTTTCGAAATTTTATTGGTCATCCCATTCATTAGCAGTTTTAAGTCCGTATACATTATCAATATTGCATACCGCTTGAGACACATTGTTTCCATGGTAGAACTCATATTACAAAATAATGCGAGTTTTCTTAGATTTCATACAAAAATGGTTATAAGTACTGCTATATTACAGAAAATACAAAACACAAAGAAAGCAATACATACCTAATTTCGAAAAAAGAATAACGTACCTTTAATATAAAGTTTATTTGAACTTATAATTCCAAGTCAATCCAAAGATATAACACTTCAAAGCAACCCGTTTTAAAAAACGTTAATTTCGTAGCTAAAGACCGAATATACAAGAAGTTGTACACACAGACACTACAAAATACTGACCATCGAATTGTCCCTCTCCAGGTACGGTCCGCATCCCGGTCGACGACGTATCCTCCCGATACCTCAACGAGCGGTGGTACCCCCTGACGGAGACGGACAAGCCGCAGTCCCCCGCCGCGCCCGCGCCCGCGCTGCGCATCAAGTGCCGCTACCAGAGCGTCGATGTGCTGCCCATTGATCATTATGCCAGATTTCTCGATTATTTGAAGAGGAATTATAGGAAGCTGTGTGAATATTTGGAGCCTGTTATTGGTGAGTTACTTTTAAAACATTTTAATAATTAATTATTGAAAATCGTTTACGGCTAGGCAATGTCTCCATAACTAGTCCTTCCTTTTCGACCATTAAACTCAATAAATTTTCCTTATACTGCGCACTGAAAGGGAAATTCTGTTTTGGCATCTATTGTTGGTGCGCAGCAGGTCTGGGTCCATTTTAATTTCACGCCTCGGCCGCCGGGAACCCTACACCGATTTATAGCCACCGTAGGCGTGGGCTTAAGTCCACTTAGCTTAAGTTAACCGTCTGGACCGAGCCCGAGTCGTTGACGGCGCGTAGTGTTCCACGCGCACCTCAAGTCAGCAAAACCGTAGTGGCCCAAAACCTACTGGGGCCATGGGTTCACTTCCGAAAGAGTAACCCGGGGTCTTAGAATGCAAGGCAAAAAGGAACATAAGAGCGGGTTTTTAGTCCGTAAAAGTCTGACACGCGGGAGAAGTCATTGCATGATTTCCCACCTAAAAAAAAAGCGTCGCATCGATTCAATCGAATATGTCGGTTTTTGCAAGACTCCCGGGACTAGCTTTGCACATTAGGGATCCTATACAAAAAAAAACTACGTCTCTGATCGTAGATCGGTTTGTTCGTATCGTGATCTGATAACTTATATGTCCTATTAATAACCCAATAATAATGTGTAATTTTAATCAAAAATCGTTGTTTTACCTCTTTTCTAAGTTAAAGCGTAAAAATGATTAAACCATCATTTTGATGAGTACAGTAGTGTAAATACATACATTTAGTGTAAATACATACATTTTGTTACCGCAAATATAATTTTTATTACCATGCTATCCGATACTGAGCTGCAAATTGCAAAAAATGTTTTGATAATTTTTAATTTTGCGGCCTACTCTAGCGGACGCCCGCGACGGGCAGCCGTCGCGTGACAAAGCGCGCGCGTTTCACGCGGATGGTTCCCGCCTCCGTAACCGGATTATTACCTTCGCAGTGTCGCTAGATCAACTTTAACGGTGTAGTCGTGTCGATGGAGAACTTAATAGTTATATTATTACGTAGCAAAACGGGCCCGGCTTCCCGTGATGGAAGCCCGCGCGGGTCTCCGCATCGGAGCACTTTTGTATGGGACCACGCAGGCGTCCGCTTTACGCAGTTTCAGCCTTAAGCTGTTGATCCCCGCATTAACGCCGGCGTTCACGCGCCATTGTCTTTCTATTGTGTCTCTAATTACACACTCAAAAGGTTAAGAGACGATTTTTGGTCCACAATATATGTTATGTAGCACTATTTCTATGTTAGATCAGGAGTTAGCCTCTTTAAGTCCACTTCTACCACCTCCTAATCAAATTCCATTTATTGTCCCTTCCAGGCGTAAAAGCTAAAGAAGACATAGGTTGTGCGCTGGTGCTGTGCATGGCGGGCGCGGGGCTGGCGCCGCGCTACCTGGCCGACGTGGTGGCGCTGGACGTGCGGCGCACGGGCGACCACTCGCTCACCTTCCGCGGCAACTCGCTCGCCACCAAGAGCATGGAGGCCTACCTCAAGCTCGTGGGCGACCAGTATCTGCAGGCGAGTTCTCAAATGGTTCAAGAGAAAGAAGTCAGGGAAATGCTGATGATAGACCTCACGTGCATTAAGCGAGCAAATTAATTTGAAGTTATTATTAGTAATCCTGATATACGTAGTCGAAATTGATGTCAAGACCATTTGATCAAATGGAGATTTATGGCTGACTGAACGATAAGTTTCGAATATATTCGGGGGCGAATGAATGAGTTTAAAAGAATTTTTAATTCATAACTATACATTACGTTAGCATTAGATGTCATGACAACACGGCACGTCGATACTGCAACCATCACACACCATTTTTTTTACATATGCCAAAAGAAAAATATCATATCTTGTACGAGCAAACCCGTACATATCAATTGTATTAATTTTGTGCTGACATCGACGCGCAGCGAATGAATAAAAACACACATTTAAGTAAGCATTTTAGTAGTTGCATAGCATCGATGAAAGACGCATTCGCCGCGGGTCGATCATCTATCATTTTCGGGCAATACACTAATTGAACAAAATCAGTTTATCATTTAAATGTACCTTTACCCCGTACATATCTTTTAACCTCATTCTCGCCTGTCAGTAAGCGACAGATAAAGTCTACTTTCCGTTGCTGATATAGTTGGTAGGGAACACAGATGCTGATAGAGAATTCCTAAGTTCCGCCACAATACTGAATAGTACCTTGTTTGTCTCCAGGACACGCTTTGCGAGGCGGTACAGGCGGCGGCCGGGCCGGGCGCGGCGGAGTGCGAGGTGGACCCCCTGCGCGCCGGGGGGGCGGCCGCGCTGCGCCGGCAGCAGGCCGCCCTGAGGGACGCCGTCACTCTGGCCTGGAGGTCCATCGCGCACTCCGCGCCAAGGTTCCCGCCGCCCTTGAGGGACTGCTTCGCTACTTTCCGGGAGAGGTGAGATAGTTTTTAATTACATGCGACCGAGATTGCTCTCCGTTTAACCTACTGGAGAGGAGGTGCAGTGGTTAAACGATTGGCTGCTGCGCTGCGTGTCAGGGCTTCAATTCCCGCACATAACAAATATTTGTATGGCCTACAGATCTAGATGTTCCGGGTCGGTGTCTTGTGGGGCAACGTTTTCTTTTTTTTTTCCTAAAAATCTACTGCTTTGGTAACACACCAGTTTATCAATCACGGTGCCTAATATTATTTGGAAATTAATGCTAATACTGTAAGAAAAAAAATGTTATACAAGTACGGATAGGTGGGCGAAGATCGTCACTCACTGACCGCCTGAGGAATGTCGACGTCGCGTTGTAGAGATCGACCGCGGAGAAGGTGGTGTGACGAACTCCTCATATTTACGGAGAAAACTTGGCCAGAGATCGCTCAAGACATAGAGATTTGGAAGGAAAAGGGAGAGGCCTTTTCAAAGCAGTAGAACATAATACAGGATAATAAAAAAATGATTAACTAAGAAACATTAGTATGAAGAATAGAAGACAATAAGAATGTTGTTTGCTTTTTAAACAAAACTCTGACTAAATCCAAGATTATTTCCGTTGCAGACTAACGACGATGGGTCGAGAGGACATCTCGGACAACTTGATCAGCGCATCGATCTTCCTTCGCTTCCTTTGTCCAGCTATACTGTCCCCAAGTCTCTTTGGAATCACACATGGTAAGAAATCCATTCTTAGAAACAATTGGCAACTGGTGTCGATACTTTTAGAGTATACCTTGGTCTTTGCTTTACCACTTTTGACAAAATTTTCCCGTAAATTAAACTTCATCAATGCAGAATCTATTTAATTATTGTATTTGTCTTACAGTATAAATAGCGTAGACTGATTATCAGAGGTCGGAATTAGGTGGAGTTATTCATGTACTTGCATCGAAATGATGATATTAATATGGATCTTCCTGGGATTTCTAATGAAAAATCCCGTGTGGCCAACAATATTAAACCTCAGAGATAGATGAGACAAATAAAACAAAGATAATTAACAGACAATTTTTATTAGTATTTTTCATTGAAAAAGATCTCTCTACGTCAATTGAGGTAAAGTTAACAAATTTATACACTTCCTCCTCGTCATTAATGCAGGAAGATTTTTTTTCTGCTATAATTCGTATATAGTCATAAAAAAATTTTGCTGTTTAAAATTAATCTCGGGATTTGAGGCATATCCACTTATTTATATTTATGTACTTATTTATGTTTTTGTACGTATGGGTCTAAGTACATAAATCACTCTACCTAATTCCGACCTCTGCTGATTACGGTCAAAGCAATTATAACGTTGACTTTGCCTTGATTTATTTGGTAGGAATCGATCAATCAATCTACCTAGGCATACTCCAACTATGTTGGGGAGTGCTTCCAGCTGATACCAGTATTTTACATGGAGCGTCTGACTATCTGATCTCCACAACCCAGACATGGGATAAAACGAAACCCCTTGGCAAGACTGGTGTTAGAATTCCTGACAATAACCCATTCATTTTTTTTCCTGGAACTACAGCCGGAACCAACGGCTTGACGCATCCGTAGGAATCAATCAGGTTTTAGTATTGTGATGAATGCTGTGCCCTTTGCCCGGTATTGGGACAGTAGTAGGCTGGTATATATTTAACATTTTCTCTATGTCTCAACTCAATTGTAGAGTACCCGAACGAGCGTGCGGCGCGTAACCTGACGCTGGTGGCGAAGACCCTGCAGACGCTGGCCAACTTCACGCGCTTCCAGGGCAAAGAGGCCTTCATGGAGTTCCTCAACGACTTCCTGGAGCAAGAGGCGCCCAATATGAAGGCGTTTCTTAGAGCGATATCGGTGAGTACCTACTCTGTACCGAGGTGCCTAAAAACAAAGTTTTAAGTCCCAGTATAAATATACACTCATCAGGATAATTCTATATTTTAATTATTTTTGCTTATCAAAATGGATAAATGCTCATCAAATATGTCCAAGAACGAACGAAGCGAGCTCGGAATTTTAGGGCATCCCAACACGGAGTTAAGTTAGAAGGAGATAACGGTGGTTCGTTCGCTCGCTTTGTTCGCTCACTCTAGCCCCGTTATTCCTTTCGTGTTAGGTTACTTTAAATCTCACAGACAGAAATAGGCATCCAGAGAGGGCCTCCGTCGACCCTACCTAAGCCGAGAAAATAGTTTCAATTCTATAATACACATTCTTGAAACACAATTTGGTGAGTATTTATCCATTCTGGCAGTTATTTCTAATTTATGTAGTAAAATAGGTGCATTTCTGGTAGGCGTTTAAACACAAGTCTTTTAAATTCATATAACTCTGTATGCAGTTCACTTATCATGGTTAAATAATACTATCATGGTAAGTATATTAAGTTGTACTATCTTAACTTGGTTTTATGTCACGTTTCGCGATAACGACTTCTGCAATACCTTTAAATAGTCGAACGTGCTTTAACGTTGATTTATTCGTTTTAAATTTTATTCAAGTGTGTAACGTTTATAAAATCTAGTAAAAGTAACACAAAATGAATTATCCAATATTTCGATGGCGTAAAAGTGAATCGTCTAAGTACCCTCGTTTTTATTGGCAGACGCGTCCCCAAGATCAACAGCAGCTGGCTCAACAACAGCAGAATCAACAACAACAACAAGACGGCAGTAAGCGCAACTCAGCCGCGTCTCAGGGCTCCAACCCGGGCAGCGAAGCGGCGCGCGACGCCGTGGAGCCCGACCCCGAGTGGGCGCCGCACGTGGACCTGGGCAAGCAGCTCGCCACGCTGCACTCGCTGCTAGTCGACAGCTTGCCCAAGCTGCCAGCTAATAAGATACAGGTACGTTTACTACTTAGAATTTACGTAAAATAATAAAAAATCCTAAACTCTTTGTAAAATCTCTTATCTATCAGTAGCTCTATCCCAACGGAAAATACTTCCGGGATAAAAAAATATCCTATATGTTACTCCAGAACATAGCCTACCCGTCTACCAAGTTTCATCGAAATCCGTTCAGCCGTTCGAGCATGAAGAAGTAACAAACATATATTATACGCTCACAAACTGTCTCCTATGTATTATTAATGTGATTCTTAATACTTTCGATGCCAAAAACATACAATATTTTTTTCGTGTGGCACAACCTGCTTCCCTAATCGTCATTATACGTAGCTACCGTTGACATGTGTTCATGCCCAGGATCCGACTAACGAGTCCAAACATGACATCTTAGAATTTTTTCTTTGATACCAAAAATATTAACTTGATTAACTTTGAACTCATGAAAAATTACTCACGTTTACGTTGTAAACCTTTTCATCTACTTAAATATGTCACGTTTCTTTTAGGAATTGGACCCGTTATCAGACATCCTCGATGAATTGAGCAAGAGACTACTAAGCAACGATATGAGCTCTCCTGCGCCCCCGGCCGCTGATAACATCTTTAGGTAAGCAACATTACATACTTACAAAACTGAAATCGATTGATTATTACAAAACAAATGTTATGAATGTTCTCTTGTCTACAGGTTTAACGACCCCACGTGCAATACTCCAACGAAGCAGCCGTCCGAGTCGGCGACCAACGGGCAGCTTAACAACAACTTCGCTCACAGCTCGCCCATCATGAACAAGAACGGCGTTCAATTCAACATCAGTCCGTCTAAGTCCAACGCCGAAGATTCCAAGTACAAGCCTGGATACGCAGCAGTCACAAAGTCACCCAGTTTCAACCTACGGTCAGCCACGCTACCCAGGAATGGCTACGGCTCCAGCCCCGTCAACCAATCTGTCAACCCAGACAGATACAGCTCGCAGTACAACAACCAAGAACATTGCGTCAATCTCAAAGTCGTACAGATTGGCTTCGGCTCCGACCAGTACCCTAAAGGCATCAGCAACGGCATCAGCGAAAGCCTGGAGCGCAGGTTCCAGGAGAGGTACAAACCAAACAACAACTATAATAACCAACAAGCGCACTTCCACAACTCTAACTATAACAGCACGGAGAGGTCGCCGAGCAGCGACAGCATCAACCACAACTACTGCTCCACTGATATGCAGAACATCATGAAGGAAACCGCCACGCTTGAGGAACTATCCGACCTCCTGAAGTACGCTGATGACTCAGAAATAGTCGAAGACAAACTCATTATGAACAAAAAGAACCTATCCCAATCTATTTCAAATAACAATAATATCGTAAACGGGAATAAGGCTAATTACACAAATAATGGTTCGAACGTTTCCATCAGTGGGTTATCAAACGTAGCGAGTTCAGGCTATCAAAGTATCGCCACGTACAGCCAAAGTTCAAGTCCTATCGAGAACACGGCGCACCATCATCAGCCTTACGAGAACGGCGGACAGCCCATGAGTCGGTTCTCGCAAATAAACTACCAGAAGCAGAGAGACAAACAGTATTACGACAGCAAAAACGAAAAGTTCTATCCAAAGAGCCCAGTGCAACAGAAAATTGATTATGACATCCAAAAGTATGGAATCCAAAATTTCACAACTGCGGATAACACGCCGTCAAACACCAATGCAAATCCAAAGGTAGCTCCGCTAGTGTTCACAAATCCAGTGTACAACATGGATGACAACCGTCAGGCGCAGGAGAAGAAGAATAATGAAAACAGAAATTCAAAACGTTGTCCTTGTGGCTCATCCAGTTCATCGATAGATGAGGAGGGTTTGAGCACAGACAACGTCGAGACAAACTCTGAAGAGGGTTCTACTAACTTCAACGAGGATAGTAGAAACTATGACCAACAGAATCGCAACAATTCCCACCGAAAACTCACCAGAGATAACTGTAGTTATGATGATATGTATCCGAGGAGCAACCACAGCCACTCCCCGAGGATACGGGACGATGAGTCGTCGAGCAATTCGCCTAGTCTACGGAAGAGTAGTAAGACGCGAATGCCCAGAACAAACCCTATGCTCTCTTACTCCACAAACCAAAATCAACTGAACTTCAAACACTTTGGACAAAGAGGGGAATCGCTGTACGAAAGCAAGCCTCACCACATTTCAACCGACTCCGGCTACCCCATGAGCAGGTCTGACTCGAACGTAGAAGAAGTGAACAAAGAAATGTACAGGTTACAAATTTCACGAAGCCAGAAGGCGCTCTACAACATGGAGAACTCCAAAAACTCTCCCGAGAAGTATTCGATGACAGAGAGTGCTATTCCGGAGACGAACTATCCTTTGGACCGAACGTATTCTGGTGCGAAGATGTCGAGTAGTAGACTAAATGAGGACTTGGAGAGGCATCCGGAATACTATGGAGTTCGGGAGAGGCGGGAGTCTCCTTCGAGGGTAATGTTCGGTCGCGAGTCGCAGTCTAGCGAGGCGAGCGAGCGTGCCCCCGTGCGGGACGGTGCGCTGCGGGAGGGCGCGGGGAGGGACAAGCTGCAGAGGAGGCTGAGTCTGGAGTCCGCGCGCGAGCTCACCGACAGCTCCGACGAGCTCGAGGATACGCTGTATAGTACAACGGGTCGGCGACGCGCCTCCAAACATCAGAGGACCATTGAACAGGTAGATTTATTTTTTACAAAATTATTAAGTCTGTCAGTAAAAAAAAAGGCTCAAATTAAAGCTTGTGCGCCTGATCTCTTCCCGCGAGTATCCGATTGCCGTCCCATTGAGTCCAATGAATGGAAGAGAGAATGCACCTATGCAGTCTCCGTTGGGATTTGCCTCTGTTATCGAAATTCGTTCTTGAGGATAACTGGTTTAGAGATTTAGCTAACTTAATGTTCTTCTTTCCAGTACGAACGTGAAATCGAAAGGTTAAAATGTTCTGTGGAACTTTTACGGGGAAGGTTGGGGCCTGGCGAACCAGGACAAGTCGATCATACGGACGCCAAAATGAAGGCTATCATTTCAAGGTAAATATTTTTCAAATTAATAAACAGTAATCAGCCACCAACAGTAAATTTTTTTTCCGACATTAAGTATTAAGTAATTAAAGTTCCTTAAATAAATAAATTTAAAAAAAAAGTATTAATTAAAACGTGAAAATTATGCAGGGTTAATTGTTCAATGAACCCGAGTGACCAGAATTTAAAAAAAATCCTCAACTAAATAGCTTATAGCTCTCAACAATAGTGTGGCTATGTAGCAATTAAATAATGTTGTGAATACGATCAATGGAAACAAATCTATACTAATATTATAAAGCTGCAGAGTTTGTTTGTTTGTTTGTTTGTTTGAACGCGCTAATCTCTGGAACTACTGGTCCGATTTGAATGATTCTTTCAGTGTTGGGTAGTCCATTTATCGAGGAAGGCTATAGGCTATGTCTTTTTTTTCAAAATTAGGGATCCGTAATAAAATTGCTATTTTGTAACACAAGGTGTAAAATCGAAAACCTATTTTTGCGTGCGCTGCAAAAACTATTGACAATAGAACAAAATGATGTACTACGGGTTTTTAGATCCCATTAAGACCTACAAAAAAGTCCGCGAGAACATATATCTAGCTATCATGGTTTAATCACAATAACCGATTTTGTGTTCAAAATAATTATTAAATCGTCTGAAGAAAAAAAACTACGTTAAATATGTATCGTAATATTAATCTTTATCGAAATTAAGCATTATGTTATCAAGAGTATTTATGTAGAAGTAAAATACTTTTTGTTTCATCTCAATCGGATATTTCGTTTAAAAGTTATCACGTGTGTAAGATGTTAAGAGTTGGTACCTATTAATGAGTTATGGGCCATAGAGTTTTTTATCAACATAAAATCCTGTCATAATCTTTTTCGAAATATATTTGTTTATGAGATCAAGAAGATGCAGTCCATTATCCACAGGAATTTCTTAATTCTTTAAACCCGAGTGGCCTCCCCCCACATTCTCTCAAGTTAAAAATTGGTGCCCCAATTATTTTACTTAGAAATCTTAAGGCACCAAATTTATGTAACGGGACTCAACTTCAGGTTAAATTTCTTCGCAATAACGTGATCGTTGCAACAGTTTTGACTGGTCCAGCGGTTGGTCAAACAGTACTTATACCTCGGATCCCAATGATTCCAAATGATTTGCCTTTTCATTTTAAAAGAGTCCAATTCCCAATTAAATTATCTTTTGCCGTAACGATAAATAAATCACAGGGGCAAACATTTAAATATGTAGGATTAGATTTACGGCAAGACTGTTTTTCGCACGGCCAACTATATGTCGCGTTGTCAAGATCAGGTTGCGGAAACAATCAATATATTCTTCTGCCACAAGAAAATAAAACGAAAAATATAATTTACTCAAAAGTACAATATTTTAACCCGGTTTAAAGTGGACACTCCCGCCTGTAGTCGTAATTCTTATGTGTCAGGCTGAATGTCGAACAGATAGACAGCTATTGCCTGCGACTTATACAATTTAACTTAATCTATATTTTTCTTAATATTATAAAGCTGAAAAGTTTAGAAATACTGATCTGATATGAAAACTGTTTAAATATTCAATAGTCCATTTATTGAGGGAGGCTATATTTATCTCGGTATTTCCACGGAAACGAGAAAAACGCGGGTGAAACCGCGGGGCACAGCTAGTAATTTATAATGTTACTTTAGAATTAAAATCTATGTTACTATAAATTTTTTATTCATAAACATACTAACTTAATTCCCCCAACTTCCAGGTTGATTTGCGTAGAAGAAGAACTGAGACGCGAGCAGCGCAAGATGGCCGCCGCTCTATCGCACAAGCAGCGCGTCATTGAAGCGCAGGAGCATCGCATCGCCGCGCTCGACGAGGCCAACACCCGCCTGCTGTCCGCGCTCGTGCACCTGCAGCAGCGCGCCCCGCCCGCGCACGCGCAGCCCCACGCGCCCCACGCGCCGCACGCGCCGCACGCGCCCCACGCGCCCCACGCGCCGCACCAGCAGCCCCACCCCGCCTCGCACCAGCCGCACTCGCATCAGGAGCTGCAGATATAACACGCAACAGTTCACACAGATATAGATATAGGTCACCGATAAACAAATATTGAAAAACAATTTGATCTAGATTTGGAACGAAGGAGCAGAGGGAACGTTTTCAGACTAAGAGTCTCTCAAAAAAAAAAAAAACAATTTTAGACATAAACCCTGCTCTTTTTTAAACACTAATGAAGTAAGATGACAATACACTACGAAGCTACTGTTCACTATGAATAACGGAAAAAACCAACATACCTATAATATAATATGTTAGCCACCTATCTCTATATCTGTGCCAAAACCCCCATTCTTCCAGTCTCAATAGTATCTAATATCGGTAATACTGTGCCGTCTGTACAAACATATTTACCTGCGCTCTGTTTTATTATGATCTCCGTTTTATTGGATGACTAATGGCATATTAAGATGTTGATGCATTTGATTTTGATGAATGAAGACCTACTTGTACAAGTAAACCGTCATAAAATTGTTATTTCCGAGTATTGTAATGTTTACGTAAACGTAAAAATGTAGGGGTCATGTGCATCCAGACTCCTTGAGCACTATGTGCATAGTAGCTTTTAAAATATTCAGTACGTTTCTGTTCGATACTTCTCTTTAAATAAATTCTATTCTCATAGATTTACGCACAAGTGGTACAATGGTCCGTTTAGTGGTGTGCTCGTGTATGAATGGTCTACTTTTGCTTGTCTAAAGTTTCAAACAGTAAAATGCACAATTAACAAGTTTTGCACGCAGTTTATCTTTATTATTAAATTAACTCTTCGACGTTGTATATCTCCACTAGTTGCAATATAAATGAATTCATTTCGGAAATGAATATAATAATATGTTTTAACATATGAATAGTATTGTTTTTTAACTTGTGTATCGCAATAATTGTTTGTTTTGCCATTTATCATTTTTTTTTGTTACATTGTTTCGTTAGTTTTATTGAAATATGCTTTAAATGACAATAACTTTCTATAAATATCAGTATTTCTCATAAATTCGATGAAATGTTCGTTCCATGTGTCGACATGTTTGTTTTCTGTAACAATGATACCAAAGACGATTGAATATCCCTTAGACTTAATTGTAGTGGTCAAATCGAACCCGCTGCAATGACGTCCTAGTGTTGTATTTTAAAATAAAAAGTTATAGATTTTATAATTATATTATAAGACTTGTATCATAATATTCTTAAGAGTTAAGATTAGTTAAATGTGGTATGAAATCAAAATTTATTTTTATTACCTTTGGAGTATTAGACTATGAGAAATATGATGCGTTAAACAACTTCATGCTTAAACTTGTAAGTCTGTATCAAAAATTTAAAAAAAAATAAGTTTCGATCCACAATTTATGTCGTATTGCGAAGATGTAATTTAAGCCATAACTTCAAGTTAATATACCTGCACAGGTATATAAATTATCACATTAAATTATGAATTACGTACACTTTAGTTTCATTATTATTTCCCCGCCCTATAAAATTCGCAAAAGTCAAAAGGGCCGATAGAAAGAGGAACACCACGCTGCGCTTAAAGACGGGGATCTTAGACGTAGGAACAAAGGCTGCTAGGCCGAAATGGGATTGGGCAGGTCACATCAACCGCATGCACACTAACTGCTGGTTAAGTTTCCACAAAGTGAGTGTTTTTTTTTCGGTGGGAAAATCATTTTATGACATCCAGAATTTTACTGACTAAAACCCACTCTTGTTCCTTCGTTGCCTTTCGTACCAGGGCCGAGTCTTCCTTTCAGAAGCAGACCCTTGGCCCCAGTAGGCTTCGACCATGCTGGGCCCCTACAGTTGCTGACATCTCCTTGAGGAGCGCGTGGAACAGTATGCGCCGTCGACGACTTGGGCTCGGTCCGGACGGTCGGACAGCGAGATACCCATTGCTCGCCGTCCGCAAGCCCGCGCGGTGGCCGGAAATCGGGATCGGAATCCCGGCGGCGGTTGGAGCGTGAGGACCGTTGCCTCACGCGATCGGCCGCCTCCTTCGCTAGCATTACTGCTTCGCAGAAGGAGGCGACCGCTTGCCACTCCTCGCACTGGACCATGGCCTGTACCAAGGACCGGCGCGAGAGCTTGCCGCCGCCGATCACCCCCACGAGGGGTGTAGCAACATCTATGGCGTCACATAAGAACTAATTCTGCATCACGCAATTAAACTTCTCCGCGCTATTTTAACATATAGAACAGTCCGAAATCATCTATGGGGCAGTTGCCCACCAGACATAAACACCCGTCTGGTCGGAGGATCCTCCGTTTTCAAAGGTGTGCGGGACTATACACTCTGTTCCGTATACCTGCAAACTGGTGACCCCGACGTGATAATATACCTGAGGATGGACGTCGCCGCCGAGGTCAACCGAGGGAAGAGGTGGCGAGATGACCTAGACGAGTACCGCAAGGGCCGATTAGAGGTGGCTCGAGAAAAAAATACCTAGAAAAAGTTAGGGGAGGCCTTAGCCCAGCAGTGGGAAAGAATAGGCCAATTTCTTTGCTCTGGTCATAAAAATATCTCCGATCTATCAATAATAATGCTATATATACTATATAATCTACAAATAATTGTCTTCTAAGATGTCCCACACACCGCTCTGGGTTTATCCAGTCCTCCTTTGTCCAATCTTTGGCAATCTCTCTTTGGAATGCGCTTCCGCTGAACATCAGGATGGCGTCCAGTCGGTTCACTTTTAAGGTGAAGGCACGTGAAAACATTCGCAGGAAGTTGGTGTAATCATCACAGCGTTGATTTGTTGGATTCGTTTTTCATAATTATATTGTTAATTTATTATTGTATTTCTTTTCTATTTCTTTGCCATTAAGCTGCACCTACCATGTTATATTTCTGCACCACCCTAAGGTCGACTGGTAGAAAATGAGTAAGGCATTAAGTCCGCCTTTGTACAGTGTTTATTACTAGTGCATAAAGTTTTATTAAATAAAAAAATCACTTTAAATAAGAAGACAACGTAATCAATCAATCATTATAATTCTAAAACAGCACTATGGACAATAAAACAAGGACAACACATTTTTATTTTAAGTTTTTGGCTCGTATCCACGTGGTAGACAAACATATCGCTTATTCATTAAAATAGTTTTCCTTTCTGCAGTCTCTCTCTTACTGTAAGGGTGTATTAATTGTATATCTTCTACTGCACCAAACAAATAGGAAAAATATATTTCACGAAATTTTTTATCAGGAAATTCTGCTTGAAACATAGTTCTCCACAGCATGTTAGTGACGTAAGCATGAGATCTGAACAACGTTAACTTGTACCTATCAGTGTACTGTCTAAACATATCATTCAAACTCTGTTTATGTCTCCAAGTGGTAGGGTTTCCGTACAAGGGCTCTTTTGGAGGAGACACGTGGCCGAATCCTTGTTCTGCGAGCGTACGTAACATACTCCAATACGTGGTACTCTTACGCAAGTATTCTTTTCTCTCATAAAACGTATGCTTCCCATAAAGTCTTTGTCTCATCCATTCTTTGAGTTCCGGAACTAAATGCATGTCAGGCAGGCGCGCTGCGACGTTGACCTTTCTCATGATCCGTAGTGCGCACTTTAAGTAATCAGTAATCTTGGGATGCATTCCTAGGCAAACTTGAGATGGTACGTTTCTTACTTTACTCGCGTCATCGTCGTCTCCATCCTTCTTAGAATCCTTTTCTGCCTTCTTCTTTTTCTTCTTCTTTTCTATAAGTTTGTTTGCATAGGTGTCGTCTACTCGCAGCATACTGTCTGTCTCCCAAATCTTCTTGAACTCTTTCTCTACGTAAATCTTTTGTGCATCAAGATCGTATATCGTATCGTAGTTAAACTGAAATGGGCTGTGAGCGGTAGGTTTTACAAAATAGGGTAATTCTTCTTGTGAAAAGTGGCCTTCATTATATAAATCGAAGTAATGACCACAGTCGCATTTAGTCTTTTTAATATACTTAAAGACAGCGTCGTGCCACTGCTTCACACAATCACAGGGATCAGGCCTAAGCACGGGCGCAAAACCACGAAAACCGCAATGTATGTTAATGGCCTGTCCACCCACGAAGGCGTAACCTCCGTGGATGAGTTCTCCTAGGGCGGGTAGTATAGTAACGTTGCCCAAAACAAAACATGTTTTGCCTTGAATCTGGAAAACTCCGTTTATAGTGTATTGGGCATTCCATAAACTAGTGGTGGGGGGCACTAGTTTCTTTCGACACCTATTTTTCTTACGGAAATCTATGCCAATGCCGTATTTCTTCTTCTTCTTTTTACCACCTTCCAAAATATTTGTTTTTGACCTTGCTCTGCCTTTGGGTCGGATATTCTTTTTTGTGATAGGAATATTCGTGGACGATGGCAAGTGAGGCATTATAGGATTCATCCCAGCCAACTTTTCGCAGTATGATAACGGTAATCGCTTTTTTGGTGGTGGCGGAGGAGGCGGTGGTGGCGGTGGTTTCGGCATGACCGGCTCTTCCTCGTAAGGCTCATTGAGGACAGTTAAGTCCGGCAAGGGGAGCGGCCGCTTGCGGCGGATTTGGGGTGGCTCATAGCAAGCTGCAACCATTTTTGCTAGATACGGAGATGGTGGTTTAACTGGTGGTTTCCGTTTCGGCTTGGGTTCAAGTTGACCTACTGATTTATCTGGAGCAAATGTTTTTTCAAGCAAAAATATCAAGTTATCAAGTCCTAAATAGAGGATAGCTGATAACATAAGTCTGGCATTGAGACAGTATGAAATCCGTTTTCCGTTTATAGGGTAGCCGTAAGTCGAGTAGTAAAGTTGTGCGAGCATTTCTTTAGGGTCATTACGACCCAAAAACACACAAGACATCAGTTCCGTGTAACTCGGGAGAGGGACTAGACCAAGCTTATGCAGAATTACGGTACACCGTACAGGACGTCCTTCGAGTAAATCTTGATATATGGACAATTCTAAAGTGTCTAATGCACACCTTTGTTGCACACTTAGAGCTTGGTACCATTTAGGCCCTATTGAATATATAATACTATTAAACAATTGTCTATCTTTACGCCTGCGATACTCCTTGAGGTCCGATATAAAGATTTGTTTCTCGCGGGTCTGGCTGGCGTACAGCACCTGCAGTTGGCGCCGCACGGCCTTGTCGCGCCCGATGACCTCCGATTTTCGCTCAACCATGTCTTGTCAACAACCATTAGACAATTAATAGGTAAATATATTATTTAGACAATATAATCACACTCGTATTTTTGTGTATAATCAAATTATACTAAAATTTTGAAAAAAAAAATACCTTAATTCTCTATAAATGTATTTTGAGTGACATTGAATAAAATGTCATTAGGTCTCCAGGTCAAAGTTACTGTCATCCTGACGTCAACCAGCATCAAAGATCTAAATAGGTAGTATTTAATTTATCAAGTTTGTTACAACCATGATTTTACAAATCCGAGTTGTTTTAAACTGACCTCTGTGAAACTAAATAGAAACTACAAATATAATGACTAGCATTCTCGCGACTTCATACTTTCCTTTTTGTTTTTTTGCATGAGTTTCATACTTTCCTACATAGGTTACTGGGAATTAAAAAACCACAATCCCCTTTTGCCCTGTCGGGGAATAGATTATAGTGAATAGATTTTAAACAACCTAAATATGTTTATTAATCTTTTCAGTTTAATTTAATTAGATACACTGCGTTTAACTTACCTAATTGGCGAGTGTGTTAAGCTTCATTAATCTAACAAACTTGAGTGAACCCCCTAATCGATATAGTTTTAGCGGAACTATTTCAATATATTTTGATACAAGTGTGGAGAAAGTTTGTGAGGGTGTTATGGAGCCGAGTGCTGTAGTGATAAATTTCCACGTGTATGAAACGACGTTTTTCTATACACTTACGAAGATATAAATAAACAGGGGTTGACGCGCGACTCGTGGAGTCGCTTAATGTCCAGCCTACGATAAATGTAAAAAACTTTGGCGGGGGCGAGCTCGCGCACTGCACCGCACTAGTGCGAAAAACCGTAAATTTCATACATAAAAGCGGTAGGGAAAGGATAAGAGCGGGTTTTTGGGTAAGTGTATTGAAATTACATTTCATGTCAATTTTCAAGTTTACTAAATCAAGGAATATGATTATTTCATAGAAACTTTTATACCTACCCCCTTTTATGAGTTGGAAAATCATCTAAGACACGCCCTAAATCGTGTTTTGAGGGTGTTTTGAAAAAGTGTTAATGTCTCTAAAATAAACGAGTTATTTATTTATATGAATATTTTGTCATTTTTCATACTTATTAAGGACTCAATCCAAGGACTAAGATTCTCCTATATACCTTTAATTCATTAACGCTCAGGCGGTAGCCGGCGCCCGCAAGCCATTGTCTTACTATTGTGTCTCTAATTACGCACGTCAAAAGGTTAACACCACCTAAATCGTTTTATATGAGTAGTTTTGGATAATAATGTTTTTTTTATTATTATTTAGGTACTTAGTTTTCTAATTCTACCAAGTTTCAAGTATAATTTTTTTGCGTATAAACTTTCCTTCTTATAACACCCTTAAAGTTGAATTTTGAAAAACCCCTTTTTAGTGCTTGCCTACATCAGGAAAAGGTAGACTTGTGCAAGATTGCACATTCTTAGGCCAAGTATTTCTGGCTGAGCGTTAATATGCCAGTCAGTCAGTTTCTCCTTTTATAATATATTTTAATTTCTTGTCTTGTCTTTGTAAAATAATGCGTATACATAAATGTATTTCTTAATTTTTTATGCATATACAAAAGTTAATTATTTCTGAGATACCCAGAATTATTCATTTTTCTAAAGGTACTTTTAATTGTGAGTAGCGCCATCTATTGTCGAGTAGTGTATAACCTACTATGCGTGAACTTTTGTTATCTTTGAATCGTACAATAAGTCATTATGAATAATTCCGTTTGAATCCATATCAAATGAAAAATAACGGTGTCCTGAAAGACTACGAATGCTTATTAATGCACGTAAGTACGTCGGGAGCAGGGGGCGAGTGACGTGGCTAGAGGGCATGGCCCGATCAGCTGTGAAACTCGGCCGGTCGAAGACCCGCACCCGGAGGTGAACGCCCCTGCCCATCCATCACCTGAATAATTCCTCACCTCCTTCATACGCACTGGCGAATCCATCTCAATATTTAAGCTCTATACATTGTTCCGGAAACCATCAATCAAGTGACACTTTTTAGCGGTCGTTTCAACATGTAAAATCGATTGACCGCTCGAGACAGTGGCGTAAACACCGGTAGTGAATGAAACTCCATTTGTGGTTAACTTAACTAGTTGTGTGTAGCGAACCGATCGAATACGAGTCGATGAGTTGATACAAGTAACAAATGAGATCGAACCTCGTGGATATAATCTTTGCAAATTTTTAATTTATACGTTAAGCACGTATATGGTATGGAATAATATATATGTCATCATCATCATTCATCATTTCAGCCAAAAGACGTCCACTGCTGAACATAGGCCTCCCCCAAGTGTCGTCACAATGAACGGTCCTGTGCGTCTCGCATCCATCGGACTCCCGCAACCGTCACCAAGTCATTGGTTCACCTTGTAGGAGGCCTTCCAACGCTACGTCTTCCGGTACGTGGTCGCCATTCCAGAACCTTTCGGCCCCAACGGCCATCCGTTCTGCGAGCAATGTGCCCTGCCCATTGCCACTTAAGTTTGGCGACTCTTCGTGCTATGTCGGTAACCTTGGTTCTCCTGCGGATATCCTCATTCCTGATTCGATCAAGCAAGGAAACTCTGAGCATAGCCCTTTCCATTGCCTTTTGGGTGACTTTAAGTCTTCTGATGAGGCCCATTGTAAGCAACCACGTCTCGGAGCCATATATCATCACTGGCAACACGCACTGGTCATAGGCTTTCGTCTTGAGACACTGTGGTATATTGGACGAGAAGATACCGCGCAGCTTCCCGAACGCTGCCCAGCCGAGTCGGATTCGACGATTGTCTCCTTCTCGAAGTTAGATCTTCCCAACTGGACCGTCTGTCCCAGGTAAACGTAGTCGTCTACAACTTCGAGTGTAGAGTCCCCGATCTTGATAGGAGTGGGTGCTACATGGCTGTTTACCATGACTTTGGTTTTGTCCATGTTCATTTTAAGTCCCACTCTTTCGGAAGCTCTACTGAGGATGAGAATATATATGTAGGTATATAATGTATATTCATCTTAATTATAAATATTATAGCTTAATAGGTATATATACAAACAGAAAATAATAATATGTACAAACGGGTACAAAAATAACTCATAGGACATCAACAAAATCATCCACATTGATGTCAATGGGAAAAATGCCCAGAACGCTGGCAGCATTGCCACGTTGGATAGCAATGCTGATTCGTTGACCGAAGAAAAATCCAGCCCTCTGGTCACGCGAACAGTCGACCAGCTGTTTGCTGATATCCCGAACAACTCGATGAGCGCTCGGACCCCATAGCCCTATAGTGTTTCAACCCCAAACGACTCAAACATATAACTTCCGATACGGTTATTAAGTTTACGCCGTTTGAGATTAGAATAATATTGTTTAACTTCTGAAAGAGTAGTTTTGTTAATTATATCTTCCGGTCCAATTACTATACTGAGTAGGTACTTATTGTACTAATAGAGCAATGGTGTCCTAGTGGTAACGGCCCCGACTTACGAGTTGTAGGCCGCAGGTTCTAACCAAGCCAGGCGTATTTATTACTTCGTGTAATTTATTTCATCAGTACTGCTCTCAAAACGGTAAAGGAAAACATCGTGAGGAAACTAGCATTTGTATTAAAACCTAAAATTCGAAGACATGTGACATCCACCAACTCGCACTGGGCCCGCGTGGTGGTTTACGGCCCATTCCCTCTACTAGAGGGGAGCCCGGAATCCCAGCTGTGGGAACTTTATAAGGCTGATTGTGCTATGCTACTGTACTTTACTGAATGTCAACCCTGTGGAAAACTTTTATGATAGCAACATTAAAGGCTAGTTTTTTATGTATAGTTATCCCAACTAACTGTTAAAAATAGTAATTGTTAAATGACGCTAAAATGTATTTATATATTTCTTTTTTCTTATTCCCTTTTGATTAATATAAGGTTTTTCTAAGGAAATTAAATAAAACAAATATTTCAAGTGATACTGAACCATCTTTTTCTAATTTTATTAAGCGTTCGATTACATTTTATGTGGAATATAATCTCGGGGAAATGGTAGCCGTAGGTCTGCTGTAATCGCACATCCTAGTGAAACAATTTTATTGACATCTTCGCGGTAAAGGGCTCAATTTCTTGAAAAATACAATTTACATTGGCATTCAAGGTGTTTGCAATCTTTTCTCTCGTTTCTTTTTCCTTTTTTTTTAAAAAAAAAGAAGATGGTCCGTGGTTTGTCGGAATAGACAAGAGATGTCACTTTGCCTCACAGTCGAGTGCATTTTGCGTAAATTTAACAAACAACAACGGTTGACTTAATTTCAGATCAAAAAATTAACCCTAATAAATACTATAACCGTTAGAAATAAGAATACCGAAAACGAATAAAGGCTATCTACTACTGAACAATAACCGGTTTAGTGACTACAGCATCATCAATTTTGCTATGACAGACCACTACAAGCAAAATGAGCCTCCTTATGATGTTACTTTCTTAAATATTACGGCAATATCCGTACCACTTAATATGAATAATATATAAGAAATAATGGTTAATAGTAATTATACTAGTGATTATTATCACTGTCCATAGCTGAGCATAGGCCTCTGAAGCAATATCTACAGGGCACGACACGCTTGGCGCAGTGGTTGAGCGATTAACTTCTGCGTTGCGTATCGCTGGTTAGATTTCCGCATGGAACAAATATTTGTATGGCCTACAGATAGTTGTTCCGAGCCTGGGTGTCTTGTGTACTTATGTGAGGTTACATGGTGGCGAACGCACTCACGATACAGGAGTGATGCCTAGTATGGAGCCATGCTTAAAAAAAATCGTGAAATTATTTAAACTTTGCTGCCTATTGAGCGCTCGGCGAAAGAGTGGGGATCGCTTTGCGTACGCGTTTATTTTTTAATGTACACCTATTTTATTTTATTTATTCTTTTATCTAGTAGGTACCTATTAGGTAAAAGAAAAAATAAAATAAAATAGGTGTACATTCTTTTTGCCATAATATGTGTACGATGCGCATCGATCAGCGATCCCCACTCTTTCGCCAAGCGCTCAAGATCCATGCCGATACCTGTACCAATAAACATTTTAATACTTTTGCTAGGTACCTACCTACTGTAATTTCGTAATAGGAACGTAACCTACTCGTACTCGTACCTAATATCTGAATCATTGACACTCGTGACACAGCGAGCTTCAAAAGAATTCACATTCTTTAATTTAATGTCATTCACTGATTAAATTTATAGTCAGTGTGGGGTACATTGACTTTGAAGTCTAGTCGACATTACTTGTATTCTTACTATTCAAAAATCTTTATGTTAGTTAAGCAGACCGCTTACGATTTTATCTAAAAGTTTATACGTAGGTGACAAATAAATATTTTGACGAGTGCATAGTGAAAAAGGTTATATGCAATTTTGCAATTTCTGTTAACAGGGAATATACACGTAACAAAGACTTGTTGTTAAACTAGTTTATAAATAAATATACAAAAATAGAACACTAACTGTGAAAACAATATCAAAATTGGTAGAAAATCAAACGAGATATAGATAACTACTTTAGACAAATAATAACATAAATATCGATCTCTCTCTCCAAGACGCCGTTTTCTATAGCGGCTGTACAGGAGTGATGGATTTGGTCGTCATATCGGACTTCTAAAAATTATTTAATTTAGCAAATAATTAAATTGCCTGCATATTCGGAGTTAGCCGGAACTATTATTTTATAAAAATTTAAAACATCGTATTTTTGTTATAGGTATGAAATATATGTATGTACTTAAGCTGTTGATCGGGGCATTAACGCCGGCGTTAACGCGCCATTGTCTTTCTATTGTGTCTCTAATTACGCACTCAAAAGGTTAAATATGTATTTAGTAAAAAAATATTTTGTTATTCACTTCAATACTATTATTTACTTAATAATGTATAGATATACTCGTATTTTTAAGGGTTAGGTGTGATATGATAACATTTTTCGAGTCTCATCTGAACATCGACTTCCATACTTCCTATAATTCTCTTTTAGCCGATATTAGGCGTGTGTAACTCTACTGAACCGACTCACTGTTCCGAAACATTTTAGTGTTCCGAAAGATTGGAACAGCAGTAATGTTTTAAATGCATCATTTAGAACAATTGGAACACTGAAACACTCTTTACTTTATGTGACCTGCAGTCTTTTTAAAATTCAAATTAAAACGCAAATAGTGTAAATTTTAATGAGCTGAACTAAAAACGTTTCTTAAAAATCTTTCTTACATATTTTTTTTATTACTTTCGTGTGACTTTTTATATTATTATTGAAATTTTTTTAAGTTTAAGTAAGTGTGTACCTACCTACTTGAAAGGTATTTTTTGATTGTATTTTTAAGAAAATTACCTACGCGAAACCAAAGATTCTTTCATTTTTTGACAATTTTTCAAAATCTCCACTCATCTTAAAAAGTGCTCCTTTTACGAAGTACACCAATTGAGAAGTGCACCAGTTGCGAAGTGTACCATATGAGAAGTGCACCAGTTGCGAAGTGCACCAGTTGCTAAGTTCACCATTTGAGCATGGTGTACAAGTTAAGATGTGCACCAAATGCGTCAAACCCTTCTCATGGGTGCTGGAGCCCCCGACCACCCCCGGAGTCGGAGTCGGCGACCCTGGTTCCAAATGATACATACTGTTTCGGAACATTTTATTGATTCAGATGCAAATGTTTCAATCGCAAAGATGACACAATTTGCCCACGCCTAGCCGATATCTCCTCACCTGGCAACTTTACCATCAAATTAGACCCACGTGTTCCCTTTTACAGGTTACTGTAATTAACGACCACTTAGCAAAGTATTGTTGTACATTGTGGAGAAAATGTAACGTAGTTTCTCTCGGTTGTGTATTTATAAGGGACAAGACAAAATAAAACATGAACTTATTTTTGGTTTAAATAACATGTAACTGGAATAATGCAAACCCTCATACACCCGAATAAGAAATTAAGTTACAATCATAATAAAAGCACTTTAATTTTTTTTAAACGCACTTAGGTGGTTTTTTTTTAAGAAATTAGCTAGCCTAATTGTAGGCTCTACATTGGTAGAGTATCGGGTTTTTTTTAGGTGGGAAATCATCCAATGACTTCTCTCGCTCTGGGTGAAGTGTGAGGGCGTGTCAGTTGCCCTTTGCATTCTAAGGCTACGGGTTTCCCTTTTTTTTCGGGTTTTTGTCCCCGCAGCCCTAGCGGGTATCTGCCCTGCTGGGCTCCTGCGGTTTGCTGACATCTCTTTAAGGAGCGCGTGGATCACTATGCGCTGTCGACGACTTGGGCACAATCTGATCGATTACGGCCGGACAGCGCGCTACCCATTACTCGACGCCCGCAAGCCCGCGTCTACCGTGAGGATGTTCGTTCCCTCACGCCTACGGTCTCCTCCATCGCTAGTATTACTGCTTCCCAGAAGGAGGCAACCGCCTGACAATCTCCTAGCTCCGGACCATAGCCTGAACCAGGGACAGGCGCGAGAGGTCGCTGCCACCGATCACCTCTACGAGGACACGATGGTACTTCGCCCAAGTTGGGCATACCTCCACCGTGTGCTCCACCGTATCACAAAATGGTGACACCTGGGCGTTTCTTCCGCCTGAATCCGATGCAGGAACCTCCCGAACCTACCATGTCCGATGAGGACTTGCGTCATGCGGAAGGTGAGGACGCTGTAACGCCTTTCCAGCCACTCCTCAAAGAGGGGACTTACAGCGATGATTATGGCGTGCCCAAGCGCATCGGTATTAGTATCTATAATAAGCACGCATTCACAAAATAATATTCTATTATAGTGACGCAAAAAATATTTAACAAAATAGGTATTTTTAGGGTTCCGTACCTCAAAAGGTTTCCTTTTCTGGATAAACCTTCTTCTCGTTCCTATTTGACTTCTCAAATCCAATTTCTTTGCTCTGGTCATAATAAAAATCTACCAATAATCGTTTTCTACGATGTCCCACACACCGCTCTGGGTTTATCCAGTCCTCCTTCTTTATCCAGGCGATCTCTCTTTGGAATACGGTCCCGCTGAACATCAGGATGGCATCCAGTCGGTTCACTTTTAAGGTGATGGCACGTGAACACATTCGCAGGAAGTTGGTGTAATCATCACAGCGTTGATTTGTTGGATTCGTTTTTCATAATTAAATTGTTAATTTTGTTTTTTTTGTTTTTTGTTTTTTTTTGTTTTTTTTGTTTGTTTTTTTTTTCTTTTTTTTTTCTTTCTTTTTACCATTAAGCTGCACCTACCATGTTTTGTTTCTGCACCACCCTAAGGTCGACTGGTAGAAAATGCTTGAGGCATTAAATCCGCCTTTGTACAGTGTTTATTACTAGTGCATAAAGTTTTAATAAATAAATAAAAGGAAAAAATGGAACCCTTATAGGATCACTTTGTTGTTCGTCCGTCTGTCTGTCTGTCTGTCAAGATCCTTTATCTCTGGAATGCGTGAAGGTATCGAGTTGTAATTAAAACCATAGGTATACTTAGGACGGCGTTCCCTTGAAGCTGTAAAAAAATCTAACATCCGAGTTAACGGAAAAAAAAGATACGGCCGTTTATGTCGCAAAAAACGTGTATTTCGACACTCTCAAGGGAATCAAAATTCATAGGGTATTTCCCGTTGACCTAGAATCCTGAAATTTGGCAGAAAGCAAGGCCCTATAACATAAGTATAGGAAAAAATCTGATAATTGTAAATTAATAGTTACGTCACAAAAAAAAAACTTTTTTGCGATTCGGAAAAATGTTCGTAACTCTATTCGGGAATTGAACTATTTTCATAGGTAAGTTTGTACGGAACCCTCAGTGCGCAAGTCTGACTCGCACTTACCCAGTTTTTTAACCGAAAATAATTTTTGATTATTTTAGGATACAAAATTACGTATTTCAAAAATAGCTGATTTCGATTAGTAGTCGTTTCTGAACACATTACTTTCAGGATGTGTGATATGATGCATGTTTTATTAAAGTAAAAACAACGGTAGGTAGAAAAAAAAACCCGCACCTTTTTTATATCAGTGAAAATCAATGTTCGGTAGTATGAAAACTGTTGTATTTTCCCAGCGCGGAAGATGTGTATCTGTGAGCCAGACACTAGAGACTAGGCAGGGCTGATCATGACGTGTCTGGGTGCTCATGAGCGTTCACTTTCCTTGTGTCAGGAAGTATCCGAAGCCACTTTCACTCCATTCAAGATCACAGCCGCTCGTTCCGCTTCGCGCAGCCTGGCCGCTGTTCTAAACAATAACTAGCTATTGTCTATATATCATTTTGTATGATTGTTTATTGGCTGAGATCGCAGATGGCTCGATTTCCATTTCACTTAGGATAAATGCTTTATTACTTAGTGCTATTGAGCTATGATATATGGTTAAGAAAGTCCTTTCGTTTATTTATAAACCTTAAAGATGATACCTCGTAAGATTGCTACTAATTTCAGGCGCTATTTCTTATGCCGGTTCATTGACCAGGCTCTTATCTCGCCTGCATGTGTGCGTGCACGTGTGCGACCCTGTGTGCTGCGCCTGCGCCTGCCGTGTACTCGCATTGTTAGCTGCACATTATTATGCAACGCTTATGAAGCGGTTAAGCTGTATTATCGAAAAGCGCATCGAAACTTATATTTAGCGTGAAGATGGTTTATTATTGTACAAATTTGCGAGATGCGCGTGCCAACTTTATTTATAGAAAACACATGTAAAGCCGCGACGTATGAGCTAAAATCATAATTAAATTAGGTTATTTTGTAAAATTAATATTTAACGTTTAACATTTCCTCTTTGTCTTTTACCTATCCTAAAGCAAAAGTTTTTATATTTTCTAACTAGGAAAATATATACCAAAAGCTGAAGTAAAATATTAATCTTACGCGACCCTGAAAAGTTACGCGTCATCTTAATGAGAATTTATTTAATCCCCAGTTGATATAGAGTAAAATTATGGAACATTATGTTCAGATATTAACTATACTGAATACGCCGAAATTTATTAATATTGTCGTTTATTATAATTTTTTATTCACATTTACGAATATCTAATGCAGACAGTAGAAATAATACAACAGTCAGTGGCACCGCAAACCAAGTAGTTGAACGAATTTATTGTCATTCAAAAATTACGTTCCGTTTTTAGTAGCATGCAGTAGAATAAAAAAACAACACAATAATTGTTATATAGATAGTTGAATTATGGTGTCGTCGGACAGGTGGCATCTCTCAATCAAACTTACGAGTGTCTAACACGTAAAATGAGAAAGTAAAAGCAGGGCGACAAGACTGTATCCTTTGACAAATAGTCCCTGAGGGGAGAAGGGCGATGCCCAAATATAGGGTGAACAACCTCTTAATGCTTTGAGGAGACATTTTATTTTTACCATACAACGCGTATCTATGACTGAGGACACGATAGAATTGGACATAGATATAAAACAAAAAGTTTCCATTCGAGGTTTTTTTTTATGGAAGGAATAAGGCCACTGACAAAATTCAAAGTCACCCGTCGAGATTTCCCGGTGCGTGCTACCTACAATGTTTTCTCGGAAGTGCGTCATTGTCGAGCTGTCGAGTGACACACGTTTGTTATAGTTCGTCGTCTGGCTGCGTATGTACGAAAATATCAGCGTTATCAACGTCTAATTATAGAAGGAACTCCGCTCGAGTCAAGGGTACGTTAACTCCTCCAAGTTCAAAGGTCATAGAGGTCAGGGCTGAACCAAATTCGCCACAAACTTCACAAATAAATCCTATTATCTGAACAAGCGTTGAACTTTCTTTTGTCTGCCGAAATCTTTTATAGGATAACCTTTTCCGCTTCCGCTTCCTGGAGGACTTTTAAGATAAACCATTACGCAGGCACAGCCCGTAATAAAATAATATTGTCAAAAAATACTCCTAATTAGGAAAATATTATGATCATTTCCTCTTTCTTAATTACTGCATCAAATTCCTGTTGTTCTGATTGCTGCGCTTATATCGGTGAGATTACGACAATGGTTTTCCGGCGGTAGTATCGCGGTGACTTGCACGTGTATGTGTGCGTGCAGTTGCACGGACGCGCTGTGCGTGTGTGCGTCAGGATCGCGTTACAGCTGAAACTTGGGGCGCCTGCCGAAAAGTGCGGTCGTCGACCCGGTCAGGAGCCCGGCCGTAGAGCGCGCACGACTCACGTTGATACTTGGTCTCACGTAGCTGTAACGTACGCGACTACACATTGAATGAAAATATATATTTCTTTGATTTTTTCTTTGTAATTATGATGTAATCTGTTAGTTATGATGTATCATGGCATTGACAGTACACTCAAGCTCAATATAAAATCCTGATTTAAAAATTGCCGAAAATGAACTCATTACCCTATTTCCCATTGGAGTAGGCAGAAACTACAGAACATGTTTGCTGTGATCATTTTCTCCCTACCTCCTCCGTACCTCTATTTTAATCTTACACGTACGCTGGTTGTGAGACAAGAAGCTCTGTGATTAATCTAAATAAAATATGTTAGGTACTATAATGTATATACAGTTACAGGTAATTTAGAATAAGCTTCCAAACAACTAAAACTTAACAAATAAACTAACCCATAACATTCCTTAACCAGCACCTTCAACTAGTCACCATCAAATCCGCGACACGCCTCCGCTCGAGAGTACCGTATTTCCTACAAGTATCAAGTTTAGGAGCGCGCGCTTCACTGCTCGGTGATATATTTGGTGACATTGAACCGAGTCCATTGCCAACGACCTCACTCCTCGGGGAAGCGTGGTTTGCGTAATCGCTCCTGCGTACTGTACGCAGACCCCGGCATAACAAACACACAGAGGCAGACACGCGCACTACTACACTACTCGTCATGAACTCTGATAACATTTATACATATAGTAATAAAAATTAAATGGAGAAATAAAGTAGCATTCAAGTATGTGTGTAATTTTGTTGGCTTGTAGTCAAGCGGAGAGGAATTATTTTTTATTGAATGTGTATTCATATTTTTTTTCTAATTTAGTCCAACTCTGTTTCAGATTTCAAATTTTGAGCTCAATGAAGTATATAGGATATCGAGATCGCATGCCTAGATCGGCAATCGTGACTAATTTAGCCCGGTTTATTTTTTAGGTTATTTTTTACACGTGTATCAACGATTTTGTTATGAAAACGGTACAAATCTGCTGTTCTTAAAGAAGAACAAATAGGGAAAACCTATAAATAGCATTTGAGTATTGATCATTTTCTGAAAACGTATGTTGACGTTTTAATAACATCTAATGAGCAGGTTGCTTGAGTGGGAATATCTATCTGATACTATTTTATGATAATATGTACGTATAGAAATTCTTCTTTTGAAATCAATGAAATTGTTATTAGTAGTTTTTAAGACTAAATTATTATTAGGGATTTATATTGAGGGGATTTAAATACGAATATACTGCGCTATTGTCCATTAACTTCTCCTTTTTCTTATTTATATACTTACCTGATAAGTTTAAATATGTGTACATAAAATAATATGCACATAGCTAATCAAATATCGCAGGAACAGGTGTTATGGCAAGCCGAATTTAGGGTGTTTTTAATATCGTGCGGATTCATCACACAATTTGCTCCGCTTGCAGAAAATTTCACAATGCAAAAAAACGCGTCCCGCGTGCGTATTTCACGCATTATAATAAATACTTGTACGAAATGGACATTTGCGGGGGTTACGCGTGCGGAGCAATCCCGCAAGCGAGATGAAACACCCTATGTCAGTATAACTCTGAAACTCCATGGGCACATTTTGATCAAGAAATGAGAATTAGCTATAGTAAAAGAAATTCTTTATATCTATGCAACGATTATTTTGGTATAAAATATTGTAAGTAATACGTCTACTTACATAATTATTAAAAAATATTAAAGTTACATTGATTGTATTGTTTATTATTCTCAACCTACCTAGCTGAATAAATAAAGAGTCAGGCTAAGTTTAGTATTAACCAATATTTTTTTCAATATGTAGTTTGAAGTTGAGTGACTCTAATTGAGACTGAAAATTTGTCAAAATTTTGCATTAATTTATTTCGAGATAAGAACTTGACACAAATTTTCAATTCATAGACCGTATCATTTTTTTTTTTTTGATAAAAAAAGAAGTTTCTTGTGAAGGTAAGTCTGTCCAAGGCTCGCGAATTCCGGGCAAGGATACTTGAAATTTAACATTCTTCAGATATTTTGTGACTCATTAATATAAGAATGCCATTTGTGATTAAACACTATGTTTCAAACAACCTTGAGATGCAATCACTTGATCTGATTTGCCTTTAAATTTTGATCTTATTACATGACTTGATTCAACCATTGTCTCTCTACCATCGGACAACCCGACGTACAGCGACTGTCCACCCTTAATATTTTGTCACCTCTACGGTCCGGTCCGGTCGGTCCTCTCGGTCGGGTCGGTTCGCCTCGTTGTTTATACTGCTTACCTACATCGAAGGACTGGAACAATTTGCCGGCTGCGGTCTTCCCGTCCAATTATAATTTACGTATAGGTGTCTTCAAGGCTTATTCTGCTTACGTAATAAAAAAAAAACTAAAAATATTTAGAACTGCCCCAGGCACCTCACAAAATCGCACGGAAGCAGGATTGTTCGAAACAGTTACGACGGCTCTGGGACGAAAAAATCAACTGAAGGAACATGGGTTTTTAACCGACTTCAAAAAGGAGGAGGTTATATGTTCGGTTGAATGTATGTTTTTTATTTTTATTTTTTATGTATGTTCACCGATTTCTCGGTCAATTGTGGACCGATTTTGAAAATTTTTTTTTTGATTGGAAGGTTATACTTCCGAGTTGGTCCCATAGAAATATTGTTATGATCTGATCATGAACTTCGAAGATATGGAACAGAACTCCTCATAGGATCACAGCAGAACCGCCGTAACAAGTAAAATTGCTTTGTTTATACGTGTAGTCGATGACTGACTGAAAGTAGAGGGGGAATATATCGAACTGATCTGATGATGAAGCCTGAAGTTAGGCACCGGAACTCTGTAATAAATTAATGTAATCTAACCGTGTTTGGGAATATTAGAATTGTCATGAGATGCACTCTGGCTATAAGGTATTTTAGTTTGGCTGAAGGGAAACTTTTTAGTGATGGTACCATAACTAAAAAGTGTAAAATAAAAAACTTTTTACAAAAACAAAATACAACCGACTTCAAAATAAAAAAAAAACACTGAAAAATGCAAAATAACTTTAATTTCGGAAGTCGGTGTTAAATAACGAAGAGATAAAACTATTATAGAAACACCGACTTCCGAAATTAAAGTTATTTTGCACTTTTCAGTGTTTTTTTTTATTTTGAAGTCGGTTGTATTTTTTTTTTGTAAAAAGTTTTTTATCCCGTTATAGTCAGTAGATACGCGGACTCGATACTCGCTACACTCAGAGCGGAAGAAGTGATATATATATGTGATATTCCACCCCAAAATAAAACGTCCCTCACCACGTCATCGATCCACCTTGTCTTCCAACGCTCGGGAATCCGATGCATGCAAGACGCAAAAGCCCGCTCGTTGTCACGACGCCGACGCTTAGAGCCCTATGTCCAACAGTGGACGTTTTTCGGCTGAAATGATGATAATGAAAAAAAGCCTCTATTCTATATCAATAGGTGAATTGTCATTCAATTAATTAAAAAGAGTCTTATCAGATAATGTAAGTTTTCTACTTTTCAAAAATATTTGTGGCATATTTTGTTTTTCCTACTATTAGTAGGTACCTACTCACGCCTCCTGCTATACCATCTTTCCTTGCCTTCCACCACCGGTTTTCCGGGAGAAGTACAAGCGTAATCTGCATTTATTTTGAAACATACAAAACAACACACAAAAAAAATTGAAGGAGTTTGCATAAATCATTTATATGTAACTGAAATAGAATAATATTCTTCGTTAACATAACTATAAAAGTCAACGAGAAAAGATTGATCGATCGTATAAGACCAACAATGAAGCCCTAATTTGACTAAAAAGAATCAAAACATACGAAAGTGTTACGCTACAAGGAAAACAAGGAATAAAAAGTAGTATGGGTTTTTATTTTTCGGTCGTCGAACTTTCTTTTAAAACAAAGTTGTTGTGCTACGATTCCACAAGGTCAATAACTGTCTTCAAATATCTGCAGTTCCTTAGCGACACGATAACACTAATTAAGTTGTTGTTTATACGTAAACAATATTAGACTTAATCATTAAAAAAATATTGCAGTAGGTACGTCTGAGTTGACGAAAATAAAAATTGTAAAATTAATTAAATTTGCAATTATTATTATTTTTTATTATTATTTGTGCAATTAGATTTAGAGGCCTTAACAAATTTTGTAATTCAAGCAACAATTAAGAAAATAACATCGCTAACAGTAAATATTTAATTAGAACCAAGTACTGACAAAACCGACCATCAACGTGGGCGTAACGATACGAAACAAATAAAAAATACTAACAATACCAGTGCTTACAAGTATTTTGAAACTATTAAATATCAAAATCATAACTGAGTCTTTTTTATCGAATTGTTTTAAAACATTGAAATGGAAACAAGATAGAACAATTTTATCAATAATTGTTAACTTTTTATTACCGGTGCGCTTCATGACACGTGCCCGTTACTGACAAAAATGTTCCCAGTGTTATACTCTCACCTTTCCTTATCCGTTGCATTGGACTGAAGCCGGCTGTTGATTTTTTTGGGCAAAAAGCCGTTTATAATTCGCTGTCAAAAAGGCAACACCTGAAAATTTTTTTTTTGGAAATTCACCTGTGTCCTCCGTCTTTGTGCGAGTAGACTCAAACCTGAATCTAGTCTGACTCTAACGTGGCTCTAGCCTAGCTCCAGCCTGACTCTAGGCTGACTCTAGCTTAGCCTTAACCTGACTCTAGCCTGACTCTTGTAGATAGTAAATGTTACAAATGAAAAATAATGTTTTATGACTAATCTTAAGGAACCATTCAATTCTAAATCTGGTTTGTCGACTGCGGACGCTTTTATACCGCTTTGTTAACAATAAAATGGCTTGGTCACTTGTATAAACATTTATTAACGAAATCACTATTAAAGTAGAACACGTCCAGCACTATACTTGAATTTATTTCCATGTCGTCATACCCATCTTGTATCTTATCAATAAATAGAAAATCTCAGAAAAAAAACATATAATTAGTTCTAGGAAATACCTTCAATAAGCAATTCTGCTTTCAAGTTGCCATAAACATTTTATGGGATAGGAAATATCTACAGAAATGGAGTCCAACTAAAAGTACGTAAATAGGTAATGCTTTTGCCCCCTTATTTATAAAAGACATATTATTATTATTTAAATGAACGACAAACGTAAAGTTCCATTTTTGAATTGTGGTCGTAACATTATTCCGCGCTTAAAATTTTTACATATTTTTTATTTTTTCACTTTTTATACATCGCAAAATATCTTGCCAACCAGTATTCTATATTTTCAATGATCATCACTAAATTATTTTTACGCAATATTTAAATTCACGTGTGACAAACCCGGGTAATGACCCGTTGACTCCGGAAACTGAAAATGCAAGGTATATCAAATTATCGGCAGTAGTGGCAATGTAACGGGACGGAACAACAAAAGTGATTACTTCTATTTGAGGCTACTTAACGCTTCAATACATTGCACCTAGATTGTGGTAACTTCTGAACTCTATGCGAATTATCCACAAGGATGGAAAAAAAATTAAAGAAAAACTCAGTGGCACAGATAGAGATGTAGTAATAGTAACCCACAGTAGTACTAGCACATACAGTGTTACAGGAGATGTAGAAAGTCACAATGGTACAAGTAGATACAGTGTTACAGGATTTGTAGTAACCCACAGTGGTATAGATGGATACTGTGTTACAGGAGTTGTAGTGACTCACAGAGTTACAGATAGATACAGTGTTACGGGAGATGTAGTCAGTCACAATGGTGCAGGTAGACACAGTGTTACAGGAGATGTAGTAAGTCACAATGGTACAAGTAGATTCAGTGTTACAGGAGATTTAGTATGTCACAATGGTACAGGCAGATACAGTGTTACAGGAGTTGTAGTGTCTCACAGAGTTACAGTTAGATACAGTAATACGGGAGATGTAGTAAGTCACATGTAGATACAATGTTACAGTGGATGCAGTAAGTCACAATGGGAGAGGTAGATACAGTTTTACAGGAGATGTAGTAAGTCACAAGGGTACAGGTAGATACAGTGTTACAGGAGATGTAATAAGTCACAGTGGTACAGGTAGATACAGTATTACAGGAGATGTCGTGACTCATATAGGTGCAGGTAGGTAGTGTTACAGCAGATTTAGCAATCCATACTGATTGTAGAAATGTCCTCATATGATTGTTTTGGCAAAGATAATGTTTGGAATTAAAAAAATAATGTGTGAGTTTTCTTTTTTTTTTTCTTAGAGCAGTTGGATAGGAAATACTAACCACATCTAGTTTTTTTTTCTCTCTTTAGTACTTAGCATTTAAAATATCTAGACACCTGACAAAATAATGTGTACTTGTACTTTTTAATTTTTTACGGTTCCGTACCTCAAAAGGAAAAAACGGAACCCTTATAGGATCACTCTGTTTTAGTCCGTCTGCCTGTCTGTCTGTCAAGACCCTTTATCTCAGGAACGCGTGGAGGTATCTAGTTGAAATTAAAACCATTTATTCAAGTCTGCGGCCCTTTGATGTTGTGAAAAAATCAAACGTGTCGCAAAAAAATTGTATTTCGACACTTTCATGGGAATCAAAATTCATAGGGTACTTCCCATTGACCTAGAATCCTAAAATTTGGCATGAACCAAGGTCTTATAGCACAAGTATAGGAGAAAATCGGAAAACTGTAAATTTGTACATACGTCACCAAAAAAATACTTTTTTTTTCTCAAAAACTCAATTCGGGAATTGAACTGTTTTCATAGGTAAGTTTATACGGAACCCTCAGTGCACGAGTCCGACTCGGACCTGTTTTTTTTTTGCAAGTGTGGCCTTAGCTTTATGAAAACAAGTCTGAAAATAATAAAGAGCCAATTAAGTATTACGGCTTCAGTTTTCCAGTCAGGTTACTTAGATACATTTTCAGTATCAATTTATGATAAATTCATCGCCAGTAATATATAGAAATATAAAGAAAATTTCAATTAGTAGTCACGATTCAATGGGCGGAAATAAGAAGATTAATTTCTATGGATACAGTTTTATTAGGGATTCCGTTGTAATTGCTTGGTAACTAGACGAACTTCCTCACTACACGGGTAGATATTTCTATTTTATAGAAAAGACTTGAACAAAAACATGACGATTGATTGCTGTGTACA
Organism: Mythimna impura; assembly: GCA_905147345.3. Classification (NCBI taxonomy): domain Eukaryota; kingdom Metazoa; phylum Arthropoda; class Insecta; order Lepidoptera; family Noctuidae; genus Mythimna; species Mythimna impura. The sequence goes on along the minus strand of LR990342.1, from coordinate 10,074,126 downwards.
AACAGATTTTTTAGTATTCTAGAGGTTGTCCAGAATTTTCAAGTTGATATTTGTCTATTAGAAATATTATTTAGCCCTAGGGATGATATTAATAATTGAGATATTAGACTTTTGTTGACTATTTGTAATTTGTAGTGTTTATTTGTTATTGTTCTTGTAATAAATAAAGTTTTCTGTATATCTATTAATTTCATATTTAAAAAAAAAACATGCAAATAAATTGACCCGCGCTAACAATTTTTCGCCACGTCATAGCTAATCCCAAACTATTAAATTTCAGAACGGGTCATGACCTCTCGCAGATTTATAGGAAAATCCTAAGCGACTCCTACAGCCGCCAGATTTGCGTTGTCACACTCCTCTAACCTTTATCAAACTAAGTTCTGTACACCAGGGGGTCAATGAATTAGGAACGTCCCTGGTCGTTAACCCTTATTTAAATGTACGACAGATCTAGTTTAACTTATGTAAAACTAAACATTTTGCAATATTGCGGACTTTCTATAGTAATGTACAAATGTTTTGGTTCACTAACAGTTCGCTCAAGGTCTCGCAGGGCGCGCCTCGTCGCCGCGAGGTGCGCTCGCCTAGACCGCGGCCACTTTCACTCTCGGCCGAGACCACTGGAGACCATTATAGAACCGCTTACACTTGCTGTAACAGTCGCATCACTGTTTAGATTGACGAGTGAAACCTGACACGCCGCGCTACATGCATTTCATACAACCCTGTCATCGTCTACTACTGCAATTTTTTCATAAGTGTCCAATTACGAGATCGAGGGAGGTCCAGCAGATAACGACGTTTACATATTGTATTACAATACACATAGCAAAAGGCAAACTCAATGTTTTTCTCGATAATGTAAGAAAAACCAACGAACTCTAATGTCAACGACCGAGCGCTGCACGTAATATTCGGACAGATCAAGAGAATACCTTGCCATCCGCATACTTTCATACAGGCAGATTGCAGTTTACATGCTGTGAATTTTAATCGGAATGCCGAAATGTGCTGAGACGAACTGAGAGGTCGGAACTGAAGCGTGATCCAGAGAATATTGCATAAACCTGTTGAGACAATGAAGCACAAAGAGTGGTGCGAACACATGTGCATGTGGTCGCGTGAGGAAAGCGTCGCGGGCTCGTGTGTCGCGGGTCTGATTCCCGGCGGAAGGGTCCCGGAGGATCGCTCCAGGCGGGGTGGTGCGGCAGTGTGCCGGTCAGTCACCGCTCTGCCGGCGTGCCGCGCGCTCGCTGCTGTGTCGTCTTGCGCCGCTCCACGCCGCGCTGCTATTGTTCCGAGTAGCCGACACCTCCTATGTTTATCCGCTACCCTGGTACGCATGGCACGTCTAGTATGAACTTGTGACGTGATGTTTCTGTTTTTCAGACTAGTGCCTCTATGTTTCAGTGGATTGTGACCGTTTATGTGTAAGACAGTGGAAAGTGACTTACTACCGAGGATTTTTGTTACTGAGGATTTTTCTGGGAACGCTGTAGAGGAAAATTCTGCAGTTATAACTTAAGGTCATTGTTTTGTCTTTTGATGTCTTTGCTTCAATAATATAATCAGTGTTTAATTAACCAACAGTGGAATAACATACAGTTTAAAAATAAAGTTTCTTAAAGGAAATACGAGTAATTCAGGTCCGTTGAAATCTTGTTTCCACATTTTTAAGTTCGTTATGAGCCTGAAGCTACATACAAGTCTGAAAAATTCCGAAAGTATTTACTTTAAGAAAATTATGTAGTGTTTGCCTTATTTCCTAAAGTTACTATTAAATAGAGTGTTTACGTTGTTAAAATGAATATATCGGGCGGTTATTTGCCCGTCAAACTAAATTGAAACATTTCAATTATGTGATTACGTGATTGATTGTACTTCCGTAGATACCAATTACATTTGAAACAAGTTTATTATTGTTTTTGTCCGTACTTTGTGGGTTTAAGAGGCTGTGAAGATTATTAATTGTCTGAATAATTATATTTCCAAAAGTATTTTAATATAAAGAATTATGAAAAAACAATAGTTCTTTCTTAAAATTAAAAACTACTTTCATGCTTCATAAAGAAAATTATATGTAGAGTCAATAGGTACGAAAGGAAATTCAGAGTAAATTTTATTTTATTTATCATATTGTTAGAGGAAGTTTATTATTTTTTGAGGAAGATCGATCTTATTGCCGGATTTTAAATCCATAACCAGCACGTAAACACTCCGATTATAGCACCTATACCTATGACTAACGGCAGCTTCAGTGTGGCTGTCGGCTTACATCAAGGGTCGGCCCTCAGCCCTTACCTCTTCCTGATGATAATGGACGCTCTGACGTCGGGCATCCAGGAAGAGGCTCCCTGGTGTATGCTGTTTGCCGATGACATTGTGCTGGTTGCCGAGAGTGGCCTAGAGGTCCAGAGCAAATTGGAGGTGTGGTGGCACAGACTGGAGAGTGTTGGCTTAAAATTGAGCAGAACGAAAACCGAGTACTTGTTCTGTGATTTCGGTGGTCTCTCCGGTCCTATGCCCTTAGCTCTCGCTGGAACGCCCATACCAATCTGCTCCGACTTTCGGTACCTCGGGTCGCTTATCCAAGGAGATGGCGAGGTAGACCGAGACGTATCAAATCGGATCAATTCAGGATGGATGAAATGGCGACAGGTCACTGGAACAATTTGTGACCCACGGATGCCCCCCAAGTTGAAGGGTAAAATCTACAAGTCCGTGATAAGACCTGTCATACTGTATGGATCAGAATGTTGGGCTGTGAAAAAGACGGATGAAAAAAGATTGCATGTAGCGGAGATGAGAATGTTGAGATGGATGTGTGGTGTGACGAGAATGGATAAAGTGAGAAATGAGTATATTAGAGGAAGTTTGAAAGTGGCGCCAGTGACTGAAAAGTTGAAAGGGAATCGTTTGTCTTGGTATGGTCATGTAAAGAGGAGAGATGAAACGCATGTTACTAAAAGAGTTATGAGTATACATGTGGATGGGTGGAGAGGGAGAGGGAGGCCAAAGAAAAGATGGATGGATTGTGTGAACAGTGATATGAAAGAAAAGGAAGTTAGTGATAGCATGACGGTTGACAGGATAGAATGGAAGAAAAAAACATGTTGTGCCGACCCCAAATAAGATGGGACAAGGGCAGGAAGATGATGATGACCTATGACTAACGTCATTAAAGGTATGAAATGCGGTATGTCAACCACATTTCCTGTATGCGGCTACAAAAGAATCACACGAATATTCCTAATTACATTATGCACAAACAAAAACAAATCTAAATTTACCAATCACAATTTCATTACATAAACATCTTCTTTTAGAACTTCAATTAAAACAGCAAAACTTTCTTGTAGTCTCAAACAAATTGGCAAAAAGAAAATACACGCTTGTAACTTTTTTCAGGTTTGTTCGTGTAATAAAATAAAAACTAAAGTACGAATTTTGTCCGCAGCCGTGAGACCACCTTCCCTTCACTCGGCTTCATTAGAGATGAGGGAGAAAGGCTGAACAGATACCTTAGTGGCATAGGAATAACAATGTAAGTACCAGCTGTAATTTTTAGTGTTGAAACCCTTTCGGGGCCGGTCCAATCGACCCTAACACTTATGCGCGGTGAAACTCAAACGCCCTTTCCTATATTGGCCAGCGGAAAAGCCGGTCTTATGAAAATCTTATTATGTACGTTATCTGATCTGCAACATTTCGAAACACACTGTCCTAATAAATAGTTTAGATGATGACATGGACAATGACTGTTTTTATGTTTAGTTGCATATTTTTAATGGATACATAATGGTCTTAGTTGCGCACTTCAACCTCGATTTAGTGACAGGAGACTTGTGTCTAGTTGAAGTAGTGTACAAACTTGAGTGATGATACACACGAAGATCTAAGAAAGGAAAAGATACAGAGATTTCAAGAAGAATGATCGGTTAGGATATATAGGAAATTGAAACAGAATGAAAATTGCATTTCTTATGAATTAGATCTCAATGAAGGTAGAAAAGCTTCTGCGGAAGAGAAAACCAAGTCAGGTACATCGTGACTGACATTGATTGATCTACATTTAATTAATTCTCTCGTGAAGCTGCAGTGTGAAAGACAAGCTAAAATCTGCTGAAAGTATATAATACCAAGAAGCCCCTTTTTAAGATTGGAAATCATCAAATATCTGCTTCCGCTCTGGGTAAAGTGAGAGAGAGAAAGTCAGATTTATACTATCTGAAACCCACCTATGTTCCTTCAGTTACTCTTTGCGTTCCAGTGCCGCGGTAACTCTTTCGAACTATCCCGCAGTTAAATGCCATGAAGCCTAGCTTTTCTTCAACATACATAAAAGAAAGAAGTTTTCATTTTTTCTTCTACGGAAACGTGCTTAAATAGCAGGTTTTTTTTTTTTAATTCATATAAACCAGTGCTTGACTGCGATCCCACCTAATGGTAAGCAGCGATGCAATCATTGATGGTGAGGCGCACTAGTTTATTAGTGTCTTAAATTTTGTCCTAATCCACGTCATGATCTACCTGTGTTCCAAATTTCATCCGATACTTTTAAGGTATTGGGGCATGTTGAATTAACATAAATTTATCCAAACATACCTACAGACTTTACAATTTTAAAATTATAAATAGGAAGTAGCATTAGTAGGATGTCACAATGTATTTTTAATTTTGGTTCTCAATCACGTGTGCTAGTGCACTGTGGACGGTCGTGAATAGTGTTGCCAGGTGTCCCGCTTTGCGCTAGAAATCCCAATTTTCGGGATCTAGTGACACGTCCCGTTTAACCCTTGATCGGGACGCCAAAGGTTCCAATTTTTCACAAACCTCCTTAGTCTATCAAATCGCAAATTTTTTCACAAAATTTTAATTATAATATATATTTTTGCTTTTACATTTCACCGTTTTTCTCTGTCAAACTTTAATGCTTTTAAGTGTCGTACTCCTGTATGAATCTAGAAAAGAAATCTTAGCCTTTCTAAGATGGAGCGCTTCCCGACAGACTTAGTTAGTTTTTTTTTTTTTTTGGGCAGTTATAGTAGCTGTCCCGATTTGAATACCAAAATCCCGATTATTTTCATCTTTCATCCCGAATTTTCACTTACTGGACCGGGCAACACTAGTCGTGGATGTTCCACGAGAGTACTATGAGCTCATCATGACGACTCGACGCGAGCCGAATACTACCGCCACGTCACGAGTTACGCAGTTCAGCCAAACTGACGCGGATATATTTTTAAGCCCACACACATGTGTTTGTGCGCGATTTATACGAATATATCTACATATTATACTAACATGTCTCTTGTTATAATATTTGTATAAACTCTGTATTTGTGTGTCTCTTGAACTATGGCATGACCTCTGCCCATATATATCACACTTTTAGTAAATTCTGTAGAACAGTAGAGAATTACCACAATTTCATGCTTGCTACAAATTTTAATTTCTTTATGTTTTTGGTGAAACTCGAATGAACTATGACAGTTGAATATTTTTAACTCTCTGTTTTATATCAAAGTAGCTTCTGCCAGTAGTTTCAAGCTAGAACTACATTAGACCGAAGCAAACGTGGACCACGCCTGATTTGTACGTAGAATGACGTCGCGTGCCGTCGCGCGGCGTTGATCTAGTGTAGCTCTACAAGTCTAGTTTCCATATAAAATATATGGAGACCGACGCGCCCAGATCGGCGTGTAGCACACGTGTGAGCAGTGTAGTTCTACCTTCACCCGCGTAAAAATAGATATTTATCCAAAAAGAGTACCAAACTCCATCCTAATCAGCCGTTTGGGCGTGAAGGATTAACAAACACACATACACACACATATACATGCAGATTTTTTCACCTTCATAATATTAGAGTGATTAGAAAAATGTTAAATAGCAGATCTCTAAATAAATCAGTTAGCTTCATTGAGTCGTGCTATTTAACATACGAATTGTAGAATAATGTTTACTGCTTGGATTCTATAATTCGAAGCATCGTCCTAGACTGAATAATTCATATTTTAAAACATATATTTTGCAAAAGAAACAAGAAATAATTTAGCACCTTGTAAAAATTACCATTCGAAAATTGTTTCTCTCAACCAAAACCCACAGAAAATCTTAGTTGCAATATCTAAACCGAATTAAAATCATGTAAACGATGCTTAAGCACTTTTATTAAGTGTTTATTGAGCTAATATTGTTCAGTTTTAAATGAGAATGCACCTGCATTTAGTTGAAGAAGGCTGGTATTCAATTACCGTAAAATATTCTTCAACTGATTAATAACAATTAAGTGTGATACTTGCACATTCTTGTTCGGTCGTTCAACAGTGACATAAGATAAAATCGTAGGAGACTTTTGTGCAAGCAAGCGTTTTTGGGGACTTCTCTCCCGGCACCTGACTGTACACGTCATGCTTTAAAATTGACGAAGCACAAGCTTTAACGGATTCTAAGGATGAGGATTTTTACGCTGTGCTAACTTCTTATAATATTACGCTGAAGTCATATCAGAAATTAATTTTAGTTTTTTTTTTATCGGTTGGTAAAATCATCTAATGACATCCCTCGCTCTTGGGCGGAGCGGGAGAAAATCCACTCCTGTTCCTTCTTTGCCATTGTTCCAGGGCCCCGGGGATCTCTTTCGCATCACCCATGGCCCCAGTAAGCTTCGACCCTGCTGGGCCCCTACGGTTGCTGACATCTCCTTGAGGCGCGCGTGGAACACTACGCGCCGTCGACGACTTGGGCTCGGTCCGGATGGTTACCGGATGCTCGGACGGCGAGCTACCCATTGTTGGCCGTCCGCAATCCCGCGCCTACGGTGGCCGGAAATCGGGATCGGAATCCCGACGGCTGGGGCGTGAGGGCCATTGCCTCGCGCGTGCACGTGCGGCCTTGTTAGAATTACTGCTTCGCAGAAGGAGGTGACCGCCTGCCAGTCCTCCTCGCTCCGTGAAATAGTCTGTACCAAGGCCCGGCGCGAGAGATCGCTGCCGCCGATCGCCCCCACGAGGACACGGCGGTGCTCTGCCCAGGCGGTCTACCGTATGCTCCACCGCGTCCTCCGGGCGGTCCACACAATGGACACCCGGGCGTTTTTGCCGCACGCATCCGGTGCAGGAAAAATCGATTTTAGTTGAAATACCTTATATGAAAGGAACAAGTGAGCTGCGGAATTGTTCGAAAAAATTACCGTGGCCCTGGAATGAAAAGAGCAACTGAAGAAAAACAGGTGGGTTAGTCCGTAAAAGCCTGACACTCGAATCCCTCTCACTCCACTCAAAAAAGGGTACAGTTAAGAATATCCTCATGAACTGATTTTGAGAAAATCATCAACTTTAGAAGTTTAATTACTTTTAATGTTTAGATCGGAGATTGCTGTAACTTTTTCATAACGATATGTGTTGAGTTTTGGTGGAAACTAGTTTTTTTTCTTTACAATAGGTAAAAGAATGCATAATATTCCCTATTCTTTGCCTCTACCCTTCACTTTGCCACTGAAAAGATGGAAAAACAGAAAATAAGAGGATGTGTCGTATTTTAAAAATATATAAAAACATTTGCCGCTCTATAAAATAACCTACATTTTAATGACGAAGCAATTTGTCACCTAAAGATATTATCACGGTAACAAGGAATGTAAAATAATTAGCAAATACACCAGCACAAATAGCTGGTTGTCTATCATTTGAGAAACACCGGTTGCACGCTTAAATAACCTCAAATTGTCATTCACTGTCAGTCAGGCTGCGATCTGTTCGGCAAATACAGTATTTTGAGTAAAATTAAAATCAATTCAATCATCGTTGTGACATTATATAATAAAACACTTATTAAGAAAACCAAGTGATTGTAAATAACAATGGGTGGATGCCTGTGGTTAAATAATTTTGTTAAAGGAAATTTCGAAAATAAATGTATAGTTAGAGCTCCATTAAGTATTCTGCCCTCAAAAAAAAACAAGAGTGTTTCTCTCTCTTGACCATAATGTAAAAGTCCAACTTTCCTCTTAAGTACTAACTTCTTCAAGCGTACGCAACTCCATTATGTTTACTCACAATATAATGCATTACAAAGAGCTTTCGGACAATTTGCATGCGACAATATTACTAAACAATATATCGCTACAAATTGGTTTCTCTTACAACTTTTCGCCAAGTTTAAACAAGGCCAATCGGTGTCGGTGCCACTACCGCCATGTTCAGCCATAACACACTACACTTAATGGCGGTAATAATGAACAAATTGGAAAAGCTTTCTAACCTATCGGTTCAGTTCCCGCAACAGACTTTTACTGACGCTTACAGATAGTCACAGTTTCATTTTCATCCGTAGATGAGCGGAAAACATTCAACGACCATTATTTAAAAACATATTAAGTTCAGTTGCACGTTCTCAATTTTAGATATTAGTTGAAACTATAAATGTGTTCTAAACAAAATGATTCTGCGAAACTATTACCGGCCAGTATATACACGCACAACGCATTCTGTGCGTGCGGTGCGAGCAATAATAGATCTATTAGTGAGAGAGGTAGGATATGGAATTGCGCGGCGAAGCTATGTGCATTGTTGCAGGAATAATGCACTGACGGCAGTAGTTTACGAGGTCTTTCACCGGCCACATTATATAGGTCAGTTAGATTAGCAACGCTCCCCGCGCTTGCAACTAGTACTCTTGGCTATCGCTATGAAATTATGTATTTTTCTATGTGATTAGAAATTTACATAAGTATTTCTCCGGATAAGAGTTTAGGCAGGCGCTATCGAGAAAGATTCAATGATTTTTTAAAACGGTCAAATGTTCTCGATCGGACGAGATGCTGTAAACATGAGATCAGTACATAAACATTATAAAATCGTCACACCTGTGCTCGTGCGAAGGGTTGGCAGAGGGTTCTATTGTGTCCATGTGTACACGAGGGGTCGCATGCGGCAGGAGGAGAGCCTATGACCATTAATTGAGAACTTGTCCAAATTGTGTCTTTTTCTAATATTTTTTCCCATTCCTAACCCATTCTAACAGACAAACCCTTAAAATAGTCCACTGTTTTCTTAAGAAGGTCGTATATTTGTTATTGATCTGTACCAGAAATCGGTTCTTGCTCTAGTTCTTCGTTTAAGTAAATGTACATCTGAAACGGGGGCGTATCATGAAAGGACAACGTACAGATAAACTAGGGACTATCCTAGAGTAAGCTGCGTTACGTTTTTAAGCACACTAACTTTACGCTCACTCTTTCGTAAATGTACTTATCTAAATCTCCTTTAACTCATAAAATAACATCAAACTAATGAAACAATTGAGAAAAAACAATGATTTTAATAAAATTAAAGAAAAAGGCAACAAAAATACTCGTAACGTTGTAGACAAGAAAACACGAGCCCAGAACATTGTTCTTTTAATTAATTTCTTAACAAAAGATGTTATTTTAAGAAAAATAAAAAAGTAGCCAGTCAAAAATGTTTCGTATAAAAAAAAATTGTCCCTGAAAAAAGACTCTCAGCAATGTGATCATGATCACTTAACACATCATGTAAGTTTAAAGTGTCAACGGGTAATTCCGTAACAGGCAATTCCCAGAAGAAAACTAGTATTTACATATAAGAAGGCGTCGCAGAAATACTAGGTTAACGACTCGCCACGACGCTCTGCTCCTAGGGTCTAACGCGCCCTCGATACGGCTGCATTGTTTCTACTTTTTATCGCCTTATTATTGTAGCACATATTATACTGCCATTAATTTACTGTTTTCATGTCCCACATCTATGCAATCAATGTTACTTCACTGATACGCCAGCTTTATTATAGGCTTTACTTCTCTATTAAACGGGCCGACACGTAAATCTTTGTCATCAGACCAAGAGGAAGCGAACATCGTTTGAGAAGCTACTTATGAAGCTGTAAATGAAATTTCTCTGAGTCGGGACTTAGCTAAATCGCTTCGCCGCCCCGAAAATGTTACGTTTGTCCCTTTTAATCAGAACATCCGTTCGCAAAATGAAATTCCCAGCCTAGGCCCTTTGCGAAAGTATTTTTTCGTTCAATTACTACACGTTTTTATTAGAAAAACTGTATTTTACTTGAATGTTACGTAGATTAAACGCCAATATTATAATTGGCAACCGTTATCAGTGTCGGGAATATCCCTAAATTGGAAACTGAATGAAGCGTTCGAGAATTTCCCGAAGGTTCGTCGGAGACAGAGCGGATTTATTGTGGAAATGATGGCGTTCCGCAAGCCTCCAGACTAGGCCCGCCCCACTTTCAGGAGGTCGCCGCCCGATCGTGAACTCTGCACTCCGTTCGATCGCTGCCGCCCTCGCGTTTTTATTATTCCAATATTTTCAGGCCTATGCAAGCTGCTTTTCGGAAATGTTTTTAGTAACGTGGAAAATAACGTGATATTTGATAAGTTCTATAAATATTGTTCGTTATAATATTATCGTTGCAGATAGTATTTTATCAACAATAGAAGAAACTTGCTTCCCAAAAAAAATGTCGCTAATGAGATTCAAATGAACTCTTTTGCGACAGTTATCTTTAGAAGTCATTACGCCTACCTGCGTACGTATAAAGTTAATTTTAGTGGCTCAAAGTTCCAGTGCTAAGAGAAAGATTTCGTCAGCCACCCCATTGCGATTCGGCTAACCGCACGAGTCTGTGCGATGGGGTCAATGTCCGCGAGTGGTATATAGGTCAACTGAAGGCGCCTCGTCGTCTGTGTTATGTCAGCCTGGTAGAGCCACGCTAATGGTATGCGATTTTGGCTTTAACAACTTTTAGAAAACTCTTTCAGAACCAGTCTCTAAAACAGGTATTTTATTGTCAATTTTGCTCCTTATTCTTTCGTGACTTTTACGATGAACACGACATTCATACATCAATTCACAACCGGTTATTTTATCATGAATTATGTATAAAGTCGCCAGTTGTACGGAAGGGGTTAAATTATAACTGGATTATAGAACATTTCATGCAAAATATATCCTGATCAACCTGGATTAGAAAGCTAGACCGTTAACCTCTATTGTTATTTAAAAATGCTACATTTCATATTTTACGGCCTGACAATAGCTTTGCCGACAATGGTCAATGAACCCGAAGGAAGTGGAGCTGGTTTAATTGTCAATTTTCCACATGTCTGATCACAACCTTAGGTTCGATGAGATACCTTAATTCAAATGCTTAGCAGCTGCTACGCATCATGAAGCAGCAAACGCTTAACCTCATTTATTGGTTAACTGCATTATAAGTCGGTTAAGTTGAGGAGAGCTAGTGTGGTGGAGAGTTGTGGTGGAGCACTGGATATCTCTCGGTTTGGTGGGATTATAGTGATGCATAGAGTGGTCGGCTGCTGCGCGCGGGCAAAAGGGAAAGTGTTCGGGGCTTCCTGCTCGCACGCGGAAGCGTTTAGTTTACTATACGTAACTGCATTTCGCGTCGCTGCACCGACTCGCGTTGCAACATCTAGCGATGAGTCTAGTGTGAAAGGTACAGTCGCAGTCTCGCTAAGACACTCATTTATCAGTCTATGAGTCAAAAAGCTATTTGTGTGAATGTCACTAGAAGGTGTTGCCAATACATAGCAATTGACAAAGCATGGTCTTAGTCAAATTAAGGTAAGTACTTTAGCTTCGCTTCGGACATCATAAGAAATATTTAAGGGCCTTGTAATCTTTGCAACTTGAAGGTTATTACTCCAGTAGATTTTTTCAAATGTGTATCAATTAACATATCAGTAACTTAACTTCATAGTAACTTAAATTCATAAAGAACACGTAACATCAAAATTCATTAACGATCTAAAATCTGCAAATAGCGATCCTCCAAAATTCCGAACGCTGAATAGCAGCTTAAGCGGCAAAAGTTTCTCCAATATCGGCTGAATTCTGATTGAAGGAAACCGTAAGCCGCTTATTAGACCCGCCGACACAAACTACTGCACTCAACTGCACCAGAATTCACCTCTTACTTATGAAATATTCGAATCAATAAATCAAGTGAATTAGGCTAATTACAGACCGTCGGTGCTAGCCTCGTCTCGAGGCATTCGCTCATCATCAACGATTTTACTTTCGTTGAACGGTCACATCGCGTCATGCACTCTCGCCGAGGCGGAAACAAGTCATCATCGTGTACACTCAGCACGATATCATAACTTATTGTTTAGGAAAATTACTATTATTTTACTATCATGAATCCTGATGAGAAAATTGCGTCGTAATTTCTCAATTTTCATAGTATAACTATGTATTTAAAGTTGTTTAGCATAAGCATAAATGCTATTATTAAAACGTGATGAAATTTTTGCGCTAACTAAACAGAAAATAATAAGTTGCTCTATAAAATAGGTAGCCGGTTCAATTAATTCTATTACTTTCACTTTAGAGGTAAAGCTTTAGAACAAATGAACAGTCGTACTGGCGATCACATTTTAAGATAACACAGTTTCATTAATAAACAAACTAATTATTCCGTTACACCGACAACAGACACGCATCCGAGATCGTTAATCGCTCGTATTCATTACCGTGGCTCAACAAAGCGCCGGTGTGAACTGCGGCCAGCCGAGCCGTGCAGCCATGCAGCCGTGCAGCGTGCTATGCAACTCGACTCTTCCGCGTTTGCCTAGCACTTTCTCCGCCTCCGCTGCGCTTTGAATGTTTACTGCAGAATTATTTTACCGAAGGAAAATGCCGCGAGAAATCTAATGCCTGCATTATGTTCTTTATCTCTCTTCTTTATCTTTTATTATTTTTGTTCTTTATGTGATTTTATTGGTCTGGTACGTGAGTTTAATTTTAACAAAACTTATTTGTTTTTCCAGTAGGGTCGGAAAAAGTCTGATACGAAGTCATATAGGATGCGACTCCGCTCTCACTTTTTTTAAACACTTTTTTTTTCAATGGAAGGCACCCATTGAAAAAAAAAGTGTTTTGCAGAAATTCATTATTAAATTCATTCAAAATGAAAGTATGAGCAAAATGAAACTGGGACTTAGATGTAATCAATAAATTAATTAATAGTAATAAAAAAAAAATATATATATTTTATAGACAACGCAACACCTCACAACGCATGCAATACGGAAAAGCATAAAAACAATTGAGTCTTGGAAGTATTCACTAGTTTCTTGCCGTCTCCAATAGCAATGCCTATTATTAATTTATAACTTCCCTATATGTAGGTATTCTCTGGCAGAGTCAGGAGTATCGCTGGTGCACTTTCACTGCGTTTCTAATGTTCTTTATACAAGCCGCGTAGACATTTAAATAGGAACTAAGTGAATGCGAGTGAAGTAATGAATGATATAACTCACTAGACGCACCTATTAGTGGTTAATTAGTCATGTAAGTATGTGTTAGGCTGTGAGATTAAAGGGCAGCTAAAGGTACACAGGTGGGTTTTAAGTAAGTAAAAGCCTAAGAATCCCTCTCGCTTCACTTACAGCGGAAGGAGTTACTTGATGATTTACCTAAAAAAAACATATTAAGTATGTGTTGCGAAGGCTGGGAAATGAAGTTTAGATTAATAAATTATAGACGAGAAATGCATGCTATGACAAAGAACTAGAGAAGATATTTGGGGTTTAGATCGATTCGTTTTACGAATGGAACAGCTATTGACTTCAGATATTTTTCTTAAATTGGCTTTAATTATTTTTCAAAAGCTAAGAAAATTTCGGTGAAATCATTAGGAAATCCAATTTTAACGAGTTTAATTTTTATTTGTCAATTTTACTTATACTATAAAGTAGCACACACAGGTAATGGCGACAATGTAACAACGTAGCGACGCCGACGCTCGTAAATATATTCCACTTAAAGGCAATATATTAGGCTTCAGACTCAGCACTGATACAGATCAAAGGATTTAAAGATTAGACTGCCGAGATGTACTGGATGTAGGAGTTGCCGACTGTTACTGGGTAGTTACGGAGCTGATAAGGTCTGTTCTGAAGCTTTTTTCACTTAAATTAGTTCAAGAGCCTATTCTTGCAACTTGAGTAGGTACGTAATCGTGATTCTTAGAGAATAATAATTAATCAATATAAAAGATTTTTTTTTTGGGGTGCGAAATCATCCAATGTTTTGTCCCGCTCTAGGGTGGTGTAGGAGGACGTGTCAAACTTTTACTGACTAAAACCATACCTATATCCTTCAGATAGATAGATAGATATATCTTCAGTAACCGTTCTAGGGCCACCGTCACCCTTTCAAACGTCCTCACAGCTCAATATAAGAGGATGGTATGCTGTTAATGGTAATTTGTTTTGCTATGGATCCAGGTTTTAAGTTATGAAAACCCTGGGTCCATTGTCTATAACTCAAAATTTCGGATATTTGTTGAAAAACAACTCAAGATATCTTTTTTACATACCTTTAAGACTGAACTTCACTTCCAAGGTGACCTTCTATCGGCATTTATTATTGACTTTTCGGTAAACATTATCTCTAATTGAGTGTCAGTTTGCCTAGAGATTCAGTTCTTGCTTATTCCCATTGACTTATAATCTTATTTCATACAATCTAACAGCATAAAAATCCTCAGCTCCATTATTTTAAGGTCTTCCCAAACAAACTATCAGAACCAAATAGCACTTTGAACAGAATACAAACAGTCCACGTACTCCTTCCTAACTGGTCTCACTCCGTATGCGTCCAACACGTATGGAGCGACCATAAGGCTCGGATCAGGCAGCAAGCTTAGCGTCATCCATTCGATGCTTGGAAATGCATTACATGTCGCCAGATAGAACATGCATTAGTGACAAAGGACTTTATAAAGAAAGTTGCCCTTGCTTCAAACACGATATTATTCGATATTTTTGACGGCATTGATATTTTTGTACTCAGAGGCGCCGACTCCGTGGGTGCTCGGGGGCTCGAGCACCCATGAGAAATAAACAGTGGGTGCAGAACACCCCTGAGAATTATAGATATCAAAAAACAGATCAGTAATCGCCTGTTAGGGATGGGCGTTTTTTCATTACCCGACGACCCGTTTAGCGCCGTGGTTTAGAGCGCCGGTTGAGACGCAAGAGTCGCGGGTTCGATTCCCGCACCAACACCAATGTTTGTTGATGAAACAGATATTTGGGTTGCGTCTGGGTGTTTGTGGTACCTTCGTTGTTCCAAGGGAAAATCTTAGTTTGGAACCGGGACAATGTATGTGATGTTGTCTCAATTTATTATTAGTTATTAAATTTATTTATTTGTCGGTCGATCAGTGTACATTTCTCTTCTCACACTTCGCCACTTTTTCGAGTCATCAAATGAGCATGAGCACCCATGAGGTTTTCTAAAAGCCGGCACCTTGGTTGTACTGTATATTGCGGGTTTAATTCCTGCACGGATCAAATATTTGTACGGCTTATAGATCCGGGTCTGTGTGTCTTATGTATGCCAGTTTATATGGTTGTGAAGGTACCTATGATACAGGGTAATTCATAGTTTGGATACAATGATTAAAAAAAGAAACAAGATATTATTTGACTAGTCATATTGTTATGTCTAGAACAGCTTCAATTTTATGAGAGCCAGGTGAGAGCCTGTTGGTGGACGTGGGATGATGCGGACAGATAGCTATATGAAAAAGACTGGAAAACTTTATCCTAAAGATATTTTTTGTATTGAAGAATTCATCAGAACTATAGAATTCTTGTCTTCTTTATATTGCTGAGTGCTGTTATTCATCCTTTTTCCAACGTATATGTCATCGTAAAATTGCAAATGCCGTAACATTGTAAAATGTCACGAGAAATTGTAAACAATTTTTTCTTAATAAGACACGGTTATGTTGGAAACTAATGAATTTGGATGTGATTTATAGTATACAAAACGATTTTTTCATAATATGTCGAGAAATTATAATCTAATAAAGATTTATTACAATCATACAGAGTCTACAATTTTCCCGTGACATATTACCTCTTCGCATATATCTGATCATCTTCGATATTCCATCAAGAAGTTTCCGACGTTGAAGTGTGATCGTGGCAAGCGTGACTTCTATCTATTTATTCATCAGCTTTCTTACGAATCCACATAATTTCCTTTACATATTTATCCCACAATGTATTCATATTAACAGTTGACAGGCTCATACATATTTGTCGTTCGTTATAATGAATACTAATCATAGAAATCTTAAACGCCACCATTCTGTCCAACAATCTTATGTTAATTTTATTAATTATTATCTACCAATACTGAAGTGAGTATTTTATTTGAATATTTATTGACTGTTCAAGCTCTTCGGTATTTTAATCATTATTATACGCCTTCTACTATTGAAGCTTGCTTCCGGTGTAAACGGTTACCGGATTTTAAACTATGATTTAAAAATTATGGTTACAATTCAGCTCCACCATATTCAATTCTACTCCGACAGCTGGGCGATTTTCTGTCACCGCAATGGGTAGCTCGCCGTCCTGCCATCCGGTAAGGATCAGACCCAAGACGACGGCACATAGTTTTCCACGCGCGCCTCAAAGAGATGTCAGCAAAACTAAAGGGGCCCAGTATGGCCGATGCTAAGGTTATGGGAACGTTTGAAAAAGTGTGGCCCTAGAAAATAAAAGATACATGTGAGTTTTAGTCAATAAAAGTCTGACACGCCCTCTCGTTCCACCCTAGAGCGTAAAAACATCGTCAAATCTATCAGTATTTGATACAGAGCGAAGAACATCTCAGGTATTATTTACAGCTCTTTAAAGTATAATCCTCAAAAGTAGCATCCCAGTCTTTGAAAAGGCTTACGCTGTTCGTGAGTGTACCACGCAAAGGGCCTGTTGTGAACCTTTAGAGAATTTAATCTAAAATGAAACGAGACACTGCCGGGAACTGTACGGCTGCACTATAGAAATACAGTCACGGATTGTCCCCGAGAGATGTGAGTCTATTGTAGGAGATAAATGTGGAAACGACTTCGTATATTTTAATGATTGTTTTATGGAGTATTCACGGAATTAAATAGGAAGAAGTTAGGTACAGATTGTGAAAGTTCTGGGATGATATTCGATTGATACGCCAGGAAATTATGAAAGAAATTACATTGTTACAGTTAACAATTTTAAACTAGATTGTGACGGCATTTCCGAGCTGATTGACCTCTAAAAGGAAATGTCAAAAACCAGCTCAGAGGTTGTGATCTCTTTTAAAGTCCAATCATTATTCGAGTTTAACAACAGAATAACTAAGGAGCAAGAATGGCGACTAGTCACTTCAATTATTATTAGAAGATATCTTCAGGAAGTGGGACTGAAGGAAGTACCATAGTTCCGACAGATCGCCAAAATCCGGAACTACAACCAGTGCCCGTGAATGGCCATATAATCGTGGTTGCGTAGGAGCGATGACACGTCAGCTAGACGGGTGCGAGACGTCGACGTCACGGGAGCGCCGGCCGCCGCCGCGGGTTCATCGGCTCGCGCCAGGTGCGTTCACTCGGCGACCATTCTTTCCCGTTTTCCGCGCTATTTATTATAATGTCACCTACTGCTGACTGATTTTTGGCAGTCCTTCTACGGGTAACTGAATCTATTATCATCACTCTGCCTTTTTCCGATTATGTTGGGGTCGACTTCCAGTGTAACCGGATGTAGCTGTATAATATGTAAGTCACTCTATGTTAAATACTTTAACATAGAGTGACCGCCTATCTGACCTCCACAACCCAATAATTGGGTAATACAATGCCCCTTGGCAAGACTGGTATCAGATATTCTGACTTCTGACTCTCAATAATCCGAATTTACCGACTGATTTTATTATTACTTTCACCTAATCATCCTGCTGAAGGCGTGGAAGGCCATGATAGTTCCCCCAGTACCGATCAGTCTATTTCTAAAACAATGATGCGTCGTTTTAAATATGAGCGTGTATTGCGTCTACAACTTCAAACAACCTAGATCATTCGATAGTTGATGACTAAGAAGCCAATTTATTAGTGCAATGATTCAGAAAAGTTAATTTGTATATCGTTATATTAAGTGGATAATTAGAGCCTGTCACTAGGCGCACGACAGCTCCCTGACCCAATGAATATCAAAGTAAGAGGTATTTGAATGAATAGCAATCGTCAGTATTTGCATATTTAGTTATTTAAATAAATTGACATAAAAATCATAGGTTGTTTGAGGAAATTCTATTTCATTACGGTGAATTTAGACGGTGGCACAACAAAACGCAATTCTTCAATTGTTTTGAGTTAAATATACATAACTGAAAACGATTTCAGTAAACTATAGTTACAAATCAGTGTGTAAACAACCGCTCCATTAATCGGTTGTTTCATAAATAAATCATTCGTTCAGCACATTAAAGATGCCGTATATAATAAAAATTCGTTCACAACCGAGGTGTTTAATTGATTTGAATAATATGGAAATCGGTACGGTAGCGCGCAATATCCGCGGGAAAGAGACAGACATAGGTCTGTGAGGACCACGCAGCTGTGCTAAGGACGGTCGTTGGCCCCACGGACGGCCGCAAGTGAACTCCGAATTATCGTGTGCGTTTATTTATTGTACTGGTCCACTCTCAGAGATCCCGCTCATTAATTCCTTCGTTGCCGCACTATTGCCGATTGACGCACTGTTACGAGATCCCAGGTAATTATTTCTAATAGATTTGTGTTGCAATATCGGCTTTCAGTTTTGTCGCTTGTGTGGAACTTTAGAACGTGTTTCGCAGTGTGTACCTAAGATGCTAGTGTTGGTAATAGAATTGTTTCTTTTACGTCATATTTTTAGGTCGTTATTGTTTGTTTTTCTTCACCTCACTTTTAATCGGCTGTTTATTTGTTTTTGTATTTATATTATTTTTTTTATAACTTATATTAGATTTGGGCTATTAAACACAAAACTTTAAAAATATTCAGACAGATATTTCGGAACTCAAACCACAATAATTTTATATTTTAGTTAAGTTATATCCTTAATTATATTTATAATCAAACAATGACATTAACACTACAAGCTGGCGTTGACATTGAAAGTGACGTCATCATCGGTACATATCCTAAATTCTTTTCCTATAGTGTATCGGGAGGTCATTGGCTCGGAGTGACTCTTGCGCCGGTATACTCACAGCCGGGTTACTCATTAATACAAATAATAATTAAAACAATAGCTATAAAGACAATGATTAATAATTTCTGGTTGTTGAATTTATCGAGCGTGCCATAGACCCCAAGGTTTTGTTTCAATTGCGTTTAAATATAGACAATGATAATTTGGATTATTATTTTCTAATTTTAATTACGGCACTGTTGATAGTAATTGTAGTTTCTATAAATTATAGTATGTGCATTTTTATGTGCATATTAAGTATATTTATTAATATAGTACCTAACAAGGATAACCTTAAACTTCTCCTAGTTTGGGATAACAAATAAGATATATTTTCTGGTCTTTATAAGCATGAAAATTCAGGGTATCTTCACCATCAAGTTTAAGTTATGTAGTACCTAACAAATTAATTGTATACACAAAAAAACCATTCTAACGACTTGACAACCTCCTCCTTTTTTGGAAGTCGTTTAAAAATGGATTTATATCACCCAATTCAATTCTTCAAATAAATATCACACTATTCTTATAAGTTTAACGTTGGAAAATTCTGTAAACCTGTAGTTATGTTTATTTATAACGATAAACGTGCGATGATCTTGAAACAAAGTCGTCAGGTTCATGGACATTTGCGTCACTTCCCTAATGACATTGAGGATAATTATGCATACAATACATAATATTATATACAATACATATATATAAACACAACAAACAATTGCGGTGGTTTTTAAAATAAATTATAATGAAATCAGGGACTCTTAAAATGGAATAAATGCTTTAAATAAAATATCTTTTACGAAAAAATACTCATTGGAGTTATTGGGATTGTCTATCATCGACGGTGGGTCTTATGTATAAGGGCCAAACTAACAATTTGAGAATTATCTAAAAGTAATTGCATAAAAGCAGTAAAATTGCCTTTGAATTTTGAATTTGGAAACTGCTCGTGTACAGTTGTGATTTTGCACATTGGCCCTTATACATAGGAGCCATCATTACATGAATTCTTTTAATATCTATTGTGCCAGTATTTGTAGTACCTAGTATATCTTATTTGCAAGTTTTGGGAACACATTTATTATGCGTACAGGTAAGGAGTGCAATTCTATGATTCCTGATAGCTACAACCTAGGGTTCTTTAAGTCATGTGCGAATAGGATACTTTTAGGCAAGCGTGCTTTATCGTCGACCACATCATCGCTTACCATCAATTAAAATAGTGGTCCAACGCAAGCCTATCAATAATTAAAAAAAGCATAGTAATAACCTACAACAATGACTTAATTCGATCACATTGTTAAACGCCTATTCAAGTATAGTCATAATAAAAATGTACAAGTATTCAAAACAATACGGTTCGCTGCACAGTCTCAATAAGTACCACGTAACATTATGTACAGACGTACAGTGGTAATATTTTCACATTAACTTGTAAACATCGAATCGGTGTGATTGGACGTTTATCTGAACATGTGTAACGTTTGATATCTGGAGACGGGCCCTGCTCGCGGCGAAGTCATTGTCACGTACGCTGTGCATACAGTACCATTGTGGACTCACTGTTTACCCGCCTTATCAATAACATGCCTGGCCCGGTGCTATACCTCCAGCTATACGACTGCACGAGCGATGCTATCAAAGAGAGAGGTCTTTCTTTTTGCGAGTTTTTAAACTTACTCGATTGTTGGTTGGTCCGGTTGTCATTCATATTCTTGTTCTAGACATAACGCATATATTAGCATCACTCAGCTCAACCATTTTGTAGTGTAAATTGACGTTTACGGTAACGTGATTTAGTAAGTTTTAAAACTCATACTGATGTCACAGACTTCACTACTTTTGCGTTCTATCTTCCGGCTACAACTAATTTCGCTACAAACTTGGGAAAGTTCGATGAATGGTGACGAATGTCCGTTACTGCGAAATTGTAGGGGCACATGGTTTTTCCTTTTTGGTCAGGTGACCTCATAATGTATGTGTTTCGATTTATAAAGGTTTAGTACATAATGATGATATTGAAATGTGTTATCAAAACTCATCAAATTAATATTATAAAGGTGACAAATATTTGTGTGTATGTTTGTATGCTTGTCCCGCAAGTATGTCCCGATGAGACTACTTCTACTCTCACGCAGGCGAAGCAGCTGACAGCAGCTAGTGTTGTAATAAAACGGAATTACACGAGGTCATTATCAATTCCAAAATAACTATCTTCATACCTCCTATCACCATTCTCATTCAAACCTTTTCACATTAAATCGTTTTCACAGTTCGGCTAAAAATAGTGTCCGGCTCGCTATATTACGGTATGTTCTATATCTTGTAGTGTAGTAATTGTCATGCCGTCAGCGGGTTCAAGTTCGGCCGGACGACAATGAACTTGGCCGGCCATGACTCACGCATGCCAACCATCGGAGTTACGAAACCATAAACACTGAGCATCTGTGCGAATGCAACTGAATGCAATTGAGACGGCCATTGTCCACGCACGCCCTTGACGATTTTGATTGGCTTTTATTACCTTCAGCCAATCAAAGTGAGCGCAAATTAAAGTCAAAAATGTTTTCGGCCAGTATTTTTAAGGGTTTCTAATGGTTGCTGATTGCATGTGTGGCTTCCAGGAATATTTGAATACGCGAGTTTTTTTATTCTTTATTCAAATATTTGCATTGTTTATGTGTCATTATAATTTCGTATTCGACTGCGTATGCGCCGCATGTTTGTTGACTTGGCAATGTTATTATGGCGAACACCCTTTTCTACATAGCGATACCTAAAGTAAATATAACAATGCTCACGATACTCTTTGAACAGTTAAATGTTTGATTTATTTGTTAATCTTGTGGTCACGTATGACAGACATATGTAAACTTGCTTAGAAATTGAAGAAGATAATCTATGCTTGACCAGTTTAAGTTATTCGTGTAAGGTATTTATTGTATTTGCAAAGTCGGTACAAAATCAATAAGTTTTTAATTTTTAACGTGGTAAAACTTATTTCATAACCATAGCTCAGCTAAACAGTTTTTGTTTTAACAACATCTATTCAGTTTCAGTTATCATGATTGTAAACCAATTTGAGCTACTGGCGTAGCTGCCGCAGGGCTAAACGGGGCAGTGTCCTGGGGCCCCTAAGCTCGGAGGGGCCCTAAGCTCGGAGGGCCCCCAAAACCTCATTAGCAAACCTCTTATTGAACTACTGAGGAATTCTCCCACCTTTAAAACTCTAAACAAATTAGGTTGTAACAATAGGTACTTAATTCATTTTAGTCAGTAAAATTCTGACACTCCTTCCCACTTCTCCCAGAACAGGAGAGGTTATTTGATGATTTCCCATATAAAAAAGGGGCACCAGTTTTTTTTTGCCCAAGGTCGTTGTTTACCTAACTACTCCACTGACTTGAGCCCGCTACAAAGTGGAACTGCCGAATATTTCACCGTTATTATGCGATCCTTCACTCGTAATGAGTTCAAAGATTCAAGGGCAGCTCTACGTAGTAAACGTCCAATATATCCGTCCGATATCTATGTAATGTAGTAGGTATCTATCTATAGTAAGATTGAGTAACCTTGGCAAAGCGACATCGTATTTCAGAATAGCTTAAGTCGAGGTCGATGATATTCTCAGTTTAACGGTTCTGCAGCACGAGCAGCTTTGTTTTTGAGTTGCATTTTAATAATTATTTCTGTCGTAGTTGTATTGTTAGAACGACAGGTTGACACGTCTCGAAGAAAAGTCTTGAATTTTCTTATGTTCAGTTTCTTTGGATCATGCTAGGGCTGCGGGATTTTTCGAAAGAGTCACTACGGCCTTAGGTAACTGAAGGGAAACGGATTTATTAAAGACTCCCTCTTGCACCATCTCGAGGGAGAGAAGTTACTTGTATTTGATGATTTTCCAACCGTAAAAAAAGTATCTTTGGTTCCTTAGAGGTATGTGAAAATCCTCTGACTATATGGAGTTGGTGTTTGGTCCGGGCAACTGCTCAATAGTTCATTTTAGACTGTTTTAATTATATATTCTAATAGCGTAGAGAATTCTGATGCCGCAATGCAGGATTTTTAATTTTTAGTTCCAATTTGGCGACCTAGATGTCGTTATAGGTCTTCCCGTGTGTGGTCTCAGTACAGCTAGATATAATGTAGGTTGCTACCTGTTTATTCTATTCTGTGGTTGCTACTATGTATCATTCCAATCTGCATAGCCTTTTCCCAACGAGGTAGTTTGGGGAGGTCGACCTGGAGGCCATAGATTAGACTGGAGTCTAATCTGATGAATAGAATAGATATTATAGATAGTATTACCAGTTACATGGAGCTTTTGCTAATTCTATCTAACCTCTACGATCCAGTTGCTGGGAACATGGTGCGGACCATGTAAATTGCCTTAAACAGTATTGCTGATGGATTATTATATTATATTATTATTATATCTAGCCTGTATTATCCATTCTTTCCATTGTTCCCGGCTCTGGAACACTTCTTGCCAAGTCCTAAAGGAGACATCTAAGTCGTCTCGAAATCTGCTTTCTAGTCTGCCTCGACCTTGTCGCGATTTTAGAGCACAAATTTTGTGTCTTACGGGTTACGGTTATGAGAAAAAAAAAATCGCAAAAACAGCAATTGTTTTGAATTGCCATTTACACTGTTATATGCAGTCATTGAAATAATAGATATCTAGTGGACCTTAGGCAGCGCGATGATTACTGCAACTGTTTCTGTTTAGCATTAGCAAAATGCTGAGCGCCTATTTCATTAATAGAATACTAGGAATAACCCTTCTTCTCGAAACTTTTAATCATGAATGATGCACATCATTTTGCAACTTTTGTTTGAACATCTTTTAACTATTGCGATAATGCCAAGTTGGAAATAAGTAACAAACATACGGGTATACAATTTTAAGACAATTTGTAGATAAATATGAATTATAGTCATGCAAATAATATTTCATGTAAGGTTAGAATAGTAGTAGTACCAGCAGAAGGGCTTCCTCAGGATCCCAAGAAAGATCTTTCATCATTATTTGTAGGTACTTCGAATTATACCAGTTATAATCTTCAGAACATTCGGTTTCTATTTCAAAAAATAATCTATACTAAGACTTTCTCAAAAGTTAGAAACTTTTGAGAGAGTCTTAGTATAGTTTCTAGACCCGAAATAAGTTAGATAAATCATCATCATCATCATCATCATCCACAGCCCGACTTCGCCTACTGTATGCGCCTTTCATTTCTTTTGCCATTACTGTGCAACCCTCCATCAGATTCTAGCCGCGATGGCATATCATCTACTCAGCTCGCTTCCAGACGACCTAAATTACTTCTAACAGTCTTTGGGCGTCACTCGATTACTACCTTATTCCACCTGTCGTCACCACACCTTGTCATCTGTACTGCTCAATTCCATTTGAGTTCCTTAACTTGGCATCCGGTATCGGAGACCATCTTACGTCTTCGGATCTGGTCTTTTAGAACACTTCATAGCTCTCTTTGCATCTCTCAGCCTGTACATAGCCCACGTAACGTACGTAATCAGCCTTATAATGTTCCCACTGCTGGGAATCAGGCCTCCCCTCTAGGAGAGAGAATGGGCCGTGATCCATCACGCAGGCCCAGTGCGGGTTGGCGGATGTAACATGTCTTCGAATTTTTAGTTCTAGGACATGCCGGTTTCCTCACGATGTTTTCCTTCACCGTTTTAAGAGCAGTTGTGATAATATAAATTATACAAAGTAATGCGCCTGGCTGGGTTTGAACCACCAACTTACTACTCGTAAGTCGGATTCGTTACCTCTAGGCCATCACTGATCTACGTACATAGCCTGCTCTTAGATTAATATTATTTAAACTATGAAAAAAGTGTTTAGCACAATTTTAATTGTTATTTAGAAATCACGCCTAGGTAGCTACTATACTCCCTGAACATTAATACACCTTCGCTTCGCACGGTCGCACTCGCACGAATTTCGAACCACGAATTTCGGACAGCAACTCCACAAATCAAAACTAAACATCTCTCAACTAATCACAGTGATCACAAAGTTATTGCATACTATCAAATACAGTGTTAAAACAAGACCTTGGCATAATATGAGGTATTGGTGACGTCACACCGTGTCCAATGTCAGCACCCGGTGGTCCCAGACACTGTTATATAAACAGACAGACACGATTGATAATATTTTTGTTTTTGACCACTGTGTGTTTGAATTGCCAAGGTGTCCACTGCAGCTAGTGTTATACTAATTACATAAATGGTGAGAAAGACTGTTTCGTGATCGATGGATGTTTAGTTTTTTGTAATAGATAACACACACTATACTCGGGTAACTATACTTCTAGCGACTTTAATTTGTATAGAGTGAGCATTTGAGTGGGTTATATATATTATTAATTTGGTGTTTAACTTGTCAGAATAAAAAACTGAATTAAAGAATGTATTCGATTTTTAAATGAAATGACGTTTCAATTTCTTCAGGAAAGGCATCGAAACTACATGTCAAGAATGCAATCGGCTGTAGTGGGCAGATTGTTTTAGATTCTTTCCAAGAAAGCACAATCTGTAGGACGCTGCACCGACCAATACCACTGCATTGCATAAACAAGCCATTACACAGAAGCATTATTATGCACGTCTAAAAGCAATTTGATGAGCACACAAAAAAAGCAGGAGACTTAAAAAGAAACACTTTATATTTCGAGCGGCCATTATTCCCTCGTTTACGAAACTAAGAAGTACTGAAACCCGAAGACTTCCGAAGCGGAGCGGAGGTTCCCGAAGGAATGACAAGCGAGCGCTTTCCGTGGAACGCGGAAAACGTCGGCACATGTTGAAAATACGGGTGGGCATTGACCCCGAGCGGGCTTGCCTGAACACACAGCTGTTACAGAAACTAGCGCGGTGCATCTCGTGATGCGTTTATTTATGTTCGCCGCCACCTACTACATACATCTCATAGATCTTAGATAAATGCCGCATTAAGAGCCAGATATTAATATGAACTATGATACCTCGTGGTATTTTTTCGAGTTCCTACGTAACCACATGGACATTTGACAGTTTTTGTTTCGGGTGAATAATCTTACTAAGTGTACTTTGATTGTAATTGAACTTGCAGGCACTTCAAAAAACTTCACGTCACGGCCACAGGATCATTAATTAAAAAGATATACGATAAATGTTCTAATCCTAATAAAAATTAATCTAATAAATCTGAGAAATTGCCGATAAATATTCATAACACATTAATAAATGTTACCGGGCGTGTAATTTATTACGTAAACATAAAACATGTTGCCGTTAACGAAACTTCTGAGATCTTAAAGGAAGAGAGCGCCATTGATCGATGCCATCGACAGACACGAAGGAAATTCTATATTCGGCCTTGTTATTTAAAACCAGCATGTTTGCCACTGTTTAATTACACCCGTAGCAATATTTGCAATTCCTGAGGTTTCCGATGAATCACCCGAGCAGCCATACTGCTTGTGTAGTTATGTACATAATAAAAAGGTAAAGACGTCTGGTGTACATAGGCTTTCCCTATAGATAACCGTGAACGATTTTGAAGAACGATTATGCTTGTCTGAATTTTCACGCTTGGCCGGATATTGGTACAAGTCATGTACATCAAGGTAGACGTAGCTTGATGTAACTGTGTTGTGCTAAACGTGCAGCGTTTCATTCTTATAAAAATTGAGCTTGATATCTTGACACTAGATAGCGATGCCATACCTACGCGCTGGTATAAATATTACTGTTTTCCTTACATTTTTTTCCTGTTATGTTAAAAGTTTACAAATTGCCTACGAAAGTAACCTCTAACACGAGCCAAGACCCTGCAGTACCTACTTTATAATATCAGTAGGGTATGGAAAGATTAATGAAAGTGCAATGGAGAGGCGACACACCCCACGCCTGTTGTAGCCACTAGCCGCAGTAGCCACCCCCGTTGGACATGAGCTTAAGATGAACATGATTGATCGAGGGACGAGAAACTTTGAGTTCCCATGCTTGGCCTTTTGTATGTTGTTATGGTTTTGAATTTAGTGCAGCTTGAATTGCTCAAAAGGAGAAGGAAACTGTGAAATGTAATAGAAAGATTTTACAAAAGCAGTGGCTAAGTTAAAATGATTAAATATTCAATTACACAAACTAGCTAACCTAACCAATCGAATTTTCAGAATGTGCATTGTAATAAGTCGCTCAAGATTTTTGTATTTTTTTTATAAGCCTTCGCAATTGTACATTTTGATACAAGTGGAGAAACTTTGTCATTGCGGCAGAGGCTGCAGATGTTATTGAGCCGAGTGCTGCAGTGACAAATTTCCACCCTTGTATCTAACGACAAAAGTTTTTCTTAGAGTGGTTTTAATATTAGAGCGAAAAGTAAACATATAAATAGCCTTTGAGTTTTGACTTTTTGAGAAATAATCATAGGCGAAACAAGTCACATTTAAATTTTTCTTCCCTTTCCAAGAAAAAATATTTCATCACTCTGAATCTTACAAGCTAATATCTAAAATTTCAACATAAGCAGAAACATTTCGATTTCATGCCAAACCCATTCATAAGGTATTTAAGCTCCTAATTATGTCTAGTAACCAGTATTCATAAACATTAAATAATACTTACGCAAAACTGTCCCATTTTATGTCTCTAACATCTACCAATATTTTGATGCATGTTTTTTTTTCTGCTAGGATCTGACTTGTATCATTTTTCTATTTTTTTTTCAATACACTTATTCGAAAACCGCTCTTATCCCTACCGCTTCTAGGCACGCAATTTACTAATTTCCGCACTAGTGCGGAAAAGTGCTGGAACCCAACCCCACCACAATTTATTATATTTATCATATCAAGCTGGACTCTAAGCGACTCCCACATGTCGCCCGTCATCCCCCGTTTATTTGTATCTTCATAAGTGTATTGAAAAACGTCGTTTGATACATGTGGAAATTTGTCAACCTTCTCCACTTGTATCAAAATGTACTATTTCAAACGTAAAACATTAAACGTCAGAATAAAAAAAAATAAGCGTTGCGAGTTTGCGACACACCTGCTGATTACGCAACGATAATTCAGTGTTCGTAATTTAGGTGTAATGGAAATTATGGGACGTTATTTCGGCCCAGGATATGTTCTGAGTATTTTTAATAAGCATTGGCAGGTGTCGCTACGCTTATGTGGACTTCACGCCGTAGCAAGGAAGAGAGAAGTCAAGTAGGTATCATCACAAGGTGAAGGAAAACATCATAAAAAAAGCAGACATATCCTAGAATATAAAAATCCATGAAATATGACATCTATCAAATCGTACTAGGCCCAGTAGTGGGAACATTATAAGGTTAATTATGGTCATGCTGTCTTCAGTGGTCTCTAGAATTGGTGTATTCTACAAATTGTATGAAAAATCAGCCAAAAACATATAATCTAGACACTAGATATCACAACAGGTCAGTCTGAAACATTATAGTACATTTTGATACAAGTGGAGAAAGTTTGTCATTGCGACCGAGTCGGCATTATGGAGCTGAGGGCTGCAATGACAAATTTTCACGTGTATCATACTAAGTTTTCCAATACACTTAAGAAAACATAAATAAATGGGGGTCGCGCCACGGCCAGCCTGGTACGATAAATGTAATAAAATTGTGGTGGAGGTGAGCATGCACACTTTTCCGCAGTAGTGCGGAAAACAATAAATTGAGTGCCTAAAAGTGGTAAGTTATCCCTACCACTTTTAGGCACTCAATTTACTGTCCGCGGCTTTTCGAGTTAGTGTATTGAAAAGTTATTATAGATAGCACCTGTGCTTACATAGGTACAGCGGAATAGTACAAGTGTGCAGCAAGCTTTACGAGCGTTCGCAGTAAACAGTTCATACATTAGGGATTATTACAGCACACACGTTTAACCACCTCTTTCACCGTGCCGACTCTCTGATCTAGATCACGGAAGAGAATTATGCAATGGCTTCCACACTTGCAGCTTAGGTGTTAATGGCGAATTTTGTACTAACAAGATAATAATACGATGTCGACCTGTCTAGCTATGCGTTCAATTGTAATGTGTGTAAGAATATACTTTGTAAGCTTTAAATTATGATCAAATGTTCGTTAACTATCATAAATTTTATTAAATCACTTTTATCTTATGAGAAACAGAAAGGAAACTTTTGGCTTTATATATCTTTTTGCAATGTTTTTAACGATAATTTTATTTTATAATGCCATAAAGTACGATTTCATAAGATAAGGAAAAGTATTTATTACACAAAACTCGGTCTATGTTATGTCGTATTAATGATCGATTCTACTAACTTACGCAACTAACCGGCGCAAGAGCAGGGAAACGTTAAAAAGAAAGGTCCCGGAAAATCCGACAAAAATTTCAAACGCGGGACATTCTTGCCGTGTCCGGGAAGAGATTTACTGGACGAATTTAAGGCCAATTAAATCCGACGCCGGCGCACGAGTCGTGGCTTTTGACAAATATATTTAGAAAGACGCTGAGATCAGTTTATCTTTCAATACTGCGAAAGGATTCATAAACAATGGCAACAATGTAAACGCGGAAATCTTCTTTTAGTTTTTTTTTTCTTTTTCTTATCCTCCACACCTATATAAAGGTACCCATATATAGCATAAGCATAAACAGGCTTTTGAAGTTCCTACTGCTTGGACTCAGGCCTCCACTCTAGGAGAGGGAATCTTTTTCTGAACTGGTTTCTTATTCAATAAAATTCGATAGGGAGGACCCCCTATCGAATTTTATTTAATTTTTTTCTTTGTGTTTCGTTACTTTTTCTTTCTTTTCTACATATTATACTATATAACGTCTGTTAAATTTTTTCAGGTCTTTTCACGAGTATAATTATATGAAAGGGGAAATATAGTAACTGTCTACTATAACTATATTTATAGACTGGACTTTACATACCGGCTTTACAATGATCAACTACTATTGAATCAACGTATTTTTTTCTACTTTCATAATAGAGTCTGGGTAACGTTAACTCCTCGTCTATGAGGGGTGTGATATAAAAGAACCCTGATTATATTAGCATGAAAAAGGATTATAAAAATGTAATACTGCATCGTGGAGTTAGCCCTAACAATAGTTTAAAATACAATCTCCATTGTAATCACAATGCTGTAGACTATGACATCATACTATCTGTTTAGTATCCTATTGATACAAAGACAAAAACCTTTTAAAAAAATATAACTGATTTTTAACACCAACTTCTGAAATTAGTTATTTGCAATTTTTAATTTTTGTAATGTCGACTATCTTTTATTGGAATAAGTTAAGTATTTTATATTTTACTTAATACATAGTTCTGGTACCCAATAACTAAAACTAATTAGTGAGCAATTTCTATAGTAACGTACGGTACTGTATAGGAATGAACAAAATACAACAAGCAAATGAAATGTATGTAGATAATGGGACTACCACGGAGTTATAACTTAACTCAGCACAAAAAACAAGAATTGATCACTCCAATGACATGGAATTTAAACATAATTGATGAAATAAGGGTATATACCAGGGTAAACTTTACGAAGCGTACCCTTTCAAAGCGTACCGGAGTAATATGATGTTGTTTACAATAAACAGAGATGCAATAGCAGTTACCTCGGAAGATTTCCATGAGAGTTTCATGGTCTATCTCCAAAGTGGTTTATCAGATCTTTGCTAAATATACATGGAACCACCTGGGGAAAATACTCTTCAAAATCGGTTAACATTTGACGAAGAGATCGCTGAACGAGATAAACCAATATATAGGGTGACTGGTAATTAGTGTACGATACTTAAACACGTGATTGTGCTCATGATAACAAACAATTTTTATTATGGGAGCAAAGCCGAAATCGCGAAAAAAATATCAGCTGTTCAGTACATTAGGCAAACATAAATGTACTGAACAGCTGATTTTTTTTTCGCGATTTCAGGTTTGTCCCCATAGTAAAAGTTGTTGCTTATCATGAGCACAATCACGTGTTTAAGTATCGTACACTAATTACCAGTCACCCTATATATAATATAAATATTGAGTCGAATTGACTTCCTTTTTTTGTAGTCGGTTAATAAGCTATGAATTTCACCTTTACAAAAGTAAAATTTTACGTAGAATTTTTTTCAGAGCGTCCTTACTGAAGTTTGTCTTATATCTTTAATTCAGTCGTTTAACGAAAAGATTAAAAGCTTGTTGAAATAATACTTTCAATTTTCCTCGTAACTTTGATAACATAAAAATATCTCACGGTTTTAAACTTGCATTGTGCTTTTAATTAATTTTCGCGTTTCACATTAACTTCACTTTTAATGCACTCGACGAAAGACCATATCCACGGCAAAAATCTCTTGCCTTGGTCGAAAATAATTCGTACTAAAAGGATGCGTAAGCGCTTCCCAAATGTTCACTTAGTCACATCGTTAATTTAGGGAAGGTGCACTGGGATTCTTTTCTTTTTAATTTTATTTGAGCGGAGATGGCACATTGGTTTTTGGCCTTTTCTTTCTTTTTTTTTTGGTGTCGGTTTCCAGCTTGCCTTCGCGCCTAATTCGTTTTGAATATGGAATGATTTGTGTCGTGGTTTCATTGCATTAGCGTCTGTTTGCTCCGGTGCCCACACGCATGGACGGCCATTCATTTTCATTCATTGAGTAACGGATTGTGTTTTATTTTTATTGGAGTTAATTGGACGTGAGTCACTGAATCCATTACAAACATTAGGATTTCTACATACAACTTCTATATTCCGCTCTATCTCGCTCATAGCAGGTTGTATTGAAGTGCTCTTTTAATCTATTTACAATCGTAGTATATCTATTTTTATAAGTACTTTAAAGACATTGAAGTCTGTAAAAGGAAATCACTCGTCAGCACATGTGTTACGTTTATTGGCTCCCCTGTACTCAATGTCAGGTGAAAAACGATGACTCATTCAGGGTTTTTAAAACTTAAAGATCGTTATTTTATTGTCTTATTTGTATAGCTATCAAGTTTCTGCGATAAGTGTGCTCATGAAATTTATATGGTGTAATAAAAACAAAGTTCCACTTTAAGAACATTATTTAGAATTTCGATAGAGCACACCGGAAGGCGGAAGCGTTAACGGAGGTCGTTGAACCGCTCGCCGAGTCAATGTCAGCGGCGGCGAGGCGTGGGTCCAAGATTCGGCAAGAACAAGGGTGCGTACTTGTGTACGGGGTAGCAGGGTGCAACTGTCGCGGGGTAACGACCGGCCCGGGGTCGTCGCCCGGCGCCACGCGGCCGCGCGACCGAGCCATCCGATTGATTGGAGCGGGACGGCACTACCTCTTCGTACCCTCACGATCTAACTACCCCTGCACCTAATAGGGGAAATAACACTTTGTTTCGTAACAGATAAGGCATGATTCAGTTTGTCCCTTAAATCAGCGATAGATCTTTTGGAGTTTGGATACGGGGAGGTAACCGACGCACACAGCTGCGTTAAGGGAAGTAGTTTTGCTCAAAATATTGATTTTTCCGCGGGGCTCGGTAGGCCGCGTGGCGTGCGCCTGTGTGCGTGTCACGTGCGTACAGAACACGCGTGCGTGCAAGGCGCGCGTGTGTGCGTGCGCGTCTATTTTGGGTTGAGCACGTGGTCGTAGTTGTTGCTTGTTGACATGCGTTTTTATTTTTATGGCGGCTTTACAGTTTGATCGGTTGATTGAATTGCATCATTGTTTGTAATTTAACTCCTTGTGGTTTACGCTATACCCTTTTTTTAGGAGTACATTCACCTATGTGGTATTCCTATAAATACTGAAGATTGGGATGACAGCTTTTTTTAATTTCCCTGACTTTGAAATCGAGCAATGGTTATATAGAATCGTTCAGCGCTTTTTTTATTTATATGAAAGCCTTATATTAAAACCAAATATGCAAACATCGATTAAAGCAAACCTTTAAGAAACAACATAAGTAGCAGAGCATATTGAGCTGATTACAATCTTATTTTATGCTAACGTCATCATATTTAAAGTATTTTTCGAAACTTCTTGGGTGCCCCCATTTTTTAATAAGTATTAAGCCTTGTTAGGTAGCTTGTGAATTGATTGGTTAGTATCCAAACAAACACACGAACCCAAATCAAACGTCAAATTTTGACGACTATTTTTTCTTCTTTATTATGTATTTTTGAGAACAACATTTAATTTTATACTTCTGTTAGTACTAGGATACGCATCGTATCCAGAAAGAAATAAATAGCCAACATGTACTCATTTTGAAATCAAATATGTAATTTCATTTAATATTTTCTTAGCACCACCATCTACATAACTTCTACATACTGAAGACGTATCTAAGTTCTAACATTTAACTCGAACTTATAACATTTAAAAAGTTAAAGTCTGAATCAGCACTTTATATCCAGACAAGACTGCTTAACATTTTCTTATTCTCAAGGTTCAGTGGACAGGAGACGACTTGCAAATATATATACACACATAAGTACTGAATTCTTTCTGTGTGTATACTGAATATATTATTAGCTATACGTGTGTATCTGTATAGTTATCGATGCACTAACACAGAGCCGGTTCCAACTCACACACACTACCTCACCACCTTACCCTTGATTTTGCCAGCTCAAGGTCTCTACCCTCACAGGATGTGCACTCGCACCCTCGGTACCCTGCATAAGTCTATCCCCTTCTAAAGTACGGACACTGCCGAAATTTCCCGAGCAGGAGCCGGGGTCGACGACCCGCACCGACATACGTATTGGTAAATAAACATTGATGCTGGGTTACATAACAATTATAACGTATAGTGGGTATTGATTCCATGGTTTGATGGAGTATCGGGCCGTCGGAGGATGAGTTTTTTTCGTAATTTTTGCATTCATTTTGTTTTGTTGTTTTGGTGATACAATGCGGAAGTCATTTAAATTGGGAAAACAGTATGGTTTTAGTTTTACAGAAACTAGATTCAGTATCTACTTATACAATACGATGTGTAGGTCTTAGTACCATGTTATTTTTGAAAAGAGCATCAAACCCTCCGATAGAAATGCAACGAACCTACTTTATGTTTTGCTTTTAAAGAGAAATTATTCAAAAACAAATTATGCATACACGAACCGAATCCCGAATTTCGAATGTAATGTAACTTTGTGATTTCTTCCCTTTGCGCCATGATTCATGTGAACGATGAATAAAAAAAAACCCAAAAAACTGTATTGTAAAGCATTTATTTAAAACAACAAAAAAAAAAATGCATTAATCATGGCATACAAAATTCAGTCAACTCATTCACTCTTTCAAAGGTACTCCTAATGTTTTATGTACAGAGTACTAAAAACATTGCTCACGCTGAAGAGAAATCCTTCTAAATTTAATATTCAAGGCTAATACATTCTCTAGAGGAAAGAGAGAAATCTTAGCTGAGTTAATAATAGTTTGAACCTTCCCTTTAGCAACATATTGAAATTAACTTCTTAAAAATAATCGTGTAATTACCTACACAGGCAATACCTCAATAAGTACTTTTGTATCGATTTTCTTTACGTAGGAAGATAAGTAGATGGTGGAAGATGCGACTTAACAGATTCTAAGAACTTTTATTCTGCAAAAGTAATATAAGAAAATGCTTCAACGTAAATTACTTGAATTCTCAACAGCTTATATGAAATATTCGTATGATATTTTGAAGTGAAGTGTTTATATCAGCAATGATTTTTTTTTTAAAACCCAGAGCTTTGGTAGAATGCCTTATTGAATTAAGTCCGCCTATTATGTGCACTATACGGTTTAAATAAATAAATATTATATCTACTAAGAGAAATCTACATTGAAAGATGAATCATTATCAGCGGTATCATTAGTTTTTAAAAATATTTTCATTGATCTTTTATAAACTTTCTCGAAATGTTTTTCCCATTTTTGTGGATGTAAGTACAGGTGTTATTGAAACATAGATTTTCTTCCAGTAATAGGTATTAGAGGTGTAGTTGTAGGTGTTTGAATAAAATTGAATCGCGTATGCAGATCGAAAGTGGAGAAAATCATTGCTCATAGAAGTATAACTGCCGAGTTTTCCCACTCATATTAGAAATGACTTTCATACAACTAAATAAACTCGTAATATCATTGCAACGTTTGAATCCCGATTGCGAAATAGACATTAATTCAAATCAGTTCGACTTGATTGGTAGTGGAACTTCACAGTTTTATATGTACAATATTTCAGCAAACAAACTGCCATTTTAAATTAAATACGTTCCACGACGAGTGAACAACAAAAACTCATTATAGCGAAAAATAAACTGGAGTCCCATAGCAGGCGCATCCCACTCGGAGCGTTTGATTACGTGATGGTAGTTATTGCCAGTGGAGGGAGGTATGCCCCTGACGAGCTACCCGACCTACCCCCCAGGACCTACGCCAACACTGCACCGATGCACCCACATCTAGATACCTAGCTATCTAGATGTCTGGACAGTCCCGCACGCACACTACTGCGCCCCCATGTCTATGCAGTGCGCCGTTGACAATCTATACGTGGTAGATACGTAGGTACTTGTTTACTACCAATATAATTTGTTAAATATGAGGACGCCGTGCAGTTTATAACCTCACGGTTCTTTGTTTATTTTTTAGGTGGCGATAAGTTGATGACGATGACGATGACAATCAACAGGCGTCTGATGAAGGTTTGAAATGTTGTTAAACATACAAAGTCGGTGGTCAAGATCCATCTATGTGCTTACAATTGGATCAAGATAGGACCTCATTTTAGGTAATGTAGGTACTCGTAGGCTTAAGAAAATCAAATATTGAAATCGATAGTGCAAATAAGGTAAAAAAACAGATTAATTAATTTATTAGTTCCGTGGAAACCTTGTTATTGATAGTGTTATTCACTTAATAAAAAGATTGCGATTGAAGCGTTGCTAATGTAGTTTTTCACCAGTACTTTTCTCGTAAAACATATAAACACGTAACACGCGACGTGAGAACAATTCAATGATACATTCTTTCTCTTCCTCAGTACATTTAATCACGTTAACATGTCTGAAAGATGTCCACTGCTGGACATAATCCTCCAAGCGTCTCCACAGCGAACGGTCTCAAGCTTTTCGCAAAAATCCATAAAGAAGCCAGCAAGCCATTTCTTAAAATGCATCCTCTAACAATCAAAACATAATATCAAATTCTGCGCGTTTCAAATCAGTATAATCATTTACGTAGTACGTACCCGACCTACCCTAACATAGCTCAGTGCACTCGCACTGAGACCTAAGTCTGTGTGCCTAGTACTTGTATGCAGCACACACACACTACCGCACAATATTTACGTGAAGTTCAATTATGCTATTGGAGAGGGAGGCAGACATGTACATAGTATCTAGATGTATTTGTTTGCATCTGAACTTTTCAGCATAATGTTGCACTCTGCGTCAAGGACAGAAGACTTATGTTTATTAAATGTTTTGCTAGCAACGCTTTGTTTTTTATCGGGGTTTAGAAATGCTCGATTGTGCTATCTGATTTTTTGTAATCGTAAACACACTACAACTTGTGATTTGTTTACTTTTTTTACGATAGGAAATCATCAAATGATTTCTCTCGCTCTGGATGGATCGAGGGGGAGTGTTAGACTATTACTGACTTAAACCCACCTTTTTTTAAGGGAGGAAACGATCCAATGTCTTCTCCCGCTCTGGGTGGAGTGAGAGGGCGTGTCAGACTTTTACTGACTAAAACCACACCTGTGTCCTTCAGTTGCCCTTTGCGTTCTAGGACTACGGGTTTCCTTTTCAGAAATTCCCAGCGGTCCTAGCTAGCGGCATCTCTGTGAGGAGCACGTGGATTACTAACTTAAACCCACCTGTGTTGACTGCAGATTGGCCGAAAGAGAAAGAGTTACGGTAGCCCTCGCATAGGGCAACTGAAGGAACTTAAACCCACCTGTGTTCCATCAGTTGCCCTTTGCGAGGGCTACCGTAACTCTTTCTCTTTCGGACAATCTGCAGCCCTGGCAGGCATCGGGCCTAACTTAGCCCCGTCAATGTGATTGGTTTAATACGGCGGGGTCCACATGGCATCATCGACGCGCTCGACCAATGGGATACTGATACGATAATATTAGACTTATCATGTTTAGTAGGTACATAATAAGCGTTTTTGACTTTTCACGAATAATATTTCTAATAATACTGACGGCCGGTCTATTATGCTTACGAACCCTCATTGAATATGGTACATAACAAGAACTAACTTTACATTAAACTCGTCGCAAAATAAAACACTTAATATTAAAATTATGCTATTATTATCCTTATTTATGTAAACAAAATATCAAATTAAACATAAAATAACCTTGAACGAGAGCAAATCGTTAACAAACCGGAAACATTTAACTGTTTGTAAATAGTTATACGATACCGTCCGAACACGTGTTTGAAACGTAAATAAAGTTATAATTTTAAACAAATATTAACTTAACACGTCAAAAATATTTACCAAAGTATTAACTCGCTAAATATGAAAATTTATTTTATTACTCGTAGCACCTCGTAGCCCTACAATTTTCACGCAAGATGAAACTCTTCAAGTGTAGCGCTTGAATGCCTACGCCGTAGCACTTGCTACGAAGTTTGCGTAAGAATGATTTTTTGCAACTTTTTTTGCATATTGCAATTGTTTGTTTGCTACCAGAGGTTATTTACTTAACCTGATGCTTTTGGCTATAATTGTTATCCCAATTTGTTTTTTTTCCGTCGTAATAAAAAATGTTGAATGTTTCTAAATCGATAATTATTAAATATAGATTTACAAAATGTATACCATTTTCAATTGATTTCATATTAGTCGCAGTTTATATTCGACTTAGTGCTACGAAAGCTACAACAACGCCAATCTGTTTTATGCGCCATCTAGCGTCGAGCGGACGCAACGCAAGTTCGGCAGTTCGGCACTAGAGGGCTGTTGTATAAAGTAATTTCGAATGTGTTGTTGAAAGTGAAAATGTTTGAGAATATTCTATTATGCTGTCATTATTATGGCTTACGATCATAATCGTCAATTCTTAGGACAGACAATAAACATAGCTGCGCTACAGAATTCTAGTTGCTATTATAGTACAAGTTAGGAAAGTAATTTAAAACAGTATCTTTTTTATACTAAAACTTGCACCACTAAATTTTCCAATACTGCGAATTTAATAACCCACATAAATGTCCCATTTTCATATTTCGTTCGAAATGCAATGGATGCTTTGTGGCCGTTGAAACCGTAACATGTTCTGAGAATCGTCCTATCCTAGGATCGCGACTAAGGAGTTGAGCGTATGATGACTAATTATTTTTGGGCAATTTGCCAGCCGGCAGACCGAAATGTGAATATAGGGCGTCCGGTGTTGTTGCTCCATACTCTTCCCAAAGGTTAGCGTGCATCGCTTTCAGATGAGTCCAAGTGTCATAAAATATTATATGATGTTGACACAGTGGGATCGCAGACGAATCTAACTGTATTTTTTATGGCTTCGATTACGAAATAGGTGTATTGTGACACGGAGAATCAATGAACTGGATCAGACTGTTTACGAAACTCTTTTACCAAATCCCATTGAATATTTTTTTTTTTTGCTGGGAAATCATCAAGTAATTTTTCCCTTTCAGGGAGAAGTGAGGATAAGTGTCTGACTTTTAAAAATTCAAATCACTTACTTATAATAAATAAGTAAAACATTTACAGGCACTATTGAATTGTAAAGAAATCAGTTAGTCAGAAAAATTACGCTAATTGCACATTCAAAACGTAGATGAGGAAGAATGTGCAAGAAACTCCATGGACACTCTTTTCAATCATGTTATGTATTACAAATATCTTTGCTGACTAAAAACAACGTAACTCTTTCGAGCAATCCTAAACTCGTAGTTAATACATGAAATCAGTATTTTCAACCTGATTCAATTTCATGGAAGCTTTTATAAAGTGCGAGTTTTCGGTTTCATTTCGAAACAGGCCTGAAAGTAAACAACATATATCAAGTCTAAGATTTCAGCACCTGATACTTTCTTCAGCGAATGCTATCGTGTTTCGGAATCAAGAGAGCAATCTATCAAGATAACCCCATTTCTATGGGAACTGTGTGTGAGGAACACAGATGAAAATTGTAGGTGATGAAATATTGCTTAAAGTTTTATTATACCAAACAATAAGGCTTGTGATAGTTGCGAAGCATCCTTTTTTTAAATGACTTCAAAAAGAAGGAGGTGCTATGTTGGCGCGCGTTGAACAATACGCACCGTCGACGACTTGGGTTCGGTCCGGACGGTTACCGGACGGTCGGACGGCGGGCTACAGCGACAGGGGTCCGCTGTGAACCGAGAGGGAGTGTCAAACTTTTAGTGACTAAAACCCATCTGTGTTCCTTCAGTTACCCTGTGAATTTCAAAGACTTCGGCAACTCTTTCGAACAATCCCAATGTCAGGCGTGCAAGCGAGAAAGAGAGATGGAGCTACACACCCTATATAGCTCCATCCCTTTAACAGTTCAGTTTAGGTCGTCAAATGTATAGCGTTAAGAGCTCGTGGTAGACCTCTGGTCGCAAGTCATACATAGATAGTGTTTCACGCGCACCTCACAGAGATGTCAGAAAACCGTAGAGGCCCAGCAGGGCCGACGCCTTCTAGATCCATAGGGAAAAGTTTGAAAGGGATACTCGTGGTCCTAGAACGCAATAGGCAACTGAAGAAAGGTGTAGTTTTAGTCAGTATAAGTCTGACACGCCCTGGAGAAGTCATTAGATGATTTCTCACATCAAAAAAAGCCCTGGTCGCAAAGCATCCTAGTTTATGTTTTGTTTAGTGAACGGAGCAATTGGCCTTCCTGTTTTTTTAAACGGAATTATCTACTTTAACTGATAATTATTTTAGAATGATTGTAAAAACTTTTTCCCTGTTAAAACCATGTAACTCGTTGCGTTTTAAGTTCGTTATAGATATTCCGTTTTTGGTATAATGTCAAGTTCAATTAACCTATTAGGAGTTTAGATTGCATTACTTAATGAGAAAGACATTCAACTTGAGGATCTGGGTGACATCTGTTAAAGCTGCACAGTATTTCATAATACCGACCTATCATTTCCTTATGACTAACACATACAAATGGAGGTTTGATGGGGAATTATATAATATTGCAGTTACATTATGATATTTCGTAAACTAAACAGATGATACTCTTTCCTAGGATTGGGTTAATTAAATCTGTACTTAATATTATAAAGAGGTAATTTGTAAGTTTGTATATAGGAGTTTTTTTAAGGTGAGAAATCATCCAATGACTTCTCCTGCTTTAGAGCGGAGCGCGAGGTCGTGTCTAACTTTTAATGACTAAAACCACTTCTATGTTCCTTCTCTATCCAGGGTTTTCCTAGGGTTTCCCTTTCGTTACCATGGCCCCAGTAGGCAGTAAGCTTACTGGGGTGGCTTCGACCCTGCTAGGTCCCTACAGTTTTGCTGACATGTCTTTGAGGTGCGCGGGAATACTACGACTCAGGCTCGTTCCGGATGTTTACCGGACAACCGGAAGGTGAGCTACCCATTGCTCGTCGTCGGCAAGTCCACGCCTACGGTAGCTAAAAATCGGGGTCGTGGTCTCGGCGCCTGGGGAGTGAGGAAGTCCGTTCCCTCACGCGTGCGGCCGCCTTCTTCGCTAGCATTACTGCTTCGCAGAAGGAGGCGATCAACTGCCATTTCTCCCCACCCCGGAGTATTTAGAAGGTAATTTCTGAAACTACTGAATTAATTTTGAAAATTCTTTCACTAATATGTAGCCACACTATCCCTGAATACTGTAATAGGCTATAAATTATTTTCATACGATGAGTTTTGCGGACAACGCCGCAACTTACATTTTTAGTAACAAAGCAGATGAAATCAAGCTTCATTATTTATACAATATAACACTATATACCTACCTACATTGTGAACGCAAATAAATATTTTGAGGTCGAATGTAGATAGATCTAGACCGATGCATGTAAGACATTTTTTTTAAAACTTCAAGAAGTTATTAGAACAAATGCTACAAAGCATAAAATTAACATAAAAACGATTATCTCCCTCTTGATATTAATCAGAACTTCAAACCGTTACTACAAGGTGTGCTAGCACCTGCTAAGCACGACAATCACGTGACTACGATTGAGCAACCGACATCAAATTGACCCAGTCCAGCACTGTACCCACTACCCGTGGCACTGCCGTTTCCGCGATCAACTAACACTAAAACTACCGACAATCGTGCGCAGTATGTAGATACGATGAATTATTATAAAAAATTGGGCTGAGTTATTGAGGCTACTCGAGTTCAGACCGGGTTCTAGGACAGTCTGTCGCAACTCGCAAGTTGGGAACGCTTATCGCTATCAAGATAGGTATTTTGTATATCAAGTGCGCATTATACACTCGCTCACCCAATTCCTGAAGATAGTCGGTAACCTCCTTAACCGACCTAGATGGTGAAACACCTTTTTCCTGCTTTAATCAGTATTATTAGCAGTGGTTTTATGCCCTCTCCGATTTTCTTATTAGTTAAAAATAGGTACTAAAAGATAGCATACTGTATAGTCTTCAGCATAAATCAATGCCTCAAGAAGGGTTGCGAATGTTCGAAAGAGTGACCGCGTCGTGGCAACTGATGGAAAACAGGTTTTTTGTTTAATGACTTTCTTTGACTCTTTCTCTGCAATGACTTCTCGCTCTTTAGAGCGGAGCGGGAGGGTGTGTCAGACTTTTACTGACTTAGTCAGGAATTTTAGTCAGGAAACCTCTGTCTGACTCCTTCTCGCTACACCCTGAAAGAAAAAAAATACCTTAAAAATACTAGGCAAACCCTACAAATAAGCAGGAAGTCTATTGTGTTATTCAAACTGCTATAAATGTTCAATGTGACGTCATTTTATGATTACGATAACATTTTGATGTTTGAAGCAACTAAAGGTAAAAAACCTAAATTCAAGACTTTCATTTTCATTAATTAGCAAGATGTTTATACAAATTTTTAAAACCGTAATCTTCAGGAGTGTATTTGCGCCCGTAACACACTTTAGCGCATGAATTTACTATCTCCAAGATATTTAATTCAGTATTAATAACAACAATTTAAATTGACGTAGTTAGTTTAACCGTTTTTATTAACACCAGTAGTCAACCCTAGAACATGTAATAGAAATAGAAAAGTTGTAGATGTGTGCGTGAATTGCACTTGTGGTGTTGTTATGTGTGCAATAAATACTTTATGTATCCATCTCTTTCCTTCTCGACATTTCACTGATAGCTATGGCCTTGTCTAGTCGCATCTAATGCTGGCGTTAGTCTGTTCACATCGCGCTGCTACTTGCCCCAGTAACTAGCTCGTAAATATTGTTCACTTTATTTTTAAAAAGTGAACAATATTCGCTGTGTTTGATTAGAGTGTTAGTCACACGCTGTAACACTCCAATTAATACTAATTTAGTAGGTTACACACTTGTGCACTGTATTTATGTCAAAGAATTAGGTTTACACAAATGACAAGTTGAAACCAATTTTACGGTCTTTGGCATGGTTATTAAGTTTACGCAGAAACAGATATACGAGATGAGCATTTAATTTACCAATATGTTCTTTTTGTTTCAGGTGAGTCCCATTTCTTTTTGTGATCGAGCTGATGTACAGGTATGATTCTATAAAGATAAATTTGAAGCAGCAGCGTTTAAAAACCTTTAATAGAATATAGGCTAATTGTTTCCACTAAAGCATGAGGTTGTTTTTGGGAATAATCTTCCTAAATGAGCTTTTTCAACCACATTAATTTCACCGACGTCATCTTACA
Source organism: Mythimna impura (assembly GCA_905147345.3). Lineage (NCBI taxonomy): Eukaryota > Metazoa > Arthropoda > Insecta > Lepidoptera > Noctuidae > Mythimna > Mythimna impura. Next base: position 10,031,168 of record LR990342.1, on the reverse strand, counting down.
GTGAAGTTCTGGTCAATGACTTTTTATATTTCCTCTAAAGTTTATTTACTATCTTACTGGCACTCACCTAAGTTACTTGTACAAGTGAACTGGCTCATCAAACGCTCCAAATGTCCCTGTAGCGAGTGTTGACTGAGCCGGAGTGTTGACCGGTATGTAGGTTACACCGCGCGAACCGGCGAGCGCCCCCCTACCCCCCTTGCCCGCCGCCTCGCACTCCACGCAACTACTTCTATGATCCGTGCACTTTTCAACAAGAAAATATCAAATGCACACTCCTTGGAAAGAACTGATGCATACAGCGCTGGTACAGACAGAAATAGGTTAACAAGAAAACCTTTGTACAGCCTCTTTTTATGTAACTGACATTCTTCGGGAAAACTCACAAACACATTGATTGCACAATTCAAAGAGTTATTATATGTAATTGAAAGTGTTTGACGGTAATCAAAACTACTAGCTAATGAATATCTTGAAAATCTCATTCCATTTTTGAAATGTCAAAGTGCATCTTAGCTGCATACCGACTAGCAACGGAGGAGTTGGTAACTATAGTTAGGAATTTGGGCTCTGGATCGTAGAGCAGCGGCAATGTGCCACCGAGTACCGACCAATTCTATTATTGGACGTGGGCCTATGTATTATATTTATATCAACCGCTACCCGTGGTCACTGGGGCAAGTTCGCTCGCTTCTTTAAACTCGCAATAAAAATCGTACAAGTTCGAGCCCGAGACCGTGGCCTGTGTAAACACTCCATATATTTGCCAATTTTCGTACTGATCGTGAAATCTGAAGAGAATTTTTTTGACATTATTATTTCTATTAAACTGTATTTCTATTGACAATAATGAATATGTCAGTGGTTAATAAAGCAAAATAACGCTATGACTTACAAAATCTTAATGTAGACATATTCAAATGTTGTGGTATTATGATATATTTATACTATACATATACTAACCGTTTTATTATCTCAAGGCAACGCGTATAAAGCAATGATAAACGAGTGACCATCAAATTAGGAGATCGACAACCGGCCATGACTCTATTTACAACTAACTATATCTTGTTGTCTAAAATGTCGAAGGATTTTTGCGATAAGATTTGACACAAAATAGGCACACTCGCTACTTTTACTTGCGGTAATATTAACCGTTAACTGATTACCTATATTTTAGAAAAGTACATTTTAATGACCAACACTCGTGTTAATATTCAAGGCTATTTGTATTTATTGTGTGGCTGAAGAATACAGCGCGCTTGCGGTGCTATCTCCATTCGTTCGTAGCGACTGAGTCAATGTGTTGTGCCCTATATTCTGTATGTCCATTTGTTCCCGCAGTCGAACGTATTTTAGTGAAAGTGCGTTTATAGCAACTGCCAAGGTTTTAACACCTGCATCGGATACTTACAACTCACATAATAACAAGCTATTTTGTAGGAAGTTTACGACAAATCAGTTTTTTAAACTTAATTATAAGGAAAGTAAGAGTTCTTATATAACTGTTGAGATTTACATGCAGCTGTTAATTGTATATTTCTTGCTTATAAGTTAAGTACCAAAAGTCAATGAGCTTTTTAGCAAAAAAAGACAATTGCATTCTGCATAAAACTGCAGGCTCATGACGTAAAATCGACCACATTTATGTCACTTTTCAAGCATTATATTAAACGTCGAGTAATTTAAATCAAAACTTCACCATAAAGCATTAAATCAAAAAGTAATGTGCGACATTTGGCGGTCTGCCAAATTCGGCGAGACTTCACTCAAGCGATTAACAAAAGTGCGTACAATGATCTCTCCTCATTACTATAAATTACTGCTACGGAGTGAAAACAAAGACTTACTTTCGAAAGTGCAAGCGAAATGTAGTTCAGTTGCGTATCTTGTTCGCGCTCCATAGATCATCTGTGGAGAACATTAACGAATGCGGATGTTTCGCAATAGCCCAGTACCGCTAGAGAGTGCGCTAGTCGATACTCACCACACTAGATACGCACACGTATTCGATTTGTATCATAAGGTACTCCATTCGACCACGCCTATGTTGGTATATCGGATATGTTGTCATCATCATCTTCCTGCCCTTGTCCCATCTTATTTGGGGTCGGCACAACATGTTTTTTTCTTCCATTCTATCCTGTCAACCGTCATGCTATCACTAACTTCCTTTTCTTTCATATCACTGTTCACACAATCCATCCATCTTTTCTTTGGCCTCCCTCTCCCTCTCCACCCATCCACATGTATACTCATATCGGATATGTTGTATAGATTCTTAATTGTCACTTATCTAAGATCGATAAATGAATTCAAAATTGAGATATACAATTTCTTAATTGTAGTTGGCAGAGTTACCTTTATTAGATCACGCAATACATTTTGTTTTAAGATTGATAACAAAATCGTTAAATTGGTCATATTTATGCTCGTATATCAGGTTTTGTAAGATTCTTTAAATTTTGAAACTTATGAGGCGTTTCACTAAGTAACGGTTTTAAAGTAATATAAAATGGCAACCAATTGAGCTTTAAGACCATCCCTATTCCAAGAAGCTAATCGACTATTTCTACATTTAGAATGGTTGTAGAGAGCTGAGATTAACAATCAAATTAGAAATGCATTTCACATTGCACATGTTGAGTGCTTTTACCTACTCTATTTAGAGGTGCACCTAACTGAAAATGAACTGAAATAAGCATGAATCGCAGATCGATTTTTATTTGTGTTTTTTTCTCGACTTTTGTGCCTGTCTGCTTCCTTTCAAATGGACTGATTTTATCTAAGATTTCAGCAAAGATGCTTATCTCGACAATATAATTTATCTCACAGTAATTTCAAGGCCGTGCATTGATTTCCTAGTCTTTTGATCGATAATTGTGTGACTAACATTAAATCAGATGATATCAGCACATTTCGAAAACAAATTGAAATTAAACCCAGAACTAATTTTCAATTCTATTTACTTTGGGACTAAACGACGCTGCAAATTGCAATAAAAACGTTTATTAATTTTATGAATCGTTCCTATTGGCTCGTAGCATCATAGAAGCATCACCATTGGGCGTTTGAAATTAACTCGCGGGAATATAATTGGCCAACTCCGTTTGCGTTTGCGCAGTTTTCATTACGCTCTAAGGCCACGTTACGCGGATGAGGTCAGGTCACAGACCTTAATGCATATTGCACTTGCTGAATAATTGGAATGTTTTTATTAACGTTAGCAATTACAAAAAATGCTATCATTTAATATTACTGCACTGTGTTAAGTACTCGTAATACAGTTTAATATTAGGTACTGTGCTATGTTTATTGTTTAGTACTCGCTATACAGTCCAATATTACTGTACTATGTTTAGTACTCATAATACAGTTAATTGTAATAATGACAAGCTGTATTACGAGTTAATACTTGTATTTTTTTTTTAGTTGGGATACCATAAAATGGCTCTTACTGCACCGGGTGGAACGAAAGGAAGTCTCAGAATTTCATTGACTAAATCCCACCTGTGATCCTGCAATTGCCCCTTGCGTTGCGGCACAATCGCTCCGTCCATTTTGCTGACATCTCTTTGGAGCGCGCGTTGTATTACGGGCCGTCAACTCAAGCCTGGTCATTACCGGACGGCAAGCTACCAATTACTCGCCATCCACAAGCCCGCGCTTACGGTGGTCAAGAATTGTCCTGCGGTTGCCGACAGCCGGGCGCCTCCAGCGGCGGCGGCTGGGACGTGAGGATATTCTTTTCCTTAAGCTTTCCACCACCTCCTCCACTCACATTACTAATTCGCAGAAGGAGGTTGCTATGGCCTAAGCCAGACCAGATGAAAATGGTCACCGCCGCCGATCGCCTCCACGCTGGAGAGACTCCCACCGTATGTTCCTCGGTGTCTTCCGGGTGATCCGCATAATGGTGATATTTGAGTGTTACTTCTCGCCAAATCCGAAACAGGAACCTCCCGAAACACCCATTTCCGGCGAGGACTTCCTTCAGGCAGAAAGTAAGGACGCCATGGCACCTTAGAGAGGTGCCATGCCACTCTTCAAAGGCGGGACTTATCATACCGCCTTATTGTGGCGTGCCCAAATATTACTTAGCTGTGATTAGCACTCATAATACAACTTAATATTACTGTACTTTGTTTAGCATTCGTAAAACAGTTTAATAATATTAATGTACTGTGTTTTGTAATGGTAATACAGCTTAATATTATCGTTCTGTATTTAGTATTCGTGATACAGTTTAATATTCCTGAGCTGTGTTTAATACTCGTTATACAGTTTAATTCCAACAAGTAGAATCACGATTGCAACCAAGGTCGACTAAAGACTAGGTCGATAGTGGATACAGCATTGGGTCAGGATACTTGACCTTGTATTAAAAATATTACAAGACTGGTTGCATAGCACCATTGCTTCAGGATTTGGTAGCAGTACTTTCAGTTTTCTTTGATCGAGTCTAAGTTTATTTGTCGAGTTAACTTGAATAAGGAGAACAAAGAAAAATGACAACAGTTGTTGCTTATGTGCAGTGAGTGAGTGCTTGTGTTGTGTGCAAGCATAAGGACTTTATAACATAATCATTTATTTCAGAATAAATTCCAGTTTGACTCACTATCTGAATTAAAAATATGGAATTAAGAACATCAAATCAATTTTCCTAAGTTTGCCAGGTTTTCGGGCTAGAATAAGGACTCTCAAGTATAAATTCTTGAATCTGAAATCGGGGGTAAACACTGTTGAAATTTGTGAATGAATGAGAGCCTCTCATCACAATTTTGACTACGTTTTAAGTAGAAAGTTAGTGTATCCATTCAGTTTTAAAACTCTAAAAATAAATATACTTACTTAGTAGAGCTAGTTTTGACCTTATATCTTTACAAAGACGTCATATAACAGATACACCATTGTTTAGTCACGTGCTAAAGACAGATCTTCATAAATATGTAGCAAATGTCTGTAATTCGAGATCTAGTACATAAATAAATACTTCCAGCGCCGGCCAAACAGAAATAAGTCGTTTTGCGAAAACATGACTACGTGTTTACTTACCTATTTTTCTTTTTGTGTTAGATAAAACTAGTTGTTGCGCCAGGATTTGTTTTACTTCACATACATTTCTAAAGATTTGTAAAAAAAGAAAGATGAGAAAGATGAAGCGAATTTTTCATTTGTTTTTGACAGCGTAGATCTTTCAACTTATAAAGTATATGTATCTCTTACAATATCGTACTATTGTTTGTCGGCCAAGGCTGTCTTAAATAAAGAAAACCTCAAAGCATAGTTATTTGCGAGTATGTATTCTAGAGTTTCTCTGCTCAATTAATCAGAGAACTTAACGAATATCCTAAGTTTTAGATATTCCGAAAACTAAAGATTAAACTAAAGTGCCAAGTTTCATAATTATTACAGTATAAGAGTATTTTAGGAGAATGATGATACATATCCACATCATAAAATCGGTCATTTATCTCTCTCCACAGATATACACGAGCCACATGGCTAAACAATAAAATGGCCCAAATTAAAAACGTAGCAATTGACCCGATGGTTCCTAGTACCCTTAAAACACACAAACAAACATTTTGTTTCGATGTCTTTTTTAACATTTTTGCTGACACAAATTCGTCATGAAGAGGATCTGATATTTAAGAGTTCTCAAACGACATAGATCTTGATTCTTGAACCTTTGTTCTCAGAAGTAATTTTTGTGTTGGCACTGCATGCGTCCGGAGTTTAAAACGTCGTGTGGCCCAAGTCACAGGCGGCTCGCGTAGTTCAAGTTTAAGGTACTTGTGTAAGGCCATTGTGACGATAGAAAAGTTATGTATGTGTCATAGATGATTTGTGAAAGTTGTAACAAAGAAATGGTGACCTCTTATTAAACTTAAGTACACAATTACACATTGTCACGGTTCTGAATAATTTTCGTGGTAAACTGACCTACATTTTTGTTCCGTCTACCAACTATAAAGTTCTAATCGTTCACGGATTTTAAACTATGATTCATGTATGAAAGTGTGCCGTACAAGATAAACATGTTTTTAGGGTTCCGCACCTCAAAAGGAAAAAACGGAACCCTTATAGGATCACTTTGTTGTCCGTCCGTCTGTCTGTCTGTCTGTCTGTCAAGACCCTTTATCTCGAGAACGCGTGGAGGTATCGAGTTGAAATCATATATTCAAATCTGCGGTCCCTTGAATCTGTGAAAAAATCAAATATCTGAGTTAACGGAAAAAAAAGAAAAGACACTCCCGTTGACCTAGAATCCTGAAATTTGGCATGAAGCAAGGTCTCATAACACAAGTATAGGAAAAAATTTGAAAACTATAAATTTGTAATTATGTCAGATTCGGAAAAATCTTTGTAACTCAATTCGGGAATTGAACTGTTTCATAGGTAAGTTTGTATGGAACCCTCAGTGTGCGAGTCCGACTCGCACTTGTCCAGCTTTTTTTAAAATAAATATGACGGTGAATTCTGCTATATAAAAAATATTGAGTTAGATCAACAGCGAAGCATATACATATTAAAATTTTAAACGTGACCTAAAAAAACACAGATTATCGAGTAATGACGATATCTTAGTCATCATCGTTCATGGCTACCTGTACGAAGACATATCAACGTCAGTAAAATTTTACTTAATAATACTTATTAAAACCAGAGTAATATCCGTAGTCTGTAAAATCCGTAGTCATTTTAACAATATTAATAAAAATATTACAGAATTGAACACAGTTTTAGAAGCGCTGTCATATTATAAGTAACTGCATCAAGACGTAACACGTGTATGGCGATGGCGAGAAGGAGCTTTTCTATACAGGATGAGTTCCAAACAAAAAAAAAACAAAAAAAGAAACGTTCACCCACCCCATACCAACCTTGTATCAATCCCCGCAATCCACTTATCCCCTAGACCATCCACCAGCGGTCGGCGGCCGGCCTAGTTTTGCGCTAGGAATAGGCGCCGCCCCCGCCTCGCGCCCTACACCAGCCAAGTACCTACTGGCTTGTTAAAGGACACATACAAACTTTTCATGCTTCATGCCACGTTGCTTTCAAACACCCTTTTATACCTGCAGAAAGGAAACCTCTTTTGATTTACTACTTTTTAGGTCAGACGGGTTTATCGTTTGTTTTTGAAGCTGTTTAGATCTGTGAGATGTTTCGTTTCTTGCTTTTATTAGTATGTTGTGTCTACGATTACTCAATGCTTTGTTATTTCATCTGGCTGAACAGATTTGTTTTACTTTAACCGCGTGAGTAGGAAATGTCCCCACTTTGGTGTAATATTTCACTAACGTTACTCATTTCTGTGCGTATTCATTTCATCTGTAACTTACTAAACTATTGTTAGCAATAATCGTGAATTCTGTTAAAAAAAAAAAAAAACTATTTTAAGCTTACTCCAATAACATTAATCTTCTACTCTTAGATTTAACTTTTATTGAAACCCATACATAAAGTAAACAACATAGTACCTTGCCCATGCGAGCACTACGATCCAACGGTCGGTTAACGAGCACGTGAGCACGTTCCATTAGGCACCCCTCAGACGACCCGCACGCAAAGAGAACGCACTCCACACGCGCAAACACTCGCGTATTGAAGTGTTAGCGGACCAATGGGACAGAAAATTTATGTTTTCACTATTGCTATGAGTATCTACTAATTAAAGTTGTACATAAAACAATAAAAATATTCCTCTCCCGTGAGTTCATTTTTAAACTGTCTGTAGGAGTAACTTTGATGACATTTTAGTTTTACATGAAGTTTTAAAATTGTGAAGAATTTAACAGATACATATAGTTGACTTAGACTGGAAATTTTTCATAGATAAAATCTTATCGATTTTGGTTTTTCTGACTTAAAACTTTCATTTAACTAAATAATCAGCTCAATGAAAGATCATTGAGCCGATGAAGGTCAAAAGGAGCCAGTCAGAAGGAGATCACGATAACTGGAGTGTATATCATAAATGGCTTTCAATTTCACTTAGCATAGCATAGTCGGCCTTATAATTTTCCCACTGTTGGGACTCAGGCCTCCTCTCTAGGAGAGGGAATGGGCCGTAATCCACCACGCGGGCCCAGTGCGGGTTGATGGATGTCACATGTCTTCGCATTTTTGATTCTAGGACATGCCGGTTTCCTCACGATGTTAAATGAAAACGGTGAAGAAAAACAATTTCACCTAATTTTCGATAAATTCTGCGGGGCGTTCCAGCATAAGAGCCTGTCACAAATAACTCAAGCACAACAAAACTAGGATTATACTAAAATCGATTAAACTTAATAAGTAGTAAATAACGGCGGTCGTCGTAAAACTGTGCGCAAGAGCATTGCATCACGAAATAGATGGAAGTACCGGCGAGTACCGCCGAGTACCAACATTATGTGCGTGTATGAGTTACGGCTGTGCGACTCCGGGACCACGCAGGGTTGAAATGAAGACAGATTTTTTGAGGTATCGTATCTTTGGAGGGACGTTCGATATATATTGCGATATTTTGTAATAAATATAGATATCTACTACGATTTTAAATGCTTTGGTTGCTTTAGAAATTCTTCATTATATAAAAGCGTCGCCTACTCTACTACAGCGTACACAAAATAGCAATGACTACGCAGCGTAGGTGGTGTACATCAATAAATATTGTGAGGAATATTGCGTTGCGTTTACGGTTCTGCTTCGTAGCGTATACGTTACGTCTACGCTGTGCATCCCCGTAATAAGAAAATTGCTAATGAAATAAAAGAAAATACAGATTAATTAAACATGCCTGGAATTCACGGTCTAATTTTTACAAACTTTTGTTGTATTTTTTTTAAGGTCGATCCAAGCAGATATGCTGCTATTAGATACAGTTGGTAGCAGCCCTAGCTAGCTCTGCAGATGCATGTGACGCGGTTCAGTCCTTCGATTACACTGGCGTTGGTGTGCGTTGTCACTATTCTTTACGTGTAATTGCGTGGATCGTGTGTACATACATACACACACATGCACAGCTCAGTCTAGGCGCAGTAGTTGTAATGAGCTAAAATTATTTGCAATTTCCTTTCTGTTCTATCTATAAGCAACGCAACTAGGAATTCGCAAACATGTGTGCGACACATGTATTTTGTACGTGTTAAGTTTAATTTAGATTAATTTTTATTAGAAGTGTATTAGATAGTTTAACGCTTTAACGGTTACAAAGTAAGTTTAAGTCTGAGCAGTATCGTTAAAGCATGAAGCATAATTAGCTATTAAAACTTTTGAATTTAATCTAATTTTATTTAAATTGATAATATAATTTAATATAATATAGTCAGGTTTGATTTTTAATTTAATTAAAACCGGACATTTTCAATTTCTATAATTTAGTCTATTTACTGGGATGTCAACTCTATCTATAAATATAATTGTAATGAATAAATTATAATAGAATGTTTTTGTTTTTGCTTTATATGTTTTTTATTGGTGTCAACCTAAAGATATTTTGCCTGAAATAAATGTTAATTATTATAATTATAATCAGGCCAATAATGTTCTCATTGCTGGAACTCAGGCCTCCTCTTAGGGAGATGGAATCCGCTACGCGGTTTCACTGTGGATTGCTGGATGTCCCATGTCTTCGAATTTTTGGTTCTAGGATTAGGGCCCTTATTACCATGACATGTTAAAACTTAAAACTGTCAACCATGCAAGCGAGAATGGGTGATGGAGCTATACACCCTATATAGCTCCATCCCTTTACCAGTTCGGTTTAGAGGTCGTAAAATGGAACGCGTTAAGAGCTCGTGGTTTTTTTTATGTTTGGAAATTATCTAAAGACTTCTTGCGCTCTGGGCGGAGCGAAAGGGCCTGTCAGACTTTACTGACTAAAACCACACCTGTGTCCTTCAGTTACCCTTTGCGTTCTAGGACTACGGATTTGCTTTACAGAAATTCCCCGCGGTCCTAGCTAGCGGGCATCGGCCCTGATGGGCAACTACGGTTTACTGACGAGGAGCGCGTGGATCACTACGCGCTGTTGACGACTGGGCTCGGTCCGGTCAATCACCGGACGGACGGACGGCCAGCTACCCATTGCTTGATGTCCGCAAGCCCGCGTCTACCGAGGCTGGTAGTCGGGGTCAGAATCTCGGTGGCTGGGGCGTGAGGACATTCGTTCCCTCACGCGTGCGGCCTCCTCCTTCGCTAGCATTACTGCTTCGCAAAAGGAGGCCACCACCAGCCATTCCTCTTCGCTTCGGACCATAGCCCGAACCAGGACTCGACGTGAGAGGTCGCTGCCGCCGATTACCTCCACGAGGACATGACGGTGCTCCGCCCAAGCGGGGCACACCTCCACCGTATGCACCACCGTGTCCTCCGGGCAAGAGCTCGTGGTAGGGCCTCAGTATTATTAACAAAGTGAAGCATCATGGTAGGAAAGTAAAACTACCTGTATACTAGTAGGAAAGTGAAAGTATATTATGCAGTACCATTTGACACCCACACAATTTAAGTTGTTTCATGTCTATATCACATAAACAAAGTTAACAATACAAAGTCATGAATGTTTGTAGACATTTTTCCATCAAAACAAACAAACTAATCAAAACTAAATATCAGAAACATCGTTCAAATTGTTGTTTGGTAATAAATATAAAGTAATACAACTATCCGCCGTCCAGGTTATTAGCCCCGCGCTAGGCTGTCGACCTGACCTGAAGATGTAACAATAGTAACCTAAGAACTCACTCGCTTGGAGAGGCGCCGCCTTCTCCACAGCCTACGTCCACTACACACATACACGTGACCGAGATATTTGCAATACATGATTGAAAAGAGTGTCCATGGAGTTTCTTGCACATACTTCTCCATAGAGATCTTTTTTTTAAGGTGGGAAATCATCCAATGACATCTCCTGCCCTTGGGCGGGGGGGTGTGTCAGACTTTTACTGACTAAAACCCACTCCTGTTCCTTCTTTACCCTCGTTCCAGGGCCCTGGGGTTCTCTTTCGCATCACCCATGGCCCTAGTAGGCTTCGACCCTGCTGGGCCCCCACAGTTGCTGACATCTCCTTGAGGCGCGCGTAGAACACTATCCATAAAGGTCTACACTTTGGAATGTACAATTAGAATCATTTTTTTTTTGACTGACTAACTTCTTGGCATTATAAAAGTGCCTTTAAATAGTTTATTTGAAATAAATGGTTTGATTCCTGATTCTTTACTTACAAAAGGCAGTGTGTTTACTCACGCAAACATACCAACGCTCCTAACGACTTTTTATAACAATAACCCACAATTTATGAACTTAACAGCAACAATCAACATTGACAGCTACCTATAAATGAACCCGCTTGTCTAATAAATAAGCACGAAGACAAAACAAGACCAAAATTAATTCGTTTAATTTCGTTCAACATCCAAAAATATCTCTGCTTTTATACATATATATTTTATATTATATATTGTTTGTATTAAATATATTTTATTAGTTATGTATTGTATATAATATGTAAATAGTACACCACGAACTACCTGCGTATCTTTTTCTCCTTCTCTGTCAAATCCATCTAAAGGTTATCTGTAATCGCTTTTAGCGATAATACCGCATAGTGATACCCTATTAATTTTAAGTTCCTGTACAATAAAAAATATATCTATCTATTAGATCTATCAAATATCATATTCAAGGGTACAGAAGAAATTTCCACAAGAAATCGACACCATTTCTAACCTAGATTCAATCTTAAAATCTTTGGATCAATACATGGTGTGACCTGTAAAGCGTCCACGGGGTACATGGGCACGGGTAGATCCCTACCCGTGTAGCGCGTGAACTTCGACCTGGGTTTTGGAGGTCATTAACATTTGGGCGGATATTTGGGCGGGAACTGGGTCGGTGCGTCGTCGGCTGCAGTGTTGCCATGGAAACGCGCCGCCCGTCGTATTACGTTATTGTTGGGCTATTTATAACGTTTCCTCTTGATTTTGTAACGTTATCTATGGATTGATTTGTTTTATCAAATGGTTTTTAATAATAGCAATTACAACTGGAGCTAAACTAAAGACAAATACTTTGTACTTATTTTTAAAACTAGCTGTCCCCCGCGGTTTCACTCGAGTCTTTGGTTACTACTCTGCTTCTGTGGGTCGTAGCGTGATTTTATATAGCCTACTATTCGTCATCAATGTGGATACCCATACAGATTTTTTTTTCCAATCTGACAGTAAGTTCCTGAGATAAGCACTTTTAAAAAACCTCTTCCGCTTTATTATATTATAAATTATATTTAAGTATAGATATACAGAAAACAAATGTATTACTTCGTAACATTAAATGTAAAGAAGAGTACCAATATTAGATTTTATACTTGCAACTGACTTTTCGTCTCCGAGGGATCCCAAGCCAACTTGCGACGATACCGCGAACCAAACTCCGGACGCATAACATGCAACCACACTGACTACGAACTATTTCACTTTTTAACTAAAATATAGATAATTAATGTTGTGCAATATCACTAGGTACTCATACTCATAGTAAGGTTCAGTTGAAAATCAACGTCAGGCAACTGCTACTTAGTGGCCTGGCAGTATGTTGAACTGGACCTATTTGGCGCAGCCTTGAGACACAAATGTTAATATATTTAATTTTTGTTTTTAATTTTCTATATAATTGTTACTTCATTGTGTGCAACTGTGTGCCAAATAAACGTGTTTTCTTTCTTCTTCTTTAGTTTCTAATAAATTCTAATTATTCGGCAGTCAAGAGTACATTACTACATTTACTACATTTTCTAAGAGTACATTACTCTTAGAAAATGATAATCAACATTGAATTTCCTCATTGTTTTTGCTTTTAGTTCCTATTCATTGAACTTATTATTGAAATTATTCCTAGATATGTTAACTTTATGCAAAATTAATGCAGGCTAAACAATGCTGACTTTCTACAAATCGTTGTGGAAAATCCAAAGCATGAAAAGCAGAAGTTTAAATATTCAAAAGTCTACCTACTACATGACAATACAACTTGTATGGAGCAGTTATCTTTCAGCCTGATCCAATCCTTGACACCTCAAAAATGCCTGTAAATGTTTGCTAATAAAAGCCGAATTTCGAAAAGGACGAAAGAAAACACGTTTATGAAACAACAGAATAAAACAAAAAAAAACTATTACTTAACATAAACTTCACAAGACTGCATAGACGATCGCATCACTGCTTACTATCAGGTGGGATCGCAGCCAAGCACTAGTTTAAAAAAATAAAAAAACCGACCTAAAAAATAATTAGTAAAATCGTATCTCAGCATCTGACCTGCTGCGATATTAGAAAAAAACAGCCAAAGACGTTCATTATACTGCAGTTTTCATACCACTCCCACTAAAATCCCGTACTGCAATATCCGTGTCTTCAATATCTACAACTACGCGAAATCGCAAAACCTTACCATAAAGCTTTATTTTTATTTCCTACATAACAACCAAAAAGAACGAACAGATCCTTAAAAGATCTATTTTTAAAAAGTTCTCAGCTTTGGCAGCAGCAGTGTGCTGAGCCTGCTTGCGTCATCGTCCCGCTGGTACAAGGGACTTGAAAATAGGTCAAAAGGGGGCCGAAACACTGTCACTGTCACAGCACACATCTAAAGAGACATATCGGTGTGTATACTGCTACAAATCTACGAAAATCAATGGAGGCACGACGCACGTGGAACGACCTTCGAAATTTCAAGAGGTCATCTTACCGGTACGATAATTAGCTGCTGGCTAACCTGGGACTTTATAGGGTTTCCATGGTTACGCTTCATGTATTTCGAAGTTGTGTAATAGGGGATTTTCAGCTATTTATGACATTACCTTTTAAGGTTTCAGTGTTACTATTTTTTTTTTAAATCATGTTTGATGTCCTTTTTAAATTCGTTTGTAATTAAATTGTAAAATTATTTGGAATAAAATTTATTTCTTGTTATTTAATGCAGTGTCCACAGGAATGAACTTAAACTGATTTTATTTTTATTTTTCTTTATATATCTAGTAAAAACTACATAATTAATATAGATACCACTTCTTAACAAATAACGTTACAAAATATACATTCAAAAATTAACTATCCTTGTTTTACGTGATCGATTATAAGAGAAGAAATTATATGCGTCAGCTCTAAAAATAGTTAACAATTTTATTTTATTAACATCTCCATTCTTCCGTTCATTTTCCGTGGTGCCTGTTACGACAAAATATTTTACAAAGATACTAAAATAGGTATACAATGTGGTGAAAATAAAACGTTTATTTTTACATAATGTCCACTCAGCCGTCGAGGGATACGACCTATCGATGGTGTTTCTTGCTTTCATCATTTTTATAGGAAATTTTTACACGTAATTTAACATTATCAAGGGGAGCTATTTATAGTCTTTGCCTACCTGCCTTTCAAATGGACATAGGGAAATCATCATCTTCCTGCCCTTGCTATTTGGGGTCGGCGCAACACGTCGTTCTGTCACTGGTCACGCTATTACTAACTCCCTTTTCTTTCATATGCACTTGACAAAGGAAAATGTAATAAAAATACCAATATTTTAATAAGAGATCTTATCACAAAATATAATACAGGTGACGAAATAATCATAGCTGAAATATTCAGACTTAAGGCGTATCGTTGGAAGGCCTTCCATAAATTGGATCAATGACCTGGTGAAGGCTACGGCGCTGGATGTGAGAAGCACAGAAATAGTCGATAAAGCTGCGATTTAGAGTTTAGGCCAGAATTGGACGTCTTTCGGCTGAAATAATGATGACACAGGCTGGAAGAACTAATGAAAATTAAAATACTAATGACTTTGTGTTATTAGCAAGACCTGGATTTGGTAAAAGCATTGTGTAAACCAGTGGTCCCCAGGATACTGGATTTCAGTTTTGAATTTAAAATCTAAGTATTTTTTAAATAATCACTCAGTTAAATTTTCTTCAGTGTTTCTGGTCCTTGCGTTAGCAAGACCAAAAGAAAATTTGAAGAAAAAACAACGAAGAATCTGAAGAAAAAAAAAATTATATTATTAAAAGTTAATTTTTTTATTTTTGAAATATTTAATAATATAATTTATGTGTTAATGTAATGAATAAATGGAATAATAATAATCTTTATTTAGGTGTTTTTTTTTAGGTTGAGAACCACTGATGTAAACCAAAAATGACATAAAATGCAGGTGTTATTTATTACGATGAAAACAAATGAAGGAATTTTCCTAAATCAGTCGGTATTCAGAGGCTATCGTTGAGGAGTGACTTTCCGTGCGTGAAGGTGACGTTGGGTTGGTTATGGCTGTGTTCGGTTCTACTTCAGGGCAATCAGACAAGATACTTTCAATGATAACTATCCGCGGTAACAATATAGGAGACCTTATAAAAATTACATTATATCAGCATTTATATTTTGGATTTCTTTATCGCTGAAAGAATATCACTTATCTGTAGGCCGATAAGTAAAGAAGACTCCATCTCATATTTAAGTTGTTTGCGCTGCGTGTCGCGGGTTCGATTCCCGCACGGAACCAATATTTGTTCCGGACCTGGGTGTCTTGTCAGCTTACATATTTGTGAACCCAACCAAGATACAAGAGTAACTTCAATTGTGGTGCAAGGTTTTTATGTAACAAGAAAGCAGTTCTTAGTAAAGAATTTTCACTAGTTATAACCTTACCGATAAATTCAATCGCATTTAGTGTTATAATTAGGCCGCTGATAACAGTTATTAGTACCGGGAAAAGTCTGTTACAGCCTTCATTAATACGGCAGCGCGCCGCATGGAAACCGTTGACATTTCGAAATTGAGATAATTGTTGCATTCTATTTTCAAACGTTTCGCAGAAATTGAGGATCATGATAGTTATGTTCCATTTAGAAGGAAAGAACACGGCTAACCTTAATTACTTTCTGCTTAAAAAGTATTCGCCAGTGTTTTATTTTCAAACAATATCTAATGTTTGAAAATAAAACTTTGTTTCGAGGTAGAAAATCATCAAATAAGTTCTCACGCTCTAGGTTGTACAACGATAACACTCGGGCGTTTCTTCTGCCTGAATCCAAAACATATAGATCCCATGTCTGATGAGGACCTTCGACAGGTGAAAATTTAGAACGCCTTGGTATCTTTCTAGCCACTCCTCAAAGAGGGACTTATCACCGCGATTGTGGCGTGCCCATAACGTAACAGCCTCAATATCAAAATGAGAGTGCGCTTTTAAGAAAGTGGTTATTGATAATGTATTTTAAATGAAAATAAAATAAAATAAATCACTACACATACATATATATTTATTTACCCCTAAACAACATAAAATTACAGCAGAATTCCGTTACCTACAACGCAACACATTCAACACATTCAACAGTTTTTCACGAAGCGACTATACCGCCATCTACTGGCCAAACCCTGTATCATTTGTAAGATCAGTTAAAATGACGGTCATGGTTAACTTCGAACTTCTAAAACGTTAGTGGCAATTATCACGTAGTTCTTTGGCAGCCCGGCTCGATTAAAAAAAGCTCGTATTGCTCAATAAACATATTTTTATATCAACCAAGATAAGTTTTCACCGTTTGCATTATATATCTAACAGAAGTTAACCCTTTTTTTGAAGTGAGAAACTAAAACTGACTAAAACCACACCTGTGTCCTTCGGTTGCCCTTTGTGCTCTAGGACTAGGTTTCTCTTTTTAATAATTTCCCGTTACCCTGGCGGGCATCGGCCCTGCTGGGCCCTGAATTGCTGACATCTCTTAGGGGCATGCGTGGAACTCGGTCCTTAAAGGACTCACAGACGGTGAAGTATACATTTCTTGTCGTCCGCAAACCCGCGAGAAGTCAACCCTTGGAACAAAACAAACTCAAGAGGCTTTCAGATCTATTTTTCTAATTCCATTAAAGATAAAGTCTATTGAACTAATTTTTCTTACTCATTTATTACCTAAGTGCGTAAATACACAACTTTTTAAAGCAGAACTTATTGGGTACCTGCACAAAAACTCGAAAACAGATTACAACTAAAGTGAATAAAAGCAGTAAATTACTTTGAAGACGGCCGTAACTGTAACTCAATTTTACTTTCTTCACAAGTGTATAAACACATCTCGTCGAACTTCGTGACTTCTGAACGGAACCACTCATTAATCGACTGAATGTATCACATTTAAATGCAGCGGAGACAAAATTCTTAGGGCCCCTGACATTGGGCTTTGACCTCACTCCGCCTTTTGGCAGTCGCCTTGGCATTGCAGCAGGGCCGCATTCAAAAGCCCGCGCCTCAAAATGAACCAAGTATCGAACAACAATATCGCCTGTCCTTTACCTTCAACAGCAAAGCAATGCCTGATGGCTGCCTTTTTTCGTCTATATTATTTTTAAAACGTTTAATACAGTCAATTGTTAATTATAGAAGTTGGCTCGCAGTGTTCGCTTTGTTCAGTGCATGTACTTCGTGTTATTGTAAAGGTCAGCGGAGTTAAAATATCGGCCACTATCGCGTTGGATCGAATCTCGTAGTGTGCGATGTTGCGCCATTAGGTGTAGAAAAAAAAGAAAACGCATTACGCCATTAAAATGCCTCGATGCAATTTAGCAATAACTCCTTGAAGATAAAGCAAATATTTAAGTAGGTACACTCGTTGGCTTTTGAAAATATTTCACATTTTAGTATTGAACCACCAGTACCTTTTTTTTTTTAGGTGGGAAAATCATCTTATGACAAATCCCACTCTTGGGCGGAGCGGAAAATAGTGTCAGACTTTTACTGACTAAAAACCCACTCCTGTTCCTTCTTTGCCTTCGTCCCAGGGCCCCGGGTTTCATCCCAGGGCCCACGAAAATTAACTTAAGACCTTAATGTATTGTTTATGTTGTTGTTGTATTTTTAGCTGAAATTAAGTTAAGATTAGAAACCGTAATTGAATTACGTACTACACAACTCAAAAGAAAATAAATCTTGAATAGTTCAGCATGAATGCCATAAAAGTTCAATACTAATTAAAATAACTAATTGAAACATAACTTCAGTTGCAATCGTCGAAGCTCATAACCTATATTCAAAGAAGTAGCAACCACGCCTGCAAAATTTGAATAATATATAAGATACCCCTGCCATGATATTATTGATCTTTAAATGTCGAATGTCAAGAGTTCAACCAACAAGGCGGACGAGGTTGACTTTTATTTCTATGAAACTGCATAAAAAAAAAGGATAAAAAAGGGAAGGTTGCAGTCTAAAGATATTTAAAGGGTCATTGAAGATAATGATCATCGAATTTTCGAGAGAAAAAATTAGAAATTCAAAATGGAAGTGTTAAGAGGATGCACCGGCCGGCGTGGCGGCTTCGACGGCGGGTAGCGCTTGCGCGGCGGCCCAGTTCCCAGCTCGAGGTCAGGAGTTCGTTCCCCGATACGTATTGATCGGCCTGTCGAGGCCGGAAGTGGGCTCCGTTGCAGCGGACCTCCATAGAACGGTTAGCACCCCCTTACCTTACCGCACGGCTGAAGAAACTTCTAGACTTAACAACACCCGTTCCTTGCTTACCCAATGCAAGTTCAACTCTTTCGTGTGACTTGTTGTACTGTACTTAGTACTTAGGAATAATAAATTCTAGGAAATTACCACCTACCCCTACCACAGATATTTGTCACTAAATAAATATAACTAATGCAATTAAATATATTTTTAATTTCGTGTATCAACCCAGCACACTTGGTAAGGGTGAATGAATTAATGACGTTGTTTTGTAATACTATGGAGTATGTAGATAGGTAGACTCACTATAGTTTTCAATATGCAATACTATGCACTAGTACTATACTAGTGTATATCACGACAGCTGACTGAAGATGAGTATTGACAGTTCATTCACGAGTTTCCCGGAATTTTCCTTACGTTACATAGAGGTATGCAAAATTAATGTTGTGTTTCACGCGGTATATTAAGTACATTTATTAACTGAAGCAAATTCTATTGGTAATTTTTTTTATTTTTTATTAGAAAACCGAAGTTTGTGAGGATCATAGCAGGTAGCGTTCTATAGATTCTGGCGATGCCTCTGGGAAATAAAAGTGAGCTTTTGTATTTAATTAGAAAGTAGACAAACTATACGTCATTTATATAAACACGATACGAAGGACGACTTAAAACCAATCATCATCATCATCATTTCATCCGAAAGACGTCCACTGTTGGACATAGGCCTCCCCCAAGTGTCGCCACAATGAACGGTCCTATGCGTCTCGCATCCATCGAATTCCCACAACCCTTACCAGGTCATCGGTCCACCTTGTAGGAGGCCTTCCAACGCTACGTCTTCCGGTACGTGGTCGCCATTCCAAAACCTTTCGACCCCAACGGCCATCCGTTCTGCGAGCAATGTGCCCTGCCCATTGCCACTTAAGTTTGGCGATTCTTCGTGCTACGTACAAACAATAAATTTAAAAAAACATACATAATAATATAATTTTATTATTTCTACGTATTGAAGTCCGTCGAGGTCGACCGCAGCGAAATGGTGTGATGATCTGATCACATTCGCTGAGCATACTTAGTCAGAGATCGCCCAAGACAGAGAGGAAAGAGAGAGCGTTTGCCCAGTAGTGGGACAAAATGTATACTAATATGTTTTATAAAAAGTGCTGTGTTCGCCACGAAATTGATAAATAAATTCAAATTCATAATTTATACAGTGAATGTCATTTGAATACCCCAGTTACACTTGACATTGGCACAAAATCATTATACTAGAAGGAAAATAGTGCTGTTTATAATCAAGCTGGGAGTAATATTATGATGTTACACCAGCTTGCTTTTCATTTTATTTTTTCAGTTGCTGAAGTACACTAATGGTTTTTATTTATAAATCCAACAGACGAATTAAATTATAATCTCAACAGACGCTTCAATAATTTCTTAGTGTGTCAATATTGCCTCAAAATTAATTCGAAGGTAAAATCAATATTTTCAGTCTGTATCGCAAATTTTCATCTCCACATTCACGTCAAATCTCGTGGCGACCTTGCTTACCACAATTATTTGCATTATCAGGCACACTGGCGAGGACATATGCACACATGAGCAATTGTTCAAAGTGAGCCGTCAATGTAGTATTGTTATTAGCACACAGACAAATCAGTCGCCGTATCGGCGCGGGGGTGTTATCGGCCCGTTATAAGTAGGCCCCGGAGGTGGGTCAATGACGTTCGTTGACCCGCCTGCACCCGCACGTGTTGGCCTCGCACCCCCGCTTCAGCCCGAGCCGTGCACCCTCCGCCGCACACACCCCCATTTCGCCCCGCCTTCCTCGAAATATGCTGATTACCAAACCTTCCTTTCCAAATGCCTCAATTAGTGCATCAGTCACATGCCTATCCGTACCCATCATAACTCTGCCTGTAACTTCAGTTCCCATGTATACTACGTGCTCCTTCAGTGTCGCGCGAACGATCGATATTTGGAATTGTACTTTGCTATTGTAGATAATAAACTGCAATTGATACTTGAATGTCCTTGTTATGTAGCTACATGTGTTTGTTAATATGACACATTTATTTGTAAAATTATTGGTAGATTTTATCACTGTTTCAATTGCATATAACGCAGAAAGAAAATAAATATTTTCGTTTACGTTACGTTTATTGCCTGTGTATTTAGGTGTATATATATGCGCTACCATGAACAATTAACAGTTCCATAATGTCACTTTTAGAGTTTTATGGAGTCCAAGGAAAATATTTTATTTATCCAATTATATAACAAGCACGTGACTAGTGTTTAGAGCAACATAGAAGCGCAATCATTACGCGTAGCAACTGCCTACAAATCATAAGCAAGGTTTACCTATCATCTTATAATTAAATCCTCATCAGCAACCGCGAGGTGTGCGAACAGATTCGTTCTGCCATAGGTCAGGCGGCCACTCCTCCCAATCCTTCGTATTGATTGAACCATTGACGTATGCACATTTGACGCACTAACCTACCTCTACCTACAGTCTAGGTGCTCTATACACAACAGTTTCATTGCCATATTCCCGGAGATCGCTATATTTATCAGTCTGGTCGGGTGCGGGGCGCGGGGCGGGGAGGTAGCGCGCAGGTACTAGGTGGGTCAATGACGTTCCTTCACCCGATGCAGCCTGCGCACCCTGAAACTAGGGCGGCTACCTACCACCCAGCACCCTCACCACACGCCCGATGCTCTTAGCCCCCCTTTATATAACTTAACTGCACTTAGGGTGTCGTAATTCACACTTGAATAGATCAATCAATGCCATCAGTTTTCAGCTATGGAAATGAAAATCCTCAAAACCGCTAAACGACAGACACACCCTTTATTTTCTTTTAATGACGTAGAAAATGAGGTAATAATGACGGAAACGGTTCTGGTTTGTTATGGCAACAACAAGAGGGAAGGGCCGCTTCCAGGTCAAATTTGGGTCCGCTGCTTACGTAATATTCCCCTTCATTTGTTTATTTATAACGTTTTCCTTCTTGTGTTCCCTAAGACAATAATATGATATTGCTTTAAGCGAAACAAGATGTTGGTTAAGTAAATCTTGGGGAAAAATAAATAGCACTGATAGTCTTACAGATAACCTAATAAACCGATGACTTCACGAGACGATGTGGTTGCTCATTCCCACCCTATATCACCCTTGAACTATTTTGATATAACAATGATTATATTAAAATATAATTAAATATTATCGCACCATGAGCTAGCTCTACGTTCACATAACCGGTCTCACAATGGATAATTACAACTATAGGTTACTAATTAATTATTAATATTTACTTGACCTTCAACGATCAGCTTTTCAATGTAAATTCTACAGATTACGTCTATAATTAAGTGTAATGTATTCAAGTTTATTTGTACTTTTGTAAACACGTATAGACAATATTAGTCCGCAAGGTCATGCGTATGCAGTTATTTTTTCCTATATTACGCATTGCGTGTTATAACAGATATTATTACAATAAATATAACGCAGGTTCTGCATTCTCAATTAAATTAGATAAACGGATAGAAATCGAGTGAATCAAGAAGTAATTGCTTATATTCATGAATAATGCAATTCAACTCAGTATTTGCGAAATTGACAAATGCCTAGAAGCTACTTGTCTGTCGTACACATACCTACATGCACACATGCGATTACTGTTACATAATTTGTGCCACCAAGTAGAACAACAGGTAAACATCGACGGCGCTAATCCAATGAGAGAGTACCAAGAATTAGAACATTATATAAGGACACGCTGACGATAGCGATAAACTTATTGCACCTAGGTACTGGCTGCACTATAAGTACCAAACAGTACTGGAGCCTTCGCCCATGTACTCGTAAAAGTAGATAGAATGTCTAAGTCAGCCAGGCCAGTAGGAGCCAAGGCTAGGTTGAGCAACCGGCTCACTGAATATGAAACTTTATAGTTACGCACGGAGCATAGAGAATTGCTTGGCGGCTGTCGTCAATGACGTTCGTTGACTCGAGCGTTCGATGCCGGCGCAGTGCTGTTTTCCTTCTCCGTTTTCATGCATTGATATTAGAAACTATTGAAGCTGTTTCTGTTATAATGTTAGC
This sequence comes from Mythimna impura, assembly GCA_905147345.3. Classification (NCBI taxonomy): domain Eukaryota; kingdom Metazoa; phylum Arthropoda; class Insecta; order Lepidoptera; family Noctuidae; genus Mythimna; species Mythimna impura. The sequence continues at coordinate 10,008,558 of LR990342.1, read as the reverse complement.
TCTACAATTTGCATCGATTTCTGAGTATATATCCACAAATTTTACTGTTTTAAGAGCTTTAGTGTAGACACTAATTTTGTTTTATTCTGCAGTAATGACCTTAGAGAAATCTTGCGAAATTAAATCCAACTTTGCATTTAAATATAATTAACCTTGAATATACAATGCATATTTAGAAATGAAATGGGTACAACTCTCGTAGAAGCTGTGCTGCAAATAATTCAATATTTAATTTATTAATTAATCAGTAATCCCAACTTAGATTTTTTTTCTAAGAATCATTATTTTAATATAATTGACTAGATTAATAATATTTTATGGAATTCGAGTGCGGCACGATTGCTGAAAGTGCTACTGTTAGATTTTTTTTAAATTAAGTAAAGCACAAGCACAGATGGAGTGTTTAACTGAATGGTTATAATTTGTTCATGATATAATAATATATTGATTTGAAGTTCTGATTTCACTCTTGAGTTGCAACGTAACGAGCTCGATTCAAGGTCCTGCTGGGTGTACCAGCGATTCCGCGTCCGATCTATCATGTTAAAACACGTAGTTATTTTAAACGGCAGAAGGTTTATTTCATTTGTCGTCTTGCATGTACAGTACCAGTTACACAAGACCCCTGCCGCCTGTCGCTCATGAGTTTCATGATGCGATGTGGAGGGAATCGTGCGCACGTCAGAGGTCTCGGTTAGCTGGTCTATGAGTACGTGAGGTGGCTCGGAGCGTCGGAGCTCGTGACCCAATTTCGCAGCTGCTGGTTTCAGCAGCGGCGAGGGGAGTCAGCGGGGCGCGTGCGACGCGCAGGCAGGGGGGGCGGCGGGAGGCGGGCGCGTGTCAATGCCGTTCGTTGACTCGAAGCAGCGCAGCGGCATCGACGCGGCCTCCGCCTTACATAACCAACGACAATGAGCGCTAGCGAATGCGTGTGATGTACCAGCCGACCCCGCTGTGCCTGAACAGCACCGGTGCCGCTCGATGCGACTGTCATAAAGCCCATATTATTACCACAAGCGTGCATATGTCCTAAACAGTCTTTTTTTTTGTTGATAGGCTCACGCATGACCAGTATCTCACCTGACGGAAAGTGACGATGTGGTCGACGATGGAGCACGCTTGCTTAGAAGTAACCTACTCACTCTTGACTCTTTTATGATTTCAGTTAGGTTTGCTTTTTCAGGAATATTCTAGAAGGGTGCAACGTCAATTTCACGGTATTTTGTGCCGTTATTATTTTCAAGGTCAGTGTATAATACACTGACCTGACTGACTGTGTGTAGTGTAGTATGTAATAAATGTCAAAATCATATTATGAACCTGTAGCTAAATCACAACTAAACAATTCATATTTATTTGAACTCCGCATAGACCAAAATATACAATTACTACAAGTTTTGCGAAGTATAACTGAAAAGAATTTGTGATAATGTAAAAGACTCAACCACCTACCTCGAAGCCTATTCAATAATTTCAACCGCCTAGGTTGAATGCTCGTAATACCTGATCAAATTATTTGGTATTTCCTGAGCAATCTAAATAACAATTAGCTTACTTAAAATTCCTTTAATCAAACTGTAATTACGATTACCAAGTCAATGAACTTGATCAAAAAGTAACAAGAGCCTGCAAAAGAATATTGGTGAAAAACCTATGCCAAACCGATCTCTAATTAGCTCGGAAGTTACTACAAAGTTGTTAACTGTTATATCTCTGTGAATGAGACAAGTTTGCTGTGGAAAGCGGTCCCTTGCCCTAGGGGTGCAACAATGGGCGCGTAGGGCGGGCGGACCGAGCCGGGCAAAGTCGGGCCGAAAGTGAAAGATGCGCGGGTGCGAGGGCGCGGCGGGGCGGCGCGGGGCGGGGCGGCAGGCGGGCAGAGCCGCGCGCCCGCACTAGCGAGCGAGTGCACCGAGTCGCAGCCTCACGCAAACAAAACTTTAGTTACTAACCTACTTCCGTGCGGGCGCCAACCGCGAGCGCGACTCCCGCTCGTGCACGCTCCCTGTGCGCCTGGCCGCTCGCTGGCCCACGCTGGCCCACGCTGGCCCACGTAGCTACGTTACCTTACCTATGACACGTTGTAGTGATGAACTATTCTATGAAATTAAATAGGACTCTGTAACCCGGCTCGGCTGTTTATTTTGAATGGACACAAACACGATAAAGCTGACCGGACGACAAGGGCAATTGAACAAAATGTTTTATGGTGAGATGACGTTGTGTACGTCTTGTACAGCTTTTATGTTATTTTATTTTTCACGTTGGCATGCACTTTGCAGTCTCGGTTCATTCATTCCTTGTTTATTAGTAGCCGGCCACGCACACACCGCACGTAGAAAAACACGTGTTTTTCTAAGATTTCGATGACTATTTTAATTTAATCACTATCGATAAGTCTTCTAGACATGATCTACTCGTAAATCTTCTCATCCAATATTCTACGAAGTACCTACTATCGAATGTTAAATATTATTATTGGTTTTTTCTCGACTCTATTGCATTAACTGATTTATCTACAATTCAATTATCCACCTGTAAACACAGTATCTTAGGCACCGCTAGACAAAAACAACTTTTTATTTCTAATCATTGTTTTATCATTTAGACCGTCTGAACAGTAATGTATTGTGATTTGATTATCTTGCAATTCAATTTTACAAAAATAAAATATGTATCAGCTTTTTGTTATGTTGCACCTTAAATCAATGTTTCGCTTCTGTGTCAATGTTTTTAGTCACATAGGTTAATTAATGTCCATATTGTATTTATACTATCATTGTTGATTAAATAAATAATGACGTTATTTATTTACTAAATTATAATATTATATCTCTCAATCGGCAGCCATATTGGATTTGTCTATGCCGCCAATATCGCCCTCTAGCGACTAATGACGTTAATATTATCTATTTAATGATAACACAATTTTCGTTTGTGTATATTTTCACCTAAAAGATTGCGAATTATAAATATAGAAAATAAACCCACTTAAATGTAGGTTATCTGGTTATTAACGCCATGTTGTGATATTTTTATCTTACATAATAAACCTAACCATATAATTTATGAATAATAAGTCAGTACTCATACGTTACTCGAAAGGACTAAATAAAAATTAAAATCAATTTAGGATATAACTTTAAACATAATGATAACTTTATGGAAGGCTTAAGAATATTTTTTCAGAAAAGATGCTTCTGAACACAGTAGCAGAGAGGCCATAATTTTGTCTCTCTATTACTGTATTCAATTAAAGCTATACTGTTACTGGTACAAATGCACTACCTAACCATTAACCTTTTTCTCAATTTAAAAATTTTAACCGCCAGTCCTTATACATATGTTACTTTCGATTTCTGACGCATGAAAATGACTAGTTAAAATTATATCCAAAACCCCACATATGGTTGAATTATTTTTGTACATTTGGCACTTAACCCGGCTTGATGATCTCACGGTTACATTTTAACGTCGTGACTACTGTTTTAACCATAGTTGCAGAGTCCGGATCTACGTAGGCATACATGCTAGTACTCGTACAATTGTACAGTCAAGGGCAAAAATTCTCTCAACAAACTCTACAGTCAGGAAAAATCAAAAGGTAGTTTTTCCAGAAACTAAGTTTTCGTTGAATGGTTACCAAAACAACTAACCAATACAACAGCTACAGCAGTAGTTAACAAAGCTGCGAGGATCGTACCTCCATCTTCAACACCAGCCTATAACGATCCCTGTTGGGGCACATTTCTCTGTTTTTCAACATCTCTTAACTAGTATTAATACTTTTACTCCTAAGGCTCTAGGTAGCTGTAGCTGTAGAACTGTTCGAAACAGTTACCGTGGCCCAGAAAAGCAAAGGAAGCAAAGCATCTGAAAGAACACAGGTGGATTTTTGTCAGAAAAATACAACACTCCCTTTCGCTCTACCCAAAGCTGAAGAAGCTTTATGATGATTTCCCATCTCAAACTCAAAAAAAATGGAAGTGCGCTAGGTGCAGCAGGTGGCTACATATTTCGCTTTGGACTGTACATAGTAAGTACATACTGGTCGTAAAGGAGCAGTTTGTATCAACAATTTCTGCAAATTAATCGCATTACTTTCTCGCTTTGATCTTATCCGATTGTGATAAACTTCAACGGTAGTAAGCTTAGAGGTTTAATAACAGATAAGTATAGAATTTCTCGAAGCAAATTGATTTCAATTCCGTTTCATTTTCATGCAAGTGGTGGCTTGCATGAAAATGTACCTAATTTAAGGGCTATTTTTTGAGTTGAGAAGTTAGTGAGCAAGAGGGAGTGTCTGATTCTAGTGACTAAACCCACCTGTTTTCCTTCAGTTGCATTTTGCATTCCACCGTAACTCTATCGAACATTCTCGCAGCCGCAGTAGAGTTGTTTAGCTATTGGGTACTTAACAATCAGTTAGGATTGATGTCAACAAGAAGGCAACGAGTTACTGACGATTCGGACACCAGCAGATTTACTAAAGCTATTTAGTATAATCAGATTTAAAAAAAGTCTTAAGTATAATATAAAGAAATTCATTACCCGAAGTTGCCGCCTTAAATCCAGCCTAAAATAGTTTTGGTAACGCTTTTTCCCCTTATATTTTAAAACTTTTTATCTAACTGTACTAAACAGTGTGTCCGAATCTTCAGTAAGTCAAGGCAACAGCCTTAATTAATAATTTGAAAAGCTTTTGACTAAATTGATACCAGAAGTTCGAATCTGTGCCTAGTTGATGTCAACAAGCATCCCTGTCTTCCTCTTAACACTCTCTGTTCACTTTGATAGTTTAAAAAAAAAATTAACTATAAGTGTCGCAGCACATGGGCCACATGCCACAGCCACAAACGCCGCCACGAGAAGCTAGAAGCAGCCACAAAGGAAACTGAAGCGCGCGACCTCCACTTGTGGCCGATGGCTGCTACTTTTTATTACGCGTACGCGCAGTATAATAATGAACTCTGTCGAAGAAGATTTAAATGCGTGAATGGCGTGCGGCGGCGTTTTGTATCGGCGCTTAGTGGCCTATGCGGGCCTCAAGAAGCAAGCAGCGGCGATTTGTGGCGTGTGGCGACCACCGGCGTCAACCGTGTGCGGCGAGTCCATAAAAATATATGAAAACTACTGGAAATATGCCGGTGGCGGTGTTTTGTGGTTCTGGCCAATGTGCGGCGACCCTTAGTACTAATAAATTCTTCATCATCATTTCAACCGAAAGACATCCATTGTTGGACATCCTCAAGTGTCACCACAACGATTGTACCTGAGCATCTCGCATCCGTCAGATTCTCGCGACCCTGACCAGGTCATTGGTCCAACCTGTGAGAGACCTTCCAACACTGCGCCTTCAAGTACATGGTCGCTACTCCAGAACCTTTCGGCCTCATCGACCATCTGTCCTGCGAGCAATGTGCCTTGCCCAAAGTTTGGCGATTCTTCGTGCTATGTCTTCTCCTGAATATCTTCATTTCAGAATTGATGATGCAAGAAAATCCGAGCATAACCCACTACCACCACACCGAGCACACCATTGCCCTTTGGGTGAGTTTGAGCTTTCTGATAACGCCCATTGTGAGTGACCATGTTTCAGACCCATGTGTCATTTTTCCGGGGCGAAACTCCGCTGCCACGCCAAATCGCGGCATGGTGGACAGAGTTACGGCGGGATCTCATGGTTTTTTTTGTTTTTTTGGCAGACTTTTACTGACTAAAAACCCACTCCTGTACCTTCGTTGCCTTTCATAAGAGGGCCAGGATCTCATGGTGGAATGGCGACAATGACTGTCGCAACCCAGTGCTGGTCACGCCACAATTATGGCGGTAAGTCCCCTCTTTGAGGACTGACTGGAAAGACAACACGGCGTCCTTACCTTCCGCATGACGCGGGTCCTCACCGGATATGCTCAGTTCGGGAGATTCCTGCGCCGGATTCATGCGGAAGAAACGCCCGGGTGTCACCATTGTGTGGACCGCCCGGAGGACACGGTGGAGCATACGGTAGGGGTGTGCCCCACCTGGGCTGAGCACCGCCGTGTCCTCATGGCTCGGC